>JAPJYX010000025.1:19375000-21775000 GCA_030503985.1 Himalopsyche tibetana | reverse complement strand
TGCAACTCTTGAGTTATCGGTTTTAGTAAATGGTCCATATCCTTTTCTTAAATACTCACCGGTGATTTTCTTTTTAAGGTTATATGATGGATTGTCGCTTGTCATAAATGGACCGATATTGTCGTTCATACCCAAAGATTCACTTCTCATGTTATCATATGCGCTAAACGGACCAAAGCCTTGTTCTGCTTGATCTTGGAAATTATCTTCTTTCATAAATGGTCCAATGTTTGGATTATTTTCATCACCAGTCGTCACTTCATCTGTTTCACCTTCAAGAAAGGCTGCTTTTGGTTTGTATCCAATTGGATAAGGCAAAAGCTCTCCGTTTATTACTCTAGCGTTTCTCCATGTTTTTGAGTCTGATTCATCATCAGGCATTCGGACACCGTGAATTTCAGGAATACCATCGTCGCCGATTTTGAGAATTGATTTTCCCCGTTTGAAATCCAATCCTTCAGGTTTACCTTTGATGTACATCTCATCAGATCGCACGTATACTGGTTTAGGTACTGACCTATAAATATCGTCTTCATTGACTTTGGTGCTCACAACTTCAATATGGACAGGGTTTCTATCATTTTTGGTAACGATACTTGATAAATCTGGGTCTACACTTCGAGATCGAGATCTACCTTCTATGTAACTAGCAGACGTTATATAAACAGGAGCGTTAGCATTTTTGATATTGCTATTGTAAATAGTTAAGCTGTCAGGTTGGGAAAACTTTGTGGATGTTTCAGTTTCAAATGTACCTTCAGGAATAACGGCCACTGGAGACCAGTTTCCATATTCGGCCTTAACAGTTGCAGATTCGTCAACTTCTTTTTGTTTGTTTAAATAATATTTATTATAGTTTGTGATTTTGTCATTTATTTCTTCATTTCCTTCAGTATCAGAATCCATTTTTCTACTTTCATAGAATCCCGTTCCCATGGGTTCAAAGTCACTGTCATACAGTCGCTGCGAACCAACAAAAGCTTTTGATGTCGTTTCTTCTCTTTGCGTTGTATTTAAAGGCAGTTCTGTAGTCGTGGTGGTGGTCGACGAAGCACCAATTGCTTCTGGTGTAGTTATTCTTGGAGTGTTTATAGAAGATCTTCCATCTCGTTTCTTGACAATTAACTGAGCAACTTGTCCAGACTTTGTCATGACATTGAGTGTCTGCATATCTTCAGGATTAAGGCTTCTAGAGACTTTAAGTTCCGTTCTCGTTGTTTTGGGAGCCATATTTGGATATCTTACCGCTCCCCTGATCAATGTGACATTGGCAACATTATTTTGCGCCGCCGCCAAAGCGAAGACAGCAAAAAAGAATACGCTGTACAGGAGAGATATTGGTTTAGCAGCCATCTGAAAGCAGAAGATAAAATAAATAAAACAGTGCTAGATTAAAATATAAAAAAGATCCTTCAGATTTTTTTGGTTTATTACGAAATATTGATGGACGTTTTATTTAATTTAGTAATTAGAGAAAAACGTATTCTTGCGAGGTTATTATTTATTAATAAAAATATATTTTATGAACTGCATCAATCACTGAAACTTAAATTATAATAATTGTATATAATTTACTATTAGAATCATTTTTTTCAATGAGATATTTTTTTTTGGTTCGTAGAATAGTATTAAAATCGTATAGCCAAGTTTCTAATACAAATATAGTGTGATTCTGTCCGAGTATTTCATAATGTGAATAATATTTTGAATCTGCCGACAAAAAATCATGATAGTTTATATAATAAAACCTCTTTTCTAAATTAACCATTTTATGATTGCCAACTTGTAAAATAATTAAAAAAAAAAACAAAGCATAAGTCTCGCTAAAAAAAATAATATCTATTTTGTACAAAATTATATGATGTTACACCTGGTAGTTGTAAAAAATATCAAATAATTATGATAATAATAAAATAGCATAAAAAACCTACGCGTTGTAAGTTATTTTCTGAGGTTAATTAACGAATATCAGAGGAACATCCTGTAAGCTTACATTTCGCATTGATCATCGCCGTGTGAAACTGTTTGCATTTTCCACACAGATCCTGTAATAAATCTCTTTAATCGAGAGAAACTTTCTATCGTCGGCGATGTCCAAAGTAATCGGCATTCAGTCGGCTCAAACGCGAATTTACTGAGATATCGCACACAAGAGAGAAAAACTGATTACCAGACATAATTAATTATTTACTCGCCGATTGGTCAAGTTTTTAAGAATCCGTCGAGAAAAAGAAATTAACTTTGTTTGTAAATAAACAACCGTTTTTCTACATTATGAGAAATTTAAACCTTTGACAGGGCTATAAAAATTCACTTTGAGTAAATAAACAATTCGTTTGAGAACTCATAAGCCCCGTAATGATATATTTATGGACATAGTTTTCATAGAAAGTAAAATTTGAAATTTATTGCTTTTACGGTGTAAGAAAAAGTTGAAAAATGAATATTTTAATTGGCAAAAGAATCAAAATACATTTTAAAAACATCTAGCATTTTTTTAGAAATCCACATTTGAATTATTGTTGGCGTGAATATTTCAGTATCTGAAGCAATTTGCAATAGTTTTCAGCTTGTTTACCTATAATTAATGTTTTCGATTTAAGTTTAAGGTAGATTAAATATTATGCAAAGTGTAATGGCAAATTGTGTCATAGAAATTATTGGGTTGTATGAAGTCGTTATGAAGTCTAGAAAATGAAATTTAGTGAATAAAGTACATATTGGTTATACTGAAAGAGTAGTATTGTCGGGTCCGTTGCGCTGCGGTCAACGTCGTTGACTTACGTGACGGATCTCACGGGCTCGATTCCCAGTACGAACAGCATTATTTCAATCGATTTATGGATATCCGTTCGAAGGCATGGGTTTTTGTGATGTCTGATAAACTTTCCCACCTTTCCAAACCCAAAATAATGGCGCGTAGCGAGAGTGATTCGTTTCAGAGAAAAAACTCCACACCGCATGTTTATCTTAGTTATTAAGACATCTATAAGTTCATCATGATCAGCTAATATTGCGAAACCACGCGTCATATTTACATATATCGACTGTGGAAAGAAAAAAGGACGTAACCCACACATAACAACTTTTACAGGACGCACAAACAACGTGTTTTGATGATTTTGGGCCATATGCAAATTATGAAATATACACAACCCTGAAGTGCACGGAGTGCACTTCTAAACTGGTGTTAAATTGACATAATCTAATATTTGTTAAATAAATTTTATAGGAAAAACTTTTTTTTAAGTGTTTTTTCTTGGTTTAAATTTTCACAGGCTAATCTTTTTATAAACTTAAAAGTTAAATTTATATACTAATTCGGCATTTGCAGCATGCACCTTTTTGATAGAACGTGTATTAGGTTTGATACATTGTGATTATCGAAAAAAAGCTGATTTGAAAAAACTATGAGTTACGTCCTTTTTCCTTTCCACAGTCGATATGTTGCAAATTCAATAAGTATACCTTCGCGCGATTCGCAGATCATAATTGCTATCAAATGAATAAGTACAGTACTACTTTAAATTTTAATTTGATAACTATAGGTATAGTATACAGACGAAATGACTAAATCAAATGTGATCTTTTAACCTGGCACGTACCCGACGTGCGACCCACCCCCCATCAAACAAACCACGTATCCGTGCCAGGTGAAATATGCTCGATCACAATCCAAAGTTTCCTGACCCGCAATTTATTAGGCAGCCATTCGGTGTGATCTTTTCACGCCCACCGACGAATTAATTGCAATTTCGGTGTTACTTTGTGATACAATCGAAAGGCGTAATATTAATCTTCTCGTATGTCTATTATAATTTTTAAGCATGCTTTTTTATTTTATCGAAAGCCAGCCGCTCTGCGTTCGTTATTAATTTATTAATCTGACCGTGTTTTAAGTGTGAAACGTTTTCGAGTCATCAATTAATCACGGTAGAAATTTAAATTCGAAACGTTAATTTCTCAAGCAACTTAAATTAAATATTGAATGGGAGAATTTCAAATAAGATACAATAAATAATCGACGGAGACAGGTTAACTTTTTTGCTGACTATCTACATATATTTAAATGTATTTATGACATATGTATGTTTAATAGAGTAAAAATAGCAACATATTTAGTTCTAAAGTTTGATAACTATTGAAAAAAAAACTCCATATTGCTTATCGTTCTTCAAAACACTAGACATATTCAATAAGTGTTATATTATAATGGTAATTTGAATTAGGACGTTAGATTGAATATCATGATGCATTTTGTATCTCTTTGGAGCCAGTATATATAGCTGAGAAAAATGTAAGTTTAATTATAGTTCTAAAAATGGCAAAAGCCGAAATAGCTATCAGCTAATAAATAAAGCAACTGTAGAACTAAATCCGTTGATATTTTTACCCTATTATAATGGAGTTCTACCAAGCAAATGCCAAGTCAATCAAAAGACATATGCTTATTCTCAAAATAACGGAATGGATAGAAAAACAAAAAGATAACGGCTTCATCACAAAATTTTGTGATAGTATGGTTTTTAACTGTTCATTGAAAATATTAGAATATTGAAAAATAATAAAATTGATTTGTTTTGACAGCATAACAAATAAAATATCGATAATTACAGTAGTTCTATTAGTAAATTATATTGGTAGTACATTGTCGACATTATGATAAGAAACGTGATGAATAAAGAACGATGCTTCGTTATTGCGCGGATAGATTTATAGACATTTTTTTAGCTTTGCTTTGACACGAGCTGTGATTGAACCTGACCGAGGACTTTCTATTTGAAGTTTGCGGTCGGAAGCGTTTAAAATATTGAAAGCGAATTGCACGCCGATTGACATCTACATAAAAAGCATTATTTCTTAACCGATTAAAAGTAATTAATTACACTATTGACATGACATATTGAGTCTCTCTATCAAAAAGTGACCATATTAATATGAATATTTGTCTTAATATATAACATATAAATTCCGAATGAAAGATGCTCACAGAAGTTGTTTTCGGATAACACGTTTTTTAGACGTTCAGTTTCTGTTTTTCGTAGACGGTAAGGATAAACAACTGGAGTCAAAAAACGTAAATTAGATAGTTAGTCAATCTGTCTATATTTTGAGATTAGTATTAGTGTAAAGAGTGTCAGGTCTTATAGTGCAGCGGTTAGCGTTGTGGGTTTCCGCACCGGATCTCACGGGTTCGAGCTCCAGTACGAACAGCATTTTTTTAATTTCTGTTCAAAGGCATGCCTGTTTGTGATACCCTTCCAATATTTCAATAACTGGGCGTAGCGAGAGCGATAAGTTAACCAACAGTCTTATCCTACCTTATCCTTCTATAAATACTACTCTCTTTGAAAAAGAGAGGTTGAGTGACTGAGCAACAACCAGTTCTCGTATAAAATCTGTTGAGATATATGTTCACGATGAAGCCGTATTCTCCACATTGGAAGTGGACCTGGATTAAAACAAATAAGTGTTAAGTAAAGCAAACATCACAGAATCCATATCTTTTATCACAAATTGTCCGTTCACTATATTTTATTTGGGTTACATTATTCGACCAGTACTTCTCGTAAAATGTAACAAAAAAGCAACGTTAAATATACTAGTTATCTACTAGAGTTTGTCAATTGTAAATAAAAAACAACCAAGTCTATGTAAGAAAGAGAATCGGAAAAGCCAAAAAAAGAATTGCATTTTTAGAAACTTAAACGTTTAATTTTCTGATTCAGCAGTGCTGATTTGTCAATTTTCTTCTTTCCTTTACGTATATTTTATACATATTGCTGTTATTTTGGTTTATTAAACTTAATTTGACATTTCAAGAGTATGCAACCGTTTTTTTTCGTTAAAGATACCATATTTAACACTCTCTTATAAAGGGATCGTTATAAATTTACTTTGCTTCGAGTGACAAATTATAATGATCATTTGAAATAATACAGTCCCTCTTCTTTATGAGCAATCGAATATTTAAATAAAATAATGCGTTTGTATAAAACAAAAGCAAAATAATTATTAAGTTTATTTGTTAGAAATAAATTGCTATGTGCGATGAAACGAGCTTCGTTTGTAGCACGATCATCTCCAAAGGAGTTCAAAGAAAACAGGAGAAAAGATGAGCAATGGCTGTTCATTCACCTCTCTCGTGAGCGGATTTGTTTATATGTCTATTCAATTCATGTGAATACCGCGTTTATATATTTATTGCGACAACATTTCTAAACTAATTTATTGCCTACTACTGAGAGATAATTTCATGTTTAATGACTGAAAACTCTACAACGACATCCAAACAGTTTCATATTTCTTATTTGATTTCAATTGTAACGACATTAAAATAACAGAATTACTAAACGCTTCACAAGAAATTACTCCATTAAGATAAGCAAGAAAAGTAAGCTTTCATTTGTTGATTAATATGTGTTTCATTCAGTATGTGTTTTTTTTTTAGATAAGTAGTATTATTTTTAATCTGTTAGAATTAGTAAGTGTTCATTACTACATTAAAAAATAAAGCACTCTTCTTTACAACTCTACATTTATTTAAAAGGATCAGAAATGGTTTCGCTAATCACGAGGATTTTAAACTAATTCATCATTTGAACATGTAAATGAAAAAACGGTCATGATTCATATCAATAAATATGAAATTAACACAGAAGAGTGTTTAATTTCTTGAATGTACTGACAGTGAACACCTTCAAAGTTAATACGATTTTAATAGTTATTTCAAAACATTTATGTACTCAGTTTTTCATGTTATCTACATTTTTGGCGTATAGGAAAAATCGTTCAAATCATTCGTGTTTTTAATTTTGCTACCGAAATTTAAAAAAAATAGATATATAAAAAACTCACTGCGATTGAAACTGTTTCAAATGAAAAATGCATTACACTACATTCTACAAGGGTCGTTAAAAACACTGAAACAATAGTAAATCAGCCAAGTGAAAATACATTTTTTGTGTCCATATAAATTGCTTATATATTTTCAATATTGCATGAGAAATTAATTTATCTGTAAATTCCTGCAAGGGTATTTGTATACAGAAAAGTTTTTTGTGATGTTTGGAATAACTGATGAATTTTTAAGATATATGTAAGTATAATATAATATTCAAATTTTTTATGCTACTGAAATATTAGTACTTTCCTCGTGTCTTCAATATTTTCTATAGCGACCGTATCAAATCAACTAACTCCACATCATCGGCATTCTGCTATCTAATCGTCAAATATTAACTGTATAATGTATCCATAAAAAACACAAAAAAAATAAGGCAAATTCTTTGTTGCAGCGAAGAAAAAGCGTCTAAAATGACAATATTCGGTCAACACCGACACGTTTCGCTAAGAACATGTAAACTATCGCATTTCTGTTACATTTTATTTGCAGTTATATCAATTTTACAATACTAATAAGCCTACGTTTTATTTGAACCGTTAATATCATGAAATGGGAGAAAGGAAAAGTAATTGCAAATGAAAGGACGTTATGAAGGTAGTGATATTTAATGTGAACTAACTGGCTAAAGAAAATATAATACACATACATCACTAAGGAACATTGTTAAATTTCGTTGCTGATTGAATAGCTTAACTAATACGCTAATTTGATCAGTTGTTTTTCTAATATATCGCGGAGGAACGGCGTTCTGGCACCCCTTTTCTCAGCATTTTTAATGTTTCAAAAAAAAATCATTTTTATTCTGCCTTGAAAACTTTCGATTTTCGGATCTTGTCTTTATGTGTTACGCTTTCCGAGAATTATCAGAACCAAGATTAAGCTTAAAAGATCTGAATTGTGATGTAAATTTGAACCTTACAAATAAAAAAAATGCACTAATTCAAATTTTTGAAGAGAGGAAAAAGAACCTTTTACAAATGTGCTTCTGCTGTGGTTGATCTGGTTTTTGTGGAGTCAAAAAAAGCAGACAAAAACACAGTTTAAGCAACTGAATAATAAACAGTTCTCGTAAACAGAAAAGAGAGAGATATTATAAATTGTTTTTGTGAGTTCAATGATACTGTATTGTTATCAGCGAGAATGTGCACAATAAAGCGCAAAGAAGAGTTGTTTTTTTCGTTAGAATTATAAACATTTTGAGTGTTTTTAGCTGGTTAACAACTAGAGCATGATTGCATCACACCGCTAATTATTTATTCTCAATGTGAAGCTCTACGGGAAAAGAAATCGATGTCGTGATTCTCAGAACGGAGAATCCACCGACAGATGCACTCGCTCACTTGCATTCGGGCGCATTTGAACGCTTCGAAGAACAAATTATCCAATGCAACTATCGAAGTGCATACTATCGTAGAAAAAAAACTACTGATTGATTGGCGTTGTATAAAATTATTTATTAGTTAGAAAGTTCTTATTGGTGGAATAGTGAGACGGATTTACATAATTGGCTTGTAAGATGAAAACATAGTGACGCATAATTATCAATGTGGACATCTTACGAGTAGAAAACTGTTTTACACTTTGGAACGTCTAGATATTGTCAAAAAAACGATCTTCACACTTTCGCTTAAAATTGAAAAAAAATTATGAATAATTGAATGTGAATTGTGTTAATGTGAGGCCACGATTATCATTCGTAAAAAATTTAACTATTTCACGTGATAAAATTAAAATAATAAATACTACAATCAAACAAATACGTATGGCCAATTTTGTCGTAAAAGTGGGCAAGATTTTGAGCTTTAAATTCACATTCATTCAAATTAATGTTTTTGAAATTAACACTCGAGTACCGAAACGTCGAAAATAAGATCGATGACCTAGGGGGTACAATGTGTAGATGACAATAAATATCAACTAAAAGTTATTGGTACAAAGCGAATGGTTGAAATATGAATAATTTTGCAATGCGAATGTACCACATGGTAACGAGAAGGTTAAAATCTAATTATAGTTCATTCGCCATTTTGAAAATAACTATAATTAAAACAATTATTACTATTCTTTTTTCTCACTTATGAGATTATTTAACGTATTTTTATGTTTGAAGAGGCGAAAAACCTGTAACAATTTCTAACACAATCAGTGGAATAACGAAAATATCAAATTAAATTTTATACTATCTCGTAGTCAATGGTGATAAATCATATTCTAAAAGATTTATTCAACAAACAAATAAGTAATAAATTCACACTTGCCGTGTGTGTGTTCACTCTAATGATGTCGTTATTTTACAATCGTAATCGTCCGAGATGCAAAAACGCAGCCATTATAAAAACCGGATGCGCGTGCACTCCATCAGCTGACCGGTGCACTTTCCCGCGCGAGCATTCCCGCCAAAAATGTGCCCAGTGAAACTGACAAGACAACTTTATTGTAGCCGCGCAAACGCTCGATAACCTAACTATCTAAGTACGCCCACACCTGTTCTGTTCATGCGGATTGCGCGGGTCAGAGGTTTAATGTTAAACTCTAGTCTGCGGTACCGGGTTGCGAGAGAGATTTCAACGCTCGAGCAGCACGGGAGCTTTCTACGAATGGTGATTCATCGAATGCAGTTAATAGTACACGTATACTTGTTACTAGTGACCTTTACGAATAAACCATTGTATCGTTTGGTCTAAAACAGAACAAACAAACAGCTATTGGTGGAAAACAAGTTTAACTTTTGTATTTTATTGTGTACCTACGTAATCAATTATACTGCAGAATAAATGAGCAAAAAACTATACTACTACAAGGAACTGAAAACAATTTCACTTAAAAACAATCGGGTGCAACGGGCAAGTCAAATTAATTTACCTTGAAATTAGACCAAAAACTCCCACACTCAATTCCCGACTACATATCTCCGATTGTGTTTTTTTCAATTTAACATATCGTCGTTAATTTTATCCAAGCACGTATCTCAATTTTGTCAGCTTTGAGTCTTTTGATGTGATGAATTCAGCATTTCAATAGATTTGACGCGTATCCCAAAAAAGTTTATAAAATAATTTGGCAAATTATATGGTCATGTACTATGTTTTGCATGAAAACGTCTGTGCTTCCTTCCTTAGTTATGACATTAACATCAAAAATATTGAAAAAAAAACCGTTTCAGATATAGAAAGCGATAGCGGTAGAATAAAGTAAATTTATTTGTCCACTGAAAACTTGTACTTTTTGACAAACGAGGCTGTAGAAAATTACCGAAAGTATATATTTATATAATAAATTGAGATTTAGAGCATAGCTGATAGGGTTGTTGAGTAGGTGACATGTGAATGAAGTGACTTTGTCAAATATTTCTTTTCATTTCTTCTTTGTATTATACATCAAATACAAGTTGATACTCATTTTCAGCCCTAATTTAAAAATAAAAACGTTTATAACTGTTTAATCGGGTAAAAAAGTTTTCTAGATATTTCTTGTATCTGAAAATATTTTCATAGTACATACATATTTTCCGAATTTTAATAGAAGCGAAAAAGGTTCGAAAAATGTGTAGTATTTTTTTAAAAAATATATTATATAATATGCATGTAACTATTACGTCTCATTGAGTATAAATCAAAAATTATGAAAACTTCAGTGGTGGGCAGCTACTGGCTAGGTAAGTGTAGTGAGTAGAAAATGATGTCCGTTTAGTGGACATGCATCAATCGACAGACGCGTCGCTGTGAAAGCGGACTTGAAGACGGGAAATTATTGTGACCGAAGCGTTTCACTTGCACCACTCAGCAGTGTGCTTTATAAATTTTAATACATTTGCGTGGAATTTATAAAGCAGTGACGTGCTTGCCACCTGTCGCTTTATCACTTTGAACATACAACAATTAAATTTAACATTCTCTCGAATTTGAATCTTATATCTTTTGCCCAGTCTATACAATGCAATTTTATAGGAACAGAGCTTTTAAATTTGAAGAATATCACTGTGAAAATACATATTTAAAATATATTAATAAAATACCGCAAACAATTGCTGCCATCCAGTCAATTTACTTCTTTCCACAGAAACGGAGAAATTAATCAGTTAAATATTTTTATTTATGAATTTTTTAAGAAAAATCATACGCTTGATAAACAATATGATACAAATTGCACAAGCTTTTCTGATTCTAATTTTTAATGGAATGAAAGTACTAATAAATTAATATAAAATGAATCTTAATATCTTTGTTGTGTTATAAAATGTAACACATGTTGAATCGCTTTGAGAAGCATCATCAGACAGAAAACATCGCAAGGTATACTAATAAACTCAATTTTTTCATAATTAATAAAGTTTATTCGCAAACCTGATAATTATTCACAAAGAAACGAAATACATGTCTCATTTTGAATCACAAGAAGTGCAATAAATATTGTTATCAAATTCAATTTATCATAAAAATGAACGTCCACAAAACTACCACCGAATCAATTAAAATTACTAACCAATTTTTAACTATCTGAATCTTGAAAAAAAAAATACCCAATATGAACGGGATGATGTTGAGGCATGTTTTCGAGACATTGAAAACTCTTCCGTCATTTTGTTTCATTTACTTCGAACATACGCCACTGTTTAATTATGCATACATTGACAGCGTCATTGTTGCTAATACTTTCTTTTTATAAAATTATCAGTCAAATTTGAAGAATTCTTATGTATGGTTAAAATTAACGGAGAAAATATTAAAAGTACTTCACGTGAAAGTGTGACACGTCAATGAAAACATTTGCATTCTAAAATAAAAAATATTTAAATCAAAATATTCATGTTTCTATATTTCATCTCAATTCACTTTTAACACACGTAAAGAAATCAGAACATTAAGTTGCATCATGTTGAAAAAAAATATTGATATTCGTTGGTGAAATATTTTCACAAGTTATAAGGAAAAAACTATTTCTAGTGAATATTCCACATTATTTAATTTAAAAAATGAGTTGGATATGGTCACTAAGATTAACGAACAAAAAAAACAAGCTATAATAGGTATTAGGAAGATTCTAATTCGATTAAAAATCATTATAATAATAAGTGCGAAAATCACATATAAAGTTGATGTACGTAAGTAAATACAGTATTAGTAAGCCAAATATATTCGAAAATTCATCGTATTGATTGATAAAATAATGAATGTAACTAGAAGAAAGTAAAATTATTTTTAAAAAAATCATGAACCTTTAAGTGAGAACACATATATTCTTTACTATTATTTTAAGCCGAAATCGGAGTTGGGGTTAGAATTGAAGTCGTGTTTTAATAGGTTGTCGGAGTCAAAATCGTTTTATTTTTTAACAACTCCACAGACCCGATATTTTAAACTTACACCCAATTCAATACGACAAATTGTTTATCTATCTTCTACTTATATAGAATTTGTTAATGACAGTAGTAAAGATTTATGAATTCCTTTAGTGCTGTACCGGATAAGAAAAATATTTTGAATAATGTTTATAATTATACTTATTAGTACATTAGTGATATATTTTTTAATTGATTTTAGAAATTTGAACTCTATTGTTACCTCTTTTTGAAATATTTATTCCGAGAAAAGCTTTTACAATTAAATTTCTATTATTTTTTACCATAATCATCAATTTATTGCAACTAATAAATCAAGATTGTTAAATCCGTTTATTAACTTTATTGTCTTCTTAATTTTCTTTCACCATTCAATTTCGATTAGGAATTGAGTGAGCTATAATTATCTGAACATTTTTAAGATCTGTGATAAGAAAATATTTTCATTAATTCGTATCATAAAAAATAGCCCAGATTGCCTCCGAAAAATACTTTCATTACGCAGAAAACAAAAATTTGCTGCACAGAATTAATTATACACAAAAAAAAAATAAGAACGTTCTTGACTTCAATAAACTAAACATCCGTTAAAGATGATGTACGAGATTAAAAAATCGGCTTATTTATGTACCTATAAAAAAAATGGATAATCAAACATGGCGATAAATTTGCCACACAGCTCGGGAGAAATCTTATCAAAATCTTTTCATCTTCCGCCACTGTTTAGACTCACTATTCGCTCACTCACTACATCTCCGTAAAATAATAATTTAGTAGCATATCTTATAGTCGGTTTCGCAATTTGGCAAAAAAAATCACATCTCAATAATCTTTATACTAACTTTTGATCGGCATAATAATTACCAAAAGGTCTGTAAACGATAGAATAAATAACATATAATGATTTTATATTAAAAATATGCAAACATTGAATATGCACTTTGAAATATAATTGTTGATTCCATATTGACTGTAATTTTTATTTAAAAAACAACATGTTAACAGTAAAAAAACAAATACGATTTCACTGTCGCAACAGTTTTATGGTTTGTTGATTGTAATAATTAATTCAATTAGTTGAATCGTGATTTTAACATATACAATTTCATTCAACTTGAAAGAACATGGGTACGAGATTTTGAGCAATTTATAATACAATAATTACAATGGAATATGTGAATCCTGGATAAGTGAAATAATAAAATCGTAATTTTTTTCTATCGGATTTTCAAGTACAATTACGTCTTTATTTCGTGTTTTGGTAGATTGCATATTTGTATTTTAGAAGTAAAAAACTATTACAGTGTGTACTTATTTTCTAAGCTATTTTAGACATGTGCAATATTATAACGAATAAAACTATTTTTTTTAAATACCAATGAATTCACTACACTTCTCAGAGCTTAATGGTAAATATTTTAATTTATTTTCGTGATATTTTTATTTTTACTATATCCGTTTATGTGTGAATAATACGGTCGCTACACAATACCTCTATGATTCCTTGTGTCCCGCCAAGTGCTTTACTCTCTCCCATGACATACTTGAAACCCTCAATTCCAAATAGCATTATACATCAGAATGATAGATTGATTATAAATTAGAGCTCATCGTATTGGATATCATTTTATTCAATAAATCATCCCATACGTTTGCGCTAATTTAAAACCACTTGCAAAGCAGTGCTTTACGATATAATAAACGTCAAATTTATACAGTGTACAGGGTAATATAAATTTAGCAAGCCTTTGAATGTTTGCAGAGTGCCGAATCAGATAATGATAGCGTGCGTCAGCTGTATTTATCTGAACACATTAATCTTTCGGTAGATTACTGGTGATGTTTTTTTTTTAAATTTTTAAAGATATCTGTGACCAGATCGGCCATTTCCGGCGGGGCTACCCAAAGTGAATGTCAAACATTCTGCTTTATCACACCACGAATAATTTAATTAACGATTTGCACGATATCTCAGCAAGATATGTGTTTAAGCCGACTTGGATATAAATTATAGTGAGCCTAGCATGCTTGATGTCTAATAATACGAACCCATTTATCGAATGTTGAGTTAAGATTTCTCAACACCTGCAATAATAGGATGTTATTAGTAACGCGTAAAACAGTTTTTATCTAACATTGTTTTATTTAAATTCAGAATTCTGCCATTTCTTATTACTATTATGATTTATTTTTCAAAACACAATTTTAATTTTGATTTAAACTTTTAAATAATATATGTCAACCATGTAATATTACTGTCGTAGTATCTGATAATATATATTCTATTTTTTTTTACTGACCGAGTAAATAAACTATTGAGTTTCAAAAACCATTCTAGAAGATTTTTTAAGCTTAAATCCTGACTAGTAAATAAATGAGAACTTTAAATTCTGTCCGCTTTGTCGAGGAAATCATTTAAATAATTTGCGTAATTTGCAAAAAAACACAGTTTAAGAAATAACTTTGAAACTTTTGATACACATTATCACCGTAAAAGTTAAATGGTTATATTAAATTTTCTAACGCATGTACAGACAATGTCAAAAAATAATAAATTTAATTTTAGGCATGTTTGCACAGCAGTTTTTCGTAATTTACCCAAAACTTGAAAAAGCTTCCTGAGTGGTTTTTGCAACTCAATGATTCAAATGAACTAATATTTTAACATCTAATTTAAAATTTTCATATTCTAAATAATTTGTACGTTGTGGTTTTCTTTTGTATGTCTGCTACATAATATAATGAATACGTGTACATTAATTTGGTATTTTTATTCGAGAGCTTAGTGAAATATCGATGATTATTAATAAAACTAAAAAGCATTTTCCTAACCTAACTTGTATAAAATATACGTGGAAACATAGTATTTTATAAGAAAATAGCTATAAAAATTAATGATTTTCATAATATATAATTCTTTTCAAATAAGATGCAACTTGCAATATCAATAAAATCAATATTATAAAGTGTACTGAAAATCGTCATCTAATAAACAACAGAACATCTTTCTGGCCGAGCAATTGTAAAATTTTCTCACGGTTGAACATTTATAGAGATCGTTGTAATTGAAAAGAAACTCATAATCAAATCGAGCACTGTGATAGTTGGAGAATCATTTGGTTGTAAAACCATATTTTACACTGAACATGTTAATTAATAATTGGCACACATAATTTCAATTTACTTTTTAAGAGCTGTAGAAGTGTTAAATTTTAAAGGGACACTTTTCTTAAATACTTACCACCATTAAAACAAACGAATTTTTGCTCTAGATAAAGAATTTAACGATTATTCTTGGCTCTGGTTTTTTAAAAAAAGATGGTATAAAACTGAGATAACAATTACAAGAGTGAATTTAAAATCAATATATAAAATGAATATTTACTCAACACGAGTGCATAGCGAAAATACAAATACCAAATGATACTTAGTATAAACAAACGACTGAATAATAATAAAAAATAACGAAGATCTTTTATTAAAAGGTAATTGATAACATTAGAATGAAAAAAACAGTTAATACAGCATCTTTTAAGAGATGTCTCTGGCTTAAATACATTGTAAAATTCAGTGTCTAATTAACTGTAATTAACAGCAAATAATAGCTTTCCTATTAAATTGTCGCAATATATATTATTAAACGTCATTTGAACCATTAAAATAAATCATGTTGCTGATTACTCATTAAGCACAAATTTGTAATTTACATTATAAATATGTGATCTTATGAATAATTAATTGCAGGTCAATGACTTTCTGGCACAGCACGAAATATCTGACTGTCATAGTTAATAATTTAATCATAGCTTAATTATTATTCTTGATACTTATTATTTATGTTGTTTCGAATAGTAACCCACTGTTTTCCAGTTGGTTAGAGCTTGGTCTACTGATGAGGAGGGTCTGGACTCAATGCCCGGTTAGATCAATGTCAAATTTAGTTTTTTTCAATTTAATATTTAAAATCTAAGACGTGGGTGTTTTTAATGTCAATTCTCCTCGAGTTGATTTCGAGTTACTTACAAAAGAAAATCATCGAGTTTTTCTCGTATAATTTTTAAACTTTAAAATATTTGACGCATTGGCATTAAGTGTCATGCAAAATATTTTTTCAAAATAAAACATTTGATTCTTTTTAACGAATATTTTTATTATTGTTTAATTTTATTAGTTCGCTTATTCTTAATATGTTATATGCAGGCAGTAAAGGGTTAATTTAAAATTATTTAGGTATTTGCTTTAATATCATGTAATAATACAAATAACCTTTTCAGAGGTACATTTTAAACTGTCTTTGACAAAAACAACTATCAGCGCTTTGTGTATTATGAACAATAATCTAAATGCAAAAATATACATATATGAATCAAGAGAAAAAGATTTTATTTTATTTAAGGAATGCGCTTCTTTATCTATTTTGTTTGATCCAACTATATCAAAAGCGAACAAACTTCATATGAAGATAGATTTTAATTTATAATATTTCATTAAAAACACGCGATCATGCAAGTATTTATTATACTATAATATTATGAGAGAAAATATGCGACACGACTTTAAACGACTGCATAAACAATATATTTTATGTAAATATTTATAGATAATTGTTTTCATTAAAATATCATAAAGGTTTTATAAGCAGTGCAAAGTATTGAAGTGACAGTAAACTTTTCCGTCGATCATTAATGGCTAAATAAATGTTTTCAGAACCTTTGAAATGGCAGCTGCATTAGAATGGATAATTATTGGATGATTGCATTGGACAATTTACACATGCGCGCATCGGCTGTCGGTCGATTAACAGACGAGAAATTTTTAATTGTCCTCTCTCCATAGATCGCTAATGGTCCACTCAATATTACCGAGAATCGAACAGATAATCGATACAAACTAGAATTCATTCAGCAACATTGTCACGCGGTTCTAAATAATGAAGGGTATGAGCTTTCATGTAATTATCGCTGCTAACATATCCGTGTAAAACATCTTGTTGAAATGAAAAAGCAGATTATTATAAAAAGGAAAACTTCATGGATGTATTTAAACTTGATAAACGATGGCCGAGTGCAGATTATGGTGGAATATTTACGTTTAGTTTCACAATTAGTAAGACTTTATGTAATACTTGTCTAATTAATACATATTTCCATTCAAAAGATCTTGTAACGTATACGTAAGTAAAGTTTATTTAAGCTTAAAAATAATGTACAATCTGGTGTTATTTTATTTTGGGTAGCCCAAGCAACTTTGGTGTCGATAGATTTTTATACTCGATCACCTTAACATATCAAATGAATATTACCAAATTTTAATTAGTATATATATTATATCAATACTTTTCAACTAATACGCGAACTTAATACACAAAATCGGGTATCGCCTTTATCAACTAAAAATGTGGAAGTATTGTTATTTCTTCATGATAATGCATCTTCAGTATAAAGCATTAATTGAAAAGTTTTAATAAGTAAAATATCGTCACGTTAATTATGGTAATTTTGTTTCAATTATTGAAATGAAAAACCACAGTCGATCACAATCTGTTTCATCTTAATTGAATAATTAAATGAATATTTTACTAAAACGAAATCCAACAGCAGGATATCTTATGTGTTTTATTTTTTGAATTCAAATTAAAATCAGTAAAAAAATGTTTTATTCACTAATCTAGCATGTGTTTTACTTTCATATTATAAATATCGTCGTAAAACTGCTTAAATTTAATAAAACAAAACACTGTAGTAAGTAGCGATTCCACAGTATTTAATAAAAATAATGACTAGTTTTGTTCGTCATTAAACAAAACCAAATATTAACAATATGACTAACTAGTGCTAAGTTTTTTTTTTATATAAATTCATCAAATCTCTTATAAAATTAAAAGAAAAGTATGAACTATTTATAAACAAGATCAATATATAGATTAAAAGAAAACTTAACTAAATACCCATTATAGTATTTTCCATTGACCCAGATATTAAAATATAATTAACTGATGAAACAAGTATTTTTTTTCTATTGTTATATTCAAATCAAGTTTTTTTCAAATTATTATATTTAAAAAAGCGGTTGCAAATGATTAAGCGATAAGCATTTTTTTAAAGAAGTTTGAAATCATAAATTGAGATTGTTTGGAATAATACCATCACAGTCGAGTGCAAAAAAAACTGACAACACGGAATTGGTTTAGAATAGATAACTTGATGTTTATAAGATCGTATTTTTATTTGAAAAAAAAATGGCTTAAGTGCTTGCATATGTTTCGCCGGCTGAGACAACGCGATTGTCATAATTGCAACTCGAATGGTGAAAGTAAATCAGATAATCAAGCGTTTTCGATCATTTTTATTTTAAGATATTATCGAGAATTTCATTTGCAATTATAAAAAAAATAATTAGAAAATTAAAGATGAAATTAAAATGATTAAATCTGGTGGCGTATTTATTTAAATTTCAACGCTAATATTAAATATAAAAAAAATATATAAAAATCTCCATCTAACAATTTTAAAGAAAGTGATTTCGTTACTAAGGGATTGACTTGTTGAATATCTGTCTTCACAAAAATGATAAATACATCGCTGTAGTTTTGTTATGACATAAAGAAATAATATGTATTTCAAAAATACTGTAACAGATTTGACATTATTAAATCTACTCTATACAATAATCTTATTTTTTTTTCAATTTATAAGCAAACATTTTTTATTTTGTATTGACCAAGATTTACCACAAGTTAACCACCGAATTCATAAAATATATACTCCAGGACTCAATAAGTTCGTAGGATGACATATAGATGGCCACTGTTGACAAAACCATATAATTCCAGCCAAGTACCAACCATCAAATAATACGAGTCAAAATTTAATAACAACCTGACGTTTAGTTCACAAGATACAAAGGTTTTAGTGGCGTTATTTTTATAATTTTCAAAGCAATGGAAAACTCTTAATTTCGTGTGTCGATAAAGCATTGATTTATTAGGAAAATATACCGTTCAAACAAAGCAATGGCTTGAAAAAGGTTATTCGGACTCGGCTTCATCGAGACAAACTGTAAATAAGTAGCTTTCTGATTTGTGTACGCTCGTTTCATGATTTCTGAACTGAACGATCTGGTTGTCCAAATTCGGCAGTTGTTCACAAAACAGTTTTGGCCGATCGTAAGTTGAAATTGCGTGAGATAGCCGACACCTCAAAGATATCAGAAAGCATTGTATTCACCATTTTGCATCATTAGAAAGAAACCAAAGTTAAACAAGAGTTACCAAAAGCAAATAATATTTGGATGCAAGTAATTGCGCATGTAAATGAATTTCATCACAAGTTTTCATATGTACGACTCAAATAGGTATGTGGCATTGCTTTATAATCCAATCTCATCAAATTTATAGCACCGCTGTTAGGTTTTTCATCTCTCGTTCGTAATGAGTTAAAAGGGCATCCCGCGTGCCTCGAAAAATAGAGGTCGGTGAACGCACTTAAAACCACTTTGCCCAATCTGGCTCACTCGCCCCGCTGTACTCGGAGAGTGCCGAAAAGTGAAATCGCCTCGCATACCTCAAATTGCCTACTGACCAAGAGTCTGGCCCTCATAGACGCGTATGGCCAGTCCGCGCGGAGCATGGTGCACTTGCTTCTGACTCAATTCTCGATCGATAGCCGGGCTGTCTATCTATATTCTATACCAAGCGAGACGTTTCGGCGCTTCTGTTCAGCGTAATAAAATATAAAACTTCAGTAGGTGATCATTTTTTAAGACATCATTATTTTGCCAACAAATTCAACGAACGTTGTACAATAGTTTGATTCATCAACATTCAAATTAAAGCACGTAAAAAAATATTGATCTTTACATAGTTTCTAAAATTAAAGTGTGAAGATTTGACAATTTGGGTGTGAAAGTTTTGCGAATACTAATATCGCACTTTGACCCAATGCGTTATTAATATTTCATGTAAATTCTTTGTATTATTTGAAGTTTATTATTATAGAAAAAGTGTAAATAGAATAGGTTTAACCGAAAGATGTGAACACCTGTTAAATATTTGATTGATTAAGAAAAACCTTTGTGTAAATCATTTTTAATGGTAGCAACTGGCAATTTTTACATGCCATTCTTTTTTCAAACTTAATAACTAAATTAAAATGATAATTCAGCATTTGTAGCTTACGTCATTTTGATAGAACGTGCATTAAGTTGTATACAATAAGATTATTGAAAAACAACAATTTAAAAAAAAACTGTGGGCTACGTCATTTTGCCCTTCTTCAATCGAAACGAATTAATTAAATAAACTACAAAGGTATATTGTGTTTTTATTAATATAATGCCTTTCCACCAAGTATCGACAGTGAACACCCTAAAAGTGAAAAAGTATTTGGATTAGATGTTAAAGAGACAAAAACAACGCAATCACTTACTTAAATGATTCCAAATCGGAAATTTAAAAAAAAAAAAATTTCATCCCAGATACATTAATCCAGAAGAGCATGATTCTTCCACTACACCAACGATAGTGATTAAATAAAATTTTAATCCAAACAATTTTTTGACTGATGAATTTGAATATAGGCAATAAATTGCTTATTAAGATGTAACAAAATGTTTTTTTATATGCTAAAGACAATATTCGAGTAAAACGTTAAACACTAGAAAAAAAATGTTGCCATTAAATAACTCCATTGACTGCTAAAGAGCTGTGTTATTTTAATCACTACAATACCTACACGAAAAAAAAAGATAAACGACCAATTTTACTTTTCCCAACTCTCCGCTGCCGTGTCCGATTATCGAAAATTCCTCAGCGAAAGCATAACAAGAGCGTAGGCACACAATCTAAAATATTTAACGAATCTTGCGAAAGAATCGAAAGTGGCTTTGGATTATCGACGCAAAGCCGGCGTTCTTAATGCCTCGCTTTTTGTCGGCGTGAATTTTTTAAATTCATTTTTATATAAACACACGTAAACACTTTTTGCACTTGACACTGAACGAAGGCTTAGCACACAATGTGAACGGATTAGCAAACCAGCGCCTGATATCAGTAACAAAGTGATATTTTTCGCGAAAACTTTTCTCACGTTAATACAACTTTACTGTGCTTATTTTCTTCATTGTTACTGAAGTTGAATAAAAAAATATTAAAGATTGTTATTGTGAACTTAATAATATGTAAGGATATTAAAAATGTTTATATGTTTAGTTTGTGAATAATATCTTTAATAATGCTTGTGTTGTCTAAATACACAGCTCAATTTTATTATGTGTCGGTTCAAAATTTAGACCAACTAGCTGTAAGCCCGTTGCCCAGCAACGTGAGATTTTTGTTGCAAAGTATTTAATTTTATTTTATTTTATGGTATTTTATTTAATTTAATTTAATTTAATTTAATTTAATTTTATTTTATTTTATTTTTATTTTTATTTATTTTATTTTTATAGTTAGCAGAAATTTCGTAAATTATTTAATTTTTAGAATAATGTTTAAGTTTGCTAACAACCATTTTTCGTTGTAGCCGAAATGTCGTAAATTATTTAATTTTTGGAATAATGTTAAAGTTTGCTAACAACCATTTTTCGTAGTAGCAGAAATTTCGTAAATTAATGAATATTTAGATTAATGTTCAAGTATGCTAACAACCATTTTTCGTTGTAGCAGAAATTTCGTAAATTATTTAATTTTTGGAATAATGTTCAAGTTTGCTAACAACCATTTTTCGTGGTGCAGAAATTTCGTAAATTATGTAATATTTAGAATAATGTTCAAGTTTGCTAACAACCATTTTTTGTAGTAGCCGAAATTTCGTTTATATTTAATTTTTGGAATAATGTTCAAGTTTGCTAACAACCATTTTTTGTAGTAGCCGAAATTTCGTTTATATTTAATTTTTGGAATAATGTTCAAGTTTGCTAACAACCATTTTTCGTAGTAGCAGAAATTTCGTAAAATATTTAATTTTTGGAATAATGTTTAAGTTTGCTAACAACCATTTTTCGTAGTGGCAGAAATTTCGTAAAATATTTTATTTTTGAAATAATGTTTAAGTTTGCTTACAACCATTTTTCGTAGTAGCAGAAATTTCGTAAAATATTTTATTTTTGAAATAATGTTTAAGTTTGCTAACAACCATTTTTCTTAGGAGCAGAAATTTCGTAAATTATTTAATATTTGGAATAATGTTCAAGTTTGCTTACAACCATTTTTCGTAGGAGCAGAAATTTCGTAAATTATTTAATATTTAGAATAATGTTCAAGTTTGCTAACAACCATTTTTCGTAGTAGCCGAAATTTCGTTTATATTTAATTTTTGGTATAATGTTCAAGTTTGCTAACAACCATTTTTTGTAGTCGCAGAAATTTCGTGAAATATTTTATTTTTGAAATAATGTTTAAGTTTGCTGACAACCATTTTTCGTAGTAGCAGAAATTTCGTAAATTATTTAATATTTGGAATAATGTTCAAGTTTGCTAACAACCATTTTTCGTAGGAGCAGAAATTGCGTAAATTATTTTATATTTGGAATAATGTTCAAGTTTGCTAACAAATATATTTCGAAAAAAATGATGACTCTGGGACCATATATCGACAGCCCTGCTAATGTTTCAAGAATCCAAACAAATATATTTCGTAGAAAAGGAAAAATATCTCATAAGTATTTGACATATTCTATTTTCAATTATTCAAATTCGTTTAGTGCAATCTTTCACTAACAGATGTCGTAAGGTCACTAAGAAATAACATATTTCTATTGGTTTGAAATTTTTAAAATAAGTAGACGTTCCACCTCTCTAAATTTAATCGCTTTGTGGAACAATGGATATTTGTTCAAACGATTAGAATGAAAAAGGGACATGGGTTCGATCCCCAGCTTGACAGAATATTTTTGGTCAGTACGAAAATTAATTGTTTTGTCATGACTAATAGACGTCAGAGAAAAATGAACGGATGGCGATAGCGGGCAGAGGGGTGGGGGAAGGGGACCGTCTTCAGGAGGAGGGGAAATCAGTGACAATCATGCAATCAAAACGGACATTATCGACTACTAATAAATAGAAGATGACACCGAACAAAATCACTGTCAAATCAGTTCCTAGCCCTATAATTATAGCTTCAAAAAATCGAATCAGTACATTTGATTATTTAAAAAACTTTGTAGCCATGCAAACTTTCAAATAAAGTTCTCTCAATATAATTACGATGCTTTAGTTCTAAGCCAGGAAATTTGAATTTTGAATATAAAAAGACGTCCATTCCAATTGGCCGAAAAAGTGTGGTGTTCAAAATAAAGCGCTATCATTGGGCGAAGTGGACATCAGTACGCACACATTTGTGAAAAGTGAAAACTTATTTTATCGGCTATTAATATATAGATACTTCAATCAACGGTTGTATGTTACTTTTTTTTATAAATTTTCTTATTAGATACAGAAGAAAAAAACATATCATATTAATTAATTACAAACAGGTCAATGAAATGCTATTTCAGCTGTGTATGTATTAATTAAAAATAGATATACCAAATTCAAGGTAAGGAATAGCTATCTAAAAAAGTCAAAATTGATTATATCAATAGTGATTACATCATATTTTCTTTTCATTGTGTTATATGTTTCTATATATCACAAGATAAATTGAGTTATTTCTCTTATTATTAATTAATTAAATACTTTCGCACGTCAAGATCCTGTTCTTATATGTAACGTTTTTCGTCGAGTTCACTAATTGTAATATGTGATTCTGATAAATAACGTTAAAAACAACCTGATGCCATTGATTTCGGTTGTTTTATTTAATAACTACATCATTTCAAAACATCGTTGGCGTTTAAATTAAATTTCACTACGAAATTTTCCCAACGTTCGACGTGTTTAAATCTGATATTGACGAATTGGTTTGTTTCATTGCGAAAATCTTTTGATTGGGTTTTATTGATTTAGTGACACATTTTGTTAGTACAGTTTGTAGTATATAAAAACTATGAAAATAAACCAGTGGTGTAGAAGAGAGTATACGGAGTTATAAAATATGTCAGGTAAACAATTCGTTTTCGGCAAATATTACAATCACAAATTATATCATACAAATATTTCACTATCGTACACCCTCTGCGAAGCTTACCTCTACAGCGCTGTAGATAATATACAAGTTTGTTATACAACTTAGCCTGGATTAAAGCCCAAATTTTTATTCCTTTAGCTTGATTCATTACTCAGAAAAGAAACAGAGTAGCGATCTCGCATTAAATCAGATTTGGCAACCACAATAATTTGTTTTGTACATTATCATGTTGTCAAGTTTAATCCTTTGAGAGTTTTGTATGATGGCCAAATACAACTATATTTATGTTACACGTCTGACAAATAAAACAGTTTCATAACATTGTTAGTCGGATCCTATGACCTGAACATACCTACTACATTTTTTGTAACAAATAATATATATAGTTAGTTTTTTTGTGTTACAGTTATGTGGCAAATTTGCTTAATTCAAATATAAAATCCGTTGCACGTTTCTCCGCTTTCAGTGGCTATGTGGAATTCAAATCAATTCACGTGCAAAACTGAATATCTACGGCCTACATTATTTAAAAACAATTGCGTTTTTCTCCGCGCAACGAATTAACAAACTGCTTGCATGCTGTGCATTGAAATAATCTTTATCAGAAAACGAAACGCTAATGGTGTTTTTATGTAAACCTAATTAATATATTATCGCTCAAGTGGAGATCTTTATTTACTACACGCGTTTAAACAATTGAATCATTGTTACTTTATGTACTTTTGTAAAAAAAATAATCAGTTACTAAACTGTAAACGAGTGGGAATTAAACTTCATTTAAATATAAACACTGTCAAGAAAATTAAGCAAAAATGAATTCAAACTTTTGTAGATCTGATTAGTTTATAAAATACAATATTATAAAAAATATAGTCATAAATAAGTTGACTAATTGTGTAGTAAATACTGATAAATAAATATTTTTTTATTGACTTACCAAAGATAAAAGCACTACAGCTTGTGACTAATTTTACCATATATCTCAATCTTAAAGGGTATTTTGCATCATACTTGCCTTTCTAAATGAAGCTGAGTTATTTATATTTTCGAGATCAAATAACGAAGAAAATTATTGTCATCATCTTTTATCGTAGAGAAAAATGCTGAAAACTAAAAACAAACGAATATCAATCATTCGATTCAAATATCGTCGGCTTGAAGGTAAAACTCATTTAGTAGCCTTTTTGGATAATTATATTTTTCATTGGCACCGTTTATTATACTTGTATTAAATTAATAATTATAAAACTTATAATTATGTAACTGTAATTCACGTTTTGGTGAAAATTAAAAAAAATACACAATCGTGAACAGGCAATATAATATATCAATAAAAAAAACGAGGGCTCTTTCTGATAAATTGCTTCAATTCTCTAAAGATATGTTGTAAATTATTGTAAACAGTATTTAAGTATTCAAAACGGCGTACAAAAGAATGGAATGGAAACTCTTGAATAAATATTGACTTATGGCTCGCCGTCAAAAGTGAAAACTTATTTATGAAGCCATAACGGAAATATTTGTCACATTGTCTGACACGATAGGACCGGAAGAATCGTCGAGACTTTATTGGATTGCGTATTGTATCATACGGAAGAAAGTGAATTCGTTATTAATAATTCATAACGTGACTACACTTCCGATATATATATATGAGCATACGATATGGCGACATCGAAGGTTTTACAGATATGTTATTACGATATGAAATATGAATGCATAATAATTATTTAAAAAATCGAAAGTGATGAAATATAGTGTGTCTTGATTCGTTACTTGTTTCTTCTTAGATATAGAATGGAAGTTGAAATTTCAATTTGTCCTCATCATTTGAGATTACACCTGAAGAAAAATTGCATATAATAACAGTAATTGAAGTGAGAATATAAAAATACTATTAAATTGTTTGTAGTAGTGGTTAAATAAAAAATATTACAGAAACATACTACACTTTTTCTTTCCAAAAAATAATTAATCCCGCAAATAACAGTGCAATTATCTAGAAGATATATTAGCAGGCAAGACACATACGATAAATAGGATACGAAAATTTGTCGCCATTTATCAAATTTACTGTTAAGCTAATTTTGTTTTAAGAAGTTCCATTTAACACGTATTTGTATTTAGCGTAAATTATCGGTTTCTTTCATTTCCATGTATGATAATTTTTCATTTTCTTATTTTTATTGCATTTCTTACAAAGCGGTATTGTAATAAACTATTTTAATGTATTTTTTTTCGGATTAACTAATCCGATATGGACAATTAGGGTAACAGCAGTATACGTTTCTGACTAATCGGCAATATATTCTACTGTTTTACAAAATTTAAAAATCATTGAATAAAGAGTCAGGACTAGTTTCCTTCAACGCTAAAATTGATACTGTAATTAGAGTTTTATTGTTTTATTGAAAAATAGAAGAACTGCAGATCAGAAAAAAATATCATGAAATTTAAATTGTAGCAGATAATAAATGTGTTAATTTCAGAAATTACTGTTAAACAAGCTTTTATCTTTTGTATCATTTTTGTGTGAAGATTTTTTTTAATTATTACCTTTGATTTGCTATTTGCTTTTCCAATGTATATATCACTCTCCTGAGTAATTTAAACTCACTAAATTATCTTTAAAAAGGTTTATTTTGTTGAATTACTGGCAATTTAACCCACTGCACCTGACATTGTATCCATAAAATGCATTTCAATCAAAATACCATCCGGTCGAAATGTATTTTTATTCTACCACTTCACTTATACACAAGAAAATAAATGAATCACGACGTTTTCAATTTGGCGTTTATCAAATGTTCTTTTTTTCAAATAAAAAAAATGCGTTTATTTTTATTTCATTTAATTAGGCTTGCAACATTGGATGTACGATTTCACGGCAATTATAGAGCGAGTGCGCGCGCACGTTTCGTTTTTGAATTAAATTTTGTTGTTCACAGCGCGGGATTCGGAACACGTTTGAATCTGTATTGCTGTGAAAGAGGATAGCTCTCTCCAATTGTCAAGTGCAATACAACTCCATTGGTTTGTTCAGTAGCGGGAGGGAAACTCGAGGAGGGGTGCCAACATTAACACGCGAACAGCAACTGAATTGAATTAACGTTCTTTTTCGAGACTATAATGAACATACTGGATATAAAAAAATGAAAAAAAACTATGGTATAAAAATAGAAAATATTATACCATTTTTTCAAAATCGATTGATAATATCAAAAATTTGTTACTTTCTTTGACGATACAAACTGTTTTTTGCTTCTCTAATATATAAAAAATAATGTTTGTTTGTTCGTACTTTATGCGGTACCACACCACTCATCCAATTGCAGTAAAACTTTGACAAACTTTTTGCTTGCACTTTCGGGACGGTTATAGGCATAGTAAAATTAGCTTTTAATAGGTCTTATATATAAAAATCAATGTTTGTAGTCCGCAATACAGTTCATTTTGACAAGGTATCCTTGCACTTGCACGAAGGTTATAGTACAATTAACTTACAGTAGGTGGCGCGTGTGTCGTAGCATAGACAATCGGCAGCAAACGTCAAACAGACAGAAAAATAAAAGATGCAATTCAATAAACACGATTAAAACATAAACACTTTCTTTCTTTGAGTGGCATTGCAACGCTTGCCGGGAACTGGCTAGTAATTAAATAAATTATTTGTTTATAAAACACTGATCATTATTTTTATAATCATAGGAATTAAGAACTAAATACAGGACAAGTAGCCATTTTTAAACGAAATATTGAAACATAACATTCGCTATGTTTCTAATGAATTCAAATCAAAGAGCTGCAAAATAAACATATTATTTGCAAGCTATTTAAAACGACATTACATATAATTATGCATTTTTTTAAAATAGCAGAAATAGAAAAATGACATTTTATGTATGATTATATACAGTCAAATAATATGAATCTTTTTGATATGGACAGACAACATTTATATTTACAACTTTACATGCAATTCGTTGCCCAGTTGGCAACGAATTGCATATCTCTGGATACATAATTAATACAATTAGTAATAACGAGTGGTCAACGTTGTTGGCTTCGGCTACGGAGGGCCCGGATTCAAATCCCGGTACGGACAGTTTTTATAAATTGATTTTTCAATCGCTTTATGAATTTCCGTTCAAAGGCATGGATGTATGTGATATCTTGAATTCCCCCCTTTCACCCATTCTATCCTATGAACGGGGCGTATCGATAGCGATTAGTTTACCACTAATCCTGTCCTAGCCCTATCCTTCTATTCCTACTCTCTTTGGAAATAGAGAGGTTGAGCAACTGAGTAACAAGCAGTTCTCGTAGAAATACTTCTGTTGAGATAAACTCCATTAGGAGTCCATATGCTCCACATTGGGAGCGGACATGGTCTAAAAAAAATAAATTATAGTCAACTATTTATTACAAAGCTAACTGCAATCAAATTTTAATATCAGTCGATATTATCGTCATTTTATATAAAATCTGGTAGAAAATGTGTATCTAGTTTTAGTGCAATTTCTTTACGAGTTTTAAATAACCTTTTCTTTAATTATAATATTTTAAAATTATTTCAACTACATCTAAAATATGACTCAAACATATCGACTGTGAAAAGAGAAAAGAACGTAACCCACAGTTTTTTCAAAACAGCTTTTTTTCGATAATCACAATGTATCAAACTTGATACACGTTCTATCAAAAGGATGCAAGCTGCAAATGCCGAATTAGTATCAAAATTTAGATTTTAGTTTGAAAAAGATGACCTTGTAAAAAATTAAAGAAAAAAGATTGAAATATAGGTTTTTTCCAGACAATATCTTTAATTAATATTAGATTTTGTCAATTAAACACCAGTTCAGAAGTCTCCGTGCGCTTCAAGGTTGTGTATAATTCATAATTTTCATATGGCCCAAAATCATCAAAACACGTTTTTTGTGCCTCCTGTAAAATTTGTGGGTTACGTTCTTTTTCCTTTCGTCGATATATATATGTACAATAAGCAAAAAATAATAAATATACGAAATTGTATTAAACGTTTGGTTTATGTGTTTTTACTTGAAATAAGGTAACAATTTAAACAAAAAAGACATTCAATTTATTTTTACATATATTTCCTCTAATAAAACAAACAAAAAGTTTTTTTTTGACGATATATGACTAAATTCAGTAAAAAATATTACCTTATACTCGTCTAAGAAATGCATTTTTCCAAAATACCGTGTTTTTACTTTGAGCTCGATTGAAATTGACATCACAAGCACTCACGTCTTAGGTCTCAAATTTAAATTTGAAATTTACCTTACCGTTAATCGAGCCCAGACCTACCTGGCCGGTAAAGCAATCTGTAACCGACTAGACGACAGTGTATTATTATATTGATGGTTTGTATTGAAATTAATAACATAGGTGTAAAATTTATCAAAAAAGAATCAAATTTGTCAACTAACATATATCACAAAAGTTATTTGTTGACATATGTAGTAAAAAGAGACGAGAAATAAAAGCATTGTCCAATAATTCATTTCAAAAATATACTTGTAATAAACGTCGCTAGATTTCTTACAGAAGCAATAGAACATAGTCTGAGTAATAGACAATAGACTAAAAATAAAAAAATAAATCATAGAACACCCACTTGTCTTCTGGAATCTTATTGTCATCAAAATATTATGCAAATGAGCGTGCAGGTAAACTTGTTTGGACTGTAAAATAAGGACGTTGAGTAGTGGCTTCTCTTATTATTACGCAAACCAGCACAAGGTTGAATCGAATTCTTTACTTGGCAACACTGTCAACAATGTTGCTTGAAACGATATTCATAATATCAAACAAAACATAAACACGTTGCCTGACTCCAACAAACTTTTCGTTCCATGCGTAGGTGTATAAAAACGTTAAAAAATAAATAATATAAATTTCTAAATTGGAACACTTTTTGTATTTAAGAAATATAACACTCTTTTCTACTTATTTCACATTTATTGATTAGGACCGGATTCGGATTTTGTTAATGAATGCTGATGCTCAAGATGAGTTCTTTCAATATTTGAGACCTTAGACACGGGTGCTTGTAATGTCTCTTTACCTCAAGTTGATCTCAATGAACTTGTATAATTCTCAGTTAATCTCAGATTTTTTTTATTCATTAATATTCCTTGCATTTACAATAAGGTGTAGTTTATATCTAAAGATAAAAATGTTAACATGAATGAAACAAATTGAACGATATTAAGAGGAAACGCCCACATCTTTCCAAGATAATGTTTCAATAATTCATAAGAATCTTTTCATGACATTATTACCTTTAATATATTTTAGCCTGTAACCTGACATTGTTTTTTTTTTCAGTGTTTCCAATGAAAAGAAAAAATCTAAATTTGATATTGATATTGGATTTACTTGGATTTGAACCCAGACAGACTTGATCGATATGATTAAGCTTTTACCAATTAGACTACATAACAAAAAATCACGTATGCATATCGCCTGTGGAAAGGAAAATGGACGTAACCCACACATATCAAATTTTACAAGAGGCACAAAAAACGTGTTTTGATGATTTTAGGGCATATGCAAATTATGAATTATACACAACCTTGAAGTGCACGAAGACTTCCAAGCTGGTGTTAAATTGACATAATCTAATATTAATTAAAGAAATTGTAGAAGAAAAACCTTTATTTCAATCTTTTTTCTTGGTTTCAATTTTTTACAAGCTCATCTTTTTCAAACTTAAAAGCTAAATTTAAATACTAATTAGGCATTTAGAACTTATATCAAGTTTGATACATTGTGATTATCGAAAAAATCCTGCTTTGAAAAAACTGTGGTTTACGTCTTTTTTCCTTTCCACAGTCGATATATATACACGTCATAACATGTAGCAAATTAACTTTGATTATTCCACGTATTGTGTTACTAACTGTGACACGTGTTTCACCTCTTTCAGAGGCATCTTCAGACTTACTATAGCAAAGTTTGCTTAAGTAATGAAGCAAGATTGATACTAACATTTTAAAATTATGAAATTACAAAATGAAGTTTTTGAGTTTTTTTCCTTTTAAGAGGAGCAATGAAGTAACACAATACGTGGAATAATCGAAGTTAATTTAAATTTTCTATTAAAATGAACTTCCAAAAAGTTACCGCCGAAACCATCAAAAGTATTATGTCGATTCATTATTTAAATCCACAGAATAAGTTGATTGACATTACAATCAAACATTTTTTCAATAATATATCGTAAAATGATCATTTAGTACTTACTTATCACAATATTAACTTTAAAATAATAAAAACATACTGTTTAAAAAAATCTACATTTTAATAAAACAGTTTATTCTCACAACTCGACATGTAAAAAACTCAATTTTATTCTCAATACTGAATTCAATACCTTCATTGTGGTAATGTTTCAAACTTTTTATATTTTCAATGTAAACTACCGAACACAGTTGGTGTTAGTATAGAATGGATGAAAAATACCGAATTGACAAAAATAAATAAATAATATAAATCTATATAATCATATTTTTTTAACCAAAATTATTATTTTACCAAAACACGGTTTACAAAATTCTCAGATTATAATTACGTTTGAACTTATCGTTATTCTCCACTTAAACTTAATTATTTTTCCAGGTATATTTTAACCATAGTCAATTTAGTGACACTTTTTCGTATTTTGTACCTTTATTTGTAAATTCCTTTCATCATTAATTGTTTGGTACACCCTAATAATTCAATTTGTTTTGTATAAAACTATGTTTCTATTAAACTGTGTTTGTATACAACAGATTCATTCGGCGAATGCTAAGAGTGCAGTGGTCTGACTTTGGTTGGTTGGTGTCTTACACTTGGTTGTAGGGCCTTATGGATTACTCCAATTACCCTTTCGTCTGATGTTGGGGTTTCCCCTCTTTTTAGTGTTGGTTCCTGTCTCTTTTTATTTTTTATATATTTTTTTTTATATTTTATTTTTTTGATCCCATATTATTTATTTTTTTTAAATATGAGTGAGACAGGATAGTCGTCTGTATTGTATTGTTTTTTTTTTTTTTTTTAGTTTTTTTGGGGTACAGGTGATACAGTTTACAAAAATAATGAAGAAGAGGATAGTACAATGAGCAAAAGTAGTAAGAAAAAAAAAAGAGAAAAAGAATACAGTGAGAAAAGAGTACAGTAAAAATAGAAAAACAAAAATATAATGATAAAAGATAAAAGAAAGAAAAGGCGTGGGGGTCGTGGTTGTTGGCAAGTCGACGTTTTGTTGACGTTGGTTGACACTGTAGGGTGATTCATTAACCTCGAGCAGCATTGTTATTTTTTTGTTTTGTTTTTTGGGGAAATGCTTGTCTGTTTAGTTTTTAAATTTAAATTTCAATTTTGGGAATTTATTTATTTTTTTATAAATTCCGTGTGGTCCCTCTTTTTTTTGTTTTTTACCCTCGAGAGGAGGTCGAGCCTACAGTGTCGGCGTGTGTCGTATGCCGAGGGTGGTTTTTGAAGACACCCCGGTGTATGCGCCCATTTTGTGGCGTACCAGCATGTGGATGAGGGGTCGGGGAAGAGCTAGGGAGGTTTGAGAAGGAGAACCTTCCTTGGCCGCGCTATGTCTGTGTGTGGGTATTTTATGTAATCGTTTAGTAGCGATTTGATAGTGTCGTTTGGGTGGTCTGCCATGTCGCTGTAGAATTTCTTCGACAGCTTCATGACGTGTTCGAGTATGGTGTCAGTTTTGGTGTCTCTGTGGAGAGTGGTATTTCGAACGAACCAGGGTGCGCCTGTTATCATTCGAAGTGATTTGTTTTGTATAGTCTGGAGCGTCTGGATGTGTTTCATGCTTGCGTATGCCCATATCGGGCATGCGTAAGTCATGATTGGACGAGTAATCGCGGTGTACAAGAGTAGTTTGCTGTTTATTGAGAGTTTACTTTTGTGCCCAATCATCGGGTAGAGTTGGCCTGTGACTTGGGATGCCTGTTTTTTTTTTACAGATATATGTCTGCTGAAATTTAGTCGCGAATCAAGAGTGAGGCCGAGGTATTTTACCGTTCGTGCCCACGGGATGTCTGTATTTCGCATCCGGATGCATTTGATATTCTTACCGTGTCTATTTGGCCTGCGACTGAAGGTTATTGCAGTGCTTTTTTCTGGGTGTATTTGAATGCGCCAGTTGGCGCACCAGGCTTGGATGTCCGCACTTGCCTTTTGTACAAGTGCGGTGGCTCTATTTCTGTTTAGCGATCGTGCTAGGATCGCTGTGTCGTCTGCGTACTGCGCGACGATTGTTTCGTTTACCCCCGGTATGAAGGCGGGTAGTGGGATGTCATGAGTATAAAGATTGTACAGCAGGGGTGATAAGGCGGACCCCTGCGGCACACCGGCTGTCGGCGTACGCGTCGTCGATAGTTCGCCGTTGACTTTAGTGCGGAAAGTTCTGTTGGTCATGAATGAGTTTATGACTTTTAACATTGGACTTTCGAGGCCGGCCTCGGAGAGTTTGACTATCATACCTTCTATCCAAACCTTATCGAAGGCTTTGGCTATGTCGAGAAATAGGCCAGTGGTGAAACATCGGCGGTTGAAACCTTCGCTGATGAATTCAACAACTCTGAGTAATTGGTGGTTGGTGGAGTGTCTGTGACGGAAGCCGTGTTGCTCATCCGGGATGAGTTTTTTTTCCGTCACAAACTCTTCCAGTCGGGATTTAATTACACGTTCCAGTAGTTTTCCCATTGTCGGGAGTAGGCTAATGGGTCTGTGATTTTCTGGAATCTCGCGAGGTTTGCCCGGTTTTGGGATTAAGATGATGTCTGCGGCTTTCCAGGCGGGCGGAAAGTGTTGGACGGCTAGGCATGCGTTTATGATCGTTGTTAGTGCTTTGACACCGTTCTCGGGAAGTTGTTTCAGCGCATTGTGCTTTATTTCATCGTTGCCAGGGGCTTTACGATTGGATAAGCATTTGATTCTGCATTCGATCTCGCCCGTGGTTGCGGGTGGGATGGCAGTTGCGGTCGGAGATGTTGTGATCTCTTCAGTGATTCTGACTTTGTCAGGAACACGGAGATAAGAGAGCGGACTAATCACCCTTTTATTACGCCAAAAAAAAAAGAAAAACGACGATGGACCTGACTTAGACATGTGCTGAGTATGCATCAAGAGATTCTGAACCCTTCTTGTCTCTTTTACCAACCAGATGGATCCCAGCGTTGTGGATGATGATTATCCACAAGATGTACTCAGTGGAGCTTTGGGACGCTGGGATGACCTGAGAAGAAGTAACAAAACTGGCGGGAGATTTTGCGGTGACCGTATGCTCCGTATAGGGAGCGGATATGAAAATAAATTTGTATGTACAAAAAAAAACAACTCTCATCAGTTGATAATACTAGTCATGAGCGAAACCGGTTCTGAAAAAATTGAATAAAAATGAAATTATTACAAATTAGTGTTTTATTTTTTTGTTATACCTAATGCCTTTTTTGACAATCAGTTTGAAATGCTCATGAAGAGCGATGTCGGTCCTGATATTAACCAATAAATGTAGAATTAGTAAGAAATAGTGTTTCATTTTTAATTAAAAAGTCTTTTTTCAAATAATTGACATTGAACACATAAAAAGTGAGATAAAATAATAATAATTTTAAATCTGAAAGATTTAATATTTTTGAGCCCATCTGTTTGGCGCGAAAATGTGGTATTCTTATTGTTAAATAGACAAAGAAATCGAGAGTTATAATTTGGGTTATATATGGTTTTCTCTGAATTTAAAAAAGGTGAGCACGGATTTTTACACTGTATCAATGACAGACGGGCGTATTTTATAGTTGATTACCAGTTAGCTTTGTAATTATATATATTTAAAAGAACATTCGCGACAATACGGGTATTGTTTTTTTTCTTACACAATATAGTACAGTACTTACTTATTTATTAATGTGTTATCCGACATAACCCTTGGCCTGGTTCATTGACATTTCATTTGATTGTATGTATACAATCACAGTTGGCAATAACTATTTAATACAAGCAAATATCAACTACACAAATGTTCTGTAAAATGTCTAAGATGTGTTTTTGTTATCAGCCCAGTTTGACAATTTTATGAAAATTGTAACTTAAAACAATAACTCTTTGGCTCTACACAAAAAAGAAGAATAATTAAAGAGTGTAAACGTCATTGGATTAGAAATTGGAAGGCACGGGCTCAAATATATTTAATGTTTTGACTTTGGCCCAAAATCATAATATAACGTTTTTTGTGCCTCCTGTAAAATTTGTTGGTTATTTTCTTTTGCCTTTCCACAGTTGATATATTTTAAATGAATTTGGCGGGTACTTTGTGGAAATTCATTTAAATTTAATTTTTATGCCTATTCTCAGTTTATAACGTAGTTTAGAAAACGCAGGGTGAATGAGTGCGGACATTATTTGTTTTTTTGTTGATTTGTCTGAACATTTTATGTATCTTATAAAACACAATATATTTTCTTCACACTTTAAAATTTTTATTATTTTAAAACCCTTCCCTATTAAATAGAAAGGACAGTCAATTTGGTGCCATACAGTTCATTTTGACAACGTATGCTTGAACTTGCGAGAAGGTTATAGAACAATTAACTTAAGGTCGCGTGTGACGTACCATAGAAAATCGACAGCAAACGTCAAACAGACAGAAAAAGAAATCATGCACTTTAATAAACAAAATTAAAACACAAACACTTTCTTTCTTTGAGTGGCATTGCAACGCCTGCTGGGAACCGGCTAGTATATAATAATTAATACTGCCCAAAAGTTGATTTAAATACTTACCAGGTTAAATAAAGTGAAAATAATTTTTCTGGGCTATCATACAATGAATGCCAGACAATTTATCACTCGCGTACAATGGTTTGATTCATAAAATACTCAAAATTGTATGTAGGCGATTAAGATCGTTCGCATAATTTTAGTGTCAAATTAAATTGCAGTTTGTGAGGTAAAAAAATGCAACAGTCATTCTCGTTAATTTAATTATTCTGCCGCATGTTTTTCATAGTATTAAACACAGCTTTGGAAAACTTTTACTTTATAATGTATGTATATGCAAGAACACTCAAAAATAAACTTTTCATTATGTCTGTTCATTTTAAATTGGAAGATTTACACGATACGTGTTGTTCACCAGTACCATACGAGTATTTTTAAACTGTTCTTATCAACTAACAGATGATATCTGTAATAAAAACTGATATTTTTCACATTCAATGTTTTTCGTCAAAATTAAGATGAAATTAGGGTGAGAGACCAACAAATTATATCGATTGTGATCAACTATTGTACATAATCCGTGAGGAATTAAATAATTATCGATTGTTATTTTTTTTTTAATTCCCTAGGGTACTCAACGTTGTACCCAACACCACCCCCTACAGCTTCACACTCTTCTTATAGGGTGTATTCCGTAGCGTAACACCGTTAGTCGTGTTCAGAATTTTGCCAGAAATATCCCGAGAAGAAATTCCTCAAGACTTGGTTGCATGCACTACAGTGTGCAGAAATTAAAAGTTAGATTGTATCTATTTAACTCAATTTTGCTGGAATAATAGCAATGCAATGAATATTAAGTTTTTATTCGATTAAGCAGAGGTCGTATACCTTTTTTTATATCGACCGCCGACTTTTGTAAAGTTTTCTTTCCACCCATAAACATCGCAGTATTTCAAAATAGTGTAAGCGTAACCAAAAGTTTAACAAAATTTACATTAAATACATTTCCAAATCCGTGCCGGAAAATCCTCAACCCTCGCATAAAAAAAATGCTTCAAAAAACTTTGGAAAATGTTCAATACAATGTCAAAACGGTGTCGGAAAATATCAAATCATTTTGAATTCGCTAGGAACAAACAGTGGTCTCTTTAAGTGATTTTGAAACGATATTTTTGCTTGGTTGTAATATACAAATTAGGGCCTCCAATCCTGGAATACCGAACAATTTTGCGATCCCGTAATCCCAAGATTATCTAAGTACCAATCCCGGGATTTCATGATTCATCATAACTCGTAAATATTCCTTAGTAAAGCTAAAAAAAAAGAAGCTCAACAGAGCTTAACTCACTGGCAGATATAAATTTTTCAAATGATAAAAAGTCTCATACTTTTGAATAAATGTGGAATCTGTCATTTAGATTTTGACTCAACAAAAATTAATAAGTATATAAATAATAAATAAATAAATTTTCGGCAATAATCTCAAGCAATTGTAGCATGATATTATCGTGAATGATCAATCCTCGGATTTAAAAGTTATGCATCACAAAAAGAGTCCGATTTGGATCAACAATAATAAAAAAAAAAACTCACTAGAGATGTACCATTTTAACTTGACTGTGGCAGAACTCGGAACTAAAATTGTCGCCCTAGGACGTGTTGACTATGGCAACGTTAATGATGCGATGGTGGCGCCCTCGCGGGCAGTCAAGTTACGCTGGTACATCTATAGTAAGTGCTACGGGCCAAGTTGACGACACCTTCGTCCATGCTAAAGCGTTGGAAAAACAAGACGTCAGATTTCCTTAAGTTTCCTTAACTGACGAGATATACAAAAATAAAGCTAAAAATGATTTTCAATATTCGAATAGCTCTTGCGCTGACGAACTTAATATTTTTTAAAGCTTCATTGACTAAGCAGCGGCCCACCCACAGTTTTAAGCCTATGATTGATGATGTAGTTAAAAAAACTTTAACAATACAGTTCATAGTCATCTTACAAAGTCCAACAACTACAATTATAACTCATTAATTATTTCAAATGCAGCAAAACACATTTTTTATTTGTGACTGATATGGAGCGTTTTTTACGACGTGCATTCATTTTGTGAGAACTTTAGACACCGTAAAATGATTATAATAATATACACTTAACGTGGATTATTCAAGACGTGTAGAAATATAAATATTATTTTTCGCTTGGGTATTTCCTTCTTGGTGGATTCGCACGAGTGTTAGATAAATTGACTGTAAAGTAATTTGTCAACATACTTTTGTACGTGACATGTCGCTGTGACTTGTAAAATTCTGCTATTTACAAAACAAACTAAATGTTTTTTTTATGATAAGTATTTTACAAAGTCGCTATTCATTTTCTCACTTCACATTAGAAACTTGAAAAGATACTTAACTAAACAAAACACACGAGGATTTCAAGCACAAATATTTATTTACTTTGCATATTTCAAAGCATAACAATCTTGGCAATTTAAATTATCATTTCCGTGTTCTTTGACGAATATATATGTACAATTATTGTGATCAAAAACTCAATTATAATGATTACAATTGGCTGTAAATCATGTGAGACTTTGTTTTATGTACGTCTGATCCCATATTTGTTAATATCCTAAATCTTTACTGAAATAAATAAGCGAAAATGTGAATAGAATAGATAACAATATAAACTATATTAAAGTGTACCTTGATGTAATTATAGTCGGCCTGTGGCGGAGCGGTTAGCATCGTAAGCTTACATGACAGATCTCAGGAGTTCAAGTACCACTGCGAACAGAATTTATTTCAATTGATTTACGATTTCTGTTCAAAGGCATGCGTTTTTGTGGTTTTCTACAATTCCATCCTATCTTTTCGTTCCTAAAAAGTAGCGAGAGCTATAAGTTAACCACCGTGCTGTCTTTCCCATTTCCTATCCGATTTAGAAAATATGTAAAATTTTATATTTATTTTTGAATATCTACTGAAATGAAAATTGTTTTGTATTTTAATTTAAGTTTAAAAAAAGAAGTCAAAGTCGCCTGCTTTTTACGACTCCAACCCAATAGTTTAAATAAACAAAATATTTAATAAAACCAATTATTAAGTCCAATAAAACAGTTTTACTTTTTTACTTTTATTTTGCACAATTCACTTCGAGGGCTTATATGTCGATTTAAGGGAATATTAGAATACTCTAGAGAGTAGAGGCACGAATTTCGGGTATTTTTTGAAGCTCTTTAAAAAATAAATAAAGAAAATTTTTAGCATCAATTTTTTACCATTCGTTCATTTATGTTTTAAAAACACATAAAAAATTCAAAAAATAAATAAATTCAAAACTCAAAAAGTTATCGATTAGTAAAGGAAGGGGTCCAAAAAAAGGTGGTGTCCTGACGTACATGATTCCAACCCTTGTGGTCATTAATAATAATTCTTAATAAATAAAAATATCGCTATCGCCCATACCTCGGAAAAATCAAAAAAAAAAACACAAAATGGCAGTCGTTTGAAAAAAAAACAATTTTCACGTTTTTTACAACAGCTTCAATTTTTCTGCTACGGGCTATAGAAAGATGTATAGAAAAGATTTACACAAAATTTCAAATAAATTGGTTTGGTAGAACTTGAGATACTATGTATACCAGCTTGAAAAAAGTAGTTTCGAGAAAAACGCGTTTAAAGTTTTGAGTTTCGATCTGTTTCGGTGGGATAAGCTTAGTTGCAGCGTAACCAAAATCGTTGTAACTTGGTAAATAATTAAAATTTTGAAAAAATCCTTTAAGAAAATACTCTTAAATGTCTAAAATTTAGAAAAATATAAAAAAGAAAGAATCGATTTTTTCAAATTTCTAAACTAGAATACCCCATAATGCGACGTCAAATGGCTTATTTTGTTTTCCCATTGGCTTAATATACTCAAATAATAAGAACAACAAGTATTCGAATGATCTATCAAATATTATTACAGAATATCCAAATATCAAAATGTATTATATATAAAATCGAATAATCGATTGCAGTCCCTAATGATGTTGAAATACCAGGAGCACAGAGCCAAGAACGGATCCCAGGAATTCAAAAGAGACCTGACCATAAATAATTGATGTTATTTTAAATCGAACGGTTTCAGTGAAAGTTTCTGAACACGCTATTGCTTCCAAATGTCAGCGGAATTCGTGTCACGGAGCTCTTCGAATAACTCAGCCGGTCGGCTGAGGAGTATGGACGGACGCCGACATAACATGGTACAGGTGTTTCAGCGCACCGGCCCGCAGCCAGCACCATCTCACATACCAGCTTGCATTTAATGCCCATCGCTATGGATTGCAATTCAGGACGAATATTTCAATACCGGTATTTCATATTTTTTATCTATATATTTTAATTTAATATTAATTCAAAAATAAAAAATATTTGGCATTACAGCAAATTTTAAGGTCTTAACATCACACGAGAAAAATTCGGTGAGAATTATCTGTAAGTTACTCGAGATTAAGTCAAGGTACATCACAAACACCCATATCCTTAGGTTTCAAATTAAAAATTTAAAAATCTTAATTTGACATTGACCTTACCTTGGCTTCCCTATTATTCCATTACTCCTATCCCCATAGAATACTTAGAATAATTAAACTACAATTTTAACAGACTTTCGGGTATGTAGTGCAATGATTAACGTCACTGATTTTCGTGAAGGATCTCACGAGTACAAAGATTCTGTTCGATGGATGTTTGTGATGTATAAAAATTCACTCTCATTTTTCCAATACTAAGCAACGAAGCGCAGCGAGAGCGATTATTTAATTACTTTATTTTCGTTTATCTTGTGGGTATTAATTGTATATACACTCAAATCTTGTGCAGTTGAGAAAGTAAAAGAAAATGTCTCTTAGTCAAGGAAAAAAAACTGTAGATAAATCAACGATTGTTACGCCACTGAATATTGCCGTATACAGTTAATGGATGAAGGCAGTGGTAAGTAGAAGACTGCAAATTAGTTCTGTCCTAGCCCCCTATTCTATCTATCCCTACATAAAAAAAGATAATTCGTACAACTGAGTAACAAGTAAGTCTAGTAGAATTCTTTTATCCGGTAGTTTCACTCACAAACTAAAATCGTCCAACGAAGTGAGCACTATATAATATGCAGTGCTATTCCGGTGTGCACAACACTTATGTTGAACAGTCTGAAATACTCAACACAATCACGTTTTGAGTATACAGACCGTCCAACACAATCAGACCGTCCAAAATAGGCGCGGGAATAGCACCGCTGATTTGAAGCATCTGCCCTACAAGATAGCGTGTATTAAATCCCACCATATATGATAATCACATTCTTCTGAATACTTATCGATCAATGGTACTTTAATGACGTTTTTTTTAAATATCATATGCCCGTGCGCAAACGTTTGTGCAAGAAAGAGAAAACGAAATGTATGCATATCTTCCAATAACGCTCGGAAAGTTAAATAATAGCCACTGTTTTATTTAGTAACACGTTTATGCTGTATTTTTTTGTATGGTGACAGTTTTATTATGTTTCTATAGAATTTTAACATCAATTCATAATACTTTCTACGAATTTGGTGAAACACCTGTTCCGAAAATTGTACACCTCTATAAAACCTTAATAAATTATTATTAGTATTTGTTTACACAATGTTGAATATTATTAATGCTAATAAACTATTGCCATATATATGATTTAAAATTCCTCAGCAAAAGCTTATTAAGCTCGTAGTTCACAACAATTTTAAAAGATGAAAATCTAGAAGCTGATCATTGATTTGTTTGAAGTTTTTAATTTTAAACAAGAACACATTATCACTTCTAGTGTGTTTACTGTCAATACTTGGTGGAAATGCATTATATTAAGAAAAACACAATATTCCTTTTTACTTTATTCCACTTTCTTTCAAAGGTCAGGAACGGTTTCGCTTATTGCGAGCATTGTCAACTTAAAAAAATTTAGCGGTACTATTTACACAAAAATAAATTTAAATGAAACTTAATGAATGAAATTTATTAATCTTTGATTATTTTTAAACTATATGTTAGAGGTTATAATTTTTTTAATTTTTTGTAATCATAGAATCAATTTTACTGTAATTTGTAAATTCTTTTCATTATCAATTGTTGTTTACACCTCTTCGTTTCAGTTGATTTTTGCAAAATATCACTGTTTTTAAATTATATATAGTTTACAATACTCTAGTACCGGTGTTGACATATTAAATAAAATGGAATAAAGTACAAAGGAATATTGTGTTTTTATTAAGAAAATTTTATATTTGCTTCAACTTTGAACTTCCCAGCGAGCTATCTATCAGCTAACTATCAGGGGACTAATATTTGCAATTACAATAAATAATACAAATGTGCTCTCTAGAGGTGAAGTGAGCCAATTAGTGAAATGGTAAAACTTTTTCTTGGGCCTTTAGGTACAATCACGTCTTTACTTGGTGTTTTGTTGGATTTCATATTTTTATTTTACGGAAATAACACTATTGCAATGCCTATTAACTGAGTAACTTCACTGATTGAAATAAAAAAAAACCTATTGTAAAATTTATAAATTGTCGGTTACGATTTTCTGCCTATTACGGGTCGATAAAAGAATATTAATTACTATTATAGAATGATTATTTTAATTGATTCTAAACGACGTCTTGATGTTTTCATAAAATGCCCATACATTATTTTTTTTTTGAGTAATGAATGATACATATACTTAGCAATTGAAAAACAATATTTGACTATCTTTAATATTATGAATAAAATTAATATTAAATTGAATACAAATCGATTTTTTAATAGTTTCGCACAGTGATTAATGGTTGGTAATGAAAAGCTTTGCTGATTTTATGATATGTTAATTTCTTATTTATTTAGCCTGCGGCGCTGATATATTATTGAATATTAAAGATAATATAGTCATTTATATAATTGATTTTAATCGAATGCTTCTATTTCTCCTTTATTATTATTATAGTTTTTTTAATTATTAGCAGCGGATGCTGTCGTTATTGGTAAGTAGATAAAGCGATTTTATATGATAATTGGGTACACATTATATTATAGTATGTGTTAATTAATGATCAAAATATCATAATTACAAATTTATTTTCAATATATTTATTTAAAAGAATTAATAAACATTTAAAGAGAATGAGTTAAAACAAAAGCTTTAGAGATATTCTCAAGTGCATAAAAAGTTGGATTCTTTACACTTATTTTGGACGGTTTGAATTATGTTCCACCTAGACCCTAAGGCAGGGATGGCGAACCTTTTTTGCAAGTGGGTCAAATTTGTTTTTTTTTAAAAATCATGTCGTGGGTCACATAGATTGAGTAATTGAGGCTTTAAATAAAAACAATCATTTCTTAAAGTTCAAACGGGTTAGATAATTGTGTAAGACAAACGTGCTGTGGATGCCTCCGGAAAGCCTCAATCCTGCCTGCCTCTTCTTTCGACCGGTGGGATTCCGGCGTCCCGGACGTCCTCGGATGTACTCGGCGAAACTGAGGGATGCTAACATGTCATGGGAGGAAGCAAAGCTATTGGCGGGAGACAGAGAAACATGGAGGTGCCACGTGGCGGCCATATGCTCTACATATGGAGCAAACATGGCCAAAGAAGAAGAAGAAGATATTTTTTAACACGGGTCACTGCGTGACTGCGTCCCTTGTTCGCCATCCCTGCCCTAGGGTATCCAATCCCGTCCAATTCTATGATCACAAAATCTCAGGGTTGTGACAGTACTAATTTTGAGAATTCGGAATTGAGAAAATGAGATACGAAAAAGCTGAAAAAAAGATGTCGCGCTATTCATTTGGGAAAATCCGCAAATTCTTGAGATTTTGGATTTGGAAATTCTTGGAAGAGCTAAAAAAAATTTCAAAAGTACCACGCTGGTAATTTTGAGAAATCCTCAAATAACAAGATGTAATGTGTATCGCATCTAAAACAGTAAATATGTATAGCTGAGAATATGCAGGTTTAACCATAGTTCTGGCGATGGCGCACGCCGAACTAGCTATAAACTCATTTTATTTTAAAAAAAATGTAAAATTAAATAATTTATGTTTTCAACCTTATTATAATCAAAACGTATTTATTTATCAAATGTTTTTATCTCATAACTTGTTACTACAGCTCTAAATGACATGACAAATTTATGTCATAGGATTTTAAAAATGCCAAGACTTCAGAATCCCTAGGTCTGATGGTGGTGATAATGAAGTGAATAATCTTAAAAAAAAGCCCATATTTCTCAGGTATATATATAATATTATTTTTATATATAATAAATCTCAAACAAAAACTTTTGTTAAAGACATTTTTTATTTCATTACAATATACAACAAATGTTATAAAAGAGGTATTTATTTGTAAACAATACAGTAATAACGATAATATCGTATCTCTAAATGCATTCTTTTTAGTATTAAAAGAAGTAGGTATAAGTAAGTTATTAATTATAAGTATATGAACAAATATAATACTAACATAATGAAAAATATTTAAACATGTTTTTCTTCAACAACTTAATTATTGTCCCAAACTTAATATAACTATATAAGTTTTCCATTCTTCATTTTATTGCAAATAAACTTTTGACAGTTCAAGTAACAATCATAAGTTGACTAAATATAATAATTATTAAATTATATTGTTTTTCATCATATACATTTATTTAGTGAATTCTATTATGTGTGCGGCTCAAGTTGATATTTTACGCAGTAAATTTAATTTAAAGTTTTGATTTATTTTTATAACGTATCACCGTATAATGTGTTTTCCACACAAAAATTGACTGTTCATAATAAGTATAAGAGTTTACAACTTTGCTCTGTATATATTTTTTTAAATCGCAGCTGTTATGTAATATTAAAAATAAATGATTGGCCCAAAAAAACAATTACTATTTATATTGCACTCTGGTAGATTTATAAATCGTAGAATAAGGATAATAGCTGAAGTGTGATTATGATGATATATTTATAAAATGAAAACAAGTTTGATTAAAAATATTATCTTACACGAAGTTATTATACATTTACAAAAGGTCCATTATAAATTCAACAGTTCGTCTCCAATACTACATGAACACGTATATTGAATTTGGGTAAATTTGAATGGAGAAACAAAAAACGATATTACTGCAAAAAACATCAACTTACACTTTATATTGCAATTGTTAATTATTGCGTTACTCGTTGAAAATAAAAACAGAAATAAAAAACAAAAATGTGCCAATGATGTTAATAAAGAATAAAGTATTATTTGAGTTGCTTTCTTTTATACTGTTTATATGATCGGTTTAATTTTTTCATTTATTGTGTATGTATCGTTTTTATTACTTTGTGGTGTATAATAAAGAATCATGTTTTTTAAGACCCAAAATGCTGTAAATATGAATTGATATACTTTCGATGGATTCGGCGGTAGCTTTGTGGAAGTTCATTTTAATATAAAATAACTAAGATTATTCCACGTATTGTGCCACAAACTGTGACACGTGTTTTGCCTCTTTCAGAGGCATCCTCAGACAGTCTTACTTTCACAAATGCTTGTTTTAGTACGAATGATTTTAAGTTTACTATTTTGATATATTATAAAAATAAAAATAAGCACGGGAGGCAAAGAGGGGATGATAAAAAACCAAACAAACAATAACGGTACTACAAATGAAATTTACGTTACTAAATTATTAACTAATGAGTTGTATCAATTAGGAAGGGTTAAACCATTGGAAATAAATATAACAGTGGCGAACAACCTGTCCTTTAATAGTAATTCTTTATTGTTGATACTTTAATTTATTTCTAAAACTTCTAAGCTATTCAATATGATAAATGTTTTTTTTTATTTTATGCTTTCATCAGACATTTGATAATAATAATAAAAATATAAATAGTTGAATTTAAAATGGTTCGATGACTATTCATGTATAGATATTATTCATAACATTTCCCGTAAGATAATCAACAAAGCAATATGAAAAATTATACAGCGATAAATATCTATTTCACATGATGCGCACACTCCTTGTTCTTTTACCGCGGCTCAATACTCCAGATCTTGAGATGGTATCTTGAGTATGATTCGTCGTGTATTCTTTGTATACTTCTGTTGTACCATGATGGGTTTTATCGTGATGCTTGCGAGGCAGGTCACCGGTTACCGAGCTCCGACGAACTAGCTGCTTAAGATTCCTTTTGCAAACAAACTCACTGCAGTCTCCAGATTTCGCTGCTTTGAAGAGTTTCTTAAGGCCTGATTTTTCAGCCACTTGCTCTGGAGTACTGAAAATAAGAACCACACTGTTGTTCATCTGATATGTTATGCAAATAAATTGACCTTTTAAGCCTTAAATTTGAATCGTTCAAATTATGTACATTCACACAGATTTTGTCACTAACGACTCGGGTTTCGCCTTACGGCATCTTCAGGCGTTCAAGTGCACGGATGAACTTAAACTGACGCTTAGTAAATGAATGTTTCGTGTTTATATAAGAAATAAATAAATCATTGAGTTTAAAGCCATTGCTGGCGAAAAGGATAAGCTCATGTGCCCTTTTAAGCTTTGTAATCAGTAGCGGATTAAGCACATGAGAGGCCCCAGGCGCAATGAAATTTGGAGTCCCTGTTTTTCGGATAACACAAAACGACAGAAAATTCTATGTTAAATAATTAAAATCTCAACAAAAGGTATATGTGTTATATAATATAAGCTATTTTTAATGGCCCAAGCGCGCGCCTCATTTGCTTGCATGATAATCCACCACTGCTTGTTGTAAGAGCTTTAAGCGGGAAACATACTGCTGACACCCGACGCCACGTAAGCGTGTTGGATGAGATCATAGCCACATATTTGCCATTGTATTGTATGGAAAAAAAACGCACTGCCGTCGCGTCGCGTTGGATGTTGGCAGTGCGTTCCTGTTCCAAGCAATACAATGGAAAATGTGTAGCTATGATCTCATTCAACACGCTTACGTGGCGTCGAGTGTCGGCAGTATGTTTCCGCCTTTACCTAGAAACCATAACATTCCAGGTTCTAGTAAAAGAAAGTTTGATATTAAATATTTTGTTCGAGATAGCACTCAGCGTTTTTTGTCTGTGGTTAAAATATATTTTTTTTATATTCTCGTATGGAAAACCATGTTGCATGTTTTATTAAGAATTTTTTCTTAGCAATGTTTTTATCCTCAAAAAACATAAATCTTCATCCAATTATAAACATACAGTTTCCTAGAATAATTTTACTTTCAGGCTTTACTGTAGGAATAATAAATAACACACCACAAAGTTACCGCCGAATCCATCGAAAGTAAATAAAATCGTCTTTATTTCGAATGAACTCGTTTTATTTTTCAATTGTAGAATTAACAGTTAATAATTTAATTTCTTTCTTTTATTAGACTCATTCAGCGCATAGCGAATCTAAAATCAGAAATTTCTTTCGAGTTAATAATGCAAATCAACTTAATGTTTTTAAAGCAAGATGGATGACTCATTAATCTGAATAAGTATTCGACGCAAAAAAAAACACTTATATTTAAACACAATAATTCAATATCAGTTTTCATCGTTCCATTATATAAAAGATAGATCAATGAAAAAAAATCTCAATTTAATAATTCGATTATTATTTACTGTTGTCGAAAAATAAATTTAAAAATGATGATTGATGTATGATGTTTGAAAGGGATTGGCTAAATCATGACAAATTTTTAGTTGACACACATTAGAACTGCCCCAGCTGTCTTATCATGTTATTATCGTGGTATTTAAGCATATTTAATATTAGTCAGGTTCAAGGGCAAGTGGTCAATGTCATTGGCTTCACGGACTTGAATCCCATTATAAACAGTTGAATAAATTGATTTTTCAATATATTAATGGATTCCCGTTTGAAGGTATAGATGTGATATCCAAAATACATTCCCACTCATCTGATCCTTAAATCGGAGCGTAGACAAAAACATTGGCTTACCATTGGTCTTGTCTTTGTTTTATCTATGTATTTCTTGTTTCTCAAAAAAGACAAAAAAAAATAATTAAGAGTACATATACTTGATATAAAAAAGGATGTTGTTACATGTGTGTGCACAATTAATGTTTATATGAAATTAAATTTATAACTTCGTTACTACGTTTGTTGTGTTACAAATTGTGGCAACAGTTTAGCCTCTTTAAGAAGTATCATCAGACAGAACATCGCAAGGCTTAGGAAAATAATTCGTAATCGTTCATTTCCTAAGTCACAAGAAGTAGAGTAACAAATATATGAGGGTATGACTTGCAAACCCGGCTCAATCCAAAGTTGTTGAAACATGAACCATGAATGTAATTTAGTAAATAAAAATAAATTTATAGTATTATTTTTAGAAAACAATCTCAAACATGGCTTGACAATATACAAAATATCATTCCAAAGTAATTTAAGACTAAAATTACTTTTCAAACTTACATTTTTTTTCAAAATGAAGTTCAAGTTTCATTTTTTAATCATTTTGGAATAAGTCATGTTTGCAAGTAGCACCCTCATATCAAATTTAATTTTACATTAAAAATGAACTTCCATAGTTAATTTCGAATCTATCAAAAATACAATCATTCTTTTGATAATTTTCAATCTTGATTGATAGTCCGTGTGTTGATTTGAAGTTTGTTGTATCGGGTCTTTATTTTATTGATAAAAAAACCTTCATAATATGAATTATAAATTTATATTATATGATATTACAACCTCTGGAAACAATTTCAATGTCAGTCATTGAGAAACTGTGAGAAAAATTTCATGCCATACATAAAAAATACCTATATTCGAAAATGTTCCGTTTAACTTTTGCTTTTCTTTATACGCGATTCAAAAAAAAGTCGAGAATCGATTTGCTCTGCTGTGTTCGTATTGAGAAGTTCTTAGATGAATGCTGGAGAAATTGCTCTCGCACCAAATTCCATACTTCGCTATCAATGCAAAGTGTGCATACGAAAGAGAAATTTATTGACTGTTTTCATTAGGTATTAGGTATTAGGTGACGAGTCCATTACCGATATTTTTATGTTAAAGTTCAATGTGTGCAACAATTCAATCCTTTTTGATAAAATCAAAACATAATCTGGCTTATTTCTACTTAGGCATATCTAAACGAAATCGATAAGTATTGTACTATTCGATATTTAAATTGATTTCTGGAATAATATTGAATGGCATAGAAGTGACCCACTAAGGCATCCAACCCCGACACATTTTGTGATCCCGGGATTTCGGAACAATCATATCTAAAAACAATTTTTTTTTGTGTAAGAACAGTTTCTCAGCCTAAAGAGAGTAGGGATTGAAAGATAGAGCTAGTGGTTAACTAATCACTCTTACTACACCCGCCTTAAATGGTTGGAAGAGTGGGAAGAAATTTAAGACTACAAATACATCCATCCATAAATAAAAAAAAACTTCATCTGCAAGAAGTCACTTTACTTATCAACTTTGAACTCCGACTTCTTAAGCTTTTGAGGAGTGAATAGATCTATACTGACCTTACTGTGAGGAGTGAGTTTATTTAACATGAAAATTGTGTGACTTTTTCTAACGAATATGTAGTTCATACTTGAAGCATATATGTATACGTCCGCAGAAAGACACTATTGTGTTGCGTTAAAAGTAAGTCCGTACTCTTTTACAAAAAAATGGCGCTAACGTCCATGTAGTCCATACTCATCTAATGAAATAATCCAAGTATTAAGTACAATAATGACACTGTCTAAAACTGAATTAAAAGCTCCTTTTTGTAATAGATTTTCTTTCAATCAATAGAGGATACCACAGAATTATTTAAGTATGGACATTTGCTTTATCCACCAGTGTTTTTGGAAAGCAATTAATGCTAAAACTATTTTTTTTGATATTAATTAAATTGAATACAAATACTTCAATTTTAATTACAAAATAATGAATATACACTAAAATGAGATTAACCAATTAGTGACGTTAAAGGTTTTAACAAATATGTATTTATGTTATGTGGATTATTTATAAAATTGTTGTCATTATGAAAAAAATAATGATAAGAGCTATGTACCACTTAGTGTAATCTAGAAATTAATGGTACCATGTGCTTATTATAAATAACTAAGATCATGTAAAATATGTATGAATATATTCATCGCTAACGGTATTTTCTAATGAATATGTAACGGAAATTTATTATTCTGAATCATAAATTCTTGATGTAACTATGTCGGTAACCCATTCGAAAAGTAAAAGTTTATAATATGCCACTCGCCGACAGCAAGTAAAAGGGCCTAACTGATTTTGTGACGTGGTTTTGAACGATAATAAATGCCGTATTATAATTACACATATTATAACAAAAAAATGCTGTAATTAAAAGGTAGTTAACCTCTGCAAATTTCTGTTAAAAATAATAAGCGAATAAATGGTGATTTTTTTTGTTGATGTCAATCTATAATACTTCCACCAGAGTAGTGGTACATAACATAATGTATTTAATAGCTGAGTCAATTTATCCATTTCTCAATTGTTCATGGGCTGCAATGATTGACATTTTAGCAGATAACGAATATATCTTTCTCGAGAAATACCGTATGCATTATTTTAATAAGATAACATATCAAATACTTCAACCCTAATCAACTCTGTTTTCTGAGTACATGTGGTTCTTAGTTCCATTGAAAGATAAGGTAAAAACTTGATGTTTTGATTAACTATATTACCCATTATATTGAAATACCTCTCTTTCATAGTTTCATATAAAAACAACCAGAAAAACTAGTTTTCTCTCGGCAGTCAGATGTTTACATAAAGTAAATAAAGAAATAAAAAAAGTGCCTCAGTTCCATAAAAATACAACTCAATACATTGTTTTATAGAACTGTCAACGTTGTAATAAAATTGAATTGAAAAAATACTAATAACTAAAAATATGAGACAAAAAATAGCTATCACTTTTTTACAACTCAGATTAGATGCGTCAAAACTTTGATCGGCCATATCTCAAAACTACTTTCCTAGTTGTAGCACTATGTAACTAAACCGTTGATATTATAAAATTTTGCCAATAGATTTATATTTGGATATAAGAGAGATCAGAGAAAAGAAACTCTTTAATTAATAACCATATATGACAAAAATTAACTAAAAAAATTACCTGCTCAAATAATCAGATATCAAACTTGACACTTCAAACTCACGGCTAAATTTCGTTTACAAATCATAGAGAAATGAAAAATTATTTCTACTGCATTCAGCTGAGTAAAAAATGGTTTATATCAACTTTGGAAAATAAAAAGGACGTAACCCACACATTTTACAGGAGACAAAACGTTGTTTGATGATCACTTTTAAGGTGTTCACTGTCAATACTTGGTGGAATGGCATTATAATAAAAATAATAAAACATTTTTAGTACTTTTTCCACATAAAATTTATTAGATCAGGACCGGTTTCGCTCATCGCGAGCATTATCAACTGATAAGAAAAATACATAAACAGTGATATTTATACAAATTTAAATTGAAATAAAAAGGTGTAAGCAACTATTAACAATTTAAAGGATTAACAAATTACATTATAATTACACAAGATTAAAATGCTTAACACCCATAACAATTAAAAAAATCATCATCAAAGAATAATAAATCTAAGTGGCAAACGATGTCAATTATGAACACAATTAAAATTTGGGAAATATTTAAGCAAAGTAAATATCCTAATGATGATTTGGTGTTTTTCCCGCTTCCAATCAATGATGTACAAGCAACAAAATCAGCAGTAATGAAGATTCAAAATAGAATCTTCATTACTGCTGATTTTGTTGCTTGTACATCATTGATTGGAAGCGGGAAAAACACCAAATCATCATTAGGATATTTACTTTGCTTAAATATTTCCCAAATTTTAATTGTGTTCATAATTGACATCGTTTGCCACTTAGATTTATTATTCTTTGATGATGATTTTTTAATTGTTATGGGTGTTAAGCATTTTAATCTTGTGTAATTATAATGTAATTTGTTAATCCTTTAAATTGTTAATAGTTGCTTACACCTTTTTATTTCAATTTAAATTTGTATAAATATCACTGTTTATGTATTTTTCTTATCAGTTGATAATGCTCGCGATGAGCGAAACCGGTCCTGATCTAATAAATTTTATGTGGAAAAAGTACTAAAAATGTTTTATTATTTTTATTGTTGTTTGATGATTTTAGGCTAAAGGCAAATTATGAAATATACACAACCCTGAAGTGCACGGTGACTGATAATTATTTCATTGACTTTGTTCAAAGAAATTATTGTTTTAGGTCCTTTTTTATGGTTGCAACAAGTCTTTCTTTTTCTAAACTTAAAAGTTAAATTTAGATACTATTTTGGCATTTTCAGCTTAAATCCTTCTGTTAGAATGTATGTCATGTTGTATACATTGTGATTATCGAAAAAAGCTGTGTTTTGGAAAAACTGAGGGCTTTTTCCTTTCCACATATATATATATATATATATAAATATAAAATTAAATGTATATAAAATTTCTTAGTATTGTTAAATAGATTTCTACTTAACTATCAAAATTATTTTTTTTCGATGGTTTCAGCGGTGATTAATTTTCCTAATTTTTATACAGCTTGATAAAATAATACATAATTATGATTGATGTTTGATTGAAACGTCTTTATAATCAGAAGCCATTAAATTAAAAATTCAATAAACAATGAAATATGCTTTAATTTAGTCTAGAGAACGTTCGCGAGTCACAATTCGCTCAGATCGCATGCTGGCAGCACTAGTAAGTATTTGAACCAGGTGTTTTCAACCAAAGAGAAGCCACTTAAATGGTGCACTGAATCATAAGCGAGATTACATATTATTGAATTTTCGCAGGTTGTTTTCAGAAGAAAAACTTTTGTAAATTTATTGTTTATTAAGGAATTGCAAATCGATAAGTTTTGCTCCAATCGAATAAAATTGGTTTGTACGAGCTTGCGATCTAGGGATTTCAATATGTAAAAAAATATATTTAATATCTAAATACTTTATTTCCACTTGAACACAATAAAATAATTCAGTACACCCCAGTTTGCTTATATAACGACTCTGGGAAGGAAAAAGGACGTAACCTACAGTTTTTTTTGATAATCACAATGTTTCAAACTTGATATCAAAAAGATGTAAGCTGCAAATGCTGGATTAGTATCTAAATTTAGCTTTTAAGTTTGAAAAAAGATGAACTTGTGAAAATTTAAACGAAATAAAAGAATGAAAAAAAGGTTTTTACTAGACAATATCTTTAATTAATATTAGATTATGTCAATTATACATCAGTTTAGAAGTCTCCGTGCACTTCAAGGTTTTGTATATTTCATAATTTGCATATGGCCCAAACTCATCAAAACACGTTTTTGTGCCTCCTGTAAAATTTGCTGTGTGGATTACGTCTTTTTTTCTTTCCACAGGTGACATGTAAGTTCTATTATACATAGTAAACAAATCAATTGAAGTCGTTTTCCTTTTTCATATTTTCTAGCAGTCGTAGGCGGAAGCAGAAAATTTTATTTTTGTTGTTTGCCCATAATTGTATTTAAAATATTTTTAGTTGTAATCATTTTTTTATGGTGAAGTCAATAGTATCTTGACAATGAAAATTAAATTGTCGATTGTATTTATTTTTACGCTTATTAAAACGCATCGCATTTATAAAAAATGGTCTTCGAGTTCTTAGGATTTTAAATAGAACTGGAGTCAATAATAGAAACATTTGAATTAGTAGTGTACATTTTTGTCTGTTTTGGTTGTCAAGTGTTAAAACCTTTGGCTTAGCTATCAAGGTTAGGTTCCCGGTTCCCATTTAAGTCCCGGGAAACTCAACATAAATATACATTTTTTCACTTTTTTTTTATCACACATAAAAATATATTCGACAAACAGCAATATGTCGTACCCCACTAATTGTAATTAGCAGAGTCAGCGCTAAAAATTTGGCCGCCCCAGCAAGATTGTATTTTCCGCCCTAATAATAAAATTCTCTTAACCGCTTAAACCAGAAGAGGAGCCTGCAGCCTTTTATCTTGATCAAAATATTCACTTTGATCAAAAAAATATACGTAAGCGTTTGGAAAAAGATCGTAATCAACCCATTATATGTTTGACGGTCGAAAAAATGGAGAGCGGTGTCAACGTTTTCTTTATGTTGAATAAGAATAATTAGATAAACGAATGTGGCCTAAATTAAAAGGTTCCCCACGCATGACTTTGTACACCTCTCCAGATTACTGGCGGTCGAATGCTCCACATGCAATTATCGCTGACACTAGTAATTAGTGAGTTACGGAATATTGTTATGTTGAAATTGACTAAAATCAGACGATGTGTCGGAGGCGGGAAGTCAATTGATTTGTGAGTTATATTGGAAAATTAGGAACGCGAAATAAGGTTGAAAAGCCCAGCAAATTTGTCTCGCTTGAGTCGCGTAGTTAAGCGAAGAGTCGTTGCGCTTATGATTTCGGTTCAATGTCAAAGAAAGTTGACTCGGAAATGATCATTTTTATTGAGGTTGGTTGATGGCTGGTTGCTTTGCGCGCCGCCTCGTGCATCGACACTAAACATTCGTCGCGAAATATTTGCAACGCAGTGCTTAGATAGGTAAATGAATTTGCCAATGCTGAGCGAAGCCGGTCATGATTCAAACTTATTGGTTACTTGTTTCAGAGTAATACTAGTTTAACTATCCAGCATCGTTTAATATAATATTACGAATTATTCTCTAAAACATTTCCCAAATACAATTACTTTGGAATTTATCGTTAGTTTCCACTTAGCTTAATATTCTTTGATAAGTTTTGAAACTACGTTCAAGAGGTTATATTTTAACTTGTTCCTCGCGTATGACGTATGAGTCGCCAGTTCCAAAGGCCGTTCAACGAATCAACTTATTGGCTAGAGAAGTGGACATATTTAGTGATAGTATTTGTGAACTGTTTGTGAGGTTTTACTTTTTTATTTCTTGATTTTTGTATGTTGATTTTGATGTATTATGTACTGTTTTTTTCCCATTATATTTATCAAGTGCATGGCAAATTCGCGTCATATTTTATGTCATGTACTGTACTTTTAATTTTTAAACAATAAATAAATAAAAAAGTAAATTTTAGTCAATTTGTTGTCACTTATTCATATTTTTTACCATACTTTGTTATTATATTCCATATTTTGTTTGTATAAATAACACTGTAATATAAGATTCTATTACCAGTTGATAATACTCGTAATGAAAGAAAACCGGTCCTGATCATATTAAATAAAAGTGCAATTAGTAAAAATAACTATTTTATTTTCTCAGTGGCATATACGTTTTTGATATCCCATAAATTTTAGTTTAGCAAGGAAACGGCGTAGCTAGCTGGGTATATGTAGTTGAGATTTGACAAGCGCAATAAACTGTTATAAAGCTAGATCTCATTATTTACGAGTATTTTCTTTTTTATATATAACGCATGTCCGCTCCCAATGTGAAACGTATGACCTAACGGAGACATCTCAATAAATTTTTCTATTAGAACTGCGTGTTACTCAGTTACTCGCCTTTTTTCCGTTGAAAAAAGTAGGGATAGAAGAATGGGGCTAGGACAATACTAGTAGTTACTAATCGATTAGTAATCGATTGAAAGCTGTTGGTACTGGGACTCAAGCCTGTGAGATCTATCACGGAAGTCATCGACGTTTACCTCTACGTCACGGACCCGACCAATCCAACGACGTGTCTTTGTTGTATAAAAATTATAAAATATAAAGATATGTACTTTAAAATAATACAAATTTTAGCACTTAAATGGTCGATTACATAGTGTTTATAAATTTAACCATAAAGTGTTTGATTCCACAGAAGATATGAAGTATATTTGATAAACATTTCGAATTCAAACATTATACAAAGATATTTTACTATGTAGAATATTCACATCATATATTAAATACGTAAATAAAACTTTTCATTTCACTTACTCTTGAGCGATCTTCCAATACACATGTTCAATGGAAGAAGGTTCTGAATCCTTTCCTTTTCTGATACTCTCACAGAACTGCCAGTCGTCACATGCAGCGTTACCTTGGCTGGCCCTAGAATCCGTTTTCTTGATGAGCTCAAGAAGAGGACTAGACATCTTCAAGGGATTCGATTGCGCATCATTCAGAGATCTCTGACGAATCGGATAGTTCTTATCGCTAAAATAAAGTCATATTTTTATCATTAAAAAAACTATGATAATATCTTATAAGTCAACAGTTTGATGTACATATATGAAATTAAAATTAATAGAATAATTAATATTATATGTGAGCCCATTAGAGGTGTATTTTAGAAAAAATAAAGTTAGATGAGTTGTAATATTGTACACGTCTTAAAGTATCGTAAAAGTAAAGTAACTTCAGTTAATACACTAAAGTGTTGCAATCCACCAAAACACCAAGTAAATAATATAGTTTATCAGCTAATAAACACTGTTATTTTTTTTACATTTGAAGATGGAATACAATAATCTCAACATAAAATAAACATTTTTTCTTTGAAAAATATAAATATTATTTGTCACAAATATTAATTTGAAACTGTAGAACTAAGATACGTTGGTATTTTTACCCTATTATAATGGAGTTCTACCAAGTAAATGCCAAATCAATAAATGTTAAATTAATTTAGAATTATTTTCATTATGTACACTTCCACAAAAATCTTGGTCAAACACGACCCGGGTTTCGCCTCTCGGCATCTTCCGGTACTACCCAGTGCGTGAATGAACTCGAACAGTTAGTTCAATTTTAAATTATAAAAGTCTTTATATTGATTTTTGTAGCTAGACTATTTATTTGCTTTTGTTTTGCAATTATTTATCTATAAGTAAAATTATTTTTGTGTGTAATAATAAACATTAATATCAATTGATCGAAAGGATACTTGATTAAATATTGTTGGATATTGGTAACACTGTTGATTATACGTTAGCGGAAACAGCTGAAATGTCTATTGCACGATCTTTATTTGAAAAATGCAACCGGATGCAAATGCTTATTAAGATTTTCTATTAGAAAATTACTGTGGCTAAGAATTTGAACCGAACCATTTTCTACAAACATAAATACTGAACAAACACTCGCTTTAACTATAATTATTAATATAAAGAAGATTTTACTTAATAAAGAAAGTTGGCACTCGATTTTAAAATGAATTATTTACTATATTTAAATTGTCTCGGCTTATTATATTAATTACGACAGTCAAAGTGTAAGCAAAAAGTAAAAGTGTACATCCGTATTATTAAAATAAAACAAATTGAATAAAAACGCGATACAGTATTCCAAATTTTTATTTAATTGTAATTAAAAGACTGCGATATGGCAAAACATGTATTTTTTCTATTTAAATATATATTAGTAGACAGAAATAATCATGTTTTAACTGTTAATATTTCAACTGAAAATAATTCAACGGAACCGATTTTATAAAGCTTTTGTTGTTGAAAATATTAAAAAATATATAAAAAGAAAACAGTGTCCAGTATAGTATGATAATATAATAAAAAATATCTTTCGCTTTGTTGAATGAAGATTTTTTCTACGAGTGTAATCTTCACCGTTGACGCTAGTAAACAATTGTTAATCTTGCCATAGTATGAGGCGTGGTTTGTTAAATTAAACTAACTTTTTGTCAAACCTTCCAAAGACCTATAATATGGCGCCCAATTTATTGTTTGTTATTCGATAAACTTTGTTATTGCATCATATAAGATACTAAAGATAATATCTTCCTAATGATAGATACAGTTGAGGTACATTTATAAGTGATTAGCAACAGTAAATAATAAAGTCATCTATAATAAGTTGTAAGTAAAGTGATCTTTTGATGATTGGATAATTTACAATGGTAAATTTAATTAGACAGGATTTCCTTTGGATTTGAGCAATATAACAGCATCGCGGTTCTTTCTACAGGATATAAACAAAATATCACCTTTAATGAAAACAATTGAACAATCAAAAAAAAATATACTCCAAACCTTGGTTAATGTCACTACAAAGGCAGTTTGATTTTGGTTCAATTGTAAACTTATACAACTTGGTAATAAACGCACCGGAGATGAATTCAGACCAAAAACAATATCTGGGAAGAAGAAATAGGTTATTTCTTTCAGAGCCACATTGACAGTGAGTCGTCTTTGCCAAGTAGTTAGAAAGTCAGCGGGTAGTTTATTTTAAATAAAAAAAAATACATTTGACATTACAGCAAATGCCAATGCGCCAAATATGTTAAAGTTGAAAGATCGTACGAGAAAAACTCGATGAGAATTTTAGTATTGTAAGTCACTCGATATAACCTCGAGGTAAATTGACATCAAAACCACCCATTTCTTAGGTCTCAAATTTAAATTGAAAAATCTAAACTTGACATTGACATTACTGGGGATCGAACACAGACCCATCTGGTTGAAAGAGCAAGCTTTAACCAACTAGACCACAGCGGGCAACTTTTTCTCATTTTCACTTTTAATAAGCTTGAGATTCTAACGGATGAAGAGAGGTGCAGCCAATTTGTACTGGTTTCTCATACAAAATATGATAGATTGCAGTTCATTTTTGGACCTTTAAATCTAAAGGAGTATGTCTCAACATGACAGGAAGACATTCTGTTGAGCAGGTTTGGTAGGCTTAGGACTAGGGTATCCAATCCCGGAGCCTTTTTCCAATCCCGGGATTGATTAATTTTGAATCCCGGGATTGAGATTTTCCCACCGAGGAATTTGAAATCTCCGATTAGGTATACTTTTTCCAAGAATCTCACAGAAACTCGTTTTTTTTTTTTTTAGCTCACCGAGGAATTTGAAATCTCCGGTTTGGTATACTTTTTCCCAGAATCTCACAGAAACTCGTTTTTTTTTTTTTAGCTCGCCGAGGAATTTGAAATCTTGAATTCGCCAATTTCGTGTAAATTTTCGGAATTTCCTCAAAATTTCTCAATCCCGGGATTTCGGAATCAGAAAATTGAACGGGATCCCGGGATTGGATGCCCTACTTAGGACGCGACAAGAAAGAATATGAAGGTATATTATTTAACTAATTATATTTTCTTAAAACACAAAAAATCTCACGCTCGTGCAGATGAGCGGATATAGTCAACAAATATAAAATGGCAGCCGAGTGGCAGTGAGTATGAAAAACATTCTAACAATTTGACCTAAGTGGTTTTATTAAAATCACCGTCGACTGGTTAATTAATCACAATAAACTTTGGTGTCAGTTGTGTTTGATGATGGTATCTTAGCTTTTTGTCTACTGTGCATATTTATTGGAAATAATCGATCACGCTCGACTGAAAAACTAACGAATACATTCAAATAATAATATATACGTCGATTGCAAATGGTTTCTTTTATCGGAGCCGTCGGTAAAATCGCACTCTGCGTAATTATTTATCCTGTCAATAAGTCTACAACTTCTCAACATAAAAACAAAGGCATTGAATACAAGATGGCAAAATACAGTTAGAAGTATTATAAAAAATACAATTCAACCAAAAAAAGAAAGTTTAGGGATCTAAAAAATGCAATAAAAACGTTTTTCAAGTAGTTTTTACTATTCAAATTATGTACGTATGGCGTTATAAATTTGTCTATAGACCAAAAACAAGTGCCAAATATTTTCATAGACTGAACACTGGTTTTTAACATTTAAATAGCTTGTTTTTAATACTCAGTCTGTATTATCGACAAGCACAAATTACCTTCCATAGACGACGCAATTATCTATATTAAAAAAAACAGTGATCATTGTCGAATAATTAAAGTGATGATAACATTCATTATAATTTTTTGTTTATCAAGATAATTGTTATATAATATAATATAATTAAATTCTTTTTCAGACGTAGAAAGACAAGCCACTGTTTACATACGCCAGAGTTTCCCAAACTATGTTCCATGGGACACTGGTGTTCCACAGAACCTGAATAGGTGTTCCGTGAACACCCACATAACTTAAAAACCACTTTTTTTCAATATTATCCGAAACTTAGAATTATGATTCCTTGGTTCAGAATCCATATTCCGAGTGATTATGCAAATCTGACTGATTTTATTAGTGATTCTGATATTAATGTTATTCAATTCTTTCTTGGCGAGTTTGTCAAACAAATCCCCCAATATGTCAAAACAAGTATTTATTTTTTTACTTTCGTTTTATACAACCTATTTATGCAAAGCAGTGCTTTTTTTTACGCTGCAATGAAATCAAAGTGAAGGAACAGACTCAACGCCACACCGTTCAAAAATAATAAGTTTTTTATTAACGTACTTTTTGTTGTTTTTATACTATTACGAATTACCCGACATCAAAAATAATCCAAGTGTTCCGTTAAAATTTTCGGATTCAAAAAGTGTTTTATTGAACAAAAAGTTTGAGAAACCCTGGTCTATGCATTCAAAATAATAACTTAGTAAACTTTTCCTGTTGTGTTACGTTTACTGTGAATTGACGTAAACAGCAAATAAAATACGCAGGCAAGAGTGAAAGTAAAAGAAAACTAATTTCGTGTTTCTCATTACATTTCAGTGACATCTTTTGTAATTGTGTGCGATTCGGTGTGATTTTCATTGTTATATCAGAGTTGCGTGTCGAACATTTGAATTAAACAAAATGGTTTTATAATCGCTGTATTTTTTTATTTTGTTTTTGCAAAAATGACAAAATAAAACGAGAAACAACGCTTGAATAAAAAACAGACACACTTAGTAAGTAATTTTAGTGAAAAATAAAATTTTGTGGCTTTCAATTTCATCTTTCAGATTGAAGACCATTGCCTTTTGCAATTTATTATCTTAATCAAATAGAATCGTTGCTAGAAACAGATCCCTTACACATTAAAAGCAGATAACACTTTGCAGCAACTAATTTATTGCAAAAAAAGTATTTTTATCAAGCAGCTAATCATTTATTCTGAACAACATCAGTAATTTTCCTCTGATTTTTACATTTAGTTTTGGGCAGCGATAATTAATATCTGAATGAATCATCTTGTAATAAACATTTCTGATTTTTAAATCAGAGAAAGCAGTAAACATTTTAGAGTTGATTTATAATGGAAGATTCATTGAATATAAGTCTATCTCAAAAAACGACAACTTTTGCGATAAAAAATGAAAAGTGTTATCGCTCATATTGTGTTAATGATCTTTTGCCACTTCTGTCAACACTTCATGTTTATAAACGCAATTAAAATTCCTTTAATGATTATTCATACGAGAAATGCTTTTTTTAACTTACCATTTCTCTTCGAACTCACGACTAGTGATACTCCAACATGAACTCTAACCTTCAGTTGCTTTCGATACGACACTTGCCAGTTGCGAATTAGAAATATTTAAATTATGTTTTTCTGTATGACGTTAATATATACTTTATTTAAATTATTGATAGACAAAATATTTAACATAAAGCACAACCATCGTATCGACGACTAAAATACTAATAAAAGTTGGTTTTTGAGTACCCCACCACCACCCGTTATGTGTATGCAGCCGCATTTTCACAGTCGCTTTCCATCACGCAATGCGATTAAGAAAAGAAAAGAATTTATTCCTCATGTTATTGGCCCGATACAGAGCTGCACGGAACCTATCTTTTAACCATGCACTGCTGTGCTTAAAAGATAAAGATAGAAATAAAAAATAGAATGTGACTTGCTCATTCATTTAGTTTAAGTGATATTAAGTATCATGTGTATCGGTATACTGAAAATTCGCCGTGGCGGAAGAGTTTAATCTAAATCTAATCGAATTTAAATAGGAATAAAGAATATCCCGTTCCCCATATGATGTTGCAAATTTATCGAATGCCTCAAAATTGGCCTTGGTTGAGATCAGGTCAGCGTGGCCTACGGACCACAGCAAACAGCTCTGCTCGTTCGGCATTCAACTCAGGGCAGTCACACAGTACGTTTTATCACTATAATATAATGTTTATTTGCAGCTGATGTTTCACAGTTAACTTCCGCAGCGTTATCATAAAAATAAAACGTTAGTTCCCAAATTCATGGCCGACTCCATGCACACTTATAAAATAATTAGGTAAAAAACAGTGTGACTAGGAAATACTTTTAATTCAAGTTGATATTAAGTATTCTGTTTATATTTGGTCTATAGGCTAAGTGCCTGTCGTTATATACTAGCTGTCAAATTTGTCCATATCAAGCTGGGAGTAAAATAGTAGTTATTTACATTACAATATAATGTAGTCTGAAATATTTTCAACACACACATTCTCATCGGACGCAACAGCAGCACAAAAAAGCAATATAATGCCGAGGCCTACTAACTGTACGGTGATATAAATGCAGATTTATCAATCATTGTTGAATAAACTTAATCAAATAAGAAACTTAGGATAGGACTTTGCTGTTAGACATATTTATTGTCTGGTGTATGCTTAGAACTGGATGCTCGTCACAATGAAAACATCGGTCAAAGTTGATATTGGTTTTCAAAACCAGCTCCAATCTTGACAACAATTAAACTATTTACAAAAGCCGTCAAGAAGATAGAAGTATATAACAAACATGGAACCAGCATGCCAATGGAGATACCACTGGGGAGAGCTTCAACGGTGTTCAACAATACTGCTTCAGATGTCAATATATTCCACGTAGACGTGGGTGAGTTCCGACGAATGCTATTTTTTATGTATTAAAGTAGAGTTTGTCGGAGCTTTCTCAGTTGACTTCTTTGCAATTTTTTTATACTGTTTTAAATATGAAATTGTATTTTTTTTCTTCATCGTAAAAGTTTCAAATTTATAATTTGTCAATCTTATGCAATTTTAATTAAATACACAAAAAACATTCAAGTTTTCTTTCTTATTATTAATATTTAACCAATGTAACCACTCCTTTTTTATATTATTACAGTCAACCTTTAAAGTTTAAATAGAGGGAAAATTGAGCTGATGCAGTACTCATTCTCTCTTTTATGATGAAGATTTTTCCACACTCCCACGCCACTCATTAAACTGACCTGTGACACTTTGGCCTGATGATAAATGACCTATACAGTGAGTCACACAACGGCATCTTGAAAGCTTTAAATGTATGGTAGTAAATTATATAAAATCATGTCATTCAGAGCTTGTATATAAAATTATATTTCCTAGAAAAATGCAATTTATTGTTTACTGCTAAATATTCAACGTTACAACGTCATATGACATCTCAACTAATACGGAATGTCAAAGCTATTTTATAAAACATGTGGTCGTGATTATCATTCATTAACTTTAAAATCCCGGCATTGATTATTAACCGAAATTTCATCTTTTATTATTTTTAATATATAAATAATTTTAAAAGAAAAATGTTTGAAATTATGTCTAACGGTTATGGATACATTTTTTTTCTTTGGCCAGTCCTTATTCAGTTGCATGAGATCAATTTGATGACAAGAGATACGACAAAAAAAATGTCCAAGATCTCAAATTCTAATTGTTTTTTTTAAATGTTGAGTTCGCAGGGAGTTGAAATCCAATCCTGCATAACCACTGGGCTAAAACTCTTTCTACTAGTGACTATACCAGGGGCGGGAAACCTTTTCATTTATAAAGGCTAAATTTGAATCGTTCAAACTATGTACATTCTCACAAATTTTGTCACTAACGACCCGGGTTTCGCCTTTCGGCATCTTCAGGCATTCAAGTGCACGGATGAACTTGAACTGACGCTTAGCAAATAAAAGTTTCGTGCTTATATAAGATACAAATGCATCACTGAGTCCAAAGCCATTGCTGGCGAAAAGGATGAGCTCATGGGAATGCCAACAGATTTGTGTAGTAAGCAGTTTCAAGAATTATATAATCTGTTTGTCGGCAAAGGTTTTATGATTATATGATTTTATGGTTATATAGGGTATAGAAGAGGAGATGTGGGAAAATTTGTTATTTCGTTTAAAATCGGAAGACTTTGCAACTGTGCTTTATTGATTTCTAAAATTTCTTGGAAAAAGAGCTTATGACTGTCCGTATTTGGGTGTAACATTTTTATCCCTTGTTCCTGATTGAACACGTGTCCTTCCGAAATTAAGTGATTAGCAAAAGTAGACGTGTCTTTTTTCAATCTAAAGGCTGCCATATGTTCTAAAACTCGGATGTTCAATGTTCTTTCTGTTTTGCCGATATAAAACTTTGTACAACAAGAGCATTGCAATCTATAAATCCCGGATTTATTTAAGTAATGTATTTTATCTTTATTATTAATTAATAATTTGCCTAGAGTTTTTACAGTAAAAAGCAGGTCTAACACTATCAGCTAGCTGTTTTTTAATTTTGAGACTTGTATTTCCTAAAAAAATGATTCTACGCCAATACCTAGTATGATCTATGTCCTTTGACACTATACCTTTAAATAACATTTTTTCTGCAAGTTTAGCTTGTTTTTTTGATAAAAGATTGTCTATAAGAGACATATCGTATCCATTGTTTATGGCGATTTGTTTGATGATTTTCAATTCAATATTAAAGTTTATTTCGTTTAAAGGAACACTCACAAGTCTATGTATTTCTGAATGAAAAGCGGCTAGTTTATAAGAAAATGGGTGCATTGAATTTTTATGGATTACAGTGTCAGAGAATGTTGGCTTCCGAAATATTTTAAACTCGTGAGAATGATTTTCAATGTTAATATTTAAGTCAAGAAAGTTAATATTTTTGCCTCCAACTTCTAGAGTAAATTTAATATTTTTATCTAATGAATTTATAAAGTTATGAAAGTGAGTTATTTGTCTATCTGTTCCATTAAACAGGCAAAGAATATCGTCTACATATCGGTTTTTAATAAAAGTTTCGTGCTTATATAATTTGTGAGAATGTACATAGTTTGAACGATTCAAATTTAATATTGAAATTCCACCAAGCACCTTCAGTCGAAATCTTAAATTATATAAAGGCTACATTAATTTATCTGATTCAACATAAGACCGCAGTAAAGAAAACGTTGACCGCCCCCATAAAATAAATATGTTTAATTCACAATGTAAATTTGTTAAAACGTAATTTGGCAAAAGCAACGCAAAAAAATAGTTTTATCACAAGTCAAAAGGCCACATCAGATTAGCCAAAATGCCGCAGGTTCTCCACCGCTGGACTAGACCATAGAAGTCGACAAATCAATGTAAATTTTAAATACAAGCTGTGTCAATTATTGGCTTCAATTGGATATTATAAATTATGTATTTCGATTTTTTAAATGTTATGGTGAATCCCGAAATACATGATCGCCCAAATTGATCGGGATTTCGGGATTCCTTACAAGCAGATTAAATTGTCATATTTCTTTTATTAAATACACAATTTCAGCGCACACCTCGTTATGTCAATAAAAGTAACAACAATGGAGATACTTCGCGACCCGAGTACTAAAAGGTTCTAAGTGTAGATTTTTAGCGAAACAGAAGTAACAATGCGGCAGTCTTCCAAGTGATATTATTGGTATAAATTGTTATTTATGTTACGTCAAAATTTTTCACATAGAACCTTGTAGTACTTGGATCACCACTTCGAGTTCGTCTATACAATTTACTGCCTAATGATACCAACAAGTAACACCTGGATGCTTTGTTTATGTGTTCATTTTATTATAACTTTATTTGATCAAAAAACATTGTTTATCAATGTTTAAGCACAATAAAATAATAATTTACTTGTTAATTAATTCACTAATGACGTGCACATGCAAAGTTTTAATATTTATAGTCATAAAGTTTAAACAAATAACAATATATAACATTTTATGGTCCTGAGACTTTTACTATCCGTAAAAAAAACATGAATGTTTCAACTAATTTCTCTTTGTTTTTACAGTGTTGCAGCTGTTTCGAACTCATTAGTAGTTATATTTAAACATGTATTATTATTAGATTTAACTTTTCTCGTAATAAAAAAATAACATTCACACAATGTCTATTCAGTGGCATATAATAAATTATACAATTTCAATGTTTACTACCACTTTCATTTGGATTACTTACTTTCAATATATTAAGACAGCAGTCGCGAACCTTTTTACGTGCGCGCGCCAAAAATCTCAAATATAATTTACCGACTTTTAAACGTGAGAACAAAAGTTTATATATACTACAGTTTTTTGGTATATAAGTTACATCATAAATAGTCCTGAATTGTTTTTTTTATCATGAATAAAGCTAGCTATTTATGTATTGAATGATTGTTGAAAATCCTTCTTTAAAAAAGATATTTATATTCTGCAAGCATTAAACTTCTGAAACAAAATTTTCTTACATGCCAATTATTGCACGCGTGCCTAAGTTTGCCAACCCTGTATTGTGATATAAAAAACTTAGTCTAAAAATGATTCGCTCTAAATTTCAAAGTGGGACATACTTATAAAATATTACGACTGTATTTATCCTTTGGGTTCACATTGAGTTAAAATTTGAAAAAGATATTTAAATGAAATGCCTTCAAACATAACCAGTAAATGGTATTTATTTACCCCTAGTCACTAATGTAATAATATAAAAACAAAAACTTCTACATAACGGAATTCTTGATGCAAATTAAAAAAAATGAAATTTTGGTACTGTTAATGTTATATTAATATTTAAAATTCATTTTTTTTATTCACATGATGTTTTACCCATTTAAACCATCATAGATAGCTACAGTGTTGCCAATGCATGCTAGGCTGACTAAAGATGACTTGATGGAATACATACAAACATATAAGCTAAAATTAAATAATTGAAAAAAATCTTTAGAGTTGGAGTCGTCTTTTTTACAAGACTCTACAGCCCTGGTTTTAACGTGTGCCTATGATTTAATTTGTGCTTATATGTATATGAAAACTTTACTGGCGTTGTGTGTTTCTCAATAATACAAAAAGAGGAAAATCTTCATTATCATTTAACAGAATTATTTATTATAAAGGTTTTGCTGAACATTATAAACCAAACATTACAATTCTTACTTTTTGAAGGGTGGTGTTCTGTCCACAAATAATGTTTTTATTATAGTGTTGCAAAATTTGTAAAAATGTAGACAATTTTGAAAGATTAAAACTTAATATTGAAAATACACCATTCAGCTAATGTAGAAATCTTTAATTAAGCCATTGAATAAAATCAGTAGTGTTGTGGGGCGGGAGTGCGTGGGGTCGGTGCACTTTTTCTAGATGATTTGGAAATTTTGTAATAAATACCTATTTTTACGTAACTACTCTCTTTGGAAAATAGAGGTTGAGCGACCGAGTAACAAGAGTAATAGTTTTTGTAAAAAAACTTCTGCTAAGACACTTCCATTAAGAAGCCATATGCTCCACATTGGGAGCGGATATGGATTAAAAATATTGTAAAAAGGGTTTTTAAATAATTTATTGGAAGAACATTTTGTTGGAAACTAGTTGGTACGGAAATTGGACAACTGCGGCTAGAGAGCATTGAAATATTATAATTAATCCACCACTGAATAAAACATAAAATAAATATATTATATTATATCAATGGCGTAATGCAAAAATATTTTATGTCCAGTTTCAACAGCTAGATAAGTCTAGTGTAAAAAAATGACGTATGGTTAGGTTTATGTGACAGCGGCGAGAATGCTATCTATCTTTCAGGTGTTTTAGTGAAATTTCTTTCAAGTAATTAATATGTAAGGCTGTATGAGTAGGTCAATGATTTTAAATCCAGAAATGTTAGAAAATTATAGAGAAAAAAATATTTGAAATCCGACTGTTGGTGCCGAAGTAACGTCTTTTGAAGACTCTAAAGACCTGAAAATAATATTATCTAAGACAAAGCTTCGTTTCATATTAAGATTATTGCTGTGTGTTCATAACAAATTATTATCTTTCTTCACAATAAAAAATGCATTAATTAGCATACTCAAGCATTTAGTAAAACATTCATTTATAAAACGAAGTCATAAATAATGAAATTATTGTTTTGCGTGGGCTGTGGTCACCGTGTCGTACTAATAAATCGAGCGAGTTCCATTTTCGAAAAAAAGAACACCGACGGAATTTGAAATATGGCTACATAAAATCTATGGCCCTGATTTAGCCCATGTCTTTATTACTGGCAACATAATTTTAAAAAGCTGGAGATTAATTTTGTCAATAATAAATTAGATATTTTGAATTTACTACACGATTAACGATCGTCAAAGTAGTTCAAGTTGTGCGTTCGTACAGTCTTGAATCGTAAATCAATTAATGATTTTAATATTTGGGAAGCCGCATCGATAATTCAATAAATTTAAAAATGTCTAATGAAAAGACAAGAAAGATTTAGAGGTTGCGCTTAAAATTAAAACCAGGCATTGTTTATTACGAATTAAAATTTCAAATGGCCATTCACCAGTGTCTATCGACAATACCAAAGAGAATTTAATATATTATTTTTTTTTGAAAATAAGAATGATTTAAATATGTTTTTTCTAAGTGGTAGTGGATAATCATGATACCTGAATGTATGTAGGTTGTTATATTAGTAATTGAGCCATTGAGAAATGAAGTAGGAAAATGGCGAAATTTTTCTATTGGACTTTTAAGAACAGTTACGTTTTTGTGGATTGTATATTTTTATTTTAGGGAGAAAATACTATTACAGTGTGTATATACTAAGCTTACTTTAAATCTTTTACGGTACTTTAAATCATAAAGAATATTATAACGCATCTAAATCAGCTTAAGCTAAAATATCACTTGACTCAATTCACTTCTCAGAGGTTTAATTATGCCATGTCATACGTATTGAATTATAAGTAAACGAAAGATACTATTTGATTAATGGGCATGAAATTTAAGCTACTCGTGGACCAATTCTTATAATATATATCTATCATCTCTAATAAATAAATCGATTTGACTAACAAACAGTTTTCGTAAAAAAAATCCGTGTTGAGATAATCTATTAGGTGCTAAGCTGGGAGAGAACATATATAAAAAATACCATTCGAAAAAATTCAAAAAATACAATATTTATTTGTATACTTCCACTTTTATTCAAAAAGATCATAAGCGAAACCGGTCCTGATCTTTTTTAATAAAAGTGGAAGTAGTACAAATAAATATATTTTTTTTAATATGATTCTTTTCCACCAAGTATTGACAGAGAACACCCACAAAGTGATTGGAATTCATGACAAAATCAAGAATACAGGAAACAATGACAAAGCAGCAACTTCTTGCTCTTGTGCGTTGCTTCTATAAAACATTTTCATTATATACATCATAATATAAACTTTTTTCTCAAACAAATCTCGTTGGTCTATTTTAGGAAATGTTTGTATTTTCACTCATGTATTATTCATTCTTTTGTTTCCTGACATCACATATTTTTATGGTTAAGCAAAGTTGGTATTCACTTACGCAATATTACTGATCGTGACGACGTTTGGAGTCAAAGCCGATATGAGAATCCCAACAGGGAGAAAAGCTGTCACCATGTGAAGAATTCGTTTCCATGGCGAAACCCTGAAAAAAATAACGCAGTTTAAAGCATACAGCTCTTTTTATCTATTCCTTAAATATCCAGCTTCCAATGTAGAAACTATGCAACCCCAACTGTGTATTACATTTAGAGAATTATATATTTTTGTTTGTTTTTTCGAAAAAATACCATTATTGCTGCATAAATGTATTATTAAGCCAAAGATATATATTAATTAAATAAGTTTTTTTTTTATTTAGTAAACTCTACTTGATGGTATAAAATTATGCAGTTAGTTATAAAAGCCATGTAAAGTTAGCTGTCATGCAAAATCAGTAGTTGATATAAAAAATCTGGGGTATATAAACCTCAAAATAGAATAACAGTGACCAAAATTTGGCACTGCTGCTTGAAGGCTACTAACTTTGTATTTATTTTTGACGTTATTATTTATATTTTTAAAAAATGATGAAACTCAAACAGAGACAGCAAAACACTAAAGCGGTACCTGAAAAAGTTTGTTTTAATGATAAATATTTGTAGAGTAGCCACAATATAACTAAATAAATTACCATCCAATTATAAATATTGTCTTAGATATTATTTACTCACATTTTTTTCGGTTTCGGCTCGGGAAAAGATGGTGGTTTTGATTCTATACTGCTATATTTCTTGTCATCGTCATTATTTAGCCACGGAGATATCGGAAACTTATGGTCTTGGTAGAATCCTCCAGCTGGTACCACCAATGGCGTCTCAGAGGTGGTGATGATATCCTGATCTGGTTTCTTATAAGAAGTTGACCAATTTGGTTTCTGTTGCTCAAAACTGTAAGGATGGACTTTGCCGAACTGGTGAAATTGTTGAAAACCGTTATTATTCACTTTAAAACCTTCTTCGTTAGAATTTGAAGGGTATTTTATTTCAACTGGAGAAGTTTGGGTATTTTCAGCACTTGTAAATTTATTATATTTTTCAGCTGAACTATTATCCTCAAAAGAGTTGAACGTTGTTTTAAACTGTGGTTGAAAATTCCCATTTTGCTTAAACTTTTCAGCAAGCTTTTGTTTCATTATTTCTTCCATAATTGGATAATTATTGACTAAGTCGTTTAATTCTGGATACTTTGTTTTTAAATCTTCAAAATCGTTTTCGAAAGACTGCAAACCACTTTCCGCTCGAACTGGTAGTCTTGGTTCACCAAAGTTACCATAATTTATATTGGTATCGTGCTTGACAGGTTTTGCAGGTAAATACGTTGGTGCAACATAATTAATAAGTTTAGGCTGATGGTAAGCGTGTGGAACAAATCCTGAATGGTCTTCAAATGGGCCTAACTCTTGGCTTGGTACAAATGAATTCAAACTATAACTACTATCACCATTGTTTTCTATCTGCCGTTTACTAGAGTTTATTGCTTTTGGGTCTGTTGTTGCAAGTGGGGAAATTGGAGATGGTATTTGCCATTTCTGTTGAGTGTTGCTCCGTGGGTTTTTGTCTTCTTTTTTCTCGAAATCATCACTTGTATATTTTTTATTTTGCTCATTGCTCAAACGCTGATTTTCACTTACTTGTATATTTTTCAAAGCCATGCTTTTTTGCGCGTGAATTTTTTGGTTTTCAGCAACATACATTTGGGCTTTTGCTAGCTGTTCGCTAGGTGCGGTTGGTTTCTGGGTAGCCTGTGCACTTAAATACAACGTTGTTATATCAGTAGCACCTGTTGCTGTTGGGCTTGATAATTTTTGACTTGTATCTATAGTGAAGGGAGGTTTTTCATCTTCTGTTACATTTTCATAAACTTTTATTGACAAGATTTCGTTCACAAACCATAACAGTGAAAAAATTCCGCATATGTAAACTTTGGTGGCATTCTATAAAGAACAAGATTATCATTTAAACATGGTTTCTTCGGATGTATAGTGTTTTTTATAAATTTAATATTAAATTAAAAATAAGTATAATTAATTCATGAATAATAACGTTTAATTGTATAAAACTTTATTTGTTTTATAATTTGTCGTGACGCTATTTCCGTTCTTCACACTTTTGACTAATATAAAAACATTCAAAAGCTCGACATCTATGAAATAACTTATAAAAAGAAACAACTTCTATTTTATGTTTGTGACATCAATGCAATGCAATGAGACTAAATACTGTCAAAATACGGTAGCGCTATTTTTTTTGTGGTTTTCATTTTCACTTGTGAATAACTGTTTTTAATGTTTCTTTTTTACATTTTAAAAATACCGAAATAACAAGACTCTCACTTTCTTCGACATACTAAAACATTATAGCTTCTGCAAACATTGTATTATAAAATGTTAAAAACCGAGATGCGCGAAAAAAAACAATTGGTTATTCTTCAAATGATTATATAGCAGTTTTTTTTTAAATAATATCGAAGTAAAGGAAAAATACTATGTCTTTATCTGTATCTTGAAATGGGGCACAGAAACTTAACGGAGGTTCTAAGGATCAACCTTTCCTTCTTTGAATGTTGAAATACACATAAATAATTGAGTATTATAATCAATAAATACTATTTTTTCTTCCAAACCTTCCGCTTCTTCCGTATCAAATTAGCCCTGGTTATATGCCAACTACGGCAAGAATGTATAATTAACATGTATAATTTCATATACGTGGTTATATCTAGAGTTTAGAAAATACACATTTTTTGAAAAGGTATTAAACGCGATTTGTTTATATGCCAACGTTAAAAAAAATCATCACAGGTGTGAAAAACTGAACTGTTTCAATAGTTTTATATATACATTAACGCGGTATAAATTACAAAACATGTGTTGATTAGGGCATCCAATCTCGGACCCTCTTTTGATCCCGGAATTTTGGAATTGACAATTTTTCCAATCCCGGGATCGATCATCACGATCATTTTCAAATGTTTTTCTTATCAGTTGAAAATTCTCGTAATTATTGAAACCGGTGTTGATCATATGAAATAAATGCGGAATATTTACAAAATAGTGTTTGATTATTTGAATATATAGCCTTTCCAGAAAGTATTGACAGTGAACTCATGAAAAGATATATTATCACTATAGTAAGTCAGTAATCTACTTGGCGTGAAAATTAATAAAGACTTAGTATTAAAAATATCGTGAAATCTTTAGCTGAATTTACTAAAAAGTTTATCATCTTCCCATGTAAAAAAATATCAGATTAAATTATTTTTATTGAACTATGTGATCGAAATAAATTGTTAATTTTTTAATTCATATAATAAAAAAAATGTTATACAATATTACAGTAAAGATAAATATGGCACTGTATATGATTATATGTACATAAGTAAAATATAAGGATAATTTACGGTATCAAAGTTATTAAAAATGTTTTATTGATGAATAAATTAACTAAGTCATCTCCCATAGTGTCAATTATTTAACTAACTATAGCTCACCATTTTATTGAATATTTATTCACACAAAAACAAACGAAAACAAACACTTTGACTTGCTCTTTTACAACAAACAGTATACAACTCGTATGTTTTCTTGCCACAAATGACTTTTCCAGTTGTTTTCCGGCCGTATATATAGATTTCCCAATCTGGATTTGTAGAATGACAATGCCTTTTGTCAAAATTAAACAATGAATGATGAAAATTATAAAATAATAACACGAGGAAGAAGAAATGAAAGTGAAGTGCATCACTCGTCACAGTTATGAAATGAAAAAAAAAACAACTTTAATGACTGTATTTATTTATGTATCTAAAACAGCATGATTTATCAATTATTCTAATGAGCAATCTGAAAATAATGTAATGTTTTATAGAAAATAGAAAATTTTACACGAATTCCGTAATGATGTAGATTAGTTTTGGAAAGCTTTCATTATTTTTCTTTCACTGCAAAATGTCTCTGGGATAATCACAAAGCTGAAATAAAATTCGGTAATAAGTCAATTGAAAATAAAATTGTATAATTAAAATTCAATTGATTTAGATACGGAAAGATTTTTTCTCAACAATATGTTTAAGTTAGGTTGACAATCTTTTTTTCGTAACCCACCTCCGTTCTCAATGTAAAGCATTTGGCTCGTACTGGAGAAATATCAAAGGATTTTTTTCTACAAGATTTGTTTTTACTCTTTTGGGGAGATTAGTAAAGTTAGAAGGATATGGCCAGAGCAGGAGTAGTGGTTCACTTACGCTTGCACTACGCCCCTTTATTTTTAAGATCACAAATACCTATGCCTTGAACTCATGGAACTCGAACCAGTGAGATCCGTTACGGAAGCCAACAATGTTTACCGCTGCGCCACAGACCTGACAGACAATATTTTTTACTGAGCTGAGCTGCAAATAAAACAATTAAAATAATAAGGTAAACATAGGAATTTAGTTCTACAAATATTATTTTCATAGTTGGTAGCTTTTTCGGCTTATGCTTTCATCAAAACTATGTTTAAACTTACATTAAACCTATATTTATAAACTGGTTTAGAAAATATATATAATATATCTTGTTATGCACTCTAATATCCTAATTTATTATACAAATTATCGTATTATATTTAATCACTTCATTTTTATAACATTACATATTTTTGTTATTTTTTCACCTTATTACAATGGATTTCTATCGATTATATCCCAATTCAATCAACAACTAAATAAGCATTAAAAAGTCTCAATTAACAATGAATGTAAAAATTGTTTGTCTCGTGCTTTTGAAAATTAAGTTGAATTTAACTAAGTTTTTCGATATAATCTATATTTTTTTCAGCTGCTTTTAAAATAATATTAAATTAATAGAGTAATTTTATCTAGTTTAAAAAAAATAATGACTTCATTCAGAAAAATAATGACATTCGAATGTTATAAGTTTAAAACAGTGTTTGTATCTCTAGTATAACTATGTATAACTTATTGCTAATTAATTTATGCATTTGCACAGCACACTCCTTATAAAAAAATAACACGTTTCTTTCTTCAAGCGAAAAAAAAATCATATCATTCGCGAGCTGGCAGCGGTTGTCGACCATTTGAAAATTCATCAATAAATAAAATATGTGACCATACTTCGTAAGTGATTTAATAGATCTTTAACCGTTGCATATATGTATATTTCCATTATGTATGAAAAATAAATTATCACGAATTTCAAAAACATTTGTATTATAATGGAGAGTTTCGATATGGTTCAATGACATTGCTCTGAATATCGAAATATATCAATATAAAAGTAATGTAATTTTTAAAATGGAAACATTTTGTTATTTCTGTATTGAAAATTAATCGAAGTTGAATTTTTAATGTAGATAAACAATGCCATTTTTTTTTTCGTGGTTGATTGAAATATTTTTAATAATTCTGTCAACATTGACAGCATTCAGAATTGATGAGTTATTATTTTTTAAAAAAACCATGTAAAAATGTGATAGAATTCTTATATTAAATTAAGATTAGTTAACTGGATTTAATCTGGATCATTGTGTCATAGAAAATCGCCTAAAAATATAATAATGAATAAGTAAATTATATTTCTTAATATGTATTTAAATTTATAAAAAATAATACTATTCATCGCTTCTTGATTATGTACGGATACTTTTATGAGGGACTGGACATAATTTAATCACTTCTAATATGTTAATATAAGATCTAATAAAGCATTTGATTTGTTATTACAGCTGTATTTCATTTTATTAGGAAAACGGAATTTCCGCTTCTGTTGTTTTTTTTTGTATTAGAACAAATAATTCGTGTTAAAATATAGTGTAATATGTTGTTTTTAGTAGATCGTGTAAAGTAGTGTAAAAAAAGAGTTGAGTGAATGTGACATTTTTTAAGGCGTACTGCTGCAGATAAAAAGTTGCCAACCCGTGCAGTAGTTTTTCCATGTGTAATATTTCCGATGGACACGAGCACCAGTGATATTATCGCTTCCCTGACCAAAAACCGCGGTGATTTATCATTTCCTCTCCGAATAAATAATGACCAAACTAAACACTAAAACGTAGCCAGAACAACTTCACTATATCTTTGAAGTGCTCCGAAATAAAACGATGTTTGTTCATCAGCTTTGGCACACCCCGAAAATACAATGAGCCAATAACTCAAATCTGCGAAAGTTTACTGAGAGAAATCTTACAGTTATTTATTATAACTCATATAATGTGCACTATTCTATACTTCAGTATTGTGTTTTTTTTTTCGCCATCGTGTTTGAACTATATTTTGCGATTTCAATTTTGAGACCGTTAAAATATTGCCCAGGGATGAATCTTGGCAAAACAAATGACGCTTGGCAGTTGGCAGTGGTTCCCAGGCCGTAGCCTCTGGCGATTACTGTTTCAATAGAAAAGTAGTAACAAGGCTATGCCTAATAGAGCCTTTGCAAGTAATATCTAACGATCGAATATTTGTCTTAATTCAGAAGCAGGTCGAATTATTTATCAATATTCTTTTACTTATAAATCTAGGTAGCGAGGCTGTTCCGTTAACTAAAATAACAGCTTGCTTATAAAAGTGCGGTATTCATTTTGAGAGAACCAAAAAACATTGCAACGATGGGTCAGATGCTTATTATTTATACAGCACATTGTGGTACAGAATACATTATTTTTTTGTAAAACTAGTTGAAAACTTGACACCAGGCAAGAACAATTTAAAATATTTGACATATTTTATTAAATAAATACATATATTATGCTCTGTCAATTTAATGTCATTTTTGAAACGATCAAAAAAACGTTTTCTACAAGAAATATGGCATAGCAATTTAAAACACATTATTAAATTTTGTCATTCCTTTTTAATACTTGCATCGTAGGAATACTTGTTTTTATAATTTATAGTAAAAATAGCATTGCATTCGCTGGTTCCGTAACCGAGTGAGCTTTCGCTTACACTCTTTAGATTGATTTTTCAATTGATTTATGCGATTGTATCTAAAAGAACAAATGTTTATTATGTTTTAATTTTAACCACCGACATCTTTTCCGATTCTAAAAGCTTGGCGTAGAGGCCATGATTTGACTAACTACTAATCAATTCCATACCGTATCTTCTCCGGCTGATTTATAGCCAATTCTATGAAAAACTTCTCTTGAAATGCTCCATAAACATACATACATGTATTTAGCATTGAGAACGCATATGACTAAAAACCGGTCCTGAATATTACTTTAAATTGTGACATTAGTACAAAAGTGGATAAAGAAGATGTTAAAAAAAAAACGATTTTTTTTCACTTGAAATTGAACTATGGATGAGTCAAAGTGGTAATTTGGAGGCAAATTAGGGGTCAAGCTAAATCATATATCTCCAGAAGTTTCAACGAGAACTGGTTGTCACTCGGTTGCGGTATCTCTCTTTTATTTGATGGGAATATAAATAGATTGATAGAGCTTTAACTTTAAAATACATCACAAAACCATGTCATCTATTGATGACATTACATATTGCTTAAGTTTAACCCATTACATGTCTGTTTCGTCCACCTTGAAGATAGATATAGATAAACATAACACGTTCACCCACGCAAACAAGAGTATTTTTATAAGTTGTTAGATAAAACTTTTATCAATTAAAAATTAAATATAATGCATGTCTACCGAGAATTGCCAGTGATAATATTTTTTTTATCCATTTTCGCTCCCCACGTGGAGCGTATGGCCTCCTAATGGTGGTATCTAAACAGGAGTTTTTTCTACGAGAATTGTTTGTTACTCAGTCGCTCAACTTCACTTTTTTCAAAGTGAGTAGTAGGGAGAGAAGGATAAAGCTAGAACAGGGCTAGGACAGGAGTGGTTGACTAGTCGCTATTGCTACACCCAGTTATTAAAGGATCAGAAGGATGGGAGGAGAGAAAATAATGTGAATTGACATAACAAACACCCAGTCTTCGATCACAACTTTGAATTGAATAATTCTCAAATTCACTGTGATTTGACATGTAAAAAAATATATGATGATATTATTTTGAAAATACAAATCAGAAAACTAATTGATAACCTGTCTTTCAATTGTTTAATTCAGCTATACTAAACATTTTTTTTCGTCTGGGCCGCATGTCAGTTTTCGCTACTTACGTAGGCCGCACGTAAATATACCACATAATATACATAATATAGTTACATTACATAAATGTAAGTATAAAAAATTCAAATATAACCAAAATACTCATTGTTTACGTAAATTGTTGCAAACAATGACAGATATTTGAAAAAGCATGTAGTAATTATAATTGTGTTTGGCCTCACATAAAATCTGAATAGAAAGTGTCTTAATTTTTTCTAGGATTACTTGCTAACATAATGCTAACATAATATTTGCATTGGATTTTTAGTTGTGTTTCTACTGATCAATTGCATATTGGGAAAATATTACCATAAAAAACTTGTAAAATAATTCAAAATTAGGTTAGTATATTATAGCATGAAAAAACCAGACTATCTTTAAAGTGAACCATTCTGTTACATTGATTAAAAAAAGTTTGCGCCAATCTATTTTGACACATTGTATTTAGATTGTTTCTAATTGGTTTTATTTATATTATATTTCACATACTTACTAACTTCATTGTATAGTTAGCTAAATAGGCTATTATGTAGGTTACTTTTTATGTGCTTAACAAAATCTTTGGCAAGAGTGTCAACGACCCGAGAGACAAGTCACATGCAGGTGACCAGAAGTTATGTCTTAACGAATATAAACCATACATTAAGAGAAAAAAACACAATATTCCTTTGTAGTTAATTTCCACTTTTATTTATCAATATCATGAATAATTTTTTACAGTGCTTTGTATACAAAAACAAATTTAAATGAAAAGGCGTAAAAAATAACATCGGCATTGAAGATAATTTACAAATTACAGTAGGAATTACTAATAAGCTTAGAATTTCGACTGAAGGTGCTTGATGGAATTTCAATATCAAATTGTTTGAATTTTGCACTTTTCTATGAGTTTTGTCGCTAACGACTCGGGTTTCGCCTTTCGGCATCTTCAGGCTTTTCAAGTCTAGCCTGAAAATATGACTATAAAATAGGAATGTTGAACTATTCATCTTAGAGAGTTATCTAATGCGAGAGGAAAGGAAAAACTGCGCAAATCGGTCTGACCGTTGATTGGACCGATCGAGTATGCTGACGAGGTGGTCAATAAAGAAAATTACCAGACTTCAGGCAGACCGCACTTCGCGCGAGCCTTTTGATAGATTTAACCAAGGCCAGAGAGCTCCTTGTAAATTTCAGAAAAAAATATTCTCAGATCAAACTAGTATAGAATTGCAGTTTCTGGCTTATATACTATCCACGACAGCTTCAATATACACAGTAGTACATTTTAAGCCATTTAAATTGATCAATGAGTGCATTATTAAGTAACAATCGATTGCATATACTTGCATTCTTCTTCTTTGGCCATGTTCGCTCCCTATGTGGAGCATATAGCCGCCACGCGGCACCTCCATGTTTCCCTGTCTCCCGCCAATAGCTTTGCTTCCTCCCATGACATGCCAGCATCCCTCAGTTCCGCCGAGTACATCCTATGGATAGTACCCGACGGACGTCCAGGACGCCGGAATCCCACCGGTTGAAAGAAGAGGCAGGCAGGATTGAGGCTTTCCGGAAGCATCCGCAGCACGTGACCCAGCCAGTTCCAACGTCTCTCCATAACCACTGACGTGACGGAACGCTGTCTTGTACGCTCCCTTATCTCTGAATTCCTCACAAAATCAAACCACCTCACCCCCATTATCCGACGCAAGCATCTGTTCTCGAAGCTCAGTATACGGTTTTTCTGAGTCTTCGTCAGGTGCCTTGATTCGCAACCGTAAAGCATTACCGGCAGAATGCAAGCGTTGAACAAGTAGCATTTGGTTTTAATCGAGTACAGCTGTGTGTCCCAGACAGTCCGCATTGAGTTGAATGTGGCTCCAGCAATTCCTAAACGAATGGCGAGCTCGTTTGCTTGCATACTTGCAAAGGAGTGATAAAAAAATCACTCCTTCCCCAGAACGCAGAGATTTGCTTGGAGATTAAGCGAGCCCCTTGTTAACGCATTGACAGCCCAACGCTGCTTCCAGTCAAAGGAAATCTGTAAAACCGCACAGCGTTTGTTTTGCACTACATATATACTGCCGTATAAAATGAGCCGGATACGAAAACAGTGGTGAGTGGAAAAGGTAAAGAAGTTTTCTCAGATAATATAATATGATTTCAACATAACTTGAGCCGCAGTTTTTAATAAATGTAAAGCATAATATTTAATAATTGTAAAGTAGATAACTGTGTTAGAAACAAATCCTGGAAATTTGGTTACCCGATCTGGTATCAGGTGAGGGCACTGCCGAAGTATATCATCAACAATGGAATTGTCTGTCACGAAAGGAACACCCCTCCACTCTCTTCTCCGTGACAATGGCATGAACCTCACGATAGAAAAGTAAAGCAAGCCACGGCGATAGGCGCCATCACGCCAGCTCATCGGGTTAGAGAATTTAGTCGAATGTATTTAATATAGTCACGCTAGGGTGGTGGGAATCGAGCCACCGGGTACTGAATGCCACATAGAAAAAAATATTTCCACCACTTTGATCATTATTTTTAACTTACTATTAATAATGTGAAAACATGTAGTCTCATCAAAGATTCACACTAATGACTGAACAATATCAAATTACTGTTCTTTTTTTATTTAATAAAATAAAGAATAATGTCGCCTGTGTGGTCGAGTGGTCAACGGTGTTGGCTTCGGCTACAGAGGGACCGGGTTCAAATCCCGGTATGGACAGTTTTATAAATTGATTTTTCAATCGATTTATGAATTTCTGTTCAAAGGCATGGATGTATGTGATGTCTTGAATTCCCCCCTCTCACCTTTCCTATCCTATGAACGGAGCGTATGGACAGCGATTAGCTTACAACTAATCCTGTCCTAGCCTTATCCTTCTATCCATACTCTCTTTGGAAAAAGAGAGGTTGAGCAACTGAGTAACAAGCAGTTCTCGTAGAAACACTTCTGTTGAGATAAACTCCATTAGGAGTCCATATGCTCCACATTGGGAGCGGACATGGTTAAAAAAAAAAAAACATTTTTTTCTTATTGCAATATATCATATTTGTTTTGATTTAAATGTACCATATCACACATACGCAATTAATTTATACGTCTTGAGCATCGAGTGTAACGAGCTAATGCTGACAATTGGCACTGCCATCTGGTAAATATAAGACATATACTAAGAACACACTTTGTACAATGTAAGAAAATATTTCACATTCTTTTGTTTTAAAAGATTAATTTTATTTTAAGGGTTAGGCAGCATGTTTAAAAAATATAAATAAATTCTAACCAAATTTTCTACATATTGTGTGTGAATTATGTTGTGTATCGATATTTCGTAAATACTACATGTTTTTGTAACTATACAGTTAGCTCTTAAAGCATCAATGCACAACCCGTGGTCCGTTACCCGATTGAAAGATTTTGCAGTAATCAAAAGTTTGTTTAACACTCTGATCGCCATTAACGCGAGAAACTTTATAAAAAGATAGAAGAATATTAACGAAAACTTCCATTCGACATCCATATCGACTGTGGAAAGAAAAAAGGACGTAACCCACACATATCAAATTTTACGGGAGGCGCTAAAAATGTGTTTTGATGATTTTGTGACATATGCAAATTATGAATTATACACAACCTTGAAGTGCACTGATACTTCTAAACTGGTGTTTAATTGACAAAACCTAATATTAATTAAAGAAATTGTCTCGGAAAACCCTTTATTTCAGTGTTTTTTCTTGGTTTTAATTTTTTACAAGGTCATCTTTTTCAAACTTAAAAGCTAAATTTAGATACTAATTCGGCATTTGCAGCTTCCATCCTTTTGATAGAATGCGTGTCAAGTTGTATACATTGTGAATATCGAAAAAAAGCTTTTTTAGAAAATTGAGGGTTAAGTCCTTTTTCCTTTCCACAGTCGATATAAATTGATAATTAGTCAATGTATACATTGTCCATTATAGCAAGTATCAGTCTACTCGCCAAACCAAATGATCACTTTCAGTCAAGTTGGTCATTGATTGTCCCATCACCACCCGTTATGTGTATGCAGTCGGTGGTTCACGGGCCACCTTCTATAACGTAATAATGATCAAGAAAATAAACGAATTTACTCCTCATTGACGAGATTTTACACGTTGACTGTGACATAAATAAAACTGTTGCATTGCATCCTTCTCCTTTCGTCAACTTTCATATTATAGCTGTGTACATTCATACTACATTTATTTGTCTCTGTTTCCGCAACGCACAACACAACACTATGCTCAGAGAATGAAAGGGTCATATGTTCCCAGTGTGATAATGAAGCATATGAACTACTAATGGAAATATCTCTGAGAAATGTTCTCTGAGAACAACTGTAAAGTTGCTCAAGCTCTCTTTTTCGAAGAGAGTGGGGATAGAAAGATAAAGATAGAATAGGACTGCAGGTTAACAAATTGCTCTCCTCACGCTCTGTTATTTTAGGACTGGATTGGTGAGAGGGAAATTTGTAGACTTTACAAACATCTATGCCATCTTATAGAAGACTATTAATCGATTATGAAAAAAATGTGCGTATCGGACGTGGAGAAAATAAATAATTTATTTAAAAATACAACAAATATCGATCGTATAGTTACTATGAATATTCTGCCGTGTAGAATTTAGCTCCGTTAATTATTATTGACACTAATGTTAATCATGTCTAAATAATATTCAGCGCGTAAAATTTCAAAATGACAAAATAATTAATTCGTATTATAGACGCGACGTGACTACCAACTTACTCGCATGAAAGTTTCCAGCGCATTCTTGCGGCAGTTTTTTGCGTTATTTTAATCTGGATTATCAACAATTATTTTTAGTGGTGTCAATTTTATCGAAAGCAGTCCTAGCGTGCAGTGCCGTGCAAATCTCATAAAATTATCGCTTATCAGTAATCCATTTATATTTTATAATAACTTTTGCCGTGGGCGAATGATAAATCCCAAGCTACCGTTCCATTTGCAGAGGTTCAATTTAGAATAGAATAATTAATAAATCAATAAAATGTTTCCAAGAGCGACTGCAATATCAAAATTTACCAGATATTCTGAATCTTGAAAAGTATGCCTGATGCGTTAGTTAATGGCATGAATTCAAGACTGCTGAAGAACTGTAATAATCAATCCTGTTACACCCCAAAAAACAAACCTATGTGAGAATGACAAATGGTTGATTGCGAATTAAAATTTAATAGCAATTCATATTATTGTCGATGAATAATAAAATATAATTTCTGATTGGTGGTATAGGATGAAGAAAATCGGTTTTAAAAAATATATATCTCTTAATGTGAGATTTGTAATGAATAAAAATGTTTTTTATATGAACTACTAAAGAAACTAACCATATGGTTAATCATCATAAATATTACTTTTTAGCGTGGTCCACGTTTGATCTTCGCCGATCCAACTAATAATCACGCACATCTTTACCACGCCACTGTTTTTGGGGTCGATAATCTCAAATCTGTGTTCTTTTTTTTAATTTGCATAAAACATTGAACGGCCTTGATCCGGTGCCGGAATGATTCTCACTTCTCGGATAAACAAACTGGAATAAATAGTAATTATTTGGTACTTTTCAATTTAAATAACTCGCAAGGCCACACAGAGATGGCGGACGAAAGATGTTGAAGTGTTTGTATGCCACCAATACACAACGAAAATTAATGTGTATTATTTTCGATGGTTTCGGTTTGTGGAAGTTCATTGTTAAAATTTAATTTAATTTGGTAAGTTTATTATCCCACTTGACGCGTTACAAAATATGTGACACGTGCAGACATATTATCGCAATTTTTTATAGATATACTAAGTAAAGACTTATTAAGATTCTAATTATTCTTAAAGTATATGTAAGCCGCCTGAGTGGTCAACGTTATTGGCTTCGGCTACGGAGGGCACGGGTTCAAATTCCGGTACGGACAGTTTTATAAATTGAAGTTGACTTGGTTGATACTGCTTGTGATGAACTAAAAAGATTTTTGATAAAAAATGTGAATAAGAACAGCCGCCTGTGTGGCCGAGTGGTCAACGTCGTTGGCTTCGGTTACGGGGGTCACGGGTTCGAATACCAGTACGGACAGTTGAATAAATTGATTTTTCAATCGATTTATGAATTTCTGTTCGAAGGCATCTATGTAAGTGATGTCTTGAATTCCCCCCTCCCACCTATCCTATCCTATGAACGGGGCGTATTGAGAGCGATTAACTCACCACTAGTCTTTGTCCTAGCCCTATCGATCTATCCCTACTCTTTTTGGAAAAGGTGAGGTTGAGCAACTGAGTAACAAGCAGTTCTCGTAGAAACACTTTTGTTGAGATAAACTCCATTAGGAGTCCATATGCTCCACATTAGGAGCGGACATGGTTTAAAAAAATGTAATTTATGAAATAAAATTCGGGCTGTAAATAAAATTCGGGGTGTCCTTTTCGCAGGGAAAGATGAGCTACAGACATTGATAGTACTAATTAATTATTAATTACCTACATTAGGTAAGTACGGTAAATTCCAATACAAATAATCTTTGTAACACAGGCAGAATAACAATGTTATCAAATTTAATTTAACACAAACGTGAATTATTTTATGTAATGTAAAATTATGTTTCGATAGGACAAAAAGGTCTAAAAGCTGTATTGTGAAGTTACGGTCATAAATTCACGTCCTGACTGCGGCTGAATTCATTGATATTTTTTCAATACATGTACAGTTATCATCCTTTCTTAGTAAACATCAACCGTAAGCATTTCATATATCCATTACATAAGAAAAATAATGATTATAAAACATTGTATTAAAAAAAGGATTTTTACTAGTGCCGTACTTTCAAAAGGCGTCGAGTGTATGTATACATACATACAAATATTTAATTTTAATAATTTTATAATTTTATTGAAGGGGTAATAAGTCTTGAGTCCCGGGAAGTCCCAGGGCTTTGACTTTATCACGCCTCGAGTCCCGGGAATTTGAAAACCCCGAGACTTCAGAATCCCTACTTAGTACAAATTCAAGAAAACGAATCTGTTAAATTAACTAGAATGGTTCTTTAAGCACGTCAGAAGTTTCTCTAAAAACATTTTCAAACAAATGGTGTGTGCCTACTGTTTTTTTATAATGTGTGCGAAACAAAATTGTGAATTTATTTTTAATTGAAATGACTCAAACCGGATTCAACAGCCAATGGCGATGATAATATTTTTTTTTTCTGTACGAATTAAACATATTTAGTCAATCCTGCTGGCCGGCTTTGCTTAGGAAGTTCACTCGATTAAAGATGATATGAAAGCCATGCTTAATTTAAATCATAGGATAACAATAATAAATTCAAAAATGATCTTACAATCTTATATTGAACATCAAAATTTATGTCTGACCTAGTTTAATACGGGTTTCATCCTTTACCGATGGTGGAAAAGATTTAGATCCTGCGACAATAGCGTCTATATCACGGGTTGCCAACTTTTTTCGATTTTGGATTTGAACAACAAAACTAAAACTAGTCAACAAATTACCTTATTGAAAAAAATGCCTTTTTAAATTGAATTAGTGCCGTGGGTCACATGGCTTTTATAAAAAAGGGTCGCCACCCGAAAAAGGTTGGGACCATATGGTCTATATGAAATAATATTCAATTATTTGTTTTGCAAACATTTGCGAGATTTATACATTAAGTTTTTATATATAAGTATGCAGTGACCTATATTTTCATTTTTAAAAAAATATTCGCTTTTAAGAGTAGTTTACATGAGTAGTATCATATATACAAAGTTTAGTTCGCACTGGTTCATTAGTTACGCGGTAATTTTAACGGCGAAACTAAAATAAACAAATCCAAACCTTCACGCGTCAAATAGGAATCTGTTCCGGTGCCACAACGGAGCACCGCGCAGGGCAGACGCATGTATGCGTCATAGCATACGCTTTTGATGAGCAAGTCGGTTTGGATCTTTATATAAAAGGTGAAATTAGTACAACAAAGTAGCTACATATTTTATTTTTAAATGGAAAAAAACAAAATCCGTCGGAATCTTTTTTAAATTGGTTTTATTAAACATTCGTATCTGATTAAATGTGAAAATGTGGAACGGAGACTTATTAGCTAGATTTTATCACTGATTTTTTTGTCAAAACTTTAATATCACTTGAAAGTAATTAATTTGATTCAAATTTAAATTAGCATCTCTGAAAGTAAAACCAGTTCGATAAATAATTATAATTTCACTATTTAGTGCGCTGAAAAAGTAAGCTATTAATAAACTAAGCGTATAATAATATGCAGAGCGATATTAATTTTTTAAATCCACACGTTATTATAAACAGCTTAAAAAATACTTGTTTCATACTTTCACAGGTTTATAAGTGTCAAAAATTTGCACAATGTCCGTATTCGATTTCGCCAACAGCTATCAGAATAAAATTATTCAAAAATGTTTGTTTTTATTTCGAAGACCATTAACACTGACTCTATTTTATTATTGTAAGGCGGTAAAAACACGTGAATCTATATTTATATAAATATTTAATTTTTAAATCTTTTTTATTTTCTCCTAATTAGTGAGTCTTACTTAAACATTGCATAAATATTGTTCTATACCAAATAACATGCTATTAATTTGAGAAATGATTGCTTCGTCTCATTTCCGTAATTTTATCATGCTATTTATCATATATAATTACTACATTGAACCGTATAATAATTAAAACTTGTTCATCGAGAACATGGAACCGTGGTCAACCTATATATAATATCATCACTACTTTGTATTATTCATTTCAGAAATTTTATTAGGTTATTAAGGATTTGAGGCGTCTTGTTACAAAAAGTGATATGACCACAGTTTGTCAAAATCGAGAAGAAAATAATATATGCGTATTCTACGCACATATTTTCTTCTATGCCAAAATTCAATGTGGGCCTTTCATAATATTAATTATTGCTGTATTCACGAAGTATTTCATATCTGCATTACACTGGTATCTGGTATATACAATGATATTTTGCTTATCTTTATTTAATTGTATGGTTTATCAGTTAATAAACGTTGTCATTTTGTTTATATTTTAAAATATAACACAATAGAAAGCTCATCTTTACTTAAAACAAAAAAAAAATAGTTTGATGCTTAAAAACAAGTTATGCAGTATGCTATCAATGGCTCGCTTGATCTTCGCGGCGTGCCGAATAAGGGGTGGGTTTTTTAAAAATTACTTTGATACAATCATATGCAATACTTATTAAGCCAATCAAATGTTACTTAAAATATACGCAATATACGGTAAAATAATCAATACCAATAACTGAAAAGTATGCTTCCTTACCTCCTAGATTGTTGCAGAAATTGAGACTTTTATTTTTAGTTAAACGACATAAGTACTTTAACCTTCATATTCATATGAAATTAAAAATTGTAATAACATTCTTAACTTAACAACGGGCTCACCAGCCTAATCCTTATTTAACAAGAGGCTCTTGTGAGGCCTTCCGAGTCCCCTCCAGTCCACTTCTACGCTTGCAGGATAATAAGTCATCATATATGAACCCCTTAGGATCATAATAATATCAATAAGTACTGATATGTTGCATCGCAGGCATTGTTTGCTAGATTTATTAACGTCCCTGCATTACCCTGCACGCACGCACACACCAATTGTATTTGATCATGAGATTGCACTAAAAATAAATAAACACGAAAAAGATATTTGGCAACCATAAAAAGTCTATCCCAGAATACCGGGACCGGGACGTTGACCCTACCTCATTGGAATTTAAGAGGAACGAGTACATTGTAGCTATGGTAACATTACTATTATCCTCCGCCCAGATTTCTCTCTGGAAGCCTGTAGCGCCTTTTAAAATTACTTATTATTAGTAAAAACTAAAAGATTATTAACGTCTTATGACTGTTTTTTTCCAAGACATATAAATTGTTTGCAGTGGTAACGATAAAATTAATAAAATGTGCTTTATCATATTATGAGAAGAAATCGTCCGCTGTAATATAATTTAATATTTGTAGAATTAATTAACTGACAAATAAAGCATAATAGTAATGAGCAAAATAGCGTCACCTGTTACTTTCTTTTTAAAAAACTTTAATTATATTTTAATTGAAAAAGTTATTTTAGTTCATAAAATAATCGCCAGATGCCGCTGTTGTTAATAGTTGGCATATGTTAAAATAACAAACCGTATAATCAAATTAATATTTCGTAAAGGGAATTGGTTATCTATGAAGGGATTTACGTCAAACGACCCTACTTTTCTGACATGTATTGTGTAGATTTTATGCCAACATCTTACATGTACTGAAAATTTTGACGTCTATGCCAAAAATGACATAACCATAACCTCAACCTACATGTCGCGATAGCGCTGGTTGATTTGAAGGAATACAATAATAACTTGTATAAGGGGTTCATCCAAAATGTTTCGCATTAATCCTTTATTGCGTATATTTAAAACCAATAACCATATATCTAATAGTTTCGTCTGTCAATGTGTACATAACTTAAGTGTCGGCCCACAAGTGTTTTTAAAACTAACGAATCTATCCAGTCCTACTTTGTCAACAATAGCACTCCAACGAGAACTAATAGGAAACGAATATTCTCCATACAAAATATCTGTGAGATTTAAATCTGTCAAAGGGTCAAAAAGTAAAAAGGTTTGTTAGTTTCATTCAAAGTTATTGTAACCTTTAAACTCAAATTAATTTCTGTATGATCATGAAATAGCAAATCCGTGAATTGCTTGCTATTCGTGGTATATTTTTCCATCATAAAGAAAGGAAATGTATTACTTCAAATAACACCCACCTTCTTTAGCCTATTTTTCCTGACCCATCCTTAGATATGATAGTTGTGATCATGATAATATTTATTCAATAGCCGTGTGTTGTAAATTGGATCATGTTAATCATACAGTACAAAATATATGTAATCTAATGTCTTTTAAATGTGTAGACATATAGTTAAAACAGATACATCTATTTAAATTCATTTATAGCATTAATTATTATATTTAGAGCTCACTTAATTTATTTCTAAAATAATTTAAAAGTTTTTTTTTCTAGGACACCGATTTCGATGATGATGATATCAGTGAATGGCAAGAGAAAGATAAATCACTGAACAGGGATTCCAAAGTTATAGTTTTAAAAACAACATCGCTTCGAAATGATGCAATTTTAAAATCTGCCTTGAACATTGCACGGAAGTAAGGATGAAATAATGTTGCTTAATTGATTTAATATGCACTCCTTGATGTAAATCCGTATCAACATACCTAGTTATATAGATGTATAAATTATACGTAACAGGGATAAAAAACAATGAAGGCGTACAAGACCTACTTCTTCATTAGCAATAATTATTATCTTATAACAAGGCTAAGTATCTGTAAATTTTTTGAATTCTAAGATGAATTTAATCTTATTTATACTTGAGGCGTTCAGTGTCAACATGGCCAAATCTGTTTTACTTTATTTTTCATTAAAAGCGACATTTTATTTAACTACTATGAAAAATCTAGACACTAAACGTTAACTTATTGAATGTTAAGAACTTAGATTCCATACAGAATACTGAATAACATTCATTCAGCTGATACAAATCCTGTAATATGATTGACTCTCAATGACATGGCCACAATGATAAGATGCCTCTGACCTGGCCACTTTTGATAATAAAATCATTATTGTAAGTTGATTTTTATAAACTTGTATGATTTTGAAACTGAAACATATATTGAATTGTAAGTATTACAATTCCCTACCGAAATTTATAAAAAAGAGTACATCGGAAAAAACATGACTTGGCTGTGTTCGATACTGGACACTTCACTTTTATTAAATTAAAAAGTCGGCTGGTGACAGATATTCGCCTACCCCAGGCCAGATAGTATTTCCCCACCGTAGTTATAAAACTGAAAAACTGATTTTTTGTTGATATTTATGTATATCTACCACTTACACTAGTTATATAACACCAATTGCCAACATTTAATTAGGATATTTGTGTTAGCATAAAATGATTCTTAAACATTCTCTCTTCAATCTTGCTGTACTAGCATTGTTGATATAATTTAAAATTTCGACTGAAGGTGCTTGATGGAAATTTAATAATAATTTAGAATTATTTTTATTTTGTACACTTCCATTAAATCTTTGGTCGAACACGACCCGAGTTTCGCCTCTCGGATTAGTTTAGTAGACTCGTTAGTTCGAGTGCATTCGCGCACTGATCAACACCGGAAGATGCCGAGAGGTGAAACCCGGGTCGTGTTCGACCAAAGACTTAATGGAAGTGTACTAAATAAAAATAATTCTAAATTTTTATTAAATTTCCATCAAGCACCTTCAGTCGAAATTTTAAATTCTCTCTTCATTTGAAATGAACTGAATAATCACTGATTTGAAGATTTCATTAGTGTGTTGCTAATTAATCATTCCTACATTAATTGTCTGTTTCAGTAAAGTAGAAGTTTTATTCTATGAAAGCAAAATTAGATTAAATGGAAAGAAGCTGACGAAAAAGAGTTACTCGGTATGTTTATGTTTTGATTATTTTAATAAATAGACTATTTGGCTTGTTCTAAAATGGTTATTAAATGAAACTTAAATTTCATTTTGTAAAACAATAGACATTATAAAAGTATTTTTAGTTTTACTTTACTTTGGAATGATATTTTGTATGTTATCAAACCATGTTTGAGACGGTTTTCTAAAAATACTATGAAAATTTGTTTTTATTTACTAAATAACATTCATGGTTCATGTTGCAAATACTAGCCTCATTTATACTACTCTCAAATTATCCAACTACTTGATTTATATAATCAGAGTTAATGAGTAGTTTATGAAATATTTGTGAAATGACCCAAACAAAAAAAACTAGAGTCTATGGCACAGCGGTTAGCGTTGCGGGCTTTCTGTGCTGGATCTCATGAACATCAGAACACCATTTTTTCGATTTCTGTTTGAAGGCATGGATGTTTGTGCTAGCCTTATCCTTCTATCCCTACTACTCTCTTTGAAAAAGAGATGTTTAGCGACTGAGTAACAAGCAGTTCTCGTAGAAAAATTTCTGTTGAGATACCTCCATTTAAAGGTCATATGCTCTACATTGGGAGTGGACATGGATTAAAAAAAAAAGAAAACCCCAGACAATAATAACATTTTACCTAATTCGTGAGAAGTTTTTCAGTATTAGCATTTCTTTGGAATCATTATTTGATTATCTGATTTCTACAGAGCACAAAATTTTACACATAACTCTTCGATCGAAAAAATGTTCATATTGGTATTCGAACCCGTGAGGCAACGACATTGACCACTGCGTTTCAGACCCGACAATTTAATAAATATTACTGTGAATGTACATGAGACAGGCAAAAGCTTTGAAAACTGTAGGGGACAATGTGCAGAAGTTTATGCTAAGATATTTTCAGTCAAAAAGACTTAATGCTTCATCAATATTTCTCAGTATTTCATGATGGTCATTGCAAATAAAGTAGTACGGCAACAGTGCCCTCCCCAAAAGACCAATTTATAACAGTCAATCTGTACAAATCCTCACTTACAACCAACATTCTATCCTTACGTTCTCCGAAAAAGAGAGATTAAACGGTTGAACTTATGTTGAGAAACTCCATTAAAAGTTTTTATGCTACACGTAATGAATAGACATTATTGAAGAACATAATTTACTTTTCCTATAATTATTAAAACTTGAATATTTGTTTCACTTCATCTACTTTCAGATAAAACCTGGTGATGAAATCGATGTAATAAAAGGATTCAGCATACAAAATAATGAACACTTGTACGTTTCTCGGGTTGAAATCTTGAAGATTACAGCTGAAGAGGAAAGCATTTCTGTAACAATACGTCGGTACAGATCCCTGTTAATTGAAAATTATGATGACAAATGGAAACCAGAAACTAATCAACCGAGTTGACTTAGTAAACAATTTTAAATTGTAGGTACAGTGCTACAAAATCATTGATTAGAAGAAGAATAAAAAATAGTTCAAAGCTGACTTATGTCACATATAAAAGTGTAAAATTGACATTATTATTATAAATTACATAACATTTTTTTCTCTTGAAAATTGGGTATTTTTAAATTTGAATATTATACTTAAACTTAAATTTTTGTTTCGATTTTTACCATGGCAAAGAAATATTTGACATAAGAGGAAACCTACAAAATTGCTGAGGAATTAAGTTTGAAGTAAACAACAATGCTAGTGACGAGGAAGATATTGTTTAAATTCATCTGAAATTGAAAACGTGAAAAGTAATCCTGTAAAATATCATGAAACTGAGACAATATGAAGTTCGGAATCGTCAGTATAAGACGTCCACTTGACAATATTTTGAATGAAGATGTTGGTCTTGGATTGGTTTGTTTGGACTTCCATCAAAGAAATGTACGAATTGTTCATTTCTAGAGAGGTTTTCAAGAAATTCGCTGCTAAAAAAATTGTTATTGTCTATTATGACATGTACATAATCAAAATAATTTGTTTATCCTATCCATACTTTACTATCATCAGGTAGAAATTGTGAACGAAAATATACAATTGCCGATTGTGATTTTTAGAGCAATGAAACATTATTCCGTTCACCCTTTTTTACTGCTACAGTAGTAAAAATAGCATTGCTTCTATGAAATCTGCATTCATAGAAGCTCTCAAATCAGCGTGAATATTGTCGAGCAGATAAAAGTATGCATTTTGAGTAACAGATAAAACAAATATTAGTTCATCCTTTTCAACATGAGAAAGAAAGAGACACTTTTGCGTAGACCTGTATGCATTGGATCTTGGTGATTCACTGTATCGGCGCGACTCGTGACACCTAGACGTTTAATATTCATAAACTATACACATTCAATATTACGTAATTTCAAAAAATAAACATTATAGAAAGAGTAGTTGGAGTCGTTCATTTTTCACGACTCCAACATTGGCCAAAACTACACGACTTCGACTCCACAGCCCTGCCCACAGCAATATTTCATTTCTTGTACTGTACTTTTTATCATTTTTATTGTCATTGTAACAATTTATAATATTTTTATTTATTTGTAAAACTAATTGTGGTTAAATAAAAATCACCATTAAGACACTGGGTGTTTGATTTCTGCTCCCACCACACATATGTATTTCAATATGAAATTTACACATTCAGTGGAATGAATAATATTGAATTATTAGTACAAGAAGTATTCGCTACTGTACTTCCTTTTTTTATGACAATTAACTCGGATAACACATTATTCTTAGCCCCAATTGTTGAACCGAGAGTTGATGTTGTTAGTCCTTCACATTTTGCTGTGCTTAAATGCTATTCTCTTGGATTTCTTTCAAATCTTTGAATTACGTATATTGCCTTTCTTCATGAAAGCATGCTGCAAGTTAAACTAAATCATGATGTTAATTGTGTGACCATTCAGCTGCTGAATCATGCAGGCTTCGATACATTAAGACAGTTCTTACAGACTTGCTGATTTCTACTTCAGTAAATGTTACCGAGTATGATGACAAATATTCAACATGATCAATCATTATTATTTACCAAAATTTGTGACAAGACCATATATTTAAAACATTGGATCAAGGAAAAAATATGCATTAAAATGATGGCTGCAGAAATTTTTGACCCTCTTCTAGGTGTTCGTACAAGACGATACAAAAATAGCGATCGATACAAGTAAATGATGAATGCGAGAACAATAGATCCGAGCTACAGTGTACATAGTTTAAGCGAGTGGGCCTGGGGAGGCGTGGACTATTGCAAAGGGAGGCGTGAAGAGTCCAAAATATTTATTTGCTCTCTAAAACTTGTCTTTATTACGATATGAAATAAAGGATGGGGAGGCGCGTAGATATTTTGTTCTTCAAAGGGAGTCGCAGTAACATAAAGGTTGGAAACCACTGGTTTAAGGTATTATTTATTACATCAAAAGAACAAAAAACTTTATAAAAGTAATCTGAACGAGTGTCTGTCATACTAACTGGTTTTATTATATGTCTTTTATTTCATGTCCGCTCTCAGTGTGGACCGTATGTCCTCCTAATGAAGGTATCTCAACAGTGGTCAACAAATTAATTAACATCTTTACACATAATTTTTTTCAAATTCATGTTCGCTCTGAATGTGGAGCATGTGGTCTCCTAATCGAGGTATTTAAAATAAAGTTTTTTTCTAAAATAACTGTTACCCAGTTGCTCAACCTCTATTTTCGAAGAGAGTAGGGATAGAGAGGATAGGGCTAGGAAAAGAAAAGTGGTTAGCTAATCGCTATCACTACTAGAGTATCCAATCCCGAAGCCTTTTTCCAATCCCGGGATTTCGGGATTGAATAATTTTTAATCCCGAAATTTTCGAGGAATTTGAAAACCTCGATTTGGTATACCTTTTCCCCGGATTATCTCCAAACCTCGTTTTTTTTTTTAGCTCACCGAGGAATTTGAAAACCTCGATTTGGTATACTTTTTCCCAGATTATCACAAATCCTCGTTTTTTTTTTTAGCTCACCGAGGATTATGAAATTCTCGATTTGCCAATTTCGTGTCAATTTTCGGGATTTGTTCAAAATTTCTCAATCCCGAAATCCCGGGATCGCAGCCGTATCATTCCCGAAATTTCGGGATCAGAATGTTGAACGAGATCCCGAATCCCGGGATTGGATGCCCTAATCACTACGCCTCTTATTTAGGATTGAAAGGGTGGGATTCCTCAATTCGAAATTCCCATTTTCGAGACATTACAAACACCCATGCCTTTCCAACATAAATCAATTGAAAAGATGATGTTTGTACTGGAACTTTAACCCTTGAGATCTGTCAAGGGATCCAACGACATTGACCACTATGCCACAAACCCAACTTGTCAATATCAATTCACAATTTTGACTTATTTTTTTAAATTTACATAAGTTTCCACTGTAGAAACAAAATATTATACTTAAAGATACTCTACATTTCTTATTATTGTTTTCTGTCCAATACCGAAAAAAATATTATTTATTTTTATTGTTTCGGTGTTTAAATTAAAGGTTGCCACAATATCAAAGAAGTTGACTATTCCTGCTATTTTTCAAATAGATATTTTAGAAATATTGCTATATGGCAAACACAATCCATCGCTGTAGACCGAGAAGTGTTGTAATTTTTTTTTGAGCAGTGTATAACATAAAAACATGACGGGGGGAAAATGAAGGATTTTTATGACAAAATGTCTTGATGATTTCTGTGAAATAAAATCAAAATGAGGTCACATTAACTACCCACAATAAAAAAATAATATTACTTAAGAAAGAAATTTTCCACAGTGCCTGATTTATGTGCATGGGAAATGGTTTTATTCACGGTTCATGAAGTTGATTGTCCGCTAATGCAAATTGAGAAAATTCCACAGAGGGTGTACATTAAAATTAACGTTGTAGCAAGACTCCACTTTCAAATTATACCGTAATGAAATGTAACATGTCTGCTATTTAAATGTGCATCTACACATACTTTCCTCTTTTTCAAATTACACCCATAAAAGGAAGTGCTTGTGTGAATGTGACATAAATAGTAAAAATAAGGTTTTTTTATTACTCACTTAAAAATGGTTCTCAAACTACCCACGCAATAATAAATATACAATTCTTAAATGTAAAAAACTAAACCTTATATCTAAAGATAATAAACATAGCCAAGCAATAAGAATTATTAAATAACATAACAATGGTTAATTCAGCACTGCAATATATTCAGAATTTCATGTTCTGATGATTGGAAAAAGCATGAGTTAAGTTGTATTATAATTCTAATGGAGATAAATATTTATACATTTGTAAAGTATTAAATACATTTTCAAAGCCCTAACATGAGATTTGGAAGTTAAACAAAAACAAAATTGTCAAAATGTCTGAGTATTATCACATCAATGTGTAGAAGTAATTTTATTTTTTTATAAAAAAAGTAATTTTGAGATTCAATCGAACATACCTCTTTTTTTAACCTGAATACAAAGACATCACTAACACGTATGTAATCTATCATAATCTTCAATAATTTCCGTATAACTTACATTTATACATCTGCATACTAACAGATCGTTGTAATTACTTAAATAATTCAAGAGCATAGTCATCATTTTCACCAATGAATAACTATTTTTTTTTAAATATATCGGTCCGAAATGTAAGATTTTTCAACTTTGACTACGACTTCACAGTTATGGTATTTACAAATGATACCTGTTATATTATTTTTAAAAAAAGTTCTTTGAGAGGCTCAAAAACAGCCGGGAGATACATATCGTCAAACGTCATCACGCGTGTCTAAATGACGAATAATACTCTCAATTATATTTCGTATTAAAGCCAGAACGGGTTACCTATCCACATATCGTATATGTCAACTTTTTTACCGCAGAAAAATCATCCAAAACTAAAAAAAACTCAATTATTTGTTAGAATATAAAAAAAATACAAAAGTTTTGAAAGAACTGTCCATTTTTCTTCTAATGCAAAAAGCGCAAAACCCCAGATGAATAGGCGAGTTCCACGCCATTACCCGCGCTTTCACGACACTTTTGCCCGAATCGTCGGATGTTGAATGTTTTTCTCTGGAAAATAGCGGGAAATATAGTAATGATATAACGTTACACGTGACCTGTGTACGTTATTTCTTTTTTTAAATCTTCGACAGATGGCGCAAGATATTCTCATTATTTTTGTTTTCTGGACTCGACCGCCAAATTATCTACTTGATAATTATTACAAGGGAAAATATATTTTACTATTTGATAACTCGACAAAGCTAAGCTAAGATTAGCGGTCACCAAACTATGGTTTACAAGACCCATTCGGCTTACAAATTTTATTTATTCTGCCCGCGATTTCTAAAAAAAGTACGATAAATAGGATTCAAACACGAGCTTTTTTCTCCCGGTCCTCCCAATGTTTGGAATAATTCAACAGGCCGATTACTTGAAAATTTGGTGATCACTTCCTGCTTTAAATAATTCATTGATACTTGATTTTAAACAGATGAGCTCTTAGGTCTCAAAAGCTTTCAGAGAGCTTGAAGCAAATAGCGCTTTTTATGATAGCAACGTCTCAAATCACTATAAAAGAGCTTTAAATCATTTATAACTGGAGAGCTTTGAGCGCAATGACTAATAATGAGCTGAAAACTCAAAGAGTTCAAGCTTCAGGTGAGTTTTTAAAATACATCAAGTCATTTCAAGAGCTTTTAAATCAAACAAATTTGGGAAATCTCAAAGCTCCAACATTTCTACCAAAGTAGTTTAAAATTAAATGAACTGCTTGGAGAACTCTCAAGACTCAAAAACTTTCAGAGTGCTAAAGGCGCATGAAGCTTTTCATAATCGGAAATCTTTAAATTCCAACAAAAAAAACTTTGAACCATAAAGAAACTTTGGATGAGCTTTGAGTGCAATGAGCTTTCGGTGTGCTGAAATTTTTGACCCTCTTCTAGGTGTTCGTACAAGACGATACAAAAATAGCGATCGATACAAGTAAATGATGAATGCGAGAACAATAGATCCGAGCTACAGTGTACATAGTTTAAGCGAGTGGGCCTGGGGAGGCGTGGACTATTGCAAAGGGAGGCGTGAAGAGTCCAAAATATTTATTTGCTCTCTAAAACTTGTCTTTATTACGATATGAAATAAAGGATGGGGAGGCGCGTAGATATTTTGTTCTTCAAAGGGAGTCGCAGTAACATAAAGGTTGGAAACCACTGGTTTAAGGTATTATTTATTACATCAAAAGAACAAAAAACTTTATAAAAGTAATCTGAACGAGTGTCTGTCATACTAACTGGTTTTATTATATGTCTTTTATTTCATGTCCGCTCTCAGTGTGGACCGTATGTCCTCCTAATGAAGGTATCTCAACAGTGGTCAACAAATTAATTAACATCTTTACACATAATTTTTTTCAAATTCATGTTCGCTCTGAATGTGGAGCATGTGGTCTCCTAATCGAGGTATTTAAAATAAAGTTTTTTTCTAAAATAACTGTTACCCAGTTGCTCAACCTCTATTTTCGAAGAGAGTAGGGATAGAGAGGATAGGGCTAGGAAAAGAAAAGTGGTTAGCTAATCGCTATCACTACTAGAGTATCCAATCCCGAAGCCTTTTTCCAATCCCGGGATTTCGGGATTGAATAATTTTTAATCCCGAAATTTTCGAGGAATTTGAAAACCTCGATTTGGTATACCTTTTCCCCGGATTATCTCCAAACCTCGTTTTTTTTTTTAGCTCACCGAGGAATTTGAAAACCTCGATTTGGTATACTTTTTCCCAGATTATCACAAATCCTCGTTTTTTTTTTTAGCTCACCGAGGATTATGAAATTCTCGATTTGCCAATTTCGTGTCAATTTTCGGGATTTGTTCAAAATTTCTCAATCCCGAAATCCCGGGATCGCAGCCGTATCATTCCCGAAATTTCGGGATCAGAATGTTGAACGAGATCCCGAATCCCGGGATTGGATGCCCTAATCACTACGCCTCTTATTTAGGATTGAAAGGGTGGGATTCCTCAATTCGAAATTCCCATTTTCGAGACATTACAAACACCCATGCCTTTCCAACATAAATCAATTGAAAAGATGATGTTTGTACTGGAACTTTAACCCTTGAGATCTGTCAAGGGATCCAACGACATTGACCACTATGCCACAAACCCAACTTGTCAATATCAATTCACAATTTTGACTTATTTTTTTAAATTTACATAAGTTTCCACTGTAGAAACAAAATATTATACTTAAAGATACTCTACATTTCTTATTATTGTTTTCTGTCCAATACCGAAAAAAATATTATTTATTTTTATTGTTTCGGTGTTTAAATTAAAGGTTGCCACAATATCAAAGAAGTTGACTATTCCTGCTATTTTTCAAATAGATATTTTAGAAATATTGCTATATGGCAAACACAATCCATCGCTGTAGACCGAGAAGTGTTGTAATTTTTTTTTGAGCAGTGTATAACATAAAAACATGACGGGGGGAAAATGAAGGATTTTTATGACAAAATGTCTTGATGATTTCTGTGAAATAAAATCAAAATGAGGTCACATTAACTACCCACAATAAAAAAATAATATTACTTAAGAAAGAAATTTTCCACAGTGCCTGATTTATGTGCATGGGAAATGGTTTTATTCACGGTTCATGAAGTTGATTGTCCGCTAATGCAAATTGAGAAAATTCCACAGAGGGTGTACATTAAAATTAACGTTGTAGCAAGACTCCACTTTCAAATTATACCGTAATGAAATGTAACATGTCTGCTATTTAAATGTGCATCTACACATACTTTCCTCTTTTTCAAATTACACCCATAAAAGGAAGTGCTTGTGTGAATGTGACATAAATAGTAAAAATAAGGTTTTTTTATTACTCACTTAAAAATGGTTCTCAAACTACCCACGCAATAATAAATATACAATTCTTAAATGTAAAAAACTAAACCTTATATCTAAAGATAATAAACATAGCCAAGCAATAAGAATTATTAAATAACATAACAATGGTTAATTCAGCACTGCAATATATTCAGAATTTCATGTTCTGATGATTGGAAAAAGCATGAGTTAAGTTGTATTATAATTCTAATGGAGATAAATATTTATACATTTGTAAAGTATTAAATACATTTTCAAAGCCCTAACATGAGATTTGGAAGTTAAACAAAAACAAAATTGTCAAAATGTCTGAGTATTATCACATCAATGTGTAGAAGTAATTTTATTTTTTTATAAAAAAAGTAATTTTGAGATTCAATCGAACATACCTCTTTTTTTAACCTGAATACAAAGACATCACTAACACGTATGTAATCTATCATAATCTTCAATAATTTCCGTATAACTTACATTTATACATCTGCATACTAACAGATCGTTGTAATTACTTAAATAATTCAAGAGCATAGTCATCATTTTCACCAATGAATAACTATTTTTTTTTAAATATATCGGTCCGAAATGTAAGATTTTTCAACTTTGACTACGACTTCACAGTTATGGTATTTACAAATGATACCTGTTATATTATTTTTAAAAAAAGTTCTTTGAGAGGCTCAAAAACAGCCGGGAGATACATATCGTCAAACGTCATCACGCGTGTCTAAATGACGAATAATACTCTCAATTATATTTCGTATTAAAGCCAGAACGGGTTACCTATCCACATATCGTATATGTCAACTTTTTTACCGCAGAAAAATCATCCAAAACTAAAAAAAACTCAATTATTTGTTAGAATATAAAAAAAATACAAAAGTTTTGAAAGAACTGTCCATTTTTCTTCTAATGCAAAAAGCGCAAAACCCCAGATGAATAGGCGAGTTCCACGCCATTACCCGCGCTTTCACGACACTTTTGCCCGAATCGTCGGATGTTGAATGTTTTTCTCTGGAAAATAGCGGGAAATATAGTAATGATATAACGTTACACGTGACCTGTGTACGTTATTTCTTTTTTTAAATCTTCGACAGATGGCGCAAGATATTCTCATTATTTTTGTTTTCTGGACTCGACCGCCAAATTATCTACTTGATAATTATTACAAGGGAAAATATATTTTACTATTTGATAACTCGACAAAGCTAAGCTAAGATTAGCGGTCACCAAACTATGGTTTACAAGACCCATTCGGCTTACAAATTTTATTTATTCTGCCCGCGATTTCTAAAAAAAGTACGATAAATAGGATTCAAACACGAGCTTTTTTCTCCCGGTCCTCCCAATGTTTGGAATAATTCAACAGGCCGATTACTTGAAAATTTGGTGATCACTTCCTGCTTTAAATAATTCATTGATACTTGATTTTAAACAGATGAGCTCTTAGGTCTCAAAAGCTTTCAGAGAGCTTGAAGCAAATAGCGCTTTTTATGATAGCAACGTCTCAAATCACTATAAAAGAGCTTTAAATCATTTATAACTGGAGAGCTTTGAGCGCAATGACTAATAATGAGCTGAAAACTCAAAGAGTTCAAGCTTCAGGTGAGTTTTTAAAATACATCAAGTCATTTCAAGAGCTTTTAAATCAAACAAATTTGGGAAATCTCAAAGCTCCAACATTTCTACCAAAGTAGTTTAAAATTAAATGAACTGCTTGGAGAACTCTCAAGACTCAAAAACTTTCAGAGTGCTAAAGGCGCATGAAGCTTTTCATAATCGGAAATCTTTAAATTCCAACAAAAAAAACTTTGAACCATAAAGAAACTTTGGATGAGCTTTGAGTGCAATGAGCTTTCGGTGTGCTGAAAGCTCTACACCCTTCATAAAAAAGCTTCAAAGGAGCTTTTGGATTTAATAAACTTAATGAAATAAATGAAAAGTTCCAAAATGATTTCAAGATTAATAAAAGCTTTTGATGAGCTCTTAATACCCAATATCTTTAAAAAAGCTTTGGGCGCATGGATATTTTTACTATCGGAAAACTTCAAATCACTACAAAATAGCATTCAGCCATAGTAAAGCTTTGGGTGAGCTTTTATTGTGATGAACTTTTGATGAGCTGAAAGCTCTTAGGTCCCGAAAAAAGAGTTTAAGCATTGGTGGAGCTTCAAGTGAGTTTTCAAATTACATCAGGTAATTTCGAAAAAAATGAGTGCAACCAGCTTTTGGACACCTAAAAGCTCCAACATGGCTTTCAAAATGCTTCAAGATTACAGTAGATTTTGGGTAAGCTTTTAGCTCAATGAACTTTTAGTAAGATGAAAGCCCTTACAAAACGGTTTAAGCATTGATGAAGTTTTCAGTGTGTTTTTTACTCCATTTTATTTAGAAAGCTTTAATCACAAACAGTTTTTAGTGAGCTGAAAGCTTCAGTATTGCTTTCAAAGGTATTCAAGATTAAATAAGTACGAAAATTTTAAGCGGATTATAATTTTACTAGCGAAAAGCTCGTAACTTGCTTCAAAACACCTTCAAACGTTTGAAGAGCTTTAATAAAGCTTGTTTGTCTCAATATTTTAGAGACCTTTTGGGAAGCTGAAAGCTCTTTAATCATTCCAAATAAGCTTTGAGTTTTAGCGGAGCTTCGAGTGAATTGTTTTGCCTTTTTATGTTTTATATTTAAGAACGCCCAGTTCAATATCTGTAATAAGCAATACTTTAATTATAAATAATAACGAAATTTATGCTTATGTCTTGTTTATGGCATATTCTGAGTGAAAACAGGACTGCGAGTAGCTAAACAATTGGTTGAATCGATTTTTAATTGAAATATAATTTTAATCTTAATATTCAATTTTTTTTTCATAATTCTCTATATGAACACTTTTTGTTTGAATAAAAATAGTTTTCACTGTGTTCAGTGAAGGATTATGATGAATATCACGTAGTAAGAACATCTTCTTTTTCATTTCCTTGGGCGATTCAACGTAATATCTATCTATCATATATACTTTTACACCGGCATTCTGTCGAAACCTCTAAAATTATTAAGGTCACGAAATCCTTCTGAAGTTAACTGAAGTGTCACGAATGGTCCATTGAACAATAGGCTCAAAGAAGATCTGTTTATATTATGATGGAGGACTATGTATGAGAAAAGTGTAAAATACGAGACGTAAATTTGTGAAAAGATATTTTCGCTCGAGAAATTTCCACGAGAGAGAGTTAAGAACTTCATTTTAGAGCGCGAACAGTGGATGAATAAATTATTATATTACTCTGCGAAATGTTAAATGGCGTCTCAAATACATGTACTACCTTCTGCTTTTATGATCTGTCAATCACCTTACGTAAATCGGTAGACGGTAAAAACTTCAAAGGATACATGTTGTAATTCTGACAATATACATTGCAAATATGTTATTTTTTGTTGCCTTGCCAACGCAATTTCAAGGGATATTACTTAATTTTTCTTCAGTGATTTAAAATACTATCTGTATTGGCATGTGTACTTAATCGAATAAAATTCCCCATTCTTAATACACTTAATTAACACTGTGATACTATTCGAATCATTGAAGTAAGTAATATATTGCTTAAAAAATGTAAATATTTTGAGCGATATGACATATCGATAAAAACATTTTTGTTCAACAATATTTACCAATGTGACATTCCAACAATTATTATACGCATATACCACCAGAAACCAGGGACGTCGCGAGGGCAAAGGCGAGTAGGCAGTTGCCTAGGGGCGACAAGTCTTAGGGAGCGGCAAATGATCACAGATTTTTTTAAATGACTAAATATTTTTGACACGAATTTGGTTATGATGCCGCGATGTCCTTCAAGACAACACAATGCCAAATCAAGAATAGATACTTATATAATGTAAGTGCATTTTAAATTCAAATTATTTTTTATGGTAGTGAAGGTAATAGTTATCGTTTCATAATTATTGAAATATACTATGGGTTTTTGGATCATATTTATTTGTGAGAATCTTTATCAATGAAGTACACATATATTATGAATTACTTGGAAAAAAACGGGATAAGTGACAACACATTTGTTTGAGAACGTAGGTGAGTATATTATTAGAATTTTTATATTTTCATATGTATTCTTAGAATAATGGGAAATAATGAAAAAATGGGCGCTATTTTAGAGCTCTCTGCCTTAGGGTGGCACATAGCCTAGGAGCGTTATTGCCAGAAACAAGTTATTTATATAGATCGTTAAAATAGAAAGTATTCGAGAAGGCTAATATGATAATTTATAAGTATTCTAATTATGTGTTTCCCTATTGTTTATAAAAAGTTTTATAATGTTATTAATGTATACAATTATTTTACCGAGGAACGAAAACGAAAAATTTCCACAACGGAAAGAATGCTTGGTTGAAAAGGTGACATCTATAATATAAACAATCATTTCAGTTATCTGCTTTGCGAGCCATTTATTAGATGATGTATAATTTTGAATTGGAGTCTTGAAAGATAATATATTCTATAATACAGTGGACCCCAGTGAAGGAGGAGATAAATAGTTAAGAAAACAATTCCGTTCAAGAAGCTTAGATTATAATGCCAGACTAGTTACTTTACTATAAGTCCGATTGGATATGGTACAGGCACACTTTGAATGAACAGCAGCATCATTGAACATCAACAGACATTTATCCCCTGAGTGGTGAAGTAAATAAGTCCAGTTTTATTTTAAGACAACATAAGCTAGATTTGTTATAATATTCTGCATGTCATAAAAAACGTAAGTGTCAAACAAGTGAAGCTTATATCAAACAGGTGAAGTTTATTTCAATCGATTTTTGTTTGAATGCATTAATGTGTGTGGTGTCTAAAATTCTTCTTCGCCATTCTAATCCTAAAGTAACTGGGTATAACGAGAGTGATTAGCTAACCACTAGTCCTGTCCTGTTCCATACTTTTTATTCTTACTACTCCATACGAAAAAAGAGAAGTTGAGCGACTGAGTAACAAACAGTTCCTGTTGAGATACGTCCATTAGGAGACCATATTCTCCACATTGAGAGCGGATATAGATAAAAAAAAAAACAAAGAGTGAAGTGAGCTTAGTAAATACACATGGCAATAGTGTTATTTTATCTCTCTAATATAAAAAAATATTTTATCCACCAAAACACCAAGCAAAGACGTGATTGTACATAAAAGACCAAAAGAAAACTTTTCCTTTTTATTTCTTGGCTCACTTCAATTCTCGAGCCATCAATATTGTACTGTATTAAATTATGTGGAGAGCGAGTAGATTTTAACATACATAAGTTTCCAAAGTATTGTATAAACTGTCTTTATTTGGCTCACTTTCTATGTTGGGAAAAGCTAGTAAAACTTTATTCTTTAAATTAAAAAAAAAATTGGGTCATAAGTAAACTAGAAGCCAAAACGTAATGACTAACTAAAAAAAATAGTTATTTCCTTTCTTTGAGGCATATTCTTATTTTCTTATAATATGTTATGGAATCTTCTATCCACAAAATTAGCGTGTATGAGTTAGAATGTGTATTATTAGGCTTAAAGCTTATTACGGTTGTGTAAGTTGACTTAAGATTATCGCCAGAAGAGTTTATATGTAAGCAAATAAATACCAAACGTCTAACTTAACAACTACATATATATTAACTTATTTCTCCCTGAAATGTTTCTGAATATTTGCTGTACGAATATTATTTTTGAAAGTTGTCACATTGGAACGGAATTTTTAATAATTCTAATAAAAACTATCTTTTATTGTTTTATACGATAATTAATTAATGACTTTATACTTCATACTAGATATTATTGTTGTGATAAGAATCAGCGAATAGTTTGGGTTCCAAAATGTTTTAAATATACCGTCAAGGTAAAGAGCTATCAGCAGAATCTTTTGAGATTCTTCAATATAAAGATTATATAATTTATTTCGCGTTAAACATGTTTAAAATGACAGTTCTTTTATCGATCAAAAAATCAAATTTGGTGAAGAACTTGAAATGTCTACTCAGTACTCGAATTGTAGTACCTAAAGTTATCTACAAGACTACATTACCAGCTTTAAAAAACTTATTCTTATGCTGTACCCTTAAAATATTTTATTACTGATGATTTATTACATGTGAAGTCGTGTACATGATTTATTTGTTATCTTCGGAGAAGAAAATTTTTGTGTAACGAATTACTTTTCCAACATTGGTAACTTATGGAACATCTCTTTTAATATTTCACAATATTGTGTGGACTGTTAAAATATTCCGCAAATAAAAATAAAACTAAATACAAACACTGCTGTTAACACATATTTTCATCTGTAATGATTTTTATTGTTTTGTTTATCTACTTGTGTGTTTAAAAGTTGTATTCAAAAGAAATGAACCAAAAAATTGTTATTTAAAATAATTTGCATTGAATTAAAAAAATAATTTATTGATCATTAATGGCGTCAGCATACTGATATCTATCATTTTATAGTTATTACACTGCTTTTTAAAATATTAAATAAAGATCACTTTATATTAAAAAAATACCGAATATTTATAAAAAAAATAACAGAATGTAACTGCTGAGCAAAACTTATCATTTATATTTGAAATTTAATCTTATTTTCGTTTATTATAATTGCTACATGGCGGCAGGAAATTAAGTTCAATAAACTCGGCAGCCATTACAGAATAGGCATTTTCAAAGGAACAATCAAAAATATTTTCAGCATCCCAGTCATTGTCACCGGAGCTCTTTTATCACTCCCCGGAAGCTGCGTCCGAGTGGTACGTAATTTTAATTTTGTTAAAATTAAAAAAAAACATTTTTCTGATTTATAACTGTAGTTCATTTTCAACGCGAACAAATGAATGATATTATCATACATTTTACTTGATCACCAAATAAACGTTTTAAAGTAACATACAATGTTCAAAAATGATATGTTAAAGAGGGTGCTTGATGTGTTTTTAAAATTAAATTTTACACATTTCCACAGGTTTTGTCACTAACGACCACGTGTCTTCCTTTCAATGTCTTCTTGCCTTCAAATATACAAAAAAAACTGACAGTTGAATGAGCTTATTCATGCACTTGAAATCAAATCAAATTTTTAAAAATCTTCCGTTTGTATGTTAATGTTTAATAAATTGTGTTAAATAATTAATAAAAACAATAATCGTTTGTGCTTCATTCCACTTTATTAAATATGTCAGGACCGGTTTCGCTCATTGCGAGCATTGTCAACTGATTATTATTGTTTTTTATTAATATAATGCCTTTCCACCAAGTATTGACAGTGAACACCCTAAAAGTGTATTAAATAAATTTAGATTCTTTCGAATCAAATTGGACATGAAGGTGAATGGGAAGGGAATTTTTTTGTTCTAAAGTTTACCTAGAGTAATTTATCTCTGATCTGTAAAAAAACATTTGGCGCATTGTTAATTATAAGCGGTAATATCAATTAAGTTTTAATATTCTTAGTTTAAAACCAAAGTAATCTGTGTAAACTTTATATCACATAACTTTGATCTTCTGACGTCTGTAATAATCGCTCACTGTAGTACTTCTTTATTGCTGTATGCAAAAAAATAAAGCTATCCTCCTAGGACACTACGTAAGACCCAAAGGCATAAATAAGATCGACTGTGGCGTTAAATTTTCCGAAAATAATATACCTTCATAATCCCCCACCGCTTAATGACCATTTTAAGTGGATCTAATTTAATTAAACAAATTTAATTTACGGCAATTTGCCAACAAAGAATTCTTTAAAGTGCTAAAAATTCCGGAAAGTTTGCTAGATGGCGGAATTAAAAAGAAGTCTTCCGACTGCAAAATTAAATTTGTTTTCTTTTTTAAATATAATATTGTTTGTATAATAGAAAGCCAACTTGGGAAAGTCGGAGACATTAAGTATGAAATTTGAATCGTTCAAACTATGTACATTCTCACAAATTTTGTCACTAACGACCCGGGTTTCGCCTTTCGGCATCTTCAGGCATTCAAGTGCACGGATGAACTTGAACTGACGCTTAGCAAATAAAAGTTTCGTGCTTATATAAGATACAAATGCATCACTGAGTCCAAAGCCATTGCTGGCGAAAAGGACGAGCTCATGGGAATGCCAACAGATTTGTGTAGTTAGCAGTTTCAAGAATTATATAATCCGTCTGTCGGCAAAGGTTTTATGATTATATGATTTTATGGTTATATAGGGTATAGAAGAGGAGATGTGGGAAAATTTGTTATTTCGTTTAAAATCGGAAGACTTTGCAACTGTGCTTTATTGATTTCTAAAATTTCTTGGAAAAAGAGCTTATGACTGTCCGTATTTGGGTGTAACATTTTTATCCCTTGTTCCTGATTGAACACGTGTCCTTCCGAAATTAAGTGATTAGCAAAAGTAGACGTGTCTTTTTTCAATCTAAAGGCTGCCATATGTTCTAAAACTCGGATGTTCAATGTTCTTTCTGTTTTGCCGATATAAAACTTTGTACAAAGTTTTATATCGGCAAAACAGAAAGAACATTGAACATCCGAGTTTTAGAACATATGGCAGCCTTTAGATTGAAAAAAGACACGTCTACTTTTGCTAATCACTTAATTTCGGAAGGACACGTGTTCAATCAGGAACAAGGGATAAAAATGTTACACCCAAATACGGACAGTCATAAGCTCTTTTTCCAAGAAATTTTAGAAATCAATAAAGCACAGTTGCAAAGTCTTCCGATTTTAAACGAAATAACAAATTTTCCCACATCTCCTCTTCTATACCCTATATAACCATAAAATCATATAATCATAAAACCTTTGCCGACAGACGGATTATATAATTCTTGAAACTGCTAACTACACAAATCTGTTGGCATTCCCATGAGCTCGTCCTTTTCGCCAGCAATGGCTTTGGACTCAGTGATGCATTTGTATCTTATATAAGCACGAAACTTTTATTTGCTAAGCGTCAGTTCAAGTTCATCCGTGCACTTGAATGCCTGAAGATGCCGAAAGGCGAAACCCGGGTCGTTAGTGACAAAATTTGTGAGAATGTACATAGTTTGAACGATTCAAATTTAATATTGAAATTCCACCAAGCACCTTCAGTCGAAATCTTAAATTAAGTATGAAGTTGATCGCAAATTGAAGCTTGGAAAAAATGTATTTGTATGATGCAAACTCCTCCGATTTTTAAGGCGTATAGTTTATTTAAAAAAAAACAGAATATATTTCATACACTAATATATGACTGAGAAACAAAGTCTTCTATCTATCCATCAAACCATTTTAGAAGAAAGTAATGAAATTTGACACATTTGTAGTAGGTACCCCTAGCATGGTTGTGCAATTAAAAATCCGTAAAGAAAGTTTCAAGTAGAAATTTTAACAGACAATATATCGCAAACACAATGTCATTTGAACAATTATTGTTAAAACCATCATTACATTTGATATAAACGTAGTCAGGTCATCAACATAGTTCGTGATTATTATGTAAATCTTTTTATGCGTGTTTACGGAGTCTATACTTAAAATAATATTGATCGAAAAATAAATATAATACATAATTATCTAATTTATCAGATACAGAATAAAAGCAAACGATTTTGTATTTGAAAACGTATCTTTCTAAACAATGAATTTAAAATTCAACTTTTAATTAATTGTCCGCGCTAATAAGGGTAAGAATATGCGCAACAGATTTTTTGTTATCTCGCAAAGGTTTTTATGAATAATTTTTCAATATGGTAATGAATTAAATTTTTCGCATAACGTTAAGGGTGACTAGAGATATAATAATATTTTTTAATTTTTAATATATATTTTTTTTAAGCGCGCATTTTTTGTCGAGTCGGGTGAGGATGTTAGGGTGAGATTAATTGTTTATTAATTGTTTTACTCAGACTCGAACCCGTGAAGTCCGACACGAAAGCCTATAACGCTAATCGCTGCGCCATAGGATCTGATATATAAATAGTATAGAATAATATAAAGGAGACGTAAGTAAACACAATTAAATTAAAGAAAAAATACATTAGATCAAATTTAGACATCTTTAGTATTTTATCTCGATATTAAATAACCTAGCATTTATCTATTGATATATTTTTGAAGTTGTCGTTTTAGTTTGTCTATAATAAATTTATATTTCAATAAAATGAGTTATGAATGAAGTAAAAAAGCATTAATAATTTATCTCTAGAATTTAAGGATTCACAATGAAAACCCTGAAAGATATAAAAGCACTTTTCTGAAGACATAAATTAGAATGAGGTCATTGGGAAAAAGGTCAAAACAAATGGACCGGAAATGATAAAAAAAAGTTTAGCTGTTAGTAAAACAGTCACGCGGAAACAGTTACGATTGAATTTGGAACTTCTGAATGTAATTTTTGACGTGTTGTTAGCAATTTATTTTCATGATCGTAAACTGACGTATGTGGATTGTGTAAAATATTTATGTACTGGAATGGATAAAATACATTTTTAAACGCTTTTATATATTGTTATTTTTTAATATTAAGTCAACTCTCCACGAAGGGTATTATTTGCAAACATGTCTCATTCCAAAATGGTTAAAAAATGAACCTTGAACTTTATTTTGAAAAACCTCTAAAAGTATATTCAGTTTTACATTACTTTTGAATATTTGAATGATATTTTGTATGTTATCAAGCTATATTTGAAACTGATTTCTAAAAATACTTTCTACTAAGTTACATTCATGGTTCATGTTTCAACAATTCGGAATAAGCCGGGTTTGTAAATAATAGCCTCATATATTATATACTGCGTGTACTATACGGGTTATCAAATAATATTTTTTGGACAAATATCGTAAAATAAAGATCGATTTCTGTTCGAAGGCATTGGTATTAATGATGTCTTAATTTTCCTCCCACCCTTCCTACCCTTCAATAACTGGGTGTAGCGAGAGAGAATAGTTAACCACTAGTACTGTCCTACCCTTATCCTTCCATCCCTACTACTTTCTTTGCAAAAAGAGAGGTTGACAGTTATCGTAGAAAAAATCTGTTGAGATAACTCTATTAGGAGACCATGTGCTCTACATTAGGAGCGGAAATGGATTAAAAAAAGTTATACAATTGAATTTTAAAATGTCTATCAATAATGATCATCATCAGGCCGTAATTGAATTAAGCGGATAACACATAAATACGTAGCTTTAAAATATTCATAATTCGAATCTCTGACGGTGCATTCTAATAAAGCTAATGGACGTATTTTCCGCCAGAGGGTTGCTATCAATTAAAATAATTATGTACAGGATATGTTGACGGCTAACTGACACTGTTTGATATCGATTTTGTGACATGAGCACACAGCGGAATTCAGTTAGACACTCAGTCCGCTGAGCGGACTGAGTGTCTAACTGAATTATTGACATTTGACGAACGGACGGTAATCGTTTCATTCCAATGTTTCAATGGATTACATCCCGTATTGTCCAAAATATAACTTGGCCTCGAATAAAACATAAACAACATAGTATACTTGCAGATTAAAGTAAAAACTCAAATACAAAATAGAAGTTGTTGTTAAAGCTTTTCTGGCGAATTCCACTCTAAAGTTGGTATCATAACTAATTTAAATATCTTTATTGATTTGAAAGTAAGTTGGTTCTTTCTGCTACATGTGATCAATATTTATTTTTGATATTAATGTTACTCGTTTTGCTATAAATGAGAGCGGGCTGTAGACAAAAAATAACGTTTATTGACCAAATGTTGGCCATTACCTAGCCCGAATTCTCGCTACAATTGGAATCAAAAAACATGGGTGAAACACCGTACATATCTTGTTTATTTTATGTACTTTATGTACTTTTTACTCTTCTCGACTAAAGGCCAGATTATATTATCGACCTAGCACGATAAGTTTGGAATGTGAAGTTCAGTTGTTATTTATATATTATAATAGTCTAATTAAAATATAATATTAAAACAACAGAGACCCTTCAAAAATATGAAATAAATTCAAGCTCACTAGTCAAGTGCTAGAATCTTTCTGGAGTGACGTATTTTACAATGCATTCATTATTAACAAGTGGTGAAGCGAACCGAAGTACTGTGGAAAGCTGTCATAAACCAATGTGAGGCTAGTGCATTTCAACCACAACTGCATGTGGCAAAGCACTTAGTAAAGCAGCGGAACGGAAATGCAAATAATGCAAAAGAAAATTATACTTCTCGTGAAATCTGGATGTGAAAATATCTCTAGTAGCGATAATGGGTTGAAATCTGAACTAGAATAATCAAAATCGTTACTTTGTACGCAATCCAAAAGAAATTATTATTTTTCTCTCCGGCAAACAGTGAATGTAGAATTGATCCACGCTTTTTAAATAATTTCATCAGACTCGTTAAAATCTTCGAATCGTAATTATTTGAAACTAAATTTGTACAGATGGCTATTGAAAATTAAATTCGAATCAGCAATAAATTTAGTCTTTGCCAAGCCTTTATTTAACGTTTTTCTTGATACCTAGTAAAATTTATATAAAAATCTGTCATTACTCGATGGCCTTGTTCCATAAAACGATAAGTCAAAAAAAATATGTTTTGATTTATAATAGCCTTTATATTCGAATACCTCTCCACAAAAGTACAACTAAAAAAAAGAAAAAATCTCTCAGTTTCATATAAATACAATTTGAATGGTTCTATCTTCGTTGCAATGAATTTTAATTAAATTTAGATAAATAACTAAAATAGTATCTTATGATGATAATAAAAGATGAGACGAAAAATAATTATCACTTTTTTACAACTTAGTTTAGATCCGTAAAAACCTTGGTCGGTCAATTCTCAAAACTACCAGTTTCTAGTTGTAGCTACACTATAAAACTAAACCATCGAATTTTATTCATAAATATATTATATGCATTGACAATATTTTTAAATCGTCATACATAAGAGTTGTACGTACTCCAAATTGTCTTTGGTAATGCTGCAATTTCATTCTTGCTACCGAAGAGACAAAAAGAAGTAAAAATGTAACGTTCAGCAAATTTTATTATCATAAACCAATCTAAGGAGATCAAAGACAAGTGGCTTAGTAATAAAACACAACAATTTAACTTTTTTAGTAGCCACATAAATATAATAATAAAGAACAACGAGATATAATTCATGATCCAAAATATTATCTCAATGCCATCGTTGTTTGTACTATTCGGTTGCCTAAATTCAATAGTCCACACATATGTCTGTGAACAGGGTGAGCTCGAAGATTTCTGCGCCTGTGTGCGAGGCGCCTATGGCTGCTCTAAAATATAGATCTTAATTACTGGATAGTAGTAAGATCTTAGTTCTGCGCCTGTGTGCTCCGCATTTTTTGCACACGCTATGAGTCGGCCTTGTCTATGACCTTAAAGCCTTCTCTTATCCACCTGTCCATTACTATGCATTTTTGAAATTTGAGTAACTGATTTTTAGTAGAAATAAGCTCGTTTTTAATGTATTATTTTAGTATATCGACGAAGGAAAAATGACATAACCCACACATAGCGAATTTTAAAGCAGGCAAAAAAAGTGTTTTGATGATTTTGGACCATATGCAAATGATGAAATATACACAAGCTGGAAGTGCGCGATGATTTCTAAGCTTGTGTTTAATTGACATTATCTAATATTAGTTAAAAGAATTGTATAGTAAAAACCTTTTTTTCAGTCTTTTTTCTTGGTTTCAATTCTCACAAGTTCATCTTTTTCCAACTTAAAAGCTAAATTTAGATACTAATTCGGCATTTTCAGCTTACATAATTTTGATAGAACGTGTATTGAACAAGCTTGATACATTGTGATTATTGAAAAAGACCTGTTTTGAAAAAACTGTGGGTTACGTCCTTTTTTCTTTCCACAGTCGATAAACAAATAATGTATATACTAAAAACTATCCGGATATCCGAATAAATCCGGATAGTTTCAGTTTTACTATTCGATATACGAATAGTTGATAATGGATAATGACAAATAGTTGGGATCCCTAATTCTGATCATATTAATAAATGTTGAATTACTACAAAAGAGTGTTATCTTTTAATGTGTGCAATAGATAAAACTATGGGAAGCAAATTTGATGCAATAAAGAATGAAAAGCTTAAATCTTTGACGGTTTTGTGCAACAGATATTTTCCCTCGCGCAGTGTTTACGTACCATAAGCGGTGATGAATTATTCATAAGGGTGAATCCCCCATTCCACAATGACAGTGGCGTCCTTTCAAAAGTGTACCCTGCTACTGACAACACTGCTGTCCTCATTACGATATCACTCCACTTTTATTTGCTCGCCATTTTTCATCGTACGCTGGAAAATTTCCATCGGGTTTTATTTACATTCTAGACAAGTGAATCTCAATCGATATGCGATAATACACCCTATATCTATATTTCCAGTGATATAAGCGAATATAAAATTATTGAAATTGAAAAGGGATTTGTAATACATCGGTTGTTACGCACTAGGGCTTATATACGAAAACCGACTTTTTTAAAAACCTGTTTTCGAATTTCAATATTTCTTGCAACCCAATTTAACCCAATTTAAAAGTTTCACCAAAATGGTTAATTCAATTAAAATAGTAAAAAATGGTTGAAACAGAAAATATTTATTTGATAAAAAAAACAAATGTCTACTGATTTATTACTTAAGATTAAGTGTAGTGGTCTACAGCGACACTCATCCTTAATGACCTAATATTGTTCAAGCAAAATTTCCTAAAATAGAAAAAACTTCTGCTGGGTCTGGACTTGGTCGTATAATTTTTAAGACATCTAACAGAAGATTCAATTTTGCTGTTTGACTAGTTTATGTCAAATTCGATTCTCATTGTCTGAAAATGGTTTTCATGGTTACACTAAAATAAAACGAACAATTCAACTATGCGGCTGCTATTGTAACAAAAAAGAAATATATTAATAAAACCATGGTTACCAATGTCAAAAAATGAAAAATTTATCAGCTGCGTCTGAAAATGAATTCCATGGTTACCAATGTAGCAAATCTGACAATTTTACAATGCAGTTGCCAAAGCAATCATAATTTATAAGAAAAGCATAGAGTTGCTATGGTTTATAATATAAACTTTATAATAATACAAATTTAACAATAAAGCCGATTTAACAAAACCTTATGTACGTGTGGCGCACATTTTTTTCCCTTTTCTTTTCAAAATTTCCGTATTTGCACAGCCAATGTCTTTTGCGTACATGACCTTAGTAAAATTTGATAGTACATTGGTTACCAATAAAGAAAATGTAACGGTAAAATCAACGTTACAAAATTTCCAAAACTTCATTTCACCTTTGCGCCTGAAAATGGTTGCCATAATGAGATATGGAAAGCTTTTTGCGTATAAATCTTACTTTCCTCGACGAAAAATATTAATGTAGGCAGCATCTCTTGGAAGCTTTTAGAAAGAGTAATTGATTTTAAAAGCTGTATATTCATCAAAATTACATTACTTACATAACATACGTGTGTATTTTTATGCACAGATTGCACGTATCTCTTGAGAAATCATAAAAACGTGTTTTTAGATAATAATAAAGACAAATTGAATACGTAAATATTTATGTCGGAAAAATGGAGCCATTAACCTTTTAGAATAGTTTGTATAAAAATAAATGGCTTATGTTTGTGTTAATAATTTTAAATAATATATCCGTTTATTGTTTGAACGAATAATTATTATTATTGAGTTGGAATCATACTTTCAGTTTTTGATTTAATTTAAATAATGGATTATCTCTACTGTACAATGCAATATATGTATATGAGATGCGACAATTTTTGCTTTTGACGTGATTGTATTGAACTCACATGGTTTCTGGTGTCTGAACTAATACATATTTGTCAGATTGAATTTGGTTAGGTTGCATATATTTTTTTGTGCACTTTTGCGTTAAAGGTAAGGCAGGGTGTCAATATTCAATTTTATTATATGTGAAAATTGGTAAAGTGCTACTTCACGTTTTATAAAACATGTATATGTGTTAATCCTCGAACTCATATGATTTAGGCATATTTTTCTGATATTAAAATATTATGAATATTTAACGTAATTCACAATTATTTGAGTGGGAAGTCAAATCATTTTGTAACAGTACTATAATATTAAAATTTATTTTCTCCGTCTTTTCTCAAGATACGTCGTGTTACATATTTAAATTGCACGAAAATTTTTAGGTTAAAACGAACGAGTAAAATTTATAAACGGCCAGGAGGCTGTTCTGTATGTAAATTTATTTATTTTTCAATCCTTTAGTTCTAAATGCACTCTGTTCTATCAAGTTTTTTGTTGGAAACTCGCTGATTCAAGCGCTAAATTTGAATTAATAGGATTCAGATAATGATTTTAAAATTACTTAGAGATATTCCGCTGTTTAGCTTAAAAATACATATATACAATATTTAGTTTTCTATTATAAAAAAAACACTTCTTTGACATATGTTTATTATTATCACCAGTTAAGCATTATTAGCATTCACTAATCGCATAAAACAAATCATTGTCAATAAGTGATCAGTAAGAAAAGAGTGATTTTTTTTATAATTATAATGCTTTTCCAATTGACAGAATTGACAGTTATGATATTGTCGATAAGTTTCCTTAGGTTAATTATTGTACCAATTCTTCGCTTGTTCCTCCTCGCTTTTATCGAGAATGATTCACCCATAAAAAACGTAATGTTTTTCGTAATATATATACAAAAACAAGGTTCTCAAAACTTCTTCAAGACACCATAAAATAAAACCGCATTAATCATTTTTGCAATAGAGTTATGATCATAAAACTCCTCTCTGCTGGATTCATAAATTTAAAATAACGTACTTATTCTTCTTAGGGAAGATGAAGTGTTTTATCACATACACTTAGTAGATGGAATGAATGGCGTCGAGGTTTTACGGCTTGGAAAAGACTCGGTCGTCTCCACCGGCAACGATTTATGAGTCAGGAGTTGAGACTTAGTAGACGTGATTCGAATCAGTTCAAAGTTTATTACGTTCAGTAGTATAACATAGAATACGACAACTGAATACTCATAATAACAAAAGCAGAGCTAAAGCTTAATCACAACACAAAGAAATCTTACCAATAGAAATACACAGACCTCGATAGTATAACAAAATAATGCGAGCGATGGTTTATCCTTAAAACCAATAACCTTTATTTCAATATGCTAGTTTTAAGCTGGGCTGAGGAGTCATCAAGAATTATTTAACATTTTTTATGTATTCTTACATTGTCAAAAACCATTTCTTAAAGCCCCCCAGTGACGAGAGCTATATTCGATAAAAAAAAAATTAAACAATATTGAAGTCACGGATAACTTTTATTCCTAACAATTTTTAAGCTATATGGTCATGCTTATCCTTTTATTACCGTGTAATATTGTGTACAGACAGTAAGGTAAGTAAGGTTGAGCGTGACCGTACGGGCACGCAAACATTCGGAGTTGAAATATAGCTAAACGTGAAATTTAAAAAAATATTTACAATTTTACCTCTTTAGGTCAACATAATTTCAATACAAATATATTAGCAAAAGAACTGTAAATAATTTGATGTTTTGATAGTTTCAAAAAGTTCATTAAAAAAAATCGGAAATTCAAAAAATTACATGTGCTTTTGGTGGCCGTTTCTGTCCCCGCGGCTGATGACTAACTGAAGTCTGTACCCTTCTTTACCAAATATGAGTGAAAGCAACGATATTCAGGTAGAAAAAGGATGAATAGTGGGATCAATAGACAACGGTGTTTACTGTGACCACATGGTCACGCTCGTCCACGCAGGGTTAAAATTAGCGACAATTTTTTTTATGGTCTCCCAGTGGATGTATCTCAACAGAAGTTTTTCTGCGAAAACTACTTGTTACTAAGTTACTCAACCTTTCTTTTGAAAGAGAGTTGGTGTAGAAAAATAAGGCTAAGATATGGGGCGGGGAACCTTTACATTTCTAAAGGCAACAAACAATTATCTGATTAAACATAAAGCCGCAGTAAAGAAAACGTTGACACCTCCCTTTTTTTCGACTGTCGGACATATAATGGGTTGAATACGCTTTTTTCCAAACGCTTCGTATCATTTTTTTATCAACTCAAAAGGCTACATCAGAGTAGCCAAAAGGCCTCAGGTTCCCCTCCACTGAGCTAGGACAATATTAGTGCTTAATTAATCGCTCTCGCTTCTGTCGGTTAATTTTTGTTTTGACCTGTGTAATTTCAAAATCGTGTTAAAAAGGAATTCGGAGCACATTCGTTATTCTGTGAATTATACAAATAAAATAAGAAATTGTTTTGCTAATTTCATATTTCCAAAAAATAGAAAAAAATGCCTTACAATAAAATTAATTGAGCAATTCAAAATGAAACTTTTCAAACTGAAACATCCAATTTATTTAATCGATTAAATAATATGTTGAGTAATTTATTATAAGACATGCCGTAATGCGATTATTAAAATTAGTTTCATAAGTTTAATTAAAATACCAAATTCCAAATTAAAGATAAATTACCCAGACAATATTCAATTAGGATTATTAGCAGGCCATTCCATTTGTACGGGATAAAGTCTCTCTGTTTATTTTATGGCAAGCGAAAATTTCGACTTAAATTATTACTATGTGTCGCCGCTTATTAAAATTACCCCCCTTAATTCTAATTTACCACCCCCGGAGACAAAAGACTGCGTTGTCGGAAAATTCACAATTTTCCAGTCGTTGCTCATAATATACTGACTTGGGGAAACATGAAAATATGTTCGGTATGCTCGAATGTACTATATTTTTTGAAGAGGAAAAACAAATATTCGAGCCTAATTTTTACAAGACCGTAATATAAAAAAGTTCATTATGTTATAACACTTTTTGATGGTTGGTTTTTATTGATCCGTATTATTTAAAATGGTATGTATAATTTTTGGAGGACTGGAAATTTTATATAATAGAACCATATTTATTTATACTATTCTATGACATAACGCATAACAAGTATTTTCAACTACTAGTTGACAATTTTCTACCAAAAATTGTCATTTAACGCGTAAAATGTGATTATTGATTGATATTTTTAACTTTTTGTCATCGTCAGCATTAAGGTTAATAGGAAATTGAATTGTTTTTGTGTAATATTGAAATTATTCAATTGTCAAAACTCAAATATAAAAATGTAAAAAAAAAATTATTTCTTAAATGTTTTATACAAAAATATCGAAACTGTGAAATATTATATTTCACAAGGACAAAAAGAATGCTTTTGTGAAAGAAAGATTTGCATTTATTTTGATGATAAAAGGTAAAGGGATAAAAAGGGTTTTCTCTCGTTGAATAATTTACTTCATGATATTTTTTCTACGTCGTTATCTTTCACGTGATATTTCAACACTTATGAACGATGGTGTATTGATACTTACTTCTTCGATGTGACATTGTGAGTTTTATAACAAAAAAAATGACAATAAAGGATTTTCTTTGTGTAAAAGACATTCTACTTATTTCCTTTTTTTACATTCATACAGAGTAATAAATAAGTTGCAGTCGCGAAAATTTGAAAACAACTCCAATTTGTATAAATTCATTTTGCAAGCGACTTGTAAGCTGCTCGCTACCTTGCTGCCCTCTGTTCGCCAATAAATAACCAACGCTCGCATGGGACTAATATCTCACCTAGTTACATATACTTTGCAAAATATAGATAAATATTATACATATATGAGCGTCTTTCTATTATACATGAAACTAGGTGACACTAAAATATTTCGCCTATAAATTATTTAGTATTAGTGTACTTTGAGTTCATGGCCAGTCACCGATAAATCCGCAGTGGATAAGGGTCTAACTATTCACGCTAAGCTTTAAACTATACTAAGTGTCCACACGTTTATGGAATATTTCCAAAAAACAAGATGCAATTTGCATTCTCTGGTAATTAATGTTTCTGACAAACCGAATTTTTAAAACCTGTCGATTCCAATATATTTTTAAAAAATCCAACATATTTTTCTTATATAAAACTTAAAAATCTATTTTATTTTACTAGCACCAATATAATAATATTAAAAAAAACACATGCATAAAAATACTTATCCAAGCTGATTAAAGACACCTAGAATACACTTTCGTTTAAAATTAATAAACTATTATATTTAAGAACGAACTTAGCATCATGAAAATGAATATCTTTGGTTGAATTTCCTGTGTACTGTTTGTGTATATGTATGTATGGGAAGCATATAGAATGTGATTTTCAAATTAATGCATATGGAGTCTTCGTGAACTGGTTTCACTAAGGATTGTAGCAATCACGCCTTTTCCGTTGACGTAGGTTTCACTGCGTCCTAGAGTCTACCAAAACTTTTGGTGTTTTTAAAAAGTAATATCTCCTGTTGTAGATTCTATAAATAATCTTCTTCTCTAACCTTTCCTTCATTGTAAATAATTCACAAAAAAAATATACTAGAAATTCTAGATAATCGAAACCAGGGTTCCGGATTCAGATTTGAGGTCATTACCCGGTGAATTCGAGTTTGGGTCAAGTTGGGTCCAAATATCCTTCTAATAATGTCATACGATTAACAAAATATTATATAAGTGTAATAACTGAGATGTTCACCAAAAAAGAGCAATATGGAAGATAATAACTTTTCGCCACCGTGTACAGAATTAAAGTACATATTTTAACTCATAGAGAATAGTTTTTTTTTGTTTAAGAATTCTGATAAAATCTCTTTATAATCATTACAAAAATACCTTTTAAATACTAATGACACTTTCTGAGACATTGAAGATTTTTAAAAGCTTCTAACGAGAAGAACTTTCGAATAAATTAAGTTTTTAAATTAATTTCCGTGAACTTAAGACTTCAGAAGATCATATATAAAGTCACAAAAAACGTTTGGAGAGCTAAATGGTTTAATTGAAGCTATACGTGACCTTAAAAATCCCAGCTGTATATCACAGTTTCAATATGACCGGATTATTTCAGTTTTTTACAAAGTTAATTTATGTTTCTGGCCTACTTATTTATAATTTAATAATGATTTATACAAAAATTCATTTACTTAAAAAAATTTACGCACAATACTGAAATTGGCGTTTTTCATTTCGTAAAAAAACGCGTGAATAATCAGTGAGTTAAGCTTCGTCGCATTACTAACTCTATTCAAGAGAAAAAAATAAGGCTGAGGATGAGATGAGCTTAATTTTTACGAAGCAAAAAAAGAAGGTGAAATAAAGACGATGAGATTTTAAGCATACTTATATACGTGTTCATTTTTTGATTGAAATTCTTAATTTTGTTTTTGCATGGATATGAAAAGATATCTTTTGCCGTATTAAAAATATTTATCTAATACATAAAAATGAATGTTTGTTTGTTCACTCCGCTCGTCCGATTACAATAAAATTTTGAAAAACCTTTTGCTTGCACTTCTGGGAAAGATATTAACATGATTAAATTAACTTACAGTAGGTCTTATATATAAAAATCAATTTTTGTATTCCTGCCACACACTTCATTTTGACAACGTGTGCTTGCACTTGCGCGAAGATTATAGTAAATTTATCTTACAGTAACTAGCGCGTGTATCGTATAATGGACAATTGGCAGCAAACGTCAAACAGCTAAGAAAAGAAAACATGCACTTCAATAAACACAATTGAAAACACTTTATTTTAGTGACATCGCAACGCCTGCCGGGAACTAGCTAGTATTTTATAAAATATATTTTCACTATCAATGTGGAGCATATGGCATCCTAATGAAGTTATTTCAACAGAAGTGGTTTCTATGAGAACTGCGTGTTACTCTTTTTTTTCGCAATAATTTGTAAATTATTTTCATTGTCAATTGCTTATTGCACCTTTTCATTTTACTTTGTTGTTGTATAAGTAGCACTGTCCAATTTTATTTCTAATCAGTTGACAATGCTCGTCATGAGCGAAACCGGTCCTGATCTTGATAAATTAAAGTTGAAATTAAGTACAAAGGAATATTGTGTTTTTTCTTCACAATTTTTCACACTGACTCCGCAATTTTATTAAATCCAGGCTAAATCACCGCGAGTATAATCTACGTCGGTCCGTCCTGTTCATTATTCGACTGTGGAAAGGAAAAAGGACGTAACCCTCAATTTTCTAAAACAGCTTTTTTTCGATAATTGCAATGTATACAACATGAAACACATTCTATTAAAAGGATGCAAGTTGAAAATGCCGAATAAGTATCTAAATTAATCTTTTAAGTTTGAAAAAGATGACCCTGTAAAAAAATAAAACCAAGAAAAAACACTAAAATAAAGGTTTTTCTAAGACAAATTCTTTAATTAATATTAGGTTATGTCAATTTAGCACCAGATTAGAAGTCTCCGTGCACTTCAAGGTTGTGTATAATTCATAATTTACATATGTCACAAAATCATTAAAACACGTTTTTAGCGCCTCCTGTAAAATTTGCTATGTGTAAGTTACGTCTTTTTTCATTTCCACAGTCAATATTATTATGAAATGAGCACGTTTTATATCTAACCAAGAAGAATTACAATATGAAACTAAGTTTTCAATACGTAATCAATCAGTTTTGTATTGCGCCTCAAGAGATAAAGATGTCGAAAAAAATACCGGCTTCAGAAAAAATCTCGTTATTTACACATGTCGCTTCTTTACGGTCTTGGTGCTGAAAAAAATGTTTATTGCTGTCATTTTTCAGGACATTTTGCCAAATTCAAATCACGAAAACGAATCGTAGAAATGAAATGCGAGGCTTAACAGAAAAACAAATGCTTTTTGTCTGTAGATTAAGCTCCGTATAACGAAACAATTTCTTTTCCCAACACAGCGGAAAAAAAATGTTTTACTTGCTCTGAAACTATGCCGATAAAACATTCAAAGAATAATATAACGGCCATTGTAATAATGATATTATTTGATGTATGCATATTTCTTTGCTTTATTGTTTTATGCATATTTTTCTTGGAATAACTGAATGTGTTCACTAATGAAAAGATAAAATCTTCTTAATATTAAAAGATATTTGTAATTCATGGCTTATTTTCAAACAAATATTTGTTTGAAAAGGTGCGAAAAAATTGAAATTGAAGCAATAATTATTGTGAAATAGGCAAGTACACTATCATTACAACTTGATAAGGTAAAAGTTGGAACCAGTTTTGCTATACAAGAATAATAATCAGTGTTCTGTCGTCGAAATAGTTGTCAAAGTTATATTATGATTCTTAGACTATCTTAAAAAATATATTACAGCGAAATTTTACTACTTTAATGTTAATGTAATGAATAAAATGGAAATGTTCAGAAAATCTAAAAAATAGATTATTTAATAGTATTTAAAGTGATAAAGTAAAAATTTGAAGAGAAACAAAAACATATTAAAATGAAATTCTTCTTTAATCAGCAATGCCACTATTTTTACAATGCCAATTTGAAAAAATATTTTAATCATCGGATCAATATTTAATTGTGGGTCTCTGTAGCTCTTCAACACCAAGAATGCTTTATGTCATCCACCGTCATCCAGTCGAATTTTGAAAATTTTCTTTTTGGTTAGCTATATTTATCAGTCCTGCTGCCAGATGATTTGTCCCGCTGCATTGACTTAAAAAACGATTGACTGTAAGTCATTTGTAATTTAAGATTTTAACTGAAGTTGCTTGGTCTTTGGCCATGTCTTTGGCCACTGAAGTTGCTTGGTAGAACTTCAATATTTAATTTGAGTCGTTCAAATTATCTACATTCACACAAAACCAATTTAGTGACAAAACTTGTGTAAATGTGCATAATTTGAACGATTCAAATTTAATAAGTCATTTAAATATCATATATACATACGTAAAAAATTTTCAAGGGTACAGGTGTACTTTGAAAAAATAGTATATTATTACAAATTACAAATTATCATGTTTATATGTCTTTATTTACCCAGATACTTCATTTATTTCCCGTAAAACGATACAAAAAAAAAATATATCACATTAAACATAAAGTAAATGTGTCTGTCTGTCCGTCCCTAGAACTTATCCCAAACGGTAAACAGTAATCTGGGTCAATATTTTCCTATTTTCGGCATTAAATTTTAAACATTACATACATATTATTAATCGATGAATTTTATTTTTTGGTTGCTACATGAAGTACAATCATTCGTGATATTTAAAAAGTTCATTTTGTAGCTAGAACCTATCCTGAGCGAGAGCAATTATTTAAAAAAATATTGATAATACATTCAAGACTCTCATTAATTCATTGACAATATTATCATTTTATCATTTTGACGAAAAGTGTTCGATGAGATTTCAATATTGAATATTTCACAGTTTGTACACTTTCACACGGCTTCGCCAGTTTAAGTTCATTCATGCAAGCCTGAAGATACCGAAAAACGAAGCCCGAGTCGTAAGTGACAAAACGTGTGGATGTTTACAAAATTTCAATTCAATATTATTGACTGTTTTTTGACATAAGAAATCATTTTAATTATGTTGACTTGAACAATTAGAACGGTGGTAAGTGATTTATGAAAATTGAAATAATTTGTAGAGATACGGTGTTGAAGTGATAACAACACAGTGATTTAGGATAGGTTTTATGTTAAATTGTCACAGGTGCTTTCATTTATTGTAAAGTGATCTCGTAATATAAAATACAGCCGTCTATACTCTATACTATATAGAATAAAAACTGAAGGAGCCTTAAACTTCGTCTTGAATAATGTATGAACTGATTGATGTTCTAGCAATTTCCTCACAAGTCAAAACTTACTTACCTAACTAACTTTGGGGAAGTCGCATAATTCATATTATGTTCGTATAAGCAGGCGTGCCAACAAAAACGTCTTTAATAATATACTACGACAAAGAAAACTTTCGTCAAACCAAATGTCACGGAACAAAACAAAACATTATTTCGGGTGAATAAATTTCTTATTGACTCTGAATGTATGAATCTTGTTAAATGGATCTTGAAAAGGCCCTGTCATTGATTATCATCAAAGATAATATATAAATAGATTTATGGTTATAAACCTGAATGTTTTTTTCTTTGGTTTCTCTGAACTCGAAAAGTATGAAGATATTCTTTTATTTTATGTATCGACATAATATTATAAACACATTTTTTATTATCTTCTGTTAATGTCTCTTACCATAGATTTTTTTAATAATAATCACTCACTCCTGACTATCTCTTCCACTTGAAAATGGCCAGCTGCTGTGGGTCAGTTGGTTAGAGCTTGCTCTACCGATCACGCAGGTCTGAGTTCGATTCCCTGGAAAGATCAAAGTGAATTTGAGAATTATTCAATTCAAAGTTGTGATCGAAGACTGGGTGTTTGTGATGTAAAATCACATTACTTCCTCTTCTACCATCCTTCTGATCATCTTATAACTAGGTGTAGCAATAGCGATAAGTATACCACTAGTCCTGTTCTAGCCTTATCGTTCTTTCCCTACTACTCACTTTGAAAAAAAAGTGAGGTTGAGCGTCTGAGTAACAGTTCTCGTGGAAAAAACTTCTGTTGAGATACCTCCATTAAGAGGCTATATGCTCCACATTGGGAGTGGACATGGATAAAAAAATACAAACCTATACATCGATTAGAAAAATCGTTGTATTGGCTTTAAGAAATTCAACCCCTGTAGTAAAAAAAGTGGATGAGCCAAAACCTCACCACTAGCTCACGGCGGTTAGATACTATACTATTATGATATGTAATAAAATAAAAATACTAATCTCATAAACCCTTTTCTGAATAAGGGTTTCATATTTAATATGTAAATAAATTTTACAAGCTTTTATGACGTGCCTATTTTACTGCAGAGTATTTTTATTTCGAATAATCCTTTCAAAATATTTTGGTATCACAACATTGTTATTACTTTATACTCAACATAAGAGAATAAAATGTAAAAAGAAACAAGCGAAAAGGGTAAACCTAAAAGGAATTTGTTTATTAATGCGCCTTTAAGAATTATTCACTTATATAACTTTAAAATGAATTTTCCCTTTTTTGAGTAGATGAAAAAATATTAATTTGATTACTGCGTGAGATGAAAAAAATGCACTGAGATATTGATATAAAACAGCATTAACATCAGCAATAAAAACATAAACAAAAAAAACTAAGAGTGCAGAATATTACATCAGAGGCAATAGCTTATTTTTTTTGACTAATTATTTTTAATCACTCTCACATTAAATGATGCAAAGCAATCAGAATTGATTAAACGAATATTTAAAAGACATGTATGCTTCTTAAATGAAACATTTTTGGTATTTCAATGATATCTTTTCATAAACTTATTTCTATTTTATAAATAAAAAATACTTTGTACAATAATTGATTGTATCTTTACAATTAAGACATGATATTAAAAGTGTGAGCTTAGCAGTTTTTTGAATTATTTGAATGATATTAACTTACAATGAGAATTAAAGGCGATTGTAGCAGTTTACAGCGACACCTATAATTAAGAAAAAACATTTAACGAGTTATTTACAAATATTCGTGTAGTTCATAGAATCAAGCTTATCAATATTTTAAAAATATCCCACATGAATTGAAAATTTGGTTGAAGTAAAAATTTTCACTCTAAAGCTACACGCCACGGTAATAGGAAATTATAACAAAGGTTAAGAAAAAATAATACCGATAGCGTTTACGCTATCGTACACTCCCTAATAAGGGGAGGCGTCTAAATTATTACAATCATAAATAATCACTTTATTTAATATTTTTAGTCGTAGCTTCAGCACTGCAATCAACGTGGGCCTGTTGGTGTACGTTAAAAGTTGATTGGCCCAACTTTTTCTAATTTAAATGTAAATTTTCCTCGTCATAATTTTTCCAATGGCGCCTTTGTGAAACTTTCATCTTTTCTTTTAAAAAATGAAAAATTCTAGGCACTTATCGCAGAGAGGCATTGTTTGTCTGTTACCGTGACAGAGTTTTCAGACAGGATAATAAATTGCGACTCAAAAAATGTGCTATCTTTTGCGTCAAATTGCTATCACTGTGTAAATAACAGATACAAAGAGAGCTCGGCATTTAAAGTTACGGAAGAAACGCTATTAATATAAACTTTGAAGATAAAAGCAATCGAATGGAAAAACTAATTTATTATCTCACCTGAGGTACGCAAAGTGAACGAATAACTAATAATTTGACAATTCATACAATTTTAAGATTATTTTATTATTGAAGAACTTTGGATTATACTTTGACAGACTGAAGTTTACAACGGCCCATTTCGCTCTTATTTTGTATCATAATTGTGGACATCTAATTATATTTGTTTTTCCAAATATATCAAAGATTATGCGTATAATTAATTCTCCGCTTTCAATATTATTCCCTGATTTTTCCATTAATCCAATTATTGTCATAGTAATCAATCTATCTGACTTACAGTGCATTTATTTATTGTCTTGTAGAGTACTGTACGTTCATACTTTTCACGATGTTTTAATAAACCGCAGTGAATTATCAATAAATTCTAGCAGGATATTCGAGAAATAACTGCTATGGGGATATAAAGTGAAAAATGGCTGTCTAGACGCAATAGTCGTAGAATGTTGTTGTTTGTTCAAAACTACGGATTGTAATACCGAACGAATAAATATATCAACACTGCTATTGCGGTATTAAATGCTATTTGTGCAATAATACACAGTGGTTATATCCATGTAACTTGGTGAAACGGCGTTCCGGCACCATTTTACTCGGCCTTTTTAATGTTTTTAATCAATATTCTAAAAAAAAATATTTTGCTTTGAAAATTCTTATTTTTTTAAGCCGAAAAAATGATTTGAACATATTTTGTTTTTAATTATTAATTATAAAATATGGTGATCCCTTGGTAACACAGATAAAGTCATTTGGCAACAGACTCTAACAGGAAGAAAATTTATCAAGAAACTTTGGAAATCACTCTTTACTTTTATTGAATCATCATATTTTACATTAAGCCCGCGACCTCCGTTTTATAAGCTAACCACGTTGATACTCGACCACGCAACCGACTATGGTTGGCATTAATACATCTATATTTTGATAATATATAATACATATCAACGCTAGAAGCTTTATCTTAAATGCTTAAATCTTTCATTTCTTGTTTACTCAGAACAATAAATCTGTTCCTTATCAACTTCTGGCAGAACAGTGACGAGTGTCAATTGGTAGCAAATACTGACATGTATGTTATAATAATCATTTAAAAATATAATACCATTTAAAATAAAAATAAATAATATTCGATGTGACTTTTCAAAGCGATCTCTTTTTATTTTCACCAATTTGGCGCATTGAAATCGTTGCTATCACTGTTTTAAATCGACATGTAAAAAAATATTGCGGTGGCATTCAAAACCAAACTGTCATCGATAAACGTTTATCGCCGTCGAAATATCTACCCAATACCGTTTTGATTTTATCTGAAAGCAATTGATCTGATTGTTTGTTGTGGACGATTATCATCGAGAAAGGACTAAGGACGTGCCAAGCTTTCAAATGGTTTGACTTTATTTTTCCGGAATGGGTGCTTAAAGGCAACGTGATTGCGTTTTATAATCTCTTTGTCAGAGATACCAAACCCTTTATATTTTACCTTTAAATATTAATTCAAAGTTAGAAATAAAGTATTATTTTGATTACATGAACGGTTTGGTATAATTCCAATCGTTCTTTGGAGCATTAAAGTATTAGTAGTTAAAAACAGCTCATAAAGCTCCATTATATTAATAAAGAATACTGATTAATATTGATGCGATGTGGTTAAAAGTTTAGTGCGTTGAATCCCATTTACCCATATCGTAAATACATGAAGTATTCAATATGGAAAATTAACCATTTATAAATGGGTTTTCATTGGTGTCCGCTTACTAGAGTAAAATAAATCATGAAAATGTTGTTACTAGATATCAAATCAAAAGTTCGGAGACAGCAAAAAATGTAAATTATTATTTTTTCTACAGATTTCAGAGTCAATATTTCAGGTTATAATACATAATACGTAAAGATTGATAAATAGACAGGGACTTTTTGAGTGTGAATGAATGAACGTATCTTTGTAATAAATTACTTTTTTGCCAGACTGTTATAATAAATACTCTTTTTGTCAATACGGTGACGATGTGAAATTTTGTGAGTATGTTAACAAAAAATAATTTAAATAAAACTGATTTTAAGTTAAGTTGCTGGATATCATTATCCACCCTGCCATAACGATGGCTTACAGAAGTTGGTGGGGTGGGATAAAATCATTACGAAATTAAGTATTTTTCAATTATCCAAGTAAAGCCGGTTCAGCTTTCTTAAGTAAAAAAATGTCGAAGATATACATTACAAACATATTATATTTCATAATGTTCCGTATTATCTTCTCATCTGAAATAATTAACCGTCAGCAATATTAAATTAACAAATTTCTGCCTTTAAAGATATTGTTGCCAAACACAAAATAGACACATGATTGTTAAAGCTAAAATAACAAAGAAATTAAACATGTTCACTGTTTCTTCAGCCAGTTTATCGTACTTCTGTCGTTAATATCCTTAAGTCGGTAGCTTATTCAATGTGTAGCGTGGTGGGCATCCGGAATTCCCCGACGGATTTTCCTCAGGTTCTCAGACCCAGCGGACTCTAAAATAATTTCAAACAAACTCTCGACGGAGATAAACAGTCATTTAAATTAAGATTTTATCCCCTGCAAAGAATTCAAATCAACGTCTCTAAGAATGATAATAATTGTAATTCTTTTATGCTATTACTTATTTGAAAACGGGTTGTATTTTGAAACTCTGTGAAGGATAAAAATTGCGAGGAAAATATGGTTAACAATGTTTCTATATATTTCGGGTTTAGCGTCGCAAGGGTAAAACTACAAGAAAATCTTTATTTTATCATCAACTTTTTATTTAAATTTATAAAGGTATCATATTTTTTTTCAAACCAATATTATCATAAAAGCAAAACTATGATCATTCAACTGTATTTTTTGTCGTTGAATACAATATGAACCCTCGAAAGGTGAAGTAAGCCAACTAGTAAAATAGTAAAACTTTTTCTTTAATATTTCATTTTAAGTACAATCACGTCTTTATTTGGTGTTTTGGTAGATTGCACATTTTAATTGTACGGAGATAACACCGTTGCAATGTGTTTTAATTGATATTAATTCACTTTTACGATACTTTAAGACGTGTAGAATATTACAAATGAGGGTATTACTTGCAAACATGGCTTATTCCAAAATGATTAAAAAATGAAATTTTGTTCTCAAAAACAGTGTTCTGTAGTTTCAACCTTAGCCCCCCCCCCCCCCCGATTTATGTATATCATTTGGAGTATTTTAAAAATAGGTATTAAAAGAAGAAGAAACAATGTTTAAGAAACCCGACCGAAATATTTCAATAATAATATATGTAACACCAAGTTCCCGTTTTAATATTAGTATCGAGTGCAGGGGGGGCATAGTTTTCAGATGAAGGGACAAATTCACGAATTCAAAATGAGCGGTGGGCCGCAAGTAAAATACCATTTGTATATGTCCACCATTTATTATCGTGAAAAAAAAACAACCCAATAAGAGGAATGGAACTGTTTTACGTCTTTTAACATTTTTTTAAAATTCAGGTGTTAATTTTGTAGTCAAGATTCTTAAAACTACTTGTAAATGTACATCGATGATGTTTGATCGTAAAGAGGATCATGATTGAAAATGTTTGTTCACATATATAGGTTGATCCAAAAATAGCGATTAATATATTTATTTTATATATTTTTTAAAAAAGACGTTAAAATATAAAAACGTGAATCTTTTTCAAAAAAATAATATTGCTCGCGGGCCGCAGAAAAATACGCGGCGGGCCACATGCGGCCCACGGGCTGCTGTTTGCCCGTGCCTGATCTAGTGGGTAGCATGTGGGCTTAAAAAGAATATGTGTTTTTTCGAAAATCTTTTAAAGGTAAAACGTACGTATATAAAGTAATGTCTTAAAATGGGGTATCAGTAACTAAGCTTATCTTGTACCCAGCTTTTAAAACTGGACCATAATAACAAAATAGTTGTTTCAAAATAGGCTTATCTAAAATTTCCATAAATATGATCATACGCTTGCTTAAAGCTATTGTATTTGGGTTCAAGGGCATGCGTGTGGTGAAATCTTCTTCTTTCCCTGTGTAATATCTCAAGTGATTTGATATTCATGAGCCACTTTTGGAAATTTTCCGTAGAGTAAAAAAAAATAATCTAAAAACTATGATCTATGACGGAAATATTATTTTTTGAAAAAAGAAAATGACACAATATTCGGTGTGTAATAAATTCAGACCCAACCACTGGAGGGAGCTCGAGGGTGTGGCGGAGACAGAAGACAAACGAGGTGCGTAATGATGATTAAACATGGCGTCTGAGAAGCATTAGAGCGTATAAACTAACCCATTGAAGCAATATTGTCTTGATGAATTGCAGCGTCAGTATTATTGGATACACGAATGATGACGTGCTAGTTACAAATGGCGGTCATAAATGGCTCGATCATTGTTGAGTATCGTTAATATTGATTTACAAAAATATGACAATAGTATTCACGCATTGTCTTGAATTTAAACTTTCACTATAAAAAAAATTGTCGATGATGTGGCATGGAAATTGCAAACAAAAATTTATGAAACGGATAATTGATTTCAAGAAATTCAAAAACAAAAGGCTTCATTTGATCCTAACACATTAGACGTGTCAGACACTTCTATCGGTGAAAGAGATCTATGTCCAGTCTCTCACAAAAGTCCCCGTATATAATCAAGTAGCGATGAATTATATTATTCATTTAAATTAAAATACATATTATGAATAATAAATATGTTGTTGGTTCTGCATTAATATTTATTTTTACATGATTTTCTATGCCACAATTCTGTTATTTTATCAAATAATACGATTTTTTTTTAAAATTTAATGAACCTATCTTTAATTTTTAATTAATTGTATTATTTTTTTACATAGTTTTTTGTGAAACATATCTCCGTGTAAAAACGAGTGTGCTATAACAATTTTCTGTGACTGAATGTTGAGAAAAGTAAATAGCATTCAAGTAAAATAATAAATTACCCATTTGTTGGATATTTGTTCAGTGCTTAAAACAACCAAAGTGTCAGTCCGTATTTATTTTTCGTTTTACAATCCAAGTTTCCCAATATTTTACATCTATTTTGAATTCATGCCAAACCATCTTATGTCAAATATTATTCATAAATCACAAAAGTGTACTTGCTAGTAATTTGACTTCACAGATATTACATTGTAATATATTGTTTCGACATAGTATTTTTTACCGAAACGCCGCCGTAAATCTTTTTTTTTATGTTTTGATAACTTTTATGTAAAAATGTATTTGTTCTTTGTACTTTCAAGTATTTTTTACTCTCTGGTGTCAAGCCATTACTTTTATTATATATCTACAACCAAAAAATCTTAAAAAAAGAAAAAGACTTTTACAAATTATCTGTAATTTTTAGGGTAGTATTCCTGTTTTTTTTGCCACAACTGTTGTGGCTCATATTCACTAATATTAGATCATATTGACTAGTTGTATGACAATTACTTACTCTTCATTTTTAGGTTAGAAAGTTTAAGTAACAAATAATCACTTTTCCAATTCCTCAGCGATTCGCTATTAAGTGCGGCTTTTCTCGTTTTGAGAACTAAATTTAAATAAAAGCACATTATTGAGCCTCTGAAAAGTGAAGTAAGCCATGTGGCATTTGAGAAAACATCGAGTTGGATGCGTTATACATGTCTTAAAGTATCATAAAAGATAAGTGAGATTAGTAATCAATACACACTGCAATAGAGTTATATTTCTAAAATAAAAATACGAAATTCACTAAGCCACCAATAAAGACGTGGTTGCACTTAAAAGTTCAATAGAAAAGTTTTGCAATTTACTCCTTGGCTCACTTCACTTCTTGAAGGCTCAATTATGAAATCATTAATATCTAAAAGTTTAAGCTGTATTGCTAGTTAATCTATAAATCAGTTCTTGGAAATTAATACGAGTCTTATTTTTATTGACCATGTCCCCTCCCAATGTGGAGCATGAGGACTTCTAATGGAGTTTATTTATCTATCCTAGAGGTCTGCACGGGCCCGGGCCTGGCCTAATTGCATAATTGAGATTCGGAATCGGGCCAGGCCCGGGAAAGGAATTCATTCTTCAGAAAAATATTTCAGACTATGTTCGTGTCATAAGTCAGCCATGATGGTTTTAATTATTACCAGTTCTATAGAGAATCGTAAATTTGTAAAAAACGGGATTTTTTCGGTCTGTTGAGTATAAATCCGGGCTATGGGTCGGGTTCGGGTATCAATTGTGGTATTAGACTCGGGCCCGGGCCGGGTCGAGTCTGAGTCTTTCGGGCTAGGACCGGGTAATTTTGTAAAATTTCGGCCCGTGTAGACCTCTAATCTATCCCAACAGAAATATTTCTACGAGAATTGCTTTTTACTCTGTTTTTACTTAAACTTTATGTTTTTCAAAGAGAGTAAGGATAGAAAGATATGACTAAGAAAAGACTAGTGATTAGCTAAACGCTCTTTCTATGACTCAATTTTACAATAGAAAAATTGATTTATAAAAACTGTTCATACTGCGACTCGAACCCATGACCTCCGTAGCCGAAGCCAACGACGTTGTCCACTCGACCACGCAGTCGGCGACTTTTTATTAATAAACTATTATTTACTCGCATTTTGAATATGACGAGTGTATTCCAGCCTTACCATTTTTTTCTTTCAATGAAACGTATATAATATTGTAATGAACACAAAAAATACTTTGTTGTAATTAATACTCTTGTAACGTGCAGTATAAATTAATAATCTCAAGATTAATTTTGTCATTTATAAAATTTTAATCAATGTTATATATTTTATTAATTATAAAGTTATTCTGAAAAGCCACAACCTTATCGCAAACAACAATACAGCCGTGTAAAAACTATTATTAATATTTAAATTTTAATTAAAAACAAACTTATACAAATCCATTGAAAATATTAACAATACTATTTCAGTCGACAGAAACAAACTTCAAAACAAACCTGCATAAAGTGTTCAAATTTAAAACATACTATTGTTTAATAATATATTCCAGGTTTTCCTTTTAAAACCAATGAAGCGAGTTCTAATATCAAGGGAAGATAATATTTCGGTTGCCGAGTAAGAAAGTTTTAATTTATTTAAATTATACGTCATCCGACTGATAGTGAAGCTGGCCTAAATCTAAATATCATTTTGACCTATACCTGCAAACCCGAAATCAAATAGGCCAATACTAATGGATATTTCGATTTCGATACATCATCGAAATACAAGGAAGTCCTGATTAAACAAGATACCTTTGGAAGTACAGTTGTGTATGTATTGAACGTTGATGATAAATTCGCATACATTTGTATATTGACCCGAATCTAATACTGATTTCAATTATGTAAATTGTCAGGTAATCAATACTTGATGTGTTAAATACAAAAATGATTTCCTATATCCGTTATAGTGTATTATATTTGTTGTATATTAAATTATTATTGAGTATTTTAAGAAGTTGGTGCTTAAATGTGTAATGAAAATGTCTCTTTTTCGTTCTTTATTATATTATTATACATATTAAGACTTTTATTTTAAGCGCGAACACAAGTATTTTTTTTTCTATAAGAAATCAATAGTAGTCCTAAATAAATTTATGTTAATAATTCGGTAGCCTAGTTCCAAAGTGCACTTTGTCTGAATTTGGTAGACACGATTAAAGTATAAAAAGTATTTCAGAACACATATGTACATCTATCACTTTCAAAGATCAATTAAAAGGTAATTATGCTACACTAGATGGTAATGCAGATACTGCCAAATTCAGAGTTGTTGCACTCTGGATCTAGGGTATCGAAATATGATAAGAAATACATTTAAAGGTTCTAAATTATAGGAAATACACTTATTTATCACTAAGTTAAAAGCTATTGATGGCGATATGGGTTGATTTCACTAACGGTTTGACATTCAATTAGTTAGAGAAATAATTATACAAACAAATACAATCTATGTATTTCTTTAAAATTATATGTGGAATGTCTCAACTACTGATTTACCAATTTTATTAATTTTAAATTCATCGTGCACTTGAATATCTGAAGATAACGAAAGAGAAAACTCGGGTCTTCAGTAACAAAAAATGTGGGACGTTAAACAAATTTGAACAATTCATATGAAAATTTATTGTTGTTAAGGTTTTAAATATTTAAAAAGTGACTCTTCACTCTTAAATTGATTTCCCATGGCATTTCTCTCCACACACAAGTAATTCGTTATGCTAGTGGGGGTTCTTTCCCTCACCACGTCAAGGCAGCAGTAAAGTTTTTCCAGCCGTTTAAAACTTAAAAGCATCATTTTTTTAGAGTTGAACTTAAAAAAAACCAACAACTCCTTTATATGTTATGTATAGAAATCACTAGAAAAAAAGTGACGCCACTGCATACTACTAACATTTAAAAGTATTAGAAGTATGAACACATTAAAAATAATAAAACTCTTATATTAATAAATAGTGTTTTAATTTAAGATTTCGACTGAAGGTAAAATTTCAATATTAATTTTGAACGATTCAAATTTAAATAATGTTTTGTAATATTTCCAAAAATCAGGAAATAATTTCTTAATTCTTTATCGAGATAATGATATAAAATACTCATATGAAAAATTCACATCCCCGTTCACCTATTAATATTATAAAGTTAGCCGATTTATCGTAATGACTGATTGGACAAGAAGAAAAGGCAATGATTAAAAAAGCCATTTCAAGAGAGAAAAAATATCTCTTTTTTTCACCATTAAGTTGGAGCTGAACTCGTGTTTTAATTTAAGATCGTAGCCGGAGTCGTTTTATTTTTTAAGGAATACGGCCCAGCATAAAATAATATAATGGATGTCTTCAATTCATATTTTATAGTGGACAATTCATCTACCATTTAATATTATTGTATGAAAATGAGAATAAATATCGTCCTTCAACTAGTAAAAATATTTTTATTTGACTCAAGTTTATGGTCGAACATATTTTTTTGTACAGAACTTTAAGCTTAGACTGTGTGTATAATCAAGTTACAAGTTCCAACGAGCTTGTATTTAATGAAATAAGGAGTTCGGTTTTGTCGTCCACTGTGGAATTCCCCTAAAACTCTTAGCATCAAATTTTATCTGAAGGATTCCCAGAAAAGTTTTTTTTGTTGTTAAATTGGTTGCCAACGAATTGGGTTAGATTGGAAATACTGGGAAGGGTCAAAGACAAACAAAAGTGTACAAAATATTTGCCAAATAGTTTCATATAATATTTCAATACTTACTCAGTATTTAGACAAAGCATAATATTTTTGTGATAGCAATATTTGACAGGTTTATATAATAGTATTGCGTTTGAAGTAAAGTTGGTACTGAGTATTTTACATTAATCATATTGTATTTAATTTTGAAAACAGAAATAGAGCATTCAAGTATATTTTCGATTTAAACTTTGCTATATTTGCTACGATATTAAATATAATATAGCTTATATTATTTGTGAAAATATTAATTGGACAAAATAAGAAATTTTAATACTGTTCTTAACGAATCTGGGAGTACCGATATTCTTAGTGTTTTTTCAAAACCGAAATAATTGTGAGAGCACTAATTCCGGGATTTCATGGTTAAGAAAATAGAGAAAGTTAAGCGAGGGGTAAAAAACAAAGCCCTCACGTCGGTTTTTTTTGAGAAATCCGCAAATTCCTGGGTTTTTCAAATCGTCCAACAAAAAATTTTCAATCCCGAATCCTAATTTATACACGATTTTATGTTGAATGGGATCCCGGGAAAAGTTGACAATCCCGAAATCCCGGAATCACAAAAAAGGTCCGGGATTGGATGCTCTATTGGGAATATAAAGATGCGATAAGGAAACGTTTAATCGTATTCACACTAATATCGGACTGGGTTAGTAACTATGGAAACGTTATACATGTTTATGTTATTGAATACTATTGAGAAATCTAAAAAGATTATCGAATTATCATTAACTATTCATACGAACAAGACTTGAACCTGTAAACAGAGTTTTTGCTACTACGATACGGAGATCAACAAAAATATTACCAACATTAACAGATGTATTATGCTCAGTTATAAACAATTCAAAACTTTATTTAAAAAAAATCAATTAAAACTTTAGAAGTGTTGAGAGTATTAAAATGATATAAAAAAGCCAATGTGTACAACTTTTTTTAAAAATAGCTCATAAATATTAATAAGTTACCTACGCGCCACCTACAAAAGATTATTTCTGCGCAAAAGTGAACAAAAGAAAATAGATTAGCAATATTTTTTTGTGAATCTAAAATATTGCTAACATATTGAAAGTGTTTTTTTGAAACGAGTGTGAACAATGTGACGAAAAAATATTGCGAACACTTTTACTAACAAAAGATCAAAGAGAGTTCATATTTTTTCAAAAATATGTTTTTGTTCTTTAAACAAGTTATAAATATATTAATAAACTAAACAGTAGTATTTTTATTCCGCTCTAAAACAAACGAAATGAAACATGTTGAACTTCCAATTCCCGTCAAGTTGACCAATGTGGAACGGGCCGGCCATATTGTATCGCAACACCTCAGTTTAACTGTTTTATATTAATTTTCAAGAGTAAAATTGATATAAAAAAAAATCATGTATAAATAAGCTAAAAGTATTATAATTTTTCCACTACAATAAAATGGAATATATACAACATTAACGTAACCAATTGCTTTTTCAAAATTTTCTATTTTCATGAAATATAATAAAAACACTAAGGTTCATTATTCATTATTCATCAAACGTGATGGATGGTATATAACTCATTATAACAAACAAATATGAACAATATTTATTAACAGCTGTAGTACAACGAAGTTTTTTTTTCTATACAACCAACTGTTACATTCACCGCTACTTCGAATATGTTATTACTACTTAAACCTTGAAATCAGCATTTCTTACCTGTTGAAAAAACTCGTTTTCAATATTTTTTATTGCAAAGTATTTTTTTCTGTACAATACTTTTAAATAATAAATTTGCAGCATAATTAAATCACAAAAGTAATTTTCTCCAGTTGGAAATGATAAATTTTCCTCATAAAACAAAAAATGACAATTTGTTTTTCGTAGATAATATTAGAAACTCTTAAATTCGAAGACTCTTTTCTATATGAAATATGACGTTTTAGCAAGGACACGTCATCTATTGATTTCAACATTCAAGATAGGAAAGTAATAATATAACTTCGGTAAGTAAAAACAATATGGAAAATAGTGTTGATTGCTTTTTTTTACATACTGAGAAAAACTGATCATTTGTATATTAATCGTATTTTTACAAGGAAAAATATTCTAAATTACCATTGTGCGTACGGTTTAAAAAAACGCGTACAAAATTATTTGCTTTAGTGTATTTGTTTCTTGATTTTAAATTCTACAAACCTTCACATCTAATATATATTACATATTTTTAAAATCTACGTTCGCTCCCAGTGTGGATTATATGATCTAGTAATGAAGGCAATTCCACAAAAAAGTCTATGAGAACTCTACGTTACTCTTTCGCTCAACCTCAAGAGAACAGTGGTTTCGGTTATTAAGATATTGGACTAAGAAAATACTTTGTTTATCGCTCTTGCTACCCTATTATTGAAAGATTAAAATGGTGTAAAGGAATTTTCAGACATCAAAAACACACATGCCTTCAAACAGAAATCGATTAAAACATGGAGCTGGTACTCCAACACATAAGATCCTTGACTACTGTTGACTACTGCATCACAGACCCGACATCTTAATATATAAAAAAACTTATTATTAATATTTATGGACCCAAACCAATCAAAATATTCTAAGAATAAATAAATAAAATAAATCTGGCTCAAAATATTTTTTACATCAACAAAGGTTGTAATTTCTTTGAAAGCTAATAACTAAAAATCATTTCGGATACTAAAAAGCTGGTAAGCTCGATATTATATAGAGCAAAGTATTCCTACATCTAAATGGGTTGTAAATAAATTACCCTTTTCAATTATTGAGTCATTCACAGTACTTAAAAAGGCAATTAGAAATGATAAATGAGAGGCTTTTTATGTTCAAAAGAAAGGTCTGTAATCAAAAAAATAGCGGCTAAATAATTAATTTCCATTCTCAGTAAGTCCATGATAACATCAAATGAAAAATTTGTATAGTAAAAATAAATATGTGTTTTGACATAATAACCGAGAAAAATACTCAATAATTTAATAATAACAGCTACACTCTATCTATGGTAGCTATTACAAAATCCACTTATTTATACAGACGCGAAAACTCGTGCAAGGTGTCTGTAAGTAAAAAGTGTTTGTTTTTTTTGCGGTTCCTTTATTAATGCCCTAAATATTTTACAATAAAAATATTTGCTGTAAATAAGTAACTATTCTAATTTGAGTACGATAAAATGTGATTTATCTTTTTTTTTTTTTTAACCATGTCCGCTCCCAATGTGAAGCATATGGACTCCTAATGGAGCTTATCTCAACAGAAGTGTTTCTATGAGAACTGTTTGTTACTCAGTTGCTCGATCTCTCTTTTTCCAAAGAGAGTAGGGATAGAAGGATAGGGCTACGACAGGACTAGTGGTAAGCTAATCGCTCTCGATACGCCCTTCATAGGATAGGATGGGTGAGAGAGGGGAATTCTAGACATCCATCACATACATCCATGCCTTTGAACAGAAATTCATAAATCGATTGGAAAATCAATTTATAAAACTGTCCGTACCGGTATTTGAACCTGGGCTCTCCGTAGCCGAAGCCAACGACGTCGACCACTCGACCACACAGGCGGCATTTTTTTACACAGTTTTTTTATACGGCAATTTTTGTGGATAATAGAAAATTGAGCGTACTTTAAAAAAAAAATCATTGCGGCTCGAAGCCATTATATTTGGTTAATATGCGGCCCGCTAGAAGAAAGAGTTTATGCATGTCTGCTTTTTATAGTATTTTGGAATCTTTCTGGTTATGTTTCTTTTAGGTTAAGTAGTAAAGTTTTATACAAAGTATACAAACCAAGTAAAAAAAATGAGCTTACTACTAACGATGGCATGATGCGTTATATTGAGAGCATTTGTCATCACGTGTAGAATTAAATAGACAGATAGATTTTTTTGAAAATCTTAGTTGCAAATAGGGTCTCCAATCCTGGAGACTTTTTCCAATCCCGGGATTGATTAATTTTGAACCCCGGGATCCTGGGATTGGGATTTGGTCACCGAGGAATTTGAAATCCTCGATTTTCCAATTTCGTGTTAATTTTCGGGATTTGCTCAAGATTTCTCAATTTCTGATTCCGGGATTGGATGCCCATGAAAACAACATATAAAATAATTTCGTGGATATTCAGCTGAAAATAAAAAAAATGATTTTCAATAAAATGTTTATTAGGAAGACGTAATTGACAAAATACTGAGATTAATATTACAAACAATAAAATATAACAATATCGTTCGATGAAATAAATCGCGTAAAATTGTATCGCAGTTTTACGGTAAATTAACAACGCCTCGTAAGCTTTTAATTTAAACAACAAAAATAGTCTGAAGAGTGGTTTTTAATTGAAAACGACGACATTTTAGCTCGATATTAATTTACTTTACTTAATGAAAATAACGTTTGATTTTCTGTTGAAGTTTTTTCTTTAGAGGCCATCCGTTATGAAAGCACTACAAATAGTGGGAAACAAAGGACTTCTGTAAAATTCCACTGAAATTGGACGCTCTCTTCTATTATTAAATGAAAACTGTTCAGAGCAAACTTAAAGTTCGTTGTCTGGGATGAATAAAATCAAAAGATATGGTATTCTACTTCTTCCCGAATGCATTTTTCTTATTAAAATTTACCAATTCGGTTGCATTTTAGGACACAACATTTTAATGTAATTTATAAGAGAATATTACTTCTTTTATTATGTACAGCAGCTTTGTACAGAAGTTGGACGGTAATATTCTGTACAAATCTATAAAAGTACAGAATTTGAAAACTCAACTTTAAGATTGTAAATATGAATGTCTCAAACCATGGTCGTATTTAATGTTTTTTTAAAAATGATAAAAATTCGTTTTTTTTACGAGCATATTTTAAATACTGATAAAAACTAAAGAAATATGTTTTTAATAGAAAATTTAAATTAACTTTGATTATTCCGCGTATTGTGTTACTAACTGTGACACGTGTTTCGCCTCTTTCAGAGGCATCTTCAGACTTACTATCGCAAAGTTTGCTTAAGTAATGAAGCAAGATTGATTCTAACATTTTAAAATTATAAAATTACAAAATGGAGGTTTGGGTTTTTTTCCTTTTAAGAGGAGCAAGGAGGGGGGTGTAGAATCGAAATAAAACAGATAATATTACTAATGATACTAATGAGTTGTAATCAATCAGATTGGGATTTTTCCTTTTTAAGGGAAGCAAAGAGGGGATTATAAAATCGAAACAGAGCAAACAAATTTAATCATACTACTAATGACGTTAAACATTACAAACTATTAAACTAATGAGCTGAAATCAATCAGCTAGGTTTGTGATTACTCTATTAGTTGGAAACAATTTGAGTAACGGGGAACCACCTGTGCTATTAAGAATATTATTTAATAATATTTCTTTTTTGTTAAGAGTAAAATATGTTTTTATCTTTTTTTTTCTATCTGGAACAACTTTATGTAATACATTGTCATTCTCTAATGGTTATATCCGATTTTTTGCATCAGATACTTAAATAATTCATTAAATGTTAATATTTAAATTTAAGAATTTCTTTTATTTTATTAAGAAACAACGCACAATCAACACAAAAAAAGATAAAACAGTAATTAACTACTCAATCGAAGTATTCTTACGAAAAGTTTGTTTCGATGTTTAATTTAAATATTGCAAAATGTTTATTTATCTATTGGGTCCATGACACAGCAGTCAACGTTGTTGGCTTCCATACCAGGCCTCACAGGTTTGAATTCTAGAACAAACAGCATTTTTCAATAGATTTCTGTTCGAAGACATGGATGTCTGTGATGTTTCAAATCCCCCGCGAAGCGAGATTGATTAGCCAACCACAAGTTCTGTTCTAGCTTTATCTTTTCTATCCCTACTCTCTTAAAAAAAAGAAAGGTAGAGATATCTTCATTAGGAGGCTATATGATATACATTGGGAACTGAGATGAGTGAAAAACTATATATCTAATAATAGAAAATTTAAATTAACTTTGATTATTCCACGTATTGTGTTACTAACTGTGACACGTGTTTCGCCTCTTTCAGAGGCATCTTCAGACTTAAATTTTCTATTAAAATGAACTTCCACAAAGTTACCGCCGAAACCATCGAAAGTATTAACTTTATATCTATTGGTAACTATATAGGAATTGCTATTTTTATAAACTTAAAATCGATCTCATATTACCAAGATTAAATTTATACAACCAGGAATTGAAAACAAAATGCATTGGTTGTGATATTTACGCATAAAATATATTATGCTAATATTGAAATTTTGCTTTCATAATTTGTAATATAAATTAATTCAATTGGTTTTCTTCGTTAAAGCGTCTACTTGGTTTCAAAATTAAGCAGACGTAAACCGTTATTTATAATTGAATAGAATATTATATTAGCTACAATATTAAATTCAATCTTAATTCAATATTATAATACAATAATATCAATGATATACAGTGCTCGATTTTGCTGTGAATAGTGAATATTTATACTTTCCATGCCTGTGCCACTGAGATAATGAATTATATTTTAATGCTGTGTTTCTGTAGAGCGCTGATATATTTTTACAGTCATAATGTTCTTTGATTATTAAATATTATCAATTAAAACTAGCACACATTTTACTTCAACAAAAACATTTGCTAATTTTATTTTGTTAAAAATAATATTTTTTTAAATTGTGGATAAAATCTACAGTATATATTCAGTACTTAAATTTCAAAGTGTGAGTTATCGTTATACAATTTGTGCTTTACTTTCGAATTTAAAAGCACTTGCGTGCGGCCATAACCTCATAAACGAAAAAAAAAATCCGTAAGTAAATTTTCGGTGCGAATCCCAGTACGGACAGTTTTATAAATTAATTTTTCAATCGATTTTTTAAGTTCTCTTTGAAGCCATGGCCGTAGTGATTAGGGCATCCAATCCCGAAATCCCGGGACTGACATGGTCGCGATCCCGGTATTTCGGGATTGAAAAATCTTGAGCAAATCCCAAAAACTGATAGGATTGTGGAAAAAAAATCGAAATCTGGAGATGAGCTTTGGAAATCGAGGATTTCAAATTCCTCAGTGAGCTAAAAAAAAAAAGTTTTGGAGATAATCCGGGAAAAAGGAATAAGGTATTGAGGATTTCAAATTCCTCGGCGAGCTAAACCCAATCCCGGAATCCCGGGATTGGAAAAAGGCTCCGGGATTGGATACCTTAAAAGTCTTTTTCCCTCCCACCCATCTTATCCTAAAAACAAAAAATAATATAGATTTTACTTTTCTTGAGGTTACTTACTCCACACCATATCATTTCATTTAAATATACCATGCTCCTAAAAATATATGAATGGCTTTCAAAAACATTCATATTTATTTTGATCTTGTTAGTTAAAGAGTTTGAAACCATTTGCTATATCATATATGATTGCCATGTTAGATGTTTTCTCAGTATGAAATGTTTATATTCTTTCGTAGAAAAATAACTATCGCAAAAATAGTCGTCTCTAGTTGACTCAAAGGACAAAATAATAATAAACTAAAAAATAATTATTGATTTAAACTACGGACTTTTCATCCATATAAAAATTATAGTTAATGGAATATAATCGCGTAGTTCAATTGTATATATTGAGAAGTAGGATTATTTCGTTTCATGCTGGTAACATAATACAAATGAATATTATTATATAAGTCATCGTAAGTGATAATATCACAAACAAACAAATGTTTCTCGACATATAACAATTCGAACAAGCAAGCGAAAAAAGATTATAAAAACTAACAAATATACAGCTTACAGAAAACTAAGTTTGACGCTCTCCGCAAAGACAAAACCAGTGCATCGGGAATAATTTGAAATACCTCAAACAATAAATGATTTAATTTAAGAGTTCGACTGAAGGTGCTTGGTGGAATTTAAATATTAAATTTGAATCGTTCAAATTATGCACATTCACACAAATTTTGTCACTAACGACCCATGTTTTGCCTTTCTGCATCTTCAGGCGTTCAAGTGCATGGATGAACTTGAACTGACAAGTATAACTTCGAAGAATATAAGTACTCCGACGACATTAATGAACAAAACTGTGTCACAAATAGCACACTAAATCAAGTAATTTCTGGTTTTCGTCACAGAGTAAAATAAAAATACAATTTTGCAAATATTGATTTGAAAAATATAATTAATGATGCCAAGAAAAAAGGTGCAGGTACGCCGTTCCACCGCGTTACATTGGAAAAAAGGCACTCAAGTAATGTAGTTAACCATAAATGCTATATTTTTTTATTATCAGGTAAAAAAATATGTAATTATTTAATTTGAAGAATAATTAATAATCCTATACGTTTTTATTGTTTCGTAAAACACAATTTCAAGTCTATATTAATACTGTATTTTTAGAGATGAGTTGGATATCGTTCTCGGATAAGTCAGTATATAAAGTTAAGATATAGTAAATTTATACATAGTTCTGACATTTGGAAATAGCTACTTATAAAATCAAGTGTACAAATATAAAATGATAGTTGTAATAAAACTAAAATACATTGATATTTTTTCACAATATTATAATGTTGTTGTACCAAAAAAAGTGTCAAATCATTTATATAATTTTTGTATAATAGGCTATGTTTTTTACTACCTAATTTTTTAACAGATTAACATGTTTTCTTTATCATAAAAAATCGTTTTAATAATAATTCATTGCCAATGCAATTAGTTTTATGAAATATTTATATAATAGATTTATAGTTCTAATTAATTAATGCTGATTAAAAATATCAACAATAAATGATTCCCCATTATGAATTATTGTTTTTTTCTTTAGATAATACAGTTAACTGTATTCTATCAATCGACTCCAATACTACGTATCAATCAGAGTAGGTTTTTTCTTTTCATTCCCTTTGCAGAAAAAATGAGTATTGTTTTTCAATTTGTAAGAAAGCCAGTAACAGTGGTTCTTTTATGTGTATTCAGTCAGCTGGGGATATTGGAAAACAGTTCTTTGAAAATAAATTTCATCAAAAAGTCATAGTCCTTGAAAAAAAAAAACGATTACGTATGAAACGACGAGTACTTTAAAATGCCAATACAAAAAATAGCATTTCAAAAATACGTAAATTAAGATTCTTGTTCTTTGAAATTGTTACCAAAATCAAAAAGTAATTTAGAAGTGTATATATTCATTATTGCAGCTTTTGATGATTAGCCGAGTGTAAAAAATGTACGAGATAAGAATAAAGTAAGTAATATAATTTTCAAATTGTTTTTTTCAAACAGTCATGGAAAAGACTGTTAACCATTACCGTCACACAGTGACTGACGATTTGCGCTTTCCTCGGTGTTTGATTTCTTTGTCTTAATTTTTTAAACAAGAACATATTAAAACTCATAGTGTAGATTCTTTAGTCACTTTTCGATAATCCATTTTTAATGTAAAATTAAAATCGTTAGCTTTGTTACTTTATTTTAAGTGTGAAAGATGTTTTGTATATTTAAAATGCAGTAAAAAATATCTAAATTTATTAGATTGATTCAGCTTTCAAGGAAGGATGGATCTTAAACTGTACCTAAGCATTTACAAAATAAAAGTACTGCTGTATGTATGAAAACTAATTTAATATTCAGTTATCTTTCGATACCGGAATCATACAATTATAACATCAAATTGGTTAATCTAAAAATAAGTCTCTTGAAATTGAATCGTTCAAATTATTAACATTCACACAAGTTTTGTCACTAACGACCTGGGTTTTGCCTTTCGGCATCTTTGAGCGTTCAAGTGCATGTATAAACTTGAACTGACCCTTAGTAAGTGAATGTATCGTGTTTATATAAGAAATAAATGTATCATTGCTGTGGAAAAGGATTAACCCCAAATAAAAACATATTGAGTATTTGATAATATTCCTTCTTAATTAGTGTCTAGACCAAAATACACTTCAGAATAGCTTTGTTGATATGTTAGATTCTACCACAAATAATGGAGTTTTTGAATTATTTTTCGTAGTCATCATTATCACATCAATAAAGAAAACTTCTCAAACTTTTTCTTGATAATCCGATTCGCATTTCAAGCGGGGCAATAAACGCGTAGGAAATAAACTTGCACATTATAATCATAATAAAAAAAAACCGATATTTACGAACAAACATTCCAGAGTAAATATATTTTTATGGCCGATCGACACGTGATGTACTTCAATCAGGCAACACAGCTTGATCAGAAATAATCTTCATTCTTATTGCGTTACTCATCTCAAGATGTAAATACAACAGTTGATTGGTACAGGGTTGAACGGAACATATTTATAAGTGAGGAAAATGATTATACTTAAATTTAAAAAAGGGTAAATTCTTATGTGTTTTTAATTCGATAATTAAAACTGAATGAACTATCGACGAATGAATCTTTTGTCGTCTAAGTTTCTATTAATTATAATTAAATTGTTATTTAAAATAATTAATATATCTTTTAACACTTTTCATGTTGAAAACAACTCATAAACTGCGATAAGTAACACTGATATAAAGTATTTTTAATGTGAATATTTCTTTTTCTAAGTACGGTTTTTTCCGTGTCCAGTATCATTTATGTAAGGTTTTTCCGTGTTCGCTTTAATCCGTTTAACATTTTTTAAATCTTTTTTACGAATTCATAATTTTTATAAAGTAATTAAAATGTAAAAAGATAGTTTTAATTATTTCCGATTAATAAAAAAAAATTAGCGATATATTATTATGGCTATAGAAAAAGGCTCGTTTTTTTCCGGTAAGATTTTTTATTAAATGGTCATAATATATCGGTCAGTGTAAATAGTCATAATTTAAATGAAATTTAAAAAAACCTTACCTTACCTAAATGGTTATAAAATATGTATTCTGATCTGACCAAAAAATGATTTAAAATCCGACCATTTAATTTGTTCCCATAAAAAAATACGTGACAGGCGGTTGTTTTCTCGTGGCTGGTTTATGATGTTTGCGTATATTTTTTTTTATTTACAACCTTTATTTATTATTGTCATCAAAATCCTAATATGTGCTCATTTTTAGCTAGAAAAAAATTTACGAGCCAATGAATATGTTTTGATCAGAGTATACTCGATAAATTATTAAGTATCGATATATGTATAATATATGTACATCACACCATAAATCTACAAACATTGAATCTATCTACACATAAAATAGTGTATCAATAAAATCAAACCAATAATAACAACAAAAAAGCCCGAATCGTAAATTCTGCTTCATAAAAACAGGCTTGTTTATTTAGATAATGTAATGAACGATGCTTCAATATTACTATTCATCGAGCACTCAGTGCTTTTGATAAACTTATCAAATATATCAAATGAAAGCTCTTGCAAAGCTTTTCAGGTAAATACATCTGAGCAAGCAATCTTGCAGCCAACGACGAATAGCGAACAAGCGAACAAGCGAACAGTGTCCATTGAAGCGTTGGTTCGGATAGACGTGCTCCGTGCTACAATTTTCTTCTCGCGATGTATTTATTGCGATAAAAGATAATCGCGGGGTAATAAAGTGAACAGTAAAGTGTTGGGTAATGAATTGTTCAGACTAATAACCGTGTCAATCACGCGCGATAATTATTATTTTATTACAGCAGATTGTTTTGTATGTTGGCAGTATTGAAAAGATAATCAAAACAAGTAATTAGGTTTCAGTTTTAATTAATAATAATATTAATCAAGTCGTACCAACTTAACGCCATACTGAATTATTTTGTTAATTATTGGCAGATATAATTCAAAGTTTTAGTAATATTGCAATAATTATCAAATAATTTTTTCTCGCGTAAAATAACTCATATTATTGGGCAATATCATGCTTATAATAAATAGCGATTAAGCATTGTAGATAGTATTCAAGGTTTGATACAATGCACACTGTATATTAAAGTCTTAATTACAATTCAAATCATTATTTAAACTTTATGATTGTACGTCGATTAAATCGACTTATTTTTTAAGAGTTTTAAAATACTTCTACACACTTACTAAATTTATTTGCAAATAAACTCACGAATATTTTTCATACGGAATGAAAACTGTTTACTTCGTTGCAATGAAATATGTTTCACAATATGTCTGAAATTTAAGATTATTTTAATCACGAGTGCATGGTATTATATATCTTATCTTGATATTTTTTTTGTCATCTAAAATACATCTTTTTTTATTTCAATCTGCGAATAAATTCTCATATATATAATAAATTTATCTTATAGCACTTATTTTTTTATATTATATTTTGACAATACTATAAAGTTAATGGGAAGCTCCTCTGAGAAGTTAATTTATCAAAATTATACCATTGGTATTTGTACAACATTTTAAACCTTCATTTATTTCAGAATAACACTCCGATCTCGGATTTTAACATAAAATAAAACAAAAAAAGAAGTTGGCGAAACTTCTAAGACATATTATAATAATCATTGTGAACAGACAAAACAGTGTTGAGTTTGAATATTATCAACTTTATTCAAAGCTTTAAGTGATATCGTTGAGAATATTTGACCGAAAGGAATTATTAAGAAAATACTCAAGGTAATTTTTTTTTTATATATATAATACTTATTTGTGATATTCTGGTATTTGATATATAGTCCAACCCCTTAGGGCAGTGTCTGCCAAACTTTTAGTTAACTAGTACCGCGGCACACCAGGATACCGCAGATTATTTCCGAAACTCCTTTTTTTTTAGCTCACCAAGGAATTTGAAATCCTCGATTTGGTATACTTTTTCCGCAGATTGTCTCCAAAACTCCTTTTTTCTTTTTAGCTCACCGAGGAATTTAAAATACTCGATTTTGTATCGAATAGGCATTATTAAAAAAACATTTTTAAGGCTTCTTCCACCACGGCGCACCTGGGACTTCTTGCGGCACACAGTTTGGCAGACACTGCTTTAGGGTCAAAGAAACGTATCTAATTTTTCTCTACTTTTCATGAGAGCCAAAAAAAAAAGATTTCGCCAGTAATCTGTTTCTTATTTTTAAGCAGATGCAAATTATTCAAATTAATTTTGCTAAGGCTTCCTGATTGATTGGTTAATTTTTTAAATGTTTTATACAAACTTGTTTTCAGAAGAAACGTATTGAAATATCTTTGTGCCAAATGTAACTCAAAACGATCAAAAACCGTTTTTTAAACTGTATTATAAATGAAAACTTGCGACTTCTACATGTTAATCTATGTTGAGACCGATAGAAATAAGGTTTCCTGTAAAATTTATTTAAAAGATTTTAAAACTTTTTTCAAATATAATTTTTCCTTATATTTTACTTTTATAAGACTCGCTTCTCTCAGTTGGAAAAACTTGGACTTCTGGTCGTCAAAATTTTGTCTTAAATGAAAAGAAGGCTTTAAGGATTTATTTTCCTCAAGGTTTATATTTAAAGTTGAAACAATGCAATATTTTAATAAAAAAAAAGAATTCGACTTTTAAGAACTTATAATTAGAAGATTTTATAACATATTTTAAAAAAAATAAAAAAAATTGAAAATGTGATGTTCGTTTGTGTTTAAACTTTATTTTAAAGATACACATAAATTACTACATTTATTTTAATGAGGTTATTAATCGAACATATTTTTTCGCAAGTTTAAATAAGCATTTAAAGTTGTCATAATTTCATTTATTATTAATAATCAAAATAACATAGGCATATCAATAGTTTCTGAATTATATCTCTGAAGTCATTTTTTTTTATTAAATAAGCATTAAATAAATAATTTCTCGTAGAGACATTTTTATTCAGGAAATTTTTCTAAATTGTCAAAAAACGACACTTAATAATTACTTAGTGGAATTAAAAAATATTGGTCATATTACAATACAGCATATTTTCTACAAATGAATAACCCAAAACACTTATTAAATAAAATTACACACTATTCATATCGACTGTGGAAAGGAAAAAGGACGTAACCCTCAATTTTCCAAAACAGCTTTTTTTCGATAATCACAATGTATACAACTTGACACACATTCTATTAAAAGGATGGAAACTGAAAATGCCGAATTAGTATCTAAATTTAGCTTTTAAGTTTGAAAAAGATGACCTTGTAAATAATTAAAACCAAGAAAAAACACTGAAATAACGGTTTTTCCGAGACAATTTATTTAATTAATATTATATTATGTCAACTTAACACCAGTTTAGAAGTATCCGTGCACTTCAAGGTTGTGCATAATTCATTATTTGCATATGTCACAAAATCATCAAAACACGTTTTTAGCGCCTCCTGTAAATTTTGATATGTGTGGGTTACGTCCTTTTTCCTTTCCTCAGTCGATATGTTTGATGTTAAACATATTCACACTTTGAGCTATTGTTAATTAAAATCTTCTCTATATTCTGTTTCAAAGATTCCTGTACTGAAGAATCGTGTATAACAAATTCTCGCAAGGAAGAATCTGAACTCGTAATTCGATATTTTCTGTACTAACAAATTGTTTCTGCAAGTCTTTTGAAATGCCTTGACATATACGGCCAAATAAATCAGCTTCCCGGAATTTATCAACTTCAAAACATAATTCAATCGCTGTCAATCATATCCCGAATTGATGTTATACTCTATAGTAGAATACACCTCTAAAGCTGTATCAGCTACAAAAAAGCTACGCTGCTACGACGGGACATAAATAGTACCATCAAGTCAAACAGAATAAATCATGATACGTATTTTATGTTGGTGTCTTCTATATTTAACTTTTACTTTGAGGTATTTCAAAAATACATATTTTTCAAGAAAGGCTAAACAACCAAGCATTTTAGCATGCTTAATTTATGAAATTTCTGTTGTATATCTGAATCGTAAAAAAAAAAAAACAGCAACGAATCTCAATGGCTTACCTCTAACGAGCGTACTTGTAAGTGTTACTAGTGTAAAAAAATGATTCAAATAATTTCTAAGAATTTCTGAGGAAAGTAATCCTCGAGATTTGATAACGTGCAAAGTTGTGCAGTAAATATGTTTGGATTATACATACATATATTTTAAAATTTCGACTGAAGGTGCTTGATGGAAATTAAACGTTAATTTAGAATTATTTTCACTATGCACACTTCCATAAACTTCTTGCCGGGTTTCGCCTCTCGTCATCTTCCGGTACTACTCAGTGCGTGAATGCACTCGAACTGACAGGCAGCGGAAGGTTTGTATTGTCTATATACAAACACACAAGTACATTCGCTCTATACGTATTGTTAAGCTAATTGACAGCGAAAATTTATGATATGAATTATTGTAGTGAATTTAGTGGGTAGATTATAATATTGGGCATAATGAATTGCCAAACAATAAAAAGTAAACGTGAAAAATAATTTATAAAACGACATATTATTAGAATTAATTGATATTAATTATTTAAAGGGGTATAACAATGGGGAATTTGGGAGATTTAACTGTTCATTTAAGATTAGAAAACTGGAAAGCTGAGCCCTATTTATTTCCAATATTTCCTGGTAAAATAATTTATGTTCACATGTGTTCTTGTGTAACAATTTCACCCCTACATCTGCATCGAACGAGTGATTCTCCAGTAATAGATGATTGGCAAAAGTCATGTTCGACCAAGAAATTTATGGATGTTTACATAATGAAAATAATTCATACATATATATTTTTTTACTATGTTCACTCCTAATGTGGAGCATATGGACTCCTGGTAGAGTTCATTTCAACAGAAGTGTTTCTACGAAAACTGCTTGCTACTCAGTTGTTTAACCTCCCTGTTTTCCTAAATATAGTAATAATAAAAGAATAAGGTTAGAATCTGACTTGTGGTTAGCTAATTTTATCACTATGCCCTGTTTTTAGTATATAATAGATGGGAGAGGAAAACTCAAGACATCACATACACCCATGCCTTCGTACAGAAATTTTGATAAAGTTTTATAAGATTAATATGTCATTTGTGACCGAGACAACGCTGTAATAGACAGACCTATGTACGTAAAAATAGATTCTTGAGTATAACAAAAAATATACTGGTAAGTTAAATAGAAAACAAGAAAGTTAATTGTTTCCTTGGATCAACGTATTAAACTTTTTTGGTTCTCAACTAGATTTTTTTTAAATCCATGTTCGTTCCCAATGTGGAGCATATGGCCTCCTAATGGAGGTATCTCAACAGAAGTTTTTTCTCCAAGAGCTGCTTGCTACTCAGTCATTCAACCTCTTTTTTTCAAAGAGAGTAGTAGGGATAGAAAAACAATACTAGGAAATGAATAGTGGTTAACTTATCGCTCTCGTTACGCTCAGTTATTAAAAGATCGGAAGAATCATCACAAACACCCATGCCTTCAAACGGAAACCTAAAAAATACTGTAAAGATTAAATTAATATAAAAAATATATTAACACACTCGTACTGGTTTTATACGTTTGTTTGTATTTTTGCTGAGCGAGTCATTTCGTATCTTTGCTTTGAAATATCAACAGTAAATCTATTGATGAATTCTGTTTTCACCCTCTCAATAAAACCACATCAAAGTTGTAAGAGCTCTTGTTGTGGCATTCATTATGTTTGTTTATATATAGCGACCCAGATTTTCACCAGAGATTTAATATTATCTTGTCAAACGCGAAAGCTACTCGCCCCAAAGTGACGCGAGATGAATAATTGATTTTGTCGTCGAAAATAATTTATACTTGGAAATCTTCGCGCGTTCGCTAAACTTTCGCGCTTTCCAAAGGCTTTCGCGATTGAAGAGCTGAAGTTTAACTTATTGAATATATTATACATTCAAATCGTTTCTATTGGAAAACGATGTTGAATCAATTTCGCTTTAGGTAATTAATTATACGGCCATATCGACTTTTTAAAAGTAATAATTCATATTTTTTGATCTCCTTCTTATAAAATAACTAATAATGGCAATACATTAATATTTGTTCGATAGCGTTGTGGAAGGCAGCCATTAAGCCTTGGCTGCACATACACAACGGGTGGTGGGGGGAAACCAACTTGTCCCCATATATATTTTTAAACTTACTTATATTATATTTTGGTAACAATCTTTTACTACCGTTTAACATATCCATCAAATTGGCACATACCTGGTAGAAAAAAATATACAATAAGGTTGAAAGAACATAGTTATAAGTACTAAATTTAAATAAAATAAATAGCTATTTTGACATCACACCATCTTCCGAACTAAAGTTCTGATTTGATAAGTGCTTCTAAAATTTCTGTCAAAATTACTTTAAAAGTATTATGCTACTTAATATTTTGTTATTTTTACCATATGTCTAAAATGTTGGTTGAGTAACAGATAATATATACATATTTAAATTAATTATATTTGTATGTACCAAATAAAATAACGTAAATGAAAAATAACTCTATACCGATTTTTTACTATTAACGCGGAGCATATGGACTCCTAATGAAGTTTGTTGAACTGACTAAGTTCATCCGTGCACTTGAATGCCTGAAGATGCCGAAAGGCGAAACCCTGGTCGTTAGTGACAAAATCTGTGAGAATGTACATAGTTTGAACGATTCAAATTTAATATATACTTACATTATTTAGACTCAAAATTGGTGTCTGTTAAACTGATGTTGTATTCGATACTAAAACAAATGATTAAATAAATCAATTGTTTTCGAATAAATAGCTCACTTTTCTGGAAAATTCGTGATATGTTGAATATAGGGCATATAACAAACAAAAGCTCATGAATGCAGCGTGATTAAAGGCTTGTTTCTAGTAAACGCATCTCAAACCTCAAGAAATTGTACTTAAAATAAGCCGAGCACTCGCTTAAGTTTCTATTGCAGTACTCAAACGACCGTGCAGCAGGAAGAACTGTTACACAGTTTCTAAGAAATGAATTACAAATTATTTGTTTGATATAACGTAATCTTATCAGATTGCATATTTGCTTTGAGTCAGAGTCGTCAAAACTTTACTTAATCAGATTCCGCCAAAGTTAATCACGCAATAACAAGAAGGTTACTTGAATATAAGAATTTATTAAAAACCGTTTTTAATATCAATTAATATATTAATTAGTGTGTTTCCTATTTCTTAGAAAAACTTAAGTCAAAGTTATAATATAACACAAAAGATGTCCGAGAAAATAAGATGATATGATCACATTTAATGTGTGAACTTGGTCAATACTTGATAGAAAGGAATTATATTAAAAAATAAAGCACCTATTTGTAATAATTTCACATTTTTTTTTATACGGTCAGGACTGGTTTTGCTCATGACGAGCATTATCAACTGCCACGAGAATACAATATTACAATGCTATTTATAGAAAACAAAATACAAAGCGATGTCAGTCCTGATAGTAAAAATAAAAGCGAAATTAGTATTTATTTCTAAAGATTATATAGTTTTTATCTCTTTATCTCCTAGGGGTGTATTTTTTAAAATCCATATCCGCTCCTAATGTGAAGCATATGGCTTCGTTATGAAGGTATCTCATCCAAAGTTTTTATACTAGAACTGCTGGTTACACACTTGCTCAACCATTCTTTTTTTCGAATAGAGTAGGTGTTCAAACGATAGAGCTAGGAGAGGGCTAGTGGTTAGCCAATCACCTTCACTACACCTTGTTATTTTAGGATTGTTATAATGGGTGGGGCGGGGGGGGGAGATATTTTTAAACATCGCAAACATTGGATTGGAAGAATGCTGTCCGTACTGGGATTCGAATCCGGGACGTCCGCCATGGAAGCCTACCCCGACTGTGTCTACAGTGTATACCGATGAATAAACGTTTTTGAGATATGTAGTTGAGACGATGTTGTAATGCCAAAATAGCTTTCAGCTGTTTTGTAATACATACTTTGATTATAAATAATTTACATTTGCTTTATTATTAAATTATAGTAATATGTAACGGTGACTGCAGCGTCGCAGAAGCTGATAACCGTACGAAGTTGTGCCCCTGTCAATGGGATTAGGCATAAAAAAAGAAAAAAGTTGGACGGGCCTTTGACTACTGCGTGCTACTCTCTCTTCTAAAATAATGAAACTTAGTTGTGAAACTCGAGCCATTGCTAATAATATAGATAAATAAATATATATTTACTTAACAATTGAATTCAAGGACTCAAAGCGAAGACAAGAGAGTTTTTAATTAAATATTAATAAGGCATCTAGTCATTTTTTTTCCGTAGGGAATAGTTATGCAATTTCATTGTGCTGCGTTAGCGAAGTTTTATATGGTCTCATTATTTTATGTATACATTTGTGAAAAACTTTATTTTTCTATTTTTCTGTGTATGTAGAAATAGTATTTTAAAAAATTCACATATGCAATGTAGCGATAATTTGTCAGATAAAATTTCATGTGAATGTTATAAAGCTTTATTTTCTGGTTGTTTTACGAAAGCTCTCGAAATTAAATCCCGTTATTGTTTCTCAGCGATGATTGACAACCATTATTTGAAAGCAATTTAATTTTAAGCCAGGTTTGAAAACATTACTTATATTTTATACTAAATATCCCAAAAACAAGCATACAGACTTTTGAAAAGTGGTTCAGTTATTAGATTTCAAATAAAAACAAATACTTGTCAAAATAAAAATGTTAATAATATACTACATATATATTTTAGAGGCTCGTAAAATGTATTCAATTTATTATTTACGACCTTTTGAAAACCGTATAAAGCTTGGTAAATATTGTTATCTTTATTTAGCAGCTTTATAAGACCGTTATATTTAACAATCGTATGCAGACGTAATAAAACTAATCATATAAAAGATTTGCTACCATTATCAGTAAATAATATTATGACATTTCAACAAAATACGTTCTGCTATTTTTAAGTAAACCCAAAATCCTAAATAAACGAAGTACTTTCCAGCTGTGCAGTTTAGTAAAAACTTGCAACGCTTTACTTGTTTTTTAATAGATTTTTTACTTAAAAAAAATCATAGTAAATATGAATAAGCTGGTATCTTCCAAGCCATTCAATTCTGTACTTTTAACAAGCTAATAATTTGTCTTCTTTTTCTAACCTTATATTTTCTAAATAAACAGGCTGAGAAAATGATTTCTAGCTAGTTCAAATTAAACTGTATTATGCTGATTTAAATATACGTATTGACACAGCCAGCATTAGCGATAACCAAGAGCATTCAAACATAAATGGAATTTTTAATTAATCAAAAATGTAATTACGAATTTCGACTTGGTTTTACAATGAAATTTCCTACAACATTCCTCGCTGTAAAACAACATCAAAAAACAGTATTTAAACTCACTCGGGTTTATTTTAAGTATGTAAACACTTAAAGCACCATTGTAAAACAACCAAGATGGAGACAATTTGATTTTTTATCAATTTTACTGAAAAAGAACCGTTTTAATAAATTGATATATTATATTTAACTATAATGATAATACGATCTATAAAATAAAAGTGGATTTAAACAGTCTTTAGAATTCCTGCAATAATCTATTTTGTAGACTAAATGAATTACTAAATATGTTGTCATCTTATGTTGTAAAGTAATTTTGAGGATAAAAACATTGAAACATAATGTTTGACATTTGGCAGAATGGCAGAATTATTATAATGTTTTCCTAAAAGCCGTAACATCAAATAACTGTCATCCAAGAACTTCTTAAAATTGTGGTATAACAGAACGTTTTCCGGTTTCGTGAACATGCATCCTTTGTCCGAGGCGGGATTAATTTAACGAGAAAACTTGAAGGCATTCACTAACACACATGTATGCATACACAAAACGTTGCAATGAACGGAGATTGCCCTTACGATACGATTAACATGTTATGAACATCCTTCAGATTATGTTTCAATAAATTCGTTACTTATTTGTTTTGCAATCATTTATGTGGTAGCATTTAAAAACAATAAATTGTATACTTAGTTCTTATTCGAAGTAAGTTTTGACAGATTAGTCATTAGAAGATAAAATATTCGAGAAGGCTGATCAAAATATGACGCATTATTTCTTGCGTTTAAATGTAATACTTTTTTTACATCGACTTGATAGCTTACAAGTTACTTGATGTAGATTAAGGGCGTTAATGTCAAACTTCTTTTAGTTTCCTTCATCCTTGATAGTTATTCATTAGTCCTCATCCTTCCAATAATCCAATAATCATCCTTCATTAGTTTTATACATTATATTTTTTCCAACCTATGAGGGGCTGTTGAGCAAAACTGTTTTCAGTCTAAAAAAATTGTTAAGTATTGTTTTGACATAATTATAAAGTGGTGGTATGGTGTTTACCTACCTTGCTGTGAAACTTTTGAGAGATTTCATGAACGGACCCATAAGTATTTGATATTTTAAGTATAAATGTGTGATAAAAAGCATTGTAAAAAATTAAAGCATCGTATCATAAACATTATAAAATAACATTATTGAATGATTGAAGTATTCACTCACTAACCCCTACCCTCCCCCGGTTATTCCTTTACGTTGTCTTCAGCTTTGTTGCCTGTACAAATATTAAGTCAATTCAGTGCAATGTACCCTCCAGGGAATTGAGGTTAAACTTTATCACTAAGACATCGGTTAACTTCCTAAACCAACTGACCTATTTGTAGAAAATAAGAAATTAATTTTATTTCAATGTTTAAACCAACAAACGCGGATAGTTGCAACTTTCAAACATCGATTTAAAGTACTCATTTGTGGTAAATTCAATGTTTTTTTCAATAAGACAGAAGCCATTAAAAAATACGTTTGTTCTGTTGAAAAATTCGTAAAGTTTTTCAGATGAAAGTATCTACACATGTCACTATTGGAGCGGTGGGCTGCCAACGAGTTAACAAGGGTCTCACTTATTCTTAGAGTTATTTGTGGTGTTCTGAGTAAAAAGTGATTTTTATTTGATGATCACTCTTATACAAGTAAACACAATATTTTTCGATGCAATCGAATGTATACTACTTTATATTATATTGTATTTTTCACTTTAACAAGGACTCAGGGGTAAATTAAACAACGGGCTCGCACGAGTCCCTGCGAGCTCCCTCCAGCCCATCCCTGCACTATTGGTTTCTAAATATTTTAAACTTAACATACCTAATAATGAACGTATCGTATATTGTAAATATATTTTTAGAATGATCACAAAATACTCTTGTAACTTCCAACAGAAGTCGATCAGTTGCAGTCCACTATTCAACTCTGTCTGAGGAATTTTCTTTAAGCAACACTACTTTAATTAAGATAATATTTAGCACTTAGCTGTGAAGCCACATTCCTTCAGAAAATCTTTAACTATTGATAAAAAAATGTCACATCGTTGGACTCCTTGTTTCAACCTTTTGGCTGCCGTAGAAAAAAGTAAGTCTTTACCTATCACGCCGGCTATAATTTGCAATTATTAATTTAATTACTTATTGACAAGATAAATTGTCTCTAGCGTCTTGAGCACGAAAAATTTGACGAGATATCACGCCTGTAGCAGCCATCGAGTTTATAAAACAGCAATAAAAATACTTCAGAACAGCTCAAAACCGTATAGATAATCATAAATTTACAATTAAAATCAAGCTTCTCGTAATTGCCTACAAGGAATGTTATTAAGATTATAAAATTACTATAACAAAACGTCTGAAGACTTTATCTTTGTTCAGTATAATTTGCATCAAATTCTTATCCGTTGACAATGCTCGTTATGATCGAAACCGTTTGATTAGTGCAGAAAAGTTAGTGTTTTTTGAATATAATGAATTTCTACCAACTATTGAAAATGAACATCTTAAAAAAACAATTGTGCTTTATTAAAAAGAACCTTTAAGACGATTCAATATTTCTTTCTAAATTAAGATATTAAAGAAGTAAAAAAATAAGAGATAAAAATTGTTTTTTGATTAAGAGGATACCAAATTGCTACTTTTGTGGCGATTCAACGGTTTGAAAATGTATACACATGCTTATGGTATCATGTTGTATCTCTTTGCAATAAGAATGCCGAGATAAATGGGAGCAGCAGAAAAATAAACGAGTTCATCAAAGAAAGAAAATTGAGAAAAAAACGTATGCCGTAAGCAATACTCAATACAGGATACTTAAAACACGTATATTGCCGGCTGACTGAGACTCAAACATCAAACTATACATATTATTTTTTTGGCAAGTATATTTAAAATCAGTAATGCATTAATTCAAAGTAATACCTTACCTAACTTCCTTTTTATATAATAATATTGTATTTTTTTTTTAATTGTTTTAAATTAGTCAATTAAGTAATCAACTGATGTTTATCTAATGCTTCAAAAAATTAAATCAAATCAAATGTTCATTTGAATCGTTAGAATTGTCTAAATATATATTTTTTTTCCTTATCTTCAGGCATTCTAGTACATGGATGAACATGGCCATCTTTGGTTTTTTCAATAAATGATAATAAATTATAAACTAATTACCAAGCGTCAGTTCAAGTTCATCCGTACACTTGGATGTCTGAAGATGCCGTCAAGCGAAACCCGAGTCGTTAATGACACAACATGTGGAAATGTATACAGTTTGTACGATTCAAATTCAATTTTGAAACTCCACAGAGCAGTTTCGGTAAAAATTTCGAAATTAAATGTATGGATAATATAAGCTTTTTTATATTTCACATTAACAATTTAAAGATGTGCAATTTATTCGAAAACTTTAATAAATAAATTCATTGATCATCAAATTCGTGGATCACCATTTTTGAATTTATTTCCATTGGGATTTATTTACTACACGCCGTGAAAATAATGAGTACTATCAAAGTTTATATTTTACCCCCACCCTGCGTTCAATAGAAAAGGACAAACCGTGAATTTTGTTTTGTAGTCTATAACATAAGAATCAAAAAATAAAATATACATTTGTACTAATTAAAAAAAAAACGATCAGCCCTGGCTTAGCTCATGAGAAGCATTATCAACTGATAAGAGAATACAATATCACAGTGTTATTTATACAAATCAAAATATATACATATGCCTTTCTACCAAGTATTGACAGTGAACACCCTAAAATTGTATAATAGCATAAGAATCAGAATATTTTTTCAGTTTACTCGTAAACGCTACGATGGTCTGATGATGCTTCTTAAAGAAGCGAAACACACCAGTTAAATAACAAAGTTATCAAAATTTAATTTTATATTTATAGAACTAAAATACTTTGATTATAAGTAATTAGGTGAAAAAATAACAATCATTATATAATATTTATATAAATACTTTGTTTTACTGCCACTGTAATAAATTCATTTTCGTTTTATTTTTATTTGTATCAGCTGCAAATGCTTTCAATATTAGCAAAACTAGTTTTAAGGGCTAAATAAAAAATGACTGATGTAATCTCATTTTTGACGGTCCAATGAAAATGACACATCCGACAGTTTTGAAAAGTTAACATAATTTTTACACATAACTAAATCTCTTAATATTCATTCTTTAGCAAGTGTAGAAAGTAAGTAACTCTAGTTGTTTGTTTTTCATCAGGCATCAGCATATAATTTCATCGTCTGTGCATTTAATTATCGCTCACTCATACGAAATCTGTTTGTAATTTGTATATCTGCCTATTCAGGCTTGATAAATGTAACGACTTTTTAAATATCATACATAAATCTAGTCGGTTTGTGCTAATACCGGGTCTCGTTTTTTTCTATTTATGGATTTGTATTGCACGCTTTCATCTCAATTTGTTTACGTACGTTTATAGCGATGTAAAGCTAAATTTTTACTTTTTTTTAACGGTAAAGCTACTAATAAAGAAAACGTTTTTGAATTTAAACAGTTTTTTTAAAATTGTGGTACGCTGGTAGCTTTAAAGCTTACTAAGACTAAAATTATTCATATGAATATAAAGAATATTACTATATGTTAAAAAAATAATAAAAATAATTGAAACAAAACAGTTTGACAATTTGATAAAATAATTTTTATGAAATATAATAAAAAATGGGTGTCATAAAATAATAAAAAATTTACAATTTATTTACAGGCAACTTCTTAATTACAGAAATAAACATTATAATTTAGTTTGTTAATTCTATAAAACGTACTCTTGTGTAATAGTATTGTAAATACGAAAACTTGCCGAAAAAGAAAATTTAATTTAACTTCTCAAAATTAAATAAAAGTTCTCTTTGCAAATTATACTTTATTATGTCTTAAGAAACTGTTAAGATTGTCTTACTTCAATTCAACTAAGAAACTCTTTAAAGTAATTATTATTGCTTTGTGTATTGTTGTTTTAGTTAATAAGAATATGAAAAAATAACATTAATAGAAATTACTAAATATACTAAAAATAGCTAATAAATCTTTCCGAACAAACTTATTTACTGTTCCAGTTTTATCACGTTAAAAGTTTATTTATAACGCTTCGAGGAATTAAAACCAAATATGCTCAAATTGGTTGTCACCAGTGTTCCCTCTAAGCTGTGCGCTCTGTTCTAATGCATGTGCGCGCACACAACTCACCGAGCGCGCGCACATGCATTAGAACAGAGAGCACAAAATTCAACTAGCTATACCACCACCAGAATAAATTAATTGTCATTATATAGTGTTGTTAATTATTCTCATTATAAAAAATAACCATTTCGTTAAAAAGGTCTAAATACCGTTATGTGGCGCACATTTTTTTTAATTTCCTTTCAAAGCTGCACAGCCAATGTATTTTTCGCACATAACCATCGGAAAATTAGAGGGAACATTGGTTGTCACTGATTTTTATTACGAAATTAAGCATTCAATGAAATATATTTTTCATTACATTAGCGTTCATGCGATGAGTGATTTATTTCAATTTAAGCCGATACGGCTGAATCTATTTTTTGATTGAATTTTAATTATAATTCCTACGAATCAATTTTACTTGCAAATATTGCATTACTTAAATAAATAATCTGTGATTTATTTGACCTTGACGCAGCGATTTCTAAGCTGTAAGGCGTGAAAAAATTATCATAATTGTATTTTCCATAACATAATATACGTCGGGTCTATGGCACAGTGGTCAAAGTCGATGGCTTCCATGACGAGTTCGAATCTCAGCATTTTTTTCCAATCGATTTCTGTTCGAAGGTATGGATGTTTGTAACTTCTGGAAATTTCCTCCCCTAAGAATGTCAAACGGAGCTTATAAATAGCTTACAAGACTTTTTTTAACATCCACTCTTCGTTAAGATTTCGTCATTTAAAAGTGTCTTGTAACACCAGTGAAAAGCCAAATATACTTGTAATATTCATACACAAAGTACTTTATTGTATTTTTTGTAGTTACCAAATTCAAAATCAAGATATTCTCTCACCATCACAATCTCTACGATACTTCACCGATATTAAGCTCAGTGCGGCATAATAAATTTTAATTCTCATCCATGTAAAATTGCGCTTTCTTCAAAATAAATCGTCCAATATACGGCATTTGGCTTGGTGTAATATTCCCACTCTGGTTTCACAGAGCTTTATTTCGTTATATTAATTTTTTTTTTTTAAAAAGCAGCGGGCTATCTTAATACTATTTATTGCAAACATTTAAAACTTTGAATTAGACCCAATATTTTGTCTACTCAATTCAATGTACTACTATGTTATTTCAAATATTCTAAAAAATGTTTGTGTACAGGTTTAAGTTCTAGGTTTTTCCTCACCGTCTATTTAAGAGCACGTATCTACTGAGTACAACCCAGGTGGTACAGCTTTACAATTATTTACTAATTCATATTGTTTGAATTTTTTTCTTAGTATAAAATTTTCAATTCAAAGTATCAAGCATGTTATAGATATTACTCTCTGTCACTTATCTGTCATAAGCAACAGCTTTCGTAAATTACAGATCATTTTAAGTAAATACAATAAATATTACATATAATGTCAGGACCATTCGAGTCTAGACACTTTGATAATTTCACTAGCTTAAAAAACTGTACAACTTAAAACTGAATTTGAATATAAAGTTAAGTAGAGTATTTTTTAATGTGTAAATGCTGAGTGCCTGGAGATAGAAGAAACTTACGCTTATATAATAAAGACACCTGTCTTAAAAAAAACTATTTGAGTTGTTAAAGTTTTGTTGAAATTAGTCATTATGCCAGATTTTGTTTCACTATATGTAACATTTTCATTTTAGTATTTCTATTGTTTTATATTAAACAGGTATAGAAACGAAGCAAACAACATGCTTAGAAAGATGATAGAAATTGAATTCTTATGGAAATTTCTGGGACAAGATGAAATACAAAAAACGGGTCTGCTTAATCAGACACTAATTAACACATTCAAAAATAAATAAAGATGTGAAAACGTCGACCTGGTGACCGATGAAATTTTAGCGCTAAGTGATAAAACTAGATCAATGTTTATGACTTTTATAATCAGCAAAAACATATTTATAAGTAATAAACATTTCACATTGTATTGGAAAATAATTGTAGGTGTTAGTTTGTGAGTAAACATATGAAACTCAGTTTAAAATGGTTAGCTTTGTTGATTAAATTGGCATTTTCTTGATAGAATTCCATTGTCATACGGTAAAAAATATCTAAGTATTAAGTTCTACAATTTGTTTAAATCAGTTCTAAGCTGGCTAAAAAAGCTGAAGTAGTTATAAACTGATTTTAATTTTTTTGTAGAACTAAATAATTGGATATTTTTTACCGTATTACATAGCTTTATTGATTTTTTTTATCTAGAATTTGGTCTTTTTCAGTTACGCAGACAGCGGTTCAATTCCTCTTATAGATTCTCACATATGTCTTCTGAGAAGTGAAGTAAGAAGCCAAGTAGAAAAATATTCAATATTTTCTATTGAACCTTTAAGTACAATCAAGTTTTTATTTAAGTGTACTTATAAATTGAATATTGTTATTTTAGAAAGAAAACACTTTAATTATGAGTATTTACTAAGTTAACTTCACTTTTACGATACTTTTATAGGTGTACAATATTATAAAACATCAGACTCAATGTTTCCTAAAATGTCAAATGGCTGACTTCAATTTTAAGGGACTCACATTATACATTGTTATTTCATATAAAGCTATATTTTAATGATTTTTTAATATGTTTGTATCAAAAAGATTAGATGCCAGTTGTTATTTCATTTATTTCCAATTCATGCATAAAAAGATAAAATAAATGTTTTTGTTTTTGTTATTTTTTCAAAACAGCAGTTTGATTAATTTGATTTATAACACAATCACGTAATTTCCTCATTTATAATCATATTACACTTAAGCAAAATAATCGAATCCATTTACGGTAGTAAATGTCATATTTTCCCGCTATAATTTGCGACACATTTTCTCAGAGAGTTGCCATATAATGAAAAATAAAGCAAGTAAATGATAAAAATATGCTATTTTTTGCCACCAGCCTAAAAATCGCATTAATCAAAAGGAATGAAACTTGGCTCGTCGCCGTTTTTAAGCAGACGCGACGCTGGATTAAATTTATCCAGAGATTGAAAATCATTGAATTTTTGAGAAGGCTATATCAATATTGGGAAAAAGCCTTGCAAATAAATAGGATTATTTACAGTTTATGTAGAATTTTGTCTGTGGTTATTTATAAGACAGATATTTTAAATATTTATGATTTTAAATATGATTTGTTTAGGCTTAGATGAACAAAGTAGTAGTGAATTTTGAGACGATTGAGTCAATTGCCTTCGCCGATTCGTTAATTATTTTTTTATTACTGGGTAGCAATATAGACATATTTTATAAAACCTATATCATCACCGTAGCGTGATAAATTGGTTCGTTACAATTGACAGTTCTGAGTAAACATCAAGCGAACAAGTTGAGCTTTTAGGGTAAAGCTTTCACTCGACATTACTGATGTTATATAGATAATTATTATATGAAAATTTAGGTTGATTTATGTTGTTAATAATAAGCAGGTACAATGCCTGTCGTTATTTATACATTTCTAATAATTATCAATCAAAAAAACTGTTTTCCAAACTAGTACAATAAATACACCAACTGAAAATTTCAGACAAAAATTGATATCAAAGAATCTCATTTTGTAGCTTACCAACCAGCACGGTGACGATAATAAAAATTACGATTGTAAAATATTACGTTCTTATTAATTTACTCACTTAGCTTATTGTTGACAAATCTGTGTTAGAATAGGAAAACAAATGACTCGAGGTTAAATTCTAATTATAATTCATGCTTCATTATTCATTTGTTTTCATATTATACTTACTATTCACAAAGCAGTGTCAGAATAATAAAACAAACGATCAAAGTGACTCGCGTTCTCTACAAAGAGTACGTCGTTTTGATTTTTATCTAGAGCAAAGATAAAGTTACATATTATGTTTGTACTTTGTACTTACACAGTTACGTTATAATATGGAACTAAATTTTTCTATAAGAATTTCAAATTTCGAATGCACTTTATTTTCATTTTATACCTGGAGCTAATAAAATTAAAATCAATCTATTTTAATTACTGGATGTTTTATATGTGGCAGATGACCGCTATGCCGGAAGCTACCTGAAAACTACTTGATAATGAGTGTATTCGCAAAAATTATAGTGTTTTTAACAGCCGATTCTGATAAACATGCTAATACGTTATTGCTAGTTTAATTATTCAATTAAAAAGAAATAGTTAAACCGGTTATAAAAATATCGTCTGACAAATTTTTTTTTGGATATCAAATTGACAGAGCTTTAAGTCCAACAGCGCGTTAACGTCAACGTTCTTCAAATCTCCTTTTTCTTTGATGTTTGGTCATTTGAAATCTCTTTTTATCACTGCTCAAGGAAAGGCGTGACCACTATAGAAGTGAGCAATCCATAGTAAAGCCAGATCACGTCAACACTATATGCGCTAAAATTCAAATTATATTATATACACCTCCCCATATACTATACCAATACATTTATACATACAAAACATAAAGAATAAAACTGAAAAGAGTCATTTTCATAATTTAGAGGGTCTTGTAAATAAAAATTATTTATTTTAGAAGAAAAATCAAATCTAAGGAGTGTCGTTGAATAAAAATGCTTAAACGACTCTTAGGCAATGAAAGTAATTAGCTAAAAACGTGTTCGTGGAAAACATACTTTAAAATTAACTGCTATAATTATATTAGTTTGTTGAGATTTTAAATTTTCATTAAAAATGGTACGTGGCTTTATAAAATCGGTTTAAATAAATTCTAGGCGACGGTTTTGATGGTGTAAAATCACTGCTGATTTGACTTGCAAACCCGATCTAGATAAATTAAAAATTTAGCAATGTTAAGTTTTCTTTTTTTCATTTGCGTAGGTTTTATTAAATAACAAAGAATTTCTTTCCACTGTCATTATAAATAAGTGATCATATTACAAATGTCTGGGACAACAATAAATTCTGAAAAAATGTGAAATTGGGGATAAATGGTTTTGGTGAGAAATATAAAAGATTTTATTTCATTAAGCTCCCTTTAAGAGTCATTTGACACTTATAACTTTTTTCCAAATCAAATAATTGACGTCGAAGGATTTCAAAGCACTTTCTAGTCGTAAATCTATAAAGCTTGTAACTCAATATTTTTCTTCTTAAAAAAAACCCTTTATTTTATTTTTCGACTTACTCAACTTTGTCGCCATAGTCTCAGAACTTTTTTTTTTGATAAACTCAATTCCCAAATTGGTTTAAACTCCAGACAACGCGTAAACAATCCAGTTTTTTATGCTTCATTCGTATCGATGTTTTAAATAAAAGACGATTTTTTTAAAAACGAAAATAACATTTTTATTTTTCTAAGCAATGTTAATAACATTCAGACTAATGGAATGACATTCAATTGGGCCCATTAGTGCTCAAGTGAGCCAAGCGATATTTTAGAATAAAATAGTCAGATGCGTTGTAATATTCTACACGTCTTAAAGTATCGTAAAAGTGAAGTAACCTCAGTTAATAATACACATTTCAATAGCGTTGTTTCGTAAAATAAAAATATTCAATCCACTAAAACACCTAGTAAAGACGTAATTAGTGTAAAAATTTGAATCGTTCAAACTATGTACATTCTCACAGATTTTGTCACTAACGACCCGGGTTTCGCCTTTCGGTATCTTCAGGCATTCTGCCTGAAGGCATGATTTAATATTGAAATTCCACTAAGCACCTTCAGTCGAAATCAAAAAGTAAATTATTAAGTAATTAGTGTACTTAAAAGTCCTAGAAAAAAGTTTTACCATTTTCTTAGTTGGCTCACTTCACCTCTAGAGGGCCCATATATCGTTTTACAAGAAAACGTATTGAATATTATTTTTAGAACTAAAATACTTATCACCTTATTAATAATCTTATTCATAAAATATAATATATATATTTTTTAAATAAAACACAATTTTTAAACCAATTCTATCTACCAACACGTAATGAAGACGTAATTGTACTTAATAGTTCTAGAAAAATGTTTTACCATTTTACAAGTTGGCTTACTTCATTTCTTGAGGGCTTATTTAATAAACCTAGTCTTTGAGTGAAACCGCAATTTATCGTTTATTAAGGGTGCTTAAAAAATAAAGTTTACGAGAAAACGATGAATGAGGGATGTTTTAATACTGTTGTTATTTGCCAGGGCTATAAAAAAAACTATCGATGGATAAAAATAACAATCGATTGAGGTGTTACTGTGTATACTATTATAAACCCAATAGAAAACCGTAATTAAAATCTATGTAATCACTATTTAAAAGAACTATTTGGATACACAGTTTAAAAAAAATCAAGATAGAGCTTTGTTAAATTGTGTTGATAAGTCTTTCTTTCTTGAAGCAAAACGTAATTTAATAGACAACTTATTTTAATTGTTTGTCAAAAATACTGACCATCATAGTTTATATGAGAAATCAGTGAAATTTAATAAATTTGACGACAATAACAAACGCACAGGAAAGCGTCACAAATATCCATTATTCATGGCTGCTTCTTTTATTTTTCTGCCTGTTTCATAGTCCGAATATATATGTATTTAATTAAATTGCTGATTCGCACATTCTTGATAAAGTATAATAATTAGGTTTTTGCGTAAAAATGTATAACACAAGTCTAACACAACATAGCATTCATTGACCCGCATTATATTGAATAGTTAATCTATCAGTCCATCAAAAACCCACAAAGCTTTCAATAACAAACCATTGTCTTAATGCGAATGAAAGCAGCCAATCAATAACTTTGGAATATTTATCGTCATGGGAGTCATAAGCCCGGGCAAATAAATATGGATTGTTGTCCAGCAAATAAGTTTATCAATGTATTGTAGTGCTGTCATATAAAACAGTGCTTTTCGAACTGGGGGCCGCAAACTTCTGGGAGTTTTCAGATTTTCTGCGGCAGTCTGCGAATATTTTCAATTAATTTGATTGGAACAGAATTTAATGAAAAAAATATATCAAAATTTTGGTAAGACGACAAAAAGAGCAGCGGTTGACAAAGTATGGTCCGCGAGTAAATTTTGGTGGTCCGCAAAGAAATCTCACATTATTTTATTAACTTGGTGTATTTTTCGACGCATTTGATCACTTTTATTTCAATATGTAATATTTACCACAAAAGTCCAGTTAGTGGTCTGCTGGATTGAAATTGCGAATTTAGTGTTCCGTGAGCCCAAAAAGTTTGCATACCGCTGGTATATTGCAAAAGAAATATTTCCGTGATAGGATTTGAGAACGTTTAAAACGGGCGAGGCCAAAGAAATTGTCGGACATCATTTTGCGTTCTTAAAAACATCCATTATCCTAAGCCCGTGTTTTTTAACCAGTGGTCCACATGGCCCAAGTTAGCAACAGAGAAAATATCAGTCTAATGGAGCCACAGCATTTGAAGTGGTGAAGCTAAATAAAAAGGTCTCACGCTTCTGAATAATTGTGGATTCGTATTTTTTCTGAGGAAGAAGCTAAACAAAAGGTTTAACCCTTTTTAATAATTGTAGATTCAGTCATATCTGCACTTTTAAATTATGGAATGTCTTATTAATTAGCCGCTTTTTTCGGGAATAATCTCAAGACATCCAAAATCACGGATTACAGAGAGGGGGTCCAGGATATAATGCTCTAATAGCGGATTGTGGTGAATATGAGTATATAAGTTTTTTCTTGGTATTTTTTTATTTCATTCTTCTTGATACTCGAAAAACTAATTAGTATGGGTAAGAGTACCACGGAAAAAATGTGCGACTCAAAAGTAGGCCACGGGCTCAAAAAGGCTGAGAAAATATGCTAAGCCAGTTCTGGCGAACCACAAAGGCTTCCTTTTCTCCCACTTTCTATGCGACGCCACTGACTTGTATTTGAAAAAATAATGAGCAAAATTTAACCCATTCCTCAAAAAATTTCACCATCACTGATAAAAATTTGGCAACACACTTTACGAAACAGCCTGTATATCAAAAATAATACACTTTACTTGAGGTAATATTTATTTTTCATTAAGGCTTTTCTTTTAACATTAAAATATCACAGTACGCATATAATTTTATAAATAGACAAAACGTTTTACCAATATCAAAATTGTGCTTTGTAAAGTTCAACAATCTTAGAAAATATAAAAAAGTATTATTACAACATTATCATTTTGATGGTATTTTAATGCAATGCCCTATTTTCTATGCAACATGAAAAACAGTACTTAATTATTTTAGACCCAAGGAATGAAAAAAAAGTAAAGAATTTTAGTTTGTTAAAACACCATAACAGTAAATATTTTAAATTGAGCAAAAAAACCGTCAGAGTGACTTTATTATTCGAGTAAAATATTTGATGTTGTGAAAATATTTTGGGAACATAGTAGGAATATCAATTTGATGAAATGTTGTCGCGGTTGACACATCTTATCAACATATTTCAAAATCAGTTACAGGGTTTCATGTCAAATGTGTATCACAATAAAAAAAAACATTTAGCGGTTTGTACATTGACATGTCAAAAGTCAAAAGCATTTTTCAGAAATCGTACGATTTCATCATAACGTAATGGCCTTTTTTATGTATTTAGTTCTTCAGTAGCGTTCGTAAAAAAATGTAAAATTCAGCTCTCTTTTTCGGAAAGGGTTAGACCAGGGGTGGGGAACATTTTCTTCTCTAAAGGCCGCATTCACTTTTCTTCGACATAAGGCCGCAGTAAACATTGACATGGGAATTTTTAGACGGAAACAATTTCATACCAATTTCTAAAGCCTAAAAATTTGCGGATTTCCCAAAATTACCAGCGTGGGACCTTTTTTAGGTCTTTCAAGGATTTCGACATCAAAATTCCCAAGAATTTACGAAATTACAAACATTTACAGAATTAGAGAATTGGCCAGAAAGCCGCACCAGAGTAGCAAAAAGGCCGCAGGTTCCGCACGCCTGGGTTAAACTATAGCTTTTTATAATCGGATAGGTAAGAGAAAATAACATAACTAACTGTTTATTACTTCTATTCAGAGAACTATGCCCCGAACACCGCCACTGAATATCTCCCCTTGTACAAAATAAAAAAATGTATTTGAATATGGCTTTGTAGAATTAATCAATATGAAGAAATATAATTTTTGCTCGCCTACCTTGGTAAATTTTAACGAGCTCGAACAAAAAAAAAATTTTCTTCATTTTTATCAATTCAACAAAACCATGTTCCGACATTTTTTTTCCTTTTGAACAAAGGGCTCGCCGACCTAAGTCAATTTCAAGAACCGGCTCGATCGAAAAAATATTTTTTGTTCATTTTGATATATTCAACAAAACCATGTTCCGACATTTTTTTTTCATTTTGAACAAGGGGCTCGCCAACCAAGGTCAATTTTTATAACGGGCTCGATCGAAAAAAATATTTCTTCTTCTTTTCGATAAATTTCATAAAACCATTTTTTTTTTCATTTTGAGCAAAAGGCTCGCAAAAGCTCAATTTTAACAACAGGCTCGCCAACATTCAATAAACTCAGCAACAGGCTTGATAAAAAAATTATTGTTTTTTCATATTGATAAATTCAACAAAACCATGTTCCGACATTTTTTTTCATTTTGAACAATGGGCTCGCAATCCAAGCTCAATTTCAACAAACTTTCAACAAACTCAACAAGCTCGATCGAAAACATATTTTTTCTTCAAATTGATAAATTCTACAAGTTCCAATATTTTCAATATTTCCAAGTTCCGATATTTTTTTTGAACAAAGGGCTCGTCTACCTTTGTCAATTTTGACAACGGGCTCGATCGAAAAAAAAAAATTCTTATTTTTTTTAAATTCAACAAAACCATGTTCCAAGCTCAATTTCAATAACAGGCTCGCCAACTTTCAACAAAGTCAGCAACAGGCTCGATCGAAAAAATATATTTTCTTCAAATCGAAAAATTCTACAAACCATGTTCCAATATATTTTTTTTTATTTTCAACAAAGGGCTCGCCTATCTTTGTCAATTTTAACAACGGGCTCGATTGAAAAAAAAAATCGAACACACCTGACCAGGGTTTCCCAAACTTTTTCTGCAGGCAAAACCGGAAATTTTAACGGAACACCCTTCTTGGAGCATACGTACATGTAATTTATCATCTAACCCAGTGTCTGCCAAACTTTTTTACTTTACGGCACACTGATAAATGGAACTAGTACTACGGCACACCAAGATGCCGCAGATTATCTCCGAAACTCCTTTTTTTTTTAGCTCACTGAGGAATTTGAAATTTTCGATTTGGTATACTTTTTCCGCAGATTATCTCCAAAACTCCTTTTCTTCTAGCTCACCGAGTAATTTCAAATCCTCGATTTGTTACCGTTTTGCTTCCGAAATCCTACATGACAAATATTTGTTTTTGAATAGGCATCATTTAAAATTGACATTTTTAAGGCTTCTTCCACCGCGGCACACCTGAGACTTCTTGGGGCTGTGGTCTTCAACTTTTTATTTATAGTTTATTTTCCTTGTATTTTACTTCAATTCTTTTGCTAGGTTGTAATACCAATTGTTTGTCATACCTTGTTTTTATCACTTAACTTTTGTATAAATATCACTGTTTTATTGTTTTTCTTATCAGCTGACAATGCTCACCATGAGCGAAACCGGTCCTGATCTAATAAATTTTATGTGGAAAAAGTACTAAAAATGTTTTATTATTTTTATTAATACATCTGTTATTTTTATATTAAAGCAATAATTGGATTCTTATAAATAAAAAAAATTAAGAAGTCCCTTTTGTGTTTTAAAATTTTTCCAAAACTTGCGCTTGACATTTATCCATTCAACAATTGTTTGAAATCGTTTCGTTAAATCATCAAACAATCTGAAAAGTTCCCCCTTCCGTTCAGAGCACTTGTATAATTTGGGAATGTTTTTGTTTGTTGACTCTTCTAATCAATTAATCACGGAGTTGCCACTGTTCGAAAGGTCTGTAATTAATGATTATGACAACACTTGCAAAACTGACTGTATATTTTACCAATTGACGAGAAACAATTAAACAAAATTCATAAATAATTACATTACTTTTCTAGGTGAGACTATTTTTGCTTCTTAAATATTATATGACAATAAACTTTTATGTTCACTTGTTTTATAATTAATGTATCGATGAGCACTGTTTATAAGTGCCAATTTTCAAAACACAATGCATAGCAACTACTTTACTATTTTGAAATAAATATGTTTTATTTTTAAATTTGCATTCATCTCTTGATTTTTAGGTGTGCTGCAAACAAGAAAAAACAGTTTTCTAATGTGTTAGGCTTAGAGAATATTATTTTACAGTGCGTCAAAATTGAGTTCAAAAGTTTATAAATCCATTTCAGTTAATATTTCAAAAGTAATTTTAATTCACTTATAATTAAATATTTTTATTTGGTTTTGAATAACTGTCTCTAAAAAATAACAATAAACTAAAAAGAATCTAAAAGCAAAATCGCAACGAAAATAAGTATAGAAAGTTTCCTATTTGAAAATACTTTTTTTGGTTTGAATAGATTCATTCAGCAGATATAATAAAATCTATCAAGCAATCATTTCAAGAGTTTTAAAAATAGATAATAGGTATTTACCAAAAAAACTGAAGTTGGGTTAAGAGGTGTTGTGCTTTAAACTGTCACAACTTTATTTGCTTATTTCTTTTTGTTAGTCAATATTCTTATTTATCCAAAATGCACATTTCAATTACAAAAAACCGGCATGCACTTAAGTAATAACTGTGTTTTCAATAAAAATATCAATCCATCAACCTGAATCAATAAAGATTTTAAGGAATACAACCGTATGTAAATTTACAAAAAAAAAAACAAAATTACCTAAAAAATCCACACAGTGATTGAAATGGAGGGTACGTAACAAATAGTATATTGATATACAATCAAACACATTCTTATGATTTTTACTTAAAAGAAAAAAATGTTTTTAAAGTAAGTAGAATTTGTTTTTATAATCTCGCTCACTATAGCAATATAATTACGTTTCATGGTTATCAGTTTTCAGGAAAAGTAACCTATTATATTATGATTCCAATAATTCGTTTGAAAGCGTTTTAAAATTAAATTTAAAAAAACAGACATGTTTTTTTTATTTTTGTTTTTAAATAGTTATAAGCTAATAAAATCGTTAATAATGCAAAAGTATATGAAGTTTAGTTACGCCGCTGTTCATTCTACGTCTCTTAACATTAAATTGCACAAAATACAAAACAATAAGAAATTTCATAACAATATCTGTTTTTATAAAAAAATATATGCCTTATTATTGTGAACGCATTAAGATAGTTTCAAATACATATATGATTTTTATTAACGTGTTGACACATAACAGATAAACCGTATTAACTGTCGTATACATATTATAAATTTAATTTCATTGGTGTTTTCCGATATATGGGATAAAAGTGTTCGCATTTCATTCACTGTATGTCTAACAAAATGACAGCAATATCCGGGCGCCATGTTTCTAGGGTTGTCATACCTACGGCAATTTGAAAAAAGGAAATGGTGCCATGACAATTCATTTCCGAATAATATCAAAAGTAGAACTACATTGACCAGATGGATCGCGTCGGACAAAGTAGGCAAACCTATCAATTGTCAAGACATCTAAATGATACGGTAGTACTAAGGCATGGGCGTCCAACCGGTAGATCGCGATCGACCGGTCGATCCCAAAGCAAAATTTGGTCGATCCCGAAAGTTTCCGTGAATTTCGAAAGAATATATAATTTAAATATAAAATATACAAAAATACTAAAATTGAATTATTTTGTAAGCACATACCTTTTAAATGATATGTATTTCGCATTTAAAATAAACATTTCTAAGTTTGAAGAAGGGAAAAAACCCTAAATAAAATTTCTTATAAGAATCATGTTGGAAGTTGATCGCGAGGAAACTTGAGCTTGAAAAGTCGATCCCAGGGCAAAAAAGGTTGGACACCCTTGTACTAGGGCAACCAATCCTGCACCCTTTTTTTATCCCAGGATTGAACATTCATCATAAAATCGTATACAAATTCGGTATTAGGAATTGAAAAAATTTCGCTCGTCAATTTTGAAATACTGACTTTTTTTAGCTCTCGGAATTTTAAAAATATTTTCTCACCTGTGCAAATCAATTTTCCAAGACTCAGAAATAGAAAGATTCCAAAACGTTTAAAATTTTTTGAACATTTTTTTTTATCTAATTCCGGATTTGCCCGTTACCCCTTAAAACTATACTATGGCCCCCTTGTAATATACTGTGGCCCTCGGTTAAGAAACCGTACTCCAGGTGGTCTCAAAATAGCTCTGCCAATGATGAGTTGTTTGGTCACATCAATAATAGCTTTGTTATTATTGTAGGCTAGCGGAATTGGATTTTCTCTATTGGTTTAAGAGTGATCGTACAAATAATGGAAAACTGACGTTAATATAGATTATCCCCCGTAGGAACAGTGGGTTATATTATACTTTCCATATTATTCGAGACGCATCGGATCCTATAAAAAGTTTGATCGGTTTCAGTGAACGAAAAGTATTTTGATCTTTTTTATATTAAAAATGAAAACGGATTTTACATGCACGGAACAATGTTCTCTCTTGAATTTGCTTAACACAAGAAATCAGATTGGGTTTGTTATTTTCTTTATAAATTCATTTGAAATTAGCACACAGATCGGTTATGTTTTTTTTGCGAACAGACATTTGCTGCTTTAAATAATTTATTATATTATGCAAAAAAAACATTACAGTGAATCATGGTAAAGCTTCAAAGAGTTCAAATTAAAAAGTTTTACGCATAGTTTTGCTAAATTAATAAATTCGATATTTTTTTCGTTCATTGGCTAAAGAAACAATATGATTTACTTCGTTATCTATGCTATATACCTATTTTATTATAATTTCACAGTGCATTTATAAGGTTTGTTAATTTATAGTTATGTATATTAATTTTGTCATCTTCTTTTTTACTTCTAGTATCCAGTTGCATGGGAAAAATCCCTTAGTTAGAACGCAAACTTGGTTTAAAAATAGCTTGTTAACAAAGCAAATCATGTTAGCCATTTAACTAAGTCTTCCAAGCAACGTAATTTAAAAATAATATGAAGACTTGAAATATCGACAAGCTGTCGCGACGCAGGTTGACCTGATGCTTACAAATTTCTCTATTTTCTGTTGTTATTTTTTTATAATAAGGGTCGCAATTATTTTGAGCAAAAAGTAAATTTACCACCGTAATATTGCCAAGATAGATTGATATAGTGGGCCTATATGTAATTTATGAGTGAAATTTCATTTTTATATTTCGTTTTTAAATTTGTAAAGTAAGCTTGAGAAAAAAAAAACTTTGCTTAAATATTAGTCTAGTGCTCGAGTGGATACAAAATATGTGATCAATTTTATATTACTCCACGTATTGTTTATCTTTATCCCAATGTGGAGCATATTGAAGGTATTTCAACCGAAGCTTTTTAGTCAGTCGTTCAACCTCTCTTTTTCAAAGAGAGTAGTAGAGATAAAAGGAGAAGGCTAGGACAGCAATAATAGTTAACTAATCGCTCTCGCTACATGGGAAAGTATTTTTAAACATCACAACCACTAGGGTATCCAATCCCGAAGCCTTTTTCCAATCCCGGGATTTCAGAATTGAATAATTTTCAATCCCTCTATTATATCTCAATTCGCTATACTTTTTCCCAGATTATCACAAAACCTCGTTTTTTTCTATTCTCGATTTGCCAATTTCGTGTCAATTTTCGGGATTTGCTCAAAATTTCTCAATCCCGAAATCCCGGGATTGCAGCCGTATCATTCCCGGAATTTCGGGATCAGAAAATTCAACGGGATTGGATGTCCTAACAACCACCCATGTTTTTTAACATAAATCGATAAATCAATCGAAAAAATGCTGTTCGTACTGGGAATCGAGCCCATAAGGTCCGGAATGGAAGCCCACAACACTAACCGCTGAGCCTTAGGACCCGGTTGATATATTGTTAATGCTATTTTTCTTTGAGTTAACAAGCAAAGTTTATCTATTATAAATTATTGTAATTAAAAAATTTTGGGAAATTCCGTGCAGTAATTTCATTTACTGTTTTTTTTTGTAAATTTATTCATTGTTTCAATCACAAACAAAATGTATAATACTCTTTTAATTAAGGAAATTATTTGAAATGTAAAATAAAATATCATTCGAAGTACAGATTATTTTTTTTTTACTTGAGAACTCGAATTTATTTTTTGATTATTCCGAATTTGTTTTGAATACAGTGAAAAATAATTAAGTCGATTATTTTTAATTGTATAAACATAAAACGGGTCAATATAATAGGACTACGTGTACTTTAATCATTTTTAACTGCCAAATAAAAGCCACTGATCAATCATCATTATTCTCACCATGTTTCATCTCACAATGCAATAATTTTAAGCAATTTACTTTTTTAATAAAAACACAATAATCCTTTGTACTTCATTCCACTTTATTTAATATGTCAGGACCGGTTTCGCTCATTGCGAGCATTGTCAACTGATAAGAAATATAATTTAACAATGCTATTTATACAAAATTGAAAAGTTATACACAACAATTGGCATTGAAAAGAAGAGAAAAGAATGAAGTACAAAGGATTATTGTGTTTTTATTAATATAATGCCTTTCCACCAAGTATTGACACCCTAAAAGTGATTTACTTTTTTGCTTAATATATCAATCAATAAACAATAATTTCATGGTATTATTTTACGTCAAACAATTGGCAACAAAAATCAATATAGCAATTCCGACCGATCCAATTTATCATAATTTATAATTAATAACCAAATACATAATAAGAGAGAGTCATTTCCCCAAATAATTGATTGTATATAAAAATAAAATCATCAATTACCACATATCGCAATCAATAGCTCTTAACTAAGTGATAAACACTTTTATATATTAAATATAAACAATATGTACACTTATTTCTCAAGAGTCAATTCAAAATCATCTGTGCACTTGAACGTCTGAAGAATAAAGGCGAAACCCGGGTAGTTAGTTAGTGAAAAAACATGTGAGAATGTACAAAATTTCTTATTGAAATTCCAGTAAGTAATAGTTTATTTATTATGAGTTGCATTTAATGCCTTGCCTTCAATTAATTACGACAATATTAACGTTGTTTAATGTAATTATTTTTACTTAATAGTTTAATCAGCTATAATGTATTTGTTTGAGTGTTTAGATACAGTAACATTAGTATAATAAATGTGGTAATGGGTGAGTTGTTCACGTACGTAAAGCTACTAACCGTCCATTGATATTCTCCAGAGATTTGGCTGCAAACTATTGACGTCATTTCTAAACGTATTACTCAATCTATTAGTAGATTAATATATTATGTATGCATTATACCTCGAAATGACTGGTGATGGAATGGTCAATGTTTTTTACCTCAGTTGCGGTACTCACGGGTTCGGATTCCAGTACGAACAGCTTAAGATTATTTTTCAATTACTTATCTAAACACACTGGTCCACGCAGAATTTTTGATTGTTGAAAAATATTAAAGTTTTTCCTAGTGGCATTATCAATGGTAGCATTATTATGGTCCCATAAAATAATATTAATTTCAGGTGAAAAAAACTGCCAATCTAATATGGTGAGAAATAAAAAAAAGATTACGACACAATTGAAATCAAATCCTAAATTGAAAGTAAATTTGGCACTGCGCTTAGAACAGTTAACTCATCATGATTTACCGCATCCCAACCCTCTTAACGCAGCTTTCACTGAAAAGTAATGGCCAAGAGCTAAAGTTTATCACCCTTAACATAAAGGTGCGGTTGCTTACCTTTAGAGGTTTACCATCCCAAAGGAACCACCACTATTCTTCATCAAGTGATATGTAACGGAATTTGAGAGATTCAAATTTAAGCTCGTCTTTTCTTATAGTTGTCACCATTGTTATGTCTCACACCCAACAATAATGACACAACCCTGAATAATTAATATATAATACTTATATTAATACAAAGATTTTTTATATATTACACTATTCATTGTCTTGATGAATAGATTTGTATGTGTGATGAACACAATGACTGGTTACATCATAAGCGCACGACGCGCACCCTTGGGGCCTCATTCTCAGGGCCCCTCAAAATAACATATATTTGATTAAGTAGAGCTAGAAAGATTTATTTGTTTTCTCTCGGAATAAAGAATATAGAAATAAATATAAACAACTTTTTCTCATATAAGTTCAACTCAAAACATCACTTTGTGATTTTGCTAAAGTTTTGATAAATTTGAATTGAATTGAGATAAAAGACTAAATGATTCACTATAAAGATGAAACAAGTCAGTTTAGATATGTCAAAAGTTTGGTCGGCCATATTTCAAAACTACCAATTTCTAGTTATGTTTTATGGAACTATATCATCGTTTTTATTATCTTCTTACTGATTTAATGACATTAATAAAATAAATATCTTTGAGTATTAAATAATTTAATAATTGAAAACACAAAGTGACGTGTATTATCAACAGTAAAAAAATGACAAATTAGTCAACGGAAAGTGAACAACATAGACAAAATTTATGAGAGATATACGAGAATGTAAATAGAAAGAATCATTTTGAAAAACGGAAATAACACTTTATTTGCACAAGTGAATCAATGAAATTTTAATTTAAAAATTCTACTACAAACAAAGGTTAAAAAGAGAAAAAATAATGTGCGATTTTAACAATGAAAAGCTTTCAACTGATCGAATGTATAAAATATATATATCACCCTTTTCTTTTGTGTATAGTAATTTTATTTACCATTCATCATTTTTAAACGTGTATTATCCAAATCATTATTGATAGGCTTTGTTCATACACTGTAGGGTAAAAACACCCCAGCTTCTTTCCAAAAGCTTAATTATATTGTATTTTACTGATGTTTACGATGCTATATTACTCCGATTAAAATTTACCTTTTTAATATCAATTACTGGTCAAAGTAGGCAAGATTTATAATATTCAGACCGAAAACATGATATTTTTTTCGGCTTGAAAAACTTTACCTATAATTCAAAAGTATTCAAGTTCTCTTTTCAAGTAATTTACTTGTTAAAAGAAAGTAAAAAAAAAAAGAGAATAATAAAACAATAATTTCCTAATGGTGTTTCACAATTATTATAAACCATGTATTTTCAAATAAAAATAATCAATACTTAGCCCATATTGGTCAAACTTCAACTACCACACTCAATAATCTTTTAAGTCAGTAATTATACTGCTGACAACGGTTTATGCTGAAATAACTATCAACAATATTACAGAATATCTGTGGAACGAAATACATGGCTTATTTGCCAAATAAAGTTCAATTTACCCAAAGTATTCATCAATTCAACACGAATCTTTAAATTGAGCAAACGTTTATAAACTACATTAATTGAAAGTGGATAGATATTTTGTTATTCAGTTACTACGAAATAGATACTCTATCTTTGTAGTATGGATAGAAGGATAGGGGTTGGACAGAACTAGTGGTTAACTAATCACTCTCACTAAGCTTTATTATCTTTAAAATTGATAAAGCGGTAAGAAGAAAATTTTCAAGCATCGAAAACAGCCATGTCTTCGAACAGAAATTTAAATTTTGTTTGAAAAAAAATGCTTTTCGTACTGGAACTCGAATTCGTGAGATCCGCCATAGAAGCCCATGACGTTGACCACTGCGCCACGCTACCTACATAAATATTACAATCATACCAATAACAAAAAAATAATATTATTTACACCATTCGATACTACGATAACTACCGGTTTTGCTCAGGTGGTACACATTTTGATCAATGTAGTTGATTGTGAAGATTAAATTAGTTTTGGTTCAAGTATGTATTAAAAAAGACTTTCAGTTTTATTTTAGTTAACGATTATTTTTCGTAGCCAGATTGTTTTTTTTATTATTTGCCACTGCCGTACGTCTTTCATACTGCACAGTGCACATAGTACGGAATTATTATTATTTTAAAGAGAATTCCGAAAAGAAATTTAAATTTAAAAACGTCTTTTTTGACCAACGCCATTGGTTTTTTTTGATAGCATTTAACATTTTTCCCACAGCGTAAATACCAAAGTTTACGTTGCATTCAAGAAAATCGCTCTGTTTGCTTTTTAAATGGCACGAAAAATTCTGTGAAAACGTCTAATATTCCATCCATTTACGGAAAGATATCATCGCAAAGTAATGCGAACTTAAATCAACAGTAAGTTTTTTTCACAAATTTAAAATAAAATTGTATTTTGGAAACAATTATTATATTAATCAATTATAACAACTATTCATGGAACTCTCAAGACCAACAAGCTCTCTCAATGAATATTTGAAAGTTAATTGGATAAAAACTTTTTTTTTCTTATAGGAAAACAAACTTACATTTTTAAAATCTTAATAATATTAAGCTTTAAGGCTTAACCAAGCGTCCATGTGGCAGATTTCATGACGCTTATTCTATTTTTACTTCTCCTCGTCAAGCACAACAAAAAAAATTACGGCTGAGCATTTCATCGTTAGAATTAGTACCGATTAATGAGAAAATTTATAGATCTACACATTTTTGTGTTGTCACCTTAGGTTTGTTTTGTAATTTGAGCCGGAATAGGTCTTCAGGCTAGTATTCTTATCTTCTTCTTCTGAGTCATTAGTGATTTATTCTGATAAGATCTTGGTAGTTGTAAATGGGGTTAGTGATAAAAAAGAAAACGATTTATCAGTTTCCTAACTATATTATTGCTCAGGTAAAGACTTCATATCTTTTCCCGTATAAATTCTAGATAATAACTCCTAGGTAAGGATTCATTCGTCTTAAGTTTTTTTATGCAAAAAATTACTGGAAAAAATTTACAGCAAAAACTAGCTGACAGTTTAGTTTTTGAGAACGATTTTCCACTTAGCCCCCAAGGCGGAAAAATACGTATGTCAAAAGGAAATAATGTTTTCTGAGCAGGAAAGTCGTATGAACGTTAAATTGGAAGATATTGCATACGATTGCTATTGGGTTACACATGAAAAGCTGATAGCTGGGAGGGAATGTAATTTTCTTCGAGTATCTACATTCCAGCATTCGCTTGCATTTAAACTATTCTGAATCTTTATGCTTACCAAGTCGCTACTGAATCAACTTGGCAAGATTCAAAGACATAAACTGACCGAGAGCAAAGTAAAGTAGATTATTTTATGATAAAAAAAAACAAGAAAAGTGTTAGGTTGCCGACTTTTATGAAAAAACTCCAATGTTATTTTCAATCATTTATTTTTGAAGCATTTTATTGTTTGGCTTACTTGGATGGCGTTTCGTTATCAGTCAGTGTTTTATTTGGAATGATTTTTTTAAATCTATTTTTCTATTGAAACTTCAGTTCAAAGTTATAATTTCAGCATTTATAAAAAATAATACTTAAAACTCTTAACTAGAAAATAAAACTATATTTTTGCTTTAAGTTTTCATGTTAATAAAATGTGTATTTAACTTTTTCAACTAGTTTATTTGATAGGTTCACTTTAAAAGTAAATGATTTAAAAAATAATACATAAGTTTACATCATTTTACAAATGTGTTTTTTACATTGGTTCATTAATATTAGTGTTGTAAAGACAAAAAAAAAAAATCAAAATTGTATGCTTTTAGTTTTATCAAAAAATGTATTATTTAATTTAAAATAAATGGAATATGCCGTCTGGCACATTAGAGAATATAAATTTGAATACTGCATTGTTTCCTTGTTGGAGTTTCCCTGATCATTAAGATGATAACACTTGTGTATACTTTTAATAACTGTATTAATTTTTATTATCAGTGCTTCTTCCCCGTGTGATAATGCGATTCTGAAAGATTCAATTTCGTCTTTTGTTTATTTAATTATTCTAGACCGTTGTTATATAAAAAGTAAGGTAAAAAAAATCGTCATATATACAGCGACCTGAACTTGTTAGAATAATAATAATAATAGTGAGTCTTGCTCGATTAAAATATTTATGAATAAAATATCTAAAAATAAATATTTACTATGCAATGACACGACGGAAAAATATTATTTTTTCTTCAGACAGGTATAATTTTTTGATTTATAAAGGGAAAAATTCTAATCATTCTCCAGAAGTATGCACGCGTCGGAAGGCTGGAAAGAATTCTTTTGGAAATATTCATTGAAAACCCTTATCTTTCGAAACATTCCAATATGTCTGACGTATTATTATCTTTTCACGAGGGAAGGAATGTCATCATTATTCTATTGATATCTGATGGACGTTTGATTATTTATTACACGAAGAAGCAGAAAAAAATATTTTTCGGAGAAAGCTTTCATTTTCTTTTAAATTTGATCATAAATCGATTATATATATATATATATATATATATATGTATATTTATATATATACATATATATATATGTATATATATATATATACCACTGAGTAAATATTTAATGAATAAAAATGGATGTTTGTTTGTTAGTATTTTATGCGTTGCCACACCGCTCATCCGATTGCAATAAAACTTTTTTCTTGCACTTCCGGTAAGGTTATAATCATAGTAAAATTAGCTTTCAGTAAGTCTTAAATATAAAAATCAATGTTTGTATGTCTGCCATATAATTCATTTTGACAACGTATGCTTGCACTTGCGCGAAGTTATAGTACAATTAACTTACAGAAGGTGGCGCGTGTGTCGTATCATAGACAATTGGCAGCAAATGTCAAACGTCAAACAGACAGCAAAAGAAAACATGGACTTAAATAAACACAATTAAAAAACACTTTCTTTCTTTGAGTAGCAATGCAAAGCTTGCCGGGAAGCAGCTAGTATAATACAAAATATTATAGAAACTTTTCTTGTTATTTAGGATTATTTCATCTCAATACTTTTCTTTTACGCATGGAATATGTTGAATTATTTACTTATAAATAATAACTTCAAAGCTAGGCGTTTCAAAGAGTCACTCTATTAACTAATGACCTGATTTAGTGGCCAATAATATATTTTTACAATGACGAGTACCCTTAAAAGCTCGTAGACTCTTTGAGAGTGAGCATTTGATTTTATTTTCATGTTAAATATATTAATAATATTAGGAATTTTCGATATTAGTGCCAGACTAATTACTCCAAAAGTAAATTGATTGTATTATCCCTTCAAGATTCAAGTAGTATAAATCGATTTATGTGTTGAATCGTGATATTAAAGTTTTAATAATTGAGTATTATTTAGTGCAAGGCTGTGGAGTCGGGTTAAAACAAGACGACTTCAAATCCAGATTTAAAATAAAAAACGGCTCCTACTTCAAAGATTTTTTTCAATAATTTTATTTTGATTTATAAGTATACCATCAGATCAGCTTTAGTCAGCCTAGCATGCAGTGGCAAAACTATGGACTCTTGCTGTTTGAATACACATCGATAATTTTTTTTTTAATGGGTTTGAGTTGTAAACAAATTCCGACTCTGACTCCGACTCCGAATCTAAAGCCATGATTTATTGTTGTTTTTAACTCTTACTTTATAGTTAACGGTAGTTAAAATTTTTTAATATCTTCATTATAGGCCTTATTTTCAAGAGAAGGTTGATTAAAACATACATATTCAACCAGTGGCGGCGGGTCAATGTGGCATTGGATCAATGCACCCCTTGTATTTGCAGGGCCGATTATATTTCATGAAATAACATTCAAACATAACATTTTTACCATTCACTCATATTAAAGTCTTCTTGTATTTATTGTCGATAGTTAATTAACACGATTCGATTTCTAAAATATTTATTATTTCATGAAATGTAACCGCCCCTGCATATAAAAGGGGTGCATTGATCCAGTGCCACATTGACTGGCCGCCACTGTATTCAACGACGCAGCAAGTTATTTATAACTTCTCGTTAAAAAAAAAAGAATGATTCGATCCTGGGTGAAAAAGTAATAAGGAATGGACCTCACAATTTATCACCGGACACGGTGCATTTAATGCCAAGTTACATAAATTTAAAATCAAACTTAGCCCACACTGCCCTTGTGGTGAGAGTCATCAAGATTCAGAGCATATTCTCTGGAATTGTCCGATTATGTCAGTAGAAAGAAGCATATTGTTTTTGTCATGTAGAAATAATCGTGATGGTCCTATCGGGCATCCAGATCTAGTTTCGTCTTCAGAAAATTTCTGTCACTTCAAGAAATTTGCTACTTCTTTTGGAGAAAAAGTTTACCTTCCTAGTCCCTCACCATTCAATCCTTAATCACATCTGTCTCAAAATTAAAAGTTGCTTATTAGTCCCATTAACTATCATTCTTGCTTATCTTCTTCATTTAATTGTTTTACTTGTAATTATACCAATTCTTTGCATTTAATTAACCTTTATTAATATCTATATATTTGTAATTATTATTTATTGTTGCCTTTCAAATTGTACCTAAATAAAATGTATCTTAACTGTATCATTGAGGAGATATCATCTTCGGTGTGATGCAGAAAAGAAAAGAAAAAAGTTTATCAATTTAAAAAAAAAAGAATGAAGGTTTCGGTGCGTTTATATTAGAAGAGATATAAAGTTGACAAAAACCTCCCTACTAAAAATCTCATATTTTATTTAGTTCAATTTTAATGAACTTTGTGAGCTACCAATTATTAAATAACTAAATATCTCATTCAAGTTGATGAACAATAGAGTTTTTACAATAGTTTATGACACTCGTAAAATCAGTGGATAAAAGTGTGATAGTGTGTTTAAGATTGAACTTGATTTTTACTTTTATTTAGACGTCATGAAATATTATTTTAGCTATGAGGCACATGCTTTGTACTCCAGATTGATTCAATTATTAGTTTATCAGTAGATTAAAAGCTTCTTAGTTTAATCTAATGCAGTACATTTCATATACTCTTTTATGAATTGTATCCATCGTTAAAATGTTTGCAGTATTAATGCCGGCGTGTAAAATATAGCTGCGTGTCTTTAGTTAAATTATTTTCATATACGAATTTGTGTTGACTTGTTCGAATGGTAAACATTTAAGCCGGATAGTCTTACTTACTAAATGTTTGCTGACTAATTTATCTCTACTATATATTTCCCCGTAACGAAGTTTCCAACGATAACATTCTACATTTTACAGCGTTGGTTTGGAACCTTTTATGAATCACAAAAACTAAAATGTAGATGTTTTGAAGTGTACGAATAATTATAGTCTTTGAGAAGTGAAGTGAACCTAGTAGCAAAATGGTGAAACTTTTCTTTCGGACTTTTAAGTACAATCACGTCTTTACTAGATATTTTTACGGATTTCCTATTAAATTCACTTCAATTTTACGACATCCTAAGACATGTCGAACATTATTACGCATCTAACTGAAATTAAATTACTTCTGAGCTCATTCATTAACTAGGAGGCTGTCAGCATTCGCTCAATGCAGTCAATTTAAACTATGTGCCCACCTAATGAGAGGGTGCGCTATGCGTTAAATGTTTACTAAAAACATACGCTTACACACGCTCTCTCACTGCGCATACGCCAGCAAAGAGTGAGAGAGAATCTGTCTTGTAACGAATACATCGACACAAATATATTATATTGTAATATATTGATACTATCGATGATGGATATAGCAGTAATTTATAAAAAAAAAAAACATTGAAACGAACGTCCAAATTAAGACGAAACATATTTCAACAAAAAAACACTAAGAACGTAGTATGCTCCTTTTTGATATCCTTATGTAAAAAAATACCCATGCTATAAACACTGTTTGTTGGGCTTGGCCGCTTTAATAACAATGACGCAAATTAGTCACTAATGAGTTTTATCTTCAAACTGACTGACCCAGCACTAATTATGAGATAACCTTAATTGCAAATTGCAATACAATTTTACACACAACAAAAACATATTTTTTAAAAATTTCATGGTCTATGTATATAAACTATTTTTAAATCCAAATTAAATGAATGACTTAGTAGTTAAAAACAAAGGTATATTATGGACTCAAGTTGAGTACTTCAACATTGGGTTATTTATCGAGGGCTGGTCTTAGTTCAATTACTCGACCTCTCTTATCAGTAGTGCTATTCCCGCGTGCATGGTGCTTATTTTTGACTGTCAGAAATACTTAACACAATCACGTTTTGAGTAAACAGAACGTCCAACACAATTACGTGTTGAATATTTCAGACCGTCGAAAATATGTTCTATTCACGCGGGAATAGCAGTACAGATAGATGAGGAATGCAAAGACGAGTTTTGAAATAATTGCTCTCGTTATGTTTAAAAAATTTGTAAGATTAAAAATATGAAAATAGTACAGCAATACTATAATAATAAAAAGTACTTAATTAAAAATTGGATTAAGCAGAAATTATCATTACTGAAATTTATTTTATTAAATGAATTAAATATTGTATTATTTATCATGCCAAAATTAATTTAAAATCCAAAGCTTTTTAATCACTGATCTGTATGATACAGAAGATGTAGAATAATCAAATATATTCGTACGATGTTCAATTAATTCTTGTGCTTGGCTTAAAACTGTATAATATTAATTTGAAGTTCCTTGAGTAAGTTTTACATTTTCCTTAGTTACTCGCGACTGCTATTCTAACAGTTTATTAAGACTTCATTTATTAACTGAGCATTTTACATGATAAAAAATATTTTAAGATTGCATCAACAATTTAGTATTTACTGCGATAAACTGCGTCAAAATATTTACAGTCAAATTCGTGCATCACGAATCACGAATCACAAAGTAAAATAAGTTAATTTCTTTTATTCTTGCTCTTTATTGACAAAGGATACATTACAGATACTCAAAACCAACGTGTCGCGAACCTAGATAATTTATGACCACACGTAACCAATAGATAATATCATTTGGAACATTTTATTAATACATTATAATTAAAGAATTTGGATCTTTGAAATACGAAATATCAAATTTGAATTCAATCGCATATTTTATCAGGGATTATTTTATCAATTTAATAAGTAAGTGAGTTTTGAGCTGAATTCTATTCAGTGCGCCACATACGATTTCAAAGTGTGACACGCAGCATATTAAAAATTGATAAAAAATGATTATATCAAAATTACTTTTTTATTTATTTATTAAACATTGCATAAAATTGACAAATTACAAACTGAAGACTTTAACAATGAAGAAAAACATAATATAATTTAATATTAAAAGCAGTAGAAAAAAATGGCAAAGAATTCGACTAAGAAATCTTCGACAAACTCTACTAACAAATAAAAAATGCATTCGTCGGAACTCACCCAAGAAAACAAGTATGATAAGATTAGTTATTTTAAGTTTAGTTAAATACACTTGTATAAGATTCATTTATCAAGGTAACAAAGATGTGCAGTGCGAATTTAAGGGATGGCGGAATTGAAATTATAAATAATCAAAATATTTTCAAAATTTGTAAAAAACAGATATTTTCTTTAAATATTTACTTAAAAATGTTAAATATTGAAATAACAAATGTTTATAAATTTATATATACATAGTACATACCTAGTTACCTTCTTTTCACATTTATTTTCGGGTATTTGGCGGTGTGGAATATGCGTGCTATTGAATTTACTGTTTTAACCCTCTGCAAAATAACGTTGCTTATCACTGATTTAGGATCATATTCATTATATTAGACATTCCATATTTCGTATGAACGATACGTATTATATATATTGTCGAGAAATTTATGAGGTAAACATATTATGATGAAAATGTCATACTCTATATTTAAATTTGGAAAACATTTCTCGCTTCATATCCGGAAAACTTCAAGCGTATGGGAATATATTGTTTTTGGGATACAATTTATACAAATGTTGCTAGTTGTTTTGTTTGTGTGGTTTTCATTGAAATAAGAAACATATTGCAATCTATCTGAGTATTCAAATTCAAAATGAAATACGGAATTACGATAAAATAAAATTGATGGTAAATTTATATTAAATAATTATAAAAAAACGAAATTTATCACAAGATGGAATGGAATGACGTATTTAGTTCTACAAACAGTTTTTGAAATATAGTTATTAGCTATTTTGACGCATGCCTTCATCAGAACTTTGTTTAAGCCTACATTTACTCAGTTATATATACTAGGTTAGAAAAGATTCACAATACATCCTGTAATCCACTCTAACATTCTAATTTATATTACAAATTATAGTTCACTTTTAGGGTGTTGACTGCCAATACTTGGTGGTAAGGCATTATATTAAGAAAAACACAATATTCCTTTGTATTTATTTCCACTTTTATTTATCAAGATAAGAACCGGGTTTGCTCATGGAGAGCATTATCAACTGATGAACAAAACTGGTTATAAAATAAATTCAAAGAAATATTGTGTTTTTCTTAATACAAATTATTGTATTACATTTATTAAACATGACTTTAGTGTATCTAAGAACGATAGCATATATGGGATTATTCAAAGTAAATCAGTTTAAATTAAATTGATTTTGTAATACTCAATATGCTTTGCTTAAAAACGTATTATTTTCATAAAAAATGATCATTTTTTATCACGGTACATCGACAACATGGCTGACGAATAGTGATGTACTCTTGAAAAACTTATCTTTAGGAAAATAATATTATATTTGCGAATGTATTGCGCAAAGAAGCAGTTGTCAAAATTTGAGATGAACACAGAAAACAATTTCACTGGCAACACATTTACATGTTTTAACATGCCATAATCTTATATGAATTTCGAACATAAAACATCATATTGTATTTCGTATTTTCATCACATCATAGTGAGAAAATGAAATATATATATACATACAATGTCACTTATATTTAGGTCTCAAATTAAGTGTTTAAGGTGTACTTAAATGTATTGTTCCCAAACTGTTTCTGTCAATGCATTTATAATGATTCAATGTTTTGGTGGTAAAATTTACGACATTCAAGAAAACTTATGTTAAATGTTTTATCGTTGGCCATTATTGTTGTTATTATATGAGTAAACTTCTGCTGATAAAATTATCTTCTATGATTTATAATTTGTTTTTCTGTTTATGGTTGTGTTTCGTTGAAACAATGTGGCTTGGAAAACATTTTGAAATAAGAGAAAAAAACTGTGTAACCTTTATTATGCAAAGCGAACAGTTTGCACAAGTGCCAAAGCTTGTATGAAGGAAAAATAATGTCATAGTGAATGATTAAGAGATATTTTTTAGTAAAATATGAAAAAAACAAATATTACAATTAAAATAAAAAAGTCTTCAAGATAATGTGTGCTTTCGTTTATATACTGAAGTTAAGTACGTTACTATTTTTTCCTTTTCTTTTACCTTTAAGAAAATTGTCTTACACTTAAAAGTGATTTGATATATATATTTTTTTGGCAAGTGTACACCAAAAAGTTAGCATCACTGAGTATTCATGATTAACAAAAGGAGACTTTCGTAAAGATAAGATAAAAATAAAAAAAAGTTTTAAATGAAACCACAGTCCGCATTATTTTCAACAATTTCAACTCCCAATGCGTGAGCATAAATGAACTTTTACGGAAAATTTCAACAGAATTAACATTTACGACAACGTATATGATATAAGTTTGTGTTCCTATTAGTGATTCGGGACTTGAATTTTAAACTTTCCTAGATAAGCTAACAATTATTAATTGAAACCTGATAATATTTCTTACTCTACAAGGAGCGGTTAAGAATTTTTATTTTAAGCGTTGCATCTAAAAATCAAACTAATCTATTTTTATTTCATCTGTTTTACTTTGAAGGCTTATATGGAAGAAGACGAAAATTTGATGCAATTTCCCCTAGAAAGTTGTGATGAAAAATATCTGATCATATTAATGTATATTTTATAACAATAATCAATAAACTTTAGAATAAGAACTTAACACTCTATAAAAAATCTACCATTACATTTATATCGTAAAATTTTGGCAAAGCAATATTTATAATGCTTCCTAACAAATCTTTAAATCCCTTGCAAAATAAAATATTACGTTGTGTGTGAAATACCAAAACGGAAATGTTTCATCTACATTGTAACGATAGCAGCTATAAACAAATGAACAAGAGATTATAAGATTTAAAAAAAAACAAAACCAACTCAACTGTCAAATGGTCTGTTTCAAATTCAAAAGAGCACCAAAGAAAAACGAGAACAGACATCAAGTGTAAAATTTCCGCGACAAATCCTTGTATTTTCTTGTTTCTTGTCGGGAAAAGCTCCAAGGATCCATAAATAAAATAAACTTGAGCATTTCGCACCACGGAAACTGTTTCCGCAGAGCTGAAATTGAATTCTTGTGAGACGAGAGAGGATTTGCATGCAAGGCGATTTTATTCGAACGTCACTCGAGCCAATTGTGAGAAGTATTAGAGGCGCCTTCGAAACATGAGTTTTTACGCAAATACGTTGTGCTATTTTTTTATAATCTGCGATTATTAATATTATATAAGATTCAAAGCTGTACAAATCCATAATTTTTATAAAAGACTAGTGAGTACCCGGCATGCGTTGCAATGCCCTTTAAATAAAAAAAAGTGTTCGTCTTTCAATCGTGTTTATTACAAATGGTATCATTGTTCAATAATATAGTATGTATATTTTTTTTTATTGTTTCATTCGCATACATTTTTGTTAAACCATATTGGATTCAAAAAAAGTATTATACAGCTAATCTTTTATAACGTTCTGTCAATGCATGTTCCATATTCAAATGATCTCATTCGTTTTTCAATCCAATGATCGCTTCACATGTTGCAATCAAATAGCTAGGTACTTTATTTCCATCGAAGCGATATGGGTAAAGAATTTACATTCCTCATAACATATCACATTTCGTATTAATAAATACTTCTTGAAATATCAACAAACAAGCCAAACACTTTCTTTCGGCATACTAATATTATCACTTTTAGGGTGTTCACTGTCAATATTTGGTGGAAAGGCATTATATTAATAAAAACACAATATTCCTTTGTACTTTATTTCACTTTAGTAGTTCAGAACCGGTTTCGCTCATTGCAAGCATTGTCAACTGATAAGAAAAATATATAAAAATTTCCCAAATTTTAATTGTGTTTATAATTGCCATCATTCACCACTAATAATTTATTAGTCTTTAATGATTTTTTAATTGCATGTTACAGGTTTTGTGTAATTGAAGCGTCACTTATAAACTTGTTATTTGTAAATTCTTTTCATTGTTAATTGTTGCTGACACCTTTTATTTCAATTTAATTTTGTATAAATAGCACAATTAATATATTTTTATTACCAGTTAACAATGCTCGCAATGAGCGAAACCGGTCCTGACCTATTAAATAAAGTGGAATAAAGTGCACAGAAATATTTTGTTTTTATAAATACTAATAAAAGTTCATAAATAAATAGACAAAACTAATTGATAAACTCTCAACTCAATTTTTTATACATGGTTTCGAAATAACACGGTATACTATAAAAAACGAATATAATAGTTTTACACAAATTATTTTTTCTAACCTTAGTAACGGAAGTCTCGGTAAAAACAACACGATTTTCAATGACGTCATTGATATTTGTGATGTCTAAAAATACTTTTCGACCTTTACAATTCTAAAATAGCGGAGCGTAACTAGAGCAATTAGCTAATCACGAGATGCTCTAACTCTTTCGTTTCTACCACTTCTCTCTTCTAAAAAAGAAAGGAAAACTTCGGATGTGATACCTATGTACATCAGAAGGTTATATGTTCCATATTGGGAGCGGACATGGATTTAAAAAAAAAATATTCACTTTTCGGCTTGTGCTTTTAAGTTTTAATAATTAAATTGGTTTCCATTATGTAATCTATTTTTGAATGCTTTTTATAAATTTTTTGTTTATTTTTTTTCCTTAGCAGATATTGAAACATTCTATATTTATTATTGAAGTAACAGAACCAGATTTGCTAAACTAATATACATTTTAATATACATAATGACTGGAAATAGATCAAACAACGATATCTGTATCAAATACTGAAAATATTTTACAAGATAATCGTACAATTAAAAAATAAACGCTTTTGGTAATTTTTCTTCTACTTTTGCATGCTCCATTTTTTTAAAAATTTCATGCGGAAATAGCGCGATTAAATTAATCAATACACTTTTATGTCAAAATTAATTATAGTTCTGAAACTCTGACACTGCTGTTATCATGTTACTCATCTGTAAGTTTTCAAAAGCTCTCCATAAAATGGAGGCTATGAATGTCAAAGCTATGAGTTGAGCTCTGGGCTTAGCTCAGCGGAAGTGTTAATTAAACTATTATGTTTCTACGAAAATGCATAAATTTTCCCTTTGTAGTTTTATCACATTCCTTTAGCATTACCCAATATATTTTTTGTTCTCAATATCATTAATTTTTTTTTGGATAATATATCACAGTTATATGTCGCCTGGTATATAAAAAAAATATTATAAATGAAGGGAGATCAATGAAATAAATTTAGTATCGTATCGATCTAATTTTAAACTTTCTAAATACAAGTTATATTCTTATTATATCCGATAGATTCGGCAGTAACTGTGTGTGAATTCATAACTTGTTTCCACTGAGTGTATGAAAACGCTTACCAAAGAACCAAAACACGTGTCAGAATTCGAGGGTTTAGAGTTACAAGTGCGAAATTGAATCTATCATCTACTATTTATTTTAGTATCGATTATATATTTTTTAAATATTTATTTTTATTACTTACGCTTTTATTTAAAAGATCAGTACCGTTTTCGCGCGTGACGAGCATTATCAACTGATAAGAAAAAAAATACAGTGTTATTTTGAAGAAAAAAAAACTTTTTAGTATAAATAAACATTGTATTTGTTTATTTTTACCGCCAAGTATTGACAGTGAACACCTTAAAAGTGATCAATGATTATAATAGAGTAAAGATAGTTTTAGTAGGAAGTTTTTTCTAAACTGCAATATTATTATATAAATGTAAACTTTTGATCTCTCAAATGTATTTTTTACCGTTAAATATAATGTCTTAAATACAAATTGTAAATATATTGTTATTTTATTTTTATTGATCCAATTGTTAGCTTACAACATAAAAAAATCTTGAAAACTGGATCATCTTATAGTAATCGATATACAATTAAGTTATTTGTTCTACACGTATTGGCAGACAATTTTCTGTTATAAATTAAATAACGTTATATTTATATAATGTGGTATACTTTGATAACTGCTTTCTTTAACCAAATGCCATTATTAATTGTAATATATTCTTACCAATAATAAATTCCGAGCACTCTTTAGAGATATAATACAACCTTTTATAAATCACATCAACAGCTGTACATAGGGGTCCCATAACCAGACTTGACCCAAACTAAGGTTTAACTGAAAAAGATATAAATTTAATGCTAGCGTTATTTGACGCAATATTTGTGAATTAATCTCCTGCGGCCCATTCATCTATTTTCAAAGCATATTGGCTACAAAATTATCGTAGTCGATTTCGTTAAAATCAAATAAACTGTGTGGTTCTCGAATCAATATAACTTGGGATTTATTAAACTATTGAAACTATGTAGACCCTGAAAATCGGGTTGTAAGTTTCTTAACTTTTTGTTGCCACAGTTAGGGAGTATCTGTCTTCTCGTGGCCTTTTTAACGATTTAAACTTTTTAGCAATCATATGAGACGCTTATCGCAACAGTTTTATGACTTATAACTTCATTTCGGATGTCCGATAAACGAGAACATAAAATCAAGAGTAAACATTTATGTCTCAATCAAAAAATACCAATTTCCCATCTAGTTTTGTAGCTAAAATCAACCAATCTCGTAAAACGTACTTTTTTACAATTGCATGTTTTTCAAATGTCGATATAACCTTTTTCTGACTTCACTTTACAAGTAATCTAAATGTATTTTTTTTCGTTGTTTATTTTCATAATCAATGTTTGATTTTTAAAATATAAAGACGTATTTTGCTGCATAGTTAAAATACAGCAGATTCATTTCTCATTTTTTTAAAAAATATAAAAGATTTAAGGCATTGATCTTTTTTATGATCAAACATTTGTTATTCAAATTTGAATTGATTAAATAATTATAAAACACAAAAATACGTCAAAAATGATTCCTTAAATGCTGTTAATCATGTACAATACGGGAAAATTCAAAACATGACTTTTTTAAAAATATTAGCAAAACTTTCAAAGTTTTCAGTGTCAATACTTGGTGGAAAAGAATTATGCTAAAAAATAAAACTCTTTTTGATGTAATATCACATTTATTTATTAAGATCAGGACCGGTTTTGCTCATCACGTGCATTTTCAACTGTGCTTCGTGAAAGCCAAGTAAGACTGGAATTAGGACTAAAGAGAATTAGTACTAAAGAGTTTTTTTATATTTTTAAATATTTGTATCGTAAAAATATTGATAGAGTATATTTATTTAAAAAAAGTGTGAATTTTTTGTTTATTTTAATTTATTCTGCTCTAATTTTAACACTTTGTTTATTCCTGGGAAAAAATAGTGTGTTAAACCTGTTTGCTTATTATTTTCTTTTCCAAGTAATTTATGTAAGTTTTTTGTTTAGTATGAAACACCTAAGTTGTATATGAATATTTCTTGAAACTAATACCTATCTAAAGGACGTAAAGATATATTGAGGTAAAGACTTAAGACACTTTCAATATGTAAAAGCTTATATAAAACAACGACTTACTCATGATGAAATCACATTCTGTACTTACAAGACAACCTTTTTATTTAGTTCAAAGATATAATATTGTCCCAAGTCTCTTGTTGTGTGTAAAGCAACACATTTTCGCTCAGCTGGTTATCTTAGGGTCTCTAAGGAACCGTAAAATGAAGTCCCTAAGGCTGTAAAACAGGGACCTTAAGGCGTTTTTTAACTGCTTTGTACTAGCTAGCGACTATAAAGTACCGAGCATCGTATATAGTAGTTGTTTTATATTTTGTGCTAGATCTGTTGTAATAGTTAAACTGAAAGTATTAAATCCGCAATTAAAATGAAGTAGATGTTTAGGTCGGACGGAGATTAAGTGATGTTTAAAAGGGTTTAAAAGGGTGTGAGATTTGCGAATCTTTATAATTATTTACTAAAAAATGAAGAAAATACTGTTTCAGCCGCGCTTTTCATTTCATTTTGTGTATTTTGCAAAGCCTTACAATTGCTTTTATATTTTTTAATAATTTCGGTGCTATTTTTTTGTAAATTCATTGATGGGCTAATTCTTTAAAAAGATAAGTAAAAAAATCGATGTTTTGAGTTGTATTATCCATGTGACTTTATTCGAATATTTCACTTCTATAGCTCTACAGAAGAACAAATAAAAACATTTCTGGTTTTCTCTTGGTAAGCAGATTTTTGTGTATCGACTGTGGAAAGGAAAAAAGACGTAACAAATAAATTTTTTTTCGATAACCACAATGTATATAACTTGAAACACGTTCTATCTAAAGAATATATGCTGAAAATGCCGAATTAGTATCTAAATTTAGCTCTTAAGTTTAAAAAAGCGACAGGCTTGTGAAAATTGCGACCAAGAAAAAAGGTTTCTCTTGAACAATTTATTAAATTAATTTTAGATCAATAAAAAACTAGTTTATCAGTTACTGTGTACTTCTAGGTTGTGTATATTTCATAATTTGCCCAAAGACGTTTTTGTGTCTCCTGTAAAATTCGTTATGTGTGGGTTACGTCATTTTTCGTTTTCAGTCGGTATGTAAATAAAGAAATATAAGCAATTTTCTCCCAGTTCAATAATAAAACATGAGATATCCCTTTATGGGTTTGCCATCGTTGCAAAAGATTTAGATTGAATTGAGATACATGACTTGATAATCCTCTAAAAAGATGAAACAAATAAAAATTATCACTTTTTCACACCTCAGTTTAGATGTGTCAAAAATTTGTCAGTCGTATCTTAAAACTAACAATTTTTATTTGTAGCTCCGTGAAACTAGACCGTCGATATGATTAAATTTAATATCATCGAGTATTAATCAACGATATTAAAGTTAATCACGGCTTGCTAATTATCAATAAATTAATTTACGACACTAAATATTTTAGGGAATTTTATTTCTATAGAATAAAATATCTAAAATAAGTTGTCACTTTGCTGCCGTATTTGAACGATGATAAACTATTATATTTATCTAAAAGTGCTGTAAATTTTTTGCTTCATCGATTTATTACGTCAAATTTCCTGTAATATAAGCACTCGGTATACATACATACATTATCATTGAGTAAGGTGAAGGAAAATTTCGAACGCTAAAATTTCATGTCGTACTTGGATTTTTTTTCCATCCATTTCAGTAGAGCACTTAAAAGAACCGATTTATATACATACACCATGACTAATATATTTTTAAAATACTAAAAAATAAGTGGTCATACTATTATTATGTCATTAGTATCATTGGAAAGGTTGAATTGATGTGAAACATATTTTAAGTTCCACAAAATTATGTTATATTGCCAGAAATAGAATTTTCGAAAAGCTTTTACGATTGCGTGTAGGTAAAATTTTTTTAATGAATAAATCTAGTGGATTTAAATACTTTAATTGCCAGTTTTATTAATCTTTTACTTAGTCACTACACGAACTATTTTTTAAATAAATCCGTTTATCTTTATAATACGATTTTCCCTCAAAGAACAAGTCATTGATTTTGTATTTGTGTGTAATAGTGATAGTAAATCATACTTCATATATTATTATTTGTATAAACAATAATTTGACATTTTTAGGCGTAATTGAGAATTAAAAGCATTTCAACCTGTTTTCGTCATCGCAGTGTTCAGTTAAAAAATACATTTATTTAAACTTACGTTTTGAATTGGTCCATTTAGTAATTCAAAAATTACAAACATTGCATTTCTCATTTTGTGTTTTAGCAAAAAAACAGAAGCTTATCATTTATACAAATAATTGTAGATTGATAAATTATTAGTCATAATGCAAGATTTTTTTAAACATATTACGACCTTAGTGTTCTTTGCAATGTAACCGATTACTTTTGTAAAATGTTATTATATTTAAAATATCTAGCTTTTCTGTTCGTTATTTAATAATGGGTATAAAACAAGCGATTATCTAAATACTTAAAATATTTTGTAAGCTCCCATCTTTGTTTGCTTACCGTTTCCGAAACGAGGCGTTGAGCGACTGACGAACAAACAACGAAATTATCGCTGAAAAACTACTATAAAACACTTAATTCTTTAATTTATATCCTCCACTTTGGGAACCGGGGTAACATAAAAACACCTATTCTTTTTCTTGAAATAAGATTGATTATGTTAAACAATGATTATGTAACTAAATATAGATTATTAAATCTGGAAAAATTTTCCTCAACATTATTTGGGAAAAGTGTTGGACCACCAGCCTCGGCCGTATATTTGGTATTAACAAAAGTTTCCCGAGGTATACCAACGTTATGTAAATGTTATTTTTTTTTATTGCTGATATTGTCTCTGAAGCTGTTACCCAAAGCTTGCACTTTGAGTGTGCTGAAAGTCCTTAGCTTTATAAATCGAGCTCATGTCTGTGAAGGTGTTTACACTCTCCGGATGACGAAACATATTTGAATAACCACTAAATTTTAGCTTATTATATACTAAAAAATAAATAAAGAACGCTTCAATTTGTGATCACACTGTAAAAAATATTTTTTACGTTACGTTTTATTGAAAATTTTCATAAAAATCTTATTGGAATTCATCGCCGCAGAAAATTCTAATTTCACCAAAAGAATTATGCAAATTAAAAGATACCCAGTTTGCTTTATTCAGAAACTTTTTTCATCGTAAATTTGTTTACTTCTTCGTATTATTTTTAAGCGGATTTTAAATGAATATTAGTTCAAAAAATTCCAAGGAAAACAAATAGAATCGAACATGAAACTACGTAAAGTTCGGAAAAACTTTTATTGTCAGTGTTTTCAGGGCAATTTCAAAGTTTTATGAATTCCTTTGAACAAACTTTAAACTAGAATTTAAGCACTATTAAGTAAAGCTGTTGATAAGTAATAATTTTCAAGACTACATTATTATGTTTTCCGTTCCTCTTTTTTTATTATTTTTGCAAATATAATGTAGAACATTAAATAATTATTTTCTATTTGATTACCCTTGTCAGAAAGCTATCTTGAATTATTGATATTAACCCTTTCACCGCGATGCTTATTTAAACATACTCAACACTTTACACAATAAAATTTTACCCTTTCGTGAATCGTGGAACCCTTCCTTTTTGTATAATTGCATAATGTTATGCTTTATATAAAATAATTTTCAAATAAGTCAACAATTTTAGCCATGGGCTAGATACCAAACAATAATATAATTGGGACTGAGTGATGAGTTTGAATTTAAAACTTTCATTTGAAAATTCAAACTGAAATTTCAAACTAACATCGACTTATACAAATTATTGTTTTTTTCAGCGCAATCATTTATACTGCGCGCATACAAAATGAAGAAATAATAAGCAAGAAAAATCCATTCTTTGGCAAAATTGTTTAGAAAGTTTCATCGAGTTGAGAAAAATAACACTCCTGGATGACCTATCAACTCAATGCCTTTTTTTAAATAAATAAAGTTACCAATTAAAACAGTCCTTTTTAAAATCCTTAATAATCCTATTATATTTTATCGGAGTATTTTTATTACAGGTATCGAATTATATTACTAGAATAAATGAGTTGAGAAAAGCTAGGTGCGTAATTCTTAAACGTTTCTTTTGAAGAAAGTGATAATATAATATAAACTTTCACCAAGCCGAATTATTACTTATTTTCACAACTTTCTGTATTTGTATTCATTTCATAAGCGTAGAATGTTTTTAATCTAAACATATATAAAACAATAGACCAGCTTTATAGTAATTCAAAATTAAAATACTTACAAAACAATAATTCTCATCCACAATACACGGAGAAATTAATTTCGTTTCCTCGCACTTTAGTTGTCAAACTTTAGCGAAAGATTTTTTTAAATGTGTTCACGCTTAAAATAAATTCAATTCGTTTACAGACTTTTATGTTAACTTATTATTGAAACTTTAGCTACTGATTAAGAATTCGTACATTATTTTATATACTTAAATATTAATAAATTATTTTTATATAATACATTTAAGAAAATTCGTAGGTATAAGTCAATATATTTTTTTATCCATGTCCGCTAATGTGGACCACATAGTTTACTAATGGAAGTAGCTCAATAAAAGGTTTTTCAACGAGAACTTCTTATTACTCAATTGCTCAAACTCTATTTTTTTAAAGAGAATCGGCATAGAAATAATAGGATTTGAGCAGAACTAGTGGTTTTTTTATCGTTCTCACTGTGTCCCGTTATTTTATGATTGAAAAGTGGGAAAGAGTTTTTAGACATCACAAACACTAATGCCATAAAACTGAAACCAATTGATTGATTGAAAAATGCTGTTCATACAAGGACGTGTACCCGTAAGATCCGTGACGGAAACCAACGGCGTTGATAACTGCCCCTCGAAGCCAATAATTATATTTGATAATCTCACCTAAAAGAAAAAGGCTAAATGCATACTCATTCCGAAAGTTTATCTATACCAAAGTTGTGTTTAAAAAGAATATCCAGAACCCCCCTCCCCTTGGCTTATTTTCTGAGAATTACGTTCCCGAAAAATCCGTTAAAAAGACCCCTTTTCAGCGTATTTATGTTGTCTAATTAATCCCAACAGATGTCGGCCTTTTTTTTTAAATACGCTATTCTTGAAATTGTTTGATTGGGGTATTTTCGCAAGCATTCCGCTTTAACTAACAATGTATTTTCGTGTGCTAAATTAATGTGCGGGTGTTCGCCAAAATATTCAAAAAGACTTGGCACATTTTCTATGCTCAATAAAGGCCAATCGTAAATGTTAAACATTCTACAGGAAGAGCGAATAAACAACGCTCTCCCCGAAAAAAAGGTTATTTTGTTTTTTTATTACACGGATTTAAAATACTATCTCCTCGTTTTACATATTCTACTACAATCTCTTTAATTTCAATAGGTAATAAAAATAAATTATATCGTACAAACCGTCAGGTATTCCGAAATTTAATTAATTTCAGGCTGATTTTATTACCAGGCTAAAGCTCTTACCACTAGATCACAATGGCAGATATCGATACACCAGTTCAAGACGAGAACAAATCAAAATAAGTTATATTGACATATTGACGTTTTAAGTTTCAAATGAGCCTATGATACGTGTTAAAAAGTTAAAATTCCATAAAGAAACTTCTGCGATATGTAAAATACAATATTGAATAAAAAAAGTTACTTTTTGGAAAAAAAAATGTAGATTTTGACATGACGAATCCAATGATATTAATATCTCAAAAGGTAGTTTTTTGAACATGTTCTCGTCTTGAACTGGTGTATTGAATAAATTTATCGCTAAGAATTAAAACTCACATTTTACATTTTTTATTTAAGTATGAAAAATTTGTCTAAATGCAACAATTTTTACAAAAATAGTTGTTTTCTAACACATATTATAAACAATATTAAAGCCACTGCCAAAGATCACAGTTGGTGTCGAGATCACATATTAAAATAATTAACATGAACCAAACGGCGATCTGTATTTTTTATATATCAAAACCATGTTTTTTATTTTAAAAAGTATTACTTTTCACTCGGTATAAATATTAATAACCACAATTATTACTTTTTTTAAAAATACAAAAAATAGTGCTCCTATGTTTTTTTTGCGATTTTCTCAGAACTCTAAAATATGAGTTTTGATTCTAAGCTACTCAAATATATTATTGGTTTTATGACTTCCGGGTTTATGAAAATTAAGCTAACTATGAATGAACGAAGCGAATATTCAGCATCGTGAAAAATGCGCTTGAGCACATATTTTATAGCCACTAGAATATTACCTATTTCCGTAACGGAGGGGTAAATTATTTTAGGTTTTACTCGGTAACGTGGCCAGTAGCTCGAATAAAATATTTCATATATTGTTTTCAATCGCACGAATTTTTAAATTGATTAATAGATTTGCAATCAACGACATGGATATATAAGATGTTTTCCTCTTTTTTCAACGATTCTCAATTCTTCATTTATTAGATATTTCCTTACTATCTCCAAAAGCCAATATAAATTTAATTGAAATACCACCTACGAGGTCGATGGTCAACGTCTTTGGCTTCCGTTACGCAGTTCACTGGTTCGAATCCCAGTTCGGACAGTTATATAAATCGATTTGTGAATGAGTTCGAAGGCATGGATACTTATGATGTTTAAAATTGTCCCCTCCCGCCTATCTCATCCTAAAAACAAGGCGTCGGGAGAGCGATTAGCTAACCACTAGTCCTGTCCTTATCTTATCTTTCCATTCCTACTATCTTTGGAAACAATGAGAAGTTGAGCACCTAAGTAAAAAGCAGTTCTTGTAGAAACACTTATGTTGCAATAGATTCCATTATAAATTCATATCTACTGTGTAAAGGAAAAAGGACGTAACCCATACATACAAATTTTATCAAATATCAAATTTTACAGAAGGCGTTAAAAACGTGTTTTGTTGATTTTGTGACATATGCAAATTATGAATTATACACAACCTTGAAGTGCACGGAGACCTATACGCTGGTGTTTAATTGACTTAATCCAATAGTAATTCAAGAATTTGTCTAGGGAAAACCTTTATTTCAGTATTTTTTCTTGGTTTTAATTTTTACAAGCCCATCTTTTTTCAAACTTAAAAGCTAAATTTAGATACTTATTCGGCATTTGCAGCTTGCATTCTTTCGATAGAACGTGTATCGAGTTTCATATATTGTGATTATCGAAAAAAACTGTGGGTTACGTCCTTTTTCCTTTCCACAGTCGAAATGATTAACATTAGGAGCGGATATAGAAAAAAATATAGTTACAAGTAAATATAAATTTAAATCAAATATTTCACGTGGACGTATGAGTATTCAAAAAAAAATTGATCTTAAAAATAAATTTGGCTTCAGAAATATTTATAATCACAATAAGTCACAAAATTGCTAGAGACATAATCTGGAAATAATTATTTAGTTGAAAATAAATCTAATTCTCTATGATATCGATTCGCTCTATATAATTCTCGAAAAGTAAACTTTCCACTGTGATTAAAATATACTTTTCAACAAACGCGGTATTTACTTGAGACATTCAAAATGTTATCTGGAGGATTAACGAAACCCAAGAGGGCTATTGAAATCCAGCTGCCAGTTTATAGTATTTGCGCTCCGTAAACGTTGTAGAAATCTTAACCTGATTTCAATTTAAAATCTAGACAGAAACGATTAAAAGTATACAGAGTGATTTTACGAGCCATACGCTCAAATTTGTAACATCACGTTTATTGATCAATGTTTAATATGAAGTGTGGATAACATGTTTATAATAAAATATCAACTTGACTAGTTAAGTTTCGATAAACGATTAATTAATATTAAAACATGAGGTAATGATACCCGCCACAGCTGGCCGCACCTAATTATTTTGACTCCTTTATAATTGAAATTTTGATCACAACACCAATTTTGTCATGTTGAAATCACTGCTTTATTTTTTATTTAGTTAACTATAAGTAATTTTATCAAAACCTTAAAATAAATATCCATTGATTCTGTCGTACTCAAATTATTGCACTTTCAAATAATTAATTTGTGTAAAATTGTATGATATTAATCAAAGTGAATATGATAATATATTATATTGAAAAATGAATGGATAACGAAGACTTTGAATGTTTTGTGGAAACTAATGCTCAAAACAAAAATTGAATGGAAACCTTTTTAATAAGTGTGGTATGTGTTTGTTTATTTGAAGATCATATTAAGACTGACATCGCATTTCATAAAAAAAATCTTTTTCCAATTATTTTCATTAAAATAAACTAGGATTCCTTTCTTAAAATATATATAATCAATACTTACCGCATTAATTATAAGTAACTATTTTTTTTATGTGATTATCAACACTTTGTTTTCGTTGAATTATCCCTATCGGTCCGAATCTAAAACCTTCAATTTCAATAAATAATTCTAATTCTAGCAGCTTGGCGCTATTTCTAAAAGATACGCAAAAAATCAAAGCTTGTAGCATAATAAGAAGAAAGCGAAGCAAAATATATTCATTTTACTGCACTTTTAATTTTACTTTTAATGTCATTCCAAGAAAGGTAAAAACTACACATTTTTAAAAAAAGTAAAACAAATGTTCAGCTGATCATCCCAATTTCAATCTCTACTAAGAAAACTTTTTGTTAAATGAATATGCTATTGTAAAAACTTTTCAAACTTCGTAGTAAAACACTGTTTTGAGAACAGCCCATTGGGTAATTAAAAATTTAATGGATAACTTTAAACTTGGCAGCTTTAGTTTTAAAATTTGGCCAAGTTTTAATAATTTTAATTTATGTGTCCATTTGAGATCCGTTTAAACAATTAATTATATTTGGATTTCTTATCTGTTTCATAAATCTATTTTAAGTGGATTGTCATTAACTATGTTTAATTATGACATTTCATTGTAGGTTTTTCTATATACAACCACAAGGGTTGTAGTGAATACCATTGAAAGCATAGATAATTAATCAACCCTTATGTGAGACAACATTCTTAATATTTTATTGGAGTGCTGTTTTTTACAACAATTTTATTTTTCAATTTAATATATTAAAATATATAAATAAAAAGAAAACCAAAATAAATAAAATCAACTAATTTATTTTATTTTAGATTATTAAATTAGCTTTTTATTATCCGGCGTCGCCAGTAAGAGAATCAAACTCATTCTTTACTCATTCATTCTTTACTCATTTTTTACAGTTTTTTTCAATACTTGGCCATTTAAAATACCTTTTGGTCATGTTACAAACATTCAGTATATTTTCAAGCATGCAGTCTTTATTAAAGCGCACTTTCGTAGGAAGGGTCAAAAATTGAAAGAAAGTCTTTGCTAAAATAAATTCGTTATCCTTTTTTCAGATGCATTTCAAGATTTACGACTGTGTAAAATCGTTCGTGCATATGTAATCCAAAAATACGCTACTTCATTACATGAAATATAGAGGAGTAGCAGTTGTTCGCTGATCTAAGCTTTTGCAAACATACATACTTGAGAATGCACTTGATATATTATATTTTACTTAGTTTCAGCAAGCAACATTCGTGTGGGCATCAAATAACGTCAAAAGCAAAGAATTGTATGGAACGATCCTCCGAATACCGATTCCGACATTCATGTTCATAAATGCTGTTTTTTCACTGTATTTTGACTTACTTATTCGGTACAACAAATAACCATCCGTAAATGTATTGACTATGCCAAAAAGATATTTTTTCTACCGAGGAATTTGGATAAAATAAATTAACGCATAAGTCCGCGTTTCTGACAACTGATATATATTTTAATTTAGTTTTCTTTTTAAATTTTAGTTGATGGATAATTTACTGCTCCGTCTTTTGATTTTACGATTGTAGCATTGAAAATTACTATCTGACACATATCTTATTATATATTATGATATTTTTGGTTGCTAAGCAACGTCAACGCAGTTCAAGTTGCTATGACGACATCAAGTGATGACGACCGTTCAATACGATTTCCATTAAAATTGTAAATGTCAGTATCGGAACAATGATTTAAACGTTGTCAGACAAGAGTTCAAAGTTGAAAATAATACAACTCACTTAGAAATCGCAACTGTTTACTGTTAGTGAAGAGTTATTGTGTCGGATAGACGAACAATTTTTTTAAAATTACAGATTACAATACATGGAAATAACAGTAAAAAAATATTTGTTTCACTTTATGAGAAAAATATTTAGGGTTTTTATTTACCTTATTTATATGGATATCTTTTATTCATTGAATTGCTTAACGTATTATATTTTTGTATTAATTTTCAAAGAGCTACTTAAATTAACATCAAAAAAATATAAAGTTTTTTTCGCCGCAAGGTATAAATACCGAAAGAAAATTTCGATTTGAATTACAAATTCGGTATCATCTTTTTCAAAAAATTTATGTCTTTTTTATTCATTTGAAAAATTTTGATAAAAATACACGTATACACATTTTTTGCTAGCTTTCGTTGCCTTTCTGTTTCTCATAAATATTTATAATCATAAATATTCAAACACTAGCTTGTTTTGATAAAGTTTACTTTTAAAAATCAATGCATTCGTTACCAAGTCAAATAGCGTTTACATATTTGTTTATGTTGCTGTAAAAAAAAATTAAAGCCGAAATGTTTACAGTACAATTTATGCAACACTAGTAGTTTTAAGCGGCTTAGCTCTGTATTTGTATTTAATATTTATGTATGTATGTAATATTATCACATTTTGTATTTTCTAGTCCAATAGTTATTAATGCATTTACAGTGGAACCTCTATTCTTCTTTTTCTCTTTCTTTGACCATATTCGCTCCGTATGTGAAGCATATTGGCCACCACGCAACACCTCCGTGTTTCCCTGTCTCCCGCCAAATGCTTTGCGTCCTCCCATGAAATGCCAGCATCCATCACGGGACGCTGGAATCTCGGCGGCCGAAATAAGAGGCAGGCAGGATTAAAGCTTTCTGGAGTTATCTGCAGCACTTAACCCAGCCAGTTCTAACGTTTCTCCATAACCGCTGTCTTACACGCTCCCTAATCTCACTCCTATTATTTGGGCAAGCATCTATTCTTCAAGCTCAGTATACGGTTTTTTTGTGTCTTTGCCAGGTGCCATGATTTGCTACCGTAAAGCAGTACTGTTTTAAAGCCAGCGTTGAACAAATTTCATTTGGTTTTAATCATGTACATCTGTGTGTCTTTGACAGTCATTAAGTTAAATGTGGCTCCAGCCATTCCTAGACGAATGGCGAGCTCTTTTTTTGTATTACCGTCTTCCGGTATATATACGCCGAGATATCTGAAGCTGTCGACTCTCTCAATGATTCTCTATATTCATCGTTAACCTGTTCCAGCTGGTTTAACGAATATTGAAAATTACCAAGATAGAAAAGGAAATATTTTGTAGAATTCAAATCCATCACAAATTTTTCTCAGTTTTTTCGTTTTATATTGTAATATAATATAGTACTGCGCTATGAGATTCTTTAATACCATTTTCCTTAACCAAAATCTCTCGCTATAACAAGGCGATCGTAAATAACCCGTTCGGCTTTCCTTATCACTGATAAAGCGATCAGTGGCAACGCCGAAGTGTCCATTTGTAAAGTATCTTCTTACGTGGTAATATTACAAGCAATAATTCAGATCCGGAGTGGAGATTCCGTTATTAGACTCCGTTAACTTGAAGGCGTGATGCCGTTTCGGGCATTTTATTACGTATTAATCTGATGCGAAGCGATAATATTCCGAAATATTTATACCACAGCGTTTTCGTTTCGATTAATATACATCGAGCGTATATTTTATGAAAACCCAAGCAATTGTTTTCACAAACGACTAATCATAATAAAAACAATGAAAGACTATAAATTAATTTTATCTAATGCAATAAACTGAAATAATAATTTTTGGACGCAAATTGTAACAAATGATATCTAAATTGAGTAAATACATATTTTTCAATGGACTTATATTATACATTATAACATTATATTATATATATTTTTTGTCTCAATGAAGAGCATAGTTTCTCAAACTTTTTGGGCCCGTGGCTTATTTTGAGTGTCATTTTTTTCCAAATCCCCCATACCTGTTTTGTAATATTAATGTATAAGTTTTATAAGAATTTTTGGAATTTCCCAAAACGATAAGACGTGAGACTTCCCAGAATTTCCAATTTGTAAAACCGAGGAATTTGCGGATTTCTCAAAATGGTAAGAGCTTATTTTAGCACTTCTCAGACATTCCAAATTTGCCAGTGGCCCCCCAAAACTGTACTGTAGCTCCCCTTAAAATATTATCTGTTGCCCCCCGTTGAAAAACACTGATGTAGAGCAAATGCCCTGGTCGAGGTATATCAACAAAAGTGTTTTTACAAGAACTGTTTGTTACTAAGATGCTCAACTTCTTTTTTCGAAGAGAGTAGTAGATAGACTAGAAAGGATAGAACAGGACAGTAGTTGGCTAATCGCTTTTACTACACTCTGTTATTTAAGGATTGGAATGATATGAGGGGGATATATAGACTTCACAAACATCTATGCCTTTAAATGATTATTTATAATCAATTTTATTGGAATTTTAATAGGGTTTTAGCAACGGTGATTCATTAATATTTTTTTTTGTTTTTAAGAATGTCATTGGATTGATTATGTATACAAATTTCAAATTGTTCTAGTGCATTCAGCTTAGGGCCTGCAAAGATAGGTGCTGGACTAAAATTTATGCTATGTGATTCTTTTATGATATTAAGGTTAGTACTTAGAACTAAAATGAATTGATACTTTTTCACCTTATAAAAATGAATCAACCACGTGAATGAAAATTCAATCAAAAAATAATTACTTTTATTGTAATACTTATTTGATAGTTTCTTATAAAGCAGATCACATTACATCATATACAAAATAGTGTTTAGTTTTTTCCCTCCTCTAACTATGTTTGTTAATTAATAAGTCAACACAACAGTAATCCATTCTACGGATCCAAAATATTTAATTAATCACAGCATTTTCTTTGGCAAAATAAATTAACAAAATGCGTTCTAAATAGTATTTTTACGGAAATTTCATATGTTCATATAGAATTATAGAGTATTAAATAGAAACACACTATCAACAAAACTTGAGTTCAGTATCTGAGTATTAATTGAAAAATCAATACATGTATGGTTTGAGATTCTAACACAGAACTCACTAATGATACGATAGCGGGATAATTTACCACAAAATTTTAGCATGCATCTAAGATTAAAAAAAGCAATCATGATGGTAGTTAACGGCTTTATCTGACTAAATGTGTGTTATAATAATGAGTTATTAGGTTCTACATTATCTTATCTCCATAATTACTCATATTAACAACTTTATACAGTAGATAACATCCATAAAATCATAAAGTTATGAAAGGGCCTGTTAGAGCAGGCATGGGATAAATTTTTGGTTGATGGGTCGCAATTAATAACAAAGGAACAGCGAGCTGCCAAATTGATTTAAATAAACTAATAAAACGTGCGTAGAAGATTATTAACTGTTAACGACTCTATATTAAAATATAAACAGTAGTAACAATGCGCGTATTATGAAAAATTATAAAAAAATACGACCGTGTGTCAAAAAATCTAGAAGGAATCTGTTTAAAAAATTACATCTGACTCGACAAACAACGCTTTTCCACGGGCGACCACCATAAATAACTGTGTATTTTTTAGAGAAGCGATTCATAGATAAGCATATAGTTTTTCAGGGGAAATCAGTGGATGTTTATAATATTCGAAAAGTTACTTCGGGTTCGTCGTACGTTTCCGAGACCAATCTCATGGGTTTGAATCACGGTATGAGCAGTATTTTTTTTAATCGATTTTTGTTTAAATGCATGGATGTTTGTGATGTCTGCAAATTGCCAGCCACACTTCTTATTCTAAATAATGAGGCGTAGCAAAAGCGATTAGTTAACCACTAATAGTAGATTGGGAATTATATAAAATCCAAAATAATAAAAAAAACTGTGCAACGAAAATGTTCATTTTTCTTCTTTGCTGCTAATCATATTGTATTGCTAGTGAGTAAAAACTTTAGTAAAAAAAACATCTGAATTTAAATAATATTTGCCGTGTTTCAATGTATTCTTCTTGTAATTTTAAGAAAAATCTGAAAAAAATGTAAATACATACCAAAATTCAATGCTTTTTTTTCCCACGTAACACGGTGGAACGAATTGTAAAATTATTTTTTATTTTTCTTTGAAAGCTTTTGATTTTACTCTCATAAAACACTAGCTGGTTGCCTTTTTTAAATTTTATGTACCAGGTATCGAAAACAAGGTCCGTAGACTTACTCTGTGACCAGAGCCATGGGTCTTTTACTTAAACAATCCTACTATTCGAAGGCATGAGTGTTTGTGATATCTAAAAAAAATCTTTCCGCTGTTCCAATTCTTAAATAAAATGAGTAAGGCGAGAGAGATTAGCTGGCCGCTAGTCCTGCCCTGGCCCCATGTTTCTATCCGAACTCTGTTTGAAAAAAGAGAGAGGTTGAGCAAATGATTAACAAGCAGTTCTCGTAAAAAAACTAATATCGAGATACCTTTATTAGAAAGCCATATGCTCTATATTGAGAACGAACATGAATAAGAAAAAAACTTTAGAAAAAGGCTTTAAAAAAAAAGTGAGTTCCGGTACCTTTTTTTTAGAAAAGCACTGCCAAATAGGGCATCCAATCCCGGGATCCCGTTCAATTTTCTGATCCCGAAATTCCGGGATTGAGATGGCCGCGATCGCGGGATTTCGGGATTGAGAAATTTTGAGCAAAACCCGAAAATTTACACGAAATTGGCAAATTCAAGATTTCAAATTCTTCGGTAAGCTAAAAAAAAAAAAAGCGAATTTGTGTGAGAATCTGGGAAAAAGTATACCAAATCGAAGATTTCAAATTTCTCGGAGAGCTAAAAAAAGACCGAGTTTCTGTGAGAATCTGGGAAAAAGTATAGCGAATCGAGGATTTCAAATTCCTCGGTGAGAAAATCTCAATCCTGGGATCCCGGGATTGGAAAAAGGCTCCGGGATTGGATACCTTACTGCCAAAGTCTACTGTAATAATTATCAAATATTTATTATTGACAGCTGCAAAAATATCTTCAGAAGCTGTCATGAGGAATACACATTCATTAAATTTATAATATTATAATTTTTACCGCTTGGTTTGCAAACCTCCCTTGTAGGATGGTGTAGGGAGCAGGGATTAAGCCACAAACATATATTCGTGGTTTCGATTCAATTGTATGTGTTAATCGGAAACGGACACCGTTTTGAACATTACCCAATCAGAAAATGATGTCGGTATTTGTTTTACTTTCAAACTAAAAGAGATATTTACATGTAACACATCATCATTATCAACGTGTCAACTGATTGGACCTTTGTTTACTCGACGAAGGATTCAACTAATTGTTTCGTCAATCGAACTATTTATATGCACTCTCCGTTAAAAGCAAATGCCTTTTATTTCATTATGTTGTGAATGCATAACGACAGCAAATCGCTGCACCTGACTTATATTTTCGTGAATCATACTGAATAATATATTATCTATTTCAATTTGATTCTCTAAAATGTGATTATTTTTTAAATGTAGAGAGTTTCCAAAATAATGAAATTGGACAAGGTGAATTTTGGAAATCCAGGGCCGGTGCCACCATACAGGCAAAATAGGCAACCGCCTAGGGCGCAAACTATCAGGGGGCGCATAAATGGATTATGTAAATTATTTTTATGCACTTTAATAATAATAAAAATACCAGTGCATTTTATTTTATTTCATGTTTGTATTTTTCGTTGAAGGTTCGAACTTCTGACGGTTTGCAAACCGTCAGCAGTAACAGCGCAGAAGAACAGAGCTTATATGATTAAAAAAAGAGAGGTTGAGCTACCAGGTAACAAGCAGTTCACGAAGAAAAACTTATGGCATATGCTCCACATTAGAAGCGGATAAGGATATACATAAAAAAATCTTATGATCGTGAATTGTTTGTATTTTTATTATTTCTAAAAAAATGGTATGATTTGTTAAAAAGGGGGCGCGTTAATAACCTTTGCCTAGGGCGCCAAATAACCTCGCGCCGGCACTGTGGGTGACTCACATTATATACTTTTATATACCACTGCGATCTACAAAATATAAGTCTCAATGTGTCAACTCATTTATTATTATAAATTTTCGCTCGTAGTGCAATTTAAAAAAAATGTAAATTAAATATTTTTATGAAGATAATTAGCAAAATGGCTTTTAAAATTCATCTACATAATATTATAATAAAGGTATTTGTTAAAACTCTCTCCCACCCTTTCTATCCTTAAAACGGGCATGGCGAAGTGATTAGCTAACTACTAGTAATGTCCTAGTTCTATTCTTCTATCTCTACTTTCTTTCAAAAAGAGAGGTTGAGCAACTGACTAACAAACAACTGTTCTCGTAAAAAACTTTTTTTGAGATACCTCCATTATGAGACCATATGCTCCACATTTTTTAAAAAATGAGAAAAATGGGCCCCACCATAAATTTATTGGTCTTTTGGCAACACATCAAATTAAATTTATACTGCAACATGTTTTTAATTATTTTCCACAACATTTCTTTTCACATAAACGTAATTTTCTACGAAACAAATCCGTATATTCCCGCTGGAGCAAACCTCTCATACAGTAATTTTCAATACAATGTGATACAATATCACTTTCATTGAGGTAAACATATCCCTCGAAAAAAAATAGAAATATACCGTTGTATGTACGATATGAAAACCTTTCACCTGTTTAGTATTAGGAGGATCCTTGGGGAAATATAAAATGTATCATATTTCTTTTTTCAACCTGAGCACCTACTTGCTGAGTACTATCCAATAGTATTCAATGTTACAGTAACAAAAAATCAATTTGAAGAAAATTATTGAATCCATTTCTGGAACAGAATACGTAGAGAAAAAAATAGTTTTTTCGAAGCACAATTTTTTTGCATAAGTTATTGATTAATTTAGCATTTATTTGATTGTAATAAAGTGGTTGTATTTATTTAGCTTTATTGACTTCAATATTTCTTGGGACGATAACAAGTATGGGATTATAAAAATCAAATTAGTTTAATTAAAATTCTACCGCCAAAAATAGTTTCTGATAATAATGAATGAACGCATTCGGTTATAAAACGTTAACACTGTATATTTATAAAAGGGTTTTTTAATGTTTTTCCGGTTCATTTCCTATCATATTTTCCGCTTCGTAAAGTTATCAGTCTTTTAACTGGGTGTTTTCTTACTTTCTGCTGAAAAAATAGTTATTTCAAAAAACATCCAATTCCAATAACAGCTGTTTGAATTCCAGAGATTTGAAATTATAAGCCGGTGATGGTTGAAATTTTGTTAATGTACGGGAAAAGCTTTCGTCTCTTTCCGTGTTTTTTTTATGGATTAAATAGAATTTAATTTACGTTTGAAGCTATAATTATACGGCATCTTTTAATATATTAGAATTGTTACTTGTTTTCTATTTTTTTTATTCGTGGTATCCTATTTTCTCAACGTCATCTGAAATTCCGTAAATCTTCTTCAAATAACACTGAGTGGCAACCAGTTAGAAAATCTTTATCGAAAGAATTGCTTTTCTTAGAGACAAACGTAGGAATTATCTATGTTCTATACTGGGCTAGAAAATTTACCGCTTACAATTATCCGTAAACAATTACCCGCCAGTAATTAATTGATAGCAATTTACGGCCGCGAAAATTGATCGCATTAACAAGTTTAAGCCTACGAATGATCTACGGACGGACTTCTAGGGTGCATTAGTTGATTTAAAACATATTCAACTTTCTGTGTTTGGATAAAATTTATGGCCGAAACGTGCTATTTTACGAATTCAATAAATATATTTTAATATGATTCAGAACAAGTTAATCAATCCAAAATCTTGCGAAAGTTCACCGTTTCTTCTATAAAAATAATTTAATAGGAAAAAGTGGCGTAACAACGAATAAATCGCGTTAAAAAAAGACACTGTGCCATCCAAAAAAAATCAGAATCGTGTAAAAAAAGGACTGAGGGTACTTCAAATTCTACGTACAAGAATCTTTTGCCAAGAGTTTCTTATTTAATTTTGTATATTTGATGAATAAAGCATCATTTCAAGTTAACAAACTCGTTGAATGTATTTTTTGTATACAGCCAAATTTCAAAAGTTGCGAATATATTCCGGTTAGAAATGTTAACAAAACCCACCATCTTAGCTTGTAAATTTAATATTTTTACATGTAAAAAAGTTGACGTAAAATTACCAGCCGTCATGTCGTAAAGGAGAAATTCTAAAATCTTATTCTAGTTGTCAGGGCCGCATTTATGACGTCAGTCTAACAGCGGGGCGAATACATTTCATCGGGCAATAATTTCTCCGCGCAATACATTTACCGCGCGCTTTTACGCGTATGATGAAATTGCTGAGTTTGATTACGTGACGAATGAGCTTTTAGAAAACAGCAATATACATATAATATTAGTTTACATCGTTTGACTGAAAGCTTACATTAAATTTTAGCACTCACAGGAAAAAACACAATTTAACTTTGATATAACGGACTTATTCAATATTCAATTCAAGTCAATAGTTTTTTTTATGTAGTAAATATTTGTTGACGCTATTTTTCAATATGATAATAAATGGCTGCGGTTGATAAATGCGTGTATCTTGGATACCTAGTCAATTTCCTTTAAAGAAATCAAAAGGAGAATCGTAAGCAGCAATATACCCTTTTATGGACTGCATAAATAATTATTTTTCTACGAAAACTAATTATTCCTCAGCCGCTTGCCCTCTCTTTTTCAAAGAGAGCAGTAAGGATATGAGAATAAGGCTATGTCAGGACTAGTGGTTAACTAATCGCTCTCGGTACGCCCAGTTATTAAAGGATCGGAAATGGTGGGAGGAATTTTCAGACATCACAAACACCCATGCCGTTGAACAAAAATCGATAAATCGAACAAAAAAATGTTGGTCATACTGGGACTCGAACCCATGAGATCCGACACGGATGCCCACAACGCTTACCGCTCCGCCATAGGACCCGACGCGACCCTTTTTTATTTAAGCATTAATTTTATTTTTGCTTCTACGCCTTTATTATCAAGCTTCATTATGCAACGATTCTACTAAAAAGACGGAATGGGACAGGAAAATAAATACCAATAAATATTTTAGATAAACTCACACATTACTTAAAGCAGCGGTTTCCAACCTTTATGTTACTGCGCCTCCCTTTGAAGATAAAAATATCTTCGCGCCTCCCCATCCTTCAATTCATATAGTAATAAAGACACGTTTTATAGGGTAAATAAATATTTTGTAAATGTTCTGTTTGTTATTATATCATGTACAATTTGAACATTTTTATATAAATAAAATGTGCATATATCTCGAAATATTATATTTGTAAATTACGCAGTGATATTAAAAAGATACCAGATGCTCTATAAGTCTAAGTGCCTAGAGTTTTTAAAATAATGTGTATGCATTGTGTTTGTATAAACCATAGGTTCCCAACCTTTTTCGGGTGGCGACCCCTTTTTATAAAGCCATGTGACTAGGCGACCCCCCGAGGAATTTGAATTCCTCGATTTAGTCTACTTTTTCGTTATTTTGTTGTTCAAATCCAAAATCGAAAAAAGTTGGCGACCCCCCTGAAAATCCTTCGCGACCCCCAGGTTGGGAACCTTTGGTATAAACTGATATGTTTATATGTTTGTTTTTTTACTTACTGAAATCCACTACTGCAAAAAAATGTTTGCAATTTCAATATAATATACGTCATTAGAAGATGAATACGAGCGATGAATATGTAATGTATAGTTGCTCATTAAAAAAATACGTCGTTATCCGGATTCACTGTCCAGTATGCATAATAAAGTTTTGCTTTTTTATCATCAGCTAGGACAATTGAAGTTTAATACACTTGCAGTTGCTGCTTAATATGACATATATTATATTCAGTCGGGATCGTGGCACAGTGATTATCGTTGCTGTCTTCGATGGAGGACCTCTCGGGTTCGAGTCTCAGTACGAACAGCATTTTTTCAATCGATTTCTGTTCGAGGCATGGGGTATTTTATGTCTATATCAAAATGAAAAAAAGTGGCACCTTTTTTTAGCTCTCGCGCAACTTTCTCAAATTTTCTCAATTCCGAAATCCCGGGATTTTGGGATCCGGGAACTCGGGATTGGTGACAAATTATAACGGCTATAATATATAAAATATGTATAATATTAGAAATGCAATGTAATTAATTTTAGGCAATGGTTAATAATTATATTAAGATCTGTTATGTTTTATTGAAATATCGATCACTATGCTGAAATTGTATAAAATGGTCGTTACGTCAAAACCTTTAAAATAACACACATTTTTTAACGCAAATTTGACAAATCAAACAATGCCCTTTCTGTTAAAACTCACGACCTTTCCGGTATTTCTTTTTTACCTTGACATAGGTTGAATTGAAAAACTATTGTACGTATTTCGAATCGATCGATTCGTGATTGGCTGTCCTTTGCACGAGTAGAAAATTGTTCAATCGTGTTTGATGGCTCAAAGCATTTTTGAATTTAGAAAAATGCATGACTGGGTCGTTTTTTTTAAGGCTTCCTTTCATAGAATTCTACTATTCAGCTCGATTTTTTAGCCCACGAGAATTTTATTCAGAGCCTGTTTTGATGGATTTCAACGAGTTGAAATGGTTTCATTAATTTTTTCAATGGCCAAGTTTTAAATAAAGGTATAAAGCATCGTGTGAACAGTAAATCTACTCTACCAGCGAAAAAATATTGATAAAAAGAAGACAAATTATAAGAGAGAGTAAACATAGTTATCATTGTGAAAAGGTTATTGCTAAATTATTTCAGCCATTATAACGATTTTTTTACATTCGATGGTCTATTAAGCAACTGAAAAATACTTTTTAAAAAAAACTTTACTTTGTTCTGTAAAAGTATAAAATATTACAAAAAAAAATCAAATGATGAATTCATTTTCAAATAAAAGGTTAAAAAATATGTATAGTGGAACATTTTAAATGTTTGGCTGTACAGTCAATGAGCTAAATAATTTGAAATCGAAACATCTTTCTAGGTGAAAAATCTCTCGATATCAAATCGAGGAAAAATATCAACACAAACCTCCATGTATTAAACCAGGGGTTGGCAAACTACAGCCTGCGGGTTAATATTGTTGAAATGGATCTATTCCAACTGTATAAATATCTTTCAAAATATAAATACGGTCCATTCAAATCATATGCACGAGGACTTTTATCTGTATTTGGGAATACTTATTTACTAATACTATATGGCGTTGGCTATAAGGATTCAATATACTACAAATTAGAAGTGTATATGATAAAATACTTCATACTATTAACGTTCTTAATAAGAAGGAACTGATATTTGGTCAGTAGATTGCTAGCACTCTGGTTTCAGAGAAGATATGTTTCCCAAAAATAAGTTTGACAGTTGTCATTTTGACTCCTAATTTACTTACAATTTGCTTAACAAAGTTATCAAAATAATTTTTATATTCGAAATATTACTTTCAATGTGTTCACTGTGAATACTTGGCGGAAAAGCATTATATAAAAAAACAGCGAATCTTATCCTGATTATATTTAATAAATGTTGAATTTATACAGAATAGTGTTTAAATTTGAATCGTTCAAACTATGTACATTCTCACCATTCTCTGTGTTGTACAAAGTTTTATATCGGCAAAACAGAAAGAACACTGAACATCCGAGTTTTAGAACATATGGCAGCCTTTAGATTGAAAAAAGACACGTCTACTTTTGCTAATCACTTAATTTCGGAAGGACACGTGTTCAATCAGGAACAAGGGATAAAAATGTTACACCCAAATACGGACAGTCATAAGCTCTTTTTCCAAGAAATTTTAGAAATCAACAAAGCACAGCTGCAAAGTCTTCCGATTTTAATAGAAATATCAAACTTTCCCACATCTCCACTTCTATACCCTATATAACCATAAAATCATATAATCATAAAACCTTTGCCGACAAACAAATTATATAATTCTTGAAACTGCTCACTACTCAAATCTGTTGGCATTGCCATGAGCTCATCCTTTTTGCCAGCAATGGCTTTGGACTCAGTGATGCATTTATATCTTATATAAACACGAAACTTTCATTTGCTAAGCGTCAGTTCAAGTTCATCCGTGCACTTGAATTCCTGAAGATGCCGAAAGGCGAAACCCGGGTCGTTAGTGACAAAATTTGTGAAAATGTACATAGTTTGAACGATTCAAATTTAATATTGAAATTCCACCAAGCACCTTCAGTCGAAATCTTAAATTAGAATAGTGTTTATTTTTTTAATGAAACACGAAAGTGAATAATTCTAGAAAATTCTATAAATGTCACTGTATCAGTTTAAAAAACGACAGCGTGACTTTAATTAATTCAATAGGGCGTCTCTATTTCGTCGAGCTTAACTTAATTTTCTTGTAACTTAGATAATTGAGTTTTCTCTCGCAAAATGGGGCTCCAAAATTTCGCTTTCCTTCCTTTGATAATATAATACAGGACCATTATGAGATTCCTTAACGTGCATCTTTCCGAAACGAGATCAAATTAAAAATTAATTTAATTAACGACAGAATATGCTAATAGCAGATGAAAAATATCTTCTGTTGATTTTTTTAACGAATGAAAAATAAATACGTTGATATTATACTATAGAAACTTTTGTTTGAGACTATTTAATAACGTAGCCTTATATTCGACGGTAAGACGGTTGATAACTTACCAACCACAGTATACTTGAATTAATCAACTAATTAAAGCTATTACAAGAAATTAAAGTCATTTTTTAACATTTTTTCTATGACAATTATTTAATAGTACCATATTTGTTTCGTTTCCTAGAATAAAACAAAATAAAAAAAATTCAATGATTTTTTGTTTGTGAACATTTTATTTTTATTTGTTAGGATGCTAAAGTAGATGAGAAAATATTGATAGCTAATTCAATATAAGTCGAAAATTTGATGTTTTGATTTATACTAGCAATTATATTCGATTTTCACTCTTCTATAGCTCCCAAAAGTACAACTAGAAAATAATACTAGTTTCCTAGTACTATCAATATTAATATTATAATTTAAGATTTCGACTGGAGGTGCTTGGTGAAATTTCAATATTAAATTTGAATCGATCAAATTATGTACATTCATATAAGTTTTGTCGCTAGGTTCCGAAAGGCAAAACCCGTGTTGTTAGTGACAAAAGTGTGTGGACTAGGGATTCCAACTCGGATATTCGGATATATCCGGCGCTTTTTAACTATTCGATATCCGGATATTTAGAGAAATATTTAGAGAAATATACGGATAGTATTCGTTATAATTTTTAATGAAATATTTTACAAAATCGATGAAAGATGATATGAATACTGGGGTATCTACAGCCTGGGAGAAACCATCAATTAGGAGTAGTGTTTTTTCTATTACCTTCCCCAAACTCGGTTACTATGAATATCTTATCTTGTTATCTTAATATTTAAAAGTTCGACGAATCGGCTCGGACTCGAGGCAAAAAAAAAATTAATGCCGAACTTTCATTCATTGAAGCAATGCCGAAGACTTTAAATACTTAGATCAATTTAAAAAAAAAAAAGGATGAAAAAGTTGGACGTGTTTAAAATACTTCTTACAATAAAACCAACATCAACAGCAACGGAACGAGTATTTTTAACAGCAGGACAAATTAAAACTAAATTAAGATCAAATTTAAAATCTGAATAAATGACTTATATTTCAAATGAACTCGTTTTTAATGTATCATTTTAGTACATAAATTTATATACATATGTAGTAATGTTTTGTTATTTTTATACTTACTGAAACTATCCGGATATCCGGATATATCCGAATAGTTTCAGTTTTACTATTCGATATCCGGATAGTTGAAAATGACGAATAGTTGGAATCTCTAGTGTAGATGTACATAATTTGAACGATTCAAATTTAATATTGAAACTCCACCGAGCACCTCCAGTCGAAATCTTAAATCTTTCCCCAGTGTCATATCCCACAACTTGAAACATCATTTTATAGTTTTGTAAACGTAAATAAATTTTAAATTAATTGAAATAAGTGACTAAATGATTTTATAAAAGTATGAGACAAATAATAATTAGAGCTTTTTACAACTCAGTTTAGATGTTTCAAAACTTTGGTGAGCTATATTTCAAAACTACCAATTTCTAGTTGTAGCACAAAGGCACTACGCCATAGATATATTGTGTATCTCTTTATACCCAGTATATGTATATAGCTATGCTTAATTAAATTACAACATAGTTCTTTCATGAAGCCGAAATAGTTTTTGCTTAACCAATATAACTCTTGCGGGCCTATAATAACTAATTTTCTATTTTTATTTAGTATATTATAATGAAATTTTATCAATATAGTGCCAATTTAATGAGCATTGTACTGAAGACCTAAAATCCTAATTGAGTTCACTGAATTGTTGTTGAAAAGAATAAAATATATCAAAAACATGACTGTGAGGTCGGAGTCGTATTCGTTGAGTCGAACTGTCTTTACCGGAGTCGGATTCAGAAAAAAATAAACGACGCTCACTCTTTTTTGTATGTACAAATCGTTACATTCTAAGCGTAAAACAGTATAATAGGTCCAAACACATTAAACTCTCTAATAAATAAGTATATACAGTATTCGTAAGCCAAATATATTGAAAAATTAGCCCATTCATCGTATTGATCGGTGAAATAATGACTGAAAAAGATGAAATAGAAATGATTGCAAAATTTACGAAAAGAAAATAAGCAGAATTTCTAATTCGTAGTAAGAATCGAAGTCGCGTTTTAATTTGAGGTGGGAGTCACTTTACTTTTTAACGAATCTACAGCTCTAATCGAAATGAAAAAGCATTGGCAAAAAAATTGCCTTAGATACGTAAGCTAAGTGCAAACACAAATAACAAAAGCCTCTTTATTTACCAAGCGATATCGCTTGCGTTGCAAACTTTTCAAATTCAAAATCGACGTTTCGGTATTGAAAAATATGCCAGTATCTAATTTTCGGGAATCCCGGCACTGCAATCCTTACACTGATAGTTTTTATAGTAACCCGCCAACATTGGTTTTGGCAAATGACCACGTAGAATATATTATTTGACACGTGAACTTGATATTGTCAACTTACGACGTGGCTGAATGTACGCTCATTAATCGAGAAATGTTATCACGTTTCAACTCTGTTGTAATTGAGAACGATAAATCCATCGCACAAGTGCTTACGATATCGACCGGAATGAACCGGAACAGAACGGAATAGACCGGAAGGAATTACCGCCGTGCTTGATAATGGTTTTGCTATATTTAATATTTCAGCGCCTGTTATATGCATAAATCTTTAATACAGATTTTTTTACACATAATTATAGAATGAATTCCTTACGAAATTAGGTAAGATATTACTAATTTTGTAGATACAGTTGTCGGGTAATATTACATAAAATCACTTGAAATTATTTCAATGATAATTTTAGCAAAGGCATCAAGGAATCTTGCCAGGACTTGGACCTGTTATCCTTAACTACATTTGTGATTATACGCACGCAAAATCAGTGAACGATCTGATATTATAATGTACTGCACAACTCTTCCACATTGCCATTCAATCGGAGAATGTAAATTACAGTAAGGAATGATTTATTGCGTTCTTCATTGACTGTAACTTTTTGGCTTGCATATTTCTTTTAATAAATAAATTATGTTTGTAGAATTAAAACACCGATTTTGATTTACTCACCGGGTATAACATTTTCAAATGGTCATTTTTTGCTATTTTTTTTTTACTTTTTCCTAATACCAGTATTGATGTTGCAATCCCTAGTTGTACTGCCAGGTTACCAGGAAGATCACAGTGAAAGGAATCAACAATCGTAATATACGAACTTGTTCAATCATCAGAACCATCGTTAATGTTAATAAAATTTAATTTTATCCATGTCTGCTCCCAATGTGGAGTATATGGACTCCTAATAAAGGTATCTCAAGTTTTTCTACGAGAACTGCTTGTTACTCAGTCGCTCAACCTATCTCCTCTAAGAGTTGGAAGGATAGAATGATAAGGCCAGGACCGGACTAGTGGTTAAGTAATCACTCTCGCTGCGCCCAAAAAAGCACTATTAAAAATTCAATACATAAAAATATTAAACAAAAATTATCCATGTCTGCTTCCAATGTGGACCATATGGCCTTCAAATGAAGGTATTTCAACATAACTTTTTCTACGAGAACCGTTTGTTACTGAGTCGCTCAACCTCTCTTTTCCAAAGAGAGTTGTAGAGATAGAAGGATAAGGCCAAGACCGAACCAGTGGTTAACTAATCGCATTCCCTACGCCCAGTTATTGAAAGATCGTAATGATAGAAAGGAATTTTTAGACTTCACAATCACCCATGCTTTCAAATAGAAGTCGATAATTCGATTGATAAAAAAAAATACTTTAAAATATGAACAATTACTTCTTAAATTAAACACTGATCTCAACAACTTAGTCAGCTCAAGTATGCAGTCAAAAAAAACATCACATAAAAGCATAATATAATTCCAAAAATAAATGAAAGTTTACGTAAGCGGGTATGTAAATCAACAAGGTTGATAGATATGTTACTAGACGAAACAAGATTACAAAGGATATGATAGTGGTTTTGCTGCGCGCCTCGAATACATGTAATATATGTACATATTTGTTTTCATTATATGTTATATGTATCTTCCACGGTCTTGACATTAAATTAAATGTGTTGTTTATATTCCAGGCAATATTGCTCACTTAATATTTCATTGAAGTAACTTGACATTTTGTCTGTGTTATACGCATTTGCAGGTAAAGGGATAATATTTATGACGTTATATTCATAACCTGTGGAATCGACGAGGAACTTCTAAGCTTGTGACAGTTGAACTGCAATTCTATAAAAAAATCATTTTACGGACCTCCTCGAAATAGTTTTATTTTAAATAGATTGTCCGCGTAACCTTATGGTTAAAAGACCTTGCGCCGCGAATACGCAAGACAAAGTGAACTAATAAGATAAAAAAAGTATTAAGTTCTACATTTTTTAAAATTAGTTGATAGCTATTTCGGTGTATGCTTTTCTAATTTTGATGAAGGTATACGCTTAAATAGGTATTATTTTTTTTTAACTGTAGTACTAAATACCTTGCTATTTTTTTAATCTTATGACAGGGAAATTCTACCAATTCAATCCACAAAGTTAGCTCTCCAAAATTAATAAAAGTTGGGTCTTTTGCACAGTGGTCAACATCGTTGGCTACCATGTCGGACCTCATGGGTTCAAATCCTAGTCCGAATAGTATTTTTTCATTGGATTTATGTTCGAAGACATGGATATTTGTGATGTTTAAAAACTCCCTTCCATCCTTTCAATCCTAAAATAATGGGGCGTAGCGAGAGTGATTAGTTTACTCATCACAAAGAAGAAAGGTTGAGAAACTGGGTAACAAGCAGTTCTCGTAGAAAAAATTTGTTGAGATATCTCCATTAGGAGGCCATATGCTCAAAATTGGGAACGGGCTAGGGAGAAAAAAGAAAAATTGAACAATGTAAAGTAAGAATTGAAACCATTTTATTTTCACACCCGTCCGGGGTTTTTCTTAATTGTTTTTTCTTTTAAAAATCTACTCTAATAAACTAAAGCACGCAAGGGCGCAAATGTATGTAAATACAGTCTGTACCCATCCACGAAATAAAAATTGTTAAGAAATCACCAGCCTGCTTTGCAGTCTCAGTAATAATTAATGTTTCATTAGGTAGATATAACATAGCTAGGAAAATACTAAAATATAACTTTAAGATTTCTTATTGACAAAAATGCTTTCTGCTTCATATAATCATCGAAATATGTTTCTAGAATAACGTTCTTACTATATGACAAATCCTATATTCTACAGTAGTATAAGCCGTGCTGGCTAACAGGTTTGTCGAAAAGGGGAAGTTTCATCGTTTCCTTTCAGGAAAAATATGTCGAATTTCCATCGTGAAAATGCATTATCGAAAAGATATTATCGACATGCACTTATCGTTATTTTCTATTCGAATTTGCGCGCCAATATTTAAAATACCGGTTGTGACAAAAGTTAAGAAAAGAGACCTCACCCCACTTAGTTAGTAGTAAAAACAAATTGTACTTACCTGTTTCTCCTGGTTTTCCATCAAAGGTTGGCCACAAAGGTTTATACCAAAAACAGATTTCAAAGTTTCTCTTAAAAAATTACAATACAATTAAAATAGCAAAAGATATATATTGTAAATAGTTAATTTATAATTAAATATTTCGGCTGAATGTGCTTGGTGGAATAACAATATTAAATTTGAATCGTTCAAATTATGTAGTCACATAAGCTTTGTTTTAGTTCATCCGTGCACTTGAACGCCTGAAGATGCCGAAAGGCTAATCCCGGGTCGTTAGTGACAAAAATTGTGTGAATGATAATAATTTGAACGATTCAAATGTAGTTAATTTGTATTCGTTGAAAACACAAAACGTCAAATAATCTACTATATAAATTTTCTAAAAAAAATCATTTCAAACAATTTAATGTGCACATGTTGTTTTTATCAAAATCTAACTATCAACTAACTACGCCATCAAGTAAATTTATCACAAGGTAAACGTACTTCTTTAAACCAGGACAGTGGAGTCGGAATTCATGGAGTAAGGTGTCATTTTGCGGAAGCGGAGTCGGAGTCTAATAATAATTTAAATATTCTAAAAGCTATTCGTCTATTCATCATATTGAGAATGATCTGATGGTATACAGTATACAGATGTGAAAGTTAATCTTAAATGATTAAAAAAATCTTTTCAGTCGGGTTTAAATTTAAGCCCGCAATAGGAGCTGTTTTTTTATCTCACTCCACAGCCCTGCTTTAAACATGCAGTGAATCAAAATTGAATTCTTGCAAATTATTGTGTTTTGTTTTAAAGAATATAATGCCTTTTCACCAAGAATACTCAGGCAACAAATACCTTAAAAGTGATGAATTTAAATATCTTATTTTGTTTCAGATAAAATGAAGCAGACCAACAAAACTGCTTAAAAATGTAACCAATCAAATCAACCTACACACATCATCCAATCAACGAAGCTCCCATAAGAGCAGTCACTGTGGACGTCACTGGTTAAAAACTCTCACAGTACATACAAAATGAGTTGGCGCAAAGGATCAACTGGGAGCATTGAAACGAGTGGAGGCAGTGGTGGCTCGAGAGGAGGGGGTTCTTCAAAGGGCGGTTACCCATTCGCTTTGGCTCTGAGAATACGTGTAGTACAGGTAATTTTCAGGCGCATAGTTTATTAATAAATATTGCATGATACTATATGTCATATGGCATCAACAATGTAATCATGTAGCACTTTTCCTTTACGAACTGCTAGCAGCAAAGGGTTAAAATATAATATTTTGTACATGAATATCCTTATTTGATTTTTATGTACAAGAAATTCTTTACTTTTTGCCACGCCTTAAATAATACGTATTAACACTTCCCCTACGGTGCTACAAAATACTTCTGATATGTTGCTGGCTCTTAAAAAACCAATTAAAGGCATGTTTTAACACTTACCGCCCTTTGAGAGACGGTAAAAGCCCAGGATGTATATTTAAAAAAAAACATGGTTTTCACTTGGTTCTTAAAGGATCAGCAACATATCGGTAGGGGTGGGCTGGAGAGGAACCTTGTTAAATTTTACTAAGGCCAGCGAGCACCTTTTTAACTTAAGAGAAAACAATATTCTCAGATCAAATTAGTATATAACTGCAATTTCTGTCGTACATATTATCTACGACAGGTTCAGTATACACAGTAGTACATTTTTAGCGATTTAGATTGATAAGTTTACGGTAAATTGCATACTGTAACACATTATAAGTGTTAAGTAACAGTTGATTGCATATTTAAGTATTGCATATATTGCATAGGTGTGATAAAAATATTCACTCCTTCCCAAGAACACCGAGAATTGCCTTGAGATTAATCGAACTCCTTGCTAACGTATTGGTAGCCCACCGCTGCATATCGTACGTATTTTTTTAGCACCGTAGGGGAAGTGTAATGTATGGGTGTATAAAAAAAATGTGACGCTTAACGAACGGCCGTAAAAACCCTATCCAAAGATGAATTGTTTATAAGTTAAAAAGAAAATCACAATGCTTTATTTTATACAAAGTAATATTTTAATTTTGAAAGCGATTTAATAAGGGAAACACATAAATAAGAAAAATATTTGATAATTTTTATTCAGTTCTTAAAGTAAAAAAATAGAATAAACGAAAAAAATCCTAGCACACTTATATAAATTGATGATTTCATTAATTTTAAATCACTCTAACACTTTCACGATAATGTGCGGAGTGTCAACTTTGTTCCCACAAATTGAAAGCTTTCATCTGGCAAGCTTCAATTCACGACGAAAATTATTTTGAGATTTAAAAGCTAGCGACAGGATATTATTTTGTCGCCAATCATTTTTCACCCTCCCAATGAGCCACTTGATGGAAAATTAAACGACCAACCATTGTGCTTTAGAAAATCTACGCCTGCTTTTCATTTGCTCGTATATTTTCTTGAAAACAGTTTTTTTACTGTTTTCGTTTTTTTACCATGTCTGCTACTAATTTGTAGCATATGCGTTCGTAATGGAGCTTATTTCAACAGAAAACTAATTTCTACGAGAACTGCTCAACCACTATTTTTTCCAAAGATAGGGTAGGAGATGGATTGATGAGGGTAGGATAAAACTACTGATTATCTAATCGCTATCGCTTTGCTCAGTTTTTTGGGATAGGATGGGTAGAAAGGGAATTCAAGACATCACATACACTCATGCCCTCGAACAGGAATTCATAAATCTGTTCAAAAACTGTCTGTACTGGAATTCGATTGTGTTCTAAGCCAAAGAAGTTGAACATTGACCACGCAGCTGGCACGTTTTCGTTACTTGGTACATAATTTAAATTGTTATTTTAATCATACTTTTTTACCTCAAATTAATAATCATAAAATAAAATCAAAAGTTTGATCATAAAATAAAAAATATAAACTTGTATAGAAGTATAGAACCGTTACCGTTTGCTCTAAGCAAACATTATCATAGAATTGAGCCCTTGAGAGATAAAATGAGCCAACTAGTAAAATGGTAACACTTTTTTCTTTGACTTTTAAGTACAATCATGTCTTTACTTGGTGTTAAGGTAAATTAACAAGACTGTTGCAATGATACGGTGAAAAAATAACAATGTATTCTAGCTCTAGATTTTTTTTGTTTTGTTGATAGCTATTTCGGCTTAACGCCCGCCCCCATCAGGACTATGTTTAAATGTGCATTTAATTATCTATACAAATCAAAAAATTTGTAGAGGTAAAATACATTGCTATTTTTTCACCGTGCTATAATGGAGTTCTACCAAGTAAATGCCGATTCAATTAATTATATTGCAATGTGTATGAATACTGAGGTTACTTCACTTTTACGATACGTAGAATATTATAACGCATCTAACATTTTTTTCTAAAATACCACTTGGCTCACTTTACCTCTAATGGGTCCAATGTAAGAAATATAAATAATTTAAAATTATTATATGTAACGTAATATTTATAAAACTGTTTTAAAACGTGACGAAGCTATGACCTAAAAAATATACTTTTTGCGTTCGAACTAACCATAATATATCTTAGTACTACAAAACTGCAGTAATTAAAATCACAGAAAAAAGTTTTTTACGAATTACGTTGAATTTTTTTTAAGCAACCTGAAGTTTAGTTCTGTATAAAACATTTAAGCAACCAAAAATTTATATGATCGTCCAAACAAATCATGTTTGATAATGTTACTGATAAAAACGTGATCTGTGATTTTTTCGTTAACACACTTAGTTAACAAATAGAATGAAGAATGCCAATAACGATTTTCAAAATTCTGTTTTTTCTTCAGTCATTTATGGTACCTTACTTAGTTCTTTTGTTATTTAATTTTAGCCTGTATGACGTAAAAGCAATCCAAAAATAATTTTTAATAGAGAAAGTTCACCGACTTAAAATAAGTGTACTTTTAAAGATTCATTGTCAAATTTATTTTTATTTAATCCAAAAAAACTGTAGATTTTACGTAATTTTTAATTTATTAAGGTTTCCATTTCAACACATTCCTATCTAATATATAAAAATCAATTTTTGTATGTCTGCAGTACAATCCATTTTGACAACGTATGCTTGCACTTGCGCGAATGTTATAGTACAATTAACTTAAAGTCGGTGGCGCGTGTGTCGTACCATAGACAATCGGCAGCAAACGTCAAACAGACAGAAAAAGAAAATATGCACTTCAATAAACACAAAATTTTTATTTCTTTGAGCGGCATTGCAACGCTTGCCGCGAACTGGCTGGTCCTTCATAAAAATATGAGACTGTTCTCGAAATTGTTATTTAAAAATATGGGAAAAATATATTCTATTATTTGTTCGAAGATTTTAAGTGTAACAATATAGCACAGATAAAATACCAGTATGTAACATCAAATAAAAAAATTGACAACCACTGGAGTACAATTTATTTACCCATAATTTTACAAGGATTTTTTTTTCAAAGCAAAACATCATTTTTTTATTATTTTTTCATGTGCGGCTCATTCGTTGGATGTGAATGAGCCGCTATTCAATATGTTTTTTAACGTAAACGTCCCTGAAGGGTTAAAGTAAAATAAAAACAAAAATATTTGTTATCCTTTCGTGACCTTTCAAAAGTCTACGTTAAAAAAAACGCTGTTAAATTTGGACAAGCTTCTATCCAAAGGATAGACAACGTCTAGTTCTGATAGATGCATATTAACTAGAATCTTTCAGTGTTATTTTAACTGTCTCCATCATTTTGATTATTAAATAATTCTTAATTTTTATATAAAGCCAATATCAATATCACAATAAGAGACGTCACATTTAAACAGACAATTCCACTTATCTCTCGGCAAGACCTGATAAATGTTCTTTCGTTGTATTAAATGGGACCCCATTTTTTCCAGAAACAATGAAAAATGCAAACAACAAAAGAATTAAGATCTAAGCTTCGGCATAAATTTGTCGAAATTAAATCAAAGTACTTTGTAACAATGTTTCACTTAACGATCCGTAGGAGGAGGAAGTTTTTTCAAGATGGAAATGCTAAACTTGTAGTTTACGAAATCCCAAAATCCGGGAGCTCGAAAATGACAAAATCTTCATGGTTCGTTAAACATCTTTCTGCCATTTTTTCAAACTTTTTTACTTTCTTTTATAAATGGCTTTTAAGAAGACGTAAATCCCTCAAACTTTTACCCAAGGAAATTGAATACGCATGTAATAATAAAATTTGCTTTTTGCGAAATCTACCACTCATACCAATAATACTTTTATTACAAGTGCATGTTTAATTTAATGCCGATAAATATTTGTTTTGCTTCTTTACATTTTTTTATTAATTCATATAATATTATAATTGTTAAAAATATTTTGGATTGAAAAATCATACGATATAATCTCGATGAGAATGTTTTATATGAAACTCAAGATCATCTCGAGGATTATTAACTACTCAAATACCTGTGTCTTAGATCTCAAATTATAATTAAAAACAATCAAAATTTGACTTTTCTTTCCTGAGACTTGAACTGAGAACTGACGTCAGAACGATGGCGCAAGCCGAAATAGCTATCAACGAATAAAATTATTAAAAACTGTAGAGCTAAAATACTTTGTTATTTTTAATCTGTTATAAATGGAGTTCTACCAAGTAAATGCCAAATCAATTAATAAGATGTGAATATTATTTTGGAATAGCGAAAAATCAACTGATATACATGATTATTACCTTTTCCTTTCAATAAATAAGTTATTTTTTTATGGAAAGAAGATACGTACCAAATATTCGGGGGTAACAAATCTTTAATCAGATTTACGTGATAAAATTTCAGCTTTACTATTGAAATTGACCATAATTTGGGCAATATCTCTAGTCCTGAAATCCAGATATTGAAAATAAAAATACCGCGGTCTGCGGGCTTAAAATATCTACAAAATTTTAAAAATATTTATTTTCAGAATAGCTCACCATAAAATAAATAATATTACGGCAAAAATCACCAATTGTTTGTTAGACTCTTTTTAGATTTACTTGGCTATTGCTAATTATAATATCACCCTATTAATGTATATTATTATCAGTTGATAATGCATGTGATAAGATAAGCCGTTCCTAATCATATTAAAAAAATGTGAATTTGGAAAAAATATTTTTAGATTATTATTCACGATACTTTTTAATGTCCACATTGGGATTGGATATGGCTGAAAAAAATAACATTCTTTACAGGAAAATGATAATGTGTTTTGATATCGCTTCATTCTGATGAATTACATTAAAAAAATGCTTCAAAAAAAGTATCATATCAAAAATTGTATTTTTTATAACATACGTAGTTATTTACGATTGTGAAGTTTTTTTCTGTACATTTGAAAAGGCAACTCTTTGTTTAAATCATTTTTGATATTATTTTTCCAAACGAAATAAGATAAACCATTAAAATCGGCTTTCAACCTCAAACAAAGAGATCGGCATATTTTCAGTTATTTTGACAGGCATTCTTGATACGTGGCAAAAAAACTCACTCACGACCTGTGACGTAGGGACTTTTTTCGAGATAACCAGAACATACCCGATACCCGAGACTTGAGACTAAAAAATATATATTTCGTGAATGTTTATACTTTGAAACCCATTGTTTTAGAACAAACTTTCTGAATAGGAAAGAAATAAAAAAACTTAAGAAACCTTTAAAAAAAATCATTTATTCGTTGAAATAAAATATGACCATTGAATGTACGTGTGACAGATGCTAGTTTGTGATAATTACCATTACATTCTGACCCAATGTATTTTTTTTCGTATGTATTGATTTTATCGGAAAAATAAACGAATTTGTAATAAAAACCAATATAATTATTAACAATACAATATTTTAGTCTTTTTAATATTTTATATCAAGTTTGCATGAGTTTTTAAGTAGGAGGTTTAAAACCTGACATTACATTTAAAAAATACTTAAAAAGTAGCTTTCCTTGGTATTGCTTTGTAATTTGAGTTATGAAATGCATAATTTGGACCCACAGCCTCTGAATTAAAATATCAAAAGGATATTATGTATCAGTTGATTAATCATAATAGTATTATTACGTTACTTATTTATGACAAATTCTTTTAGTACAATAATGAATAAAAATTAGCCCAAAGCTTGGAAAACAATTAATTACTCTCAGAAAATAGATAAATCCAATAAATTTATTTCATTTGTCTATTAATATTATTTGTTTAATTAAGGAATTAATTTAAAAACACATTATAAGTTTGTATAAAAAAAACGTATGTATGTGTATGTTTAAATATGTTTCATACATACTACTATAGTATTAAAGTCTCGGGTCGCGAAAATTTCCTGGGATATGAAAAATGCCGAGACTTCAGAATCCCTACTGAGTGTGACGTCAATATGCCCAACGTAGGACACGAATGTAAAAAGTTCTGAAAATAGCACGTCTGGCTTTTTACACACAGTCTCAGGGGCATATAACTTTCAAGGCATTTATGTTTCAACTGACCAAAGATGAGAAAAACAAATGTACATAAGTTTTACGACGTAATCTTAACTACTTTGTAAATTTTTCTGTTTTTCCTATCATAAAGATTCAATCATTTTGACAGCTAAATCATATAATACTTCGTATTAGTATCATAATGGAAGTAAGCTCTTGCCAAACATCTTTAATATAATAGTATCTTTTTATACAAAGTCATTATTCGTCGTTCTTCTCGCAACTGTGCCAACAAGTGCGAGTTTTTTGGAAATGTATTTAATAAAAACAAGAAGTTGTCCTAGATAAATTTATCCTTTTCTTTTCTGATAGATATTTTGGATTTTACGTATTCTTGATGTGTCAACTATTGATTACATTATTTTTCTTCTTTATTTCACACACCATAAACTATATTCAACATATTCCCGATTTACCGTTCTTGCATTCATCGCGTTCCTACATTTATCGTTGTATTTTAAAAGACTTATCGGTTTTAACAAAACTGGTTTTAGAAAACCAGGTCCTAAGTTAAATTTGCGACATTTAAAAACCAGTTTTAATCAATTTGGTAAACTAGTTTCAAAGAGAATTGATTCAAAATAAATATGTTTGTTTATAATTGATTAAGGAATAATATTTTGACTTTAATCCGCTATAGTTACAAATAAAACATGACAAAATGTTTAATTTGGTAGTGAATGTTTTCGTTTACTAAATAAACGAAGTTTAAGCAAATTTGATTTTGTTTTCGCTATTTTATTTGAACTATTGTTTTACTGTTGAACTTTGAAAACTGGCTTAAGACTGATAATATTCGAAAACTGTTTTTTTCGTAGTCTGTTTTTCTTAATGTTGTTATAGTCATAGGAAATAAAAACTTTACCTCACTTTCCCATGTCTTTTTCAATTTAATAAGGTGAAGACTTATTTCATATTTACCACTGATTTGATTCTGAGAGACTAAAAATAAAATTGTCTTTCCCCCTTTAATAGAAACGTCTTAATGAATATCGTTTGTCCAGGCCCAATTCTGGGTCAGTTCCATATTAATGTTGCCATCCAAAATTATGATAATCGAAGTGACTTTTTTAAGCGTATTAAAAGCAAAACTCAGTACATTTTGCGTTCAATCAGCGTAAAGTTCGTTTGCCAAATGATACGAATAATGCAAGATCAGCGTAAAATAATACGACAGATGGCAAAGCTTGGATAGTGACAAGGAAATTTAAAAAAAAAACCACTTATTATATTTAATGGTCAATTGATTTGAAATAAATACGTCATGTGTAATTTGAGTTCCAGCAGGCGTGTAAATAATACTTGTTGTATTTTTAAGCGATCCTTTAGTCAAAAGGTTAATGCTTAGCTAATATTATAACCTCCCAAAGACCTATTGTTTGACAAGAATAACTATATAATAAAGAATAGACATACGCATTGAACCCAGGGCTCAAACGTATTTAATAATGTATATTTAATGATGGTATTCAAACCACAATAGTCTATAGTGTTGCGACTGCATGCTAGGCTGACCAAAGATGATCTGATAGTATACATATGTCATAGATATAATTAAAATGAAATTATTGAAACATTTCTTTGGATTCGGAGTCGGAGTCGCCTTTTTTACACGTCTTAACAGCTCTGATTGAAACATGCTTCTATAAAATTATATTTAAATTTCAAGAAAACGAATATTTCTTTATACTTTATTTTTATTAATGAAACAGAATTGCTCACGAAATTTCCATTGTGTCACTTTTTACGGTATAATGTTGTCAGAATTAAGTGAATATGTACTCATCAAATAATTCTGAATCTTGGTTATAATGTAGTTTGCTAATTTATTTTTATTTTTTCGTGATTTTCAAATGTTAATTAAGTTGCCGTCCTTCAAAAAACGGATCATTTCAAGCTCTGCTTTGGATAATTGGAATAACAGGATAGACTGTCTAAAACGGGACACATTTCATATTTTGTGGTGTCATATTATGGAAAGGTTTTACCACCTGGTGTAAAACAACGAAGTCCCGTATAATATGTTAACATTGTTTTCAAATACACCTTATATGATTGAACTTGATTTTTCATGAGATACAGTAGGTATGTTAAAACATATTTATCTGAATTCGTAACTCAAAACAATCGTTTTTTTTATTTAACGCTTTCTACCAGTATATCGACGATATTAAAAATGTATCAGATTATGTATTTAACTAAACAATATAGATAAACATGCTTTGGCAGTTTTTATTTTTTCAATCAGCTATGTATTTAAAAAAGATTTAGCACAGGCGATTCGATATCATCTCTAAGGTATTGAAGCAAAATCTAGCGTATCATGGAGTAAAATCAATACTCAGAGCCTTGTATAATATATTATTTTTTTTATTTTTTCCTTGGTATAAAAACATCCATTAGCTGTATGGATAGTTTCTTGTTGTGTAAAGAAAACTTTCCACTTATTCAACAATAGAAGATTTCTACTTAAACTTTTTCTGTGGCTTTTGAAAATAAAATCAACTCGCGATGTACGTTAATAAAAAAAAACTTTCATGCCAAGATTCGAACCAATATGTCAATGTACGCGTTAATGTATCTTTAATAAAGAATATTTAAAATATGATAAGCAAAGGTACAATGCGTCGAAAGTTACATTAAACTAAAAAGGTAAAAGTATTATCACCCTTGTAGTGGAAAAATTATATACGTTGATCAATTTTTAATATTTTTTTAAACACTTTAATTTACTAGCGCTGGGTTTTTTTTACGTATAACTAGTTTTGTATAATTATTTTGACGTTTTTAATAAGCACAAGTAATTTCCAATTTTAAAAATGCTGCAAATTTTTGGCTTTAAATATTTTTATACTGCGAACAAAGAAACAAACAAAAAAAAAACAATCAGTCAATCTTATTCTACGTGTACAATATTTACATTTGGTTAAATATTACTATATAAATATATTAACCGATGTAAATAAATCGTAAAAACTAAAATTACATGAGGTGTTGAGAATCCATATACGAGAAAACTTTATGTCTGGTCAAATATTCTATTTGATGGATTTAGTATGTATAAAACCACATACAGTATTTAAATTTGACTGAAACTTACTTGTAATTCTTTGCGGTTTTCAGATTGAAGTTTTCATCTAATAAATGATTGGGTTATATGAGAAATTCTCTCAGTTCGTTGTATACATAACATAATACAAATACGTATTTACCTGAGTTCCTATTGACAAGGAAAAGAAGCTTTGAGTAGAAAAAAGGCTAAGTAAATACAAACTAGACGTGATAGGGTTGACAGTTGTACCGATATATTAAGCATTTAAGTTGACCCGTATAAATCGGTAATGAAAAGAAAAAATCAGTAGTTGTGATATGTAGTAATAAAATAATTTCTCATAGTAGTTAAACGTTTTTAAGCACTTAAGATTATTTAGAATAATATCTGCTTCGGCAAAGAAACACTTTTCCCCATTTTCCCCCTTTTTCGTGAAATTATTTTCTCTCCGTGTCCGCTCTCAATGTGGAGCATATGGCCTCCTGATGGAGGTGTCTTAACAGAATTTTTTCTACGAGAACTGTTTGTTACTCACTCGCCCAACCTCACTTTTTTTCAAAGTGAGTAGTAGGGAAAGAAGGATAAGGCTAGAACAGGACTGGTGGTTGACTAATTGCTATTGCTACACCCACTTATTGAAGGATCAGAAGGATGAGAGGAGAGGAAATAATGTGAATTGACATCACAAACACCCAGTCTTCAATCACAACTTTGAATTGAATAATTCTCAAAATCACTGTGATCTTACCGGGAATTGAACCCAGACCTGCGTGATCGGTAGAGCAAGCTCTAACCAACTGGACCACACTAGGCGATGTATATGACTTGTGGAGTATATGGCTTCCTAATGGAGGTGTCTCATTCGATTTTTTTTCTACAAGGACTGTTTGTTACTAAGTTGCTCAACCTCTCTTTTCCGAAGAGAGTATGGATAAAATGATTCGGCTAGGATAGGATTAGTAGTAAACTAATCTTCATTTATACTTCCTGTAATTTTAGGAAAGGATGGATGGGAGGGAGGAATTCAGGATCACATACAATCATGCCTTTAAGCAGAAGTAAATAAATCGATCATCCATAATGGGATTAGAACCCAGCTAACGACGAGTAAATTGTCTTAATTATTTTAATATTCTTAACATTATTCATACCAATTTTTTTGTTTTTTTTTTCATTGAAATCAAAATTTAGGACAAGACATAATCAATTGATCACGTTACGTTCTTTATCAACTGAACTTATATCGAAAACATTAAAAATTTTGTCACTTAAATATAACACATTTTTGCTTTTCAATAAAGCAGACAATATGATTGACTTTGAAATCAGCTGCTACAAAAAATAATGTTTATTTTGGTACTAAAACTACTGACTACGATAATCGAAATTTTATTATGTTGAAAATTCTTCTTAATGTGATGACCCTGCTTATTTGATATACAGGTTGTTTCATATTTTGCGCAACGTGTTTTATTTACGAGAGTGGAATACGTCAATAGACAGAAATGAGTATATGATTTTTTTTCAGTGCAAAATTAATAAAGCGAAAAAGCTGTGAATAAAGCTTTTGAAGAATATGTGGTAGATAAACAAAGGGTTCGTTAAAATTTACTTCTCTGCATTCACCCATTGTTTCAATTTGTATGTTCTTTTGAAAGCGATATGATTTTTTATTATTAAAAGAGATTTTTTAATATTGAAGGTAATAATATATAATATTTACACTTTGACTTTAGTATACGAATAACTGACGAACTTCCTGTGTGCTTATGGGTTTCTCAAATCCTTTTCTAAAAACGATTTATTCATTTGTATCTAATCGCAATGGTGTATATTATTTTTTACTTATTCCCACCCACCTACTATATGATCATAAAACGTGGTGTAAATAGACCGATTAGCTAACTACTAGTTATATTCAAGCCCAATTTTTATATTTTTACCCTCTCATAAGGGTAGAATATGTATATATTATACTTTTATAGTGTTAGCTATCAATTCTTAAATATGTCATACTAATTTCACAATCGTATCAAAGGGTCAAATCCAATTTGCACATCTATATTTTAAGTTAGCTCTCAATCAATTCAAATCCAGCTACTCTTTAATCTTCCTATATTATTATTTTTTATCCATGTCTGCTCCCTATGTGGAGCATATGGCCTCCTAATGGAGGTATCTCAACAGAAGTTTTTTCTACGAGAACTGTTTGTTACTCAGTAGCTCAACCTCACTTTTTTTTAATGAGTAGTAGGGAAATAATGATAATGTTAGTAGTTGCCTAATCGTTATTGCTACAGCCAGATATTAAAAGATCAGAAGGGTGGAAGGAGAGGAAATAATGTGAATTGACATCACAAGTACCCAGTCTTCGATCACAACTTTGAATTGAATAATTCTCAAATTTATTGTGATCTGACCGGGAATCAAACCTAGACCTGCGTGATCGGTAGAGCATGCTCTAACCAACTGGGCCACAGCAGGCGACAGAAATAAAAAACACAATATTTCTTTTTACTTAATTTACACTTTAATGTATCAAGATCAGGACTGGTTTTGTGACAATCGTGGTGAGCATTGTCAACTGATGTTTAAATTAAGTACAAATGAATATTGTGCTTTGTTTTCTTAATATAAGCCTATCCACCAAGTTTTGACAGTGAACACCCTAAAAGTGTTCTTATTTCACAATGGCCACTGTGATACGACAGCTGACATATTTATTTATAGTGCTTTTAAATCAAACTCACGTTTTGTTTCAGATCGTATGCGGTATAGCTGCTGTGGTAATGGGCAGTGTTGCTGCGATTGAAGAAAGAGGGCAAGTTAATCTAAGTCTTGGGGTACCAGCTGGTGCTGTCACCGTCCTCGCTGCAGGTACACAGTGGAATGATAAAAGCTAACATCAACTCATTCCTCATATATCATATAATCCAACTATACACAGATTACCATGCTGCAGTGTCAAGTCCTGACACAATTCTTGGATCGGATCTACTTCTGAATCATAAATTATTTTAATTAAATAATATAAAGGCGTTTTTAATCACCATTAAAATAATTTGAAAATCTCAGACACTGTCTTCTTGTCTATAATAAATGTTTTACAGTTTTAAAATTTTACACCTGATAGGTAAAACCGTATAATTAAAATATCTTAAAAGTTAATTAATTCGTATTACACACATACAGAGTTGTCTATTAAAAATGAACTTAAAATATTCTGGTATTATCATCTTATTTGTAAATGTTTTCACAGTTTAACACGCATAAATATATATCCATATAAATTAATCAACTTAAATTACAAAACTATTTCAATAATAAAATATTTGTATATCACGGTTTTGTACTAAAAATATGAATGCGTAACAGATGGACACAAATATAAGGATGTTTTAATATTGCGTTATTATAGTGCTCAGTAACTTAACAAAAAATAATTCTTCTTATTTAAATAATTGGGGGCGAGGAAGATTTATCATATTTTACGGAGTACTTGAAAAGTGATGAAAAGATATTATAGTAGTTATTATAAAAATAAACTAGTTGCAATAGATACTTATTCAACAATTTTATTATTTGATAATCGATAATTTTCGGAGTATTTTTAATATCACAAGTCACAACCAAAAGTTCTACATATGCTCGAGTTTCTAACAATCTGTAATTGTATCTATGAATCGCTCTTCCTAAAAAACGCATTATTATTTATGGTTGTCACCCTTGGCAACGCGCTGATTGGAGATTCTTTTGTTATTTTTCTTAGTAATTTCTTCTAGAGTTTTCCATAGCTACTAAAAAACAACAAGTGCTTCATTGTCTTAAAAAAATAACATTACCAGTGTACCAAAAACAGTGGGAACAATCTTCTACTAATTGTTATACTTTTTCAGTGAATTAGCTAAGCTGATAGAAATATACTCCAATTGTTTACGATCTACTTTTGGCCAGACCTTTTATCAACTATAGAACCAATCACGTGGAATGATATGTAAACATTTTCAAAGGTTGAATAATACACCAAATTCCATTAACAGCATCCCTAATAATACGGTTCACTTAACAAATAATATCCTTTTAAATAGATCAAAATATTTCTGAAATATTCGATTAAATTTTATCAGACTTATTACAATATTGTTTAATAGAAATTTTCCACATCATTCTCTATGAATTTAATAATAGCTCCCAAGCGATTAAAATTGTATAACAGTGCTCTTATTTAATCTAAACGCTACGCCCAGCGAATCAAGGAGTTACTTATCACAGCAGAAATATATAATCGGAATTTTATTAGTAATGTTATAAGTAATTTGTTCTGAAATATCGTGAATAATGAATGCTAAAGCTTGAAAGCCCTACTGAAATCAAAAATTAAAGCTTTGTTCAAAATGTTTAATATTATGTTAGTACAAATGATACTTAATCAGGAGAATGTATATATTTTTTATCACCCTTATACCCTGGTACCTGGACAGATGAAATTGAGACTGCATCAAATTGTTTTTAGAAGTTGCATCACCTACTTCACCCTGTTAATGGATAAATGAAAAAAGTACAAGGAAGGCAATAATAATTTTACTATATATATATTTATGGAGTCTTACTTCAAAACAGACTGTGCTTAATTAAGTATGTATGTTATAAATATGTTCAGTAAGTTAATCCACATTTTCAATCATAAAATTTTTTTATAAAGCTTTGCAATACAGTCGAATTCATTTAAGATTATGTTTTATCACTTCTTTTTTAATCAGTTTCAGCCCTTCGAAGAACTAGCAACTATCCTTTGGCGTCACATGGTTAAATAATATAGCAGACGATAGACAAAGGCAATATAGTATTAAGAAGAATTGATTTCTACCGTATTTATTTAAAAAAATATTCGTATAATGAAATTGTAAAAACTTGTACTAGATTCTAGAATAATCAAATAAGTATCAAGATTGGGTTGAAGAGAACACGATTCTCTGATTGCGTAATATCTAAATCTGTCAATACATTTTGACATATTATATTATATTAACATATTTATTTAAGGAACATTAGTGCCAGCTGCAATATCGCACATTACTTTATTCTATAAATATAATGCAAACTGGCATTTTTAGTTTCAAGAATGCAGTAAAATCAATGAAATAAATCATTCTTAAAATAAATGCCCTGAAATGCAATAATGTTTAGGAATTTATAGCTTCGTAACTCGCAGATCATAAATCTGTATTTTTAAATCCAACTAGATGTTCGACGTTTGGCATTTACTGCATTAGTAATCTACAGGCGTCAAGGTATACGATATACGTAAGTAAAATATAAATGACTTTTAAGATTAACACTGCCAATTCTTGAAGAAAGGCATTAAATATTTTGTACTAATTCCACATTATTTATTAAATGTAAGGATACCAGTGCTGCTCAGCATGAGAGTTATCAACTGATGAAAATATAAATTGATACAGGGGTATTTAAACAAAATTAAGTACGACTTATGACAAGGTGTAACAAATAATTGATAAAAGAATTTATAAATAGTGATCACTTTTAGGGTGTCCACTGTCAAAACATAATATTCCTTTGTACTACTTCCACTCTTATTTAGCAAGATCAGAACCGGTTTTGCTCATGACGAGCATTATCAACTGATAGTATTATAAATGACAACTATTATTATAAATAATGATAAATTTATGTTGTAAATTAATGAATGTATGGCATTCAGTTAATTTTAATTACGTCGGTCAAAATTATTAATTTGAGTTATGTTTTGAATAAAACAACAAATAATTATTGACTATAAAACTTGAAGATTATCATCGTTTTTATGGCTATCAAATAATCTCAATATATTATATTATTATTGAGCATGAATGAAATATAAAATAATCTCTTGTATTATATCTATTTGGGTCTAAAATGAGACGAAAAATAATGTCAAAATTTTTTGTCTCCCTGATTCGAAATGGCAATTCTATTTCAAATCAGGGAGATGCAAATTTTTGAAATTATTTAAAATGTAACATTTTACAGCCAACTGCGTTCTTAATACATTTTCGCATTTTGGTAGTTACAACATCTTGACACTAAGACATCTATATGGTATGGTATATGCGAGATATTTCATTAATTCAAAAGAAAATCTGTACCGTTATGTACAAATCATTGTGCAAACACCATTTTGGCCCACGCCATGCTGTATTTACCATTGGGACCGATTGTTGTTAATAGATTTAATAGTTTTCTATCACCATATGAATGTTATATGTATATATGAAGTGTATTAGAAAATAGCTCTGATATGCCAGACATTTTACTTAAGTAAACACACGCTGCGGCCAATGATTTCGTTTTCTTTTCCTACACATGTCCATAAAAGGTTTTCATAATACTATCCGGGAAATTGAAAAACATAAGTATGTTCGTTCCCTATATTCTACTTTGCGAAATAACATCGAATAGGGAAACGTTTCAATCATAGTCAAACCAGTATAAAAGTAGGGTAAAAGAATTTTGCAAATACGTGCCATACTGAAAAACATTCTTGTTATTTTATATGTCAAAAGTTTTCGTCAATATTATTTGATATTTGTTATGTCAATCAGAACTTGGAAGTCGAAAAGAACTGTTCATATTAAGGTCGTCAAAATTTTTTACAATAAGTTGACGACGATTATTTCGTTACTGATATTTTGCTTAGTTGTCTAAATTCACGAAATTTTCAGGAATCCTTTTAAAAATCCAGTGCACATTAGTTTATGATTCTACCAAATTAATTGTTTCTACTTTATGTTTATTCTAAAATACACATGCTTAATAAGAAACGTAAACGAAAAATGAATAAATTCACAGCATTTAAAGCACTACATTCGAGGAATATAATAAATAAAACAGATTTTACAGTATAAAGACTTGCAAGGCGCTTAAAAATGAAGTGAAAATGTATAAATAACGTCAGATTGATGTACACACTTACGTTTTACGCGCAAACATGTTTTAGTAGGTAAAGTGTGCTCATTCAATATGGATGCTAACGATTCGATAGGGTGATTGATTGGGCAATCTTATGTAAAGTATTAAAAACAAATGTTGCATTTATGCTTATAAGTTTTTTATACAAAATAACTATTTCTATTACCCAGCTACGCCCGGAAAAAATCCAAACGTATTCATTACTCACAGTCTTTATTCATTACGATAAAATACCTCGCTCACTTTCTATCAAATCATTGAAGACTGGAGACAGCACGGTTGGCCTAGAAATGGCGTGTAGAATGACATGCCGCTACTGTTCACCGTTTGGTAGGAGTTTTGGGTAGCACACATTCGGACACATATATTGTTTGTTTAAATTAAAAGTATAGATCAGATATTTTTCTATTGTCTACAGCAGAGTTTACCAACCCTATGCCCGCTGACTGATTCCGATGCGCCCGTCAACAAATTTATCAAATCGCTAAATCGGGGTTTGAGATTTTAAAATTCCTCGGTGAGCTAAAAAAAAAAACAGTTTCGGAGATATTTTGGGGGGAAAGAATAAGAAATTGAGGATTTCAAATACCTCGGTGAGCTAAAAAAAAACGAGTCAAGGTGATATTTTGGGCAAATCAGTAAATTCCTGGCTTTTGAGATTTTGAAAAAATGTGGTGGTCGCCGCCCTACCATTATTTTAGATTGTACTATAGGGTTCGAAAAGGTTGGTAACCCCTGGTCTACAGAGTACCAAGTGTGATATTTTTTCAAGAGAGCATCAAGTTTTTTTCTATTTTCAATATCATATAAAATGTGATATTTTGCTCTGCTAATGAGGTTCATTTTTTAACAATAACTGTTGATTTTTAATCATTCTTAATTTTAAAATGTACGATTTCAATAAGTGCAAAATCAATACTCACAACGTATTAAATAGAAACTATGAATAATTTAACAGAAGAGTGAAATACAAGTAAGAAAAAATATCTATCATAAATGAGTCGCTTTCACTATTGATTCATATGAATCTTAAGCCAACTATTTTACGTTTTTTACGAAAAAATATTGATATATGTACTATGAAATATTAATCAATTTAACGTGTCATAAATATTCTGACAATGAAGTGATGTCTATCAAAAATATTTTATTATTTTTGTTATGGGTAATTCTAACCCTACTTTTGAACTTTGTTGCTTCACGTTAAAAGAAAATAAATGTTAGAAATAAAAGCTTTTTATCGGCATCGATATATTTTCTATCGCGGTCGACTTTTCAAGTTAAAAGGTTTTTATGTTTAATGGTTTCAACTGTACTTTTATTATAGCTTCTTTACATTATCTTAAATAAGGAAAGACTGCGGTAAGGTATTGGATTTGAGATTTAATCGGTGATGAACAGATTATCTATGGCAATTAACTAATTCCGTGACGCCATAAACTGCTCACGTGCTCTGTCGACTTGAGATGAGCGGAAGATAGGCATTTAATTTCTAAATATAATATAATATATAAGAGACATGAAATAATACCATAATTATATTTCCGTCCGCTCAAATCCTAAGGCCATATTACAATAAACTCAGAACGTAAATGGGATATGAGCGGGAAAAGGGTTCAACCCTTATTGGCTGTGTAAAATAAAATACCAGGGCTGTGGAGCAACTTTCCCTCTAAGCTGCGCGCGCGCCTGCGCAGCAGCTTGAAAGCCCCCGTGCACTCATTCCTGGTTGGTGCGCATTCCAAGACAGCTATTCAATTATAATTTGATTGGCCTGCGCAGCCTTTGAAATTTCCGCGCAGCTAACCTTTTATCTTAGTATTGCTGTGAAGTCGTGTGAAAATCCGACGACTCCGACCCCGACTCTTCTTTTTAATAATTCAATTTTAACTTATATATAATATGTATTCCATCAGATCATCTTTAGTCATCCAAGCATGCAATTTCAACACTATGGACTATTTTGGTTTGAATACACATAATTGTGTATTATTTTTTTAATGTTTCGAGTCGCTCGTTTGTCACGACTCCGACTCCGACTCCAACTTAGACTCCACAGCCCTGTAAAATACAAAATAAAACGGGTATTTGAAACCTTTGTTAAAATGGTTATCCAATAAAACAAAAAGTTCAAATTAAATTTGGAGGCATTCGATAAATTTGCAACATCATATGGTGAACGGGATATTCTTGATTCCTCTTTAAATTCAACGCGGAGTAGATTTAAATTCTTCCGCCACGGCGGATTTTCAGTATACGGATACACAGGATACTTAATATCACTCAAACCAAATGGCTGAGCAAGTCACATTATCTTTTTTTAGCACAACAGTGCTCGGTACGTGAGGATTGCATTCGGAGATGTCTTCGCATCCGTTAGCTTAATATCCTATACGGTGAGCAAGACATTGTCAGATTTTTCAACACCTACGCCGCTAGGTCGGAAAACACGAATGGATGAGTGGAAGCTACCAAAAAACCTCATATTTTCTCCTTCAGATTAATGATAAAACGTTTGAAAACCGTAACATTGCTAGATGGATGGGGTGTCACGAAACCTATGATTGTCGTAGGAAGGCAAAGGACCTAATGGAGTGGAGCCTGAATAATGCGGTCAAGGTTCACTCCGTACTGTGGCGCCAGAAAAGAACCACAAAGCATTAGGGTTAACCCTTCAAAGAACAGTATAAGTCTTTGATCACGATTCTCAAATTACTCAATCTTTTTAACACTCTCATTAGTTTATAAAGTGTCGTGTAAAAAATACAACAGTTTAACTTTGCCTTTCTAGTGATATAAATTTACGTAAGCTGAAAATTGTGTTTTCCTCGTAATCTTATCGCATCTTGTAAGCTGTAAAGGGATACATTATATTCTTGACGCCAGACACATGCCTTAGGCCAGATTGTTTTACCCTAGTGCTTAAGCGGGGTAAGCCGCGAAGGCTAACAGCGCCGACCCGAACCCGTGAAAAGGGTTATTTCTTAGTCTAGCAACATGTGTTGTTAGTACACTAACCCATACAGACATCTTATTGTGGATCGATAGATTGATATGTAGTTTATATCTTCATTCTGTATTGTTTCATATTTGCAGTTACCGATAACTCAAAACTGCTTTTTGTAATCGGTTATCGTTCGTGCATTTAACTTTTTGCAATCAATTTATGTTTGGAAACGTGTATTATATTGATTTTACCATGAATTGAAGCATCAAGATAAAGCGCATTTTTGCACTAATCCCTCAGATTTACACAACGATAAGGACGATTTCCGCTTTCACAAACATTTTCAACTTATGGTAGTTTTATTTTTATATATTTTTAATGCCTCTCCACAAAAAATTGACAGCAATACGTTGAAGATTAAATCCTTAAAGATGAACATTACTTAAAATGAGTATAATTAAACAGATTACGCTGTAGCATAATCATTAAATGATAGAACTGATGTTGCATTATATTGTTTAAGGCTATTTGAATATCTCCATAATATTATAGGTAAGTGTCATCTTGAAATACTATTATTAAGTAATTATGACTTACTCAGTTTCCATACATGCTATATCTACGACAATGACTCTTAAAAACAGCAGATCGCACTAAATCAAACGTATTTACGGCATGGATTCCAAATAATCAGCATAAGAATTTGAACATAGTTTTTAAAATTGCTTGCTTCTTGAAATACGTGACTTAAAACAATGGATTACTAAAATTTTCATTTAGAATCATCATATCTATAACAACTGGTAAAGCATTAATAACACAGTTTTATTGAATACCTATACATAAATTGGATTCCCTTGGTATGGAGAATCAAATCGAAAATAGCAGGAAAGAATGTTTTAATGATTTTTTCCCAGTTACTATAACTATAGAATACATGATTATTTTTTAAGTATTTTTATCAATTCATCAGACTTTCAAGATCATACCTACCAATACTTAATTAAGTGACATGATATTTTTATAAACATAACACATTTTTTTATGTTTCGACTATCCACTGTTGCTTGTGATTAACAAAACTGTTCCTCTGCATCTGCTAGGGTTTATACAAAAACCGACTTTTGAAAAAACCTGTTTTCGAATGTCAATATTGTTCGAAAACAGATTTTATCCGGTTTTCGAAGTTTTACAAAAAATGATAATTCAATTAAAATAGAGAGAAAAGTTGTTTATTTTATATGTTGTTAATGTATATACATAATAATACACAACAAGAAACTATTTGGTGTTACTCCTCAGAAAATATGATCTAAGAAAACACAAAGCGTTCACTGATCGTTGTGTAACAAAATTTCCTAATATCGAAAATACCCCTTTGCTGGGTAATGATGTGGGGCATATGGTCTTTAAGCCATCAAAATCCAAATTTTCTGTCCTTTTGTTTATAGACTCGTTTATGGAAAATTCGGCACAACCGGCTACAAAGATGAAAAACCGGTGTAAACCGGTTTTTGAAAACTGACAAGCCCTAGCATCTACCATTTAATAATTTTGTAAAAAAAGCACAAAAATAATTCAAAACTATTCAATGTAATGTATGTCGGCATCTGAAACAATTCTTTGCTTATAAAACTGTTCAATGTAATGTAATGAAAACACACTTTGAGTAATGTAACATGTCCAGAACATTGAAAGAGTTACATAAATCAATTCACACTTGAATTATGTCCGAAAAAGTCTTTGCGTGTATAATAACATAATTTGATACGTAATTTTTTTCTCTTCGACAATTGATTAGAGAAAATGGACAAAAGTTTCTCGAGTTATATAAACAACTTGCACGTCATTATAATACTTATCCACAGACTGGACAGGAAAAAGCTTCTTGGGAGCTTTTAGCTTCTCGTGTTCCACCCCTTTGACCGCTGGGATAAAGTCTACGATATCATCAAACAAAACAAAGGTTTTCAACGTGTGAAGCGCCCTAAAAACATCCCAGGGGCGCAGCACGATATTAATTATTTTCATAACTTCCAGAAATATTAATTGGATTCATGGTCGTTGTAATAAATTCGTTTTCTATGTTGGCCAAAGTATTTACCGGTGTTTTTTTTAATAAAAGGAACCTGAACTTACCTCTTGTCAAGCATATCCGTTCCCAATGTGGAGCATATGACTATTAATGGAGGTATCTCTACAGAACTTTTTTTTTACGAGAACTGCTATCAGTGGCTCAACTTTCATTTTTTTAAGAGAGTAAGGACAAAAAGTAAGGGCTTAGAAAAAAATAGTGATTAACTAATCGCTCTCGCTTTGCCCCGTTATTTTTGGATTGAAAAGGTGAAACAAAATGTATACATCACAAACACACACACGAACTTAACCTGAACGTCTGCGTTTGTGCAATGAAGAATATGACCTATTTCGTTTCCATTTAGTTATTGGAAATTTAATTTACTTTTAAACAGATTGAAAGATTCATTTTCCTTTGCTAATTTATATATGCAGCTTGATTTTTTTCCTGTTAGTACTTTTTTGCGAAATAATGATTTAAAAAAATATATTTTCAATCATCTTTTTTTCTCTTAAAAAAAGTAATAGTTTTCGAAACAATATAAATATAATTGTATTCGAATATTGATAAGCAACATTAAAATGCCGAGAAAAAAGATGCCGCAGGGCCTTTCCACCGCGTTACATGGGGGAAAAGTATTGCTATTTACCATAGCAAATTTGGTCGGCATAAAAAGTTTCTGTTTATTTAATAAATTTTCATTTGACGCAATAATGTAATAATAACTAGAGTCTAGACTGCTAAAAAAACTTACCGAGAGTAGTCATTGATCATTTTAAATATTAAAATTTCTTAAATCTAAAATTAACCCTCCAAGGACGAGCGTCACCATATGGTCACACAAAACACCGTTGTCTATTGATCCCACTATTCATACTTTTTCTACCTGAATATCGTTGCTTTCGCTCATATTTGGTTAAGAAGGGTACGGAATACAGTTAGTCATCAGCCGTGGGAACAGGAACGGTCTCTAAAAGCACATGTGATTTTTTGAATTTCCGTTTTTTTTAATTTACTTTTTGAAACTGTTAGAATTTTTTTTATAAAAACATAAAATTATTTACAGTTATTTTGCTAATATATTTGTTTTGAAATTATGTTGATCTAAAGAGGTCAAATTGTAAATATTTTTAAAAAAATCACGTTTAGCTATATTTCAACCCCGAATGTTTGCAAGCCCATACGGTCACTTTTGTCCTTACTACTGTCCGTACTCAATATTACACGGTAATAAAAGGATGAGCATGACCATATAGTCATGCGGGGTTTCTATACAACGACTTTGCGTTTTTTTTTTTTAATTTTGGATAGGAATAAAAGTTATCCGTGACTTCAATATGGCTTAGAAAATATTTTTTTTATCAGAAAAAAGCTCTCGTCTCTGGAGGGTTAATGAAGAAATATGTTGGTTCAAAGGCTAAAGTTACGTTACCTAAAATCATTGGAATTTTGTCTTGATTAGAATTAAACAGTGCTGCACCTAACACCGAAGATTTAGGTGAGCAAAAAAGTTATTATTTAAAAAACAACGCGGTTTGTTAAGTGTTAATTAATAATCACTCGGCGCTTCGAAATCATAGCCGACTTCTTTCTCAAATGAAAAATTACACTGAAAAAATATTTTTTGTGTCCTATGACGCAGGGTTAGCATTGTGGGCTTCCGTGCCGGGCTTCACGGTTTCGAGTCCCAGTACGAACAGCATTTTATCGGTCGATTTATCGATTTCTGTTCGTATGGATGGGTGTTTGTGATGTCTAAAAAATTCAGATCCTTTAATAACTAGGTGTAGCGATAGCGATTAGCCAACCACTAGTTCTGTTCTAGCCTTTTCCTTCTTTCCCTATCACCCATTTCGAAAAAAGTGAGGTTGAGCGATTGAGTAACAAACAGTTCTCGTAGAAAAACTTATGTTGAGATAATTCCATTAGGAGGCCATATGCTCCACATTGGGAGCGTACATGGATTTTTAAGAAATGTAATGAAAAAATATATATAACTTCTTCCAAATATTAGAATATAAAAATTACTTTATTGTATTTTATATTCCAAAACGACCTGTATGTATTTCATTTGAATAGTGCATTTTCGGGTACAACCAGGGGTGGGCTGGGAGGGGCTCGCGCGAGCCCCTTGTTAAATATTACAAAGGCCAGCGAGCCCTTTGTTAATTAGAGTGGAAAAAAAAAATCGCAGATCAAATTAGTATTTCTGCAAAATATGATCTACAACAGCTTCAGTGTACATTTTAAGCCATTTACATCGATTATTTTACGGTAAATTACATATTTTTTCATATATTTAGTGTATTAAGTAACAATCGATTGCTTATTTAATTGCATAGGAGTGATAAAAAAAATCACTCTTCCAAAACATCGAGCATTGCTTTGAGATTGAGCGAATGAGTATTGGCAGCCCCTCGCTGGCTACAACCGTGGTTAAGTGGTCAACTTTGTTGGCTTCGGTTGCAGTATGTACTTGCAGACTCGAATCCCAGTTTGAACAGTTTTATATTATACATTGGTGTTTCAATAAATTTTTAGATCCGTTTCTAAAAATGCTACTGAACGGTAGCGATTATTTAACCACTTTCCCTACTCTCCTTGATATGGTGTAGTTGAACATTTAAATAACACGAGAATTTCAGTAAATTAATCTTTTTTACCGCAACTACTGCGTCGTATATTCATTTTTTTACTTTAAACAGCCTTATTTTGATTCCCAAAGCTTCTAAAGCGACTTAAATAATTTAAAAAATTAAATACATATATTGTCGTTTCAATTTGACTCCACTCTTTTGCTTTTTATATCAAGAAAATGGCATTGCACCGAACCATAACCCCTTGTCACGCCAACTAACCTTTGGCTTATATTATCCACTTAGGTATCATATAATATAATCCTATATTCTACAATCATATAACAAGGTATCATATAATCCTATAATCTACATAGCTTAACAACAATGTCCGCCGCTGACATATATTCATGTGATTTACAAAAAATATATGATATAGTCGATATCTTTTTTGACTTTACGCTATCATCAAAACAATGATTAAGAAATTCGTTTTAGTTTATCTATGTATACACATTAGGGATTCTGTGTCGAGTCGTCCCGGGACTTTTAAGGTTTTTGGCTGTCTTAAGTCCCGGGACATTTAACAACAAAGTCCCGGGACTTAAGACAGCCAAATTGTACATTTTTAATTTTGAAAAAACCATTCTAAAAAATAAAAATTGGATGCAAGCAATCGCTAATGTGAACTAAAAAGTTAATTTTGATTTAAAATAAAGTTACATTGGTGTCTATCCGCGGGATCAGTTTTGAAAAAAATGCATTATATTTAGGCTAAGGATTAAAGGCCGGGGTTTTAACAAAATTAAGTATGCATATATTCCAGGGATCTTATAAAAGAAACAGCTGTTTGGATTTATAATTGTTGAAGTTTCAAATAACATCTATTTATATATTGTAATACGAAACAACCATTTTTAATGGGTAGAGAGAGACATGCAGAAATACAAAGAAAACTTAGACACGTGTTCGCTTAACTATTTTTGCAGCATGGGATAATCGCACAGAATTCCAAGAAATAATGGAACCAATAGTTATTTCTAGAAAATGATGTTATAAATCAAGGCGGCTTATAAATTTTTATTACCGACCGTTCTGCTGTGACTAATTGATTTTCGAAAAGAATACACGAAAGATTTTGACAGATGCTCCAAAACAATATATTTGAAATACGGAGATAATTTACTACAACGTCTTTTCTCTGTGAAAAAAGATATCGAAGTATCTGAAGAAAATATCGATGATGAGATAAATATTACAGAACTGTCACTGGAAGAGGAATTGAATAGACAGATTACAAAAAAAAAAGATTTCTCCATTAAAAACGAAACAACCAAACGAATTTAAGATTTTAAAATCAACTGGAGAACGGAAACAAAGATTATTTTTTATATATAACATTAAAGCAACATCGACTGACAATGATGATGAGCAACAACGTTTATTACAAAAATAAGAAATCGGCTGTCTGATTCGTCATTAAATTCTTTATTATTTTTAAAAGCATATTTTGATAAGCAAAAATAAAATATTAACTTTTGTGTAAATAATACATACTATGTATGATTGTGTCTTTATTATTGAATTAATTTAATATTTTTATTATTAAACAATAAATGTGTTCAAAAGATGTTTTTTTTTAATTAACGCATACTTTCGCCGCCCTTTTAAAGTACGCATGAAAAAGAAATACGTCTAACTGCGTAAAAAACGCTAAAAAAAAAATGGTTTAATTGAAACGAAATATTAAAAAACGTTTGGGAGAAAGATATCTTCATTTATGTTATTAGAAATTTGTTTAAATCAATTCATAATCCTATTGAAATGTAACTGTAGCAAAAACAAATAAAAAAATATTATAATTTAGTGTTCATACCTGATTTTCACTATTGTACAAAGTTACCAATGTCCTCAATAGGACAAAAAAAAGTATAAAATCTGTATTGTGATTTGTGAAGTAACGGTCATAATTGTACCCAATTCATTGTTATTTTTTCAATACATGAACCGTTATCATCCCTTTTTAGTACATACATACAAATATTTAATTTTAATAAATTTACAATTTTATTGAAGGAGAAATAAAAGTCCCAAGTCCCGGGAAGTCCCGGGACTTTGACTTTATCACGTCTCGTGTCCCGGGACTTTGAAAAACCCGAGACTTCAGAATCCCTAATACACATATGGGTCAGGTTCTATGGCGTATCGGTTAGCGTTGTGGGTTTCCGTGCAGTTTTTATTTAAATATTTACATTAACACTATTTTTTACTGTCACATTAAATGTACCAGATATATATTTAATATATCGCTTGAGCAGTTTTAGAACAATTTGAGAATAAAAGACACACATTGACGAACCCCATTCTCCTAAAGTAGAATTCGAGAGAGAAAAAAAATCTCTCCCGCCCCCGACTTGTCGGATTTGGTATAAACAGGGTGGTCCTAAATAGGTATGCAAATTTCTATGAGATTTTTGGGAAACAAAACAAAAAGTAACAATGAAATAAAACTTCTCAATCAAGGTCAAGTTATTAAATGTAAACATTTATTCTGGTCTACCTACATGTCATTACAATTTAATACAAGTATGGTAGGTATACAAACATATTTAAAACAATTCAAATTGCAAACACGAAAACATTGAAAAATTATAAAGTCCATCTGCGATAATGAAGGTATTTAGTTTTACGCTCCAAGCGTTATATTATACTTCATTCAAAATCGAAGTGTAATTAATAACAGATAGTGTTTAAGAAATTAATTTTAGTTTAATAAAAATGATAGATAATCTTTTAGAAATTCTACAGTTAAAATATTTATATTGATAAACAATTTTAATTTTTAATACAATATAAAACAAACAAACTCCTTTCGGAGAGACCAGGAATTTACGACTGGTTAATCAGTGATAAGAAAATACACGACCCACCTTTGAAGACGTTTACTCTCGGCTAATCGCTATACAAAAAAAATAGAATCAATAATAAAAGTAATTATAACGATGGCCATAGATTCCTTCAAGGGTGGGCGTCCTATTTCTTATAAACAAAATCTACATGATTTGTGGAAACCCTATTACAATTTCGGTTACACATTTCTTTATAGTAACCAGTTATAGTATAGCAAATTTTATATAATTAATTAAGAGTTCATTGTGCATAATGCTTCTACTTCAGTATTTCAAAAGTATATAATCAAAACAAGAATTTATCTATATAGTGATTTCTAATTCAGGATTTTTAACAGCAGTTAATCAACAAAGTTTATTTTGTATAATGTCTTTTAATTCTAACTCTAACAGTAGGTAATCCAACAAAAGCTTATTATATATAATGTTTCTTAATTCTATTTTTAATATTAGTTAATTAAAGAAAGTTATTTATGTAAATAAACTAATACAAAGACAATTATTTATATTTACTGATTTTAATACGTCGTTGGTTGTCTACCAGATCGCGGTGCTAGGGGAAGGGAATGGGGAACCTTGCAAGGGAACCACCCACTCTTCCTGACCAATTCATTACAAAACCTCTTAATCTAAGTTCGGATTCAAGTCCTTTGACTTACGTATAACAAATACGCTCCTCTAGCCTTACGGCGACTTCCTAAGTCGCTAGCTAGCTTCGACTAAAAAAACCGCAACTGCCAAGCCCCAGGCATGGCGTTACTAGTCCCGTCCTAGTCCCAGACTTGGACGTGACTAACCCCGTCGGGCATTTGAATTACATGAACTTTGGCACTAACAAATACTACGTTAATTACTCGCATATTATTCACGGCGATCTGGTTAACATTAACAAACAAAGGGAAGCTTTTTGGTTTTAACTAACCATGGTAAAAAAAAAATATATATCTCAACAGTCCTCGTAACATTTATCTCTACACTAATTATAGCTTTATACATCTTAACAAAGAAAATACAATGAAGAGGAAACAATTTATTCCAGTTCCCATTAAGTATAAAAGAAATTACTTTGCAATCTTGTAAGGAGAGATATTATTTAAACACTTAAAAACAACAAAACCTTACTCACGATTTTCATCTGTAGAGACAGCTCGCTTTGGACCACTATTTTTCCTTACCTTAGTTAAATAATATATTTTCCGTGAATTTATTTATTTACTTAAAACGGGAGAAGTTAGAAAGAAATCAATGCGATCACAATAAAAAGCTGGGACACCAAAAGCGGCTCTCTCTACAAATGCGAGCTAGATTCACTTGAATTGAATATTTAATTTAAGTTAAAATTAAAATATAACTACAGGGTACCGTCCGATGGTACCCGTAAAAATTAAATATTACAAATTACATGTTCGCGAGCAGAAAGCTCGGAAGTAAGAGTCCTAGTGAGTGCGTGTGCAGAGATAATAAGTGTCGCTCTATTAGATTTGTCCCGCTTTTTATTCTTTTCTCGCTGAAATAATTCCTCCGCCACTTGGGACTATTTTCTTTAAAATCAAATCCGATTGGTTGCTTCGTTTTGCTTACTGATTTTGAGGAATGCAACATTAGTTTCTCACGCCTCTCGACAAAAATTTAATATGGGAATACCCTATTTATTTCGTTGCGTTTATCGCTTATATGTACTTCCTATATGAGACGACAATTATAAGAAATGCGTACGTGTTAAAACTGAGGCGCCAATTGTCACGCTTCAATAGAATTGTGGAATGTTCTTTGTGATGAGGTAAATCTTCTGCGTACATGCTAGTCGATAAAATTTTAAAAAGGTTATCGTAAACGTGGGAACCAGACCATTAAAAACCGTCTCGTATCAACATTATCTAAGTCAGTGATGAACAACCCGCGGAGTACTTTTGATTTTTTGGCGGCATGTTTTTATCGAAATTAAAATAAAATATGTACATACTATTTTTAAATAAATCATTGAATTCATTAAATGTTAGAAACTTTTTTTGTTATTAAAATACAACAAATCGGTTAGTAGTTATAGTAATTTTGGATTCGATTGTGTGGCTAAATAATATAAATATTAAATCGAATTTAAAAAAAAATGCTTAAAATCAACAAGGATTAATATTGTAAATATAAGCTTTTGAATTGGATATAAATAAAACATTTTTTTTGACACATACACATAATCCTCTTTTTGAACGGTTTATTTATCATTCATTCATCTATATTCACTTTATCTTTTTTGCACGGATTTTTTTACACGGCTATACATGGAACGTATCCTCTGTATAAAAGTGGATATAAGTACTTTATTTTTCAAAAAACACATGATAATTTATATTTATGCAGCCCACTAGAAGAAAAAGGTTGTGCATGTCTGATTTAAGTCGACAACCTTCTTATTGCTCCAATCGTCATAGTTTTTTACATTTCTTGTGTATGTACACGATTATTTAAGCATTTTTAATTTGTTTTTTTTTTCTTTTGTTATAGCATGGAGTGTCCATCGTAGCGTACATAGAACAGCCGGGGGCGTCAGAGGGGGCGCATGGTGTGCTCGGGTGCTTTGGGCGATGGCGTGCTCATTGCAGTTCGCGCTTCTCGTTTTAGCAATTCGCACTGGAATAAATAGGCACTCTCATGGTGAAGAGTATGTTTTATGTTTATTTTCAATAATACTTCAGTGCACAATATTTTATAACTGGAACTATAGACGAGAGTTTTTTTTTACCCTTAAACTTCTTGATCGGATGTTGAAGAATTTTCCTGGATGAACAATTTCATAGATTGATTGTGCAATCAAATTCAAATATATCAAATTTAAAGAATTCAAGCACTTTTTAGGCATTTATAAAATAGTTAATACCATAATAATAATTAGTCTAGGGACCATGTTTATGGTGACCTGAATTATCTGACTGATATCAACATAATTGGACATGGTGTATATTGAAAATAGAATGATAGTTTCCAGGATATCCAAAATTAAATAAATGAGTATTATGATCCATAGAAAATTAAAAAATATGCTCCAGATAAGTAAAAAATATTTATAGTTGAGACCAGGGGTCGGCAACCAGCGGCCCGCAAGATTTTAAAACTAAAATATTTGTCTACACATGTCATTACAGTGTTATGATATGTGACATAAGTGCGGCCCGCACTAATCCCCATGTAAAATATTTGGCACTTTTACAACAAAAGGTTGCCGACCCTTGGTTTAGACAAATAGGTATTTATTGTTTTTACTCCTCATGTGATATTTCAAAAAAACCACATTTTAACTACTGCCTTTTTAACTGGATGGTTGCCACAGACGAGGTATCTCGTCAACTTTTTCGTGCTCAACACGTCAGAAACAAGTTATCTCGCAACTATCTAATTATATTAATAGTTGAAAATTATAACTGGCGTGCTAGGTGAAGACGTATTTTTTTCTACGCCACCTTTATTGTATTTCATTTCCATGTCAATTTATACAGGTTGAGCATTGGATACATATAAATCATTAACATTTCATATATTTTTCATAACCACGACAAAGCCAAACCGTCTAAGCCTGGATTTATTTGTATTAACAACTGAACACTGTTTGACATAAGTCTTTTTTCTTACATCCAGCCATACAAGCAATACTTCCCTGGCCCTAGCTGTCGTCCATGGAGTATTGGCCTCTAGTACATTGGTAGCGGCAGGTTTGGGAGCCCGTCTACGCTACGTTTATGGACCAGCCCCATCAGCACCTCCTCCACATACTGCTAGATGTCCGAGGTCTACTTCACACACTGCAGTTAGTATGGTGAGGTAGATTTTAAAAAACATTCATCAAAATAGTCGAGTCTAGAGGAACTCTTTTAATAGAAACATCGTGTCAAAAGACTCACTGGCATATACAAATAATTTTACTAAAAAGATTCCAACTTGTATCCACTCATAATCTAAGCTTGCGACATGTTTTTCATGGATTCGGCAGTAGATTTGTGGAAATTCAATATTATTATATACAATCAAATTTTTTTCAATGGTTTCGGCGGTAACTTTGTGGAAGTTCATTTTAATAGAAAATTTAAATTAACTTTGATTATTCAAAATACTTGTACTTCTTCTTTCTACTAGACCCAGGAAATTAAGAAAATCCTTTTTCAATATTTTAATCTTCCTTTATGTGGTTATGATAAATGAGTAGCATTTTGAATTTTATCTCTTTGCATTTAGATTTAAAACACCCTTACAAATTCATGTAATATAATAAATGATGCTTATTGTACAAAATAATCTAGACATGCATCCTTATATTTGTAATGCTTGAGTGTCACTCGTTTGCCTCTTTAAAAATATTAGAATCTACATAAATCACTCTGTGTCCCACTGCAACACTGATTTTTCAATAGTTTACTAAGAGTGTAAGAAAACAAATGCATCGTGGAGAATCTACTAAGAATTGAACAGTGAGTCATTTGTTTACGTCGCGCAGTTGAATGAATCGGTTGACTCGAATGAATGAATCAATAACTATAAATGATTCCAAGTAATTTGAAACAAAGTGACTCATTTCTCATCTATAGTTTGAATAATATTCTTTATCAAAGGATATGATAACATTTTAAGTTTAATATATTAAAGCCAGCAAACATATTTTAATATAATTGATTACCTCCCGTTAGTTAATTCACTATACTACCTAGTCAATTTCAGGTCATTTTAAATAATTTGTCTTTGTTTTTTGATCCATAATTGATATTTGCAGGTCCCGCTTACAATTAACTTCACTGGCCAAACAAATTCTGAGATGAACGGAAAGACTGGTGACAATCTGAGTTCAGACAACGAAATGATGGAAATCAGTATTGCAGATAACAAAATCAGTTCCAGTGATATTGACTCCTCACCAGAAGCTAAAAGTCCACAAAAACAATCTACACCAGCTAAAATTCAATCAGAAACAAAAACTGCTTCAGAAGGAGTTAAGTTCGCCGAAGATAAAAATGATCAAATCGACACATCTCAAAAGACAGCGACAAGATGCAAGTTTTTTGATAGCAACGACGTTGTTAAACATGGACATAGTAATATGAACAATAAAATGATCAAAAACACTATTGATGTTTGTGTAGGTTTAAATAGTGCTAATGATAATGAACATTGTGACGATAAACTAACAAAGAATCTCATTTGATCACGAAAATTAATCATCACTTTGAAAGCTTTTTTGCTACACAAGGTTGATTATGTATAAAATGAATATCTTTCTGCAGTGCTGGCAACAAACATAGACGCAGCAGAGGACCGACTGAAGTAAAAGGTCTTGTACTGGTCTTGGCTTCCTGTTTCTGTAAACTTTATACGACTTTTACTGACCAAAAATTCAATACAAACAGACGAAAATGTTCTTAACCTAAATATAATTAAATGATCTGCATGTAAAACCATGCAGATAACATAATTTGAATCAAATGTACAACCAAACCGTAAGATTGAGTGAAATGTTTCAGATTTTGATACAGTGACATCAATTAATTTCATATTGTCAGCTTAGTGCAGTGGCTTCCAACCTATATGTTACTGCGCCTCCCTTTGAAGAAAAAAAGATTATCGCGCCTCCCCATCCTATATTTCATATAGTAATAAAGACACGTTTTAAAGGGGAAATAAATATTTTGGACTTTTCGCGCCTCCCTTTGCAATAGCTCACGCCTCCCCAGGGAGGCGCGCCTCCCAGTTTGGAAATCGCTGGCTTAGTGCAAGAAGTACTTGTCTGAAAAAAAACCCAATGATCAATAAACAACTAAATGCCTTTTGTTGTTCTGATTTTTTTTATATGGCGATGTTATGTTGTTTTAAATCTATTAAATTTAATGTTAATAGAAGTTTGTGACTTTTGCATTTATAGAAGAGATAAGTATATTGAGCATGTTGTGATATTATTTGACTCAATTTCAAGAAAATGACCAGCTGGTAACTTTTTGCACTTAGCGCATTAAATATTTATATTAATAATGTAATGAGAAATACTTCAATCAACTGAGATCTTTTTTTTTAAATAGTCATAAAATATGAATAGATGTCACTGTAATGATAAATATGAGTTTTTACTATCATCCTTAACTTTAAAGAAGCATCTGTGTAAAGATGCTTCTCAAAGAGGCGAAACATGTGTCACAAGTAGTAGCACAACGAGTAGGATAACCATGTAATCAATTAACTTTTATAAATTGTATTAGTAATTTATGTAATGTACATACTAAACATTTTATGTATACTAAATGTCTACTTAGCTAAAAATATGTAAAGAATATTAAAAACTGTATAATTAATAAATATAATTACATGTATAATGCCAAATTTTATATAATATAGTAATAAAAACTATTATCGTGAGAAATATAACTTACTGTAATTTTTGCATTTTTTTTCCCATTATTTAGACCTGATGCAGTCGATGTTACAAATTCAGTTGAAAATAAAATCTGCCATGGATTCAAATTTATTATTATAAATTACATCTGTCCTTCAGAGTTTGCTGCAAGATTGAAAAAAGAAATGTACGTCTATACATGATTTTGTTGACGTTGCGAGTTGTAACGCTTTTCAATTTTATTTTTAATATGCAATCGTGTTCAAAACCATTCAATTTTGTGTCAGCAAGATTTTTTACAAATGATTTGCTCAGATCAAATTCATCTCAGGCCGCTGCATGCAGGTGACATCTCGACAAATATAAAAGAATATCTGATCAAAGAAAACACCATTTCACTCGACAAGCTCTTAATAAAAAAATTGATGACTTAGTGAAAAATACTTTAAAAAGAGCACTTCTTGATGATACTTCCAAAAGGTTGACATGTTTTGGCTTTTGACTTAGGGCTTAGCCCAGGGGTGGGGAACCTTTTCTCATCTAAAGGCCGCATTCATTTTTCTGATTCGACATAAGGCCGCAGTAACCATTGACTTGGGAATCTATGGCCGGAAACAATTTGATGCCAATTTCTAAAGCCCAGAAATTTGTGGATTTCCCAAAATTACCAGCCTTTTTTTCTTTTTTTAGGTCTTCCAGGAATTTTAAAATCCAAAATCTCAGGAATTTACGAATTTACAAAATTTTTTAGAATTACAGAATTGGCCAAAAGGCCGCAGGTTCCCCACGCCTGGCTTAGCCAATAGATAACATTGTGGATTATGCTGTTTGAAAGATTTAGCAGACTCTTTGAAACACAGTTTTGAGAGTTTCATCATCTAGTAGTGTCTGCCGTAACAAATATAATATATTGGTATTGGTTTACCTTCTGGTCAATATAGTGATAAATGAACTGTAAAAAACAAAACTAAATCATCTGGAATGTTTCCTACCAAAATAATTAACTTCATAAACTCATACTTACTCTAGTTATAGAAGTTAATTAATATTTTTCTAGTTCATATTCTAATTCCGATATTTATTTATTATAAATATTTTTTTTCCAATTCTTTGGTACTAAGTTTTTCTTTGTTCTATTGGATATGCACGTAGAAGATTTTTCTATTACTTCTCATAACCTTATTTTAATCATTTGAACTGCACGGGCATTTTTGTCTCTCAGGTGCTTACTTTCAATTATTTTACCACATTTTACTAATATGAAGGATTGTGTTGGCGAAGAAGAAAAATCTGCAGTAAAACTATATGGTAAGAATTTGGAAGAAATGATATAAAAATTAAATATTTTTTTTTTATCAAAAATAGATTTTAAAAATCTTGGGAAGTGCTTTATAAGGTACGTAGATAGAATGAGGTAATGTATGCAAGAATCGTTAAATGGATGTTGTTTGCCCAGCTTTGTTTTCAAGATGAACTAGACTAAGCTTAAAAAATTCTTACAGTTCCTCGTCTTATCTTGTTACCACACTTGGTAGATCTCCATATCCATTCCCCTGTATGAGTCTTGAAAAGTGGCAAGAGATCCACAAAATTATACCGATGATTAACGATTTGATGCTTATAACGACAACATTCAATCCCCAAAATCCCACCAATAATCATAGATGATTATGGATTTTATTGGCAGTATAAGTGTAGCAACGGAGTTTTACAGCACTCTAGTCATGTAACACTATTTAGTTAAGCAACGAATTCCAACAAAACCACATTCTGGCTAAAAATTAATGTAAAATTATCAGTTAGATATCAAAATAATATTTTTCAATTACCCCAATTTTTCTCTTTAGGAGTTTATTCTCATCCAATTTTCTCGGTTCAGACCAATAAAAAGGACGGGAATTTTCCCGCCTTGTTTCACAAAAAAGATTTTTTTTAATTTTGTACCCATGTTTGCTCCCAATGTGGAGTATATGGCCACCTAATGGAGGTATCTCGACAGAAGCTTTTCTACGAGAGCTGTTTGTTACCCAGGTGGGGTTAGCGTTTTTTATACCTAGATAATTTTTTTGAGATATTTTTAAGACACCTAAACAATGTTGCCACAGCTTGTTTTTCAAAACAATAGCGCAATTACAAGATTTTCTGTTTTGAAAGAATCTAATGATAATTATTTTGATGAAAAAGAATTGGCTTCGAAAAATTCTATAGATTACCTAACAAAACAAGATACTTGTAGAGGAAACACACGCTTAATTGGCTACTGTAACAAATTCGAAACGATTTATTTCTTTCAAAATTGCTAATGCGCAATTTGTGCAAAATAAATTAATATAATACTATGATATGTATTTGGTTTTAACCAAATATAGTAATATGATATTCTTGCTTTGTCCTGATAATTCTAAAAGTGAAACTTTTTAGATATCGCAAACACCAATGCCTTCAAACGAAAATCGATAAATCTATTGAAAACTCCAAAATTATGTTTCCTCCCTTCAAAAAGAAAAAAGCTAGTGCATTTATTTTTTGATTTGCAAGATAAAAGTTCTCACTGGGATTGTGAAGGTCTGTTAGTTTTGACAATTATTTTGACTGTTTTTACTTTTCCACGAGATAATGATAAAAAAATATTTTCAAACGTCTTCTGTCTCAAAAATTTAATAGTTTTCAAAGCAAAATAAAAATAAAACTTTGCGAATATTGATTTAAAACGTTAAAAGTATTCATAAAAAAGATGCTGGAACGCCGTTTCACCGCGTTACATGAAAAAAGAGCACTGGATAAACCTGGGTTCTTGTTTAAATTTACTGTTTTCTTTTCATTTTAACTAGATGGTGATTAAAAAAATACTTCAACTATTTTTCCCAATTAATTTTATATTGAATTTGATGAATATAAAATTGGGACACTTAATTATATTAATATTGTCATATAACAACATAGTAAAAGTATGTATTGTGAAGTAATGATAATAATCTCCGACCTATCTAACAAGCGTTCACAAACATTTTTGTCAAAGCGACAATTTTAAAATCAGAAATATTTGGCAGATCACATTTTTATTTGTAAATACTTTTTGTTAAACATAAGGCAAAAAATAAAAAAAACTTCGTTGTGCATATTTATATTTTTTATTTCAAACACATTATTACTCATTGCACAAAATATACAAAAAAATGTAGGTATTTTGGGTAGAAAAAGACTCATGTATCAATTTATTTTGATTTTTAAGCCAGCAATTTCTTATAGGAAGCCCATATTTTCATCTGGCAACACTAATATTTGAATGAACGGTTGTCAAAAAATCGTCTAAAAAAGGTTATGATTGTTGACATTTTTATACTGTCATCAAGATAATTCAATCAGCAAATCTGGATGACGAAAATCTCGCAATGATTGCTGCTTCAGAACCTTTGGTTTGTACAAATTTTGGTAAAATGCTTTAATTCACTATTTCTTCTAACAATCATCAACCTACCAGACAGATCCCTGTTGCATTAGTTTTCATGGAGAGATGTTAAAACTGTTTGGAAAATGTGATACGAAAGCCTCTGGATAGCGTCAACCCTAATTGCCTTTCTTCCGACTGGTAAAATTCTGGCGTCCTGCAAGACTGACATCCATAGGGTGAACTCGGCATAGCTAAAGTACGCTGGCATGTCATAGGGGAAGCAAAGCGATTGCTGGGTGACAGGAAATCTTGAAGGTGCCGCGTGGTGGCCATATGCTTCAGAGGTGTAGTCGGTCTTACCATTTCTGCTTAGGTTATTCAAACCACATAAATATTCTAATTTATTCTAGAAGGGCCTCGTTAATTGAGTGTCTTTTACTCATGTATATTATAACCAGTGCTGCAGTCGTAAATATTACTGAATGTAGATGCCAAAGCATTTTTTGCAATATCATATACCCTATATTTTCATCCATATTTTTACCCTGTAGTCTGGTCACGGTTCCAAGAGGGCCACGAGCAAATTCTGGAAGATCTAAATAAAAAATCTCTTCTGTCTTCATTTTGGTAAATAAATCTGTCAGCGAGCAAAATTTTCAAAAAGTTGAAAATTATTTTAGAATATTTCAACTTTCCATTTCACCTCTAAACACTTATATGCTTACATAAAAACGGGTATGGGAGCCACAGAAAAATATGAGACTCAAAAAGGTTGAGAAACTGGTCTAGGTAAACTTTTTGACTTAAAGGCCACATTATGAATTATAAAATTTGAACGAATCAAATTTAATAGTGAAATTCTACCAAGCACCTTCAGTCAAAATCTTAAATTAAATTATGAATTATAATTGAATTGCGAGTCACAACTAAAATATATAGAAGGCATTTCAACATAAACAATTCTCTAATAACCAACTATTTTATGAGACAAATGGGAAGACCTGCCCTATAATATATTCCTTGGTTGACTTTACCATGCTATGGAGACCGTTAGAAAAATGAAAATGAAGAATATAGAATCAATGAATGCATGAAGTATTTCGAATTCACAGAATCATGGCTTCTAGATATAGTGTGACAGGAATAAATTGAATAAAGTAAACTACAATATTGTTCCTGTTTTACATTGTCGATTATACTGCATCTACATGTAATACCCAGGCTAGCTTAACCTTTAATACTAACATAGCTTTTTATCAACTTTTTTACAATTCCAGGAATTTATTCCTCACGGTCGTAGAGCGATCTCCAGACATCCTGGATCTGTAGTAAAATCATCTTCAAGCAATCAGGGCCAACCAGAGTCTTCGTTACTCCACAAACTCAAAAATGTGGCCATCTCTGAAAGGAGTAACTGCACTGCAGATCTCCTCAAAGCTTCTAATGATACCAGTAACGAGTGGTGGTGCGTCAGGCAGATTTGCTCCAACAGGGTGAACAACATCAAGAGAGGCAAGCAATAATTACATGACGCAATATTGTCATTTTTAAATCTTACGCTGTATCCATTATTTCAATCTTTCCCAACCTTTCTACACTTTCGAACCCGTAGAAAAGGAGAAATGCCGACCTAACAGTAAATAAATAATCAATAATAGAACTTCATTTTCACATTCATAAAAAATTATTTGTTTGAATATATATTTTTGATTTATTTGTAAAAAATCATCGCTTTTCCACAGAATTTCTCAAAAAATCAATTTGATTTTTAAAATTAGCATTGATTCCACGGTATCAAGAAATATCAAAGTCAAGGCAAACCGGCTACGATTAAACCCCTCTTTTTATATACAATACTCACATAAAAGGAGGATTATTTTTACCTATCTAAATGAAAATCACTGATCTATATGATATGATTAATATTAATAATTAATATATTTTAGATTTTACAACATCGAAAGTATCCGGAAGTGTCACCAAACTCCAACCAGAATTTATGGATACAGAGTTGCCAAATTTCAAACTAAAAAATGAATTCAACACTTCAATAAAACATGAAATCTCCAGCGGAAGCCGAAAGCACAACGACAGCAATCTACCGAGCTCCTCAAGATTTGCGTCAAACTCCAGCTCCATCCACTCATCGAAACATAATCTGTTTGGTATGCTGTCTTCAGTTGATGAAGTCTCTAACGAGCCAAATCCTAAAGTTGACTGCTGCTATGAAGAGGAGTTATATGTTAAGGGAAAAACAGCAATATGGTCAAAAGGTATGCAATCAAATTGTTTTTAGGTTATTCAAAATCAGTCACTAAGAAAACTTTTTATGAAATATACACATTTTCCTTGCTGAAATTCACACAACCTTTTAAATAAAATAATTTCGATCTTCGTAAGATAGTTAAAATTAAATATTTAACAAAACATAGCAGTGACCATATTTTACCTCATGATAACCAGCAAACTATACTTATCCTACTCATTCACAACTACCAAGAATCTACCTAACTTATAAAATCCTTTTAAATTTGGTAGACTTATCAAATGAATTACAGTTAATTTTGTAAAAATACGAACATACAATTTTAATCTAAGGAAGTCTTCTCTATTAAGTAACTCAATGAATTGCTGTTATTAATTTACATTTCAATAGTGTCAACATTATTATGCTAAATGCCAATGCGCCAAATATTTTCAAATTATAAAATCATACAAAATAAACTTAACGGGAATTTTATGTCACTTGAAATCAACTCTAGAAGGAAAAGACATCACAAACACTCGTAACTAAGGATTGAATTTTTAAATATAAAAAATCTAAATTTAATATTGATATAATAATTGAACCTAGACTGGCCTGATTACTGGGGCAAAGCTCTTATCAATTAGACCACAGAGGGTGACACAATAAAAAACTGATACTTTTCTAAAAATAACTCTTAAATCTTACTCTTAAATGACCCTATGATTAATAGAAAATTTAAATTAACTTTGATTATTCCACGTATTGTGTAACTAACTGTGACACGTGTTTCGCCTCTTTCAGAGGCATCTTCAGACTTACTATCACTCCTATCTACTTACTATCCTCTCACTAAAGTCAACTTTGAATTAGAGTTAAACATTATTAAACAGATAGCTGTAAATAATGGTTACAACACAGACGTAGTAGTTAACTTACTTAAACGTAAGCAAGTTAAACAACTCATAGTAAATAATATTTTTTCAGGAGAGAAGAAAGCAAACGATAATATTAAAAACTGGCGTAGAATTATTTATTTAGGAGACATCTCGTCAAAGATAGTTAAATTTTTGCCAGACAATATAGAACCCGCGTTTTATACAGTAAATAATTTAGGTAAAATTTTATTGAACAGTAAAGATCGCGTAGATTCATCGTCACAGAGTGGTATCTATCGACTCTCTTGTGGAGACTGTCAAGCGTCTTATGTTGGACAGACAGGTAGAAACTTTAATATTAGAATTAAAGAACATATAAGATGTCTAAAAAGTAACAATTTCTCTGAGTTTGCCAATCATTTAATAGAAAATAATCATAATTTTAATCAGATTTGTAATTTAGAAATACTCCACCGAGTAAATAAAAAGGGTTTAAAGATGAATAGCTTAGAATTTTTAGAAATTAATAAAACTCTTAACAAAAAAGAAATATTATTAAATAATATTCTTAATAGCACAGGCGGTTCCCCGTTACTAAAATTGTTTCCAATTAATAGAGTAATCACAAACCTAGATGATTGATTGTAGCTCATTAGTTTTAATAGTTTGTAATGTTTAACGTCATTAGTAGTATGATTAAATTTGTTTGCATTTTATAATCCCCTCTTTGCTTCCATTAAAAAGGAAAAATCCCATTCTGATTGTTTACAACTCATTAGTAAAATTAGTATCATTATCTGTTTGCTTTATTTCGATTCTACACCCCCCTCCTTGCTCCTCTTAAAAGGAAAAAAAACCCAATCCATTTTGTAATTTTATAATTTTAAAATGTTAGAATCAATCTTGCTTCATTACTTAAGCAAACTTTGCGATAGTAAGTCTGAAGATGCCTCTGAAAGAGGCGAAACACGTGTCACAGTTAGTTACACAATACGTGGAATAATCAAAGTTAATTTAAATTTTCTATTAAAATGAACTTCCACAAAGTTACCGCCGAAACCATCGAAAGTATGACCCTATGATTGATATTTTACAGGTCTTGTCTCCAATCCTGATTCAAAATTGAGTGATCCTGAATCCCGAGTAACCATATCATGCTACACCTGCGAATCTCCCATCAAGCATGCCATATTCTGTAACTTTCACGCGACTGTCAATGACAGAGTCATGTTCAACGCCTTGAATTGCTTAGACGGGGAGTTCAAATCGTCTATCAATATGAAAGAAAACGTTGAAGAGGAATGCTACGAGCCCATTCCCGGTATTTGTATCATCGATTCCAATAGTCTGAGAGCTTTTACTGAAGACGGTGAAGACTATATCACAAGTCTAGTATTTCAAGTTAAAAACGTATGGAGTACTAAATATGGCATGCTGCTGGAGAAAGAAGCCATTCCTCAATCTAGAGCGTCATTTTTACGTTCAGGAAATACGAAAACGCATTTTGATTTCTCTCACCTTCGGATGAGCAGCAACCGAACTAGTGCCAGTTCCACTTCAAGAATGAACGCAAACGCGTCATCTTCTCATCATTTTGGCGGAACTACGTTCTGCGAATCGGACGTCCAGCTTCCCACTTGCTTTTCTCTCACTCACCCCCTGGATGAAATGTCTCCCGTACTTATGAAACCTGCGCAGGAATGCGTTCAGTATTACAACGACGGTAGTATGAGAATTGTGTTCGTCAGTGACTTTCCCAGTATATGCTTGATTTACTGTGAAAAAACTGGACTTCACACGCTGTGCTCGATCAGAAAAGCCACTAGTGAAGAATGTCGATTCGTTTGCGGCGATTGGAACAAAACGTCAAGCGTTCTCAGTCCATCTGGAAACCTCAATCTCGCTTCTAGTCTATCGGGGTGTAATGTCGCCACGCAAAAAACATTAGGAGGAAGCGCCGCTAAGAACAATTCATATAGTTGGCTGGGCGGAATAGGTAGCCCCTACACATCAAAACCGGCCAGTTCTTTCGGATCACCCTCTCACTCGAGATTGAACAGTCCTATGGCTGGAATGTTTAGCAGGCTAGGACTGTCACCTCACGCTTCCATCGGGCAGGCTTCAAACAGCTCAATGTTGGCCACCACGGCTCCCCCAGCGCCACCTTCTCAGCCTCTGTATCCCGATCTCTGTTTTGAACACATCTGGACTGAAAATCAAGGAATGACTCGTGACAAATCTCAAACCTGTTCTGCAGCCATCAAAACATTCCTTCATTGTGATCATACAGGCCAACATTATCTTTGCTATCTAGTGTCTAATAGCTCAAGTAAACAACTACAGATCGCTCGTCTGACCACTACTCACTCAATCAGTCACGGAAACTCTAAGAAACTGATTGTCGGTGTTGTGACTTCGGTTCCAGCTAAAGATGCCGTAGTGTTGCCGTCGCTTAACACGATAGCATTGATTGATTTAACCGGCAATATTATACTTTATTCTGGTGCATGTATTATTGGCAAAGTTCACATTGGTGGAGTTCTCTCTGGTCTTTTCACTTCGCAATACAATCAGGTGTCTGTTTTTGACACGTCATTTCCTCGGAGAAGCAGCTTATTACCGAGCAGTCATTCTAGAGATGTGCCGATTTTGAATGATTCAGCTCTTCATCAGTTGTCACCCGTACCGCATCACTACAAGTCCCACAATGTGGTGTCAATGGATGAGAGCAGTATGGACTGTAATGGTAATAATTATACAGACATACACTTGTCTATTTACTTACAAAATACACAAAATCGTAGAAAAAGTTGCAAAGACCTTAAAATTCTTGAGATTATAGTAATTATTGTGAATATTTGTGGCATGGGCCGAAGTTAACCGATATAGGGTGTAAACTTTGGCGCACACTATTTTAACTGTATTTATATATCGAGCATATAAATATATCCAAAAACATTTTGTGAACTTAATCTTAAAACACTGATCTTTATCAAATAATACCACACATAATAGTAACGGCGATTTATAAAGGTACTGAAACTGCGAATAAATTAAGATTACATGAATGTAGTATTGTCTACTGAATTTTAGATAAACAACTGTCACTTCGTTATCCAATGAAATATTGAATTGACTGTATTATTCTCGATTCTCATTTTTATTTTTCAGTTCTTCAAGGCTTGCGTGATCCTGTTGGAAATAGACTTACTTTAGAATACAGCAAAGGACTCCTATACAGAATAACTTTACCCGACTTGACGTCCAGTTCCCTTATTCTAAAATGCATTGCTGCCCTTAAACAAGTACTACAGAAGGATATCGTTATGCAGGTTAAAACATTCAATAATTGTTTTTTAAGAGTATTTCTGTCATGTTTACATTATAAAGACAACTTTACCCACATTCAATATCTTCACACCTTATGCACAGGAAAGAAATTTGACAGAAAAGACAAAAAATGATAACAAAAATAAAAACTTTTTATTTACACTTGGTTTTGTTATAATTAATTAATGAGTTACGCATTGAAGATAAAGGTATGTATGCATAAATACAAAAATGAGCTATGTCTTCTTACAATATTGGCAAAAATATGCTCCACCTTCGGATCGGACAAAAATGTTTTTGTGCGTAGTATTAAATTATTGTAGGTATGATCATCTGTGCATAATTTGTTAATAAGGTTTGGTACAGGGTTCTATTATATTAAAGAAGATTAAAAAAGCATATTTATTATTCTTTTTGTTTTGATGGCTGTGTTGGTGTGTTAGATTGGACGATCTGCAATCAATTTGTTTCTTGTTACAGGTGATATCTAAATGGTACGGTGTAAGAAATGCACCCGGAACTCACGATCTGTGTCCAAAATTAGAATGGACCATGTTTGTATCGTTACTTTTGAGTTTGCTCGGCTACGATGTATCAAAACTTCCATTGACCAAAGAATCTGACTTCGGCAATGTTGAAGTTGAAACAAAGAGACATAGAGCATCAGAAGACGGCACGCAAGACGATTGGGACTACCTTTTGAGTTCTAGTCATCATGTCGCGCTCGGCGGCCCGTTAGTGGCCATGTTGAATCTTACAAACCAGTCGAATACTGCTTCCAAATCAATAACAAACGGTTTCGAAATGAATGCTACGCATAAAATACCTAAGGTGTCGCAAAAATATTCAAACCAGATGGACACGTCAGGACCAGATTACAGCGCTGGAAAACAGAATACACCGTTCAATACGAACTCTCTTTTGTTTCCATACACTCTACCTGTTTTGTATTCGCTGCATTTGGTTTATGAAGAGTTGAAGATGAATATTTTACTTGTGGAAGATTTGGAAATCTTAGCACAGTTTCTGCATCAGTTGAGTTTCGATTTGAAACTCGAAGCGTACGTCTATCACTACTGGAAAGACTATCCGTCCGTCTGCCGAATGGAGGCTACCGTGATGCACTCTCAGTTCACTGAGCAAGACGTGAAGAAACTTAATCAACCTACATATTTTACAATTGAGCCACCGAACATTTTTGAGCATTTGTATTTGCTCATCAAGGAAAACAGTCCGATGAAGTTCCCTTATTTGAACAATGTGAATGTTCTTTGTCGAGATATAATTGAGGTAATGATTATTTAAAATACTTATTGAAAACAATACACTTACTGTCAAATATTTTTTATTATAACGTAAATATTGATTCTAATTGTTTACTTATTATCTACCTATCGAATTCCAAAAAAAGCGATTATCATAATAGTAAGTATTTGGCCCACCTTCTATCTTTACTCCAAATAAAAAAAATATTGGTTGCTTGACTGAATAACAACAATTTCAAATAGTATATCGTCTGTTTAGATGCTTCATAATAAGTTACATTTCTTCACATTGGAAGAAGACATTGAATTGAAAAATAGTCATATAAAAAGTACATGTCAATATAATTAATGTTTCAGATTGCTGGTTTGATTTCAAATGGTGTCCCTGGTTTGGTTCAAATAATGGTGTCTTCGAGAGAAGGAATCAATGCGAGTAGCACTCCTCGTTCTAAAGAACCGTCCAGTTGCTCTGACCTTTCCAACGTTGAACAAGCAGCTGTTTTAATGCTTTGTATGAAAGGTAATGGAAGGACATATACACTAAAATACAGTTTCTAAATCAAATTGATGTTTAAGTTCAAATTATTGCACTGATCAATTTTGTTTGGGAAAAATCACATCACTTGCAAGTTTTACTCTTGTTCAAAATGGGGTTTGACTGGTCACCAAGTAGATGCAAAAATATATATTCAAATACTAAATATCGTCACTACACTGGCAGATGTCGGTAGGTAACAAACTGACAGTTCCGAGCAAACAGCAAAAGAAAATTAAAATATTTAAGATAAAACCATTAGCTTTTATATTTTATGTTACTTAGATAATTATAATAGCAGAATATTGATGGATTGACACAACAGGGATTGATAGGCAGGGAAAATTTCCACCTTTTTCCAACAATTTAAGCACCTACCGAGTTCTGCTAGACAAACAATTGATATTCTGGAATCTTATTCTACACTTGACTCATTTTTAAAAATTTGTTACCCTGTGAACTTCTGCTAGTACATAACCTGAATTCTTTCCTGTTTTCAGGATATACACTGAGAGATGTCCAAAACCTTCCTCCGGCCATAAATTTATTTTTGCTAAATACAATATCTCGGTGCAAAGTGAATCCTCCTGTGGATTGGCCGCATCAAGCCTATTCACTCATCATGAGGGAAGATCTGGCCCTCCAAGCCAAGAACTCTAACCGACAGAACTCGGAAGATACTTCAGCAGGTAATGTGTAACAATAATTTATATTGACCTCTTGGTAATTTTTTTATTTATGGGATCGAATTGACATTTATTTAGCAGAACTACTTTATTTTATAAAAAATGTAATAAATGTAAATCTATTAGAAAAACTATTAGATACCACCAGCCGTCGGTGTTTTCTAAAATTGCGTCGCTACAGTATTGTGCTGTGTATTACAAACGGATAAAGCAAAACAAAAATATATTATATATTTATTATAATTGTTGATAGCTAATTCAGTATCATGTCATTGTAAGAACGTATTGTAATTTTATCCACAATGGAATCTTTCAGGCGCCCTCGGTGAAGACACCAAAGAAAATGCATTCACACAATACAAAGATCCCGATCCTGAACATCATTCTACACCCTTGAAAGCTAGCGACTCTGAGAAGGTGACAGGACTTGAGCACATTGATACAAAAATACTCAGGCTTAGGTTTCCCAGTGATCACAGGTTTGGCAATTTGCATTCTATCTTCTTATTATTATCTCTCGCCCAAAAATTTTAGAATTAATAAGGCAGTAGGACACAATATTATTTAATTATATGGGGTGACAGAGTGAGCAACTTTAGAGTCACCGGAGTAAGTTGAGTCCAAGATTTTTTTTATACTATTTATTTATTATATTGATTTATAAATATAGTATACGGTCTCATGTTTCACCTAGAAAAATCTCTAATTCCGGCCACTTGCATTTTATTACTACTAGCAAAGCAATCAATGCCGTTGATTCATAGGACTTTTGTCTCTCAATTCAGAAGGCATTCAAATCCAGTTGATTTAGCTCGATGGCCGTCACAGACGAGATATCTCGTAAAAATTTTCGTGCTCAACACGCCGGTTATGAGTTAACTAATCAATAATTAATCAAATTAAAAATTGCAAATTATGGACAGCGTGCTAGGTAATTACGTACTTTTTTCTACGGCAGCAAAAAAGGGTTAATGTCGAAATGCCGATGGTGGCTCATTATTTCGTCCTGAATATGCGCTAAATTATAAATGCATAAAAGTATTTACCGCCTGTGTGGTCGAGTGGTCAACGTTGTTGGCTTCGGCTACGGAGGGCCCGGGTTCAAATCCCGGTACGGACAGTTTTTATAAATTTATTTTTCAATCGATTTATGAATTTCTGTTCAAAGGCATGGGTGTATGTGATGTCTTGAATTCCCCCCTTTCACTCATCTTATCCTATGAACGGGGCGTATCGAGAGCGACTAGCTTACCACTAATCCTGTCCTAGCCCTATCCTTCTATCCCTACTACTCTCTTTGGAAAAAGAGAGGTTGAGCAACTGAGTAACAAGCAGTTCTCGTAGAAACACTTCTGTTGAGATAAACTCCATTAGGAGTCCATATGCTCCACATTGGGAGCGGACATGGTTTAAAAAAAAAAAAAAAAGTATTTACACTATTATGAAATCCAATATTTTGTTTTATGTTTAGGGTGACAGAAGTCTGCAATCTGCTGCAGTCTTCAATTCCAGTCACCATTGCTCTGACGCAGCGACCAGAAGTTTCCGACCACGACTTTATTGAAGAACAAGAAAGGCATCTTTATGCTCTTTGCACGAGAACTATGGCTCTGCCGGTGGGAAGGTTTGTATGACATTATATTTGCCACAGTTCATGCAAGTTGTAGATGAAAGAACAAAAAATAAATTTACATAATAAAATCAACAGATAGAAATCATATCAGTCCATTGATTATATTTTATTTTTTTGGCTGTGACTAATACGATGGAAACAACTGCTATACCATTGGAACATGTAACAATTTCCATGAATTGTTCTCGAAACATTTCATTTTCCCATAGCATTTGTCTCCACAATATTACTAATCAAAAATCTTTATTGACACTTACTTTGTAAACTTAAATTTCACAGCTACTAGTCCAATATTGATTACTTTGGCTCTGAATTCAGCCAGCAGATTCAATATAACGGTCGATCTTTAGTACATTTAAAAATCTTGAATCTTAAATCGGTAAAAAAATACATAAACTCACTATACAATCAAATAATAATGCACCATTTTCAGAGGCATGGTAACCTTACGCTCAGCACCCTGCGTGGTGACAGAGCCTCTAGTGATTCCGAAATTGTGCGCAACAGGAAGAGCCCCGCCGCGCAACACAACCATAGAACTCACCCATATTGAAGTTTCACCACATCACAATGCGTGGCCACTATTCCATAATGGTGTTGCGGCTGGATTAAAGCTTGTCCCCTCTGGAAACAAAGGAATTGATTCAGCATGGGTTGTGTACAATAAACCCAAGGTAAAAAAATAATGAACTTTATTTTATCACTTAATTATTTTCCACGTTATGCAATTGTAATTTATCATCACAGCTTTAAATAATTTAATAGCTTAAATTTTTTGTCAGGTTTTGAAAGTTATATATCATACATATTGTGTGAAATGATTATATCTACATATTTTGTTACTATTTACTAAATGCAGATTTATCAGTTTTTGTTTTTAGGTGCTTCGTACGCTAAATTCTATATTCCTGAAAAGTAAAAGTATTTTTTGTTTCGAAATATTTTAGCAAGGCAACGCTGACATGCCCACTGAGCATGCCGGTTTTTTGATGGCTCTTGGGTTGAATGGACATCTTAAAGACATGGCTTTTATGAACATCTACGAGTACTTGGTGAAGTGTCACGAAATGACGAGTGTCGGTCTGTTACTTGGAATTGCTGCCACGTACAGAGGTAACGGATAATTTAAATTAAATTAATATTTTGTCTAACTAGGTATAAAGATTGAATAAATATAATGTTTTCAATTGAATTTTGTTTCAATTTCAGGTACAATGGATGTGTCTACGACTAAATTGATGGGAATACATGTGGAAGCACTTCTGCCGCCTACGTCCATCGAGTTGGACATACCTCAAAATATTCAGGTTGCTGCTTTATTAGGAGTAGGACTTCTTTACCAAGGGACATCTCATACGCACATGACCCAAGTTCTGCTTAGTGAAATAGGTAAACTTGGATAGCATTTGTTATTTCCGACTCCAATTCAATTTCTCTTTCTTCAGTGTTGCCTGCCTCCAAAGGGGGTATGGTATGGTGGATACCTTCACTTTTAGCTGTTGTTTAAATTTGTGTCCTGTCAAAACTTACTGAGACTTCAAATGATTAATTAATTCCTTCATTATAATACTCGTTAAGTGTTTGAATTCTTTTATTTTGATTTAACATAACTTATGTTTTAATGCTTTTTGTGGTGTTTGTTAATAGGTAGACCGCCTGGGCCAGAGATGGAGAATTCGAGTGAAAGAGAAGGCTATTCTCTTGCGGCAGGATTAGGGTTGGGCCTCGTTTGTCTCGGAGCTCACAAGACTGCTCCTCATCATTTGGCTGCGACGTTGAGGCACTATATGCTCGGAGGAAATAAGAGACCTCTTACTGGTGAAAATATTTTATTATATTTACAGCTAAAAACTGCCGCCGTTTTTGTATAATATTTGCATTTCTTAGAATTTAAATTTGACTAAACTTTTTTACCATGCCAACAAAAAAACACAAGCATACTTAGTTTGCTTATTGATGCAAACATTAAAATTTACTAAATTCAATTCTACATAATACAAGTGAAAGCATGAATTGATGAAGATGTTCTGTTACAAAAACAGTTTTATATTTAGGTCTTTTTTAATTGTAATTGCTTAACAGTTGAGAACGATTTAGTGTTGGTCGTAGATTTTTACTAACTTAGAATTATTTTTGTTAAAACTCAATTTTTTATAAAGCTTATACCACTGTGTTGATTATTATGGATGTAGACCTTGATAGCCCATGACATCTTTATTTATTTTCAAATAAAAAATAAAACAAAGCCCTTCATATATTGCGGCAACAACAGATATTTAAATATATCCGATACGTCCATACGAAAGATAAGTACACAATAACTTCAGACATCCAAACAAACTTATGTCTTAATCATGAATTATCCTTATCATTCCTGTTTTATAAAATTGTATAATGTATATAGAATATTTAATTTATTCTGAAATGATTTCAGGCGCCCAAAAAGAGAAATATAAATTGCCATCATTCCAAATTCGTGAGGGTCCCTCGGTGAACGTGGACGTCACAGCTCCTGGTGCTAGCTTGGCCTTAGGAATGCTTTTCATAAAGAGCGGAAATTTAGAAGTCGCCAAATGGCTTGCCCCACCGCCCACTCATTACCTTTTGGATTATGTCAGACCTGACTTACTACTGCTTCGAGTCATAGCTAGAGGTATGTATAGTATTGTTTTGTTCTCGTTTATGCCAATCTAAAAGTCAAAATCGATCACATGGGAGGTATTTTTGCGTTGGCAATGATATGTTGTATTGTTGTCTTTAAGCTAAAGAAAATTCATTTTTAAATTCATCCAGTTATTCTCTTGAAGTAAAATTAATTGTCAGTATTTTATTTTAAGATGATATTTTATTATTTATTTAACAAATTTTACTTACCTTTCAGGATTAATATTGTGGCATTCAATTGAACCTACAGAAGAATGGGTAAAAGATCACGTGCCGATGTCCATCAGATCATACTGCTTCGTTAAACCTACGGAGTACCACATTGATTATGAAGCCATGAAGTAATTATTATTACTTATTACATACATACATTGTTTTAAAGTCAAATTATTAAGCCATATACATATATAGATAGCCTACTGTATCGACTCCTAGTAGAGCACTACAGAAGGAAGTCTCTCTTTAGTAAGAGTTTATGAAAATAAAGGTAGAATTATGAAATTAATAGTTATCATTTATGCCTTTTTTCTACAAATCCATAAATTAAACAAACTCCTTTACGAGGCTAGAATATTTCTCCACTTTTTAACTAACGAACAATATAAATGTTATTACCTTTCCAGTCAAGTTTACTGCAATATTGTGGCCGGTGCGTGTTTCTCAATCGGTCTCCGCTTTGCTGGATCTGCAGACCAGGATGCGTACGACACCATCATGACTTTTGCTTTACAATTTTCTTCCCTCGGCTCTAAAAGTGTTGGAGAGTTAGTGGGGAAAAGTACTATCGAAACTGGATTAAATTTGATACTCATCAGTGCAGCAATGGTATGTTGATAATATTCTTTTTATTGCAGTTGAATTCTACGATAAACAATTGAATTCTTAGATTCATTATCAGATTACATTATACTCCTGATTATCCGGTCTAATAGTGGGGAAGGGTAGCACAGATAACTGAAAAACACCGATAATCCGAACTGTTTTTTAAATTTATTAACTTCCTTATATTCAACGTATTTCTAAAGCAGACAATTAAAGACGCTTAATACTTATTATTTGATTTGAAAAATCTGTGATTTTAGTTTGTTTGCTTAAATCTAACATCAGTGTTGTGTTGTGACTAATTCGATTGGTAATTTCTTTTTCCTTACTTTCAGCCTCATTCTTTTCTGGTTGAATGAGATTGGAAATAATATACCCATCATTCATGATTTGAAAACCTGGATCACATGAATCATATTCTAACCACTGCTCAATATTTTCCTCAACCCGATATAAACCTGTCTCATCTTCATTATACATTTGATCATGTTGCAAATATTTTAATTGTAAATATTCTTCAAATTCAATGCGGAATTAATTCGCCGCTTCAACATATCCATTGAGACGTTTCCCATGGATTGAATCGGGGTTAAAGATAGAACGTAATTGATTAAATTATGTTTAATTCCAGGTAATGGCTGGAACAGGCGATCTTCAGATAATGCGTTTATGTCGACAACAGCGTGCAAAGACAGGTCCTGGAGCAAGTTTTCTCACTTACGGATCGCAGCTGGCAGTTCATGCTGCTCTCGGGTTACTTTTCCTCGGAGCCGGTCGATACACGCTTTCTACCAGCTCTGAGAGTATTGCTGCTCTCGTTTGTGCTTTCTTCCCGAAGTTTCCCACTCACACTCACGATAATAGGTGAGAAATCATGGAAAGTCTTCAAAATGGCTGCAGTTTCAGAAAGAAAGTTGGAACTATCAGTTTTAAGTTTTTTAACTACAAATACATTTGCTTTGCAGTAGATTTTTTTATTGTAGTGTAGTCAATTATCATTAGTATTAACTATTAAATTCAACTCTTCTTCCAGATATCATTTACAAGCCTTCCGTCATTTGTACGTCCTGGCTGCAGAACCCAGATTGATAATTCCTCGAGACATAACATCCGGAACACTCTGCTACGTTCATCTCCAAGTCATAATGCTGAATAGTGAACAAATTATTAGCATGAAAGCACCTTGTTTACTTCCTGAACTTCAGAAATTGAAAGAAGTCAGGATTTCTGATAATCGATACTGGTCTATCGTATTCCAAAGAGACAGAAATTGGGACCAATTAATGTAAGTTTATCCATATTTTTTAGTCTTTCTTTTTCTTTACATTTCTTAGTGTGTGATATTTTTATGATTTTCAAATATGGAATAGATCAACCATTGCTAATTGTGTGTTAAGAAATAGTGCTAGTATCACAGGGGGTAATTTTGTTATATCGTGTTCAACACGTGTCCATGTACGTCTTGCGGGTCGGACTCCAGTTATGGACTGTTTAATAAACTGAATATATATATATTGCATATACCTTTGTTATCCTGTTTCCTAGGCAACTTAGCTCTTCTTATTTGAAAGCTTCCTGGCCCCTGTACTAAATCAATATTTTTTTTCCATAAGTTGCTTTGTATCTACATATTTACTAATGAGTTGTAGTTTAACGCTTGATAATTCTATTTTTTTATTTTTCCAGTTCACTCTTACATAATTCTTCTACTCTGGACGTGAAACAAAAGGCAGGCTGTCTTTCATATCTGGAAGATCCTCAGGGATTTCAAAGCTTACTGGCGCAAACGCTAACAACGGAAAAGACCAACGTTTGGTCAGCCAGGCCGGAGAATATATTCGCATTTTCAAACGATCCCGCCATATTAAACTTTACGAAACACTACCTCGTCGATCCAAATCAAAACACTGCAACTGAAAAGAGCGACATTAAAACAGACCGAGGAGATAAAATTTGTAGCAGCTGTTACTTCTTAGGAGTTAAGAAAATCGTTGGAGAATCTAAAAGATCTAGTCTATCAACTTCGTCAGATAGTGGCAGAAGTAAAAAAAGAAGTTTTAGTTTAATGGACATGAGTGAGAGTGTAGACTCCCGTAAGAATTGTGTCTGTGATAAAAATAACAAGGAGGAAAGAGAGTTTATTCAATTGCTGGCAATGATTACTTACGAGTGTGTGATCGGAGACACGTTGGCCGTTTTACCAGTCTGGTTTACATTTATAAAAGTAAGTCGAGCCATTTTTACATATTAATTTAGATTTTACTAATAGTCAAGTAATTGATTTTTAATAAGTATCATATTATCATTACTTGTATCCAGCCTCTCCTTGCATTCAGTACAAAGAAAAAATACAACCACCATTTTGTAAATTAACAGTTAAGAATTAGAATCAATGCTCTCTTTACTAATAAAAGGGTCTAAATATGCTTACTGGAAAAACAAAACACATGTCGCAATTTGAAATACAATCAGCGGAATAACAAAGTTATTAAATTAAATTTTGTATTAGAAAATGTGTGTAAAGAACAACCTTTTATCTTCCGAACACGAATTCTCCGAATAAGAATACTCCATACATTGATTCTTCCGAACACAGATTCCTCCGTACATAGAACCTTCCGTAAATAGAATACTCCGTACACATTACAAATCATAATAAAACAATGATTTTTATATTTAAAATATTTAAATGTACGGAGTATCCTGTGTACGGAGTATTCTATGTACGGAAAGTGCTGTGTACGTGGTAGTCTTGTTTAGAGAATTCATGTCGAGAAGACTTGTTCGGAAAAATCCCTCACCGACAGTGGGATAAGTGATTTTTGAAACTAATATATTTTGTCTTTCATCTGTTGCAGATTTTAAGAAGCTTGCCCAAAACGCCGAGCGTGTACCACGTTTGGCAATTAAAATTGTTATTTGCTCAAATAGAAAATCATAACGATAAATTTGTTGTTGAAGAAATGGAGACGAGCGATGAAAGTGTGAAGAGAAAAAATGAACCGCTGATATCAAACGAGTTCGCTTTGTCTCTAAAACAATATGCCGGAACAATATTCGACTCCTGGGAGCCGCAGCTTAGGAAATCCTTAAAAAAGTACATTTATAATGATCCAATACATCATCCATCACAGATTATTCATAACAATACCGATTCAAGGAAATTCACATCTTATGTTACGTTCTACAATATACCCAAAAAGGTTTTAGCGAGTAACGTATCTTACGCTGGAATTAGCTTGATAGACTTCTTCGTAGGTCTCGATAAATTCAATTTAGATGCTTCATCTATACATAAATTGATGAAAATAGTCAATTCGCATAGAAAATGATTTTTATAATGTTTTTTTTTTTTAAATAAATATACATTTTGATGTAAAACATTTGAATTTTTATTTTTGTATAGTTATTGAATCTTTCTTTCACTTTCAACCTTTTAACAGGCGAAATAGAAGGTATGCAATGCAATAAAAAAGAAATTTCCAGTAAAACTATTTACTACAAACACATACATATATTATTGATTGTCTAGTTATTTAGTATTTAGTAAGATAACTCCAACTAGCCCAAAAAGCAATATTTAAAATTTGAATATTGTTTTGAAATTTGGAAATAAAGAAATATTTGTGTAATGACTCAGACAATTCCAATATTTTGTTTAATTCTTTATAAGATTGTCAAAAATAGCATTTTTTAATTATACAATTACTGGGCCGATAGAGCACAAAATTCTACATACTGCACACTTAGCTCCAATTTCAATTTCTTAAAGTTGTCTGACTAATAAACTGAATGAAGACGTCAAGGCAAAAACATGTTAACTAACAAAATGAATTTTGAAAATATTAAGAAATTTTTGGTAAAATAAAAACTATTTATTCAAAAGTTATATTGTACTTTTTGAGCTTAAATATAGATTTTTTTTTCAACTTTAAATTCATTTAGCTGCACGGAGTAGCTTTGCAGGTCATAATAAGAACTACCTCATTATTATGATTTGACAGTTTTTTTTTATATTGGCAAAAGATATTTTGGATAAGAGTTGAAAATTGTGTCAAATATAAATATCACGAATCTCATTCGCAGGACGAGCCTTGGAAGGTAAACCTTTTAAAAGTCAGAAGTATTTGTTTCGACACCAATACTTGTGCCGAAATCTGAAACTGAATCACATTATTGTGCTAATCACGAGCGAAACTGGTCATGATCATATTAAATATAAGCGTAATTTGTACATCTGAGTATTTTATTTTTTGAAGTAACAAACAGTTCTTGTAGAAATACTTCTGTTGAGATAAACTCCATTATGAGTCCATATGCTCCACATTGGGAGCCGACATGCTAAAGAGAAAATATATATATTCTAATAAGGGTTTCAAGCGCTAGGATTAACTTACCTGTCTTGATATCTGTCTTCTAGTCAATCTAATTAATGATGAGGCAAAAAAATGTTTTTACCATGAAAATAAAACTAAAAGAATTTAATAAGTACAAAATAATGTATTACACCTATTATAGTAACTGTAATAAATCTTATTACTAAAACAAAAAACAAAGAACCTGATATTTTTTAAAAATTTGAATTTAAAGTAAATACGGCAAACTAGTGAACTTTTTCTGAGCGGGAATTTGATTTCTCTTTGGTCATCGGTAAAGAAGATTTCTATTATCTTGTGACATGACAACAGGTGGTGTCTTTAGTAAAGACTATGAATAATAGATGGCTTAGCATGCCCCTAAATTTGAAAACTTTAAGTTGCATTGCAGCTGTTCGGTATCGTAGAAAATGGAAAGAGGAAAGGAGTGGTAAACGCGATTTTGCTTGATTTTTATCGTTTTGTAGGCTTTTGGACAATTAATCAAGCCACTGATAAATATAGATATATTCTATAGTCGTTTTCCAATCCTGTGTGAAGAGTGTTAGTGTTATATTTACATGATAAATTGTGATGATTGTGGTTAACTTCAGTTATGACGTTTTGTGTATTGACTGTGTTTGATGTCTTTTAATTTGACATTTCTCGTGGTGTATGATACTGACGTTAATGTTTATGATGTGACAGGTTGACTACATGTAATTTTGATTGCAACCCTCCATTCAAAGGTAAGCTTTTTATTTATTTTACTCGCATTTTCTAACCTAACTTAAATCCCGAACCCGCCTCCTGTGATTGCATTCAACTGGGAAGTGATTTGTTTCTTGTTTCACATAGGGTTGCTTGACCTCGTTTCGCCGGATAAATAAATACTTTTTTACCCTTCCCATCTTGTCAACTTTTATCCCGAAATTACGAAACCTTCTAACTAAATCTAACGTATAATTATCTTCGTTTTCATAATTTGTATACACTTTCTAAATCGTACATTCTCATTTTGAATTCCATCCAAGTGACTGATAACAGATAAATATTTAATTACTTTTAATATGACAGTCGTATAATTAAAATTCCTAATAAGGCATTTTTAATTGTTTTTCTACTAAATACTATCATTAAAAATACCGTATTATGCGGCCCATTAAAAAACTAGAAAGTCAGTAATTTTATTGTTGATAAAAAAAAACCAACTGTCACGTGAAGCGTTTATTGTTATTTGTAAATGTTTTACAGTAAGTTATGAATTATTTACGTGAGAAAGTTATTACATGCACACAGCTATTTGCACATTTAAAAGTATTACGTTAGTATTAATCGGAAATTGGATAATTTAATAATTTTACTATGTATAAACAAATTCCAGGTACATATCATTAATCCATCACCATGAAACCTCATCTTATTTGTTCAGTAAGTTTAAAAAACTGTTTTACGCATTCATTCAGCTAATGTAGACTCTGTGAAATTATGGCCCAACGCGTATTTTTATACGGCCCGTTCGTTATTTTTATAAATCTACTTTTGCTAAATACGAACAATATTTAGCTCAAAGTAGTGTTTTACTTGCGGCCTGCGGTTCATATATAATTATAAATGTGGCCCTTCAGCCAAAAAAAATCTCAAGCCTGATCTAATGGTACTTACTATAAGTAGATGTACGTTGTATTTTATCTTAAAATACAAATTCGTGAATAAAGTAATTAGGTATAACAGTACAGCGTTGAAAGCGAAGAAACTTGATGAGGCTTTCATTCAGCAGAGAGTACATTGACATCGACTTCAGTCATTAGTCAAGTTAATTACAAACAAATTTCTTTTATTAATACGAATTCATTATTGATTCGGTATACCCTTTTAAACATTATTAATATTTCATGAATCAAAAATAGAACAAGGTTCTGAAAGCGAATTGTCAAAATGGAGGAAGAGAATAATAAATGAAACCTATTTAAAACACTATCACTTTATAATCATTATATTTTTTGATACCTAACGTCGATTTTTTTAATAATGAAAAAAATATGCACCGCCGGCGAATTTTTCCGTTATTTCGACGTAAGTATTTGCATTTGACACATCTTGCATATTATTTGTTGAATCGTGTATGTATATCATAATTGTATGATATAAGTACTATTTATCATAACTTCAAGTTAAAATATTTTCTGTTTGTTCCCAATGTGGATTTTATACTTCAAATACTTGGTTTTTATAATATGATGTCACTCCATCAAGGCTTAACAACATACATTAAACAACGCTTATTTCATGCATTGTATTTTTTACCAGTCTAGGCAAGGATGGGCTTAAGTCACTGAGCTTCTCTATGCACAAAATCTAACTAATTATGTATGACACCTCCGTAACATTAAAATCAAGGAATTTTTTAAAGGCGAATCGATCTTGACATACCTCTGAACTATACCGCCATTTTCTTGTTTATCACAATAATTGGTTCTCATCTGTATTAAACTGTCAAACGAGTCGAATACGTCGTCGCAGAGGATTGTATGGTGGGTACAATGCACAGTTCCCGTGATTATTATTAACAATCGTCTTAATTTTGTAAGTATCATTATTGATTCAAGTAAGACACCATTTGTATTATACTACAAACAGATATGAGACAATGTCGTAAAGAACGTTATAATATTTTGTACTTAAACTGTTCTACGCAAAGATACGTATTCAAATTTGAACGAAGACTAAAAAAAGAAGAAAGCATCTCCTGTCGCATACGAATATTCCTATTTTAAAATATACTCTCGTACCAATGGGCCGAATGCAAAATTATTACAATGACGCTGATTCAATTGTCAGCCTTAACTCTATAAAAACAAATATTGGACAATAGCAAAGTTATATTTGGTGTTTGTTCATAATGGACACTTTTTTTAAATCTAAAATGTAAACATTCTTTCTTATCTTTACAAGTACGTACTCGAGTTTCTATTGCGATATGCTTATAATCTTATTCTTATATCCACTTCATGTATTACTTTTGAATAAATAAATTTAAATATAAAACAACTATTTGAATAAGATGTTTCGTTGGCCACCTACAAATTCTTCTCGGTTAGATAGATGTATGTCTTTCTTGTTTCGTTTGAGGTAAGATAATGATATTGAATGTGTTGAAAACCGGTATAACATGTCCAGGTGTCTACGATATTGTTGAAAACACATTTTAATGTATCTTCTTATCTTGAGCTGTATGCCCAAATGTCAAGAATACTCGAATTGTTGTCATCGTTCATTACCTTCAGGAACGAAGTATCTACCATAAACACACGGGATACAAGATAGTAAGTAGATCCGACTTAGCCGAATTTAAAATATTTCTCTATGATATTTTTGGTAAACTATTTTCGAAATTCGAATATCGAAATTTGTTGACCAAATTGCCAAGCGTCACACCTCACATTTGAGATCAAGACCACAATTCGAAACGAGGACTTCGATACAAGTTCGAACTGACAGTTAAAGTTCATCTGTGCACTTGAACGCCTGGAGATGCCAAAAGGCGAAACCCGGGTCGTTAGTGACAAAATCTGTGTGAATTTACTTAATTTGAACGATTCAAATTTAATATTGAAATTCCACCAAGCATCTTCAGTCGAAATCTTAAATTAAATGTTATTGATAAGTAACATTATTTCTACGTTTCTTGTATTCAATTCTAAGCAATCTAAATCATTAATTTAAAATCTTTTACTATTTACTCGATGGACTATACTTGCATGTTTATCTAAATTTAAGTCTGTAGAGTGTAGTTGATTCTTAAAGAAGCGAAACACGTAAGTGAAATAACGAAGATAACAATTTTATTAATTGGATTTGCATTTAATTGACAGAACAAGGTCAAAATAATGTAGAATTAAATAATTACTTTGTCTTTATAATATCAGTTTTTATTTCTACACTTTAATCGCCGAATTCATAGAAAATATAATTAATTAAAAAAAAGAAAATTTAAAAAATGCCCCTAAAAGTATTGGACATAAAATAGTTACTAGAAGAAGTGAAGCACAAAACAATTGGACTATCAAGGTTATAAATTTGAATCTAAATTTTGAATGAAGTCCTACAATATAACAGCCGAATATATTATAATATATTACTTATTTAATATTTTCATTGAAAAATCAAAATTGTAAAGCTCTCGGGTGTTCTGGACATCTAAATACATACATCGCTGCACTTAAATGCACCATCTTATTTCTTCCGACATCTAAATGGACTGTATTTCTTAACGTGAGCTATGTTAGGTTGCATAATAGAACCCCTTTACCCTTTTTAATATTACTGAACGGGTTTTTGATATCAGCTAGTAAAGAGCATTCAGGCTATGTAATAATAATTATAATATTATTGTGGCGTCGTAAACCAGTTTTGTGTATTAGTGGGAATGGGAATGCACTCTATGGACAAACCGTGCGGGTCGATAGCGGTATATTTGAAAAAGAGTGAATAAATTATTATCTCAATGCTGGGCGCATTTTTTTGTAACGTTTATACGAACCAACACCACGATGGCAGCAGCTTAACGCGTATTTTATGATAATACTATTAAACGAAAACAATACTTTAATTTATCAGTTTCATTATAGTTGTCAAGTTAAGTGGTACTGGGTACACAGGTTGCTAATTCATTGTCCCGCCACCACTCGTTCTGTGTATGCAGCCGCTGTTTCACGGCCGCCTTGCATAACATAATGACAACCAAGAAAAGAAAAGAATTACTTATTAATACATATTTATAAATAATTTAGCGGTGACAACAAGGCTATAACAGTGATATTAACCTGCTTGGTTCTATCCATTCGCTTCCATGCTACTTCTATATCGACTGAGGAAAGGAAAAAGGACGTAACCCACACATAGCAAATTTTACAAGAGGCACATAAAACGTGTTTTGATGATTTTGGGCCATATGCAAATTATGAAATAGACACAACCTAGAAGTGAACGGAGACTTCTAAACTGGTATTAAATTGACATAATATGATTATATAAAAAAAAATTAAAGAACTTGTTTAGGAAAAACCTTTATTTCAGTCATTTTTCTTGGTTTCAATTTTCGCAAGCTCATCTTTTTTCAAACATAAAAGCTAAATTAAGATAATAATTCGGCATTTGCAGTTTACAACCTTTTGATAGAACGTGTATAAAGTTTGATATATTGCGATTATCGAAAAAAAAAACTGTTTTGAAAAACTGTGGGTTACGTCTTTTTCCTTTCCACAGTCGATATGTACACAAATACTATTCTTATCGTTAATGTCCACATTGCATTTCAGTTTTTTTTTTTTATCTCATTACATAAGTTTTCATCAGACACCCTATGTTGTTTGATATAATTTGATTGTCTACCTGTACAATGTCATTATGTGTGCACAACTGTCACCTGAAATGTGTACCACCTGTTTGCCGGGTAAATATCGCATTTACATTATTTGTACATAACTCCTTTGTATATAATTATATTCACAAGTCAGCCGTTGCAGCAAGGTGGTAAAGCGACCACAGCTAACGGCGGCTGGCTCAAATCCGAAATTGGCTAAATATTTATAAAAAAGTTAGGGTTGCATTCGAACTATGAATCACAATACCGTTTAACCGGTTATCGGTCATTGGCTGATTTTACGTTTTTAAATTATGTGCTATTTGTTTGTTATTACCGATTATTATATAGGTGCATCTACAAGTTCAAGATATGAACCCCTGAGAGACGAAGTGAGCTAATTAGTATTTTTTTTAAAAATAATAGTAAGATAAACTTGAACGCCTGAAGATGTCGAAACACAAAACCCGGGTCGTTAGTAACAAAACTTGTGTGGATGTACACAATTTGAACGGTTCAAATTTAATATTGAAATTCCACCAAATAAGTACTTACCTTCAGTCGAAATTTTAAAATCAAAATAGTTAGATGCTTTTAAATGTTCTACATGTCTTCAAGTATCGTAAAAATGAACTAAGCTTAGCAAATACACGGTGCAAGAGTTGTTTCTTCCTAAAATGAAAATATGCAGTCCACTAAAACACCAAGTAAAGATGTGATTTTTACCATTTTACTGATGATGAATGTGAAGGGTACACTCCTGTTTTCTGCCAATGGCGTTGTGGTAGGCGGCAGTAAAACATTAGCTGCATAACACAACGGGTCGTGGTGGGAAGCTTGTGTATATGGAAGCTCGTTATTAGAAATGGTGGTTTTAATATTAATTTTACTGTATAGATATCGACTGTGGAAAGGAAAAAGGACTTAACCCTCAGTTTTTTCAATATAGCTTTTATTCGATAATCACTATGTATACAACTTAATACATGTTCCACCAAAAGGATATAAGCTATAAATGCCGAATTAATATCTAAATTAAGCTTTTCATTTTTTAAAAAGGAGGGCCTGTGAAATTTTTGTCGAGGAAAAAGGACTTAAACCACATCAATGACATTATTAGTCGCTGAGGTAAGATTTTACGGCGAGGAAAAAAGCGGTATGCAGCTTACATCGTAAATGTATGGGAATCGTTGCAGTTTTACCAACCTCTGCCGGCCGTTTGTGTCAGTTTTGACCACCGAGAAGATTTAAGCCACTTAAATTTTTTGCTAACTCTTCTACCGGTAAAGTCATATATCAACGATCTTTATGAAAGTAATTGTTTAAATATAAATTATAACATAAAGGAGCAAAAATATTCTAAAGATGTGTGGTGACAACTTGGATGTCATAAACAAAACAAATAAGAAAGCTAAGTGTTTAATATTACGTATTCAAATTTGTATGTCACCTTTACAAAGGGTTATCGTAAATTGTATTTAAATTGTTATAAAACAACCCTGTTTCTACCATAATATGCTTTAAATCATAGATCAATGATCTCGTGTTAATCTCAATTGAGAAAATTACCATAATATTTGGTATATTTATCAAAAACACCACCGTGCGGTTTTTAGGTTAAGTGTCGTGTAGTGTCAATGTTTTTGATAAAACTGTTTTAAATTCACTTGTATTTATGATTCAAATCAATGTAATGGGTGAATATTTTTATTATTCACGGCTTTAATGAATTTATTGTATTTTCCGATGCATAATATTTTATTAACTGGCAAATAACTTTTAAGGACAGTTCAGATTACACTGCAAGTAAAATGGAATAAATATTAAATACTGATATATACTTCCTCTTCTTTTTTGATGCATAGTGTATGATAAACTATGTCTCAACTTTATGTTTTGAAATTGAAAGTAAAATAGCAATAGTTGCCATAATTCAATGTGCTTAAATTTCACTAGCCGCACGCTGTTAGTGGACTCATGTTGTTATAACTATAACTAACATTATTTCTATATTAATTCTCAAATTTGATGTGCGCATATTCTGAAGATGTCCTCTGTGATTAACAGCTTGTATGGAGATATTGATGATAATATTATTATGGATGTGGAATTATGTAATCCCGAAGAAGTACCATGCGGAATACAAACAAGGTCATGAATAAGTCGGAAGACGTTCTGGATATTCAACTAGAGATAATATAATAAAGTAGAAGCTATTCCAATACTATATCAATATTTTATTATTTAGATTTATTTTTTGTACCTTTTAAATGATTATTGTACACATTTTTCATTGTCATTCAAATTCCTAGCTGTCATCGTGCCATAGTATGTCTTCATTTATTATCAAGTCATTTAAAAATTGGCGAGGAAAAAGGCGGTAAGCTGCTTAAGTTCAGTGGGGCCGATCATTTTTGTCGAGGAAAAAAGACGTAACCATCAATTTTATTGGTTTTTGTTGAATAACTTTTTTATTTTTTATCGAATAGCGTAAATAAAACACCGGTTTATTAAACTGTATGCGCTTCAAGGTTATGTCTATTTAATATTTTGACTCGGGCTAAAAATCATTTAAAAAACGTTTTTCGTGCCTCCTGTAAAATTTGGTTTGTGTGGGTTAAGTCCTTTTTCCTTTCCACAGTCGATATGTATTTTTAAAATGACCAATTATTGCTGTTATCTACTTCAATTCACTAACGGTCTTTCTAAGAAAAGTGAACTATGAATTGTATGCATGCATCGTCTTTTATATTGGAATTCAATTTATTATTTTGGAAATTATCTTTAATTGATACTGTATGTATCTGTACATAACATATTGTAATATGTCTTATTTTATATAATAATTATAAATTCAATGATTGCTTCATTTTAAAACATCGGAAGTTTTTGTCGTTTTCATCAAAATGTTCGGTTCGCCGAACGTTATTGGTTGACCTTGTTATTGAAAACACCGGTTATTGAAAACTTCGGTAAAATTGCAATCCCTAATTGTTGCTATGCACAAAAACGAACGATTACTCGGTCGGCCGAGAAAAATCTATTCATGGAATAGCAACAAATATGAAATGGCGTCTTAGATTTCCGATTCGATACGCTGCATTATTTAACAATATTTTTATACGACAGTTTTAAATACAAATGACAAGCATTGTTCAAAAAACTGAAGCAAATGATGACATTGTATCATATTCATTTTGCCGTCAATGGAACACGTAACAGATAAATACTTGGACACTGTCGGAATTGGGTATTAGTACAATTGACCTGATTTTGTATGCCAATTATTATATTCTCCGTTAAGCAAACTAGCCGAGGACCAAAAGAAGTTGAAAGAAGTCCAAAACATCGTAGACAAAGAAAAACGATAGGTGACGTCAGACATTGGAATCAATCGATTGAAATTTAATTTTCTTTCTAATATTACATACAGCTATTTTTTAAATCTTTCTATCAATCATCCTTTCGGTAATTCAAAGTAAGAATATTTATGTTTACACTGGACTCCTTTTATAAAGTGGATACGTTCCACACAACACGTTGTAAAAAAGTATACTAAAATAATAAAAAAATAACGGTTGATATGTTTTCTTGTATAAAAATCAATCCAGGGTATCAAAATTTAATTCATTATTGTATCATTTATCTTAATTGTATTTTAAAAAATCGTAACCAAGATTATTTACTATCACTATCAGACAATTATAGAAGAACACGTTTACACACATTTTGTACAATTTCGCTTTCATCATTAATTGAAACATCCATAGCCTATGTAACATTCTTTCAATATTTTCGAGTTTACTGGGCATAAACAAAAATTCTGCCATCGATCTCTGTGAGTTTCTTGTATGAATATTGATAACGAGCCATGCAAGCGGTCATATCATGTTGAAATTTTGATCACCGTGTTGTTTCGAAACCGTGCAAAGAAAAGAGTTCAGTGTATTAGTCATTATTGATAGTTGGTCGATAATTATTGTGAAAACAATATCAGTAAGTACATATTTATAACGATGGAGTTTGTAGATTATTTTTTGATTCTTATAACCGAAATTTGATTGTGTTTTCCGGGGGTTTTCATCCGTATAACATGCTCGGTATGCAGCGTGCGCAGTAGGGATTCTGAAGTCTCGGGTTTTTCAAAGTCCCGGGACACGAGACGTGATAAAGTCAAAGTCCCGGGACTTCCCGGGACTTGGGACTTTTATTTCCCCTTTAATAAAATTATGAATTTATTAAAATTAAATATTTGTAAGTACTTATTTACTAAAAAGGGATGATAACGGTTCATGTATTGAAAAAATAACAATGAATTGGGTAAAATTATGACCGTTACTTCACAAATCACAATACAACTTTTATACCTTTTTTGTCCTATTGAGAAATTGGTAACTTTGTAGAATAGTGAAAAACATTTGTAAATAAAACAACATCAGGTATGAACACTTAATTATAATATTTTTAATTTGTTTTTGCTACAGTTATATTTTTAATACGATTATGAATTGATTTAAACAAATTTCTAATAACATAAATGAAGATATCTTTCTCCCAAACGTTTTTAATATTTCGTTTCAATTAAACTATTTTTTTTGAGCATTTTTTTACGCTGTTAGACGTATTTTTTTTTCATGCGTACTTTAAAAGGGCGGCGAAAGTATGCGTTAATTAAAAAAATACATCTTTTGAACACATTTATTTATTAATAATAAAAATATTAAATTAATTCAATAATAAAGTCACAACCTCAAATCATACATAGTATGTATTATTTACACAAAAGTTAATATTTTATTCTTGCTTATCAAAATATGCTTTTAAAAATAATAATGAATTTAATGACGAATCAGACAGCCGATTTCTTATTTTTGTAATAAACGTTGTTGCTCATCTTCATTGTAAGTCGATGTTGCTTTAATGTTATATATAAAAAAATAATCTTTGTTTCCGTTCTTCAGTTGATTTTAAAATATTAAATTCCTTTAGTTTTTAATGGAGAAATCTTTTGTTTTTTTGTAATCCAGTGACAGTTCTGCAATATTTATCTCATCATCGGTATTTTCTTCAGATACCTCGATATCTTTTTCCACGGAGAAAAGACGTTGTAGTAAATTATCTCCGTATTTCAAAAATATTGTTTTGGAGCATTTGTCAAAATCTTTCGTGTATTCTTTTCGAAAATCAATTAGTCTTTGCAGAACGGTTGGTAATAAAAGTTTATAAGCCGCCTTGATTTATAACATAATTTTCTAGAAATAACTATTGGTTCCATTAATTCTTAGAATTCTGTGCGATTATCCCATGCTGCAAAAATAGGTAAGCGAACACGTGTCTAAGTTTTTTTTGTATTTCTGCATGTCTCTTTCTACCCATTAAAAATGGTTGTTTTGTATTACAATATATAAATAGATGTTATTTGAAACTTCAACAATTATAAATCCAAACAGCTGTTTCTTTTATTCCTGTTATAAATGCATACTTAATTTTGTTAAAACCCCGGCCTTTAATCCTTAGCCTAAATATAATGCATTTTTTTCAAAACTGATCCCGTGGATAGACACCAATGTAACTTTAAAATTAACTTTTTAGGTCACATTAGCGATTGCTTGCATCCAATTTTTATTTGTTAGAATGGTTTTTTCAAAATTAAAAATGTACAATTTGGCTGTCTTAAGTCCCGGGACTTGGTTGTTAAATGTCCCGGGACTTAAGACAGCAAAAAATCTTAAAAGTCCCGGGACTTTTGTCCCGGGACGTCTCGACACAGAATCCCTAGTGCGCAGAGTGGTCAACGTCGTCGTTTTCGGTTACGGTATTCGAATCCCAGATAACTGCAATGAATATATTACTTCTCTCCGGAATACCCGATACTCATAGTGGTAGATAATCAGTAGTTCTCTGATACACATCCTTATATCTTAACCTTTAGAGGAGTGAATAGATTTTATACAGACCTTACTTTAATTTACTGCCTTTTCTTAACATGACAATTTTGTGACTTTTTCCCAATGTATATTTCTAATTCATACTTAGAGCATATATATGCTTACAGACAAACACTCCTGTGTTGAGTTAAAAGTACTTCCATACTCATTTACAGAAAAATGGCGCAGACGTACATGTACGTCCATACTTCTCTAAAGGTTAATGCTATCCGAAAAAATGAGTAACATTTTCTCAGAACAATTTACAGGGGTTACAAATAAATGATACAGTTCGACAAATAATATCGGCGTGTGTGGGCAGGTAAACTTGGACCGAGGTTGTTCTGAACTTTATACTAAACTCTGACCTATTTCCGCAACATTGGAAAAGGAGTTGCTATTCGCAGATACCTCCCGTCGAATGTATTTTATTTTGAAATCGACGTGAATATTTGGCCTCTATTCATCTGAAACATCCCTGATTCAGTGATAGTCTCAGTTGGATGGCTTTGTTTGTCCTTTTCGACAGATACAGGTAAATTCGGAATGTTTACCTTTTGTTCGCCGTGGCCCGTGACTCATTCATAAGACAGCTGTTGGAAACCTTTGTTCGCGTAAGAAAGTCGGAACACCAAAAACGGTGGCTTTTTTTATTCTTATAAAACATAATACATACTATTATTAAATAAAGATAAGTGGATATCAATCTACAAACAAGAAACATTTCATAATTATTTGTAATTTTCCATGTCCGCTACCAATGTGGACTATATAGCCTCCTAATGGAGGTATCTCAACAGCACTTTTTCCACGAAAACTGTTAGTTACTCAGTCGCTCAACCTCTCTTTTTTCCAAAGAGAGTATTAGGATAGAAGGATAATACAAGACTAGTCTTTAAGTAATCGCTCTCGCTACGCCCAGTTATTGAAGGATAGGAAGGGTGGGAGGGAATCTTTAGACATCACAAACACCCATGCTTTCGAACAGAAATCGAAAAAATGCCGATTGTACTGGGATTCGAACCCGTAGGATCCGGCACTCAAGCCAACAACGCTAACCGCTGCGCCATATTACCCGACATTCGTTTTTTAGGGGTAGCATTTTGTCAACCTTTGTTGTCTAGCGCTTGAAGTTCTACTTCACTTATCAGACGACTTTGGGTTCAGTTAGCTTTTTATACACATTTAAAAAAAATCTTGGTCGTTCTTGATGTCCTTTCTGCTCAAGTTGATCTCCAAATACTTGTTGAAATTCTTGATTAAAGTTTGAGGTTAAGTCGAATGATTTATTTTATAAATGTGTGGCGCGTTGGTGATTATTTGTAAAGCAAAATACTTACATGTTTCATTATTGAAACCGGGAAGTTTATAATGCGGCCCTTTTTAGCAGTCGTATAAATTATTGAATAGGCGGGCACCACGCCCACGAACAAACTAAACAAGATATTCAATAATAATTAATTGATATCGACCGTAATGTTTTATTTCGGTGAGCTAATTACTTTAAATGTTACTATTATGACAAAAATTAATATTCCCCATCGCCTTCAATATTAACAATATTCTTTCAGTTTTTAACTACCGCCATCAAACTTCACAATGATACCGTCTGCCTCATTTAACACGCGAGCCAATAGTTGTCCACAACTGTAACTAGACAACCGTTGGTTTTGCATCACAATAGTTGTATAACGGAACACGTTGTTGTAAAAGATGTAACTCACTGATTAGCAAACAATGCTCTTTCGGAAATACAAAACAATAGTCTGTACTAAATGCTCCTGACATTGCAGTTTTGATCTGTCAACTAATGACGGCATATATTTCCGGCAGGTACCTGCTGTGGATTTTTTAAATGCAATAAATCGTATCGATCATTACTATGTAGGTCATCGAATATGCATTTTCAATATATTCGCTCCCAATGTTGATAATAAAACAAATACACCTGTACCCCGATTTACGCGAGATTCGTATTACGCTATTTCATTTGAACGCGGTCAAAGTGAATAGATTTTTGGAAAGATTATCTATTGAAATCGTATGTATTTTGCGTTTAACCGCGATAAGCTGTCAATCAATCCTTAAAGATAATATCGACGCGTAGTCGGGAGAAAAGCGTAAGCGACAATTCATACATTTTTCAAGAAAAGGTTTTTTTTCAATTTCTCTCGTAAGAAGTTCGCAAAAAGAATACCTAAAATACGTTTAGTAATATTTGTTCAATTATAATTACTTTTAACGAACTTGTGTATTACGAGAGGAAAAATTATGAATTGTCGCTTACGCTTTTTTGCCGATATCAGTGATATTGATGATTCTGATAGACCAAATGAGTTCGCTTGCCAATATTCTCTAATTATTGTACTATTAGTCAGTAAATTAGAAAAATATGTTTTAAATATTGATCTGAATGTCGAATGTGCAGTTAAATTTTAGCGAGACTTAAAAATCATTTGTGGGCAATTATCAAATCAAGGCGAAAATCAATAACAGACTATTTAATAAGAGTAAATCCAGAAGAATCGGCTGCTCAGTCTGATAATAATGATTTTGAACCAACTGATTTGAATAGCGATAAAGATGAATATTAAATATACATAGTGTATTATAATAACAACATATTAATTGGTAAGTATATTTAAAATAATATTAAATAATATCTTTACCCCGCACGACCATTTTTTTATTATAAAATGACATACGCTAATGCACAAATTGTACCTACACGGGATTTTTGTTGTATCATATCTTCCAATTTTGTATAATTTCTATGCCTCGATTAACGCTGTATGTGTTATATGTCTCGGATTTTCGCGGAACCTATACACCGCGCAAATCGAGATATGACTGTATATCAAATGTTGGTGTTGTAAAAAAGAGCTGTTTGTTCAGAAATGGTGACATGGGGAAGGTTACGTACTGAGGACTATCCACCACTGCTTTACCATCCGCTTAAAATATATGGCGTAGCAAAAGTTAAGCATAATATACATATATGTACACTTTTTTTTCCTTCTCTGGGATAAGAGTGTTATATTATTTTGAATATAGTGCCTTTCCACCAAGTATTGACAGTGGAGACATCGTAAAAGTAATCTTCAAATGTATTGAACAATCAATGAATAAAACTGTTCAAACTGGGATTGGAACCTGCAACCGAACGAAGATTACGTAAAACGTTGGGCACTCAGTTAAGGGTCCGACAAAAAACGTTTTCTCACTGCTAACATTTACATAATAGGCTGTTATTTTATTCATTCAAAAGTACGCAAAATAAAGTCATTATTATTCCGATGCCGTCGGGCTGTACATAATAATTTATTTTAATCTCACTTCGTTATTCTTATCGCAAATTGTTTGTATGATACAAATTATTCAATATTTTTATTGCCAGCCGAAAATATTAAATAATAAAATTGTTACGTATAATATTATGTATTTCTTTCTCCCTACAGTCGCGTGCTGATATTGAAAATAATGCTTTCTGCGAGCTGTATAATAATTGCACGAACATTATTTGGAGAACTCGCTTACCTGCTTGTTAGTTATTACTTCGATCTCAAAATGCCGACGGAATGACCTGCGTTTTTCTTTTCAATTTTATTTACTACTGAAGGCCATATTATTATTATTGCCGTTCCGTACGTAACAGTATTCTTTATAAACTAGATCACCATTTAAAAAATATACTTTACTTTAAGTTTTTGCTAGCGTTTAATGAGTTATACCATTTAGACGTTCTATATAGATCACGGTTTCTCAACCTGGGGCCACAGAGAAATAATAATTTTAACCCTTTCCGGTCCTATGTCGAATGTCATTCGACATTTTTTTTCATTATTAGTATTGAGTTAAAATTAGGTAAAATGTATTGAATATTTTTTTTCTTCACTCTATCTATTACAACGGTATTCTGAGCATAGAATTAAATAGTTTTTAAGAACATTTAAATCTGTAACTGTCTTCCTGCAATGGATACAAAAGGGTCGTTTTAGGGGCTGGCTCGGCCCGCGTAGCACGAGCGTTCTGCATTTTTTCTCCGACAGTTTCGCTTGCCACGTGCACTCGAAAACTATTACCTAAATTTGCTCTTGTTCAAATAATTCTAACTTTGCGAAAATTCCTAAAATCTTGAAAAAAAGAAATTTGTTACATTTATTGTATGAAATGTGAGAGAATGCCTGGACTATGAATGTTTTCACTGTTATCACACTTTAGAAGTTTTTAAATTATAAATAATAAGGTCATTATTGTATATACATATTTCGAAATAAAAAAAAAATTGTTAGTCTAAAAAAAAAAATATTAGTAATCCTCTTGTAATACTGTAAATCAATTATGGACCTGATGGAATGTTTTGATTTTTTTTTGTGGACCGGAAAGGGTTAATGGATCCACAGCACAGTTTTGGAGGGCCACGGGCAAATGTCCAGAAACTCACAGATTTTGAAAATCGGGCAGTGACAAAATATTTTAAAATATCGGTTAGAATATAGTCTCGCGTCTTTTCATTTTGGGAAATTCGCAAATTCCTGGCTTTTTAAAATTGGAAATTCTAAAAAAAAAATGAAATCTTCTAGCGGCCAAAATGTTCAAAGAATTGAAAATCATTTGGAATCTTACATTACCCGAGTCTCAAAAAACGTATTTGTATGGCCACGGAAAAGATATATTCCACTAGAAGTTCATATCGCAATCTCACTAAAATAGTGTTGTTCGACTGAAACTGACATTTCAGAGTTATATCTTATCAATTATTTTATGAAATAATTAGATTCTGAATTTTCCACCATATTTTTACAAAATATATTATTCTGTGAATCTTGAATATTGCCAAAGAAGAAGTTGTTGTAAATATACATGTCTCAATAAAAACAAACAATAGTTTATACATCCAGACTTCTATTTTATTTACAGCCGTTTTAAAAAAAAACTTCAATTGGCTGTCCTGCAACACATAATCAAACTTGCGACTGTATTTATTACTATGGTGTTTATATGCTCTGCATTTGCAGTACTTAAACATACACGGTTGGAAAATGAAGCTTTTTTTGAGGAAGAAGATACAATCAAATTAAACAACGAACATAGTACGGCCATCAATCTGACGAGGAAGCGACTGAAACGTTGGAATTGCGATTGTAAAGAAGGAAAACGTTGCAAATCCCCCGTCGATGTAACCTTCGCAGTGATTTAATCAACTGCGGCCTTCGCCTTCGCCTTCTCGCGCTGCCCTGCTAATCTCCTCCGAGCGAAATTAACGAATCGATACCGAACCTACTTACTTACGTAATACGTGCAGACTGACACCGACTATTTAAAGGTCTTACACGAGGCTTTCTGCCCGAAAAGGAAAATGCTGGGTGAATTTATTTACTGCTCGGCATCAGTGACTTGTGATAAAAATAAACATTCTCGAAGTATCTTATACATTATCATTTCTAATGAAAAACTTCATGATATGGCTTATAAATCGATCACTTTTTACCTTCTATCTCGTACCCTAATCGAACTGTTCATTAACAGATGTGTCAGCGTCCTCCAATTGGCATTTCAACCAGCGGTGGGCTACCAATACGTCAACAAGGTGCTCGCTTAATCTCAGAGGTGTTCTCGGTGTTTTGGAGAAGTGAGTTTTTTTATCACTCCTATGCAATTATATGCAATACTTAAATAAACAATCGATTGTTACTTAGAACACTTATAATATGTAACAGTATGCAATTGACCGTAAATCTAAATGGCTATTATCTACGACAGCTTCAGTATACACAAGCTGTCATAGACAATATATAATTCAGAAAATGCATTTATATACTAATTTGATCTAAGAACATTGTTTTTTTTTCTGAAATAAACAAGGCGCTCGCCGTCCTTAGTGAAATTTAACAAGAGGCTCGTGCGAGCCCCTCCGAGCCCACTCCTGACTTTAACCCATAATAAGGCCGCGTTAAATAAAATTAAGCTATGCCAAGTAATGGCTTGATAAGATCAGACACAAAACATAGAGCAGATTTTTCATAAACTGGACAATTTTAATTTTTAATGAATCAATATGAAATGTTTTCAGTTTTAATAATCACTAATCTGATGAAATAAAGCAAGATTCTAGTGGAAGAAAATGTATCCTAGCCTGGTCAAAAGCGTGCTTTGATATATATTATTTCTACTGCATTAAAATAAGTTTATTATAAATAACGTACTTTTTCAATTAATGTATTGCGCGAAACAAATTATTGCTGATTGCTGACGTAAGTCTATGAAAATACTTCCTTCTTCATCACTTTTTTAGATTTCTTAAAAAACCAGCTCATCAACTGTCCGCGTGATAGATTTATCCTTACCTCTGTTTTTATAGAGATGACGCGTTAGAAGATCTGGTTGTAAGACAATCGAGATCTTGGAAATTGACCTTTGTCATGCATTTTTTCTTAATATATCTCTCTCATTAGAAATTATTTCTGGCAACATAAAAAAAAATATTCTTATATAACAGCTCACGGAAAAAAAGGCACGTGTAGATTTATTTGACTTGAAAAATAATCATCGACGCATGTAAAAATCAATTTACAACCTACTCTTTTTACACAGTAGAAACGTTCCACAAAAAAATCGACAAAAAGGTAAAAGAATTCATAGAAAAATTGAAGATTAGTTACCTGAAATTATACTCGTGTTATTTGAAAAAAAAGAACAACATTGTGGAATAGAAAATTGTGTAAAAAAGATAATAATGTATATTTTAATTAAGAAAATAATACTATTCATCCCTATTTGTTTATATACAGATACTTTTATGAGGGACTGGACATTAATCGTTTTTATCACTAGAAATATTTTCGCACGTCTAATGTGATCTAATGATGCCTTTTGTTTGTTTGTTATAAATCCGCTTATGTGTCCTTTGTTTCTTGGAATCGTGTTAAAAATAAATTATATGTGTAAAGATATAGTATTTTTTTTAGTGGATCATTTTATATCAAAATCGTGCAAAAAAAGAGCTGAGTGTGTATAATAACCGGAATCAATATAAATCACTCTAATCCAGTGGTTTCCAACCTTTATGTTACTACGCCTCCCTTTGAAGAAGAAAATATCTTCGCGCCTCCCCATCCTTTATGTCATATAGTAATAAAGACACGTTTTAAAGGGTAAATACATATTTTGGACTGCTCGCGCCTCCCTTTGCAACAGTCCACTCCTCCCCAGGGAGGCGCGCCTCCCAGGTTGGAAATCGCTGCTCTAATCCATTGCAATACAGTGGAACCTCGATTTTAAGTTTTTCAAGGGACCGTAATAAATGATGGAATAATGCGGGAAATCTAAAATAGTAGTAATACCAAAAAATGTTTAATTTTCAAAAAACTTATTTGTTTATGTACTTAACTAAATGCGATGTAAAACTATTTAAGCGAAAAAAAAATATTCTACACAAACAGTCAATCGGGATAATAATTGGGACAGGGCGATAATATTTAGATGATATATCGAGGAAATCAGTAAATCGGGGAATGATAAACGTGGTATTATTAAATATTGTTATGACGGGGTCTTGGTCGAGTAAAAAATAAACGATCCATGCAAAAAAACGAAGATAGCGAAAACGGTAGATCGGGGTTCCACTGAAAAAAAACGGGAAACGAAGTGAGCGGCAAAACTATTTATGAAAAATATTCAACGAAAACGGTCAATCGGGATAATATTAGTGACGGGACCAAAATATTTAAACGATAGATCGAGGAAAATGGTAAATCGGGGAACGATTAATGCGGGATTCTTTTACATTGTTCTTATGGGTGTTTGACCGGGACTTTGAAAAATAAACAATCCATGCGGGAAAACGAACAATGCGAGAACGGTAGATCGGGGTTCCACTGTATCTACATACATATCGACTGTGGAAAGGAAAAAGGACGTAACCCACACATATCAAATTTTACAGGAGGCGCTAAAAACGTGTTTTGATGATTTTGTGACATATGCAAATTATGAATTATAAACAACCCTGAAGTGCACGGAGACTTCTAAACTGGTGTTTAATTGACATAATCTAATATTAATTAAAGAAATCGTCTAGGAAAAATCTTTATTTCAGTCTTTTTTCTTGGTTTTAATTTTTTACAAGGTCATTTTTTTAAACTTTAAAGCTTAATTTAGATACTAATTCGGCATTTGCAGCTTGCATCCTTTTGATAGAACGTGTATCAAGTTTGATACATTGTGATTATCGAAAAAAACCTGTTTTGAAGAAACTGTGGGTTAAGTCTTTTTTCCTTTCCACAGTCGATATCGAATCGTGATCGGGTTGATTTTTAATTCTGATAAAGAATATTATAGTATGAACCATATCGTCGCTATTGAAATTAATATGGTACATGATCGTATGAAATATTCAGAGCAATTTAAAGTGATCGTATGTGCGATCGGCATGACCGTACTGTGTCCGTATTAATTACCGTCGTATCGCACGATATTCATTTCACGTTGCACTTTTACAAGTTGCTGCAATTCGTCACGCACAAGTTGCATTTAACACTTTTTGAACGATATGAATTAGAATTGATTTCCATGCAATCGTCACATTTCTGTGTTGTTTACCAGTGACTTGTTTTGCGTATTTTTAAGTGGCAACAAGAGATTTACTATTTTTTTCTTCGATGAAATCATGTTCGTTCCGTTTAAGAAGTAGTCAATGCATGTTTTTTTTCACTTTTAGTGTATTCACTGTTGATGCTTTGTGGAAAGGTATTATATAAAAAAACACTAAAATTCTTTGTAATACTTACACTTTTATTTAAAAATATCAGGACCGGTTTCGCTCATGACTAGCATTACCAACCGATAATAAATAAGAATTTTACGGTGTTATTTATGCATAACAAAATTAAATAAAAAAATATTGAAATGATCAATACCTCTAAAATGCAAATACAAAAATTCTTTTCAATACCAATTGTTTTTTAACAGTAAAACAACTCTGTAAAATTGTATTTTCTTATCAGTTAATAATGCTCGTCATGAGCGAAACCGTTCTCGATATTTTTAAATAAAAGTGGAAGTAGAACAAAAAATATTGTATTTTTTTTAAATACAATATAATCCTTGTCAAAAATTTACTGTGTTTGAATTCTTTTTGACATACAATTTCATAGCGTTGTATAAACAAGATTTCTATGTATAAATTTTCTAAATTAAAAATCCAGGTAGAAATGTTGCCACATGTGAAAATATTTCATCGAAAAATAAGAATGGAATAAGAAGTTATACGATGTATTGTATATATAGCTACTGGGTCGCTCTCACCTGAGTCGATGATAAGTCGGCGAATGTAATTTACAGAAACTATTTTTTAGGCGTCTTGACAAAAAAATATGAGAGCACTTTGGTTTGGTTTTTCGCATTTCAAAAAACGCCAGCCATTTCCGCCCTTCTTAGATAGCGTTTGCCCTTAGAGACGGCGAAACACTCAATGACTGAAACTTCAACAGCAAAACTATATATTTTTGTAATCGTAAATAGAATAGACACTTATAAATTTTAACTATAATAATTTTAAATTATAAAAAAGCATAGAGTTTCGTATTAAACAAGAGATATTGTTAAAGATTTGCTCTTTTAAAGTATTCTAATGGCGACGTTGTATGGTCGTATATAAATCTGTTTTTTTTTTTTGATACAACACGCTGTAATAAAATACTCTTATATGTAATCAAAAACAAATTACAGGACGTTACGTTACATGTCGTATAAGATGCTTGATTCCCACGAAATGTAAGAAGAGGGGCGCGGGGATCGGGGAAGTAGCAGAGGAAGAAAAGAAGTTCTGCTGCGAAAAACGGGAATCCCCGCAAACGTTTTTCAAATATAAGAAAAACCGCGCAATAAATCAACTCCGATGGAAAACATGTCATGCTGTAGTAGTGCTACGAGGGGGTCGGCTGGCGTAGGCCGTAGCGCACAGGGGTGGCGACGAGGAAGCAAGAAACGTCCGCGACACTGCTACGTTGACTCGGGGTATGACGTGATACAACGTCGATGTTATGACTGCTTTTTTTTTATTATCCGTAATGCAATCAATAATATCCATATACCATTTAGTTTTGGACGATGTTTTTTTGTGTTCGATTAATTTCACCGCGTTATTTATTACAAAACGAATTTAAAATGTTTCCATATTTATTTTTGTGTCTTTTTAGTGTTCATATCGTTTTTGATTTCATCGCATTTTTCAGTTTACGGTGAAGTGAATGATATCTTTATCTACGATTGTATGATTTATTGCCACTGTCATTTTGTATTGTACAATTGATATTGATTATAAAGTACATTAAAACGAGTGTCACATAAAACGACTTTGAAGGGATATCAGCAAAATAAACATATTGTTAAAAACAGCTTAAACGCCATGTAAAGAATTTTATTTCAAAGCAGTGTTAAGCAATGTTAGAAAAAAGTATCAAAGGCGTCATCTTAAATGTCTACACTTTGATATCAATAAAAATAAATATAAATAACTCCTATTATATATTTTGTTTTTACAAAGAACTATACTTATGTATCCAACTGAAACATTTTAATTTATTCAGGTTGGTCATGAGTCATGACTAGCCTAGTTTGACTGTCAATGTCGATCTTATATTTATCAATCTTTCTGTAATAAGCTTTTTTTGTCACCTTTCGAGCAGAAGTTGGTATCTCACAAAACTGACAAGAATTAATTAGTTCTACAAAGATTATTTGTCTAGAATAACTCAGTTGATGCATTTATTAAAGCAGTTTACTAAAAAGCATATATTTGTATAGATAATAATTATAAATGCTGATTTAAAGGCAGGCAATTGTCCCTGACTATTAATTTTGTATTCTTATTTGTGTCAGATCTTCATTAATGCATCAATAGTTTATTTAATATTGTAATTATCTATGTAACATAAAATATCGATGTTTGACGCTTTATCCTAAAAGCTTTATATTGTTCATTTGCCGTTTATTCAGAACTGTTAATCTGTTACTTACCGACTTCTTCCAGAACAGTTATGATTTGTTTTTATTTCAAAATAGTAATTTTACGAACACAGACGGTGTAAACATAAAGTAATATGAATTTATTGATCCTTTATCCATCTGTTGTTACGTAAATAATCTCCGGTGAACGTTTTAAATACCATACTGATTGAATATAAAAGTGTCAGCCCTTGGCGAGACGCTGTAGCGAGGTCTAAAACCAACACATTTGGCCTAGTTTTCCGGCACTTTCCCCTTCACGGCGTCTTACCCCGAGCCACTCTTCTCGACTCAAAGTCGAGGGCGCGAGAAAACTTTTGCAGTCCTCTGGCCTGGCCCTTAACTATGAAGAATGTGAGAAAAACACAAGTATTTTTCTTCACGAACTCTTTATCATGTCTGTTCTGTTTTACACAACATTTGGGTATGTATAAGATGTGTATAAAACACACTTTGAGTGGTTTGGATATTAATTTATTTTAAGTTAAGTTTTAAGTGACTGTTTTTAGTTGTGATGTTTTTAGTTAAAAATACTTACGCATCAGTGACATCTATTGATAAAAACTATAATTACCTTTTTGAAATTAATACAAATATTTTTGTGATTATCATTTCAGTTGGTGTCGGTCAGGGATTCACAACCCGCGAGCCGTTTGAATATTTTTAGCGGCCTTCGTATGTTTTTTCTTAAAATAAAACTATAGTTGTTATATATGATTTGAGTAAATAATTGATTTTAATATCCGATAAAAAGTCTCAAAATATTACTGTAAATAATCAGTTTCAAATTAATAAAGCAAGATCGGATTGCCTTTTGTTAATGGGTACTTTAAATTTCCTTTTTCCTTGAACTATTTTTTCTTAAATAAAGGAAACAGGTTTGGCATGTATAGTATAGTTATCGGTTTGTGGGTTTATATTCCAATACATAGACGTCAGAGGTGTCATAATTTCCTGTCACCCATCCGATCCACAAAACGAAGCGTAACGAAAACGATTAGCTAACGACTTGTCCTGTCCTTACGTCATCCTTATATTCTTACTCTTTCCGAAAAAAAGGTTTGAGCAACTTGATAAAAAGGAAGTCTTGTGGAACCACTTCTGGTGAAATAATCTAAATTACAAAGCCCTTTACGCCATATTGAAAACAGACGTACCTATTTATAAAAAAACGTGACTTCCAATAAGTAAGAAATATCAGAAAGAAGCCCCTTAATTTCAGAAAACTTTTGGCACATTAGCGTCTTGTTGTGAAAATGAAATGAATTCACCGATCGGTAAACATGCTTAATATTTTTAATTATTTACAAAATTTGATTCTTCAGCCGTACTTACACTTTCTTCTTTTTAAATGCCAGAATAATCCGATAGGCGAAGCAAAACATAAGAAATTATTATACGAATAAATAATTTAAATACGAAATAATCTCCATCTGGCATGTTGCCTTTCTATCGAGCATACCGAGTGTGTAATAAAGTCCATTTGTGATTTCATTCGTATCATAAATCTGTCAAACGAAGATTCGTTGTGGGTAGGGATCGAGGTTCTGGAATCCCGCCTGTTTTGCTTGTCTTGAAATACTCGGGATGACTGAAAACGTCATTTAATCCCGGTATTAAATCGATTTGAAAACCCCTAAAATTCAAAATACAGTCGAACGACGCTATCACGGAAATAGTGAGATCTCTGATGTAATGAGGAAACATTCGTTGACATTTTAGTTTATGGTTTTCTCCATACATTTATTCACTTGTAAGTATAACGATTTATTTCGTCAACGAGAGTGAAAACCATGAAACAAGCATCGATTCTAAACTTTATAAGAAAAGTTGATCGGCAGAAAAATTGTATGTGTGTAACGGGTTTGTAAATAAATTCTGTATTTTTGTTTGAATTGCGAGTTTTTGTGTTATGTGACAGCTCCAGATACTTCATGTCCTCATGCGATGGGTAAGTTTGTAAGCATTTAAAAAAACCTATTCTCTGATATTACGAGTAATGCTTATAATGAGCAAATTCAGTCGGTACCATCTTCCTCGTAATAACCAAGTTTGACTTTACATTATTATTTTAATGAATTTTAAATTAATAGAAAATTTAAATTAACTTTGATTATTCCACGTATTGTGTTACTAACTGTGACACGTGTTTCGTCTCTTTCAGAGGCATCTTCTGACTTACTATCGCAAAGTTTGCTTAAGTAATGAAGCAAGATTGATTCTAACATTTTATAATTATGAAATTACAAAATGGCGTTTTGGGTTTTTTTCCTTTTAAGAGGAGCAAGGAGGGGGGTGTAGAATCGAAATAAAGCAAACAAATAATGATACTAATGAGTTGCAATCAATCAGATTGGCATTTTTCCTTTTTAAGGGAAGCAAAGAGGGGATTATAAAATCGAAACAGTGCAAACAAATTTAATCATACTACTAATGACGTTAAACATTACAAACTATTAAACTAATGAGCTGCAATCAATCAGCTAGGTTGGTGATTACTCTACTAATTGGAAACAATTTAAGTAATGGAGAACTACCTGTGCTATTAAGGAAAATTATTTAATAATATTTCTTTTTTGTTAAGAGTTTTATTAATTTCCAAAAATTCTAAACTATTCATCTTTAAACCCTTTTTATTTACTCGGTGGAGTATTTCTAAATTACAAATCTGATTAAAATTTCTATTAAATGATTGGCAAAAATTTAAATTTTCTATTTAAATTATTCAATTGGTTTTTGGAAACGACTTGTTTGGAAATCAACTATAAAACGAATCTCAATTTTCACTCATGATTCGAGGTATTGAATTCGTAAAACCCCGATATTGAAAAAATGGACCGAGGTTGCCTATACACGAACTCATAGTCGTGTGTAGGGATTGCCATAACGGACGAATGTATCGATGCCGGTATTCCTGCAATTCATATTAAATATCGGTATTGTAAATATCAATTGATATGTCGGATCTATGGTGCAGCGGTTTGCTGTGCTGCCTTCCTTTCCAGAGTCAAGGTTTGTGTACCAGTACGACCAGCATTTTTCGATCGATTTCAACGAAATTGCACTTACATTGCAGTTGCAATGCATGGGTATTAGTGATGTCTAAAAATACCCTTCTGATCCGTTAATAACTGGTCGTAGCGAGAGCGATTAGATAACCACTGGTCCTTTCCTAGCCTTATCATTCTATCCCTACTACTTTCTTTGGAAGAGAGAGGTTGAGTGACCGAGTAACAAAAAGTTATGTTGGAATACATCCACTCTAGGAGCGGAAGTGGATTTGAATACATAGATATACAAATAATCTTAAATGAAGCGAACGCAATACGGTCAGTTAATCATAATCGGGATTTCGATATGTCATATAAAATACAGTCATTAAAATTATATTAAAATCATAAACACACGGGTTTTCAAAAAATAATGATACATCATCGAATGGCTCGACAATTCTGGAACCTGTCAATATTGATTCAAGTTTTATACGATTTAAAACCGCTTCAGTACCGTAACGCCACTGGTGGCCGCTACATACATACGAACGGCATGAATACCTTAAATCCACTGAAGAACACGAATGTAACTTGAAAATATTAAACTATATATATAATTTTATGAGTAAACTTTTAATATTCAAAAATTATTTTAAAAAAGCGGTAGGTATGTGAGTGAATGTTTTTTTAGCTTAAAACATCGCGGTACTGAAAAGGTTTTAAAACAGTTCAAATTAGTCGTGAACAATTTTATGAAAATATGTGATGGTTTATATCAGGGTTTCCCAAACTTTTTCTGCAATAGAACACTTGGATTATTATAAGGTTGGCTAATTCATAACAGTAAAAATACATATATGTACTATTAAATCACTTCATATTTATTAAGTAATTATTTTTAAAACATCAAATATTGTATAAAAATAGTAGTGTACCTTGATACTTGACGTCATAAATATCAGTAAAAAATAAAATAAAATATAAATCGACATAAAAATCACTCGCTTTTCAATTCATGACGTTGAAGATTTTTAAATGTGTTGCATGTGAACACAGGTTCGGAACACCAGTGTTACGCGGAACATAGTTTGAGAATCCCTGGTTTTTATAGACTCAGCATTAGCTTTGGCTAATTTTCAATAACTAAATGTCGGTACCACGGTCCACCTGTGTGGCCGAGTGGTCAACGTTGTTGGCTTCGGCTACGGCACGGGTTCGAATCCCAGTACGGACAGTTTTATGAATTGATGTTTCAATCGATTTATGTATTTCTGTTCGAATGCATGTGATGTCTTGAATTCCCCCCTCCCAACTTTATTTTTTTTACTTTATTCTGTATAAAAGGAATGTATTTTATTGCTATTTTTGTATTTGTAATAAGCGAGATTAGTCTCAATTCCTTATCATAGAAATAACAGTTTTTTTTTAAAAATATAATGACTTTCCACCGAGTATTGACATTTTAACGATATCTTTTCGATGGCACGAATGTTTGAAATGTCTAAAAATTCCTTCCCAACCATCCTATCCTATGAACGGGGTGTATCGAGAGCGATTAGCTTACCACTAGTCCTGTCCTAGCCCTATCCTTTTATTCCTTCCCCTTTGAAAAAAGGGAGGTTGAGCAACTGAGTAACAAGCAGTTCTCGTAGAAACAATTCTGTTGAGATAAACTCCACTAGGACTCCATATGTTCCACATTGGGAGCGAACATGGAAAAAAATATCGGTATTTCGGTATTGAAAAAAACACTATATATTCCGGGATCCCGGTTTCGGTAATTACCGGTATTGCAATCCCTAGTCGTGTGTGACATGCCCACAGTGGCACAAGTGCGACATTGCCTGGTGTCTTGGCTAGTTGACTGGGTGATAATTTAATTATTTTGAATCGTCATACCGCTGCGATAAGAAAGTTCGTCGACTCTTTTGTAGGTTCAGATAAATCTTCACGGAGCCCGGAACGACTTGCGCACACTTGACAGTTGGAAATATATTATCATCTTGGTAGATGAGTTATACCTACGAGTTTCAAGTATACGCCAGAAACGCTCTCGAGTTTTTTTTCGTGTTCAACAAAAAAAAAAGCGCCGAATCTTTATCAACACATGTTTGTACTTCAATACTTTATTGCGAGCTTATGTTTATTTTTAACATCATTTAAATGACCATACGGTAATAGTTATAACAATGACATTTTTTTTGGTCGAGTAGAAAAAACAAAACTAAATAAATGATACTTATGCAGGTCATCGTAAAAACAATATGTAATTTAATTTTACAAAAGGTTGTATTCGTTTAACAGCTTAACGACCGCACGTTTTTAAATAAAATTTCACCTGGCGAAATAAAATTGTAATTTTACTAATTTCACTATAATTTGTAAACAAATTGAGATATCTTTGTAAAAAATAATTTTCTTAGCTTCCAGATACTTCGCCTTTACGCATATATGAGTCCGCCGGTCAGCAACCTTTGTTTTTTAAAGACTCAAATACGCGTCTGCGGTCGTTAAGCTGTTTTAATATGACATTTATTTTGATGAGTAATTTGTGAAAAAAAAAATCGGGATCGGTAGGGGAATTATCGAATTTAATTAGTCTTGTGTTAATACGACGGAATATGTTGTCAGAAATTACTTACTCTATATTTAATATATATGTACTTATATTGCTTTTTCTTAAAATTTATATTTATTGTGTAATTTAAGTGTAATTTAAGATTTCGACTGAAGGTGCTTGGTGGAATTTCAATATTAAATTTGAATCCTTCAAATTATGTACATTCACAGAGATTTTGTCACTAACGACCCGCGTTTCGCCTTTCGGATGCCGAAAGCCTTTCAGATGCCGAAAGTTGAAACCCGGGTCGTTAGTGACAACATCTGTGTGAATGTACATAATTTGAACGATTCAAATTTTACAAAGTAGTTTATATCGACTCTATAGTGAATTCGTTTGTAAAACCTCTCATTTCAGAAAGCGCAAAAAAATATCTAGGGCAGAAACGATTTGTTCTTTATAAAATTGAATACACTGAAAAAATTATGTAAAACTCACTTCGGCGATTGATTTCAAGTGATTATAGGTAAATTACGTTTTATTTATATTTACAAGAAATCGTTGCATAGTTTTTAACAGTTAAGTCGTTTATCTCTTCTGCTGATTATCAAGCTTTGGTGATGACGAATGGGCCTAGTAACCTTGGGGTACACTATACTAGACAAATAAAGGTATACAGGTTGGCAACGTTCCCCTAATTTTTCTATTTTGTGTGCGAACCATCAACTTCTGTAAACATTCAATTTTCAACAAAATAATATAGGAATATACCCACTGATCTACTCACTGATGCTAGATGTGTGAAGAAAAATGTTGAAATTGTTAGTAAAATTACTAAACCAAAAATTAAATTAGGTTAAAGTAACTTATTTTTACAATATTTCTGTGTGCGGCCTGTGTGGGGATGGAAAAATGTGTGCGGGAACATTTTAAGAGGTGTGGTTGATGCTTTAAAAAACTTGATAGCATATGACTTATATATAATTTTTAAGGCCCAAATATTGTGTAGGCGGTAAGGATTTTTTTAATTTTTTTTTTAATATGCTTTATGAGTAGATATTAAAATTAATAATACATCTAAAATGAGCATGTCTGCGACGATTAAATCTCCAAAGCCTTTGCATTTGTAAAGGTCCCACGCACATTTTCCTATATTAAGTTTACACACAGAGCTTTTAATAAAGTAAAAAGATCTAGCTGGAAATATGTAATACCATGGTGAAAATTTACATTGCCGTAAGCGTAAAATATGAAGAGCGAAGTCTTTTGTGTATTTTTTGAACAAAAAATTACCACTGCCAAATTATAAATAATTACTGTGTTGAATTACATACATGATTTTAATTTCACAAGATAATTAAAATGTTTCAATTATAGAGTAGGCGAGTTGAGGAATACATTAAACCCACCTCTTCTTTTAAAATTCTCGAGAACTACGTGCGTTGAGTGATTGATACATTAACATTATATTGTTTGTTTTTTTTTTGTATTCGACGATGTATGTTAGGCGTTATATAAACAAGCTATCATAAATTATTTAATAATTAATTTACGTCTCTTTATAGATGTTTGGAAATTGAATAGAAAAAAGAAATATTATCTGCATATATCGCTACAGAAGACTACACAAAGAAACAGTGAGGTAAAGTAAAAAAGTCCATTTTAAGATGGTATGCCAATCGATTGCTGAAAGGTAAACCTTTATAATAAAACACTGAAATATTTTCCAAATGAAATATTGAAATTCTCTATTTAAAAGAAAATCTTACATTTACAATTATTGATCGATTGAATAGAATAACTAGATACAGATAAATTAGTATACAAAAAACTTACTATTATCTTTTATCATAAACCGTAAAAGAAACTAAATTAAACCATAACTAACTATTTAAAAAGTACATCACAAACCTATTAGTTCAATTACTTGGAAACTAGTATTTTCGATTTATCCCACTGTTGCTTTAGGGTAGCGAATTATGTGTAACGATTTTTTTTTATAGTAAGTATAAGAAGAATAAGAAAATTCAGACCTATTTCCTATTGAACAAATGTAGATTAATTACAAAAGAGTGTTTCATTTTTTGAATAATAATTCGTTTCCACCAAGTATTGACGGTAACCGCCTGTGTGGTCGAGTGGTCAACGTTGTTGGCTTCGGCTACGGAGGACCCGGGTTCAAATCCCGGTACGGACAGTTTTTACAAATTGATTTTTCAATCGATTTATGAATTTCTGTTCAAAGGCATGGGTGTATGTGATGTCTTGAATTCCCCCCTATCACCCAGCCTATCCTACGAACGGGGCGTATCGAGAGCGATTAGCTTACCGCTAATCCTGTCTTAGCCCCTATCCTTCTACCCCTACACTCTTTGGAAAAAGAGAGGTTGAGCAACTGAGTAACAAGCAGTTCTCGTAGAAACACTTCTGTTGAGATAAACTCCATTAGGAGTCCATATGCTCCACATTGGGAGCGGACATGGCTTAAAAAAAAAGTATTGACAGTGAATACATTAAAAACTTTACTTAGATTTTGATTTCCAACATGTTTGTAAAAAAAAATGTGAGACAACCACATTGGAACAATAAATAAGTTTTTACTGAACGAAGTTAATTCAAAGTGACGTTTCTAGTTTTACTTAAATGAATACGTAACAAAATATTTGAAATTTAGTTAAAAATTAAATTCACGTATAATGTGTTATGATACTTAAATAATGTTTATCTCTTCTCGCTATGTTAATAGGATACTTCGACTGTTCCCACTGTTGCTCAATTTAGTCAGAATTTTACTATTATTTTTTTTGTGACATTTTTCTTTACAAAACTTTGTATATATTTATAACTTGTTTAAATTGTGAAAAAATTACTCTCTTGATGCAAAAAAAAACATCAAGCCTCACATCGTAATTTTCTAACATATGTAATTATGTAAATAACTGTAGGCTTAAGATAATTGTCATTCAAAACCACCTCATTGTAAGTTAGCTATTATTATTCTTTCCTAAACGCATCAATGAACTGACGTTAAAAAAAAACATTAATTTTACAATACGAGAGAAAATAGCATTATTAGATTTTTTACTGTTGAAATATTTTGTATTTTTTTTCAGTTTGTTGTATTTTTGTTGTTCCGTTTTTATTGCCATAAACTATTGGTTCAATTTAATTCAATATATTACTTTAAAACGGTATTTTCTCTATAAGTAAGGATAGTTGAGAAAATTTACTGTGTATCACTTCTAAGTCTGGATATATATGTAGCTAATATGTTAATGTAAGTTAAAACATAGTTCTAACTGTGGTTTACAGGCGAAATAGCTATCAACTATTTATTACAAAAAAATGTTGAGCTAAAATACATTTTTTGTCCTTATAAACTCTTGATTATGAGATGTTATATATATAGTCAGTCGTTTTCCCAACTTGCATACTATACAAAATACATTAATATAGTCGTGTCGATGTACTGTTATTGCAATAATAATATTTCTGTTGATGTCAGAATACCAGCTATACGTAATTACACAACAAACCCGTGCTCTCAAAAACAGAGACGACTACGGGTGACCAGATACCAGATGCTTCTACGACGAATCCAGAGAGATAACAAGTTTTGGATTTGAATTGCAAATCGTGGACAACGTTTCCTCGTCGTTTGTACCCTATGTACAGACTGGCTCGATGTGTGCTTTTGACAGTCCCGATAAATCTGTTGCGCTAAAATTACGCCCGCCTGGTAAAAGCAATACTTTTACTTGGTAAATCATGTTTTTTTTACGAAAAAAGTCACTAAGATTCTGAGACACTGAGATTCTAAATAAATTTCATTATAGTTTAAATAAATTTATGAGCGTATGAAAATAATCAATATAAGGTCGTCGATATCTACTATATCTTATTTTAGTCTTATCAAGTGAAAAGCCTAACCTCACGTAATTGTCTTTGAAAAATACGTTTTATTTGGACTTGTATCACGATTGACTTCCATTGAACCAAATAACTAATATGTAAGTAGGTTTGATTTTTTTTCTTCGTGCCTAATATCTAAAAAACAAATGTAATATTGTTATTACATACATTTTGTAGACAAGGAAGAAAGTGGGTTAATTAAGCAGTAAAGAACAATAAAAGAAATCCTCACGCAGTTTTTCATTTGGTATTATTTGTCACGCCTATGAAATCATGTAATGATCACATTTATATTCGTAGATAGTAGACATTTTACCAATACAATAAAATCAATGTTATTCAAACTCTCAATAGTAATCAACAACGACCGGCATAAACACCCTGGGTCTTGAAGTTTGGCAAGTAAGATACAATCTTCTGAGCTTAAAAAACTTTGTCACAACGTGTCAATATCTATCACGTATAGTAATCTATTTGATGTTTTTTTTTATTTAAATTCTCAGGTCTACTGTTATCTAAGCATCATAAATCAGTAACCGCACATTACGCAGGCCGTGTCGATATATGCCAACCGAGGAGAATTTGTTGAAGCTCCGCGGTTACATACTTACAGCCTTGAATAAAGATTTCATTCCTAATGAAAAGCTCTGTTTTCCGAGCGAAATTGATTTTCATCGTTTCATTTGTGATAAACGTTTAGTTTGTTCCCTTCCAATTGTTTTTCTCGGGATTATATTATTTCTATTCGCGGTCGTAAATTTCCTCTGAGAATAATACTGAATGTGTTTGTTGGAAGTGGTATTTCGTACGCTCCCGAAACAATGATTCTCTCTTTAATAATGGAAAATCCAAAGGTCAAATGTAAACACTCCGCGGGCTGCCTTGAAAGAGGTCATTTTTGAAAAATAATTGAAAACGTATTTCTTTATAAACTTTCCTTTTGGATTTATTTTTACGAAAAGCTTTTCACAGTGTTTTTGCTGTTTTATTTGAAGATATAATTCGAAATGTAAATTAATTTATTACTTAGCATTTTCATAATTAAGGTGGATAGCAACACTAAAGATTCTTTACTAAAGACTTATATTAATGAAGCAAATTAGTTAAGAAGCTTAGTTACTATATAACATAACAATGAAAGAAAAAAGAGTTTAATTACAACATCTGCATTGTTTGACGGTCGCCCTCTAAAAAACCTTTCGAAAATTCAATATTTAATTCGTTATGGAATATTAAATGGGAACAAAAACAGTATTTACAATTTATATCACCCATTTTTTTTATTAAGTACTCTCCAATTTTTGAATTACACTAATATCTGTGTATTTTTTTTTACCATCGATAAATTAGGAACACCAATGAAAGATTATAAAGTAAGTCAAATTATATAGTCTGTATCTCTACTAAGCCAGTAAGTTCAGATTAACTAAAATTGATTTGAACATATGTTGTTCTAGCGATGGCGTAAAGCCGAATTAAAAATCAAGCAAAAACTATATTTCTTTTTCGATTAAATTGTTTGATATTTTTTCCATATGATTATTATAGAGTTCTGCCAAGTAAATGCCAATTCATTTTTTTTTTAATTTCATGCTCGCCCCCAATGTAGATCATATTGCCTCCTGATGGAGGTATCTCGAAAGAATCTATTGTACGAGAATTGATTGTTATTCAGTTGTTCTACCTCTATTTTTTTTCGAAGATGGGTATAGAAAGAACATACCTAGTTGTTAACTAATCGCTCTTTTAGAAGTTATTTTAGAATTGGAAAGGTGGGTGGTATGTTTTAGACATCACAAACATCCATGCCTTCGAACAAAAATCGATAAATCAATTGACAAATGCTGTTCGTACTGAAATTCAAACCCGTGAGATCCATTCGTCACGAAAGACAATGAATGCACTACCGACCCGACATTATCTACGTAATGACTAAACATAATTTCCCCGCAACAATAAATCAATTATTGTCAATTGTTTTATGGAACATATCGAAGGAGTATTTTTAGAAGATTGCGCAGTACAAATTCGTCATGTATAAGGTCGTTCGGCTCCTATCTGTAATATATCAGAGGTCCATAAAGGTCCAACCAATCTTTGTCGCAAGTGGAGCGTCCCACAGCCTTGTGCCTTTGTTACGTAGGAAAGATTTACAACCCTTGCGCTTGTAAAAGCTGTCATTTTCCTCGCTCACTGACATGGTCAGCCATTCGTTAGACAGTTTTGTTTTGTGGGGTGTGCTGGGTGGGGGTGGTTAAAAATATAAAGGGACGGCTGCGACTGATATGGGAGGATGCAGTATCAGAAAACATAAATTTGTTTTTCAGTTTTATTGTAAAATTATTTCATCATCCAATCTATTACTTTCATTATCGATCGAGTTGAGATGTATTGTATTTAACACCTGAAATTCGATTTGCACGGTGGATGGCATTCGAAAGAATTCGTTTAAATTGAAGTATGAGAATCAACGATAATTTGGATGGATAGGTGTTTGTTGTTTTTACGCACGTGACATTAAAAGTAATCGGTTTTTTCTACTGTCTTTTATGTAAACATTTTTTCCTTTATCGGTTTTATATTTACTATCGTTGTCACTGAGTATAAACGGTATTAACATCGCACTGGCCCATTATGTTAAAAACAATAATTGATCATTATTTTTTATCTTAGCCACCTGTGTGGTCGAGTGGTCAACGGTGTTGGCTTCGGTTACGGAGGGCCCGGGTTCAAATCCCGGTACGGACAGTTTTATAAATTGATTTTTCAATCAATTTATGAATTTCTGTTCAAAGGCATGGATATATGTGATGTCTTGAATTCCCCCCTCTCACCCATCTTATCCTATGAACGGGGCGTATCGAGAGCGATTAGCTTACCTCTAATCCTGTCCTAGCTCTATCCTTCTATCCCTACTCTCTTTGTAAAAAGAGAGGCTGAGCAACTGAGTAACAAACAGTTCTCGTAGGAAAAAAAACACTTCTGTTGAGATAAACTCCATTAGGAGTCCATATGCTCCACATTGGGAGCGGACATGGTTTAAAAAAAAATATTATCTTGTAATTCAGATTAAACATCGTTTACATTTTTCTTAATCGCGTTACAGTGAAACGTAAATCGTTTTTTTTATTGATTCGACATCATTCATTTTTCAGTGTTTTTCCTACCCAATTTCATCGGCTGACAGAATATTTGAGAGAGACTTAACGTATCTTATAGTCAATGGTGAAATAAATAATAAAAAAACAACGTATTCTATTGGTAGTACTCACCTTAAAAATAAGCCAAAAAACTATGGCCCTGATTCGCGAGATTTCTTCTGTGATTTTTCGCACTGTTAAATCAAAATAAACCTTTTGATAGATTTAAAAAATAAAAATGTTGAAATAATCCATAAAGTAAACAGTAAAGGGCTTATAATATATAGCTTGGGGAAACATTTGTAAATAACATTTTAAATAAGATAAGTGGATCACCGTTGTTGAGTTTATTTCCATTAGGTTTTAACAAGTATAACGAAATTAATCATTTTTTAATTAGTACTATTAATTACCCTCCTTACGTCCAGTAGAAAAGAACAAATCACGACTGCTATTTTCAATTTACATCATATTTGAATCAATTTTTAGTTTATTAAATTTTAATCGTTCAAATTATAGCCATTCACACAAGTCTTGTCACTAACGTCCCGGGTTTCGCCTTTCGGCATTTTCAGGCCTTCAAGTGCACGGATGAACTTGAACTGACATAATGAATGTACATAATTTGAACGATTCAAATTTAATATTGAAATTCCACCAAGCAACTTCAGTCGAAATCTTTAATTATATTGAAACCAATTCCGCAAAGTCTCCAATGTTTATTTTAGTTTTCAGTCTAATATTTTACTTGAAATACCCTGCCAAGTATTAGTTCTATCACCAGTCGACATAGTACGGTTTATAGTGCAGAAAATTACCAGGAGACTTGTGCTCTGCGCTCGCCATAATACGTCGCCATTCTTAAAAGAGTGTTTTTTTTTTACTTTGTGACTGCCATGAAGTGCTTAGGTATGTCCGTCGTGTGCCCTCTGGATGAAATGGAACGACTACACTTTTTTATACTAACTATTCTAAGTTAATTGCTTTTTACATTTTAAGCACTGGAGCTATTCGTCAGCCGGACGAATTCTTTAGTCGACTGATATTAGCAAGAAAAAAGCCAGTCACGTTTTGATTAATTTTCATAAAAATATATGAATTATGCAAATATTTTTTTTATATTAAAGAAAAACTCTGAAACGCTTTTATTAACCAAATTACTCTTATTTTAAATTCCTAGTTTTCTTAATGCCGCGAAAACTCGGCAGACCTATTCTTTAAACGAATTTAATGACTATTCATATCATTTAAAATTAATTTTGTTACTCCACTTGTGTTACAAATTGTGACACGTGTTTTGCTTCTTTTAAAACGTCATCAGACAAAATATCACAAGGTTTACGGATAAACTAAAAATTGATTCTAATTCTTAATAAAAATAATAAAACATTTTTAGTACTTTTTCCACATAAAATTTATTAGATCAGGACCGGTTTCGCTCATCGCGAGCATTATCAACTGATAAGAAAAATACATAAACAGTGATATTTATACAAATTTAAATTGAAATAAAAGGTGTAAGCTTATTTCAATTTAAATTTACCTTTTATTTCAATTTAAATTTGTATAAATATCACTGTTTATGTATTTTTCTTATCAGTTGATAATGCTCGCGATGAGCGAAACCGGTCCTGATCTAATAAATTTTATGTGGAAAAAGTACTAAAAATGTTTTATTATTTTTATTATAATGCCATTCCACCAAGTATTGACAGTGAACACCTTAAAAGTGATCTAATTCTTAAGTTCTAAATTATAATAACGAATGTTGGCTTTTTTTAAACTTTTCTATTGGACGTTGGGAGAAACTGTAAATCGAAATGGAAATAAGTTCCACAAAGGTAAGCCGCCTGTCTTATTTAAAATTTTATTTACTGATGTTTCATTCCGTTTTTAGAAATAAAAAGAGTTATTTCATGGAGAAAAATCATCAATGTTGTTTTCGGGCCTGAAGCCAATTGAGTAACGCCTCGATCTTCTGCTGTCCTCTGGTACGAATCTCACTATGGTCAAATTTATAATAAGATTCTCAATTGATTTTCGGCTCGAGTGCTTCCACCCATTCGATCCTTATAACTGGACGTTGCGATATCTTTAAGCTAATTACCAGCCCTTTACTTTTGAATAAAATACAGGCTTCGTAGAAGAACTTCTGTCCGTAGAAACACGTTAAAAAAGGGTAAAAATTTCGTATAACTAGATTCGTTGATTTTAGTATTTAACCATCTCTCTTAAAAAGTTAGTTTAGAATGCAGTCTTTCTACTACGTATATGATTTATTTTCAATATATCAAAAACACTGAAAAGTTTTTTGTATACTTCTTCTAACTCTTTTTTTGTACGTATAGATTTTTCTAAATGTCCATTCAGTATCATATCTATTCTATTCGAATATATATAATATGATGCCCGCGAAGAATTTTCGGTTAGGTATGAGCGGGTAACCTTTATACAAGATCAATAGAGGCTATTTAAGGAAATGTTCCTACAAATGCCTCCATTTTCACCCTTTCAAAGCTGCGTTATGAAAGACTGAGCCTGCTTCTATATAATATATATCGTATACCTCCTTGCCTATGTACGTGTTCCTAAAACGTGGTTCGTACACTGAAAGTCAAATTCAATACATCGACCTAACTATTCTATCATTCATTCATTTTGTTATAATCAATTTCACTCCTTGTTGAACTCATTATAAAGCGCTTCCACGGACGTTTAATTAACGTCAACTAATTGGCTGCCGTTCGATCAACCTTTTTTCGGTGACATCTTTTGGATCGATGGATACACATCAGTGTTTCGATTGCATCAAGGATTCCTTGCGAGCATTCGAGCCCTCGACTATGCGCCGGAAGAGACAGCAGTCTACAAGTCTAAATCGCGTGTGGCACAATATTGTTTGGAAAATAATAATTCTTCATTATAGGAAAGCGATTTAGAAAAATGTCCCTGCGAGAGTTCTTCTTGGAGCTACAGTGCTGGTTACTCTTAGCCTCAATCAATCTCCTCCACTCGATCCTCCGCCCTTCTACGGCAGTCGTTGATCTCCTCTAGCACTCGCAGGTCCTGTGATACCCCATTCATCCAGCAAAGTGGTGGGCTTCCTTCAGGGATAGTGAATCGAAACATTCTGTTTATTTACATTCATCCATGCGTGATATATGTATGCCTAGCCCAACGTGGGTGTTGAGTTTTGACAAATCTGACAGTGTCTGCCTTACGTAGAGATTATTGAGCTCATGATTGTGCCGACGTTGCCACATGCTATCCTCGCAGCGAGCACCAAAAATCTTTCGCAGGGTCTTACGCTTGTAGTTTCTAAGAGGCTTTAGAGCAGCCATACTCAACCTGTAAGCCCTAATGTGTGGCCCAGTAAGCTTTCCATCGGTGAGCTAAAAAAAAGGAGTTTTGGAGATATCTCGGGAAAAAGTATACCAAATCGAGGATTTCAAATTCCTCGGTGAGCTAAAAAAAAAAGGAGTTTTGGAGATAGATTTCTGGGGAAAAAGTATACCAAATCGAGGATTTCAAATTCCTCGGCGAGCTAAAAAAAGGAGTATACCATAAATATGTTGCGGCCCACGTAGAGAAGCAAATATCGGAATGCGGCCCGGAGGAAAAAAAGGTTGAGTATGGCTGCCTTAGAGCTATGCGTCGAAATTTGAAAAACTAGAGTAGAAAAAAATACTTTTAAATTGAATTTACTTTTCTGGAAGATAAAGGCGACGGCCGGGTGATTTTCTACAGTGAGGTTTGAAACGATTGCAAGACATTCGATCTCAGAGACAAGGATCTAGGTAACGGATACTAATTAAACACTGAAGTTTTTAATTTTTCATTTTAATACCAGCGATTTGAGATATTCTCGTAAGTAATATAAAAATATTTATTTGTTTCACGTTCTTTCTTTTAAGGGCTACACATGTTTAGAAGCTCTTCGCCTACATTTGTTTCCAGAAAAAAGCCTTTCAGGCCAAAGCTATCCAAATAACATATCGTAGTTTTTGCCTCCCGAATTTCCCTCCCCAATTGATTTTCTCTGATCATTCCACATGACCCTATTTTGGTCATGATGAATTGCCGCACTCTGGAGTTTGCCAACTCAGGGTCGCGTCATGTTTGAACGCCACGTTCGCTTATGGTATCTTTATATTATATGACACCCATGAAATTGGATTGATTGATACTTCAAAATTAAGCAATACAATATCACTTTTAGGGTGTTCACTGTCAATACTCGGTGGAAAGGCATTATATTAAGAAAAAACACAGTATTCCTTTATACTTATTTCCACTTTATTTATCAGCATCAGGGCCGGTTTCTCACACCTCTAACATGTATTTTTTAAACTATACTATTTTTTTTTAATAAAACATTATTTTGTACAAAATCCGCATTTATTCAATATAATCAGACCGGTATATGCAGTAAAACAATTGACCATATCTACATGCTCAGTTTTTGTTGATATATATTATTAATTTGCTTATGGTGGATTACCATTGATTGATGTTTTTTTTTAATTTACAGAAGCTAAACAATATTTTTTTCCTCGAAAAACGAAAACTTCGTAGCTATAACATTCAACTTTATCAGTTGATAATGCAAGTCGTTAACAAAACCGGTCCTGATCATATAAAATAAAAGTATAATAAGTGAACACCCTAAAAGTGATTAATTCATTCAATATTTTATTTAATGCTTATTCATCAATTCGTATCGTAACTTTTTTGATGTTCTGACTTTAAAATAATGACATTTAAAACAATATGTTATTTATTTAACATTTTGAATATTTATTTATTTTTCAAATGATATCACTATTTCGCTCTGAATAACTAGACAAAGCCAGAAAAGAAACACGAAATCCGAACGGTCCAGAGAAAAAAAAAAGTGGCATCCTCGCGTTACTTAGTCGAGAACACGATATATTGCAATATCCATCACTTTTCCACGTTCTCCCAAACATGGATGTCCCAGAGACCATAAAATACGTGATCTACTCTCCGGGGTTCCAATAAGTGTAGAATGAATCAAAGAATCGCGACGGGGTTTTTGCGTAACAATATGCGTTTGGCATTGAGTTCTTTTTTGTCTGCGCCAATACATCAAAGTCGTTTAATGAAGTTTCACTGTTTTTTTAGAAAATTATATGGCACCTAAAATGTAATTTTACCTCAAATATGTAAAAAAATATTATCACCATTTCACTATACATATATGATACTTTGATTTATTTCACTTTTTTTATTATATACTAGCCGGTTCCCGGCAAGCGTTGCAATGCTACTCAATGAAAGTAATTGTGTTTATTGAAGTGCATATTTGACGTTTGCTGCCAATTGTCTATGGTACGAGACACGCGCCATCTACTGTAAGTTAATTGTACTATAAACTTTGCGCAAGTGCAAGCATGCGTTGTCAAAATGAATTGTACGGCAGACAAACAAACATTAATTTTTATATATAAGACCTACTGTAAGGTAATTTTACCATGCGTATGACTTTCCCGGAAATGCAAGCAACAAGTTTGTCAAAGTTTTATTGCAATCCGATGAGCGGTGTGGCAACGAATAAAGTACGAACAAACAAACATTCATTTATATATATATAAGACGATATATATTTATATTTAAATTGCTTAGTACATACATACTATGTTGCCAATTTGCAGTTTGGTACTTAAATTTGAACGACTTCAAACTCTTGCACTTACTCGTTTTTCTCCTGGATTTTTCAACCGGTAGTGGATTACCCAATACGCGTATGAGGCGAGCGCTTCGGGGCCCTTGAATCTAAGGGCCCTCAAAGGTAAATTATATTGCATGTAATTTAAAATTCATTTTTCAATACTTTTTTGTTTTTACCGTTTTAGTGCGAAAACAAGAGCCTCACTATGGTATTGCGCTTTGGTCCTCTCAAGTGCGTAATCCGTCACTGCTTTCAACTAAATGTCAAGTGCAAATATAAATGACCAAATACTATGCCATTTATCGTCGCGATGATCAATGTCAAGATGATACAATAACTCTGATTGGCATTCAACTGTCAACCACTCAAGTCTAAGTGTAATTGAAGTGAGGTATTTTTTGTTCTGTAGTGTTGTTTAATCACTTTCAATTGTTTTATCAAAAATAATATATTTAAAATAAAATCACCCGTTTACCTTCCGTTGTTGCGAGATGGAAATGGGTTGACGTATGAATGAACTGAATTTCCTCTACGAGATAATAAATAATAAATCCAGAACGTCAAACGATAAGTTGGCATACTTGAACGTAACTTTGTAAATAAGTACCCGTATCGTTTCCGATAATAATGTTTTCTTAAAGTTGTCAAACTTTTTCTCCCGCTCCCACGTGCCCCGTCTTGAAAGTTTGCTCGCGCATAATGTTAAAAACAAGGGAATTCACGCGTAAAAGTGTGCGTGCATGTGCTTACATAAGTTTGTTCGACGGGAAGGCAGTGTAAAACGCATAAACGTATTTGTATCAGTTGAAGTGATATTTAAATAGGAATGGGACATTTGCAATCTCGCGGGGAAAAACTTTGCACAGTTTTCCGTTTCCTTCTTTTCTTTTCGTTCTCTTTTCTTTGTCTTCGTTTCAGATTTCACAATTTGTTATAAGTGTGCCCTGCGCCTCGAAAGATGATCGCTGTCTTTTCTTTATTCACGGTGGGATCTGGCGTATTAAAAAAAATCATGAATCAGAACACTTTTTCATTCGCTTAATAAATAATTTTAATTATTATTTAAACGTATATTGATGTCACTTTTAAGGTGTTCACTGTCAATACTTGGTGGAATGGCATTATAATAAAAATAATAAAACATTTTTAGTACTTTTTCCACATAAAATTTGTTAGATCAGGACCGGTTTCGCTCATCGCGAGCATTATCAACTGATAAGAAAAATACTTATGTACTTCAAAAATGTACTTCTTAAAATGTACTTCACATCATTGCTTGGAAACGGGAAAAACACCAAATCATCATTAGGATATTTACTTTAGTAATGTAGTGTTTCACTTTGTGTAAAAATTTCCCAAAATTTTAATTGTGTTTATAATTGATATCGTTTGCCACTTAGATTTATTATTCTTTGATGATGAGTTTTTAATTGTTATGGGTGTTAAGCATTTTAATTTTGTGTAATTATAATGTAATTTGCTAATCCTTTAAATTGTTAATAGTTGCTTACACCTTTTTATTTCAATTTAAATTTGTATAAATATCACTGTTTTTGTATTTTTCTTATCAGTTGATAATGCTCGCGATGAGCGAAACCGGTCCTGATCTAATAAATTTTATGTGGAAAAAGTACTAAAAATGTTTTATTATTTTTAGTATATTGATGTATACACTCAAAATTAATAACTTTTTTATTAGTCGGCTTAAAATTTATTTTGTATCTTCAAACTAATGATTATCTTGTAAATGATAATTGAAAATGGTTTCTTGCTTCCTATCGAATCAATTAAATATGTTTTTTTTTCTTTTGCTGTATAATTTAAATGTGTCACATCGATACTGGTATCTATATTTTTTTATCTTAAATATAGCATGGGTGGTCAAACGTTTGACCTCTGCGGTCGACTTCATACAGAAATCAGTTTTAGCGGTCTACTAACACTGTATGTGCTATGTTGTCATAAAACATGAAGTAATTCAAAGCATATATAATGTGTATGAAAGGGACGCAAAATGGTTGGATGGTAAAAGACACACTCAATTCTTGATTCTAAGCACCAACCAGGTGTGCGACTTAAAACGGTTACGTGATCGAATTTTGTGGTTTGGTCGAAGTGGTGCAATTTTGATTAGTTATAATTCAAAACAACCTATGGTTTAAATTCTGTTCATATAACATATAAGAAATTTTGTGATTATATAATATTATGGTACCACTACATAACTATATTATTTCTTCAGTTTGTAAAGAGAATCCTAATTTATCAAAACTTTTGTGTTTTAGAATATAACATTAGCTTGAATAAGCGACGGTATTTTTGTATATATTTTTTTACACAATCCTTTGTCACAGCGAAAATCATTCATCTTCGTTTCTTATAATTCAAATAAAATGTATTTTTTAATTAACTATATCAATAATTATACGTCCAATTGGCTGTTTACATAACTTCTATTTCGACCCTTAAAAATTTCCTTCGGAAAGGCCAGCTTCATTATTTAGCTCTCCTGTAAAACTACTGAAATTTTGTTGCTTTTTTCGTCGGTGACGGTATCGATTTAACTATTGAAATATTTTTCATTCGCTCCGTCAACTGTGTCGGGTCGCACTGTAAGTTTTACGTCGATTTGTCTTGCCAATATCTGGCAAGTGACAGATGCACGCGAATACTGCTATTTCGCATTTCTTATACACATTTTTTGCTTGTACGGCTTCTTGCCAAAACCCTATGCAGATCCCTGACTTATTAGCTATATTGCAAATATCTTTTATTGCCGTACCCGTAGCCACTGTTACCAATGTCATGTTTGATTATTGTTGTTTCCTATAACTTATCAGAACTCATTTCGCGTACGTACTTACGATTTCCTTGTTTTTTTTGTTACTATAGTAAGTAGTAAGTCGAAGTTTCTATTCTAACTAGCTGTAAGCCCGTTGCCCAGCAACGTGAGATTTTTGTTGCATAGTATTTTATTTTATTTTATTTTATTTTATTTTATGTTATTTTATTTTATTTTATTTTATGTTATGTTATGTTATTTTATTTTATTTTATTTTATGTTTTTATATTTTATTTTATTTCATTTTATTTTATTTTATTTTATTTTATGTTTTTTTTTTTTATTTTATGTTATTTTTTTTTATTTTTTTTTATTTTATTTTATTTTATTTTATCTTATTTTATTTTTATTTATTTTATTTTATTTTTATAGTTAGCAGAAATTTCCGTAAATTATTTAATTTTTGGAATAATGTTTAAGTTTGCTAACAACCATTTTTCGTGGTAGCAGAAATTTCGTAAACTATTCAATTTTTGGAATAATGTTTAAGTTTGCTAAAAACCATTTTTCGTAGTAGCAGAAATTTCGTAAATTATTGATTTTTTGGAATAAAGTTTAAGTTTGCTAACAACCATTTTTCGTAGTAGCCGAAATTTCGTAAATTATTTAATTTTTGGAATAATGTTTAAGTTTGCTAACAACCATTTTTCGTAGTAGCAGAAATTTCGTAAATTATTGAATTTTTGGAATAAAGTTTAAGTTTGCTAACAACCATTTTTCGTAGTAGCCGAAATTTCGTAAAATATTCAATTTTTGGAATAATGTTTAAGTTTGCTAAAAACCATTTTTCGTAGTAGCAGAAATTTCGTAAATTATTGATTTTTTGGAATAAAGTTTAAGTTTGCTAACAACCATTTTTCGTAGTAGCCGAAATGTCTTAAATTATTTAATTTTTGGAATAATGTTTAAGTTTGCTAACAAACATTTTACGTAGCAGAAATTTCGTAAATTATTTAATTTTTGGAATAATGTTTAAGATTGCTAACAACCATTTTTCGTGGTAGCAGAAATTTCGTAAAATATTCAATTTTTGGAATAATGTTTAAGTTTGCTAAAAACCATTTTTCGTAGTAGCAGAAATTTCGTAAATTATTGATTTTTTGGAATAAAGTTTAAGTTTGCTAGCAACCATTTTTCGTAGTAGCCGAAATTTCGTAAATTATTTAATTTTTGGAATAATGTTTAAGTTTGCTAACAACCATTTTTCGTAGTAGCAGAAATTTCGTAAATTATTGAATTTTTGGAATAAAGTTTAAGTTTGCTAACAACCATTTTTCGTAGTAGCCGAAATTTCGTAAAATATTCAATTTTTGGAATAATGTTTAAGTTTGCTAACAACCATTTTTCGTAGTAGCAGAAATTTCGTAAATTATTGAATTTTTGGAATAATGTTTAAGTTTGCTAACAACTATTTTTCGTAGTAGCAGAAATTTCGTGAATTATTGAATATTTGGAATAATGTTTAAGTTTGCTAACAACCATTTTTCGTAGTAGCCGAAATTTCGTAAAATATTTAATTTTTGGAATAATGTTTAAGTTTGCTAACAGCCATTTTTCCTAGTAGCATAAATTTCGTATAATATTCAATTTTTGGAATAATGTTTAAGTTTGCTAACAACTATTTTTCGTAGTAGCAGAAATTTCGTGAATTATTGAATATTTGGAATAATGTTTAAGTTTGCTAACAACCATTTTTCGTAGTAGCCGAAATTTCGTAAATTATTGAATTTTTGGAATAAAGTTTAAGTTTGCTAACAACCATTTTTCGTAGTAGCAGAAATTTCGTAAATTATTAAATTTTTGGAATAATGTTCAAGTTTGCTAACAACCATTTTTCGTAGAAGCAGAAATTTCGTAAATTATTTAATATTTGGAATAATGTTCAAGTTTGCTAACAACCATTTTTCGTAGTAGCATAAATTTCGTAAAATATTTAATTTTTGGAATAATGTTTATGTTTGCTAACAACCATTTTTCGTAGGAGCAGAAATTTCGTAAATTATTTAATTTTTGGAATAATGTCCAAGTTTGCTAACAACCATTTTTCGTAGGAGCAGAAATTTCGTAAATTATTTAATTTTGCGCATATATCGACAGCCCTGCAGTTTTTTAATTGTAAATTATTTAATATTTGGAATAATGTTCAAGTTTGCTAACAACCATTTTTCGTGGTAGCAGAAATTTCGTAAAATATTCAATTTTTGGAATAATGTTTAAGTTTGCTAAAAACCATTTTTCGTAGTAGCAGAAATTTCGTAAATTATTGATTTTTTGGAATAAAGTTTAAGTTTGCTAGCAACCATTTTTCGTAGTAGCCGAAATTTCGTAAATTATTTAATTTTTGGAATAATGTTTAAGTTTGCTAACAACCATTTTTCGTAGTAGCCGAAATTTCGTAAATTATTGAATTTTTGGAATAAAGTTTAAGTTTGCTAACAACCATTTTTCGTAGTAGCAGAAATTTCGTAAATTATTAAATTTTTGGAATAATGTTCAAGTTTGCTAACAACCATTTTTCGTAGAAGCAGAAATTTCGTAAATTATTTAATATTTGGAATAATGTTCAAGTTTGCTAACAACCATTTTTCGTAGTAGCATAAATTTCGTAAAATATTTAATTTTTGGAATAATGTTTATGTTTGCTAACAACCATTTTTCGTAGGAGCAGAAATTTCGTAAATTATTTAATTTTGCGCATATATCGACAGCCCTGCAGTTTTTTAATTGTAAATTATTTAATATTTGGAATAATGTTCAAGTTTGCTAACAACCATTTTTCGTAGTAGCAGAAATTTCGTAAATTATTTAATTTTTGGAATAATGTTGAAGTTTGCTAACAACCATTTTTCGTAGTAGCAGAAATTTAGTAAATTATTAAATCTTGGGAATAATGTTCAAGTTTGCTAACAATCATTTTTCATAGTACCATCAATCGACCTCGGCGCATATATCGACAGCCCTGCAGTTTTTAAATTGCAAATTATTGAATTTTTGGAATAATGTTCAAGTTTACTAACAAAAATTTTTCGTAGTATATATATTTTATTCAACTAATTTTCAAATACGCTAACAAATACATTTCGTAAAAGAAGAAAAAGATCCGAGGACATCAGTACGCACACATTTGTGAAAAGTAAAAAGTAAAAAGTGAAAAGTAAAAAGTGAATAGTGAAAAGCGAGTGATTATTTTATCGACTATTAATATATAGATTAATCATATCGGAGTATATAATGTAAAGAATAATTGTAAAAACGATCTGAAAAGCTAGAATTTTTGTAAATAATGTTATTAAATTTATCAGCGACTTATTCTGTTTCATTCGCTTAGTTTCTTAATTTCCGCTTGATTTTATTTTATGTAAAAAAATAAAGTGAGTTCTGTTATTTCTTATTTTTTATTCAATCCACTTATAAGCACAAAATATTAATTATCAAATGATAATATTATTTATTATGCGAATCAAAACACAAAAAAAAACAATTTTTATATAAAATATGACAAATTATGCCGCGCATTTGTTGCATTGGCCCGCGCAGCCTTTGAATTTGCCGCACAGCTAACCTCTTGTCTTAGAGGGAAGAGAGCATTGGTTATAAAAAGTTATAAAAAATTGTATCACCTTTGAAACACTTAAATTATCACCCATTCCTCACACAATCGGTGATATAAATTATCTATTTCTTTCTTGATGGTCTAGAATCGACGCACCTGCATGTCAAGGGTTAATCGCCACACGCTGGGCGCCTCATCAAACGCGCTGCTGACAAAAGCGTTACTATTGGCCTAGCAAGAAGTTGAATTAATTTGACCTCTGCCTCTCTTCGAAATTCCAAAAACAATATTATAATTAGACGAGTTTTATGTTATCTTATCCCACTGACCTCAACACATCATACGTTAGCTATTTTTTATTATGTGTAATAAGTATCACACATTTCTTTGTTATTGGATATTTTTTTTGTTATTCTTATACACCGCTAGGGCCTCCAATCCCGGGAGCAGTGATCCCGACCAACTTTGCGATTCCGTTAGCCCAGGATTCGTCACTTCGAGTTGACAAAAATTCTGGAATTTCTTAATTACACGAATTTATCGGCAATGATCTCAAGCAACTGTGGCAAAATATTATGGTGATTAATAGATCCCGGAATCACAAAAAAGGGTCCTGTGCTAGATGCACTATACACCGCGCCGCACTTCGACCGTGACTTCTCGTAGCATAAGCCGATATTTTTTCTAGTAACTTTTTTTTTGTTATGAAAGTACGAACAATTTCTATTGAGAATTTAATATTTTTGCTTATGAAATATTCAAAGTCGGTATTCGCAAAGGTTTTATGTTATATTAACCACTGCTGTTTAGTTGTTACACAATAAAACGACTTCCACTCCATCGTTAAATTAAAACATAACTACGATCCCGATACCAACTCTGAATTCGACTTAAAAAACGCCTCTTTTTACAACCGTTGCCTTTTCTTCTTGTAAATTGAGTCATTGTTTTGCCAATCAATACGATAAATTTTAATAGAAAATTTAAATTAACTTTGATTATTCCACGTATTGTGTTACTAACTGTGACACGTGTTTCGCCTCTTTCAGAGGAATCTTCAGACTTACTATCGCAAAGTTTGCTTAAGTAATGAAGCAAGATTGATTCTAACATTTTAAAATTATGAAATTACAAAATGTAGTTTGGGTTTTTTTCCTTTTAAGGGAAGCAAGGAGGGGGGGTGTAGAATCGAAATAAAGCAAACAAATAATGATACTAATGAGTTGCAATCAATCAGATTGGGATTTTTCCTTTTTAAGGGAAGCAAGGAGGGGATTATAAAATCGAAACAAAGCAAATAAATATAATCATACTACTAATGACGTTAAACATTACAAACTATTAAACTAATGAGCTGCAATCAATCAGATAGGTTGGTGATTACTCTATTAATTGGAAACAATGTGAGTAATGGCGCACCACCTCTCCTATTAAGAATATAATTTAATAATATTTCTTTTTTTTAAGAGATTTATTAATTTATAAAAATTCTAAACTATTCATCTTTCCGTGTGAATTCCTCATATCAGTATTTTATCTCATTAACTTGAAAAATATTCCGCCTTTTATTGCAATTTTTTTCCAACTCCGGTAAAAACAGTCTCGGCTGCGACATCACAACCCTGTTTATAACATTGCTTCTGCTGATAAAGTCCTTTGTTTGAATAGTCATAACACATATGTAGTTGTAGCAAGAAAACAGTACTAAGACTTATATTTGTATCTTTTCAATTGCAAGAAATGAGTTTTAAATGAAATCGTCGTTAAAAAATGTTATCCTAGTAAAACGTGACAAAAATATTAAATACGCTTAACATTCTTTTTCATAATATTCATTATTCACGTTTGTTTTTTAACGTTCGAGTTTTATAGGTGTGCTGTCGTTTTCTCTAGTATGCAATACGAATATACGATATTATATGTACAATTTATAACTCGCTGCAAATTGTCATAAAGTACGGTCGGTGGCGGCATTCGACCCCGCCAAACCAAGGCGCCATGCTGCCCATATCTGTTGCCAATATTAAAATTTACTTTTCCAATAATATAACCCTATATATTACGCTACGAATGCTCTGCGACACACCAAGTAAATACATATTATCTACGTACATTAATAGCGGAATCGGAATGGGGTTCTACGGCAAGGAAAATATCGATATGATTTCATGTGCAGTAGAGTGCAAAATACGAACTAAACGACTAGTGTTGTAAGAAGAATTATTGAAAAGCGATTTTTTCAACGTTGATTTTAACTAGAAAATGTAATATGTATATTTTTTTATTATTCAAAGACGTCGACATTCTTTTTCGATTACGGAATTTCTTTTCGCAAATGATTTAACCACGTATGTATTGTTTCATGACGAAAAAATAGAACGTGATTTATTACATGCAAGAATTTGACGACTGCCTAGCGCAGTGGAGGGGAACCTGCAGCCTTTTGGCTGCTCTGATGCGGTCCTTTGACTTGATCAGAATAATCACTTTTATCAAAAAAATATACGTTCAAAAAACGCGTAATCAACCCTATCAATTATGTGTTCAACGCGTAATCAACCCATTATATGTTCGACAGTCGAAAAAAGGGGGTTGTTGTCAACGTTTTCTTTTCTGCGGCCTTATGTTGAATCAGATAAATCAATGTGGCTTTAAGAAATGAAAAGGTTCCTCACCCTGGCCTAGCGTATTGTTTTTTTTTTTTACAAAGCAAACGCGCTTTAGGCAATTACTACCAATGGACGTTTTTATGTTACCACCGAATAAAACTATACTTAGTATGTTCAACCATTTGTTTGCTTTTTAAATTTTATTATTCATTTTTTTGTGAAACTTCAAAAACCTGGCTTAAGGAAACATTATAATTCGAAAACCGGTCTTTGTATAAGCCCTAGCGTGAAGTATCAAAGTGAGGCATCGGTCGATCTATCGCTTTTGCCAGAACGATTGAGATTAACCATTTTCGCCAAGTGTTATTTCGCGAATGTTTCGTAATATGTCGGTACTATCGACATTATACTCCATCCACTTCGACTCTCGAATGCCACGTTTGTATTTTGACGTTTTTTGTCTGCAGAATACGTTGCATGCATTTCTTTTGGCTTCAGACATGTGGTACTTACACCTGTCGCTTCTCTTTGCTATTCACGTCAAACTGCACTGCTGAATAAATATTTCAAAAAGCTGCAGGTACTCGTTAGAAACACAGATGAGAAACCTCTGGTACAGGAACGTGAATTATTTTATTCACATCAAAGTTGCACGAAAAATATATATATATATTTTTAATATACCACTACGGTTAGTGACTATCCGCTATGCACACGCTGTTTTTAAGTCGCTTTCCATATCGAAATAATGATCAAATAATGAAACGGATTAACTCTTCATATTTGTGGCCCGAAACAGAACTGTACGAGACATCTCATTTTTACCCCGCACTATTATGATTAAAAAAAGAGAATGTGACATGTTCAGTCATTCAGTTTCGGTGATATTACATGTCCTGTAGTAATTCCTCAATGTTGGCCTTGGTTAAGATCAGGTCAGCGTGACTTTTTGGGTTAGAATTAGAGCCGACCGTAGCAAACAGTTCTGCTCGTTCGGAATTCATCTCGGAGCAGTCCCACAGAACGTGACGACACTGACGTGCGGAAGGTTTCGGTTTCAAAAACTGACATGGCTAATATTGATAACTTTTTTTTTTGGAATGTGAATACAATTTAATTTCTGCAAGTATATTCTGAAATCGCAAATAATAAGTATTAACAATTATTAGTAAATATGCTTTATAACATGCTACTCTTTTTATACCTAAAAATAATGAAATACTGCTAATTACAATGCAGCTTTGTAGGAAATCTAATTATCAATTGGAAAGTTTAAAAAAATCGTACCCGCGAAATACAGATATAATATAAAAATATAAGATATAACATATATAAAAAAGTCAATATAACATGTCAAATGGAACATATTAGGACAAGCCTTAGAGCAAACTTGAAATATGGCTGACGTATTTTCGTAAAAATATTTTGTAATTCTCACGAAATATCGGTTTCTTTGAATCCAACACTGTGTTTTTTTTGTAAATTTTCCTATCCGCTATTAAATAGTACATAAAAAATGAATTGCTTTTAACGGGATTTCGTAAACTTTCAGGGAGACAAAGGGGAGCATGTCGTTAAGCATATGTACAAAATTATCGACTTTTCGCTTCCAATCGTTTGAAAGAAAACCCAAAAAAACATAGTTTATATTGTATTGTTAAGAATTAAAAGTTTATCACGAGTTAATGACATAAATGAGGATTGATACCTTTTCGTGTAACAGTTTTTAATACAACGTTAGAAATGTTTTCAATTTTTAAATCACAGTTTGCATGCAATGTATGAATGTATTGTATATCGAAAATATTAATATCGTCGGAAACACTTTTTTATAAATATTTTATTGGTATTGCGCTGCTGCCAAACGTTCCTGTAATAATAATTAAAATCAAACAAAAAGAGCGAAATGCCATTTTTCGCTCAGTTCGTTTATTAAAAACTAGAGGGCGACGGAGATATACGTTTTCACGTGTGTCGGAATGAAACTGCACCGGATCATTCATCCGTATCAGTGCTTCTCAACTACACGTTGCGAAACATTCATTATTCATTCGTGAGCGATTAATTGGAATAAAAAAACGGTGAACTGGAATGATGATTCAATATGAAATTGCAATCGATTGCTAATTATTACAAAAAATAAATATAGAAGGTTACTCAAGCTTCCTTTATATGAAAGTGGGAACAAGAGTATCAAATCTTCCGTTCTGGTTGGATGTTTCTCAAAAGTGAAGTATATAACAATTTTCATACTTTCTGTAAATTAACCAATAAAAGTCTTCGTAAGGAATCATTTATTTTATCAAATTTTTGTTAAAAATGTTTACACCTCGACACATTTTTCACAAACGACCTGGGCTTCGCCTTCCGACATCTTCGGGCGTTCAAGTGCACGTATGAACTCGTAACGCTTGTGAAATAGTTGTGTGCGCGCGTAACGCTAGCGCGCAGTACAACCCCGACATAAGCGCATTAGTGCGCTGACACTAGGGCGCAATATAAGATTTTTTTTTAATTGCCCATTTAAAGAAAAAAATATCTTTCCTTACATAACTTTTCTGTAAAAATAACATTTTTGTTTAAATTAATTGGTTATTCGCATATGTCAGCGCGCTGATGTCCAACGCGCTAACGTCGCCGCATCGTCTCAACATATTTTTTTTTTAAGACTTAATTGCTACTCAGTTGACCAACCTCTTTCTTTCGAAGTGTGTTAGGGGTAGAAGGAATGGGCTCGAACAGGACTAGTGGTAAACTAATTGATCTAGCTTTAGCGTTGTTAAAGGATTGGAATGGTGGAAGGTAATTCTTACATCTACGATATCCTTTAAACCGAAATCAATAAATATATTCAGAAAACTGCTGTCCGTACTTGCACCCGTGAGATCCGTCACGGAAGCCAACGACGTTGACCACTGCACCACGGATCCGACATAATGAATGATTTGTTAATCATTCTTCGTTCACTCTTACGATTTCAACTGTCAATTCTAAGTATCTTTATTTTTATTAAATATTTTGAAAAAGTATTCAGGATATTAACTATTTTTAAATATTATTATTTTTTTGAGGACATCAAAAACCAATAACTAGGTATCTAATGAATTAAGTGGATACTACCTTCTAGTTATATTTTGAGAAGTGGTGGCTGGCGTACGTCATTCGTATGTTAGATTAAAAATTGAGGTTTGAATTTGGAAAGAGGTGACTCAACTTTACACGTGCGTTTTGAAATTTTCAGAGATTTTGAAATATTGACGTAAAATGCTCTATGACGTCGCTGCATAGGATTCAAACATTGATGTCACGTTTTCACGCGCGACTTTAATTGGAAACAGCATTTTTTTTAATTAAATTTATACAACTTCTTCGAATCCTTAGTAATTGTCAATTTGGCGCGAATTTCAATAACATTGCATGTAAGTTAGCATCGACGTAATTAATATTACATTCTCAATAGTAATGTTAATTATTCGTATTTACAAATTGTCGTGGATCTGTGTCGTAGAAAAACTGTTATTGACATATCTCATCACTGTCAAGTTTCCTGCATATTTTCCTTTTAATAATAATATACTTACTGCTACAAAGTATGTTTTGTAAGGAGTAGAATCTTTGCCCAGAACTCCAGAAACTTAGAACGTATACTTAAATATTATCTGATTGATATTATATGTACGACTGTGTATCCAAATGAATGGATGTATGATGTTTGTATGTGCTGTGCAGCAAATCAAACCGATTTTAAATAACAAGACTAAAGAATTTAAATATTCGAATATCGAATATTTAAACCTTGTAGTATTCGAATACTATAATATTCGAAATATTCGAATAATTTCAAGAAAAAAATCATTATTTATATAATCTTTGATTTCTTCTTAGTTGTTGATGAAATTTCAATATTAAATTTAAATCGTTAAAATTTTGTACATTTCCACTCATTTAACTCGTTTAACACATAAATGTCGAAAAGCGTAACCCAAGTCATTACTGACAAAAACGTGTAGAAATGCAAAAAAATTGAAAAAACGTGTTGATTTAATGTAATAAATTTATACCGCATTCTATCATCTTTTTTTTTCATAAATTTATTTAAACATCAAAATTGTTTTTTGTTTTCGAAAGTCCAAATGTTTAAGAATTATAAATGTGTTTCAACTGTTTGCACGTACGATATAATAACATTATTTTTTTTTATCAAAACTGAATATATATTTTTTTAAAACGCTACTTATGATTTTTTCTGAAGCGCCAATCGTCAAAGCTTAAACGCTCGAAAGCACGAAATCAATCACTTATAAATATCACTCTCGAAGCATTCAAATCTGAAAGCTTTCCTTAAAGATTTCTCGAGCTTAAAGCTCTCGCCTGGGAGTATGTAACATTCAAATGAAATCGCAGACGAAATTGAAACTACCTCAGGTGGCGCGTGGTCGAAGCCTTTTTTCCCCAATATTTATCCCAAGAGCCTGCCTTAAGGCACCCGTCGAGGGCCGTTGGAGTAAAGTGCGATAGATGATCCTCTGCTGTACTATAATCTTTACCGTCATGACATCGGAAGGCGAAATATCGTAAATGTTTATTTAAATAGATCTATTTAGAGTGATTTCTTGCTCTATTAAACGGACATTTTCCGATATTGTCTTTTTAAATTTTACTTTTATACAAAGACATCACCATTATTTTGCGTAATTATTCCCTTACCATCGGAGGACCCGTTCACTTATTTTCTACGATATTGATATTTGTTTTGGAAATGTTTTTGGAATGTTAGTTGTAATAGTTTCAGGAATGTTATATTTATTTCAAACATACATCTTTTATCAATAATATTCTGGTCATTCAAATAAACAATTACTTTGTAGAAGTTGTCACTTTAACGATCAAATAGATATCTTCTATAACCAGATTCATTTAAGAGAGAGTGAATTATTTTTCTTCATTTTCAATTATTTTTCCATCATTAACTCCGGTCATTATTTATAATGTTTGTCTTCTACCTTATTTTTGGGAGAGGCTTTGGAAAACATTATTTTTTTCAGTCCAAAACCAGTTTAGTTTTAATACTTTCAATGAATTCGGCGGTAACCTTGTGGAAGTTCATTTTAAATCAGTTTAATTTTGCTTTTACATGTCTATGATATAAAAAAAAATGTACTTTGTTTAAACAACTATGAACGACAGTAATTGCTTGAAATTTAAACTTGTACATAAATCGATAACGCCGTAAAAATCTGTGAAGTAATCTTATAAGAAATAAGAAGAACTAAGCATTTAAATTTCTTTCAAAATCTAGGTGTATTAAATTTATAGTATTAAATTAGAGCTTTGAGAAGACACCGTGTAACAACCGACCAGATCAGTGATGAGGAACTTGTGGCCTCTTGGCTGCTCTAGTGCGGCCTTTTAAATTGGTCAAAATATTCACTTTGATCAAAAAATTATACGCAAGCGTTTGGAAAAAGAGCGTCGTAATCAACCCATTATATAATTTAGAATTTCGACTGAAGTGCTTGATGGAAATTTAATGTCGCATTTGAATTATTTTTATTCTGTACACTTCCATAATTTATTTTGTCGATAACGACCCGGGTTTCGTCTTTCGGCATCTTCTGGTATTATCCAGTGCACGAACGCATGTCAGTTCAAGTGTACAGAATAAAAAAAAAAACCCATTATATGTTCGACAGTCGAAAGAAAGGTAAGAGTGAACGTTTTCTTTACTGCTGCCTTATGTCGTATCAGATAAATGAATGTAGAATTTAGAAATGAAAAGGTGCCCCACCCCTGGACTAGATAGACGATAATTATCCGATGTTTTTAACCATTGCAATTGTCCTCTTCGGTGGTTATAATCAAACATTTTTTATTTTATCATATGTCGTATTAATAAAAATAATAAAACATTTTTAGTACTTTTTCCACATCAAATTTATTAGATCAGGACCGGTTTCGCTCATCGCGAGCATTATCAACTGATAAGAAAAATACAAAAACAGTGATATTTATACAAATTTAAATTGAAATAAAAAGGTGTAAGCAACTATTAACAATTTAAAGGATTAGCAAATTACATTATAATTACACAAAATTAAAATGCTTAACACCCATAACAATTAAAAACTCATCATCAAAGAATAATAAATCTAAGTGGCAAACGATATCAATTATAAACACAATTAAAATTTGGGAAATTTTTACACAAAGTGAAACACTACATTACTAAAGTAAATATCCTAATGATGATTTGGTGTTTTTCCCGTTTCCAAGCAATGATGTACTTCAACAAAATCGGCAGTAATGAAGATTCTGAAAAAGACATTTTTAAAAACCATATCAATTCTTACAAAAGGAATAAATTTTGAAAAACATATAAATAATATAGAAGAGCAGTTAACATAGGTTAGAATTAGATTAATGAAACGGATATAACAAAGGTGATGATGCAAATACAACCTGTTCGTTTAATAAATTAGAGTTAGGTAAAAAAAATTTTTTTGTCTATTTATTTCTAAGATCTCTTGTTTATTCCTTTTGTAAGAATTGATATGGTTTTTAAAAATGTCTTTTTCAGAATCTTCATTACTGCCGATTTTGTTGAAGTACATCATTGCTTGGAAACGGGAAAAACACCAAATCATCATTAGGATATTTACTTTAGTAATGTAGTGTTTCACTTTGTGTAAAAATTTCCCAAATTTTAATTGTGTTTATAATTGATATCGTTTGCCACTTAGATTTATTATTCTTTGATGATGAGTTTTTAATTGTTATGGGTGTTAAGCATTTTAATTTTGTGTAATTATAATGTAATTTGCTAATCCTTTAAATTGTTAATAGTTGCTTACACCTTTTTATTTCAATTTAAATTTGTATAAATATCACTGTTTTTGTATTTTTCTTATCAGTTGATAATGCTCGCGATGAGCGAAACCGGTCCTGATCTAATAAATTTGATGTGGAAAAAGTACTAAAAATGTTTTATTATTTTTATTATAATGCCATTCCACCAAGTATTGACAGTGAACACCTTAAAAGTGATATGTCGTATTATTGAATGCATATATACTTAGAGGGTAAAAATATCAAAGTTTTTTTACCTTATGATAATGGAGTTCTGCCAAGTAAATGCCAAATCAATTAATAATGAATATATACATGTTTTATTATATTTATTATGAAATGTATGATGATGATAACGAAACAATCATTTATAAGGAATCCTTGCAGGCGTGAACGATTTATTATTGATGTACCAGACCACTTGAATTGTTACCGAGTAGGTACACCGAAACTTTCTTCACAACTCCTCAACTTGTACGGAGTTCTGTTCTCTGGTTTTCCTCCCCGAGTCTGTTCCGCGAGTTTATCCCGCCGTAAAATTCATTTATTCATTCAGCATTAAATGAAACTAAAAAGTTTCGCCGAGCTTTCGCGAAGTTTCCCTCTCGCAGGCGTATCAGAACTTTCGAGCTCACCTGCTTTACCTTTTAAATAGTCGCATGTTTTCGCAGTGAGCTTTCAACGCGGGGCCCGTAAGTAAAAAGGCGTCATCAATTGGAGCTTTGGAGTGAATGAGCTCAACCACACTTCGATTTTATATAAAACTGATTACTTTGTTATTAAAATATTTGTGTTAGTAACTGTGACATATGTTTCGCTTCTTTTAAAAGCATCCTCAGACTGACAGACAACGATTCTAATATTTCAGTAAATTCTGAATATTATATTATATGTATACGATTTTTTTTTTGAAAAGTGTTCTAGAATTTCTGGTCAGTTTCCGAAGTAAATGTATTTTTGAACAATCTTAATAAGTTGCTTTGATTAAGAATTTGTAAACGGTTTTGACTCTCGTTTCGTGAGATTTTTTTTATCATTCATTGAACTCTCAATATTCAAATACGTTTTGAATGTCAGCGGAAATGATCTTTCATTAAATGTTTCAAACATACATACATATACCTAAGCTTTATTATATATTCCTTGAAAATGAAGCTCTCGAATATCGTAATCCAATAAAATTTAGAAAAAATAAACTATTACATGAGTGATTAGTATTTGTCAGTCTTATTGCTATTCGAATTTAAAATATTGTTCTTTGGAAATGGACATTGCGAAAATATGTTTATTTACATTTTAATGAGAATTAATCCTAATGTTGTTTTTTTTTTCAGGTAAATATTCTACATCATCTGAATCAGCTTCTAATATCGTTTCGCCTTCTACCGACCAAGATAAAAAGAATAAGGTAAACCATTGTTTTAAGTGACTCATGAAGTACGTGGACTCTGGCACATGAAGTTTTTATTATTTTTGCGACATGAAGCGACATTTTTTGATACTATGATTTGTAACATTACCACTGACCGTTGCATGGGCTTGATAAGGACCATTAGAAGAAGCGAATGTAACATACATACATATATACTAATTTAAATTAAAAATAATGTGCTCTGCAGTTCCTAGAATAAACATAAGGTTATTGTTTTTTATTATGTTTTCAATATTACAATTGTAATTCAATAGGATGTTAGAATATTCGTTGTTATACTGGCAGAAAGCAATAAGTCAAAAAACCTTGTTTCGAGATAATCATCATTTTCGATAAGCATGCAGTTTTAACATCTCTACTTATGCATTTCATCTGTTACTTATCGTTACAAACACTTCACGATGCATAAATTCGATCCAAATATTACAAGCGTCATGTTATTTATAGTTTTTTTTTTTACCAAAAATAACTTTAAAAAAAATTAACTTGATGTACCTATATTGTGTTCAAATAATATAAAAATACACATAATATTACTACCTTTCTTTTTTCAGAAGATACAGCGTGTTAAAGTCTATCTATTTGCATAATAACTTAAAACAACGCTTTCTACCAGTATACCGACGATATGAAAAGATGTATTGCGTATCTCTTTTAAGCCAGTAGAATGTAAGTTTAAACATACTTCTGACGAAAGCCGAAAAGGCTGTTAACTAAATAAAAAAATGTAGAACTAAAATATATAGGTATCTTAAGACTCATTATAGTGGAGTTCTTTCTACCAAGTAAACGCCTATCAATAATCAACTATGAATTTTATTTTTTCTGTATTAATTTCGATACACTTGCCTATTGACTTTCTTGTAAATTGTTTATTTGAGTAATCAAAGTCCGCCAAGTGTCCTTTCTTATCCCTGTCTGTAACCTCAAATACTCGTTACGTCTCTCTTCGTGCTTCTTGTTACTTTCCTCAACTTCAACGGTCTCATAATCTCGGGAGACTACCAGCCCAGGTCGACACTTGTATTGTTCGGCTCGTGTTTGGTCTGTTATGCAGCAGTGCAAGACTGCGTAACTTCATAATTGTTTTTTTTTTTTTAATATATCGTGGCTTCGAAATAACATTCTTCCGAAGTAAGTAAGTGTTAAATAAAATTAAAGAAGTTTCATAAAAAAATCTACAATTTTGATTCTACGGTATTAAAAAAAACTCTTTTTTTCCGTAATTTTACGCCAAAGTTTTCATTGACGCATTAGGTACTAACTAGGGTATCCAATCCCGGAGCCTTTTTCCGATCCCGGGATTTCGGGATTAGCTTACCGGGGAATTTGAAATCCTCAATTATACTTTTTCCCCGAATTGTCTCAGAAACTCGTTTTTTTTAGCTCTTGCAATTCCAAAATCGTATCAATTTTCGGGATTTGCTCAAAATTTCTCAATCCCGAAATCCCGGGACCGCGACCATGTCAATCCCGGGATTTCGGGATCAGAAAATTGAACAGAATCCCGGGATTAGATGCCCTATAACTAACACGAAACGTTATATAAATTGAATTAATATTTTTCCATGACGAAATAAATAAGACTTCTTGTAAAGTGTTGCCACATTATTTATTATTCATAAAAGGTGTATTGCGGCATGGTTTTTGTATGTAATCTATTCATGTTGCATACACTATGTATACAAATTTTGCGGCAGGCCGTTTGTTGTTTGTACTGCAGTGTGGCATTGCTTGTTACGTTGGCGACGCAGTTTTCCTCCGCCGATGACGTCATTGCCTTAGCGCCGCGAGCTGACATTTTCACAGATAAAGACTTTTTTGTGCAAATTAAAATGTTCTTTCTTGTATGTCTATCTATAGAACCTATACGAGCTTATCGACTTTGCACGTGTTTCGGCCGTATAGAAACCATTGAAAGAGTAAAAATATTTACATTGTTATAGTAAAGAGCTCTAGAATCATGCGTTAATTTTCTCTTGATTTATGTTTCAATGTATGTCTGGCTGAAAGACTGTCTTGGATATTTAACATATTAGTATTTTTCATTTGTTTTTCAAAACTCCTATATTTATCTCTTCGGCGTAAGTTATGTTTCTATTAGCAACAATCAATTTGTTAAACGTAATTTTGGCAATATTGGGACACCAAGATAGTTAAATAAATAAAACACTCATTTGTACTAATTCCATTTTAGTTTAATATTATCAGGACCGGTTTATCGTCCCGAGTGTCGATACTCGATAAAAGGCATTCTATTAAAATACAAAATACTCTTTTGTACTAATTCAACATTAATTGTGTTAATATCAGGACCGGTTTCGCTCGTCACGAACATTTTCGACCGGTTAAAATATACATCGATAGCGGTCTATTTATATAGTACACTTGATTTTGCATAAATAACCTTGACTCAATGTATATTTGTATTATTTAACATTTCTCACGAGTGCAACTGGTCCGGATCTTAATAAATAAATGTTGAATTAGTGCAACAGAGTACTTCTAAGCACATCGTCATATTTAAAGTCTTACATAAATTTGGACGTGTCAAATTCAAGTTGTATTTATAAGAAAGAGTTGGTTTCACCGACGCCAATTTCTCCTATCAATATTTCTCTCAAATGTAGATGTTGAATTAGTTTATTGGAAGTTGAGCTTTTCATTTGTATCTTTAACGTTTATCAGTCCGAATTCGATCGTATAAACAACATTAAACAATTTTAAAGAGACATTAAAAACGCTTTATCGGAGCCTTGTTAAATGTGAAAATAATTAATGTTTACAATTTAGAAGTGAGGGAAAAAGGTTGTTCAACAGATATGCGGTTTTCTTTTTAAGGGCAGCTGAAAAAGTGCGGTCTTTCAAAATGGCGACCGCATTGTTAGCGAAAGTTTCGGCGGCGAGTGGAGTGGATCCCTTTGCTTTGTGAGTGCGCTCATTACGTAAGGTCGTTGGTTCAAATCCCTCAGGGGAACAGAGGGAACAAGTGCTCCTTGTATTTTGTCTCTTCGTAGGTACATATTTTTGTAAAAAAAATAAACATGCTTATTATTTAACATTTTATGGACTTTATAAGTATTTTGCATTTTGATGTATTTGTCGTTTACTTTACAGAGTTATGTAGTCCTGCGCGGAGATTCACTAGCTCACGACTCTTTCTTCGATCCGCATTAACTTCAACTAAAATATCCTAATAGGAAACATTTAATAAAAAAAAATCCTTTATGAGTATATAATATTCAAACAAATTCAAAAATTCCGTTACCAATATCGTCACCAATACTGTAAGAACACTTGTCTTGAATTTGGGTAAATTTGACTAGAGAAAAAAACACGATATTACTGCAACAATAAAAAGAATATGTAAGTACTTATGCTTGGTATTCCAATAATTAATGAATGCGTTCCGCTTTGAAAATAAATATTTATGCAAATACAAAAATGTGCTTAAGATATAAGGCAGTGCTGGTAAAAAGGATAAACCCACACAGAAAAAAAAATAACAGGAGAGACGAAAAACGTTTTTTAACGATTTTGGGCCAATGTCAAATTATTGAATAAACACAACCTTGAAGCGCAAAAAAACGTATAAACTGGTGTTTAATTAACTCAAAGTAATTTCAATTTTATAAATTGCTTAGGAAAACCTTTACTTTTTTTTTCAAAATTAAATTTTAATTTAGATACTTCGACATTTGCGACTCAAGTCCTTTTGACAGATGGTGTATTTAGTTGTAAACGTTACGATTATCAAATAAAACGACTTTGACTTCGAAATTGAGGGTTGATCCTTTTTACCTAATCACAGTCGACATGTATTCGTATTTAACAATAACTGGTTGAATGCCTATCGTTGTATATTTCCTTTGCTCTTACTTATAAATCTTCGTATTCTGCGATCTAGTCTAGTGGTATGAACTTTATCCAAACGAGCAGGTTGTTTCTATGCACAATTTAAGATCGTGGACATGGTTGTGATCTATCTCATTTGTTTTAAAAAAATCAATCTTTTTGGCGTGTTAGTGGTTTGAGTAAACCCGGGTTTCATATAAATAAATGTACGTAGTTTTTATGTTTGAAATATTTTTGTCAATCTAGTATGAATGTAGAGTAAAATAGTTTTTAACCACTAAGCTACCGGACCGTTCTCTATTATTCTCTACCATTTCTAAAGATTAATAGCGTTCAGTCTTTTTCAAATATCAGTGAAAACCTTTTTTTCTAGATACGCAGCAATAAATAACAGAGTGTGTTATAGGAAAAAGAAAAACTTTTCAAATGCACGAAGTAAGCGATTCGAAGAGACCTCTGACAGCTGTTTCACATACCACCCATGCACTGATATAAGAATACGAACTTAAATAATCTCAGCGATATATTGGTTTATTTTAGAAACGATTCACAACATGTTGAATACGTGAATTATGTTTATACATGTATAAGTCATTCGAGTATTTTCATTGATTTAATATTAATAAACAGCTTATCGTTAGGGTTTCTGAACCTGAGCCCGCCGGGTAATATCCTCGGTTCGGGTACCTAGAATTTCAACTTTTAAAATTAAATAATTGTAAAAAAATTAAAATACATTACATCTCAATTGATGTAATTGTAACTAACAATATTTCGGTAATATACTCGAATGAAATATTCGACCAACGACTGCGCGCTGTTCAACGGACAAAGAAATAACGTTCTCGGTGTCAACAAATTTCCGCATCAAGCTCAGGATCGGCATTGAGGGATAAATCTTTCGATATCATAAGTTATAACGTATACATTAATTCTATACTATATGATAAACATAAAAGTGGGAGGGTGTGAATAGAGGGTAGAGTCTGCGTTCATTGATTTATCAACTAATGAAAAAATTACGATGAATGCATCATGTCAATCTAATGCGTTCCTTTTCTACACACCTAAAGACTTACTGCATAAATTTAAGATTTATTTTGAAAAGTAGGTAAAGCGTTTTCAGATTTTCTGTATCTTGCAAAATGTCTTATTAGAAATAATCATTTTCGAAAAAAGTGGACTTGCCGCATTCTAATTTTCACCCCCAGATATATATTGTATTACAATACTATTATGTATAATAATATTAAATGATTTTCAATAACGGTAGTGTATATTGGGTTTCTTTTGAAATACTATTCTAAATGGTGCACCGCTCCCCCACCCGCCCCTCCACACTTCATAGTTTGATCCTTTTTTGAAATCTCAGCAGCATCCGCGAAGAACGAAAGTTCCTTCAGAAAGCGGCAAAAGTGGAAATTTCCGATTCCATAATTCACCCGCTAACCATACACGGGGGAAAACTTATAAGTAATGTTCCGGGGAGGCCGGGCTAAGTCGGCATCGGGGGTAGGTTAGAAAAGGGTGCTGCGGCTATTTTCGGACCAGCAATACTGGCATGAGATGCCTTATTTAATTTAGAATACTATTTTCATTATTTGATGATGTAATACAGTTAATTATAGGATATTTTTTCAGACCCAGTAGTCAACGATGTATTGATTTCTGTTCGAAGGCATGGGTGATGTGTTTGTGATGTCTTAAAATTCTTCTACTACTATTCCAATCCTATAATCACGCCCCTTACGAGATCGATTCTAGTTCTGTCATAGCCCTATCCTTCTATCCCTACTCTCTTAAAAATAAACTTGAGCAACTCGCTAAAAAGAATTTCTCGTAGATTTTTTTTTGTTCAAATAACTCCATTAAACATTCATAAAAACAACGTTGGGAGCGGACATGGATTAAAAAAATATATATAACGCAATTACTGTAAAACTTCTTTAACCCTTACGTTGAGGTACTTGATACAATATATATAACATAAATATCCAAAATGAGAAAATATAAATGTCCATATCACGACCTATAGCCACCACATAGTTTTTTAAACCCCCTCCGTTATCAATTTTTATGTTTCCTCGCAATTTATGCCAGCGCCGTCTAGTTTCTCGTATATTACTTTTCTAGTATAATCCTGTCTTTATCTTCTTTTAGCCAGATGGATTCACGTATAAAAAAATAATTAGGAGGTTATATGCTCCATATTGGGAGCGCTCATGGATTTAAAAAGAGACAAGTTCCTCTGCTAATCATAATTATTAATAAAACAATATTCATCAGTTATGTCAACGTAGTTTTTGCCAGCGTGCGTCGGCAATAAAATCCACATTTGAGTAGCCATCCCCATTCGAAACGATCCTCGATTTTTATACTGACATAACTGAGTTACACTTGTATAAAATCTGCGTTCAAGGTATCGCTTAAACCCGCTTACATAACGACTGTGTCTGTACTCTGCATGTCTACGCCATCTACGCCGTCTACGGCCTACGCCTTCAAACGGGCTTTTATTTTTTCGTAAATTTCGTAAAAAAAAAACTACAGAGATCGTTATGTTTACGTTAATGTTATTTTTATATATTAAGATTTGAATTTATTCTTTCTGTAATATTTGTAAGTGAAATTGGAATGCTTAAAAAAGTACAACATTGTTATTTTACTTTCAAAATTATAAAATGATGTATTTATATTTAATTAAAGATTTTCTTCTAAACTTAAATTTTTTTATTGATTGAACTGGCATTTTATAAGAGATTCGTTGTAATAAAATAACAATATAATATAAAATTTGATAACTTTCTTATTTCACTTATTGTCCTACAAATGTGACACGCGTTTCGCCTCTTTGAGAAGCGGAACAACAAATGGACAGAACAAAAACGGAAGTTAAATAAAAAAAAAAGAAATCAAATTCAATTTAACATAATATATTAAACATGGACTTCTACAAAGTGACCGTCGAATCCATCGAAAATAATAATGCTGTTTATCTACTGTATTTTTTAATTGTAAAGAAAATAAATTACTATCTTTTTACCTAAATATATTAAACAGAATATTTTCAATGCATTCGCCACATACGTGTGATGGTTTATTTTTTGTTTTTATCTTATTTCGCTTATTCTGACAAATATATATATTTTCTAAAGTTGTGTTTATTTATTACTTATATTATCAGGCCGGTGTAAATATTTCTATCTGACGTCTTCTAGCAATCTACAATATTATATTGGTTACTCTTAAAGTTTTTTTTTTAAGTAAACATTGATAAAAAAAAAAGTATTTCTGCATATTATTATATTGGTTATGACGATACGAGGTTATGACGATACGAGACGAGCGTATGACGATACGACCTCCTGTGTGGCCAATGTTATTATATGTACGTAATCTAGTGTCTGCTCTTATCACGAGTGTCATAGATAACCTGCATGTGGAGAGAGAAAAATGAAATTTTCAAAATACTCCATATAATAAGCCCGGGGTAGATTTCCGCAAGCTGGCTTTTATGACATCCACTTTGGAATATATTTTTCCTTTTCTCCTCTTCAGCGCCACACTTGGAGACTCGAGCCCTATCCCATTTCTTGTCAAGTGGCCATCGCGCCTCAGCCACGCATGATAACGCCCAAATCTATGATGTGCATTACGCCATACGCTCTGGAAAGGGGCGTATCTAGTCAATAAAATGCCACTTGAGCAGTATCATGCGGAGACTTCGAAGACAGGGCAGACATGGAAATATTTAAAAAATATATTAATGTATTACTTACAAATTTATCATCGGTCACAGTACCTGTGTATACATACATACATAGCTCACTGCTTTTTTGACATACATCCGATCTTCTTTTTTCACAAGGGACACTTTCCAAAGACTGCCGTGTAAAAAAAAGACATACAAAAAATGATTGAAAGATTCCATTATTTATACATGTAAATATTTTCTTACGTATCACACTATACATAACACACATAACAAGAATAAATTTACATAATCTTCGATTAAAATTAAATTTAACACGTGCATTAGTGATTGAATTGAAATTTACTTGCTAAAATTTCACTGTAATAAATTGACAAAATATCATAGTATTTTATGTTTAGTTGATGCCTATTTCGGCTTATACCTTCATCAGAACAGAAAATAGTTCGTAAAAAAATAATCGGTACTTTTTTAAATATACCGTACTATTTCAAAACCGTGCAAAAAGACGATCGGATTTTTGTATAAAAAAGTTGATAAAGCTGTAATTAAGTGTGTCTGATTAAGTTTTCCTGATTATTGAAATATATAAACAATCCATTTTATGCAATCTTAGTTTTGATAACACTGCCGCAACTGTAGCCTAGTTTTCAACGCCATCGTTTTCGTTTGTGGGTACCGTTGCTTCGAACCGTAGTATAGACTCTATGTTCTCATGTAGGGCCACCAACAGATTCATATTAATATTCTTAATAATGTCTTTTATCGAATATAAACTTGCAAGTTCACCCATTTTTTTTTTAAATCAACTGCTATATTTTTCACATCACAAAACAAAAATTTGGTGCGGCCACGAGACATTTCCATATGAACGATGATGTTTATTATGCGGCCACAGTATAATTTTACGTGAGTACCACTGGTATAGAGAGACTTGCATTCGGTAATTACTAACCCTGTCATAGTCTCATACTTAAATCCTTACTCTCTTCGACAACGTTAGATTGAGTAACTGAATAACAAGCAGTTCTATTGAGAGCATATGTTGAGATGATTCTTTATTCACCACGTATAGACACGGTTGAATAAAATTTCTATCACGTAGTCTGAAATTTTTCAGCGCTTTTTAACCAAAGAGAAATAGACGTTGCCAAGACGACGGATATAATGCCGAATGTTTCTTCATTCAAGCCATTCTCAAAATAATAATAGACCGCGCTAATAATGATCAAATACGTACGGTCTTTGTCTACCCATTCCGCGCCCCCTGCAACTCTCCGCCCAGGGCAACAGTCACGTCCTATCTCTGACCCAATTTCGCCTCTGTGGGAAACGAGGGGCCTGTCGGGATGAATATGCAGAGCGTTACGGTGGAGCATTTTTTAAAAATTCAATCGCATTTTTTTTCGTCGCGACTCCTTTAGGTCTGAGCGCTTTAAGATTGCAGCGAGTTGATTCTTGAAGACATGCGGTTCGAAGGAGTGGATTCAAATAACGTATGCGATTAAGGAGTCGTATGGAACCTTTTTCAATGCATTGAATAATAATGGCTGTTGAAATTGTATTAAATTTTTACACTGTAATTGAGTGTGGTGAAGGTAATCGAGTATTCAAATAAACTTCACAATTTTGGGTTACAGCGGTTTCACTCATAGTCAGCATTTTCAACTATTAAAAAATAATGTAGAAAAATATTACTGACTTATGTAATGTGTGGATTACAGATTATACCAGGCCTGTGGAGACGTGCAAAAAAAGACGACTCCGACTCCAGCTTTAAAATAATTAACGATTCCGGGGAAATTTTTCATTAATTTTATTTTAACTTATATACATAGATTCAGCGGCGGCCGGTCAATGTGGCATTGGATCAATGCACCCTTTGTAAATGTAGGAGCGGTTATATTTCATAAAATAATAATATTCACAGTTTTTACGGAGCAATGTTTGGATCATTATTATAATACTGTAAATTTGGTTCAACCTCATCAAGAAATTAATATAAAAAGTGATTCATTAGTATTGAAAAATGAATGTAAATTGGATCGTCAAAATACATCCATATTGATAAAAAATAAATATTTTTCATGTATGTAAATTTGTATATGAGAGATTATAATAATACAACATGAATATTGTATGTATGGGTTGCCTACCACTATCGTGAAATATTAGATAGATTTTTCTATTGTATCGCCGGCGTGACGCGATTTGAATATTCATCGAGCCGAGATCAATTTTGATATCGACGTTTCAGGGCTCGGAATGTAGGGGCATTTTGCGAGCACGCATTACATGCAAAATTTACCGGAACCCATCATCATTCCCGGCCGTCATTTATTCACGCGTGTATAAATTTAATATTGTCAACTGTTTACCTGCGACGGAAGGGCACTGTGTTATCTTCTATATATTAATAGTCGATAATGTCCGAAGGATGGTCCCACAGATTTCACACCTTCCAGTCTCCACTTTTTTATTCATACTAAATTTATATATTAATAGTCGATAAAATAATCACTCGCTTTTCACTTTACACAAATGTGTGCGTACTGATGTCCTCGAGTCTTTTTCTTCTTTTACGAAATGTATTTTGTTTGCGTAAATTTTCAAATTAATAGTTAATGAAATGAAATAAAATAAAATAAATTTAAATAAAATAAAATAAAACACAATGCAACAAAAATCTCACGTTGCTGGGCAACGAGCTTACAGCTAGTAAATTATAATTCACCAATATAAAACACCAATAAAAAAGTAAAAAAAGGAATCTTTGGCTGGAAACAATTTCATGCCAATTTATAAAGACCATAAATTTGCGGATTTTGCAAAATCACCAGCGTGGGAACTTTTTTGAGGTCTTCCGGGAATTTTCGAATCCAAAATATCAGAAATTTACATATTTGAAAAAAATACCAGAATTGACGTTCAAGTCAAAAGGCCGCAGGTTCCCCACGACTAGACTAGACATACATAGCTTTTGTCGCTAGAAATTTCTGACATGTCTGAGATGTGTTAGGTACTATTTGTCGCCCGCTGTGGTGCAGTTGGTTTGAGCTTGCTCTTCCGACCAAGTGGGCTTGGGTTCGATACCCGGTAAGGTCAATGTCAAATTTAGAATTTTCAATGTCAGATTTGCGATCTAAGACGTGGGTGTTTGTGATGTCAATTTACCTCTAGTTTATCTCGAGTGAATTACAATAAATTCTCGTCGAGTTTTTCTCGTATGATCTTTCAACTTTAAAATATTTGACGCATTGGCATTAGCTGTAATGCTAAGCTAATTCTATTTCTTATCAGTTGACAATGCTCACCATGAGCGACACCGGTCCTGATCCAATAAATTTTATGTGGAAAAAGTACTAAAAATGTTGTATTATTTTTATTATAATGCCATTCCACCAAGTATCGACAGTGAACACCTTAAAAGTGAGTAATGCTAAGCATTAAAAAAATAGCTTGTTACTACTTTCTTGTGTTGTTGAATTCCGCTTCTGGGGATCGTGTTAAAACAAGTAATTCGTGTAAAAATATAATATTCGTTATTTTCAGTGGACTATTTCCAAATAAAAACGTTTAGTGTACTCGTACATGTATTTATATTATCAAGGCTTTGAATGCAATTTTAAATCCACTGTAGCACATACATAGTCGAGCATTTCTATTGATTCTTTCTAAAGACACTTCATAATTATAATTAGGATGTTTTTGATTGCGATTCATTGTTGCTGTTCCATATCAAAGAAGTAGAAGAAGAAGAAGAAAAACTGATAATTATTGAAAAATAGCTCTGTCTACTGAGCGTTCACCGTCAGTATTCTCAAGGGATTATCATTGTTAAAGTTTTCGCATCGTTCACATTTTTAGTTGATTGAAACATGCGAAAAGAGATATAAATACTACAAAATAAAACATTCTTTTGTAGGTACTACTTCCACAAGTATTTGGAGATCAGGACCGGCTTTACTTATCATAAGCTTTTTCGAATGAGTGAAATTTTCATCAGTTGAAATTGATTGTGTGTTTTTTTTATTACAATGTGTTTCCATCAAAAATTTACGGTGAACCCCTTAAAAGAGACACAGATACTTTGCCTAAACTCGCCAAAGCTATAGGAAAACTCAATTCTCATATATGAACGTGCTTGAATTATTAATAAAATGACAATTAAATATTAATTCACTTGCTATCATTAAATATTAATTCAAAGGCTTAAAAACAAATCAACTCATTAATAATAGGTCGGATAAAACCCTAAATTTATTTTAAACATTCCTATGTTATTATCTGGTCATTAATATTTTCGAAAAATCCCCATAATTATAACAAACCCACTTAATTCATTGAAAATTGTATACATTGAATTTACATTTAATAGCCTTTTAACTTAGTGATGTACTTATATTTTTGTATATAAACGATACAAACTGTTTACAACGCGTCAGTTCAAGTACATCTGTGCACTTGGAATGCCTGAAGATGCCGAAAGGCGAAACCCGGTTCGTTAGCGACAATACTCATGGAAAAGTACAAAATTCAAATATGTATTTTTTTATATGAAAAAGCAAGAAGAAGAAAAGATCATTTTCGATAGAAAAACTCAAAATATTCAATTTTTTTAGTTTTGTATATTCGTTGATAGGTGGCAGTACTGTACTAAAAAATTGAAATCGCACGAACAAAATGTTGATAAGTTTATATATTCGCTTCCACTGCTTGTGTACGATTGTCATCAATAGGGTCATAACATGACCAATTGAAAGCGAATGATGAGCTCGGGATATGATCTTTGATTATAATCCACTCGGTGCGGCTTCCACGTCCATGGTCGCCGTATTCGAATTAGCTGACGCTTCAGATGACGTAAGAATTCTTAACATTTACTTCGGCTAGTCTTATTAAACGATTCCTGCGTTAACTTTGGTTAACGTCGTTCTGTAACGGACTCACGTGTTCGCATAGTTGCACGGACGAAGTTTATGAGTAGATTTATAAAGATTTCATTCCAAAAGTTATGGATGGATTATAATAGTAGGCAGGGCCGGCTCGTGGCGTACTCAGATGCATTACTATCCACCATCCAGGGCTGTGGAGTCGGAAACGTGAAAAATGAGCGGTTGGATTTTTTTTTGAAAAATATATTTAGTGATGTGTATTTAAAAAAAATAGTCAAAGTCATTTCATGCTTGGCTGACTAAAGATGATCCGGTGGTATACATATATATAAATAAAAAGTCGTAGTCGTTACTTATTTTAAAGCTGGAGTCGGATTCGTCTTTTTTTCACCCGACTCCACAGCCCTGCTATCCACTCATTAATAATCTAATTTTTTGAGGCCCCGATAACGCCTTGCACACATGTATAGAAATCAAACAACACCATCTCTACAGAAGTATAACTGTTTAGAACAGATAATAAATCAGTGGAGATTTACTATCACTCGATCGTTAAGTTGAAGTAGAAGATGTTTAGATGTATTGCAGAGTATTTACAATTTCAAACACCAGTGTTCCGCGGAACATTATCTGGTAAACTCTGTACTAGATTATGTATTGTATTGCCAAGCAAAACAATCCATCTTTTTACAATCGGTCATTATTCGTCTAATAAACGAATGTTACTTGTTCCAATTATGTATTGTATAAAATGGAGATTGAGGAATGAGCGAAGACATTAACTAATGTGCGTTTTTTATACAGCGTTAAAAATATGAAGGATTTACGTGTAATATTAAAAATATTAAATTTCCGGCGCGTAATCCGATCCGACGTGTAAACGACGATTTTACTGCATTGTTATATTTGCGAGTGGAATAATATCTACATATTATTCTATTTGATATCGAACCGAACGCATGTTTTTAGGTATTATAATTTCATACGCGGTGTTCAAAACATATTTCGCTAATGCTCGATGAACCTCGTGTCCTGAATACATAATGTTGGATAATTATCTACCTGTACGGCGCATACAAAGGCGCCAAATCCCGTGGAAAGCCTACAGGGTGACTTGGGAATTTGCAGCGAGCTGCCAACAATACTTATGTCATGATATTTGGCTATGACCAAAGATTTAAAAAGTATATTACTCTGAATAGATATTGACCTTTAGATCGAGTTGAGTCTTAATCTTTTTTTAATAAAAAGGTCTTGCATATTCTACGAGTTCCATCTGCAGTACAATGGCAAACGTTGTCATGTCGATACAAATTTATCAAAAGTCATTGTCTTCATGTCATTGAAATTTAATTAGGTCATCTGAGTTATCTAATCTCACTTACTCACCACAGACGCTTTCTTATTAAAACAGTTGATGTATCGAAAAAAATATGTTTGCTTACTCTAAATAATTTTTATCGAGACATTATAAAATGACGACGTAATTTAAAAGTACTGGATTCGTGAACTATAAGAGTACTAGCTAATTAACCCATGGTATGACATTGCTTTTAAAAAAGATCTTTATAAAACCGTGCACATTATTTTCCGATACATGTCTGCTTCCACTACTCCCATGAGCATATAAGGCCTACTAATGGAGGCATCTTAACAGAAGCTTTTCTACGAGAAACGTTTGTTATTCAATTGCTTAACCTCTTAATTTTTCCAATATAGTAAAGGTGAAAGGATAAGCGCTAGGACAGGGGCAGTAAGTCAACTTATCGCTCTCGCCAAGTCCCGTTATTTAAGGATTGGAAAAGTGGGCGGAAACTTTTAGAAATCACAAAACATTTATGTCTTCGAACATAAATCGATATAATGATTGAAAAATTGCTCTAGTATTGGGATTTGAACTAGTGAGAACCCAACAACGTTGACCACTGTAATACAGATCCGACTTATATTATCTCAAAATATAATTTTAAAAAATCGTCTTTTTTATTATTTTCCACATCTATTCTGATTACCTGGTAAAAAAATAATAATTACTTGACAATCTTTTTTTTTTATGTCAAGATAACTGTTTCAAGCTAATATCAAATTATTATGATCTTGCTGTGATTAAATCTACAATAATGCGCATAAATAGGTATATGCAGTTATAGTGTATATTTCACATTATTAATCAATATAGTCGACATTTCGAATAGTTAAAACAGTATATTTTAACATCATTACTATAGACGTTTTTTATTTACATTTTCTTCTCCGGCCCATATCCCGTGTGACTGGCTTATTTTTGTAAATTTGAGTATTTTCTAAAAGTGCTATAACTGTGAAACCACTACTTCAAATCAATTAAAACCTTTTGTGGTTGCTTAAAATACTATAAATAATCAATTTTGTATGATGATGTTGCAATTATTTCTTGTAATGGAGAGCCGTATTACAATGTTTGCATATCTATCGAGTCTTACTCCCTTTTTCCTGCTTATCTCACACCTTACTGGTTCTGCTGGGATTATTTACTTTTTGCTGCTACTTTTAGTATAAAAATATTTTCAGTAATGTTTTCTGACATCCTGTTTTATAGATTATCCAAATTCAGAATTCTCGGTGTTTGCACCATCATGTGGTATTCAGAAGGACAAATGAACGCGTGAAATGCGCTATTTAGTTGATGAAAATAATAATAAAATGATTGTTTTAGATTTATTATCTGATGTAATGGTTATTATTAGTATTTTCTAAAAAAAAATACTATATACGGCAATTGGTGATCTATTTTAAAGGCTAGAACATCGCAGTAAATCACGGTTTCAGTACTCAACTCATGTATAGATTGCGACGTGAAAACACGGCTATGGGAATCAACGTGTTAATCGAATAAATATTTGATGACAAAACTGTTGCAAAACAATCATTACGGATGATATTAAGTTTTTATAAACATCGCCCGAAGCAGTGGGTCAGCAATAATTATATATATAGATATAATGGCAAAATACCGCAAACGTTTGCAAAAACGCTGAATCAAACAGCCTTCACCCGGCAATCTGTTAGTGCCGGAATGAGACCACTTTCAAAGCAGTCAAGGTAGCCTACAGTTGCGTTCTCCGTACGCAGCTGTCTTAGGCGGATCCAGTTCAGTTTCCATTAATAGAAAGAAACGCATATCAATCGACATTTTCTCGTATTGGACTGGTTTATGGTTACATGCCTTGTGCTTTACCGATTCTGCGAAGACCTACATGCATTCAGGCAACGAACGGTCTTTCAATATTTCATTGAATTTATAAGAATTCAGTCACAATGTTTTATACATCTTTTTTTTTTACTGTTGTTGGAATCCGTTATCAAAGTAGAGCAAATGCAATTCCTTTGTGAAAATTTATATTACAGACATTTTATGTTTTCATTAGAAAAATGACAACCTCCAATATAACAACTGAAGCAAGTATTGAACAAATACATGTATTTACAGCAACGCAAAATGCTTACTAGTAATAGTTTGTTTTGACAGATGTTTCATCTAAGTTCTCTGACTAGTGTCTTTAATCTTTGACAGAGAGAATAGCTCTTGCTCTATTTATCTTTTTCCTCTTGTATTTTGATCGTTTTATTTATTTTGTTTTCCTCTTCTTTCTCTTTAGTTATATGGAGATAGTGTGACCTTAAGATACCATGTGTCAGTGGTACGCATTGTTTTTAAACGTAGTGCCACTTTTCCAATGTCAAATTTGGAAAGTGCCGTTCAGTAGAAATGTAAATTTTCCAACGATTTCTTCCATATTGACATATTGTATAAACAGGTTTTAGAAATAAGTCAATGTTTACTTTATTAATAAATAAACTTACGATAGTTTGTCTGAGAATACTTCTCAAATAACCGAAACACGTGTCACGATTTTATAAAATTTATTAAAATTTTCCAAATACACTATTCTTGTATTTGTATGTAAAGTCATTTCCGTCTCACCGGAATTTGATGCATACATTTTTGTGATCTTTTTAGTTGAATGAGTAGATATTTGAAAGTAAAATGACACTAATAGTCTTGATCGTTTTTATTTTGACGATCGTGTAATACGTCATATCGAAGTAGCTATAACATTAAAAAATACGTATAATTAAGTAAAGCCAATGTTTTTTTATGCATCGAGTTGCAATGTATTGTTTGGGGAAGAAGTTGTATTTGTTTTGGTGGCTATCACTCTTTGTCTTAAAACAGTTGCATATTTTATTATAAATGATTTAATATTAAGTGATTTTCAATAATAAAACTCATCAAAATCCAATAGAGCTTACTTTAAATTTGATATGTATCGCTCAAATAATTGTTTGCTGAATCTCTTTATAATCCTTAAAAGTTAACGTTGACAGTAAACATTCTTTCTGTTTTCCTGTTACAAACAAAACCTCCCTGTGAAAATAACATTTTGCGGCGCACGTGGTTGATCCGCCGAGGCCCCTGGATCACATTCCCTCTAAATTCTCTATTGAATACCTTTTTCGTCCCTACCCGAGAACGCGCCGTATCCACCCGGCGACGATCCACCCGTTTCTCCTCTCCTGTTCCCGTCGCCCACACTTGTATGATGTTGCCAGACTTAAATTACGTCATTATTGATTTAAAGGGCGCGGAAGGTTTGCCAATTAGGTGAATTTAGTTCGCTCTTTATCTATTCTGTGTTCCGGCATGGGAATCCGGCGGGTTACCCTTGATTCTTGAACAGAGCAGAAAGGTTTCCTCTACTAATGCTTTATAATTAAATGAAAACGGGTTTCTAAATTCCGCTAAATTCAAATAAACGAGTGTTTAGTTTTGTTGAAATTGTTGAGTTAATGTTTAATGTGAAACTACAGTGAAATTATTACTAAACTGTAGACATTACAGTTCCGTCATCCAGTATCTTCACGACTGTGTCTTTCATAATGCAATAACGTGCTGCAATACTTGGCCCGATGCAAAATTGTTTACTGTTCATATATTATAAGAACTCACGTTTGAAAGATGACAGCTTAATCGACGCAGTTGTATTTTTGTTGTTGATAAGGTTTCGACGTCACTGGGCGCGTGTTGTCAAGCTTGCTGGAATGCAGTTTATCTCGCTTACTCTCGCGAAAGAATAAATGAATGTTTTTAATACGATATGCATATCGATACAGCTTGGTTTTTCATTTGTAGTCATTTAAATTATGTTTTCTCTGTTATGTTTAAAAATTATAATATCATTTCCATCATGGTGTCGCCAATATGTAATGATTATAATCATAAACAAATGCTGTGCGGGTAACAATTTAATACAGGAAATAAAAAATGCACAAAAACTATGTAAAAAGTGAGTGTGCAGAAATGTTCTATGTTCCACATAGAACATTTCTGCATACTCACTTTTTTCATTATGTTTTTGATTCTTAGTGCCTTTTTTATTTCACGTATATGCTCTTTAAAAGATATGTCTAATGGAATGTATTATATAATTTAACACGTAAAATAATTACTACTCAGTAGCTAACATTTTTAAAAGTTATTCGTTATGGTAAAAATCAAAAGTCAGATTTCCACAAAAATAACATCATAATTTGAATCGCGTAATCAATGTTGATTTTTATCAGTACATATTATTAACACTACAAATGTTTAGTCTATAATGACATTACTTATCTAATGCCTTTTTAAGCTAATGACAATAAGATAAATATTAACCTCGAAGTATACCTTGTAAATCTTGCATTCAAATCCATTAAATTAAATAAAACAATGCAAAAAAAAACACTTTTATAAAAAGAGTTCTCAAGTTGGTTTTTGTGTTTATTTTTGCATATTGTTTGTTGCAAAAGCGTTCCTGCATAAAGAATTGTGCATACTTATTATAACTTCTCTCACAGATTGAAAGAATTGCTGCAAAATCCTCACGTATAAAAGATTAAATAGCCGACTCATTTTTTTTATTATTTCACTTCATCTCCCACTCCGCCCCTGGGAAAACTACGAATATAATGGCTTATCTAGTTCACGTTAGTTGAGCGCTACTTATAAACTTTATCACCCAATACCACCAGGAACTATCAATACATTGGTGTTTCTCGAAGCTTCTTCTACACAACGCTATTTCGTTTTGATACATTGCTTCGACCGTTTTTATTCGTCATTAAATTTCTTATCCAGTGGATTTATCTAGTGGGAATTGATTTCTGGACTATGAATTTATTTTAAATGTGCATATACATATCGACTTTGGAAAGGAAAAATGACGTAACCCACACATATCAAATTTTACAGGAGGCACAAAAAACTTTCTTGATGATTTTCGGCCATATGCAAATTATGAAATAAACAACCGTTAAGTGCACGGAGGCTTCTAAACCGGTGCTTAAAATTGACATAGTCTAAAATTAATTTAAGAAATTGTCTAGGAAAAACCTTTTTGTCAATCTTTTTTCTTGGTTTCAATTCTCACAAGCCCATCTTTTTTTAAACTTAAAAGCTAAATTCAGATACTAATTTGGCATTTTCAGCTTACATCTTTTTGATAGAATGTGTATAATAGTTGTATGGATTGTGATTATCGAAAAAATACTGTTTTACTGTAAAAACTGTGGGTTACGTCCTTTTTCCTTTCCACAGTCGATATACATTAATTATCTTCGGGTTTGTACACGCGTTCGGTATGGTCATATACTTTATTAACATGTTGTTATTTTTTTGATGAGATTGATGGCAGTATTTGACGAACGCCCTCAGCATGCGTGTTGCTAAATGTTATATGTAGGTGATGTGATGCTGTAGCACCTTGCCGAACGCCCTTATCGATCGCACATTTTTTGGACAGTTACTGTAGATTGCTTGCAGCGGTCACGTGACTTGAAATAACTGTTTTGTGGCGTGGTCGTGCGAATGCAGGAAACAAAAAAAGGTAAATAGAGACGGAAAAGAATATTGTTCTAACTATAATTAGTTTGGGAAAGTTTACAATGAAATGAACGCGGAGCAATGCAACGGGTAGTGGTAGGACGTCTAGTTCACTAGGGTTGCAAATGCTGCCATGTATTATTATCGGTGTACTGCCAGAAAACGTTAGGTCAAAGATTGGGTGTTTCTAACTATGAATGCGGAACGATCGATTTTATTACACTTTATCGTCTGAAATAAAAAGATAATTACTATTCAATTTATTTATTTCGATATTTAAAGAAGTAACTCGAAATCAATTCCGTTGTCAGTTATTACTTACTGGCAGAAACCTGTAAATAACGTGTTTTAAGTGTAAAAAATACTTATTTCTACAACTACCCAAAGACCATAGATGGCTTTACGTTTTTGAGCTTTAAACATTTTACATGTTTACTGTCAATACTTGGTTAAAAGACATTATATTCAAAAAATAAAATACTCTTTTGTACTAATTCCACTTGAATCCATCGCTTTCGCTAATGACGAGCATTACAATTTCATCGGCAGGTTAGGTTATGGTGTTCACGTGGACCTTGCATATTTTTTTTTCTTTTATTGGCATGTTCTTGGTACAAACTCCATTGGGACAAATTTGAATAAGAAAACTATTAAGTACTCTAAGAAATATCGAAATTAGCTATCAAAACTCAATTTATCAATTCGTATTCATGACATAGATATGTTTGATATACTAACATTTCCTTACACTTATTCTATCCTTAAAAACGCGAGAGCGACTAGATAACTATATTTCCCTCTCTAGCCCCAACCTCAGGGGAGGGGGCTCGGAGGGGCTCGCGCGAGCCCCTTGTTGAATTTCACTAAGGCTGGCGAGCCCCTTGTTAATTCAAGAGAAAGCAATATTCTCATATCAAATAAATATATAACTGCAATTTCTAATTTATATATTATCTACGACAGCTTTAGTTTACGGTAAATTGCATATTGTTACATATTATAAGTGTACTAAGTAACAATCGATTGCTTATTTAAGTATTGCATATAATTGCATATGGGGTGATTAGAAAATTCTCTTCATCCTAAGAACACTGAGAATTGCTTCGGGATTAAGCGAGCCCCTTGTTAAATAAAATATTGGCATTCCACCGCTGCCCAACCTTCTACGATAACTGCCTTAATAACAACACGTACGTGGAGAACACCTAATGTTGAAATGTTTTTATCATGAAACTATCTGCATCACATTGGTAACCGATGTTTGAATATATAAATGAATATGTTTAACGACAACAATATTATTTATAAATTAAACATATTGACTTTATGACATTTGAACGACATGTTGTTTAATGTGTCTGTGTGTATGCTTTTATCAGAAATTTTCATTTACATATCTTATTTATCTGTGACACCCCTAATTTCGTAGACTTGGCATTCAACAAGTAAATTTTATTACCGAGAAATTTCTCTCTTTGGAGGTGTGGTTGTAGTGTGTATGTGTGAAAAAAAAACGAATGAAAATCGCGGTCTGGTTTTCCTGTACGTGATATTATTACTAAAAAAGTATATATATATATATATATTTATTATATCATAAAGGCAGTGATAGCCAGATCGCCGATGTCTGAGAAATAATCTTGACATTGTTTCTTCGTCAGTTTGAGGCGGGTTACCAGGCTAGAATCCTACGCGCCCTCGTCTTTCTGACCTTAACGTAATGATTGAAATTCACATTTCACACCCTCAGGGTCACGTTTTTGAGAATCATCTTCATAGTAACTTAATCGTACAATTAACCCTTAGCGGCCAGTAAAAGAAAATGCTCAACCATAGGCAATGAATGGGAATCAATGTATTTTACTTTATATTTTAGTTTCATGGTAGATTTAAGCTGAAGATGCTCCTTAAAGAAGCGAATCATATGTATCAACTAGCGGAATATTTTCAATGAATTTTCATTAAGATAGTTTGATTTGTTTCATTAAGTTAGTTTGAAAAAATATCACATTAATTTGACATTATCGCCTTAAGTTTTTTATTGTGTTGAAATAATGGGTCTTCTTTTGAATGTACTACTGCATATTAAAATATGTATATTTTCTCAATCGATATAGGTACATAAAGAGTAGCGTTTTGTCTTTATTTCGCCTTATTAGGCTGCCCAACCTCCCGCCTCCTGGCTAAAGTCTTGTCTAGATCCCTGTCAGTCCCCAGGGACTATGCTATCTAACCTAAACGGCTTACGCACCCTGCACAAAATATTTCACCTGCCGCAGTCTGGCCTTCTTACACTCTTCCAGCGAGCAGGTGTTGCCTCGCATAGTATCTTGACATTCCGCTGCACATGACCATCACTCTTCTGTCGACTAATGTTTATTGTTTTCAATGTATCGGTTTCGCCGATAGCCAACCGCTATAAGTTGGCCGCTGAGTGAGGGTGCTAGTGTCACGTTAAGAATGTTGACAAACCACTTAAATGTGATGGCCGCCACGCGATCCATAGCATTATCAATAGTTTTTTCGCTTCACAGAACTGATAAACTCTTTGAATAACCTTATGCGCATTGCCACGAATTTCTTTCGAAGCATTTAAAATATCATCCTGTCATATTTATCTTCACAGTATTTATTGCCAATGAAAAAAACTGTTTTGACATTTATCTTTTAACTTACGTTGGGCGGCTGTGATTCCTATACTCAATTACTTTAGTTCTGAATTTGGCCACATGCCACGATAAAACTGTCGATGTTTTGTATCTCTTGTATTGCATGTCTTTCTTCAAAATTATTTTGAAGTCAGCGCCTTAAAAATCTAAAACTATAGAATATACAATATCTTTCAAAATAATCTGGTGAAAATTAAAAAATATTCTTTTGAACCTAAACGAGTGGTTTTCTGGTGTTAAATGTTTCTGTAAAAGACCTTCTCAATTAATAGGCAAGTTTCAAGGATCATTTATAATTCTATCAATTTGTCAGTTAGCATTCGTTAGTAAAGTTGTCGAGCTGACCAACCACTGGACCAAAGACCTAATCCTGCCCCATTCATTATTCAGAATCGCCATGTGGTTGTCATACACTGAATGATTTTCTCGTTTAGACTATTCCTTCGCAGAGGAAATAAATTGTCATAGTTCGCAAATTGTTTTAGAATTCTTATCTCGGTATCTTATTTTATTTACACGTTATATATAATATTTTCATACTTTTTTCGGAATATCTGTCTTACTTCATATTCAATATCGAAATGGGAATATTCAACCCGTGAATATTAACCTTTTTTATTAAGACCATAGCGTTTTACCCATCACAACTTATTACACAAATCAAAAATAAAATATTGAACAATATCGCATTATAATATATAATATATTCCAGATATGCCGTTATATTAGTTACACAAATAATTTCTTGAATATCACTCATAATAATGTGGTGCTCTGCTCAAAACAATGCTTAATGAAATCAGCATTTAGTTGGCTACATTATACAATGGGTAGGGTGTCAGAGTTCCTGCATGTGTTGAAGGTCAGCGACTGTTGTAGGACCACGGACTATTATAGAAAAAAAAGGATTTATAAGATCTAGTTGATAAATGTTTAGATATCAAAATAGCTTTCAACTCAATCTTATGGTTCTGATTGAACTTAATGCGTTGGTAATTTAACCTTCTTGCTATGGTTCTGCCTAGAAATGCCTAATTTAGCCAACTGAAACGTGCACTGGTTAATTTTTGTGTGATGAAGTAACGAAGTAATTATTTTTGTTAATATACAAAAAAGAGTTTTGTCGAGCGTTTTTCGGACCTCGCGACACGACTGTCAGTGTATGGCGCTAAATAGGGTAAAGATGGCGATTGAGTGTAGGGCTTGTGAACTCTGCTCAGTATCACCAATTAGTTTGCGAATCCTTACCAAGTTAGCCGCTTTTGGGTTAGCGAGGATCTCACTGGGACGAGCAAAAAAGATAATTATTAATTCAGTGTTTAAATGTTATCAGAAGTGTGTTTGGTTTATGAAGGTTGGCTGTTTGAGATACGTATAACATGGGGGAATATTACCAAAGTTTGTCGGAGCATTTCATTTGTAGATGTTATGTCATTGACTAAAATGGAAGCCGTAAATTATTTTAATACTTCTTTGTTTTGCATATCGTATATAGTACTTCGATGATACAGCACCCCCCCCCCCCCCCCCCATAATAGTTATATTTTAAACAGTTTTCGCGAATTCATTGATTGATTGAATAAGGCTTAAAACTTATGGAAGTATTTTAGTTCTACAAATATTGTTGATACGTTTAAACAACGTTTAAAGTTATATTAAATTAGCTATAAGTATATAGTGGCTTATAAAAAAATACACAATACATCCTCTCATCCACTCTAACACCCTAATTTATATTGCGAAATCTAGTATTATATTTAATAAATTGTTTCTTTTTAGCGATAACACATATGGGATTATTCCAAGCGAATTAATTTAAATTTAGGTGATTATTTATAAGAAGTTATAATAATAAAAATAATAAAACATTTTTAGTACTTTTTCCACATAAAATTTATTAGATCAGGACCGGTTTCGCTCATCGCGAGCATTATCAACTGATAAGAAAAATACAAAAACAGTGATATTTATACAAATTTAAATTGAAATAAAAAGGTGTAAGCAACTATTAACAATTTAAAGGATTAGCAAATTACATTATAATTACACAAAATTAAAATGCTTTATTAAAAGAAGTTATAATGAGAATGTAACGTTTTAGTAACGGTGATTGTTTGATATTTAATTAAATTGTTATGCCCATTAAATCTTCTTTAACTTGATAAAATCAATAATATAACACTCCACTATAGATAGCATCGGGACTATAAAAATGAAATAAATACAATCTCATATATGTCCCATACATGTTGTTACCTCACAGTGAGATTGTTCGCGTCCGATTCAAAACAGCTCATCTCCTCTCGCGTCGGGACTCTTTCGATAATAAACGCGAGGAATATTTTTCGAAGACAAATTGCATATTCAGGATCCCCGTTTAACACTGCTATACGCCTGCCCCTCACTGAGAGACGACTCCAATATCCTGGGATAAACATATTTTTTTTTGCCAACAGCGATTTATCACAAATTGAATTTGTTCACACGCCGCACTGTGTGCAGTCTAATTAATTGAATGGAAATGTTCAAATATTTTTTCGATTTTTAATTATTATTTTCAAGCTGCGTGGTCGAGTGGCGAACATCGTTGGCTTCGGTTACGGAGGTGACGGGATTGAATCCCAAGTACGGATAGTTTTAAAAAAAGATTTTTAATCGATACATGAATTTCTTTCTGTTCAAAAGCATGGATGTATGTGATGTCTTGAATTCTACCTACTCATCATATCTTTAAAACGAGGCGTAGCGAGAGCGATTAGCTAACCTTATATTCCTACTTTCTTTGAAAAAAAACGATGGGTCGAACAGCTGAGTTACAAGCGTTTCTCGCAGAAACACTTCTTCTAAGATAAACTATACTGGGAGTACATATGCTCGACGTTGGGAGCGGGCATGATAAAAAGTATACCTTTGTGATTTTATTAATTTAAAATTTACGTTATTTGGTAATCGATGCTGTCATCTGAGGTTCGTTTCCAAAGAAGAACAGTAAGTTTCTAGTTTCAATTCGAATTTATAAAAAATATTTTAACATAAAAAAAAAAACAAAACACTCGGTGGTGAGTTCGAGTTGAAAGCTATTGCTCGTTGATGATTATTTTCATCAATTTTAAGTTACGCGTTTTTCGTGACAGTCTGAAATACTGACACTGGCAAGAGTATGAAATCCTAAGAGGCGGTGTTAATAGTTGTCATATCAACATCTCTTTTCCCCAAACCTTCAATTGATTAACAACGTGACGCGACTGACAATTCAATAATTACAAATTACACTTTCCTTTCCGGTATATTAAAAAAGAAAAACAAATATATATAATTGTTAAGAAGTTTATATAAATTCTACATAACATATTTCTTTATCTGTGCTATTTTGTATTTGCTTTTCAATCTTAGGAATCACACTGTGCGCCGTATCACAAAAATACTTGTATGGTTTTTCATACGCGAATTTATATTTTTCGACGAAATATGTAAAGCACTTCTCCCGAACGTTTCTCCGTCGTGACAAGAGAAGGAGAGTCTACGCATATTTTTCATACATCAAAGGACTTGTAATATTTAATTTATTTCAGTCGAATCGCGTGAAGAGCGTCGATAAAAGGTCCTCTTCTGGAAATATTTTTTAAGCGACATCGAGTGCTTGCTACAAAGGCTTATTTTGTGAGCACGGCGATGGCTTCCATTGCTCGGCGATTAATCAGTCGATGGAATCACTTTATTATATTACTTCAAGAAATGAATATTACAGAAAAAAATATTCCATAAGTTTATTATGATTTAAGTAGCAAATAACGAAGTAAAAATATCGTTATGTTATAATGAAAACTTTTAACGAAAAGAAATATTGTTCAGTGCAAAAAAAACAATTCTTCGAAAGTTTATTAATGTATGGATTGTTTTTTCAGCATCGTCCCGTTTTGTTTTTCACCAATCCTGAAACCTGGGTTGCGAGATAGCGTTGAGGTGACAATCATCTCCTGATGTCATGCTTAAGCCTTTCACGTTTCTAAAAAGGGAGGCTGATAAACTAGTTCTAAACATGTTTCTTTAAGGACCAGCAGTATATCGGAACTATCTTTTAGCACCGTAGGCGAAGTGTTAAGGCGTCAGTGAGAATTTTTTTAAAGCGTTATCTCATTCGTCTGATCTTTTTTAGGGCTATTGCATTTTAGTCGTTTGACTTGTTATCGTTTGTTCCACACCCCGGCTGAGAAACGTTGATCTAGAGCAAGGTATCCCAAACTTATTGTGCAATGGAACACTTGGCAAAACTGGAAATGTTACCGGAACACAGCATTTTTTTAGATCGGGTAATTCATAATTGTAAATGTAATAAATCACTTATAATATAATAACTAATTACTTTTACATAAAAATATGAGTTAACAAAGCTCTTTTATTTATATTTTAAATATCCGCCTCTACCTAGATGTCTGACGTTTTTAACATCAGTAGAAATTTACCATCACTCGTTTTTAATATGAAAGAGAAGATGTTTAAATGTGTTGCAGAGTATATTACCTTAAAAAAAATTGCGGAACACCTATTTAGCTAACGTAGTTTGGGAAACCCTGATCTAGAGAACTGAGAGTATTCAGACAATTTTATTGTACTATCAGGATAGGCATTGACCATATATGACTGTTTACTATCCGCACTCGAGGAATTCTTTTTTCGAACTTAATTTTCTCCTGTAAAATTTATAAATTGTCGGTTACATTTTCCTGCCTATTACGGGTCAAAACTTACATATTTAAGCAGAACACATCGATCTTAAGAATACAAATTTGTTGTTCATTAGATCCATTCAGAAAAAACAAAGCTACTTCTTACTTTGTTATATAATGTTACTTCGCGCAAGATTTAGATTGAACCATATTAAATGTTGCTCGGTAATAAAACCCGTTCACGACACTTAATAGTTTTGACCTGTGGCATTCCGAGAGTGTGAAAGGACGTGAAACTTAAATGGAATATCAGATGCAGGGCACCCCAGGGCACCCCAGGGTAGACTCCTGCCCAACTAATTTGCACTTCCATGAAGTTCCGCGGCGGCGCTGGCGGCGGAATGGAGACGAAACTTTTTCCGGCTCGATTTGACAAACACAAAGCACTGGCATATTAAAAGCTAACGTAGGCGTCGGAAACCACCCCCCCCTCACGTGCAGGGATGCGGCACGAAAGATTCACTGAAAAATATCACATTATTGTGAAACTTCGATATGACGGAATGTTATCTTAAATTTCTGAAATGTCACTGCTCGTAAACAATCTTCTGCGCATGAAATCATGCAACTTAACGCTTACCGAATATTTTTTAAATTTATTTATTTTATTCAGAAGATTTTTCTAAAAAAAGTTTATGTATAGAAATAATAATAACATACTAAAAAGTTTAACTAATTAAATTATAATCTCATAATGTAATGGATACACAACGTACCCACATCTTTAAACTTCTTTTTGAATCGTAGAATATTTTTAATCCATTTCTGGTAACCTTATCGGGATCATGTATCAATCCACTGCGTCGCATATTTTCACAAAACCTTGCTTTATTATAAAGCTTTGTATTCACCGTGGCAAACGAAAATGCAACCGTTGGTAATGATCATCATGAGCGAAATTGGTTCCGATCATATAAAACAAATGTTGATTTTTTTTCCGTACATCCGTACACTTGGAATGCCTGAAGATGCCGAAAGGCGAAACCCGGGTCGTTAGCGACAAAACTCACGGAAAAGTACAAAATTCAAACAATTCAAAATTGATATTGAAATTCCATCAAGCACCCTCAGTCGAAATACTTAATGAAATTTTGAATTAGTACAAATGGGTGCTTAATTTTTTTAAATTTTATGCCTTGTCCAACAAGTATTGACAGTAAACACCTTATAAGTGATATCCCTTAAGCAGCATTGCGCACTGTTCCTCAATGTTGCGTTCAACGTAGTGGGACATTTCTACGTGACATGTTGCATGTTGTCTCACCGCAAACGAGCGGTCGGGACGCGCCTCAGTTCCGCATCAAATACTGGCAAGCGTAGACGAGATCTTATGAACATTATGATTCAACTTTACTCGCATTGTTTGCAATAAATATTGTTTTTTTTGTGCGCACGGAGCAGCACTAAGCAACGTAACCTCCCAGACGTCCGTACTCCTGATGTGTAAAAGCAAAATTTTCCGCTACGTTGTTATTGAGACATCGGACAGACATCGTTGTTATTGAGACAAGTGGTGCCCTAATCTACTAGTAAATACATGGCTTAATTTGTACATAAGCGTACGTCTACTTGAACGGACACGCCGTCGTTCGCATTAGTTTATTGTGTTGATGGCAGGTGGCACTGTCATCTGGTAGTTTTTTTTTTCTAGATACGTTTAAGCACGAGTAACATGTTATATTTTCACCTCGGAACATAGTAATTTTGTTAATCAAACTTGCTGTAATGCTCTGAAAAAGATGCATCGGCTAATTTGAAAGTGTCGAAAAAAACTAGTTCAATAGGTTAAACTTGTTACAAGCAATACAATGTATACTATATTCATTAAAAGATAAAGGCTCAGCAATTCAGCGCAGATATATGAAGCCAAATAATCACACTGAAATAAGAAACAATTACATCGTACACAAATAGTAAATATCATTTATCGTGCAAATAACTGTTCATTTACGTATTCGGCAACAAATTATCGTATGTAGCTGTGTGTTTTCATAATAATCTCCGTATCTCTGATTGGGGTTGAAGATAAGACGAGATTGTTGTGATAATATTAAGATAGGGTGTGTATGTTGAATAAGAAAAGGTTGACTATTCGTTAACTAGAAGAGCTTTCAGTTCTGCCGAAAGCTCATCTCGACTCGGAACTATTTCATCCTGAACAAATACAGATGAAAGCGTACGGATTGAGAATTTTATCACAGGGAAAATTATACACACACTGAAGTTTTCCACTAAAATTGTGAACCCGCATGCTTGAATACTTTATTGTGTTTTATTATTTCATAGTTGCCTAGTTAATTCTGCTCTTGTACGCTCAAGAGTCGAGTGATTAATTCAGACAGATTCGACATAGAATTTCTGGTATCGTCTACAAATATTTCTACAACAAAAGAAGATTTTCATACTTTACATATTCTTAATGATCGCCGTCGCTACGTTCCGTTTTTAGGGATCGGAGCAGTGGTAAAGAATTTCCATCCATGTCTTCGAATAGAAATCCGTACATGAATTGAAAAGTCACTTTATAATACAGTCCATCCTGGAAAATCAACGACGAAAATATATTTGAAAAAGCGTGCTTCCACGCATTACCCGGAAGCAGTTTGCTGTCGTTTATTGCTTACAATTTTATTTATGTAATGTTATTATAAATTATATTGTTAATATTTAGAAATACATTTTAATTTATTGTTTTTTTTTTAAATCCATGTCCGCTCCCAATGTAGAGCATATGGCCTCCTAATGGAGGTATCTCAACATAAGTTTTTTCTACGAGAACTGTTTGTTACTCAGTCGCTCAACCTCACTTTTTTCAAAGTGAGTAGTAGTAAAAGAAGGATAAGGCTAGAACAGGACAGTGCTTAACTAATCGCTATTGCTACACCCAGTTATTGAAAGATCTGAAGGATGGGAGGAGAGGAAATAATGTGAATTGACAAAACCCAGTCTTCGATCACAACTTTGAATTGAATAATTCTCAAATTCACTCTGATCTTACCGGGAGTCGAACCCAGACCTGCGTGATCGGTAAAGCAAGCTCTAACCAACTGGGCCACAGCAGGCCACATTTATTGTTAGTGACATTTTGAATATAATTGTTCTTCAATACATTTGCATATTAGTATCTTTTAATTGTAAGAGGTATTAAACATTTTAACTATAGTCAATTTAGTGCCACTTATTCATAATTTTGTATCTTTATCTGACAACTCCTATATTTTTTCTTTTGCCGATTGTTTGTTACGTCATTTATAGTTGTTCTTAACTTAGTATAACCAGCCCTAATACTTTCGATGGTTTTGGCGGTAACTTTGTGGAAGTTCATTTTAATAGAAAATTTAAATTAACTTTGATTATTCCACGTATTGTATAACTAACTGTGACACGTGTTTCGCCTCTTTCAGAGGCATCTTCAGACTTACTATCGCAAAGTTTGCTTATGTAATGAAGCAAGATTGATTCTAACATTTTAAAATTATAAAATTACAAAATGGAGGTTTGGGTTTTTTTCCTTTTAAGAGGAGCAAGGAGGGGGGTGTAGAATCGAAATAAAACAAACAGATAATGATACTAATTATACTAATGAGTTGTAATCAATCAGATTGGGATTTTTCCTTTTTAAGGGAAGCAAAGAGGGGATTATAAAATCGAAACAGTGCAAACAAATTTAATCATACTACTTATGACGTTAAACATTACAAACTATTAAACTAATGAGCTACAATTAATCAGCTAGGTTTGTGATAACTCTATTAATAGGAAAAAAACCCAAACCTCCATTTTGTAATTTTATAATTTTAAAATGTTAGAATCAATCTTGCTTCATTACATAAGCAAACTTTGCGATAGTAAGTCTGAAGATGCCTCTGAAAGAGGCGAAACACGTGTCACAGTTAGTAACACAATACGTGGAATAATCAAAGTTAATTTAAATTTTCTATAACCAGCCCTGTTTGAATGTATATTTTTATCAGTTCAAAACATTCGTGATGAATGAAACCAGTCTTTAGCATATCAAATAAATGTGGAGAGTACAACAAACTGATATTTTTTTAACATAATGCCTTTACACCAAGTATCAACGGATGATAATTTATTACTAAAAATAATGTCATCAGCTTATAACTCTCGTCATAAACAAAACCCGCCGATCGTATACAATAAAAGTAGAATTTAAACAAATGAGTGTTTTTCTTTTTAAACATAACGTCTTTCCACCAAGTATTGACAGTAAACACCTTGAAAATTTAGTCAGCTAAGTATACATCTTAAATATGGGCAAAAGGAGATTGATTGAAATAGCTATAACAAATCTAGTATCTAGCCTTCTAATTGCATCGTATTTTAACCCTTTCCGAAGGCGCAGATCCAGTTACTTACTTTGTTATTGTGATTTTATTTACTATTGCCGGTTATATACATGAACTGGTAGCAGAAAACCAATATATTGTAACATCTGTTCAATGTATATAATAAATACCAAATATTGCAATTCAATGGAGGAAAATACACCAAAATCTCGGCGACATTATATTTCTCGGCCCTTTGTGTACTCTTTGTAAAATTTATCTTTTACCCTTACCTAACTTAAAGAGTTTCTTCTTATCTGTTTCCGGTAAACCCCTACCCCTTCACGTTTTCTTTTTTTCTCCGTTCGCAAGATCCGCTACCCCCGACACCCCCAAATGATACGTTTTAACGCAACTTTCTTATAGGAACCTCTTTTTAAAAACTCGTCAAATATACGTTACGATTGAAATATTACCTACACGAGAGGGTGGATTTTTTTTACGATGGAATATTAAAGCTATTATTTGTCATCCAACTTAGGCATTAAATTATCGACTTTCGTTTTTATTTATTGCAGCCTTTTTGGTTTATATAAATTGTTTATTATAATCATATGTTGAAATGTAATCAAGTAACAACGAAAAATATTTATAATGTGATACGAGATGTATGGAGATAATGGGCTTAGTTTCAAGTCATATTTATTTTATTTACTTTTAAATTTATATTGAAACTTGAACTTTTGAACTTATGATACATATGGCGACAAAGTAACATATCTTTTTTGTAATAATACGTTCCCATACGGCTCCTTGCTGAAAATTCTACATGTCTCATATTGCTCAATTATGCGAAGTGAGATTAATTTTTATTACCATAGACGTGTGTGATACGGTGAAATCTCAAATAAAAAATTGTCTTTCAACGTTCCATAAAAAATAATCACCGTATTAAACATATTTACATATATGTATAGTAAAACATAATGGGCTTGTGTCCGTTTTGTGTCATGTGTTCAATAAAAATTATTAATATTAAAATAAGATTTCATTGTGTTAACCTTTTCTGTGCCGGATACGAGATAGTTAGCATTCCTTGCCCCGCGCATAAGATCTGGTATAAGATATCTCGTATAGACCTCAAAATGGTACATTGCGTATTTATTTAATTTTAAGACAATTTTTAGCACATACCAAAACCTGTGCTAACTTTTTGATATTTTGAAGTTTTGATTAACATTACCACTGACGCTAGCGCTAAGATGGTCCAATGATATCGGAGAGTAATTTGGTACTATTTGTGGTAGTATACAATATAATATGTCTATTTAAAGTTTAATACATCCTTCTTTTAGCTATTAAATATGTGCTTCTTTGTGATAACACTACCACAAAAACTTATTATTTTTAGAATAAAACCTTCTACCACGTCTTCATTTTTAGAATTTCTTCGTAATTTTGTAAATTTGTCGAGAGCTTAGAGTTTGAGTAATAGCAATTTGTTATTTTTTGATGATTTAAGTATTTTGTGGCTTGACATGCACATCTGTATAAAATTCAGAGGAACGGAATAGGTTAACTCTTCATAATACTTGCAAAAGCCGATTGGTATTAAATAAATGTTGGCATAATTATGTCTTTTTGTATTTGTTTCCATTAAATACGAAATCTGCAACGTGTCCTATATACTGTCGTAAAGTTGTTCAAGTCTTACGTTCTCAAAGCAATCTTAGCGTATCCGTCGCCCGGTATTAAATTACGTCCCTGTTCGTGATATTATTATACGATGTATCGATCATAAAATACGTTTGGCGAACTACCGAGCATTCCTAATTTTCGATCTTCATAACTTCTCCGATATCCATTTGGACGGAGCTGTTTTTGAGTTGGGCGTACACTGGCAATCTTTTCAACCAGATGCGCTTTTCCGGATATTTACGACTGGAACGCAATTTTATTAAGCCCTCGCCCAAGGACAATGTATATGCTCTTGTGCTACACATAATATATAAACGGAGCAAAATATATCAAACTATAAAATGAACCACTACTACCCTTATTTAAAAATTTACATATAATCTAACAATATAGCAGTTGCTCAAATCGTTTTTATTGTGTCAACAATCATCATAGTGTTTTTTTATTCGACAGCGGTGGCATTTACAAACCTTTTGAAAATTATTAAGTTGTATATATTGGCAAGGCTTAGAGACATACATGTGTATAATTGAGGATTTTGTCCTAATTTTGAATGCATCTTACCACAAATTATAGTGAATTTTATAACAATTATTATTTAAAATATATCGACTTTGGAAAGAAAAAAGGACGTAACCCACACATATCAAATTTTACAGGAGGCGCTAAAAACGTGTTTTGATGATTTGAGGAAATATGCAAATTATGAATTATACACAATCTTAAAGTGCACGGATACTTCTAAACCGGCGTTTAATTGACATAATTTAATATTAATTAAAGAAGTTGTCCGGGAAAAACCTTTATTTCAGTCTTTTTTCTTGATTAATTTTTATTACAAGGTCATCTTTTCTATACTGAAAAGTTAAATTTAGATACTAATTCGAAGTTTGCAGCTTGCATCCTTTTGATAGAACGTGTATCATGTTTGATGCATTGTGATTATCGAAAAAAAACCTCTTGAAAAACCTGTCGGTTCTTTTTTCTTTCCACAGTCGATATCATACACATCGTACAGTTATGTATAAAATGAATATTCTAAAAATTTTAGACATAAATTCGAATCATAATATCGCTTATTCTCTGACAAGCAGTACTCCAGCTTCTTCCTTCCTCACTTTGTTTCCGTTATAGTCTATGTACAAAATATGTATACATGCAAACAGTGATGTCCTCGTTTTGTCTCCATTAATATCTCTCTTAGTATTTTTTTCCGAATACGATCAATTTGTTCGTGCTTATAAATTCTTTTAAAATATTGTAAATGTTATTTAAACAAAGAAAATGGTCTTTTGTACTAATCCACATTTATTTATTAGGATCAAGGCTGGTGTCGATCATCAAACCCGTTTTCAACTAATGCAAATATACATTAATACATATTATTTATACTACACCTATTAAAGTTATAAAAAAAAATTGTAATCAAGCTGAAATTTTCCTTCTTTAATTAACATATTTGGACACAACATTAAGACAAAGACATTCTTGATTAAACCAAATATTTTGAAACTTTAGACGCTTAACACTGCTTTTTTAATATGACAGTTAGTTAAGCGTATTACATTCGTTAATCATTTTTATGGTGTATATGAACCGGTCCTGGTTCTTATAATAATAGAATTAAGAATTATGTAGAATTAGTACTTTTGTAGAATGTTAGAATTAGTACTAAATGTAGAATTAGTACTTTTTTTATAATATGATCCAAACGAGCGAAATATGTGTCACGTAATTCGTAAGATTTCGCTAAAAAAAATTATTTTGTTCGTATTGATTAAATTTTATTGTATTAAAACTGTTTTTTTTTTGTTACAGGTATAATCGGACGAGATACTGGATATGAAAATCAAAACAGATGCTAGAAGACTTATCCTATACATTATGGCCATTTCGATCTGAAGAATTCTTTAAGATCACTATGAATCCATATAACTTCTCACACTTTATCAAGAAAGAAGTCTTCATAAAACAAATGAATTGCCATAGAAACACTATTCAAGACGCACCGAACAGATTATTTAATTATTTTCGTCAATCATACAGAATGTTATAATGTTTAGCGTTTGAGACAAATTTGATTCATTAACATTGATGGTAGGATGTATAGGCCTTCATAGCAATATTTGTTATAATTTCACTATCATCTACTAAATAAAAATTCGTTTCTGGGTGTCATTGGTTTTTGATATATTTTATTTTAAGGTGTATTGTTCCTTGTACATAGGGTATCCAATCCCGGAGCCTTTTTCCAATCCCGGATTTTCGGGATTGATTTATTTTGAATCCCGGGATTGAGATTTTCTCACCGAGGAATTTGAAATCCTCAATTTGCTATACTTTTTCCTGGAATCTCACGGAAACTCGTTTGTTTTTTTTTTTTTAGCTAACCGAGGAATTTGAAATCTTGAATTTGCCAATTTCGTGTAAATTTACGGAATTTCCTTAAAATTTCTCAATCCCGGGATCGCGGCCATCTCAATGCCGGAATTTCGGGATCCCGGATCCCGGGATTGGATGCCCTACTTGTACACAATAACAAAACGATGATAAATTTTGAAGTACATATGTTTACAATTGTTTTCTCTAGAAACAGTACTTCCAGCCGTTTCTAAAGGGAAACAATTTAGTTATCTGACAAAAAATGCCGATTATTGTAATCAAACAGTACTTACTTTGAATTAAATCTATTCACAATGCGTTATTATATTCTTCATATTAATTAAATACTACAGTCAAATTAAATTTTGTCACCTTCTATTTAATAGAAAATTTAAATTAACTTTGATTATTCCACGTATTGTGTAACTAACTGTGACACGTGTTTCGCCTCTTTCAGAGGCATCTTCAGACTTACTATCGCAAAGTTTGCTTAAGTAATGAAGCAAGATTGATTCTAACATTTTAAAATTATAAAATTACAAAATGGATTGGGTTTTTTTTTCCTTTTAAGAGGAGCAAGGAGGGGGGTGTAGAATCGAAATAAAGCAAACAGATAATGATACTAATTTTACTAATGAGTTGTAAACAATCAGAATGGGATTTTTCCTTTTTAATGGAAGCAAAGAGGGGATTATAAAATGCAAACAAATTTAATCATACTACTAATGACGAATGAAAAACCCAATCCATTTTTTAATTTTATAATTTTAAAATGTTAGAATCAATCTTGCTTCATTACTTAAGCAAACTTTGCGATAGTAAGTCTGAAGATGCCTCTGAAAGAGGCGAAACACGTGTCACAGTTAGTTACACAATACGTGGAATAATCAAAGTTAATTTAAATTTTCTATTAAAATGAACTTCCACAAAGTTACCGCCGAAACCATCGAAAACCTTCTATTTAATTTGTATTTAAAATAAAAATTGTGTTGACTTCATTTTTAATGGAATTGCTTATAACAAATGTTAAAATAACGAAATAATGAACTAATTATATTTAATCTTACATATTAACTTTTCCGGTTCTAAGCTCAAGAAATACGACCCCAATACCCACATTTTCTTCAATGTCTGTTTTAATATGGGTATAATTAAGGTATTCTTATATCATAGTTTTTTTGGACCTTTTGTAGTTTATATAAATACGCGATAACGCGATAAGGCGATAAGCGCCCGCGATAACGATCGTTCGTAAGATAGCTGCGATAAACGAGTCAGTTGCAATTTCATATGTGTGCTGGGATGACGTCTTTTTTACGCGCAACTTAAAATATGATTATTTATTTTAAAAAAAACACGGATTTTTATAAAAAAAATGTAAAAAAAATGACGCAGAGATATATTTTAAAGCCCTTAGATTATTATTTTTTTTTGAAATTCATAAGAATAAGGCCAATAATGAGGAAACCCCTGGGGTCCCTAAACGATACCCATCGGCAGAGAAGTATTTTTCTAGTCTCCGAGCCGCGAGAGTTAATTGATGCAATACTTTCATTCGATAATTTGATTTACAGCCAACATTAAAGTATACAATATTATTTTTTTCTTAAAACTTCTTCGGGTAGTTAATATGCGTCACCAGTTTCAAGGGCTGTTCGACTGATCAATCTATTGTCTAGCTAGAGAAGTGGACATTTTCAGCAACAATCTTTGTGAACTGTTTTTTTTTATTTTGTATGTTATTCTTTTTTTATTTCTTATGAGTATTATGCATTGTAATTTAATTATGTATCGAGTGCATGTCGAATTGGAGTCAGATTTAACGCCATGTACTCAGGGTCTGCCCTAAGCGTGTGCGAAGTGTGCGGCGCACACAGGCGCCGGCTCTAAGAATGATCAGTGGGACGCAGATTGGTGGATCGCTTTTGGTTTTTTGAGGCGAGAATTGAGAACTCTTGAACTTAGTTCAAGTTCATTCGCGCACTTGAACGCCTGAAGATGCCGAAAGGCGAAACCCGGGTCGTTAGTGACAAAATGTGTGTGAATGTACATAATTTGAACGATTCAAATTAAATATTGAAATTCCACCAAGCACCGTCAGTCGAAATCTTTAATTATATAATTAAGTGTATTTGCTATTTTTTCTTTGTTAATAAGATTTTTGATACGGCATGTATTTAATATTGACGAGACTTTTCCATAACGGAGATTTAAAAAACCACTATCCCTTTAAACTTCCTTTCAATTTCATGCACTACCACTTTACATATTTGGGTATAACCGTTTTTCACTTATATAATACAAGCGTTTGACGTAATATTGACACAATCTCCTCACTCTTTCATACGTCGCAAGCCATTTTGTCTGTCTTATGTCAGATATCAAACGCGCCCTTCCTTGCATAGTTTCCCCATTCGGGATCATGATCATTGTTTAGTCACGTAAATTGATATCGTGTCTTATCTGTGATCCGCTCACCCTTTGCCTAGAAAGAGTCTAAGCGTCAAGAAATTTGGATAGATTCCACCGACGGGTTAGTATGAGCGCCTGATACATCAACAACGATTTTGAGTAGGCGTTTGTCAAACAACCCAAGTTATCTTTAGTTTGTGTCGTGTATTTATTTACATCGACGAAAAATCGTGACCATTCACTCACTTTTTAAAGTTTATTTTAATGAATATCGACTGTGGAAAGGAAAAAGGACTTAACCCACCCATAACAAATTTTACAGGAGACACAAAAACGTTATAAAGATATTTTACAAAATACTTTATTTATCTGTGAAAGTTCATGTGCGCCTGATAATTTCGAATGATTAACACTGAGAAAATTGTCTTTAGTGTATCAGGCGCACAGAATCTTTCTTCGTTTGGCATTATGAATTCGGCTTTCGTTGATACGACTTATGTCATTCATACTAAAAAAGGATCATCTACAATTAATTATGTGGCTCCCATTTTTTTAAAAATCATATCCGCTACTAATGTGGATCGTATGGATTCCTAATAAAGGTATCTCAAAAGAAGCTTGTTACTCAGTTGTTTAATCTCTCATTTTTTTAAAAATAGAGTAGGTTAGAAAGATAGGGCTAGGTCACGCTTTTGCTAGGTCCTATTTTTTAATATAATGGGTGGAACGGTTGTTTTCAAGACATCACATACATAAATGCCTTCGAACAGAAATTTATAAACCGATTAAAAAAAATAATCATACAATTATCCGTACTAGGATAAGAATACGTGACCTCGACGTTGACCAGCTGTAATGTCAAATATATTTTTTGTGATGCAAAAAAAACCTTGCAAAAAGAGGATAGGTGCAGTTTCGCCCAGTATCGTTTCATAAGTTTTATATATTTTCACTTGAAAACCTGGATATTATTTACGATATTAACACAATACCGAGCAGGAATTGCGACAAACGATTTGCAATTTTTTTGCCGGTACATAATGGCCTTTTTTTGTGCCCATTATGTAAATTTCAACAATACATTTCGACAAGAACATTCGTCGTTGTGCTTTCCGAGCGACCAGAATGTCGAGCGCCGGGGACTTCTGGGCCCCTGGTATGTTTTTTTATTGAAATTTATGACTGAGTGTGAAGAATAAAAGTCATTTCACAGCCTGCGGGCCCACCTGGCCTTATTTAGCGCTGGAAAAGTGTTAAAATTGTAAAAGCCGGCAGTTGGCAGTTCTTGCGTAGTTTTTTTTTGTTCAAAAGTAGGCGCAAGAAATTGGACCTTAAATAAATAAAAAATATAGAGGAAACATGTGTTAATACTGGAAAGAAAGCTCAAGCAAGCGTCGAACAAAATAATCATCTGATACAATTATTATTATTGATTCTACCATTTTCATTTCCTTTGTACGTTCCCAATGTGTGGGAGCATGTAGATGCGTTTTAATGAGATCTATTACATCAGTTGATCAATTTTTTTTATTCTAGGAGAGAGTCTGTGTTAGGATATGGTTAGGAAAGGGCAACCCTTAAGCATATTGATATCAGTAGACAAAACACAAGCATATAACACTCATCTTTGCATTTGGACCTACATCTCTGATCTAGATATTAAGGTGATGGTTATGTATATTTTACGCTTTTGAAAACTAAGCGAATAGAATAGAATTGTAGAACAATTTCAAGGTAATAACCAAAGTAAAACATGTGTACAAAAGATAGGAGAATTATGTTGGCAGGTCGAATAAACCTAATAACTCATTTAAGGAAAGAAATCAAATTCAACGTAACAGAAATATCTAAGTGTGTCGATATAATATAATATACATATTTTTAAAATCCATGTCCCTTTCTAGTGTGGGGCATATGGCCTTCTAATGTAGGTAAAAAAAAACTAACCACTAGTCCTGTCCTAGCCCTATCCTTTTATTCCTATGCTCCACATTGAGAGCGGACATGGTAAAAAATTAAATAAATATATAATTAAAAATTCAGACAAATTTAAATTGGTACGATCTGTTTAACAATTATTACGATTCATTCAGATGGCCGCACGCTTCCCATACGCCTGTGATCTATGCCCTTATGGCCTTGTAGTTCTTTGGTGAGCTTACCCTGACATGTTTGTCATTTCTAGGGCCAAGATCAATATCATTCGATTTCGCGATACTATCCGATTTGCAGCCCCTCTCGCGGGTAACACTTTATATTATTTCGAATCCCAATTTTACATATTTCGCTCAGCGCTGTATTGCACTTTGAATATCGCTTTACAGAATAAGTAACGACGCATTTCCGCATGTCAATGCACCCGATTGTCGTCTGCCAGATACATATTTCATTCGCGAATGTTCTTTCTATACGCATTTGTGGGGGAATACCAAATACACGTTACACATTTTGTAGATAAATGCGACGCACGCTGTGACTCAAAAAATAGTATTCGTCCAACTGAGTAAAGAAATGCTATTACACACATTCCTCGATTAACGCAGTATGTACGTCTTTCACAAACCCGCGTTTGTAAAAACTGTGTAAATAAGGCAATGAACTCATACATTATCATAAGATAGATTACATTATTTCTTCCACTGTGATCTAGTTGGTAAGAGCACAATTGCATTGCTTTTACAAAGACTTTTTTTTTTACCATGTCCGCTCCCAATGTGGAGCATATGGGCTCCTAATGGAGCTTATTTCAACATAAGTGTTTCTACGAGAACTGCTTTTTACTCAGTTGCTCAACCTCTCTTTTTCCGAAGAGTAGGGATAGAAGAAATGGGCTAGGACAGGATTAGTGGTAAGCTAATCGCTCTCGATACGCTCCGTTCATAGGATAGGATGGGTGAGAGGGGGGAATTCAAGACATCACATACATCGATGCCTTTGAACAGAAGTTCATAAATCGATTGAAAAATCAATTTATAAAACTGTCCGTACCGGGATTTGAACCCGGGCCCTCTGTAGCCGAAGCCAACAACGTTGACCACTCGACCACACAGGCGACATAGACTACAAAGACTAGAGCTATTTATTTGTGTAAATATTTCGCCTGCTGTGGCCCAGTTGGTTAGAAATTGCTCTACCGATCACGAAAGTCTGGTTTCGATTCCCGTTGAGATCACAGTGAATTTGGGAGTTATTTAATTCAATGTTGTGATCGAAGACTGGGTGTTTGTGATGCAATTCACATACTTTCCTCTCCTCCCATACTTCTGATTCTTTAATAAACTTGGTGTATCAATAGTGATTAGCCAACCACTAGTCCTTTTCTAGCCTTCTCCTTCTTTCTCTACTACTTTGAAAAAAGTTAAGTTGAGCGAGTAACAAACAGTTCTCTTAGAAAAAACTTCTGTTGAGATACCTACATTAGGAGCCCATATGATCTAGATTGGGAGCGGACATGGATTAAAAAAATATATTTCCCCAGCTAATAAGCTAACGATCTAGCAAAATCAAATCATTAGTAAAGTTTATCTATGTCATCATCAATAGCTTTTTACTTAGTGAGACATTTACTTCTTATATCAACACGATACACTTATTTACGCAACGTCAGTTCAAGTTCATCCGTCCACTTGAACGCCTGAAGATGCCGAAAGGTGAAGCAAAATTGTGTGAAAGTACAAAATTTGAACGATTCAAATTTGAAATTTGTCATGTTTTTTTTTAATATACATTTTACAGTAATTATTTAAAAAGGATGCAAGTTTTCATTATATACATTTTGTTAGCTATGAATGTTGGTCGTATAGTTCAAAGACTCTTTTATGTGATGGAAACTTAAAATATTGTTTTTGGCAGGTTACAATAAAATATAATATTTTATTTATAATTATTACAATGTTGACCACTTTCCGGTCTGTTTCCGACTCCGTGCGGCGGAATCTTACCGCCTTCAAAGATAAATAAATAGTTGCGCCGCATGGACGTGAGGATGAACGAAAAAATGGAATTTCGTTCGTAAAACGGATATCCGGATTTACGGGGTCGCCCCAGCGTCTTTAAAACCCGTCGACTTTATCGCCGACGCGGATTTCAGAAAAATGGAACCGATTTTATTTTCATCCTCATGTTTTTCTGCGACCCTGGTGCCTCCCCCCGCCCGGCCTCCACGTGAGCCAAAAAGAATGGAAAACCTTCGGAAACTTACTTAGTTGCAGAATGTGGAGGCTTTCCACATGGGTTGGTCCTTATTGGTCCTTAGATTTACGGCTCTATTTGGTTTTATATATTTTTTTGTATTTTTTCATAAAGCAAAGATTACCGATGCAGACCCATAAATTTGTGGGCTATTTCTGACCCATGAAATAATGCGTAGGTGAACAACATGCCGTCTATGTTTTATGGAAATGAAAAGAGATTTACCCAAATAAAAATATATTTGTAATCCTACTCTTTCTTAAAACTATATTTTGGTTAGTTTGTGTTGGAGTTCTCGTATACGCTTTTCGTAAAGATACATTTGCTTAAACTTTATGCTAAAACATTAAGCATAGTTTTTTGTACTTTCTACTTTTAAAGTTTTTCTTATTTAAGCTAGTATGTATATATATTTTTCAGAATACTTTAAGTAGAAAAAAACTTAACTTAAGGGTGGGTATCTTATTCATTGTTGGATTATATTATTTCATTGTATTTACGTACCTATTATCTTACTATGAAACGTTCTTTAAATACATTATTACAAAAATGATTCGGATGAACGCTTGAACGCCTGAAAATGCCGAAAGATGAAACCCGGGTCGTCAGTGACAAAACTTGCGTGAACGTACATAATTTGAACGATTCAAATTAAATAGAAAAAATACATTATACATACTTATAGGCAACGTTCGCTCTTATTTGTATATTGTGTGTGCGGACCATCAACTTTTGGGAGCAGTAAATTTTCAGCAAAATAAAAAAAGGCGCAAATATAAAAAAATTCTGAAACAAACTTATTTTTACAATATTTCTGTGTGCGTCCTTGTGCGGGGATAGAGAAATATATGTGGGCACATTTTAGGCATATTAGCGGGAACATTGCTTTTAGGCAATGAAAATATTTTTTCAAATGACTGAATTATTTTAAAGTCAAACCTGCCCGGGTCTTTATTTATATCTGCAAAGTAGATTTTCTACATATTTCTTTTCTTAGTTCCTTTGTTAAATTTTACTGTGCATTTTTTATTGATCAAGTTTCATAATCGTTGAAAATCATTTCTCTAACACAAAGCGACCCCACACTTTGGCGTCTGAATCGTTTCATTTTAATTTAGTACTTACCTGTTACTAATTATCAGTGTTAGATAAAATAATGTGATTAAAACTCAATCAATCAATTTTCCATAGTCATTTTTAGTTTGTTATTTAATCTAGTTTCGATACTTACTTTTAACTATTATCATCTCGAGATATGCCTATCATACAATCGAATCGCAAAAGCATAGTTTGACCAACCACGAGCGACAGAATCTTACAAGGAGCGGTCATAAAAAATAGAAAGCCGTCGTAAATCGTCACCGCTAGTAGCCACACATTAGCCCTAGCTTACCTGAAGCGGCCGATTCGCGTTGGCTTATTAATGGACCTCCCGACAGGGCTCTAAAGCGCCCCGTTTGGGGTCCCGACGTCTTCACGGCTCGCGACGTACTGTCCTTAACGTCCACACGAAGTGAAACATTTGACTGGTTGCAATAAATTTGTATTTCGAATTTCTTAATTGATATATCGTCACTGTCCTGGATAATGTAGTAAGTAACAGATTAATAATTCTGAGCGAACAATAAATTAGAATTAAAATTAACAATAAAAAGTGTCAGCTTTTTTGATAAAGCCCCTAGCATCGATATTATATCGACTGTGGAAAGGAAAAAGGACGTAACCCACACATAGCAAATTTTACAGGAGGTACAATATACGTGGTTTAATGATTTTGAGCCATATTAAAATTATGAAATATACACAACCTTGAAGTCCACAGAGACTTCTAAACTGGTGTTTAATTGACATAATCTAATATTAATTAAAGCAATTGTCTAGGAAAACCTTTTTTCAGTCATTATTCTTGCTTTCAATTTTCAGAAGCTCATCTTTATTCAAACTTAAAAGCTAAATTTAGATACTTATTCGACATTTGTAGCTTACATCTTTTTGGTAGAACGTATATCAAGTTTGATTCGTTGTGATTATCGAAAAAAGCAGTTTTGCAAAAACTGTGGGTTACGTCCTTTTTCCTTTCCACAGTCGATATGTTATTGCAGTATTTTAATTGTTTGTAGCTTGCAATATTCATATTAATAACAGCTTAACGACCGCACGTTTTTTTTTTATAAAATTTCACCTGGCGAAATAAAATTTTGCGATAAATTCGCAAAAATTATAATTTTACTAAATTCACTATAATTTGTAAGCAAATTGAGATATCTTTACAAAATTTAATTTTCTTAGCTTCCAGATACTTCATCTATACGCATATATGTGTCCGCCGGCCAGCAACCTTTGTTTTTCAAAGACTCAAATACGCGTCTACGGTCGTTAAGCTGTTAAATGATAAAAGAGTTATTCATAATTCAAAATAATAATGCGTGATTTAATTTCGCACAATGCATAAACTTTAAACCTTCTTCCGTCAAGACATCGCATGAACCGTACGTTCCTAAGCGTGAAACTATAAAGTTTTATTGACCGTCATTGGTGATAAATGCGGATAGTGAAGTTTATTTGCGAACATACTATGTATACTTAAAATATTTAAATTCTTTGCTCAGATTTTCGAAAAGACTTGTACATTAGTGTTTTAATATACACAAGGATCACTTTCATGGTGTTCACTCTTAATACTTGATGGAAAGGAATTATATTTAAAAAATAAAATACTCTCTTGAGCTAATTTCACTTTAATTTACTATGACCATGACTGGCTTCGCTCATGACAAGCATCATCAGCTGATAAGATAATACAATATTACAGTGCTATTTAGATCACTTATTAAAATTTTGTACCTTTATTCCTTTCATTACCAATTATCGTGTCCGCTTAATGTTCAAGTGGTTAAACTTTCTTTATAGTCGCATATAATAGGTTAAAAGAGAAAGTTATGCCAAAGATTAAGAGAGATAAGTGTAGAAATAAAAAATAAAAAAACTTTGCTCAAATATGGGATATCGAGATTAAATTGACGTGCTGGTAATATGAAAATGACAGAAATGTCATTCAAGACCAACAAGCTGATGTTGAATGGTACTTAAAAAGTAGAAGCATACATCAATCAGGTGGGAGTCCCAATTTATTTTTGACTAATTTTTAAGATAGTCCGTCGAAGATTATAGAAACAATAATAACAACGGATTGAGCCGGGAGCTCGTCAGCTAGTTAAGCAATATGATATGTTGTGGGTATAAAGTTGGCCATCTTAGGCCTTGACAGTGTTGTATATTATATTTTTCGTTTAACACGTTAAATCCCGGAGTCGTGTCTTCACATGATGGGCTACCCAAGCGTAGAAACCCGGAACCATGTTTCACCCGTAATTTTAGTATACAACAACATTTTTTAGAAACAAAATCGTTATAGCAGATACTCAAATTATTCTAAAACAGTCCTTCAATTATTACATTCATCAAATATATTTAATGATTTTTCAACTAAAATTTGATTTTAACATAACGTTTTTGATGCATTAATTTATCTTTTTAAAGACCACATTATAGAGCAGTCACCGAGTACCCTTCGAATTATAAATTAGAAAAATTCATAAAGAAGGATTTCAGGGAATATCAATTAAAATATTTTGATGCCCAATAGCAACAGAAAAGTTAAATAAGCTTTGTTGAATCTGCAAGGTGTGCGCCAAGAAAAAAAAAATAAGATTCGGTACATGTACAAACAATGTGATATGGATCTTCATTAAAGAAAATGCTATCAATAACATCATACAAAATTGAATAATCATAGTATTTCAAAAGATCACAAAAGGTTTCATTTGATTCGAATTAGTGGTTTCACAGTTATTGCACTTTTAGAAAGCCCTTAACACTTAAGTACCGAAACGTCGAAAATATGATCGAGGTTACAAAATGAACCCAAACAATTTTGTGTAATATTAATATTGCATGCATTAAAATAGCATTGGAGATTAAAATAAATATCAGCAATATATTATTGGTATTTATTGGCGAATGGTTTAAATAATAAGAAGTTTGCAATGTGAATGGACCCCATAGGAACTCGAAGGTTAAGAAAGAATGCGATTCTTCAAAAATCCGAAAGAGTTTATCGAGTTTTTTTTACATTTACCGTCGATAAAAATGATTTAAAAATAATACTGAAGAATTAATTATTCCACTATTTCTGTTTGTTCTGTGATATGTGTTTCATTTATTTACAAAACATATTCAAACTTAACAAATCGTTACCAATTGAAATATTGTATTTAAAATGAATATCTAAAAATAACCACCGAATCCATCGGAAACATAAATAAATACAGTAAGTATTACGTAGACGTATAAAAAGAAAAAACGCAAAATTTTGCAGATTTCCTGTAAGAATACAATATCAACTCCAACGCCCTCCTCTCCACTGTGAAATATAGTATAGAAAATCAAATAATGATGGGGAGAGAGGGGCAGTCGATCGCACATCTTATTGTATTTCTTGTGTAGCATGTTCTCGACCCCGACCCAAACCCGGAACCCGTGTCGCAGATACCGTCATATATTTACGTATCGGAATATGTCCCACACTCCCACCCCATAAATATATCGCCTTCTTATTCATAGGAAGCTGTCTGAATTGCGGCTGGTTGTTAGTGAATACTTTTTCACCGTGATATTTTTTGTCTGAAATATTATCGAGTTGATTTTAAGAAATGTGCTTATTTATATTCATTTTTTTTTTCAAACAATACGCTTTATAAATGTTAATAAATATTTAATGGTTCACTGTTTTGTTCTCTTTTAAAGCAGTTATATTATATTATTTTTGCCATGTCCGCAGTCCGCACCCAATGTGGTGTATAAGAAATATCAATGGAGTTTATTTCAACAGAAGTGTATCTAGAGGAAATTCTTGTTACTCAGTTACTTAACCTCCCCTTTTCCAAATAGATTAGGAATAGAAGAATATGTTAAAAATTAATAATCCCTCAGTCTGTCATCTTTTATTTATCTTAAAATAAATAAATATTGATGACTATGAAGAGTGAGAAGATGAGATTACAAATGTTTATGTTTTTTCGTACAGTTATTTAAATAAGCCAATTGCAGTTGATGTTTGCATATAGTTTGTAGAATCTCAGCTTAATAGATAAAGTAAATATTGCAAAGTGTTTATTTCCTGACCTTCTTTGACTTCCATGACTGATCTCATAGTTCCGAGTCCAAGAACAAGCAGCATTTGTGTTTGACTAAATATTCACTTCCACAATTCTAATCCTTTAATAACGGGGCATAGCGAGAGCAATTATTTAACCACTAGCACTTTATCAACCATATCCTTCTTTCCCTTCTACTCTTTTCGAAAAAGAGACGTTGAGTAACTGAGTAACAAACTGTTACTGTAGATTTTTTTTTTGTTGAGATACCATCATTATAGAGTCATTTACTCCACATTGAGAGTATGTCAGAGTCCTACAATAATTATGTCATATACATAGTTAATACCAGTCTCAGGATCACGCCTTTATCAGAACTCTTCGTTGTAGTTTATTTTGTTTTTTATAATAAATCGGTTTTCACAAAAAATATAAAGTACAATCAATTAAAATAATATTATTTTACTTACAGAATTAGTTTCTTTACAGTTTCGTCGTCCACTGCAGTGCTTCCCAACTTGGGGTCAACGGAAATTTTCATTCTTTCAATATTCTTTGTGATAAAATATGAACATGTGAAATAAAAAAAAATCGGGGTCCGCAGATGACTGTTTTCAGATTTAGGGGTCTGTGGCATGAAAAAGGTTGGGAAGCACTGGTCTACTGTTACTATTTTATTTTTTTTACTATCCATTTACTCCTTACGAAAAATAGTGACAGAGCCGTTGCAAAATAAATATTGAAACCGGTTAACTTCATTACTTCCATTACACCTTTATATGTCGAAAAAATCTCGCTCTCGCCAACATTGGCGCTCTCATTAAAATTGCGACAATCGCCGAAGGGGCGCCCGCAAACAAACTGACGCTACCTCCCTCACACGTACACGCCGCAATTTTCAAAGTTAACCGGAAATATTTAATTGTCCGGAACGCACCTACCCCGTCGCCCATACTAACCCCGATCCCCCCCGTATTTAACTCTTTCCGGTAGCTTTCCGCCCACTATTTCCCCATTTTTAGGGTTGTCGATAGCGATTGAACGAACGTTATTAATACTATATCTACACTGCGTCCTTTAATCATTGCCTACTCTCATTCAATACGGATGATAAGAGCTTGAGCAGAAGTTTTAAAAGGAAGCGTCGGTTAGAGAACGATTTTAAAATATCGTTTCTAGAGACGAAAATAATTGTATGCTTATTTCGGTTCCCTCTATCGTGATTTTTTTATGTGGGTATAGCTTATTATATTATAAATACATAACATTAAATACAAATTTCGAAGTACATTCTGCCGCATTGTTTGTCATTGTGAGTTTATTATATTTTAAATTGTTAAATTATAAAAAAGGTATTTTGACATCCCGTTGGATCACCATGTTGATAGGGTGGGTACCAAGTACGGATTGAATTGGCATTTATTTGACTTGTAGAATGCTTTTATGAAAACATATCAACGTATTTTTGTTATTCAAATAGTATTTTATATATGCCCTTATCAGAACTATTTTTTAACATATTAGCTAAGCTATATATACTGTTTCAATAGAGATACACAATACATCCTTACATCAACCCTAATATTCATTTTTTATTTGCTAGTGTTACATATAATAAATTGAATCACAGTATAATTAGTTATAAATATCAGTAACTATTTATTAAATCAAATTGTGTACATTGTGATTTTCGAAAAAAGCTGTTTTGGAAAAACTATGGGTTACGTCATTTTCCCTTACCACTGTCCATATTTACTGCTTTGCTTAAAGATTAACATAAAGCTCTCTACAAAGAGAAATAATTGAAAGCGCTGTGTACAGAAAATATTTACGAAAAATTTCGTACAAGCAACAATTGTCTTATAATTCATTTTTAAGTTCTTATCAAATACTTTTTGTGATGATTGATGTTCTAGACTTGAGAAGTTTTCCGGGATTCTAGAATCACCCTGTTCTTAGACATGCCTTTATACATAATTGTGTAGGCTTCTGATTTTCAATTATTCCATTGTGCAATCAACCCCGCAAACTTACTGGTGGATGTTATTGTTAAGTTACATTGTATTTATTATCTATTAACAGTTTAGGTATATTTGCTTATGATCTAGGTATTAGAAAACGATGAATATTGAGAGACTTAGCGTAAGGGTTGGTTTTCGTAAGCCTTCAGCGATCTATTACTGTGTGGTTGATCATTTTCATTGTTTATATTTAACTATTGCGCTGAAACAATATAAAGACAGGTGGTAGTCAACCCTACGCAGTCCTGCCGCACATGACACAGGCCATATTTAATCGATACGCGGGCGGACCTCACCGCCTATCCGTTACACCAGGCAGATATATGACGTGATTTTCTTGTGCTTATTATGTGTAATATTCTATTATCTATCGCGCAATTTCAAAAATTGAGACACTAATACGTTTCCCTAATTATATACATTTAGTGTACTTATTGACGATCTCTATGGTTACGAAATGTAACGCAATACACTTAGAAAGTAAACAACGCATTGAATGATTATGAATTGTTCAAATTATGTAAATTCACACAGATTTTATCACTAACGACCCGGGATTCGCCTTTCGGCATCTTCAGGCGTTCAAGTGCACGGATGAACTTTGAACTGACCTGAAATACAATAAGATTGCTTCTAACGTTTTATTTATTAATTACCCACTTCTGTCTTATTTATCATTTATTCTATTAAAATCATCCAACTTTTGATTTCTCAAATGTGAATACAAATTAAAATCATTTGTTTTTCTGACTTGACGTTAAATTTTTAACGGACACGACCCCCCAGCCATTAAAAAAATATCTCGTTAAAAATATGTCACGAAAATTCCACTTTGTTTATCTCGTTCCGTAATAAAAACAACTTTTCGATCATATCAGCTTGTCTCTTGTTTTTTTTTTAACAATGTATTCAAAAAAAAGTTTTGTCTGAATAGATTTTCATCATAAAGTTTTTTCCCCGATTTGGCTTCCTATATTTTTTCCGATAAAATAAACATTATGTTTTAAGCACAGCGTGCTCGCTTGTATTGTATTATAGGACATTTGGTGATAGTGGAGCTCTGAATATGTTATTGTATAATTGTTTTGGTATCGGCTTCGTATCGATTCATATCATGCCATAGTTAATAGTTATCGTGCTTTATACTATTCAAATATTCATTTTTATGTATTGTATTCGAAAATCTATCTATCGACTTATTACAAAATACGTATCTATCTATGTATGTTTTATAAAGTAAAATTATTTGTATTTCATTTATTTTGGCAAACGATGATTTCGTCGACAAGGGTCTACTCCGCAGCAAGTTTCAGACACCCGTAGATACGAATTTTGAATCTCTAGCCGATTATATGAGCCCTCTAGAGGTGAAGCGAGCCAACTGTAATAGTAAAACTTTATTTTTTATTTTTAAGCACAATCACGTCTTTACTTAGTGTTTTGTCTTGGGAGATAGAACACTATTTAAATGTGTATGAACTGAGGTTACTTCACTTTATCGATACTTTAAGACGTGTAAATTATTACAACGCACCTTTTTTTCTAAAATAACACTTGGCCCACTTCACCTCTTATGGGCCCATATATTATATTATGTAAATATTCCGAAAAATAAAAACACGCTCTTGTACTAATTCTACTTTTATTTATTATGATCAGGACCGGTTTCGCTTATCACGAGCATTTTCATTTGATGCTCATGAAATCGTCAGAAGAAAATGCTTATGATAGTCATATTAAATAATTGTGAAATTATTACTGAAGGGTGTTTTATTTTTTCAATATAATGCCATTCCACCAAGTATTGACAGTGAACATCTTGATACTTATATTTTAATAAGAAAAAAAAAAGAGGCGATTCTCTTCGAAAGAAATTTTTCAATTAACTATTTTACATCTAATAGAACCATGCATTAATTACTAAATGGTAAGGTACATTTTTGGCGTCCATTTTCAATTATTGTTGGGAAGGCATTATATTTAAAAAAAAGCACTTGTTTGTTATTCCACTGTATTTCAATTATTATAGATCAGGATAAGATTTATCAACTTATTTTTATCTAAAAAAAAAAGTGGTTACAATATTAATGGTAAGTTATAAAAGTCAATTGCTGTTAGGCATGCATCTTCATTGTTATTCCTGCTGCACAGTAATGTTACAATTATTAAGTGAAGTTGACATAATAATGCCGTTTTGAAGTATGTATACATTTTGATTAAATTAACTTAATTACAGTAACGAAAATGCTACGTATAAAACGCGTAACACCTTCTTACACATATTTTTACTTTTCAATTATCTTTCCTGATCCTAATAGTTTAAAAAAGTGTATGTTTATTTTAAAGCCTCCACGTTAACGTTAACGTGAAACATCTACACAATCAAATTATCACACACATACCAACACACTGTAAATCAAATCGAATAAAACGGTTCGCGAATACTTACGTAACCGAAATGTCGCCTTTCGTTTTCTTAAGCGCGGTGATTACATGCCAAAAACTTTGATTTTACAAGTGAAATAAATTAAAATTTAGTCCAGTGCTGTCACATAAATTCAACGCCGTATCAGAAAATCTAAAAAGAGGCTGTTAGAAGTCTTAATTAAAAATGATTTAGTGGCATTCTTTTATAATTTGTACATATATCATTTTTATAAATTGTTTCATTTCATTTGATAATTTTTTGTCACACCTTGTCATTAGTCTAACTTTTTTTTAATACTTGTCTTCTCCCAATGTGGAGCATATGGCTTCCTAATAGAAGTATCCCAACGTAAGTTTTTCTACGAAAACTTTTTGTTACTCAATGGCTCTACCTATCTTTTTCAAAGAGAGCAAAAATAATGGAACGATAGGTCTAAGACAGGACTAGTGATTTACTTATCGCTCTCACTACGCCCAGTTATTAAAGGATCGGAAGGGTGGGAGGGAATTTTTCGACATCACATACACACCCTGCCTACGAACAAAGATCGTTAAAGTGCTGTTCGTACTAGAACTGGTGTCCCTGAATTTGATTTATTTGCAATCTGCCAGTCGGCTGCAATTAAGTTTTGAAGGTTCATATATATTTCATTTTACTAATCTCTTTTTTAAACCACGTCCGCTGCCAGTGTGGGGTGTATGGACTCCTAACAAAGTTTATTTCAACCGAAATATTTCTACGAGAACTGCTTGTTACTCAGTTAATCAACCCCTGTATTTTCAAGGGATAAAACGATAGGATTAGGGCAAAACCGATGCTCCTTCTAAGTTAGCTTTTTTATTTTTTTATTCGATAAACTTTTTTCTTTTCTTTTCTGCATCACACCGAAGATGATATCTCCTCAATGATACAGCTAAGATAAATTTTATTAAGGTACAATTTGAAAGGCAACAATAAATAATAATTACAAATATATAGATATTAATAAAGGTTTATTAAATACAAAGAATTGGTATAATTACAAGTAAAAAAAAACAATTAAATAATAATAAGCAAGAATGATAGTTAGTGGGACTAATAAACAACTTTTAATTTTGAGACAGATGTGATGAAGGATTGAATGGTGAGGGGCAGGGAAGGTAAACTTTTTCTCCAAAAGAAGTAGCAAATTTCTTGAAGTGACAGAAATTTTCAGGAGGTTAGATGCGCGGAAATTTCAAAGACTGCGCAGACCGATCAAACATTAATTAGATAACTGTCTTGTAGTGCGCGGCCGCGTGCGCGCGCAGCTTGGAGGGAACGTTGGACAGGACTAGAAGTTATGAGTAGGAGGTAATTAGAAATACATATCACATACATCCATTTTTTCGGACTGAAATCAATAAATAAATTGAAAGTCAATCTAGAAAAACTGTCTGTACTGGTATTCGAACTCTTGATCTCCGTATCCGAAGCCAACGCACGGCCATGCAGCCGCAACCAACCGTTAGATTTGATCATATAAAAGTATATTGTTATTATTTTTTAAATTACTCTTTTTTTTAAGCTCCGTGAGCGCCTCCCTTTATGACGTTACACCACCAAACTCACACCGCTCGGCAAACATTGTCTACCTTTTGTGAACTGGAAGCGTCAATTTGACGGTCCTTTTTTTCACACCATTAATTAATGATAGCGTGTTTTGTTTGTCTTTTAATTGGGAAGCGGGCTTTTTAGGGATTAACACACGTGTTATCCGGCTTTTATGTTACACACACACACTCGACCAACGGCGGACAATATTGTCAGAACTCATACTAATAAGACTAATAGTAAACATTGGTTTTTACTTCCACCCTTTATTACTTATTATGATGTTATCGTGACGCAACTTAAGTGATATAGCGGATATCGCAATCGACCGATCGAACAAAAATACTGCATTTTCTAAGCCATAGTCGGTTCTTTGTTTGTATGTCTGTCTATCTTAACTCAAAGTCGAATTCCTAGCCTGATGTTTTGCCCGACTATCTTTCTATATATTAATAGTCGATAAGGTCCGTCTGTATGAGTGTATGAGCGTCTGTAAGGTGTCCTCGACCTTCCAGTCTCCACTTTTTTAAATAAAATAAAATAAAACAAAACAAAACAAAATTAAATTAAATTAAACTAAATAAAATTAAACACAATGCAACAAAAATCTCACGTTGCTGTGCAACGGGTTTACAGCTAGTTGGATATAATTTGTTTTAACCCTTTCCTTACTATGCAAAAAAAAGCACGCGATCATGAGCTGTGTATCCGTCACACATCAGGCAAACGGGAGTAAATCATGACAATTATATAACACTACTAAAATATTTCAATTATTGCATTACTTAATGCGTAAATGTATAAGGGAGGGATACCTGAATTTTAGGCCGAGTATTTATTATGTATACAGTGAAATTTAAATGATTAGAAGGTATGTATACTATTTACACATCTTAGTTAAGAAAGGGTTAATTCTGATCATACTTTAACTTTAATAAATACTATATACCTCCCTTTGTTCTATTTTTTATACTTATACTGATGTATTTCCAGCGAAAAATGGATACGGATTCCGCTGATTAAAAAAATTCTCTTGGACTCTTTTCAAAAACTATCTTAGTATTAGTTAGAATTCAAAATTGTTAGTTTAGTTTCCGTGAGGTCCGAATAGCTTGAAACCGCTGCTTCATTGAATGATATTACATAATAAAAATAATAAAACGTTTTTAGTACTTTTTCCACATACAATTTATTACATCAGGACCGGTTTCGCTCATGATGAGCATTGTCAACTGATAAGAAATACAATGAAACAGTGATATTTATACAAAAGTTAAATGAGAAAAACAAGGTTCGACAAACAATTGGTATTACAACAAAGCAAAAGAATTGAAGCAAAATACAAGGAAAATAAACTATAAATAAGAAGTTGAAGACCGCTTGGCAATGAAAACTATTACAACAAAAACCAAGTATTGACAGTGAACACCTTAAAAGTGATATTACATAATTGAAATTCTTGGCACCCGTTTCATGCAAAATGAGATTTTTTCGTATTTTGATACTTAGCCCCTTTTTACTTTTTGGTATTTGATTGACTTTATACTCTGTTCACGTCATCAGTATAGATAAAGTGAAAACGTCACTGTCATATTTGTTAAAGTCGTGACGTCACATTTTTGATTTTCAGTAAATATCGAGACTTAATTTGATATTTGTCTCAAATATCAGTAAACAATAAACGCTCTTAACTTCTTGTTCGTAGAGCAATTTTAATCATCTAAACTCGAAATGCCATTAACGCAACGCATAATTTTATTCAGTTAAACGTAAAAGCGTATCTGTAGATAAAAAAACGAAATGCGATTCGAATAAAGAATAAATTCCTCCGCAATTCGTGTTGGAAAACACTCGTAAAATGAAGTAAAATTTAGAGCATCATAAATTTATATTGTTTTTTACTGTATTACGCTATAGGTTTAAGTGCCCCCCAGCCTCCCCTATTTTTAATACTCCGATATAAGAAGATAAGCGTCTCCCATGCATTAAAGCGGGAAATTAAACAATAATAATGAAAGATTAAACAGCAGTTGTATGTCTTATGCTTCTTGGGAAAGTCACTAACTGCTTCCTCGTGTCTTTGAAAGATTTCGCAAGTGAAGCAAAAATGTAAGACTTCCGCTCAGAGAAGCTCATTTTATTATAATTTATTTTATGAGTATTTTAGATCGTTACGTATAGACAGTGACTCCTAAGACACTCAAGCACCAAAATAAGAGTGGAAAGCTAGCAGAGAGGTAATAAAGCGCTACCAAAAAATGTTTTAAATGTACAACTTTATTGATAATTGTCAATAGGTATAAAATTGATATTAATTATTTCTATCGTGTTTTAAATTCACTAGTGATTATTCTACTAGTCCTTTCTGAAATAAATTATCATTTGGCCGAACAAAGAATATCGTGTTCCTTGCCCTGTACATCGATTTCACTGCCAAGAGTTTTTTGATCAACTGTCTCCTCGACACCAATTTTTTTTTTCAATAATATGTTGAATGTACGCATTAATTTTGTTTTTAGTGTTTATAAGTAAAATATATTAAATTTAATAACTTATTTTTTCATTGATTCAATACTATTTATATGCAGAGTTGCCAATAAACAAATATAATTTAAAGATAAAGTTAACACACGTGATCGTTGTTTTAATAAAAGCCGAGATCGTGTTTCACCACATGTGGTGACCCTAGTTCAACATGTGGGTCAAATTGCAAAAAAGTTCAGCTTTCTTCACAAGTTGATATAAAATATTCATCGGATTTATGGAACACATAGAAAATAATATTTATATACTGGTGTACGTTTGGCATTGAAGCGGTAATTGACAATAAAAAAATAACAATCTTGGATAAGAATTTCAAATGAATCATAGACAATAAAATGTAGGACACGCAATTATAACAAATATGATGACATATAACTGTCGTAATGTTTTTTTAGATATGACAAACTATACCCATTGTTACTTTATTACACTCGTATTTCACCAAATAATATGAGAGACGACGAATGACAAGGTTAAACTATAACAATTTTAGTTTCAATTTAGAACTATGAAAAATTGGTATCACATATAAAAGAGCAGGCCAAAGTGTGTGAATTTCCTGCCACCTGCTGTGCAATGTATGTTATTTCTGATAATAACATGAATGATATAAGTGTAATGGTGAATGCTTTCGCAGTGTCGCCTTTCCATTCTTTGTATCGGTCTCGATTGTGTGAAATTTATGACCCGCCGGGGACCCGGGTCTAGGCCGCGTGACCAAAGTGTTAGAATTTCTAATGAAATTTCGATAGAGCACATGCGATCCGGCGCGCAGTACAAACGCTCTCTCGTACGGCAGGGCCCATAACTGCAGCAGAACACCGCATGGTAGGGTGACAGCACTTTTCTTTTTACTCATACTTTGTATAACCTACAAAATTTCTGATGAAAATATAAAATCATTTTTTTGTTGTATATTCATTCGATGACAATCCGTACCTCATCATATACAACCCACGTTTAATCTTGAGTAACAATTTTATAATTTTGTTCTAACGACAATTCGTTCACAGATTGTAAAACTGTGTACACAGAATGATTTAGAATACTTGCTAAACAATTTAATAATAAGATTTCTTAAATAGATGGCTGCCACAGACGAGATATCTTTTCGTGCTCAACACGCCTGAGTTACCTCGTCAATAATTAATTCAATTATTAATTGAAAATTATAGCCGGCGTGCTAGGTACAAACGTGTTTTTTTCTACGGCTGCCAAAAGGCTAAAAGCACCACATTATTTAAAATTTACCAAGAATCTTAATCAAGATTCAAAAAATGGAACCAATGTCTTGTTTTCCGATTCATGTTTATATTATTATGGCAATTCGAAAGTTAATATTATAAAAAATGCGTAGTCGAGTGATCAACGTCGTGTATCTCAGCTACGGTGGTCACGGGCTCAAATCCCAATATGGACAGTTTCATAGATTGATTTTTCAACCAATTTGTAGATTTTTGTTTGAAGAAATGGATGTCAGTAGTGCCTGAAATTCCCGTAATGGTTTTACTATCAAACGTGATCAAGTCAAATGGCATATTGTTAACATACTGGTCAAATCATGAGCCAATCAGATTGCAGGATTTGAATCAGCTGACTGAATGTCATTCAGTATTTGGTATTAAATGTAAACAATCAATCAATGGTTTTTTGGAGTCATAAAAGGAGTCACATAAACTTTCGGCTGTCCTAAAAGAATAATGGAAACTTGAGACTGGGCCGCGTTTGATATTGGACACATACATTTTTAAGGTTATTAACGTTTGTAAGGTAATATTACCGGTTGGATTTTATGAACAATTAAGTACTTTTAGACATTGAATATTCTAGAATCTAAATCATAGGTCACTGGAAGTTTTCTTTGATATCTTGTGTAATGTTTACATAAATAATTCGCATAAGTCGAATGAGTCGCCAGTTTTAAGAGCAGTTTGACTGATCAAATCATTGCCTTTGAGTAGTGGACATTTTTGAACTGTTAGTAAGGTTTTACTATTAAATATATTTGAAATTTGTTTGTCCAAAATATTTCTATATATTTATGTATTATGTACTGTTATTTATTTTAACTATATTTGTCATGATGAATGGGCGTCAGCTGTAATGCCATGGCTTGGAACAATAAATAAATAAAATCAAAATATTTCTTTGAACTTTATTCCACTTTATTTAATAGGTCAGGACCGGTTTCGCTCATTGCGAGCATTGTCGACTGACAGTTGACAGTTATGTTGACAATGCTCGCAATGAGCGAAACTGATCCTGACCTATTAAATAAAGTGGAATGAAGTACAAAAGAATATTGTGTTTTTATTAATATAATGCCTTTCCACCAAGTATTGACAGTGAACACCCTAAAAGTTATAAATAAATAAAAGTTGATTTCTAACGTTGTCTTTTATGTACCGATTTTTTAGACAGCAAAAACAAGTCACCGTACTCACATAGGGCCGTTCAAAATTTACGAGGCAGTAAATCGAGGCGGGACAATGATTTCCGAAAGTGCCTTTAGATTTTAGCAGCAGCCCTCTCCGTCCGGTACACAATACCGGAGAGGAATTTAATACTGAACGACGCATCCATATTATTCTTTGTTTGTATTGCGATCTGCTTTGAATCGGTTCAATATGCAATTAATGCGAATGTCTTATTTTACAGCCGCGCGTGTGTTTAATAGCCCTGTAAAGGTGTATCTACGATTGGATGTTTTATTTGTTTATGTACTTTAAAGCTATTTAAACATGTCTGCTTGATTTTTTTTTTAAGATTTCGACTGAAGGTGCTTGGTGGAATTTCAATATTAAATTTGAATCGTTCAAATTATGTACATTCTCACAAATTTCAAAGGCGAAACCCGGGTCGTTAGTGACAAAATTTGTGAGAATGTACATAATTTGAACGATTCAAATTTAATGTCTGCTTGATATTTATATTTCTGTATAATCTTTATCACCCGACTCCGCTCAGGATAGATTAAAACTCATTATAAGCACATACCACGCTCACTTTCTACCAAATCACAAACAAACATGTAAATCCTTAAGAAAAACACAGTTTTCCTTTGTACTTATTTCCACATTTATTTACCAAGATCAAGACAGGATTCGCTCATGGCGAGCATTATCATGTGATAAGAAATATAACTTAACAGTTTTTTCGATGAATTCGGTGGTTACTTTGTGGAAGTTCATTTCAATATAAAATTACATAGATTATTCCACGTATTCTGCTACAAACGTTGACGCGTGTTTCGCCTCTTTCAGAGGCACCATCAGACAATCATACATTCACAAATCCATCGAAAGTATAACTCAAAACGATTAATTTAAATATGACTTAAATTTCCTAGTAAATTAACATAAAACTTCTACAATACAAAACCCACCAACCCACAAAAACACACTATTTGAGGTATTTAAAGCACAAGACATATTATCTATATATTAATAGTCGATAAGGTCCGTATGTCCGTCCGTCCGACCAGATTTCACACCTTCCAGTCTCCACTTTTTTAAATAAAATAAAATGAAATAATATAAAATAATATAAAATAAAATGAAATAAAATTAAATAAAATTAAATTAAACTAAATAAAATTAAACACAATGCAACAAAAATCTCCCGTTGCTGGGCAACGGGCTTACAGCTAGTATTATATAAATGATGCATTATTATCCAAAATTACTATTTTATCATCTTTTAACAGTAGTTTCATATAAATAAATTCCAGTTCGCAGTTCGCACTAGCTTATTACTTTCACCGTATTTTTGCGACGAAATCAAAAGAACACGTCCAAACCTACACGCGTCAATCAGAAATATGTGCCAGCTCCACAACGAACGAAACACATGCCACACGTGCCTACATGGCAGACGGCAGTGTCCGTGGGTCTGTGCTTCTTCAAATATTGCATCTCAGCATACGCCCAACCCTTTAGTGCTCCCGGTTCTTAATTTGGAAACTCTTATTCTAATAGATCGTTATTAACAAAAACAACGTCCATTCTAGACTCCTTGAATTGTTTGATAGATATCTCAATTTTTCTCGGTCCACGAATATTCTGGCTTGAAGCAGAAATCTGATTTATCATAGCACAGGGGCTCGTCGGTTGACATTACTTATTTATTCATACTTTTTCAAAATTGCTCAGTACTTCGCATGCTACCATTATAAAGGTTTATGTTTTGAGTAATAATTCCACGTTATATGCTGCTTTCACATAGCGCGTTTATCACCTCGACAGAAGCGTCTCGTGAAATCTCTTATGTCACACATTTGCAGGACTACGGCACTGCGTATTTATACAATAATCCACAATAGATGAGTAATTATGTAAGTAACTCATACATTTCTCTGTAATACATTGATTTCCTGATAGAAAATAAATTAAAATAGTAAATTGCTTCTTAAAAATTGATAGGCATTTTAATAGAGTACCGTTTCACATTTTGAGTAGGTAGATAGATATAATAAAAAGTGCAGTTTTTATGAGAAAACACAATGGTCTTTTTCAAGATACAATTTTCATCACATGAATTACACAAATGTATTATTAATAAGAAAGACTTTACATGATATATGTAACGAAAATGCAGCTACAGCAAAATTTTGATATTGATCTCTATACAAAGAAAATACTAATAATTAAAGTTGACAAACATTTAGTAGAAATAAACTTATTTTTCTATCAATTATCCTATGTAAAGTGATTAAATTAGAACAAATCTAAAATGAGGAATGTGTAGTCTTTATAGATATTATATAACTAAATATTTATAAGTAATATAGTAAACTAGTTGGCAGTGCTATTTGTCAACATTCGCTCAACACCCACTCTTTCTGCATACGCATTGTGCTCATTTGTAGTGCTGTGATGTGCGTTAAGCAGAAGTGAATATACAAATCTAAATTGTAATATATCGTATGTGACAAATCAACAAAAAAATATCTGTGTACAGCCTGTGTAGACCATTCGTAGGTGTGCATCTGCACTAATCTTATCCATCTCGTGCATGTAATGTTTTTGACAGCTATCAAATTTTAGTAAATATCACATAACAGCTATTGTATATATATATATATATATATAATGGCGATAAGCGTTATTCAATAAGCATTAGTCAGTCCTTATATTTTCTTTATTGTATTCATAAAATAACTTAACTAAAATCTAATTGCTTCATATTCTTGCTCACATCTCGTTGATTTTTCTATACAGGTGTAGTTGTTATTATACCCGTGAGGTAAATTGCTTTTTTATTGCGGTCCTGATGCGTCCGGGCTTTAAAACACCTGCCGCGGTTTTCAAACCTGCCGCGGTAGCCCAAAACTTTTGCCGCCAAATTTTAATTGGCCCGAAGTGCGTGAGCTATGATTATGCTCTTCGATGCAAGAAGAAGTTCCGAATTTAAGTAAAAGGTTGGCACTGCTGCATTTTTCAAAAAATACATGAGGAAATAATGCTGACACTATATACCTACAAGGTGCTCACAATTTAATTGTGTTATGGACGCATTCAAGAGAGATATATGAAGGTGCAATTAGGCTCCAAACAATAACCGTATTGGAATATAATATGTGACTATAATTATTTTAAGATTGTTCACTATCAATACTTGGTTGAAAGATATTATATATTCAAAAAAAAAAATACTCATTTGTAATAATTCCACTTTTATTTAAGGTGACGAGGATCGGTTTCGCTCATGACGACCATTATCAACTGATAAGAGAATACAATATCAATTCTGGAAAGGAAAAAGCACATAACCCAAACATAACAAATTTTACAGGAGGCACAAAAAATGTGTTTTGATGATTTTCGGCCATATGCAAATTATGAAATCATGAAGTGCACGGAGATTTTTAAACTGGTATTTAATTGACATAATCGAATATTTATTATTTAAGAAATTATCTAGGAAAAACCTTTTTTCAGTCTTTTTTCTTGGTGTCAATTTTCACAGGTCCATCTTTTTTCAAACATAAAAGCTAAATTTAGGCACTAATTCGGCATTTTCAACTTACATAATTTTGATAGAACGTGTATCAAGTTTGATACATTGTATTTATCGAAAAAAAGCTGTTTTGAAAAAACTGTGGGTTACGTCCTTTTTCCTTTCCATAGTCAATATTATTGTGCTATTTATACAAGACAAAATTAAATTATTAGTTAGTTGTTATTATAAGTGTTAAATGAATTTTTAAATAAAGATACAAAATATCGATTAAGTGACACTAAATTGACCATAACTATGCTTATTACCTTTTAAACGTTATTTCAAAACATAAAGCTTCTGAAACTTTATATCGATAAATCTTACAATCAAAACACATGTCAATATTGTATCTCTCTTTAGACGTAATCGATCAGATTTCCACGTCAGTGATTAGACGTCTGTCGTGACTTGTGACATTTCTATTCGGTACAAATGATTATTGTGATTGATGATGACATTTCACGCTTCTCACGGCTTCTTAGAGATGCTGAAGAATGTCTCTTGTATTCCTGGACAGCATCAGGAATTAATCAATCACCATGCTGAAGACTGTGCTGGTCACTAGGCCGAGTTCTAAATTTGAATTCTTACATGATAAATGCATTATTCATTATGATGTGTTTCGTGTTATATCTACCTACATTCGTTTCTTCGAGCCTGGTAAATGGTTTTATAAAATATATTGAAATAAATGAATTATCAAACTTATAAAATTGGAATTTTACTTCAGAAGTATATGTGATAATAATTTATTGCATGTATTTCTGTCCGCCTGGTAGAATACAAAATGACATCGATCTAAGCAGTTGCTTCTAAGACCTCCAATCCCGGGATCAGGAACCCCGACCAATTTTCCAATTTTGCGTCTTAATAACTTCTGAATAACTATGAAATCTATCAAATCGTCACTTCGAGTTGACAAAAGTTCTGGAATATCTTAACTACCCACTTTTTTGGACAATGATCTCAAGCAATTCTGGCATGATATTATGGTGAATAATGAATCCCGGTATCACAAAGACGGTCCGGGATTGGATTTCCTAGTTTCTTCAAATTTTTAATCTGCCCACGTCATAATCAAATTAATTTTACATGGAACCAATTTATTTGGTGTATTTAATAACTGTGTTCATACTTAAATAACAGTAGCGACATTGCTATCCACATAATAATGTAATCATTTTGTTTGAGGGTAGATCGAAATTTCTTATTAGAAATTAGGCCTTGATACAATGTCGTACGTAAATATGATTTTTTAAGAATGTGTAGGGTGGGTCTCTTAGAGAAAATGTGAAGCCTGAGGGATGCATATTTTGAGGTCCTATTTTTACAATTCCTGAACAATGAGAAAAAAATTGCTAGTAAGATAAATAAAACTCCATTTATTAATATGAGAAATATTTAACAACTCAAAAGGTTGTGAGGCCCAAGGCAAATAACCATACCAACCTCACCCAAGAGCTGGAAAAAATGTATACTGTGACGTGTATGTTAACAAAATTTCATTTTCAATATATCAATCTTATTGTAGCTTTAATTATATTAAAATTAATAATTTTAATTTTGTGGTCAATAAAGTTATAATGAATAAAAAAGAGAATAAAAATACGATGTAATGATTTGAACGATATCAAAGTTCCTATATCTATTAGTCGAAGGCTTTGGTTTTTTTTATTCAGCTTATACACTTTTGGAGTACTAAGTCAATACTTGGTGGAAAGGCATTATACTAAGAAAAACACAATATTCATTTGTACTTATTTCTACTTTTATTTTCTAAGATTATGACCGGTTTCGCTCATGGCGAGCAATATTAACTAATAAGAAATATAATTTTACAGTGTTATTTATACAAAACAGACATTAATAACTTTTATAATAATGTTATGGATTATATTTTTTTCTGAAACACTGTTTAAATGTTTGGTTCAACTTTTATTCCATATATCATAATTGTACACTTTTATATAAATCACTAATCTTATAATCGAATAATAGCAACGTCAGTTTCAAGGCGTCTCTACTGGATCGATGACCGGTCGATTTGAACTCTTGAATTGAACTGAATGGAAGGAGAGTAGGATATCGGTTTTGGGCGTTGAAAGGTTATTGTTGCAATTATAGTATATCATAGAGTATTAACATAGTACTCTATGACAAGATGTCGAGTATACATAACAATAAGAATAAGTGAATCTGTCATGATATCAGATGGGACTTAAGATATGTCAAAGTTAACTAAGCACATTGACTAACGTTTTTGATAATATAATTGCTTAATTTTAGTTTAATTTAATTTAGTCTTATTTTGTTAGAATAATTTATTATGTTTTCAATGTTCACTGTAAGTTGTAAAACTATTGATTTATTCTAAGAATAATATCTCATTGTGCTTTTATGTACAACAGTTTCTTTTCAAGTATAAACTAATCTTTTCAAATGGATTTTCTAACATAAATACTTTTATCTAGATTTTTCTCTTACTTTTCTGTTAGTGGATAAAGATTTTTTTATACGCTTTAAGTCCATGTTTACTGTTGAATTTATTACTAAACTATCGATAAAACAAGATGAAAACTTTCACTCGCAGACTACGGAGCTTTTTGGAAAAAAACTTAACTGCCCAACGGGCGGACGTTGCACTTTTTCCGATTTAAGACTTTTACTGCAAGCACTTTTTCTTCGATGTGACTTTTACTCCTCATACGGTATTCTAGCGGAATAATATACACTGGAAAATTCAGGAAACTTGACAAAACATACTTTTTTTACTATACTTTACCTTTTTCTATTTTAATATGGCGTCGTAGGATGACACCAGAATGTTAGCACAATTAATATCATTAAAACATGAATTAACGAAAGTTATGTAACCTTTATAGGAACAATAGATTTTTTTAAAGAATACAATATGAATCTGACAAAATATTACGACATATAATACATATCATCACCTTTCTGGCACCAACAAACCTGCACACAAAACGAATTAACTATACACAGATATTTTTTGACATCAATCCTTTGTCTGGAATAAACTATTTGTGCATTTATTATACCAATTTGCCAAAAAGAGAATTTATTTAATGCTAATTTAAAGGCATGTTGTTGACATTTTAAACTATCATTTGTTTAATATCGACATCAATGCATCTATATTTTGATATAATAATTATCTACATTCATTTACTAAGCATCAGTTCAAGATCATCCGTGCACTTGAATGCCTGAAGATGCCGAAAGGCGAAACCCGGGTCGTTAGTGACAAAATCTGTGTGAATGTACATAATTTAAACGATTCAAATTTGAGTTTATATTCATTTACAGAATCACAGAATTGGCCAGAAGGCTGCATGTTTCCCACACCTGTCCTATAGCAAACACGGTAATTATTGAAAGGATTTGACAAAAAACTAATATGTACTTATAAGAATTTTTAATATAACATTATTTCTTTTAGACGTTTAATCAATAAAAAACGTTTTAATTGAGTCTTCAATATTCTAGTGTTATAAAAACTGCCGCCTTTGATTCTAGAGCTAGAGATTCGGTTGCACTATTTAAATGCATGATAACATATGTATATATTAAGGCATCCAATCCCAAACTCTTTTTGTGATCCATGTATTTCGGGATTTACAATTTTACGGATTCCGTGATTGATCATTCACCATAAAATCGTGTCACAATTGTTGGAGATTCTTGGAGAATTTCGGGATTTACAATTATTAAGGAATGTGAGTTTTTTGGGATCCCGGTATTGGTCACTGGAAAAAGTCAGAAATTGAAAGATTTTTAAATCATCTAAAAAATAAGATAAAACAGCTTTTTTTTTAGCTCGCTGAAGTATTTTAAAAAATTTTGCTCACAGACAGATTTTAAAAACTTGGGAATTTATGGATTTCCCAAAATGAAAAAACGGGATTTAACGATTTTTGACTTCGTATATTCAATACCGGGATTAGTACTATCACGATCCCGGCATTGGAGGCCCTAGTATATAACTATTATATCGGTTGAAAATGTGAAAATGCAGCAAAAGCCCCTCCCCGCCCTCGTTGAGGTCAACGGGCTTACAGCTAGTGTTTAATAATTTGTTTGAAACTAATTCATACCTTTGTAACTTTTATTGATTCACTATCGCTACAGATGTGGGTCATTTTACTTAAAATTATTACAATTTTTTCTATGGCTTCTATGAATAGCTCCACGAGTATCTTTTTCGCCATAATACTCTCGTCAGTTCACCATCCAATGCCGATTATACAGATTTAACGATCCGTTTTACGCGCGCAGAGAGTCGCTCCGTTTGGCGCGCGGCTGACGTTCCGGGTTCGAATCCCAGATTCGTTTTAACAACTTAAACGCTCGCGAAATTGAGCGCTTTTATTTTATTATTTGCTCTTAGGTCGTATAAAACGCGCTGTAAAGGCCAACGGCACGTTTTGTCTCATCAAATCTCTGCACATTTCTATTTGGCGTAATAAATGAGATTTGTCACGATACTTACGTATGTGTGCCTCCCCTAACTGCTGCCATATTTCATCGACTGCCTCGTGAAGAAACTGGGCAGTAACAATAAATAATTTATGTTTCGTATTCCGCATTTTCACATTTTCAACCGATGTAATAGTTATATACTAGGGCCTCCAATGCCGGGATCGTGATAGTACTAATCCCGGTATTGAATATACGAAGTGAAAAATCGTTAAATCCCGTTTTTTCATTTTGGGAAAAAAAAAAGCTGTTTTATCTTATTTTTTAGATGATTTAAAAATCTTTCGATTTCTGACTTTTTCCCAGTGACCAATACCGAGATCCCACATCCCTAAATAATTGTAAATCCCGAAATTCTCCAAGAATCTCCAACAATTGTGACACGATTTTATGGTGAATGATCAATCACGGAATCCGTAAAATTGTAAATTCCGAAATACATGGATCACAAAAAGATTTTGGGATTGGATGCCCTAATATATACATATGTTATCATGCATTTAAATAGTGCAACCGAATCTCTAGCTCTAGAATCAAAGGCGGCAGTTTTTATAATACTAGAATATTGAAGACTCAATTAAAACGTTTTTTATTGATTAAACGTCTAAAAGAAATAATGTTATATTAAATATTCTTATAAGTACATATTAGTTTGTTGTCAAATCCTTTCAATAATTACCGTGTTTGCTATAGGACAGGTGTGGGAAACATGCAGCCTTCTGGCCAATTCTGTGATTCTGTAAATGAATATAAATTCAAATTTGAATCGTTCAAATTATGTAAATTCACACAGATTTTGTCACTAACGACCCGGGATTCGCCTTTCGGCATCTTCAGGCGTTCAAGTGCACGGATGAACTTGAACTTAAAGTATGTAAATTCCTTACATATTCCGACCGAAAATTCCTGTTCCCGGCCAAAGATTCCCCAGTAAATGTTTACTGCGGCCTTATGTCGAATCCGAAAAATAAATGCGGCCTTTAGAGAAAAAAAGGTTCCCCAGCCCTGCTATAGGACAATGAAAACTGCCACTTTTGTTAAACAATTAATTTTAATTCTTCAAAAATGTACATAAAGCTTTATTTTTTTCAATCGAGTTTGACGATAGTCTTTTATCCTTACTTTTAAAAAGTATTTATTGATTGTAGGAGATTTTCAGTTACGTCCTTTTGTCGTACCAGCTTAGCACGCTTGCCGTACAGTCAAAGCTCACAGCATATGTTTGTTTTTAAAATATTGCCGCAATCTATAATAGTTACATATATAATAGAATATTTTACCATTTGGAATTTTCATTTTTTAATTGTATGCACTGAAATTTTGTAACAAAATATCTCCGGCAATTTATTCCATGTCTCTTAATACGTATACTAATGGCATTCATTATTTTATAATCAATATTGTAGCGTGCATTTCGGAGTATGGTATGCAATATGCATGAATCTCGACAGCATATTTTATGAACTATGCAAGATTTCAGATAACTCCTTTATAAAAAGATGGATTGTTTGAATTCTATAAATATTTTATTTTTACATATTTTCTACTTCCATTAATTAAATAAATACCCCATAATGAGGACGAGAATGATATGCTTATAAGTAATGAATTATTTTTCTAAGCTTATTATTGATTCGAGCGTTGCATCCAAAAGTGATTTGAAATTTCTAGGAAAACTATAATATATTTATGCCCAATAATTGGTCAATACAAGATGAACAAATACCCTCAAATATGTATTTTAGTTCTTCAATAAAATAAGTTTATCTCTTCTAAGCCATTTTATATAGATAATCAATGTAAGCCTAAACACAGTTCTGACGAAGGCGTAAGTTGAAATAGCTGTAAATTTTTATAATTGTGAATCTAAAATACATCGATTTTTTCATCTTATTTTAATTGAGTTTTACTTGGCAAATGCCAATTGAATCGAGACGTCTATTACATGTTGAATCCTACTTTATCAGATAGTTACCGATTTTTTTTTTTTTTTTTAATATTTATGCTATTTATAATATTCCGAATAACGATGAATGTAGTACTGAAACACTGATATCGATGCCAATGCGCCACATATTTTAAAATAGTCCATTCCCAGGATCTCTAATTTTGAATTGGAAATATATTTTTTTACTTTTACTTCAACTTGAAAGCATATTATCACATGTGCTCATTAGAGGTGAAGTGAGCCAAGTGATATTTTAGAAAAGAATAAGTTAGATGCGTTGTTATATTCTACACGTCTTAAAGTATCGTAAAAGTTAAGAAACCTCAGTTAATACACATTGAAATAGTGCTATCTCCGTAAAATAAAAATATGCAATCCACCAAAACACGAAGTAAAGACATGATTGTCAATGAAAAAAGATTCATCATTTTACTAGTTAACTCACTTCTCTCGAGGGTTCATATAATTATATAATGTTTACTGTTGATTCTTGTTGGAAAGACATTAAAGAATATTATAAATATAAAACTTTCGTTTTAGTAGGTTATTCCAAAAAGTATTGACCAAGACCTTCTTCTTTAAAAAATGTGGATAAGTAATAGTACAAAAGTAAGGTTTTATTTTTTAATTATTATACTTAATATTTCTACTATAATTGACAATTAAATGAACGTATCGTTTTTTTTATTATGGGCTCACTGTCGAATTACGTTCATTCAAAATAGCTGAATCTCAATTATTTTATGCCCATTATAAAATATGTCGAAAATTGATTGTTTATATGTCGTTAAAATAAACTTTTTACTATAAAGTCTTGGTCTCGAAATAATTTATCGTCGGAGATGCAGGCAGCTATTTCAATTCATTTCATCCGCTTGCATTTTGGGCGTCTTTCCTACAAAGCGGAGTTCTCTGCTAAACGTGGTTTGATTGGCATCCAATTTCAGCAGACGGCTAGCATTCTGCATATATTTTCTTAATCTTAACCCTATCAGTGATGCCATACGCCATGATTATTGTATAATTGTTTAAACAGAAGCATCAGTTGTAATTAATATATTTGACAACGTCGGCGTTTGTGGTCTATTAGAATAAGCCTTATATAGATGATCGTCCGGGACTCAATTCCCGGAAACGTCAATATAAAATTGAATCGTAGCCATGCGTTGCTCAAGTTGATCTCCTCGGGTGACTAAAAATCATTATCGTGTATATCTTATATAATTAAAAAATATCTACCTTTTTTGTGTTTTAGCTGTAATCCTTTTTTATATAAAATTTTCAGTAAATCTAGACTTGTTGAATATTCCATAAAAGTTGTTCACTAGCAATATAGTTTCATCAACTTCATACTGCAACTTAATTAATTTACAAGTTACCAGCGCCATCGAAGAGAAATGCACATGGCAATATATTTCTTTCGGCTTATACGAGGCCAAAATGAGAATTCCACCATTCTTGAGAATGTGAAGCTAAATGTTCCTGATTATTTTTTGAGAAATCGTTAGCATGAATTGTCTGTTCTCTCGAGCGTAGACCCAGCCTACCAATAGGGATGCCACTGGAGAGAGCTTTAACGGTGTTAAATACTGTTGCTTCGGATGTCGACATATTCCACGTGGACGACAATCTTTTTTAAGGCGCAGTTATCTAAAATTATAAGATCCACTTTTTTTTTTAAATCATTCCACAATTTGAACAAATGATTACGACCGGCAATTTTGCATTATAATGAAAAATATCAGTTGACCACTCAATTTTACAATATTATTAGCTTAAACTAATGTGAGCAGATGTCTTGTTTTCATGCTGCGTGTACCGGTGTCTCCCAACACAGCCTCAATGTCCCACACCCGCAGTAACAATTATAAAAAAAATGCAATATCAAAATCCTGGCGGTATAATCTAGATTAGTAGATGAATGAGTGGCCTTACACCTTCAGTAAATAATAAATTTCAATGTAAAAACTGTATTTTTTATATAATTTCATATATGTCTAATATGACATGAAAAAACATGAATATCTAGTCAATTGTATTGTATGAAAGTGTGAGACGCTTAAAACGGCGCCCAAAAATACATTATTTTTAAGTGTCCCGGTTTGGGGGAAAAATAAATGGTCACGTTAGGTATAAACATCCACTTTCAGGGTGGTATTATTTTATTTTAAGGCTTGTGTTTTCGCCTGCATTACATTGCAGTTGATTATCTCGTTATGCAAGTGTTAAAATATGCTATTCTGTGGAAAATGCACCGGAATCTTGAGAGTTAACGGATTACCCTCTGAAGGAATTCCATTCAAGTAATTTCGTGGATAATTCCATCTTCAATGTTCACCTAGATAACAGCTTTTTGTTTCGGTTACTCGTGTAAAAATTACGTTACATAATCACTGTTTTTTTTTTAAATAAATTTATCACTATCTTAGGTATCTAACTACTTTGTTTGATATATTTGCCGTTTTAACGTTTTATACGATGTATAGCATGGTTTCCTAAACTTTTTCTGCAATCGAACACTTCACGAATCCAGAAATTTGAACGGAACACCTAGCTTATTTTTTAGGTTGGATAATTTATAGCAAAACATATATATTTATAACACGTTTTATTTATTTCGAAAATAATTTGAAGCCCCATATCATATCGACCATTACTCGCCTTTCAATATGAAGATGATTTTTTTGAATGAGCCAAGTTTTTTAAATGTGTTGAAGCATATAAAACCATTTCGCGGAACACCTTTGCGGGTTCTATGGAACACCAGTGTTGTGGCGGAACATAGTTTGGGAAGCCCTGATGTATAGAATTGTGGTATAAGAAAATATCCGGATTTTTTGAAAAAATATTACAATTTTGATAGTGTTAATAACATTATAATGAAATACCAAGAACTAATAAGCTTTTTTGTATATAAACCACGTTCGGTATACGTTACTTATAATCAGTTCATATATAATATTATATTTTTTATTTTAAAGCAAGAAATGTTTAATAGGCCAAGAAGTACCCATTGTTTATAGGCCGTAATGTTGTATAAAAACTTTGTTGCCAGGTGTCGCCCCGTGTATTACGATTAAAAATAACGTTCTTCTATCTTTTAAAGAAGGGGTGGCAAAGTTTCCGACATAAAACTTTAATTTATCGTCATAAAATTCGTATCGAAGCCGTATCTCGCAGCTCTTCATAGCTACTCGTTAAATGAACGGTGGGGTGGATCAGAAAGTCTTAAAATGGGATTTATTTGTAATCGACATATTATAAAAACAATCGAATTGCAGTGATAAATCTTGGTTTTCTTTAAAAGTGCGAAAACATTTTACGCGTAGGTTGTGCATTCAATCAATTTTAACGTTTTCATAGCGCATATCCTGTTATAGCAAAAACACAATCTCGGACATTTACACTTGTTTCGGAATATAACGATAAGGTATTCGGGTAAGATTCCACATTTAGAACGAAAAAGTTTTGTTCCATAATTATTACTCCATAATTATGACTACTTGAATTCCGGAGAAAAAAATGTTTTCCGTTCTTTCAATAACACTAGTCCAGCCTTACCCTTCTATCCTTACTACTCTCTTTTCCAAGGAGAGGTTGAGCGACTGATTAACAAACAGTTCTCGTTTTTTTTTTAAAGTACATCCATTATAAGGCCACGTTGGCAGCAGACATGGAAACAACAGTTATTTAAATAGAATGATACAATAATGTTCCATACATATATTACATTGATATTTAGAGAGATTACCTTCCCTGCCCTTCACCATTCAATACCTAATCACATCTGTTTGAAAATTAAAAGATGATTTATTAATTAACTATCATTATTGTTATTCCATTGACTATCATTATTGCTTATTGTTACCTTATTACTTTATTACTGATAGTTATACCAATTATATTAAATTAACCTTTATAATGTCTATATATTTTAAATTATTATTTATTGTTGCCTATCAAATTGTTATAAACAGTGTATCTGAAAACAGCTTAACGACCGCACGTTTTTTTTTTAAATTTCACCTGGCGAAAAAAAAATTGCGATAAATTCGCAAAAATTATAATTTTACTAAATTCACTATAATTTGTTAGAAAATTGAGATATCTTTACAAAATTTAATTCTCTTAGCTTCCAGATACTTCACCTATACGCATATATGTGTCCGCCGGCCAGCAACCTTTGTTTTTCAAAGACTCAAATACGCGTCCACGGTCGTTAAGCTGTTAACTGTATCATTGAGGAGATATGTTCTTTGGTGTGATGCAGAAAGGCAGAAAGAAAAAACAAAAGTTTATCGAAGAAAAAAAAAGATATTAAGAGAGAGAGAGAGAGAGAGTGTGTGATTGCAATACCGGTATTACCGAAACCGAGATCTAGATAAATATTGTTTTATCAATAACACAATACCGGTTTTATAAATAAAAAAATACCTATGTTTTATATTAATATCAAAATTGATATATATGTTAATAAGTAGAATTATTATTAGTCTACTGTAAAAAAAGTAAAGCCTATTACATGCTTTAATTTCTCCTAACTCCATCCCTTTGAACACCCTGTGAACTTTATAGCTTTCTTCGAGTACATCTATATCCGTTTCACATTCTTTTAAGACGTGATTAAATGCACCTTCGAAAGTGGATATCGGAGAGATTCGAAGTAAAAAAACTTTCTTTTACTGCTCGGATATTTAAATTAGGAGTGTAAACCTGAATTAATGTATAGGTTATCTCTATATTAGACTCGCCATAATGTTTAGCTACTCACTAGCCAACTGTAATTTATTATTTCACCTTGCATACTAGAGTATTTGAAAAATATAATGATTGCAATACCGGATTTTTTTCAATACCGAATTACCGGTTTTGACAACAAAAAATCTACCATTTTTTTATTTAATGATTCTTCTTTCAAAATAAATCTTAAATTTGAGAAGGCTCTTTCTACAGCCAAACATTTGGAACGACGCTACATCCGATAGAGCAGTGGTTCTCATGTTCGGCCAACAAGATTTTTCTGCGGCCAACAAAATTAATGTTTTTTTTCGTAAATGAAACTGCTATTTTAATCACATCTCAAAACAAAAATTTGGTCCGGCCACGAGACATTTCCATAGAACCGCTAATTGTATAATTCGGCCTCAGTGAAACCAAAGAATGAATGGAATTATCATACAAAATTCACTCGATTTTTTTTGTAAGTCACTTGAGATCAACTCGAGGAGAATAATTAACATTGATCATACCGGGAATCGAACCCATACCCACCTGATGGGTAGAGCAAGCTCTAACCAACTAGGTGGAGGGTAACCTGCGGCCGCTTGGCTACTCTGATGTGGTCTTTTGACTTGATTAAAATATTCACTTTGATCACAAAAAGTATACGCAAGCGCTTAGAAAAAGAGCGTAATCAACCCATTATATGTTCGATGGCCGAAAAAAAGGGAGGGGATGTCAACGTTTTCTTTACACTGGCATTATGTTGAATCAGATAAATGAATTTGGATTCTAGAAATCAAAAGGTTCCCCATCCCCGGAAAAGACCATAGCAGGCGACATAATAGCTTTACAAAAAAAAAAACAAACAGTAAAAATATCAAAACTTCTAAACGATTTTTAATATAAAATGTGCAAGCTCGGCAAGAAAGTCGCCCAGTGAGAATTCAATTTATTTCCCAGTTAAAAAATATCCAAGCTGCAAACCTACTTCTAAAATTTATCGCTTGTTTAACCCAGTTCTTTTTATTTGCCATTTGGCAGTTTTACACGGGTAGTAAATGCAGTAGCCAGCAAGAATTATATGTTTTATCTTCTGAATTAATATTTTCCTACGATTCACTAACTACTGAAGTCGTTTATTTCACGTTATCATAATTGCAATGAAAGTTTATTTTAATTATTTGTAAGTCGTTGTGAAAATATTTTAATAATTATTATCACTCACCGAAGAATGTATTATATTTAAATAGTAGAAAAATTTATCAGTTTCAATGGTTCAACAATAGGTTCAATTGGTGTTTAACCGTTTGAATACCACGCAAATAAATCATTAATATGTCCCAGAGATACTGCGTGTCTTTGAGAAAAATATTTTTGCTTAATATTAACTCGAATTCAATATTTTAAAAACCTATATTGATTCATTATAGATGGAACTACACATATTCATAAAAATATTGCTTATATTCGATTAGAATACCAAGTACTTGATGTTTTAAATGTCTTGGACATCCGTGTTCGCCTGCATATGTTCCGTACACCCGTGTCCGCTTGGTAGTCAAGTGGTTAACAAAACATTTGTAATTATTTTCAAAAGATTCGCCGGTAACTTTGTGGAGTTTCATTTTGAATATAAAATTAAACGTGATAGATAATAAGGTAAAAAATAACAAATTATATATTAATTACAAAAAAAAAATGGATAGCTTTTTCGGCGTATGCCTCAGAACTACATAGCTATAACGAAATAGCTATCAGACATTTAAACAAAATAGCATTTTTAGAACTTAGTTCTTCCGTTTTGTTGAGTCACAAATTGTAACGCGTATTTCGCCTGTTAGAGAAGCATCAACGGTCAGAACATCGCAAGGTTTACAAAACTTACGGCGTCGAAACACGTGCAATGCATCACGTTATTCACTCTAACATCCTAATTCAAATTACGATTATAATATTACACTTATTAAATATGACTCTAGTGTTTCGAAGAACGATAAGCAATCTGAGGTTTTTAAACGTTTTAAAAAATTGTATAACTAAATACTTTGCTATGTTTACCCTATTATAATGGAGTTCTACCAAGTAAATGCCAAGTCAATAAATAAATAGAAAGAGTCCACATTGGCACTAATCACGAATCTGCAGCCCCGTTTTTTCTGCGATAAAAAACATAGAAAATCGAGTAACAAATTCAAGGTTTTCTATTTCGTCTTAAACTATCAATATTGAAAGTCTTCTATATTCCCTAACCTTTTCGGACTTTATATTTAAATCTCTGGCAACATAAAGATTTCTTCAGTCGTTTCGAATTCTAAGTAATCGACATTTCCCAATTCGTTTCAAATACATTTTCTCTTATATATTTTTTTAGTACGTCGAAATAAAATACAATTTACATAGTAACAACTAGTTGAGTATTCTTACAATAAGAAACTGGTTACTTGTACACTTTTATCACACTTCCCCGCCTAAGTATTTACTTATACAAATGTTCCTAATTGTATTGACTCCCAAACAAACTGGAATCTCAGTTTATCTCCCGTTTCAGGCGTCGGGAGTTTGAGGATAAACTTTATCCTGTTTTCCCGTATTGTATCTTTCGTTTCTCTGTGTACATATTTATACAGGGCCGGCGCGCGTGAAGAGCAGGCTTACACGCCGCACAAAAGTCTTAACCCGAAGAGAAACATATATTAATTAAAAGTTTTCTTGGTCATCGTACTTACATGCCTGTACGGTGAGCTTGCTGGTTACAAGGTTGGTAGTACTTGCTTAAGAGTTTCCTTTTTTTTAATTTAATATATTTTATTCTCTATAAAATAAATTACGCAGTCCTTTTGTTCTTCGTAATAGATCGACGAAGCAAACGGCTCCCAACGAAAAAAGTTCAAAAGTTTTTCATTTTATGAAACTGTACAATTTAAATTGAAAGTTATTGAGTAATGATACTCCAAATTTACTCATTGTTAACATAAAGTGTCACAAATTATTTTATGACACGGAAACTAGAAAAAGCTTCAATATGTTAATTCTTTTTTTAACGTGTGCCAAACTTAAAAAATACCGTGTAAACTAAAAACACGGATGCAAATATTTAGCAATGTAAAACTGACCCAGTGTAAAATTAATACAAATGCAAATCGTGGAAGATTTATAGTACAGTCAATCCGCCTATAGAGAAGTTTCTTATAGCGTATGCGGCAGATCCTCGTATATTGGTCTCCCTATAGTGTAGATTTTTTTTACAAAATACAAAATTTTCAAGTAAAAATAAGAATTTTCTTAGACTGTTTTTAGTGACAGGCGAAAGGAAAATGTGAACATGATAGGAAAAATGTTTAATAAACTGAATTCATTTATATTTTCGATTGATTCGTCGGTAAATTTGTGTTCATTTTAATTACATTTTATATTAAAAGTTATTTTTTAATATAAAATTTGATTTCTTTGAATCGTTCAAACTATGTACATTCTCACGGATTTTTTCACTAACGACCCGGGTTTCGCCTTTCGGCATCTTCAGGCGTTCAGGTGCAAGAATGAACTTGAACTGTAAAATTTGATATTTTTTTTATTCCATTTGCTGTGGGACAATTTGTGAAATTGAGAAGCATCATCAGACATCAAAGAAGCGATTGTAATAATAAAGTTTTCAGTAAAGTCAAATTTTATTTTCTATTTTATATGATTTCATTCAATTCACAAAATACAATTGAAAGTACCTTTCCTCAAATTTTGTATCGGTTCCTAGTCCCCTATAACGAATTTTTCTTATAGCATTCTAATCTCAACGTTATATGAGGGTCGAATGTATATTATTATAATATAGAAGACATGCATGCATCCGTGGACGAATCGTTGCTTCGTGAACACCGTATGCGCACAATCTCTCCATCTCACTCTTTTCGCATTCTCGCATTGTGTTGCTGCGCACAAAATTAATTCAGTTTAGAAAGTTTAATTACTCAGTAATAAAAAGTGTTTAGGCCTTTAGCATCTCAGTCCTCGGGGAAGGGCAAACGCGAGCAGGAGAGGGACAGAGAGCAAGGGTTGGAGAACGGGGTAGAACTTTTTATCCATTTGAGACCGTGATGGGAGAGTCAGCGAACTTATGCACGTGTCATATAATTGGCATCATCATCAACTAGATGTACAAATTTAGTCTTAGTATAATAATTAAAACACCTATTATAGATCATGACTAGGGCATTCAATCCCGAACCTTTTTTGTAATCACGGGATTTCGGAATTGACAACTTTTCCAATCTCAGTATCTTGATGGAATTTTGAAATCCTGGGAATTTGTTGATTTCCTAAAATGTAAAAAATTGAGACTTTTTTTAGCTCTTGCGGGGATTTTTCCAAAATAAATTACTCTTTGGCCGATTCCAAAAACATAGTAATTTACCGAATTCTCAAAATGAAAAGGCGCGAGAACCAGAAATTTACGGAATTCCCAAAATTAAAATACGCAAAAGTTTTTTTCTTTGCTCTTCCACGAATTCCTAATTTTTTTAGTCGCTGGACAATTTCAAGCACGAATTTCAATAATTTTGTCTAGTTGGATATTTTCAACAACTTTTTAAAACATTTGCTCTTGACCTCAATCCCAAAATCCCGGGATTAGTACTATCACAATCCTGGAATGTCGGGATCACAAATTTGAACGGGATCCCGAAATTGCAGACCCTAATCTTAACCTTTCAAACTTTTTCGACTTGTAAGGTTGCCTAAGACAGCATCCTGTCTCATTTGATATGATGTCATAACATAGGAGAGATTTTTAACATATATATATTAATATTACTACTCCACTCGTTGTGTTAAATATTGTGACACATGTTTCGCTTCCTTGCAGAAGGATCATCAGGCGTTTGCAAAAACGATTTTAAATTATGTTTTTGAATCTTGATAACTTTTTATAAAGTATATTTATTTGAAAAACATGTTTCGTAGAATTATTTTGAGGCAAAAATCTAAATCAATGAATGGTCGCGCTGTAATGAACGGGAAGGACTCGAGTGAAGAACTTTGTATTATTATTTCTCAGTTGTTGTCTGTAGGTCTGTTGAATCGACCGCCTTGGCAAGTGTTTTTGTTTATCTACTAACACAAACTCTAAGATGATGCTTGTGTCAATATTTTAGATGCTGGCTATTATGACGGCGTGTTAATTTATTGTTTTTAAATTTAGCGAAGACATTACACGTATTTTTATAGCATCAGTTGATGTCTTAATACAGATGGAAAGAAAACCACAGAATCTTTTGATAGCATAATAGAATCGAGATAAACGAAATTAACACACTGAAGATAATTATTAATTTGTAGAGAATTGCAGTTTTAATGAAAGTTTTGATTATTTTCAGTAGGTATAAAATCAATGTTTTTTTTTTACCAACTTTGTTGTACTAGTTTTGTTAAAAATATGACGCGTGTTTCGCTTCATATTTAGAAGATTATAGATAGAAAGATAAGGCTAGAAGAGGACTAGTGGTTAACTAAGCGCTCTCGCTACACTCCGTTATTTTAGGATTGGAGAGTGGGAATAAAATAGACGTCGCATTAAAAGTTATTCCACATACAAAAATTTATTATCAAATTAGGATACGTACCTTTTTTTACAATTTCTGCTCCCAATGTGGAGCATATGGGCTCCTAAAGTAGTTTATATGAACAAAAGTGTTCCAAGCTGTTTGTTACTCAGTTTTACAACATCCAAAGATATTATGAATATAAGGATAGGGCTAGGACAAGACTAATGGTTAGTTAATCGCTTTCGCAACGCCTCGTTTTAAGTTAAGAATGGGTGGGAGGGTAGAATAAGATATCTCAAAAATCCATCTGAGCAGGAATTGACAAACCCATTGAAAAAACAATTTATTAAACTGTCCGTACTGGGATTCGAACCCATGATCTCTGCAACAGAATTCAACAACATTGAGCACTCGACTACGCAGTTTACTTTTACAAAAAAGTACTAGGTTAGTTTAACAATATTATACAAATTATTTTGTCATTTACCATGGGCGCAAGCAAACCGAGCGACTTGTTTAAATAAAAACCCTGCATCACAGAATAACCATGATGCTAAAAATCTACACACTGCTGCGTAAAAAGAAGAATTTGACTACTAAATTACGTCAAGCTGTTTATTTCCTTTAGCGAAACTATCCAAGTTTACTCCGTGATCAGGACCGTACTCAGTGTGCAACTTGAGCATACCTCACTAGTCCCCTATTCATGTTTATGTAAGGGCGTATGATACGGCGGGCGGCCGCATCTCTCGACTACATCGCATATTCATGGACAAATCACGACCGGTATACCACCTACACGTGTGGCGTGATGTCTCGGCGTGCGGATTTGTTCGCCGTGGAATATCTACGCGGTTTTATATTTTATTCAGGCGTACCTACGTAAAACTTAGATCAGTTACTTAGATGAAGGTAACTTTAGATTCTCAGAATCGAGAATGTTCTGCGTGTTTTAATTTACGAAAGTAAATATGAATGTTTTATACATTGCTTTTTTTACCGTGTAACGTGGTGGAACGGCGTTCTGGCACCTTTTTTTTTTTTTTTAAAGATTTTCAATGTTTCAAATATTTTTTTTTCTTCTGAACACTTAATATTTTATGCCGATAATAATCTTTAAATCATTAGTAAAATCAATAACAGTAAAAAATAATTCATCAAAACTGTGAAATGTTGATTACCCCTGACATACCATAATTAAAGTTTGTCATATTCGATTGCATTTTATATGGTATATAATTTCAATGCAACAATAACTTTTCAACGGACAAATAGATACATTTTGATTCCTTCAAAGTTAGTTAAAATCAATGTTCAAATCGAACAGTCGTCGACTTAGTAGATACCTCTCGATACTCACGTCTTTATTATTTTGATTATAATATAATTGATTTATTAAAGTGTATAAATTATGTTATTCGAATAACAGTTGAACAAACATTTAAATAGTTTTTCAGTAAAAATTAATCCGTAAAAAAACTAAGATAAGTCCTACAAAATCATTGGTATTTGTGATATCTATGCCTACCAGTTTTCTAATCCTAAAATTAACAGGGCAATTGAGAGCGATTAGTTAATCACTAATTCTATCCTTATTATCTTTAACAAAGGGAGGTTGAGGAACTGACTAACAAGCAGTTCTCGTAAAATCTATGTTGAGATAGCTCTATTAGGAAGCCATATCCGCGACATTGAGAACGGATATAAATTAGAAGAAAAAAATATTGACAAGAATTGAGTTCCGGAATCATTTTTTTTAAAAAAAGCATTGGTTTTTTTGAGTTTTTTCAAAAATGTGTTACAGTAAAAAAAATGTAACATTTTTAAAATAAAGATCAGCTCAATCGCAGTTCAGTTGAATGAAAAATTATTACAAAATAGTATTTTATTTTCTAATATTATGCCTTTCTATCAAAAAAATAATACTCATTATTTTAATTCCACAAACTTACTGACTTTAATTATCAATATAAAAATACATTATATACAAAAAAACAATTTTTTAATAATACTTTTATTTGACATTTTGACGAAAATTTTCGTTCATAGAGCTACACATTTTCTTATTATTTGTGATTAAAAATTATTGAGCTTCTAATAAAATAAACGTTGTAAATAAATATTTTCGAAGTATTCCACAGTCAAATATGTCAAATATTGTTGTCAAAAAACAAAATTCATAAAAATAACAAATAACAAATATGTAAAAATAATATTCAACCTGTATCATATAAAGCTACTTATATGATACCGAAACGTCTCATATCTTATAATATTTTTAAAGAGAGCTTAAAGAAAATTTTATTTATTCTGCAGTTTCATTTCCGGTACTAAAATTTTTGCGATTCGATGGAAATTGTTTCTTTGGTAGTTTCTTCAATGGCTAGTCTCATATTTCTCGTTTATACTAAACTGACCATCCAAGAAACAAAGCAGTTACTGATTCTGACAAACTTTCGATTAAAATGGAATGGTATGTGTTTTTTAAACAATTTAGTACTGCATTCGTATCGAACAAGTAGCTAATGAAATATTTGCATTGACTGCATTGTTTTTTTAGAAAGGAAGTGTTTCATAGTGATTATTCTGCCATTAAAGTTAACAATTATATCGCACGACATGTGTCCCTCGACTTAAAAAGAAATCGTCTTCTGTAAACTTAGTTAATCTTTCAAGAAATAATGAAAGCAGAGATATAGAAAGAAGGCGGTCGTAAAAATATTAATCTGTATTTTAGTGTTTATGTCCTGTATTCGGAAATAATCAAACGTAAATGGATAAAAAACGTGATGTCTGCAGAAACCATTTCAACACAATGTGAGGAACTGTGCTTTCGAAAAAGCCTTACCAGATTATTGTGCGATAGTTATATATCGACTGTGGAAAGGAAAAAGGACTTTTCCTTTCCACCCACAATTTTCCAAAACAGCTTTTTTTCGATAATCACAATGTATACTACTTGCCGCCTGTGTGGTCGAGTGGTCAACGTTGTTGGCTTCGGCTACGGAGGGCCCGGGTTCAAATCCCGGTACGGACAGTTTTTATAAATTGATTTTTCAATCGATTTATGAATTTCTGTTTAAAGGCATGGGTGTATGTGATGTCTTGAATTCCCCCCTCTCACCCATCTTATCCTACGAACGGGGCGTATCGAGAGCGATTAGCTTACCACTAATCCTGTCCTAGCCCCTATCCTTCTACCCCTACTCTCTTTGGAAAAAGAGAGGTTGAGCAACTGAGTAACAAGCAGTTCTCGTAGAAACTCTTCTGTTGAGATAAACTACATTAGGAGTCCATATGCTCCACATTGGGAGCGGACATGGTTTAAAAAAAATACTACTTGACACACATTCTATCAAAAGAATGGAAGCTGAAAATGCCTAATTAGTATCTAAATTTAGCTTTTAAGTTTGAAAAAGATGACCTTGTTAACAAATAAAACCAAGAAAAAACACTGAAATAAAAGTTTTTCCGAGACAATTTCTTTAATTAATATTAGATTATGTCAATGAAACACCAGTTTAGAAGTATCCGTGCACTTCAAGGTTGTGTATAATTCATAATTTGCATATGTCACAAAATCATAAAAACACGTTTTTAGCGCCTCCTGTAAAATTTGATATGTGTGGGTTACGTCCTTTTTCCTTTCCACAATCGATATGTATGTATGTTTGATAATAAAATTTTAATTAATGTTTTTTTCGTTTTATTTCAGATCCATTGGTGCTAAATCCCGTTACTTTGTTGAATAAGTAAGTCATGGAGCTTTCCTTTTTATTTATATCGTTATTTTCTCTTAGTATCTGAAAGCTCTTCAGATAAATGGAATAACAAAGTTATCAATTTGTCTTGTCGAGCCCGTGGTCAAGTGATTAACGTCGTTGGCTATAGTTTCTGTGCTCACGAGATCAAATCGCAATACGGATAGTTTTTATAAATTGATTTTCCAATCGATATATGGATTTATGTCCGAAGGTATGACTGGCTATGATGTTTGAAATTCCCTCCCACCCAACCGATCCGAGAGCGTTTAGCTCACAATAAATCCAGATCTAACCCTATCCTTCTATAGCACACTCTCTTCGAAAAAAAAAGGTTAAGCAATTGAGTAACAATTAGTTCTCGTAGACAACTTCTGTTGAGATATCTTTCTATAAAAAATCATATGTTCCATGTTGGAAACGGACCTGGTTATAAAAAAAATACATATTAATCAAATGTTCAATATTTTACATCATTATTCTTCTTTTTTCTCGCTACTGTCCAGGGTCAACCTCGATCATCTTTATCTATTCATTTCGTTGTGATCAGTTTTTCGCCTTAACGAAAAGTTTGTGTTTGAATATTTTAAAGTAAAGTTTGTTCCAATCCTGAATTTATTTGATGTCTCAATACATACTAATCAATTGACAGTCAATATTTTGCTGCGTTTTATCATATATTTATGTTCAAGAAAATAAGGTAACGCGATGTTATATCGTGTAAAAACTGCATTGTTTGACCAATTCTTTATCCGGCCCTCAGCGGCTCACTTAAAATACACTTACGGTCTGATACGACGCGGCGCGACTTAATCTTTTAAGCCCGAGCGCTGAGCAAGCAAAAGTTCCACTTCGAAAGGAGATACTTTTTACCGGGCTCTGGAAAAATGTCACAGTACTTAAAGCTACCTGCATTGTTCTAACGATGTGCAGTGTGGTGAAGAAACCAATGCCTTTATAGCTCGACCAAAGAAACCATTTAATAATATTTCCGACCGACGGTAGAAAATTTAAATAAATCATTGCACCCGTTTTTTAGGTAACTTAATGAACTTTGAAAACATCGAGACTGATCATATGTAATAATTCGTTGGTATACTACCAGAAAACGTCAAGTTGAAGAACCTTGTTTTGAGTTTACCGTTTTTTTTCCTATATCATTTAGGCGTACTAAAATGTAGCGTGGCCGTGGACAAGAAGACAAATGAATAAGTAACAAAATTTAAGATTTCGGCTGAAGTTACTCGGTGCATTTTTTTCGTTCAAATTATGTACATTCACACAAGTTTTGTCGCTGACGACCCGGGTTTCGCCTTTTGGCATCTTCAAGCGTAAGTGACGAAGCTTGCGTGAATGTAAATAATTTTATCGATCCAAATTGAATAAGCAACAATCAACTAAAATGTTAACAGCTCAAAAAACGTTCAGTGGTTTAATCGTCTTTTGGTAGCTGTAGATATATGAAATATGTACAGCTGAAAAGCGTTTAGTTTTTTTAGGTTTCTGCCAGTACTAACTGCCAAAGAAATCGAATTTGGTCGCATTATTGCTCTTAATATCGAAATAAATAAATAAAATTAGAATGAGTTTGTTTTGAAGACAGAGCGTGATTACATTTATCGATCTGCATACATAGCTCAAAACACCTAATTTTCAACATAACAGTATGGCATTATACTGAAGATATATTATTGTTTGATATTTGAAGATGTTTATTACACGAACACGACTTGGTTTTTATACTATTGTGGCCTAGTTCCCGAAACAATATTTTTTACAAGTTTTCATTTAACACTATTTAGTATTTTCTATTCTATTCAACATATATTTTATCTTCATCGGTTCAAGTTTATCCGTGCACTTGAATGCCTGAAGACGCCGAAAGGCGAAACCCGGGTCGTTAGTGACAAAATCTGTGAGAATGTACATAGTTTGAACGATTCAAATATATTTTATCACTTTTACGTAAAAAAAATAACTATCTTTTTATAATATAAAGATATTTTGTTTGTAAAAAAACTTTGTGTGATCAACTAGGGTACGGCACTGCTTAAATTCAATTTGATAAATTTATTACACAATCAAATTCACAAAAACTAACGAGTGGATTCCGAGAACTTGTAAAATTATAAAATTGTATTTGTCTGAAAACACTGTTTTTTTTTTTTTTTTACCATGTCCGCTCCCAATATGGAGCATATGGACTCCTAATGGAGTTTATCTCAACAGAAGTGTTTATACGAGAACTGCTTCTTACTCAGTTGCTCAACCTCTCTTTTTCCAAAGAGAGTAGGAATAGAAGGAACGGGGTAGGACAGGACAAGTGGTATAAAACTGCCCATACTGGGATTCGAACCCGTGTCCTCTGTAGCGGTAGCCAACGATGTTGACCATTCGACCACACAGCTGGAAAACATATTTGAAATATTTTGCAAGATAAAATATATTGATTTATAAAATATATCGCTAAAGATTGTATAAACTCTACCCAGAGTCCTTACTATTTGCTAATTCTACCCTTAGTGCGTAGCATAAGTTCTTGTCACATAATGTTGACATCTTTTTCTTGCTATTTTGCTAAATGCACACTTTCTGGGAATCACTGTATAACTTTTAATCCACCGTTTGCTTGCTTAAATCTATACGAAACGCAATAAAAATATACTGAATCTTTGGATCATGGAATTTTTATTTCCATTTCCGTCTACTTCTTTATAGACAGTGCTTATCTGTCTGAATAAATATTATCCTGTACTTCGACATGGAATTAGGTTTATACTGTTGGTTTATCTTGCAAATTGATGAAAGCTGTTATAAACAAGAAGTGTGTATACAATAAAGATAGTTAAAGATTAAAACAATTTCCATATAAAGATAAGAGAAATCTGTGTTTTTATTTGTTTTACTTACAGTAGAAATCCGTAACTATTGTTAGAGGCTCAGGTCAAATTTTTCATATTTTTCAGTAATTATTGCATGCATCCTGGTCGAAATTCAAAACAATATTTTGTATCAAAAATCGAATGTCAAAACCAAATATTCATCACTTTCAAGGTGTTGTGTCTGTCTGTCACAAAAACTCCTCCAAAACGTTGAACACAACCGACGAAACTTTTGCATAATATGCTATTTTGGCTGCCAACTTCAAGTTCCAAGTTCCGTAATTGCTATTTCTTATAATTTTTAAGGTGTTAACTGTCAATACTTGGCGGAAAGGCATTATATTAAAAAATATATATACTATATTGTCGCCTGTGTGGTCGAGTGGTCAACGTTGTTGGCTTCGGTTACAGAGGGCCCGGGTTCAAATCCCGGTACGGACAGTTTTATAAATTGATTTTTCAATCGATTCATGAACTTCTGTTCAAAGGCATGGATGTATGTGATGTCTTGAATTCCCCCCTCTCACCCATCCTATCCTATGAACGGGGCGTATCGAGAGCGATTAGCTTACCACTAATCCTGTCCTAGCCCTATCCTTATATCCTTACTCTCTTTGGAAAAAGAGAGGTTGAGCAACTGAGTAACAAGCAGTTCTCGTAGAAACACTTCTGTTGAGATAAACTCCATTAGGAGTCCATATGCTCCACATTGGGAGCGGACATGGTTAAAAAAAAAAATATTCTACGTTTAGTTAATATGATCAGGACACCCGTTTCAGTCATAACAAATTTTGTAAACTGACAATAGTCAATATATAAATAGATTTGTATCAATATGTATTTTGTTCAGATGAAAATGCTTATCATGAGAAACCGGTCCTTTAAGTAATTGTAGAATGAGTACAAAATAGTGTTTTACTTTTTTTTAACACAATAGGTATATACCTACACTAATTTAAAACAAAATAAATATCTATCATATTATAATATCAATCACCATAATATAAGGGTGTTATAGTTCTATATTGCAGATAGTTGTGAAGGTAATTTTATTATTCTTATCTGATACGCAGTTCAGGGCTCGAAATGTTTTTATTTTATTTGCTATCATTGCTATTTGCAAGTCGATGCTATTGTGGGTACTTGAAGCGGTTTCGTTGCATTTACAAACATACACAATTTGCAATAAATATGAGTAACTGACGTAGCAGTACCTTCATTTCACGCTGCAGCGCTGCAGTCTAGGGTTGTCGGCTCGTCAATGTAGTATTCAAATAATATCAAAAGAGACATTCTATTTTCACCATCTGAAAATACATTTATTTTACAAATGTGATTTCAAACAAAGCAATCAAACAAATATATAAAATAAATGTTTTTCAAATTTTCGTTTTATCATGGATGAAACATGTTTAGTTTCTGTAAAAGACTTTCCAAGAAGAATTTTTTTTTTAATCCATGTTCTTTTCCAATATGCAGCATATGACCTCCTACTGGAGGCATCTCAGCAGAAGTTTTTTTTTCTATAGTAGGGATAGAAAGATAAGGTTCTAGGACAGTATTAGTGGTTGATAAATCGCTCTCACTACGACCAGTTATCAAAGAATCGGAAGGGTGGGAGGGTTTTTTTGACATCACAAACATCCATGCTTTTGAACAGAAATTGATAAGTAATTCAATCGGAAAATTCTGTTTGTACTGGAACTCTAACCCGTGAGATCCGACACGGAATCCCACAACGCTAACCGCTGCGCTACAAGACCCAACAGCTGAATAGAATGGCTTTTTTTTTTTTAACACGTCCGCTCCCAATGTGAATCATATGGGCTCATAGTAGAGTTTATCTCAACAGAAAAATATCTAAGAGAACTGCTTTGTATTCAGTTGCTTAACCGTTATTTATTTCCAAAGAGAGTGGAGATAGAATGACAGGACTAGAGAAAAGCTTACCGCTTTTACCCGGATTTTTTAGACATCACTTAAATCCATGCCTTCGAATAGAAATTTAAAACTCTACTGGGATTCGAACCTGTGACCACCGTGCTCTGCATAGCTTCTTATATTTAATTTTGAGTACGTTTGCGTCCCTGATTATTACCTAATATGGGTATTCACCTATCTTCTTTGCGTTGGTGTTGCCAATAGCGCGAAGGAAGATTTCATTTCATAGCCGTTATTGGTTATTGGGAATGGCGTCGATGAAACTGAATGCAAGTTTACGAAGTCGTCGTGCTCGTTTCGTTAGTATTGACTCTCGCCATGAGACCGTCTCTTTACTTTCGCATTGCTTTTCATAGCGAGATACGATTCGCTTCAGATAAACCCAACTGATTTTTCATTGGACGATATTTTCTTTGGTTTAAATAAATTAAACACATATACTTACGTATACTTTTTTAGTATTTCGGTATCTTCGGTATGTTCATGTATCTTTTTCGTTTTTCATCAAGCAAAGTTAATAGTTGTTTTTTTTTCCATATCGGCTCCTTAGTGGAAGCATATAGCCACCACATGGTTCCTCCGAGATTCTCTGTCTTCCACGAGTCTTCTTGCTTCCTCCCATGTAATTTCAGCGTACCGTAGCTCCGCCTTGTACATATTATAAATAGATATCATTTGTCTTCCATTACGGCGGAATCCATCCGTTTGGCAAGAAGAATTCAGGCTTTCTTGAGGCATCCGCAGCACATGTCCAAGCCACTTCTTGAACGTAATAACGGTTGTTTAGTCCGTTCCCTTATCTCTGTGTTAAAACAAAGTCAAACCACCGCACTCCTAGCATTCTGAAGTTTCATGAGCCTTAAATTTATTGTAAGAACAAATTTTTATTTGATGCACCATATCGACTGTGGAAAGGAAAAAGGACGTAACCCACACATATCAAATTTTACAGGAGGTGCTAAAAACGTGTTTTGATGATTATGTGACATATGCAAATTATGAATTATTCACAATCTTGAAGTGCACGGAGACTTCTAAACTTATGTTTAATTGACATAACTTAATATTAATTAAAGAAATAGTCTCGGGAAAACCTTTATTTCAGTGTTTTTTTTCGGTTGTAATTTTTAACAAGGTCATCTTTTTCAAACTTAAAAGCTAAATTTAGATACTTATTCGGAATTTTCAGCTTCCATCCTTTTGATAGAATGTGTGTCAAGTTGTATCCATTGTGATTATCGAAAAAAGCTGTTTTGGAAAATTGAGGGTTACGTCTTTTTTCCTTTCCACAGTCGATATAATAAAATCATAATATAAGGAAATATCATATTTATTTAATTTCAATACTTTGCGTGTCTTAAAATAGACATTATCGTGTTTTGTATTTGTTAATAGAAAATCAAATAGAAGGGAAAAAAATCCACACCCCAGATCCTTCAATTAGAATACATTATGTTTCACTGGGTTGAAGTTGATTATATAATTATCGAAAATGTTAGATTCCTTCCGACTAGTATAAATATTTTTTAAAAGCCCATATAATATTATTACTTCTATAAGTTACAAATTAAATTGTCAGAAGCTATTTCAGCATCACGCCTTCGTCAGAACTACAATTCTGACCCATCTGCTGAAAAAAACTGACATTTTAAACATTTAAACAGGTAATTTTGCCGTTTATTGAAACGTTCAAATGCACTAAAGCACTCAACAAAGCTTTTTTTTTAAATGGATATTGACGTCACAAAAATAATTGTTATTATAAGCAGCGGATTCAAGGACTTTTATTTGTTAACGTTGTACGAATATTACCATATAATGGAGGGTTAAATTTTCTAAAGGCTTCTCATATATTAATCTACGAGTGATATTTACAACGTTATTTATTTAATTGCTATTATTTAATCAAAAATAAAATGAATTGATGAAGTAAGGATTATTTGAATACCCCTGTAACGTAACATAAACTTGAGTAAATGCGGCGATTGTTTTTGAGATTCACATTTGCACCAGAAAAACTATTCTGGTCTGCAGCGATTTTCACGATTTTCATTTGCTTTAATTCTACTATTATTCCACCTTCCTCTAATTAAAAAATCACTGAAAGTGTAGTTTGGCATTAATATTTAAACGAAATTTTCTCGTCGAATGGATCGCTTTTTTTTAAAATTTCACATTTTGTATCTTCGGCCTGCTGTTTTCTGTATTAACGTTACATAAAAAAACATATATCAATGAAGGTAATCAAAAACAATCATGCCAGTTTGTGAGATTGGTTCGATTCAAAAATATCGCATCGAAATGGTTAACGGAATGCATTACAAACGCGTTAATTGTTAAATGCATTTTCCGTACTGTCGCAATACGCACAGCGGACTAATCTCCGGCAAGCAAACACGCTTTCGCTGTTTGTTGTTCGTTACTTAGCTATCCATGTTAACTCGAACGAATTAATCGTAAATCGCAAGCACACCTCTGCTGGCAGTGGGCGGGAATCCTGCTTCGATGCGTTTAGAAGTGTCTATTATTTTAATGGCTTCCATGATTTTGCGTGACTTAAAAACCTTTCCAACAATTCGTCGACCGAAAGACGATTTTAGATTGTAATGATAGCCGGTGCCAAATAAAATGTTCCATATTGCTTAACGCAGCCGCATATGATACGTTTGATTTTCATTATGTAATATTTAGTTTATGATTGTGGAAAGTAAAAAGGAAGTAACCCACAGTTTTTTAAAGCAGCTTTTTTTCAATAATCACAATTTATTAAACTTGATACACGTTCTATCATAAGGATGTATGCTGCAAATGCCGAATCAGTATCTAAATTTAGCTTTTAAGTTTGAAAGAATATGAGCTTGTAAAAATTGAAACCAAGAAAAAAGACTGAAAAAATGGTTTTTCCTAGACAATTTCTTAAATAAATATTAGCTTATGTCAATTATACACTAGCTTAGAAGTCTTCGTGCACTTCCAGCTTGTGTATATTTCATAATTTGCATATGGCCCAAAATAATCAAAACACGTTTTTTGAGCCTCTTGTAAAATTTGTTACGTGTGGGTTACGTCATTTTTCCTTTCCACAGTTGATATGTATTTTAAAAGTAAATATTTAATACTAAATATCATTTTACTAAACCACATCGTAGGATGTTTTTATTTTTAGCGCATGGATTTCGAATAAATGGATTTTTTTTGTAGTTTTGTCGTAAAAATAGTTTCACCATTACATTCATACTGGGAATAACTAGAAATTATGACTAGAGACGGTTTTGTGATCCCTAAATATTGTTAATATTAAATAAGCCTTGTGATAAAAAATACGTTTTATTTTTCAAAATACATCTGATGGTCTTAAAATACATTAAATGTATTTTCAGCAGTTTGAAGACACTTGGTTAATTCACTTAATATCATCTCTGATATTGCATGGCGACGAAATGTCCATGAATCGCTTACCGCAAGCTTTTCCTCGTTCGAATCCCACTTGATAATTCCTCAACACAAATACTTTGATTGAGTAAGTAATCCGCATTGTTTCTCTTGCTAAATACATTGTCACAGATATAAACTAGAAACGAGTATACTATGCAAATCTTCAATAGTACCAATCTCTAATATTCAATACGAAATATTCATATCATAAATTGCTGAAAGCACTGCTTGTTATTGTAGAAAGTGTTGGAACAAACGAAAAGGGCTAAGACAGAACTTATCGTAAAATAATCTCTTTCGTCGTCAAACAAGTTCTTAAATTGATTAATAAACATAGGTCTTTTCTATCAATAATTGGTAGAATGCTTATGAGTTTTTTGATGTAATGAAATCAAAATTTCAACACACATATAAGGAGCAAACATTCAAAAATGGTTTGTCAGACAAATACACATGGGAAATGATGGTTTGCGTGTTGGAGAAATCACTGTTAGCTTGAATGTGTCAAATTTATGATTTTTTTTATAGAAAAAAAAAGTTTTTGAACACTCATTGTGATTTCCATTCATAGATTTTACTATGGACTATCAGAACTGATATTAAACGGCATTTTTCAAAATTTGTGACAAATCGCTTTTTTGATGTTTGCTTTTCATATTCCCTTATCTCGTAACCCAAAAAAATAAATATATCTCATACTTCATTTAACCTAATGCAAAAACGTTTGCAAATAATATGACCATATGCTATGTTTAGCATGAAAAAGAGAACATGGCATGAATAGAAACGTCTTTGCTTTCTTCCTTATTTACTTCCTTCAACATATTGATGACAAAACCATTTCAGCTGTCTTTTATAGCGAAAGCGATCGCGGTAGAATAAAGTACATTTATGTGTCTCCTGAAACTTTGTACTTTTTGAGATACGAATTTGTAGAAAATTTGCGACGATTTATACAAATTAAACGTTTATTTTGAATGATCAGGACCGGTTTCGCTCATGATTAATAACCAATTTTCACTTTTCGTTCCGGGATTTGAACCCGTACACATTATCAATCATAGACCACGACCTTGACAACTCGGCAGCAAGTCTGACAAACGAAGCGTTAATTAAATGCTGCTAAAAACCAGCATAATAATTCACTTTTAGGGTGTTCATTGTCAATACTTGGTGGAAAGGCATTATATTAATAAAAAACAATAATCCTTTGTACTTCATTCCACTTTATTTATTTATTTTATAAATAAAGTGGAATGAAGTACAAAGGATTATTGTTTTTATTAATAGCATAATAATTAATTCAATAATTACATTACTCAAGCTTTACAGCTTTGTGCTGTTCTATATATTTTTTTGTACTCTTGATAATGCAGAATGCTGTATACTTTGCTGTATTATTTATTCTATTCAAGAAATTCTAACTCCACCAGCAATGTAAGTATTGAATGAGATCGTATCGTAAGAATAATCAATTGCACGAGATATGTTGATTTATCCAGACACAGGCTATTGGTCTAATACAGGGTTTCCCAAATACATTCCGCGAACACCTGCATAACTTGAAAATAACTATTTTGCAACGTTATTCCGAAAACTAGTAACGATGATTCCTTGGTTCGTAATACATTTTTCGTTACAGCTCAACCAGTAGGTTTAAACGCAAGTGCTTATAAAAAAATAATCTTTAATTTGAATCGTTCAAACTATGTACATTCTCACAGATTTTGTCACTAACGACCCGGCTTTCGCCTTTCGGCATCTTCAGGCATTCAAGTGCACGGATGAACTTGAACTGACGCTTAGTAAATGAAAGTTTCGTGTTTATATAAGAAATAAATGCATCACTGAGTCCAAAGCCATTGCTGGCGAAAAGGATAAGCTCATGGGAATGCCAACATATTTGAGTAGTAAGTAGTTTCAAGAATTATATTATTTGTTTGTCGGCAAAGGTTTTATGATTATATGATTTTATGATTATATAGGGTATAGAAGTGGAGATGCCGAAAAGTTTAATATTTCATTAAAAATCGGAAGACTTTGCAGCTGTGCTCTATTTATTTCCAAAATTTCCTGGAAAAAGAGCTTATGACTGTCCGTATATGGATGTTACATTTTTATCCATGTCAGTTCAAGTTCATCCGTGCACTTGAATGCCTGAAGATGCCGAAAGGCGAAACCCGGGTCGTTAGTGACAAAATCTGTGAGAATGTACATAGTTTGAACGATTCAAATTTAATATTGAAATTCCACCAAGCACCTTCAGTCGAAATCTTAAATTACTCTAAAATGTAGTTAAAAGAATTATGCTAGTTCAAAGTTGACACTGAACACCCTAAAAGTTACCTAATCTAAAAATTATCTTTAAATATTCCAGATTTACGAAGTATTCCATTACAGAAACATTCGGGGAACCCTGTTCTAATAAATACCAGTGTCTAACAAGTAACAGACCGGTATTAGCAAGACTCAGTCATGTTCGCTCACTACTGCAAGAGAAAATGTTATAATTAAATCTAACCCGGATTAGGCTTTGTGATAAGATTACCGGCAGTAGAAAAAATAGATGCCTAATTACGAAACGTAAATATGTTAAACCTCGTGTTATTAATCTGCTATATTCGTTATAAGATATTTGTGTTCAAGGTTAAACCGAGCATTTATGAGATAATACGTTATTAATCCACGTGTATTTTTGTCGACGAAAAAAAAACGTCGAGCTTAAACGCTATATATTGCCGTCAATTTTTTTTCGACTAAGGGTCATCTAAGACTTAGTTTTCAAAGCCATTTATGTATATCAGATGGTTTTATCTTTTCCTGTTCAGTTCGTAATGCGGAATATCGATTGGATATACAAGTTGAAACTTGTCATCTTTGAAGACCGTGATAGAGTTAATATATTAAAAATAACAACTAGGTTCACTGTCAATACTTGATGGAATGGCATTATATTAAGAAAAACACAATAAGTATACGTTTGAACTTATTTCCACTTGAATTTCTTTTGTACTTTATTTAAAAAGGTCAGGGCCGGTTTCACTCATGGGGAGCATTGTCAACTGATAAGAAGTAGAATTTAACAGCTCTATTTACATAAAAACAAATTTAAATAAAAATGTGTAACAAACAATTATCATTGAAAAGACTTTACGAATTACAGTAAAAATTATGAATAAGTGACTTTAAATTAACACAAATTAAAATGTTGAACACCTCTAACGTGTTATTGAAAAATCATCAATACATGTTTCCAATGCCAATTGTTTATTACACCTTTTCATTTTAATTTGTTTTTGTATAAATAGCACTTTTAAGTTATATTTCTTATCAGTTGAGAATGCTCGCCATAAGAGAAACCGGTCCTGATTTTGATAAATTAAAGTGAAAATAAGTAGAAACGAATACTGTGTTTTTCTTAATATAATGCTTTTTCACCAAGTGTTGGCAGTGAGCACCTTAAAAGTAATTACCTACGTAACACCTTCTGTTGATTTGTTTAAAAGTCTGTAACGCAGTGCAATATTATGTTACGCCGATATTAAATATGTATGTGCTAATCAGTGCACCCGCTTAGGATGTTAACTCTCAATTCTTAGCAGAACTCTATTATATTTAAATGAATAAAACACACTGACTTAATACTCAAAGCATATTGTATTAAAATATCGGGATGAATATTCTTACCTATGAAATTGTTGGTTACCGAGTTCTTACAATAATATTTTCTACAACACTTAAAACCGATTCTATTGTTAAATATGCGTCAACGCTTTAAACGCTTCAAATGAGTTAAATATTTTATTTCGACTATATTTTCCCAAGCCCAACTCCTGAAAAATGCTTATCGTGTCAATAAAGTAGGTCTTTGACCGCCCACTCTCATTGCACAGCCCTCGAATACCTTAGCACTAGTAGTCCTGGCGTGGGTTTTGCGATCATGGGCGTTTATTTATGTATACGTTTCGCAAACAAATTCACTTTCGACGTGCTATATTACATCATAAACTTATGAATCTTAGGATTTGAAAGACACTTGATATCTATAAAAATTCTTGTATATTGCAAATGATTTTTTATCACACTGAAGGCCTTTTAATTTACAGTTTTTATTTTTTGTTTGGTGATATATTAAATTGAAAATTTAAGTTAATACATAAAGAGTGTTATGAGTTATATTGTTGATTAAGTTTGCAGCTTCTTAAATGTTTATTTTTAACTCATAAAGTGTCGCCCGCTGAGGTCAAGCTGAGTAGAGCTTGCTCTACCGACCAGGTGGGTCTGAGTTCGATTACCATCAATCTAAAATTTAGATTTTCCAATTTAAATTTGAGACCTAAGACGTGGGTGTTTGTGATGTCAATTTACCTCGAGTTGATCTCGAGTGACTTACAATAAATTCTCATCTAGTTTTTCTCGTATGACCTTTCAACTTGGCCATAGCTGTAATGCAGCCATACTGAACCTGCGGCCCAATCAACTTTTATGTGCGGCCCGAAATAATTAAGAGTCACCAAATATTTTTTTGTATTAGGAGTAGCCTGTAGTAATTAAGAACCTGATAACACGAAGATAGTTAAAAGATTGACGCAATATCAAAATTCACATTAATTTTTAAGTCAACGATTTAAGATTTTGTATACTTTTTACGTATTTTATATTTGTTGCAATAATAAATACATGAATACATAAATGTATACATAATATTCATATACATTAAATAAAATAGTTTCATTTTGACATCATAATAGATACATATGTATGCAGTATAGTATGTGTTATATATATTTACAGTTTACTATAAATATGTTGCGGCCCACGTAGAGTAGCAAAAATCTGAATGCGGCCCGGAGGAAAAAAAGGTTGAGTATGGCTGCTGTAATGCCAAACGTATGAAAAATACTACAAAAAATATATGTTATTCCACTTGTCGTATAACAGAATGTGACATGTGTTTTGCTTTTTTGAAAAGCGTCATCAGACCATCGCAACGTTAAAAAAATAACTAAAAACACGTGCCACCTTCTGTAACATAACAAATGGAATAAAAAAAGTTAATAAATTGAATCTTATATTGAAAATGTACTTCTACAAAGTTACCGCCGAATCTATCGAATGTAGTATTTGTTTATTTTATTGGTAATAATAAAAAACGATCTTCCGTATTTAATATATTTAATAACTAAACCATATTAACATCCTACTACATATTTCGTTTTAATTTGAATTCTAGAAGGAAAACTGATTCGTTATGTCTTTCTTTTGAGTTCAAACGTTATTCGAAAACAGTGAATTGTAACCAGATTTATTTGATACTGTACTGACAGTAAATTAATACGATGGCAAAGTAATCCTTATTTATAATTGAAAGATAATATTCTACGTTTCTTGTTTCCGTATTGAAATTTCATAAAATGTCCGTTTTCTTTCCATTCATTTTCATTTATTATTTCAAGGCGTTTTTTAGGTAAATATATTTTTCTCTGGCTGGAAAAGAGCCTTTAGATTTCACCATTTTTATGATCAACTAACTGAAAATTGAGATTTTTTTACCCTCGAGCCTTGAGCTGTTATCGCTTACCACATATTTTTAGATCAGGATATCAGAGTTTTCATATCACAGTGTCTTTATTACTTTGAAAACTTTTCATAAGAAAATCGGATACGTACAACAAGATGTATCATCAAATTCAATTTAAAAATGCTTTGCAATGTTGTATATATTAAAGTGTCAGTTCAAGTACATCCGTGCACTTGGAATGCCTGAAGATGCCGAAAGGCGAAACCTGGGTCGTTAGCGACAAAACTCATGGAAAAGTACAAAATTCAAACAATTCAAATTTTATATTGAAATTCCATCAAGCACCCTCAGTCGAAATACTTTTATTTTTTTTAAACCATGTCCGCTCCCAATGTGGAGCATATGGACTCCTAATGGAGTTTATCTCAACAGAAGTGTTTTCTACGAGAACTGTTTGTTACTCAGTTGCTCAACCTCTCTTTTTACAAAGAGAGTAGGGATAGAAGGATAGGGCTAGGACAGGATTAGTGGTAAGCTAATCGCTCTCGATACGCCCCATTCATAGGATAGGATGGATGAGAGGGGGGAATTCAAGACATCACATATATCCATGCCTTTGAACAGAAATTCATAAATAGATTGAAAAATCAATTTATAAAACTGTCCGTACCGGGATTTGAACCCGGGCCCTCTGTAGCCGAAGCCAACACCGTTGACCACTCGACCACACAGGTTAATTACACACACACTTAGTTGTATATAATATTTTATAGTATGTACATATCTACATTAAATTCCCGTTGAATTAACGCCATAAGTAAATATCTACATATGTCGTCAACTTAATGGGGATTCGATTGTCATGGCCAGGGGCGGGGAACATTTTCTTCACTAAAGGCCGCAGTAAACATTGACTAAGGAATCTTAGGCCGGAAAAAAAATCATACAAACTTCTAAAGCCCAGAAATTTGCGGATTTCCCAAAAAAATACCAGCATGGGACCTTTTTTTTTTATGTCTTTTCAAATCCATTATCTCAGGAATTTACTTGTTAACAAAAATTTACATAATTGACCAGAAGACCGCACCAGAGTAGCCAAAAGACCGCAGTTTCCCCACGCCTGGTCTTGGGTATTGCACTGGAGGTGTGACACAACCAATAGAGTAACAGGGCCATTTTCATATTAATAATTTATTCAAATCCAAATAAAAATAAAGCAAAACAGGCAGCGCATATGTAACATAATTATATTTATTAATATTATTAAAAAACCTTTTAAGGTGTTCACTGTCAATACTTGGTGGAATGGCATTATAATAAAAATAATAAAACATTTTTAGTACTTTTTCCACATAAAATTTATTAGCCACTTAGATTTATTATTCTTTGATAATGATTTTTTAATTGTTATGGGTGTTAAGCATTTTAATTTTGTGTAATTATAATGTAATTTGCTAATCCTTTAAATTGTTAATAGTTGCTTACACCTTTTTATTTCAATTTAATTTTGTATAAATATCACTGTTTATGTATTTTTCTTATCAGTTGATAATGCTCGCTATGAGCGAAACCGGTCCTGATCTAATAAATTTTATGTGGAAAAAGTACTAAAAATGTTTTATTATTTTTATTATTAAAAAAATATAAAAGTGACATATGCAGATATATACCTTAACTTCCTTGTTAAATTAAAGAGTAATTTTATCAGAATTATAATTATGTCGCCTTTTCAGTTCGCAATCAAGCGGGCTTCGCTTTTCGGAATTTTCAGGCATTCAAGTGCATAGACGAACTTGAAATTTATATATTTTCGATAGATTCAGTGGTTACTTTGTAGAAATTCATTTCCAGTATGAAATTTTATTTTATAATTTATAACTAAAGAATAATAATCAATTTTTAGTTCATTTGTAAACTTTGAGTTTTTGTCTGATGATGCTTTCAAAATAGCGAAACACGTGTCACATTTTGTAACACAGCAAGTGTTACAGCTGTCGAAGAAATTTTACAGCGACACAATTGATCATCCTAACCCAACGATAAAAGTATTACTTAAGGATTACATAGACTATCCCCATACGTAAAACGTGAGACCACGGGGGTTTATTTTACTCAAACTTTCCTAGACCTTTCTTTCTTCCCCTACTCGCTATCTCACCTGCCTGGTTGATGACGTCAAACCCCAGACAGATGGAAAGGACACAGACCACAAATAATAATAAGAATTAAAAACACACTGAAGAAGGAAATAAATGGAAAGAAGAGGAAAAAACACGATCAAAATACAAGAGAAGTGACAGAAATAGAGCAAGAGCTCTTCTCTGTAAAAGATGAAAGTGGTCGGAAAAGTCGGATTCGCAGTATTTTTTCAAAACCCCACTGTCAGTTTTTGTCAGTGGCGGATTACCCTATAAGCGCACGAGGCGCTCGCTTGGGGCTTCCGAATTTGAAGGGCCTATAAAATAGCTAATATTATATAACCTATATATCTTTTGTTCAGGTTTATATATATTTTTACTATTTTACATGCTAATTTTAATTTTCTGACATTTTTATGTCATCCAAAAAACAGGGCCTCCAATTTTTATTGCGCCTGGGGCCTCTCCGCCACTTAATCCGCCACTGCCCACTGTCCTAATTACAGTGTACAAATACCAATCATTTTGTATTTTTGCAGTATCTTTTTATTAATAAACATAACTGTAATATTCCTCAACGTTTTGTGCGAATATAATTCTCCCGTGTAATAAAAAATACGTAACAAAGATAAAAGGAAAATAAGGAAATAATCATGTTCGTGTTCTTCATATAACATAGCGAATTGTGATACACGTTATGTAAGTTTGTAAGTCAAATAATATGGGACTTGGGTCATAGCTAGGAGTTAGCACATCTCTGTCACTAAACGCTGTTATTTGTTACGTTTAGGACACGTTCATAGTCGTTTTATCGCTCATCTCGGGGTTGATTGCCACATTTCTTGCTCGCGTCACTCAAACGAGAAGGTTTTACGTGCTAAATTTATGCCCCGAACGTCTAAGTTTTCGCTTGAATCCGCGGGGACTTGTGCCGTTGTATCATTTCGTTGATTATTTTTCATTTCAATTTGTGGATGGTGTATTTTTACCTGTTTTTTGCTCTGTAATTTACGTAACTAATACCAGGGCTGTGTGGAGTCGGAAAAATTTAACGATTCTGAAATTATTACTCTATTCATCATATTGGTTGATGAAATGATGACTATGTATTAGAAATATTTTAAAAACTAAAATGATCCAATGGTAAATATAAAATATGTAAGTTTCACTGTCAAAACTTGGTGGAAAGGCAATTACATGTATTCAAAAAATAAGATATACATTTGCACTTTTTTTAATAGGATCAGGTACGGTTTCGCTTATGTTGAGCATTGCTCGATAACCTGTTGATAATGCTTGTCATGAGCGAAAAAGGTCCTGATTTTATTAAATAAACGTGGTAATTAGTATAAATGTACAATTTTAGTTTTTGAATATATCTATACGATGTGTTTTGATATATCGACGGAAGGTGCTTGATGAAACTTCAATATCAAATTGTAATCGTTTATATTGTGTACATTTTCATATTAAGTTTTGTCTCTAACGACACGGGTTTCGTCTTTCGGCGTTCAAGTACATGTATGAACTTGAACTAACCTAAGTTCAGTTCATTCGTACGCACTATTTTTAATTAATTCATTACTAGTGTCTAATTTTTAACTTTTATCCTAAAATTTCAAATTTCCAACATTTTATGCATCTGTTTCCATTTGCTAGAGTAGATATAGTCATCGGCGTATTTTTAATACAAATTAGCAAACAGTAAACGTTTTCATTATAATATGACGTTTATTTGCACCATTGATGATATAGCCATTAAATATGATCTCAATTTTACTTGTTTAAAATCCAATTAAACATTATTTAATTGTTCTCAATCAAACAATTACTTAAATCAAAATCTTTTATCAGTAATTATTGAGTGGACGACGAAAAACTATTTTATATTTGAAGGGCTTTATTCTCCATATTTCTGTGTGCTTATATAAAAAAAAATGATTGAGAAAAAAATATAAGAGTACTAATTGAAATAATATATTAAAAAATATATATATATTAATAGTAATATCAAGTCTTTTTCTAATTAGAAAATCAATGAATGCTTGTTAACGAGATTTAATTAAAGAAATGGGCTTGAGGGCTCAAGATACCAATCATATCCAAGTCATATTTTCCACAGTGAATGATTACACAATATTGTATTAATTATAAGTAAAAATCGACGAGAATAATGTAAATATTTTCCAGCAAAAAAAGTATTCTAAAAATAAGCTATTTTCGCAATTCTTCACATGAAATCACATACAACCAGTTGTTCAGTTAAAGCAATTTTCTAATGAGAATTTCAAGAGCTTACTTAACAAAGAAGGCGCAAACGAAAACTCGACGTTTCCTTTTCACTTCCGTTCATTTAAATCGTTTATGATAATAAGTATTCATCCACAGCGGGGTATTTTACACCCCCCCCTAATACACACTCGCGCTGGGGGTCACATATCCGTTTCCCATCTCGGTACCCTGCACTCTCGCAGCAGCCGTCAACTGCTTTGAAGAGTTACTTGAGGGTTAATTTAGCTGAAAATTAAGTGGGTGTACAAAGCAACATGGCGGGGCTTCGTATGTCTAATGGCCGAAAACGCATCCTATCTTTCAACATATGTACTTTAGTTTTCCCCGGGTTGATTACACGAGGGTTAAATATTTCTGAATTCTTGCGCCTAATGCGTATGTTAGCTTTGTAAAGATAGATAAGATCTTCGCACTGCATTATTTCGGAATGTAATCCCGCAAAAGTCGAATAATAAAAAATAACACCAATATTCTATTTCAAGTTTATAACAAGATGGCGGATGATAATAAAGTCAGTAACGATTTTTAATTATATATAGTTCTACACGAGTGTTTTATTTTTTAAATACAATGCCTTTTCACCATGTATTGAGGGTGAACACCTTAAAAGTCAAAAGACCATTATTATACAATTAACTGTAACGTATAAACATGAACTTTCCGCTTGGTGGTCATATAGTTCACATAGGTATCGGGTGTGTTATAGAATAATAAAAATAATAATTGAGTATTATTCACAAACACGTTTCATTCCGAAATGGTTAAAAAATGAAACATGAGTTTCATTTTGAAAAACGATGTACATTTTAAAAGTATTTTTAGTTTTACATTACTTTGGAATTATATTTTGTATGTTATCAAGCCATGTTTGAGGCTGATTTCTAAAATAGTTTAAAACATTATTTTATACACTTACTTCACTAATAAAAACACAATATTCCTTTGTACTTTATTTCCACTTTATATAAAAAGGTCAGGATCAGTTTCGCTCATGGCGAGTATTGTCAACTGATAAGAAATATAATTTAACAGTGCTATTTATTTATTTATTGAAAAGAGTTACAAATTACAGTAAAAGTGGTTCTATATTTACACAAAATTAAAATGCTCAACACCTCTACTAACATACAATTAAAAAATCACCAAAGACTAATAATAATAAATTCAAAGTGGTGACTAATGGTAATTACAAAAATAATTATAATTTTGGAAATTTGAACAAAATAATATAAAATAGTACATTACTAACGTTAATAACTTAACATAATTTAACTGCCTTCAACTGCTTCCATGTAGTATGTATACTAACTACTATATGTTTCAGCAATTTGGGAATGAGCTGGGTTTGCAAATAATATTCTCAATTATACATATACCACATTTCATTTTACTAGCTGAGTACTAATTATAAGGATTTAATTAATTATTTTCAAGAAGTCGTCGCTACTGCTCTTTATTTTTCATCCCTCCTTTCCTCAGAAAAAAAAATATATTTATCTACAGAAAGAATGTATGTACAATATATTTTTTATAGAAAAAGTTTAAAAAAAAAGCATATTTCGTTGAAATTTCCGTCGCTTGATAAAATCACTTATTACGTAAATAGTTTAAGCCGCCTCCCCACTTTCATTTGTGAATCCATGAAAATGCTTTTGTTTTAAACATGCGTGGAGGGGCACTTAAGGCAATGCGATTTTTCTACCCCCACGCCGACTTTCACTAAACGCCGTGTCTAAAAATTTGCGACGTATCTTTGTCTTCGCGAGCATAATTTTGTTTTTTTTTTGGTAGTCTCCTTCTAAACTTTTAAGCGAATGCAAATGCTTGAACAACGTTCTAGAAAGTTTTTCATGTTTTATATATTGTTGCAGATCAAATCTTGTTACTTATACGATTGTGATAATAAATTTGAATCCTACAGTCGAAATCTTAAATTAGATTATGATAATATAATTTAAAAAATACTAATTTAAAATTAGATATTTTAAATTTCTAACATTTTCTTCGCAATAAAATAAACAAACTTTATGAAATTGAATCGTTCAAATTAAGTACATTCACGCAAGTTTTGTCACTAACAACCCGGGTTTCGCTTTTTGGCATCTTCGAACGTTCTAGTGCACGGATGAACTTGAACTGTCAGTTCTAGTTCAGCTCAATGTAGAAGAAGCTCGTTATAAGAGTGAATAAAAGTATATAGACAACCATAAACTAGAATGACAACGAATGTTTCCTCGTTACATACGAGATCTCGCTATTTCCGTGATCGTAATAACCGAGTTTGACTGTATTAACTTCTGTCCCCAGTCAACAATCTCAATCCATTACATATTTAAACTAAAAATTTTGTACGACTTGACAAGCTTTATGCTAACATGTAGGAAACATTGATAAAACACATTTACACAATCATACGTTTACAAAATGAATTAAACACATCTTAAAAATAATTTCAACCGACGGTTTTCCACTCTGCCATATTTCTCTCTGGCATAAACACAACTATACCAATGTGCGTTTCGTTTCCTCTCGCCTCGCACGGTAGAGAAACCTCCATCTTGCATCCACCCTCTCGAATTGAAGATGTGACAAGCCATTTCCTGGCAGCGCCACTTTATACCTACTCTGCCGTGTTCATCACCGTTTTGAGAGCTGTCACCCTGATGCCTTATTGCCTCGCTTTCTCGTGTGTGTTGAAAACAACAACACCATTCCAGTTATAGTGAACCTTTTACAAATATCTACGTCTTTTTTTACAAACTGTTGACAGGCTGGATATCAAACGTTTACGTTGCGGGGAATACCAAATATCTCGTAAGGTAATAACACATTTTTATTAGTTTAATTAAAGATTTGAGATCTCGGTCAAGGCTATTGATAATGCATTTTCTTCTTTCACCCCTCCTCCCGCGTATTTAAATAAAAAAACCTCACCCTTAATAATTAACCCTCCAGAGACGAGAGCTTTTTTCCGATAAAAAAAATATTTTCTAAGCCATATTGAAGTCACGGATAACTTTTATTCCTATCCAAAATTAAAAAAAAAAAAAACGTAAAGTCGTTGTATAGAAACCCCGCATGACTATATGGTCATGCTCATCCTTTTATTACCGTGTAATATTGAGTACGGACAGTAGTAAGGACAAAAGTGACCGTATGGGCTTGCAAACATTCGGGGTTGAAATATAGCTAAACGTGATTTTTTTAAAAATATTTACAATTTGACCTCTTTAGATCAACATAATTTCAAAACAAATATATTAACAAAATAACTGTAAATAATTTTATGTTTTTATAAAAAAATATCTAACAGTTTCAAAAAGTAAATAAAAAAAAACGGAAATTCAAAAAATCACATGTGCTTTGGGAGACCGTTCCTGTTCCCACGGCTGATGAATTACTGTAGTCCGTACCCTTTTTAACCAAATATGAGCAAAAGCAACGATATTCAGGTAGAAAAAGTATGAATAGTGGGATCAATAGACAACGGTGTTTTGTGTGACCATATGGTGACGCTCGTCCTTGGAGGGTTAAAATCAAAGTACACGTTCTAAAAAAATATATTACAGTAGAGTTTGCCTGTGAATGCTTTACAAATAGTTAAAACATTTTTGACTCCTAGTTACACAACCAGTGGAAAAATAGTGGTGTAGATTTATTTATATGAAGACAAGGTGTATTCTCAAAATAATAATTCATCAATATAACATTATATTTGATTTCTTTTTTACTTCACTTGTTTGACACTCCACTCCACAGTTTATTCGTAAGGCTTGCAATATTCTGCCCAATTGTGCTTCTTAACGGGATACAACACGTTTCACAATTATTTTTTTTTAATAAAAATGAGCTACTACAAAGTTGCCGCCGAATCCATCGAAAATATTAATAATTTACCCATCCAATTTAACTTTTTGTGTTTTTAACAGCCCTAAAATTTTGTCACTTTTTGTGTTCTGTAATAACATTTTAGAGGTATCAAATATTTTTATTTTGACTCAATTAAGTGCATTTTTTTATCATTTTGTGCTTTTATTTTTAAACTCTTTCCAATACCAATTATTTATTACACCTTTTTATTTGTATAAATAAATAACACTGTAAAATTGTATTTTTTATCAGTCGATAATGCTCGTCATGAGCGAAACCTGTCCTAATATATTTAAATACAAGTGGAATCAGTACAAACGTGTATTTAATTTTTTACTGCGTTGAAACGAGTAAACACGCCTTTTTGATATAATATTTACACCCCGAAGGTGAAATCTCCCTTCTTTACGACGCAGTAATATTCCCCAGACGGGGCGAGTTGGCCACCGCTGCTAACGCACGTGTGAGCTAGTTTCACTGCATGATTTACCTGCGTTGTTGCCGTATTACGAGAGGTTGCACACTCTTTTGATGATTTATCCAACCCTTTTATGGCTGTTTGGGAAAACCCAGAATGTTCTGGGGGACGAGACCGTTATGAGAGGGTTTGAAGGAGTGCCTTGTTTCTGTGGCTGCCGTATTTTTCTGTTCCGCAGTTTTGCGTTGTTAGTTTTAGTGGGGCGTGCGAATTGTTGGGAGGCTTATGTTTTGAGGTTTCCTTCATAAATAAACTACAAACATAAGTAATTCAAAGCGCCAATGAAAGGTGGGGTTTCGTAAACTGTTTGTTACTAGCAATAATTTCGTCAATGGCGTAAATGCGATTTATTTTAGGGTGTTCACTGTCGATACTTAAAAAAAATCATTTTTACTAATGCAATTTTTATTTAGAATTTCTTATTTTGTGTTAGTTCAGAGTCACTTATTCATAAGTTTTACTTTAATTTGTAAATTGTTTTTACCAGGGCTGTGGAGTCGTTTATAAAAAGACGACTCCGAGTACGAAGAAATTTTTCGATAATTTTATTTTTACTTATATTATATATTTGTATTCCACCAGATTATCTTTAGTTAGCCAAGTATGCAATGTCAACACTATGGACTATTTCGATTTGAATACACATCATTAATTATATATTTTTTGAAACGTTTCAAGTCGCCCATTTTTCCGCCTTGGTTTTTACACATTTTTGTTTCAATTTGTTTTGTATAAATAACACTGTCAAATTCAAATATAAAAAATAACTTAGATTATTCCACGTATTGTGCTACTTACTGTGACACGTGTTTCGCCTCTTTCAGAGGCATCCTCCGACAGTATTACTTTCTTAAAGTTTGTTTAAGTAAGAGGTGAAACACGTGTCACAGCTAGTAGCACAATACGTGGAATAATCTGTTACTGTTAATTTTATATTAAAATGAACTTCCACAAAATTACCACCGAATCCATCGAAAGAACTGTTAAATTATATTTATTATCAAATGATAATGCTCACCATTAACGAAACCGGTCCTGATCTTAGTAAATAAAAAGTGAAAATATGAACAAAATAATATTGTGTTTTTCCTTATAGGTCGCATTATATTCAGGCTTATACATACGTTGTATTTAAACGTGTTGTTTTTAAGTTGAACAGCACTTACGTAAATATTCAATTTGACTTCCTCCCCAATTATTTATTCGCTCTAAACACCGGTTGAAATGAAATGAAATCTTTTGTATTTTCTCAGTTATTGTCTACGTTTTGAGAGAACAGGTAAAGTTTTATTTCTTGGGAAGAGTTTGTTGCTTACTTCTTGTTTTTATTTGATGTCAAACACAACTCAGCCCGCGCTGTTTGTTGGAGCGGAAATTAAAGCGTTGCTTTTCAAAACAAGACAACATTTCTTTAAAACTCGATGATTTCTGTTTCAACAAGTTTTACAAGTATTCTTTTGATTTACACAGACGTAATAATTACTTAGAAATTACTGTGAGTTAATTGTCTAACGTTACTTGTTAAACAATAAAGTCTTTGAAATACTTTCTACTTGTTAAAAATGATATTTATTTTCGCCTCTAGTTATCTCCTAAGTCTTAACAGGGTTTGCTATTTTATTTAACTGTATTTATTTATATGTAAGCATAACGTATATGAATCAATCTAGACATACAGGGGAGACGAAAAATTTAATATATTTTTTTATTAATATTCCTGTGTTGGCAATAGGAAGATCTTTGGATTCTATATTTTGTTTTCTATGTCAAGTATGCATGCTGTGGAGTCGTGAAGAAATAAGACATCTTCGACTGTAACTCCGACCATAGCTTAAAAAAACTTATTATTTATTAGGCTTTTTTAGGCACCACTTTTGACCCTAGCAAATCAAATACACATTTTTTATTAGTTTTTTTCAAGCACGATTCTTAAAACAGTCTGATTCCACGACTCCGACTCCGAATACACAGCCCTGAAATGCATGTTATTTATGAACAAAAAACCGGTCCTAATCTTATCAAATAAAAATGTTATTGGTAAAAATGAGTATTTTTTTTTAATACAATGCCTTTCCACCAAGTATTGACAGTGAACACCCTAAATGTGATTTCCCTCACAAGTTCGCTCACTACCTAACTTCTTCTAAAAACGATTAATTAAATATTTTTTTCCTAGCCCTGTCATCCTATCTTCACATTCAGGGAATATGTCAAATTAAGCAGCTGAAATGTTTCCGGTTTAAAAAAACCAAGTCTAGTAAAACAACTTCTGTTGAAATTTTTCAATTAGAGTTATGCGTAACAAATGTATGGATTAATAAAAAAGTCTTTAATATCAGATACCATAATAATTTTGTCTCTTAAACAAAGAAGTGGAATCGCTTCGTCTCGAAATAAGGTTTAACAAACACGTGCAAGAACCTGTTATTAAAAATAATCCGGTTCCTAAGCAATAACTCATCATCTCTATTGTGATTTTATTTCACTCTTCAGAAACCCGACATGCTCTTAGCTCAGCTTCGCAGCTGGTGATTTCCTCCCCTAATCCGAACCACATTGACGCTAAAGTCGCACTCTGCTATATCGCAGACACTGATAGCGGGTAGCAGTATAATAGCAGTCGCGGATTTTGTCACATAAAAAATGCCTCCGCATCCGTTTTAACTTGGTCCTTCGTAAGTGGAAAATGCACTTCATGACGGCCATCTTTTTTTTCCATGAAAAGCTTGATTTTAGGAAAATGTTGACGTCTTTATCAGATATTAATATTATTATTAAACTTTTACGCATCGTGAATTTTGATTTATTTAGATATGCTTTTGGGATCGATGAATACTACGAATTGCTTTTTTCTAATTGTTCAAGTAAACTGCTATATATACCCAATAAATAAAATGAACACACATCAAACGAATATGAAAAAGTTTTTTTACGAATTCATAACAAACATTAACTTAGTCTACCTATTTTAATAAAGATGAGGACCGGTTTCACTCATCAATAACCCTGTTAGGATTTATTTTTCAGCAGTCGATAATGTTTGCAAAGAGAAAAATAGGTCTTTTAATTAATTAAATTTAATTAAAATTAGCATAATGCCTTCCTTGTGTTATATTTTTATATAATAATTTCCACCAATAATGACACATATTAATTCACTGTAAATTAACAAACCTCAAAGAACCTTCATGTGCTTTTCTAAATCAAGCGCTTGTACAATGCTGACAAAATTCTTCATTCTCATTATTTGTTTACATTTCACAAATCTACATAATAGTCGATGGTCTACTACTGATAACCCTTTTATTCTTTTTTTATTACTATCAGCTGTATTTCATTCGGTTGGATATAATTTTATACTATTTAAATATAGATGGTCAATATCGACTGTGGAAAGGAAAAAGGACGTAACTCACAGTTTTTTCAAAAGAGCTTTTTTCGATAATCACAATGTGTCAAACTTGATACACGTTCTATCAATATGATGCAAGCTACAAATGCCGAATTAGTATCTAAATTTAGCGCTTAGGTTTGAAAAATACGACATTGTAAAAAATTAAAACCAATAAAAAAGACTGAGAGAAAGGTGTTTCCTCGAAAATTTCTTTAATTAATATTAGATTATGTCAATTAAACACCAGTTTAGAAGACTACGTGCACTGTCAGGTTGTGCATATTTCATAATTTGCATATGGCCCAAAATCATCAAAACACGGTTTTTGTGTGTGGGTTACGTACTTTTTCCTTTCCACAGTCGATATCGATATTTTTTTACTTTTCTGTAATCATACGTACAATCATTTTTATGCCAACATATATATTCTTTCTAAATCAGCTGTTTTTCTGATTGTTTTGTATTAACGAACCGAAATAGGCCTCAGAGTCAGACAGACAACGTGTCAAAGTTAGACTGTCAATAGCAGTAAAATTTAACGAAAAGTAATAAAGAAACTATGAATGTAGAATATCCAGAAAGTCCACATCAGGTTTTATAGCTTTCACAGATAGAATTTATTTCATTTTTACGATTGACATAAAATTCAAATATAATTCACTATATGTAGATCAACGCTTTTTTTTCACTGCAGTCAATAATTTGTTGACTTAGTCGTATTTAAATCTTGAATTGTCATTATCTCACTATATACGATGACATCAATTAACTTGCATGCTCCCCGAATGTACATATATATCATAATAAATTGTACTGTCAAATATTGCATTTTCTGTGAGGCGCTCATATTATTTGACATAACCAACTGTCATCCCTTCGGGGCTCAACGTCACACAGCCTGAAAGCTTTCTTTCATGGCAATGTTTGACCAATTTATTTCGTGGCATTAGGGTTCGGGGGCTGACTTGTGATTCGTCTTGCGATTTTGTAGTATGCATCTATATTATTATATAACATTTCAAACAAGGAAAAACTTATTTAATATATTATATAAAAATAAACTTACAGTGGGCTTTATATATATATAAATCAATGTTTGTATGTCCGCCATACAGTTCATTTTGACAACGTATGCTTGCACTTGCGCGAAGGGCGCGTGTGTCGTACCATAAAAAATCGGCAGCAAACGTCAAACAGACAGAAAAAGAAAACATGCACTTCAATAAACACAATTAAAACACAAACACTTTCTTTCTTTGAGTGGCATTGCAACGCTTGCCGGGAACCGACTAGTATGATATAAATGTTTTTCTTTCTTGTAAATAATTTAAAATGTTGACTTAATTTTAAAATCAAACTAACACTTATCTACAATTTTATTGAATTCATCGGTTAGTATTTCGTTTTCATTTATCCGTAATTCTGGCCAACGAATTAAGGAAGGTTTATTTTCCGTCGATACACCGACTGCTTGTTTCTGCTGCCCTAATACAAAGCTTTGAACTTTTTCAACTTTGCTAGGTGGAAAATTGTTTGACTTTCGTTCCGCTATTTTTTCCAAACAATTATTTCTAATCGTATTTGCGTTAAACTATGTATACTGGAATTTTCGCTGAGAGAGAATATTCGTTTTATATGTATATACGCCATAGACTAGAGTGATAGGATAACTACATACTTACTAGTGAATGACAAAAAAGTACTCAAATGTTTCTTTATTAATCATTTTTGTCCATCATACCCTCTCTAAGAATCGACATAATTTTAGCATCTCTGAAAACTAGGGCTTATCAATTTAAAAAGAAACGGTGTTAAGCATAATTAACGACATTCGAAAGTCGGTTTTTTCAACATAGAAACCTGGTATTTCATATATCAAAATACATATCAATGTATTAATTACAAAACCTTTATGTTTAAATTTAAAACTGTCAAAGTGACATGAAGTACGTAGTTTGATAATCATTGGTAAATGAATGCGTGGAAAATATAATATTATATTAAGGTTTATTTTGAAAATATTTTTGTTGCTGATTTTGACTCAGATGTTCACGAGTTAATCAAATTAAAGGTCGAATTTTTCAGAGTTGAATTAAAAAAATAAAATAAACATTTGTACTAATTGTGTATTTTTATTTAATAAGATCAGGACCAGTTTCGTTCATGACGAGCATTATCAACTGATAGAGAATACGATGCTACAATGCAATTTATAAAAACCTTAAGTGAAATTAATTAGACGTAATAAACAATTTTTGTTGAAAGGAATTTCAAATAAAGGTACAAAATATGTAAATATTAAGTCAAAATGTGTAATACATGTGAAATGTAATTACTATTCAAACTACTATTAATAAAATTCATCAAAGAGTAATTAAGCTAAACTGGAGAAAACATAATTATAATTTCGGTTTTTTTTACGAATTAATTAACAGTTTTACATTAATAAAATTAATATCTTAACGATGATTTAACTGCTTCCAGGTAATTCATTCAATTGTAGACTGAAAGACAAAATCATGAGATTTTTCATATCAATTCTAACAGACAAAAAATCTTTGCTACCCTTTACTTTATTTCTTGCAATAACCAACGTATGCTATTCTTTATTTTTATTGATATTAAATGCAAGACATTTCTTTTAAAATATAAAACTCTTTATTCGGGGATTCAAAGTCTTACCGCACGGTTACTAGACAGAACAATATATATAAGACGTTATTTACGAAATCAGTTTCAGGGCCCCTTTACTAAACGATATTCCAATTATCTTAAACCGACCTAGTTGCGACCATGTTCATATTATTTAACTCAATATAAATAAAAGTACTAGTTAATTTACCTGTCACGTTATTTGCAGTTCAAATACAAAATATGCAATTTGTATGCTAATGAAACTGTGTATTGGTTATTCATAAATTGCATTTCGTATAGAAAGGCTATAATTAATATTTCGCACAAAACTAAAAGCCATTAAATATTGTAATATGTACGACAGCTATTATAGTCGGTAAAACAATGTTCTGTTCCGCCAAAACACATAACTATTTTAAAATTACTGCTTTATCGGTTGGTCCTATTCACATGACAATAGTATTACGGTCTGAACTTTTCTCATTTACCTTTTATGTTTTGTTCCTTATCAATTATCGATCAGCTTTATAATGAATATAAACTGTGAATGTTTTAAACATTGTGTTTTTATTGAATCTTTCAGGTTGTCTCATATAAACGGCGGTGGGCTGCCAATACGTTAACAAGGGGCTCGTTTAATCTCAAAGCAATTCTCGGTGTTCTGGTGAAGGAGTGAATTTTTTATCACTCGAATACAATTATATGCAATATATATAAATAAGCAATCGATTGTTACTTAATACACTTATAATATAGTAACAATATGCAATTTACCGTACACGTATCAATGTAAATGTCTAAAAATGTACTAATGTGTATACTGAAGCTGTCGTAGATAATATGCAATTAAGAAATTGCAGTTGTAGACCATTTCGATCTAAAAATATTGTTTTCTCTTAAATTAACAAGGGTCTTTCCGCCGTCTTTAGTCAAATTTAAGCCCACCCCTGCATATAAGTCTTTGCGTATATTGCGTGTAATGTTAAAGAGGTAAAAGTTCCAAGTTTTTTTAAATGTCTGTTTATTGCTGGGTGCATATCTAAAATATAATATTGAACATGCACTATGTGCTTGGAGTGTAGACTTATGCATTTTAGAAAGCTTTACACTGGGGTCCAGTCGTCCATAGATAGGTGACTTTTGTTCTTTATGCATAATGTGCATAAGTAAAACACACTACTTAATCGTGGACGACTGCGCTTTAGTGTAAAACTTGCTAATAGCGATAGTGTGATCGAAGAGAAAAAAACGAATGAAACAGTCCGCTGTCCAATTAGGGTCACGGTTTCGACGCGTCTTTAATTAGCATTTGCAAATAATGATTTTGCATTTGAAATTATGATTCTTTGTGAAACATTCAATTCAATGATTTTGTTGTGTACATATACATGCTGTAAGTTATTTTATAATACAGTCACATGATTCTGTTTCGGTTGTGACGTCACATCGGATATTTATTTCACGGTTGATTCTCTAGTTATGGTATTTATCTCGTTAAGTTGACTCTTGTAATATGTACCTTAAAATTCCATTAACATACGTCTGTTTTATTAGCAAAAATATCATTTTGTCATTCAATGAATAAATTTACGCCGAAAACCATTAGAGTTTTTATTACAAAGTCTTTTTGTTTCAAATCACGTTTGATGTATGAATTAACATTTTATCGAATAGTATAAGGAGAGCAGAATTTACGGCCTTTTCAAACACGTTTCATTTAACTATTCGTCCCGAAATGCAGCTTTTAAGCACGGCAGTAGTTAACGAAAACAAGTTTTTAACGACCCATAAGAAGCATCTGTAGTTGGCTAGTTGAAAATACGATGAATGTGTTTAACTATCAACCATTGAAGTTAGCATACATAGTTGACATATCCGCGTTAATGTTTCCGTCGTCAAAATTGAATGTACGCTTTTTCATATTAAAAAAATACCAAGCATTTATATTTACACTCTTCATACAATAAAATATTCTGACTACTTTAGTATTTGCGAGTAAAAATCAACGAAAGCATTTTCCATTATTGAATTAAATCGAGCGGTTAACGTCGTTGGCTTTTGTTACTGTACGGTTTTAACAGGCTCGATTTCCGGTACGGACAGTTTCTTGAATCGATCTTTAGATTTGTTTTCGAAAGCATGCATGTCTAAAATTCTCTCATAAAACGACTCATTTATTAATTTATCGCTAGTCTTGCCCTAGCGCTACTCTTATATTCCTACTCCCGTCGAAAAAAGAAAGGGTGAAAAACTGAATACATACCATGCAGTTCTTATAGTGATATTTCTGTTGAGATAAACTCCATTAAAAGTCTATGTAATAGCAGAGATGGTTAAATTAGATTTCCATGATTGAAAAACAGGAATTTTCCGTATGCTTTACCGATTAAAATTTATTGACAAATAAATTACGTGTTGCCATTGACTGTTATGACATAATTTTTATATTTATTTATTGTAGATTTTTTTTAATGAAAGTAAAAGTGAAACTAGGGGTCGTCCACGGTTGACGATGTCCAATTTCGGGGATTTCTTGATCCCACATTTTCAAATTTTGTCACAATTTATTTTACACCTTCACATTTTTTCTCCCGCTCATATTTGTTTTCGGTAGTTGACTTGCATGAGGAAAATAAACATTATTTATTAAAACAACACGCCGTTCGTGGAAATTAAAACTGTCAAATTTTGCTATTTTATGTATCAAACGACAAATCACAGTGTGTGCGAACTTAGTTGTTATTTTCGTCTTGCAGTCCAACAGCAGTCGCCGCTGAAAAGGAACATCCATAATATCCCTGGCCGGTAATCGGTCGCCTTGTTCGATTTATGTGGCGCGTCTTGGGTTTACATTGTTCCGCTGTATTGGCAACACCACTTATTTCGCGGGCGCGGGAAAACGACCATCGCTTACACGCTGGTGCACGCTACCGTTGGGAGCCATCTTGTTCTGACTTCGCCATGTTTATTTTTGGCGGGGTATGTTTTATTTTTTTTATTTTCTTTACAGTTCTATTGTAGTGAATTGCAATCGTTCATCATGCTGTACCTGTCGTAAAACTCGAATTCCTTACAGTTATATTTAAGTAAATACTATTTTCTCTTACATATACATATTGTTCAAAAATTGGTGATGATTTTTTCATGAAAAACATGCAACCGTCCGGCGACATATCGATTTAAAACATAATAACCGGTATGAAACATTGCGATGAATATTTTTCATAAAATAAATTAGGTATAGATTAAATATGAAAAGTATTATGTATTTATAGTCTGGTCGTTTTCCTTATGGGAGATCGAATGTTCGAGAACATCACATACTTGAATGGCTTTGAAAATAAATCTATAAATCTAAATGGAAAAATAGTTTACGAAAGTTTCCACTTAGGGATTCCAACTAGTGATCACTGATCTAGGGCATCCAATCCCGGGATCCCGTTCAATTTTCTGATCCCGAAATTCCGGGATTGAGATGGCCGCGATCCCGGGATTGTGAAATTTTTAGCAAATTCTCGAAATTTACACGAAATTGGCAAATTGAAGAATTCAAATTCCTCGGTGAGCTAAAAAAAAAAAAAAACGAGTGTTCGTGAGATTCTGGGAAAAAGTATACCAAATCGGAGATTTCAAATTCTTCGGTGAGCTAAAAAAAAAAATAAGTTTCCGTGAGATTCCGGGAAAAAGTATAGCAAATTGAGGATTTCAAATTCCTCGGTGAGAAAATCTCAATCCCGGGATTCAAAATAAATCAATCCCGAAATCCCGGGATTGGAAAAAGGCTTCGGGATTGGATACCCTAGTGATCACTCAACCGAACGGGCAAAACGCTAGGAAGCGTTTACTACTCGGCTAAAGGATCTAAAAACTATTTTCTTATCTGAAAAATAAAAGAAACAGAAATATAAATAATTGATTTACTTGGTAGTACTCCATTGTAATACGGTAAAGATATTAAAGTATTTAATTCTACAATTTTTATAAAATTACTTTATAGCTATGTATTTCGGCATGCGCCATCCTCAGGACTTTGGTAAAGCCTGCATTTACTCAGCTATATATACTGGCTAAGACACGGGTTCCCAACTTGGGGGTCGCCAACTTTTTTTTAGATTTTAACAATATAGCAAATCGAGCAATCGAGCAAAACGATTCCCCGGTGAGCTAAAAAAAGTAGTTTCGGAGACAATCCTGGTAAAAAGTATAGCAAATCGAGGATTTCAAATTCCTGGGGAGGGGGGTCGCTAGTCACGCGGCTTTTATAAAAAGGTTGGGAACCTATGTCCTATAGGGTAATCCGATGCTGTCCCAGTGAGTATGTTAAAATTAGATCATATATAAGTTGATGAAAAATTGTTCGTTTACATTTAATTGTTTACATGTTTTCTAACCATATTTTTGTATCTAATTTAATTCTACGGCATATCTTAACTACTCAGTGATGTCAACGATCGATGCGCAATAAAAACTCAAAGGTTACAAGTTTTCAGACTATCCAGCTTTTGAAGTACCAACTTAAAAAAAGGAATTTGATATTTATATAAAAAGATATACAGAACAAAAAATTGGAAAACTTCCGTTTGTCATATTATGCGTAGGACGGGCATGGTTGAAAAGTTTTGTTTGAAACACTTGCAAACATGCTGTCAAAGCACGTTTTCTTCCTTTTATCACATGGTTTGATTTATTTGAAACACTCGGAAGCAATATATTTTTTCCATTTTGATTATAGCTTTTTTTTTTGTTTAAAAGTGGCAATATTGCTCAGTTCTAAACATAGACACCGATCTACATAACGGGTCAGTACGTAGTTGTTGTTCTTTCCAAAGCTAATACAGCCGGACACCGTCTCGATTTCAAATGATATATCGCTCTAGTTTCGAAAGCGATCGGAAAAGTTCTCCGGCCGCGGTCAAAGTGTCAAAAAGCTCCAAGCGCCGAGCTTTGGGGGCCCACTTTATGACAATTTGATTTATCGCCACTATGGTATGAAAGTTGTTCTTTATTTAAACGTATCAATGATGCTTTGCAATATTTTTGATACGTAAAAAAATACGAATAAAATAATAGAAACACCTCGAATATAAGAAATGAGTTTTGTCGTATTATGTACCACTTTGGAATCAATGCAGCAAGGATATTTTAGTATTAAACTTTTGAATTAGTATAACTTCATCGCTATGTTTTTTGTATCCGTTTTGAAATAAGATAAAATGTTTTTTAATGAATAAATTTATAAAATGTCGTGGGTGTCTCTTACACTATCAAAAATTTCTTTTATATAAGTACATTGAATTGGAATAAACTTGCTTCAACTCCATTATAGTATGGTGGGAAAATACCGAAGTATTTTAGTTCTAAAAATTATATAATACATATAAGTTGTATATATATGTAATACATATATGGTTGATAGCTATTTCGGCTTATGCCCTCATCAGAACTATGTTTAAACTTATATTATTGTGTTATATAATGGCGTAGAAGAAATACACAACACACCCTCTTATCCACTGTAACGTCATAATTATTTTTTTAAAATAAATTATTTTATTTAGTAAATCGATTTTAGTGTTTAATTTAACCGATTACTTATAATTAGTTACACAAGCAAGTTAAAATGAACTTCCACAAAGTTACCGCCGAAACCATCGAAAGTAGTTACACAAGCGTCTAGCAAGGGTATTAACAACGGTGATTGATTGAAATTTGTTTTCTCATTAATATGCGCGTCGTATTCTACGTATAACCGTCGTATTCTACTTATAACCCCCCCTGCATATACAAGGGGTGCATTGATCCAATGCCATATTGACCGGCCGCCACTGAACGCAAGTATAGGTGTCACTTCAAATTCATTGTAAAATAATATCTTACCTTACGTAAAATGAAATATAACCCAGACATATTCTTATGATTGTATTATACAGTCTCAAAACGTCTAGCAATCACAGTTCCTGTATGTATAGCATTCCGTATCACGTTATAGCATAGCCCGAGGTATGGATTTCACCTGATCCTTCAGCGTTCAGCGCAACGTAGATGCCATACAGATTAAAATTTAATAAAACTTTTCAGACGGGCTTACGGTGTCGCGTTACTTTTCGTTCACAGAAACATGTACAAATAATAATTGCCTTTTTGCAATAACCTAGTATTCTGTGTTTTTATGAACTTTTATACGAAATATATTTCGTATCAATTTCCTTCACAGTTTTTTTACAACTAAATATGCTTCGTAAAATTATGTATGTATGAAATATACGTAATGTTATTAAATGAATAACGTTCACTCATTACGTGAAGCTATTTAAGATTCTTATACCAATATAATTACGTGTAATGTTTGTTAGGTCCGTAGCGTAATAGTTAACGTCGATGGCTTCCGTGACAGATTTCACTGGCGTGAATCACAGTACAAGCAGCTTTTTTTCAATCCATTAAACGATTTCTGATCCCGGGCATGGATGTTTGTGATGTCTTTGAATTTCCTCCCAACCATCCAATCATATAATGATGGAGCGTAGTGAAAGCGATTAGCTAACTGTTAGTCATATCCCAACCTTACTCCTTCTATCTGTACATAATTCACTTTTAGGGTGTTCACTGTCAATACTTGGTGGAAAGGCATTATATTAATAAAAACACAATATTCCTTTGTACTTCATTCCACTTTATTAATTAGGTTACCTAATTCGAAAAACGAGAGACTTGGCCACTGAATAACAAATTAGTTTTCGTAGAAAACTGCTGTTGAAATATCTTCATTTGGAGGTCATATGCTCCACATTTAAAGCGGACGAGAATTAAAAAAATAAAAAATAAATCTGTTTAATACCTGCTATGAATATACTTTAAATACAGTCAATAAAACACTACATTTAAGCTATATTTTTATCATTATATTGATAGCTATTTCATATTGGCATCCTTCATCAGAACTATCTACTACTATTTTGACCTTCTTAAAAACACAGTAGCTATTTCAACTTAGCTCATCTCAAGTCAGGGTTGCCAGATTTCTAAAAACACAGATCGGGACATTCACTATTTCGAAGACCTTTATACGTGTATACGTCGGGATTATAGAGGGACTTGCAATGCGGGACTCGGGATTTGTCGATTGAACTCGGGACAGTCCCGCTTAAATAGGGACGCCTGGCAACCCTGTCTCAAGTCCATAGTAGTTTCGTAAAAAATGCTTAATATAACTAGAAGTAACGTATATCAATCAAACTTTTCTTACCTTCATGCACGTTATTTTATTTCACAAAAAGATATCAAAAAATTAACACGTTGGAGTTTTGTTTCAAACAAAGTTTTTCATTTTGCTACAATATTACTTGCGAAGAAAAACTACCCTCGGGCACTATTGAATGTTGATACTTAAGCTCGCCTTAACAAGTTGTTGACTTACACGCGTTGTAAACCTTTTTTTGCTTAAGAATATCAAGTTCAATATCTTAACTTTCAACTTAGAATCATCACCAGCTATTGCTTGGAGTCCAGAAGCATACATCAAACATGTATCACGGCTGAATTCAGTGGAACGGCTTCCTAGAGATTTACTTGGATGCTTCTTTATGTAAGCTAGGCTACTAGATGTGGCCTAGAGTTCATTTCTTTGTCAACCCGAAGAATGATATCCTGCTATTTTTTTACTTATAGCTAATTTGTTTCCACATACTTTTATTTTACAGTCGATACTTTTTGTTCATATATTATTTCGTACATGTCGGTGAACTTTTTCAATAAATATGAATAAATATTTTATTTTGTGTTTCCACTAAAGATTTACAGCCAATGTAAGTCGCGACCAATCCATTGCTGGACGATGGTCTTCCATAAATTCTGCAACACTTTTTTATCTTTAGTATTTCACTGCCACTATGCAAGTTACATATCATCGGTAATTGAATACAAACTCGTATCTCAAAAAGTACAAGTTTTCTGAGCACATATAAATGTACCTTATTCTACCGCTATCGCTTTCTATCGCTATAACACACCTCTGGAATGATTTTGACCTCAATCTCATTGAAGTCAATAAGAAAGAAAGCAAAGACGTTTCTATTCATGCTAAACGTACCACATGACTGTATTATTTATCAATTTATTTTTTTATCAATTTTTTTGTATAAGGTTAAATAAAGCATGAAATATTTATTTTTTGAATACTTATATTTTTGAATTAATTACAAGTGCAAAATATGTTACCCGGTGTTTGTTAATTTATAATTCATACATTATTTAGTATAGTTCTTTGACACTAAACCACTTATATCCATACATAAAAATGTCAGCATCTTATAAGCGTTAATTATTCATAAAATATGCGCGTTCATTAAATTTGTATTTTTTCTTATTTGTAAAACTCTAGTTCGCAATTACTAAGACCTGGTAGTGTTTTATTTGAAATAGAAGCAAGAAATAAAAGATTGCATCTTTCTGTACTCACAGATATTATTATATGTTTCGCAGGGGTAGCTTTAGCTCTTCCCCTAAGGACGTGTTATTAAGTTAAAATTGATTTCTGTTGCGAGGAAGCGCACTCTTCAAAAGATGCGCTCCGCAACAAGGAAAAGAAAGCTAATATTTGTTGCTCAACTTGCTTAATACACTTTTCTTTGTAGAAGATTTTCATAATAATAACCCCAGCCTTTGAGCTGGTTGAGGGGCCACCTAGGTACTTTGATTTCGAAATATATTTACTCATACACAATTAATATTAATATATAAATTAGTATCTTGTGTACCACGGCTTGTGTTACAATTTGTGATACGTGTCTGTTTGAGAAGCATCTCCAAACCAACTATCACATCGAATATTTACGACTAAACCAATGTTTGATTTTTCTTGCTATAAAAATTACAAGAAGGGGTGTTACAGTGTTAAGAATAACAGTAAAAATTAATAACTTACTTGTATGAGGTATGGTTAATCCCAAAGGACATTTATTCAACAATAATGAACCGCCTGTCCTATTTACAATTATTTATTTAAGAGATATTTATTCAGTACTATTTTCATTATTAATTTAATAATTTAGATGATTTTATGACATTTATATATATACATATCTGTGTATTTATAAATGGTCGTTAATACTCTTCATTTAGTGAGTAAACAATAGGTCATAGAAAATTAAACCGTACTACTGATTGGAGAATGCTTTGGTCGTATGATTTAAAAAAAATAGTTTGATTTGAAAAACTTTTTCATACGTTAATGTATTTGTATGCTTATGTCATTAAAAATACTGATGGAACATCTGAACAGGTGTTTTGCAAGTATTAGATGTTGGTCAATTTCTCAGCCTCTCTTTTTAGAGAGATGAATGATAAAAGAATAGGTAAGAAAAATCTCTCTGCATGCCGCGATTATTCAGTCATTTTTTTCACTGAAAAACGATCCATAAATCATGCCCAGAACTTTATAATCGCTAATATTGTGCCCGTTGTCGCTACATTTTCTTATTCATAATTTGTATTGATCAAATCAGTAATCAGATGTTCATTTATATTTATGTTTCGTCAATGAATTCATAAATTTTAAACAAAAAAATCTGTTCTATTTTTTTAAAACAAATAATGATCACGCAAGATGAAAAATGAACAACACTTACTAGGCATAATTTCGATGTTATAACATCCTCATATTAAACGGTAAAACACGTTAATGTATAATAAAAAAAACTGTTCGCCTTATATATGAATACAGATAGGAATGTAAAGAGGACCATTAGTGAGAGGGAAGTAAGGAAATATGAATAATTACTGCCGAATTAAATTTCGCAAAAACAAACTCGAGCAATCTTTAACTTCCATAAAAGTAAAACGCTTCTGAAAATTTTCTTAAGTATGTCCCGGGAGAATTTAATCAGTTTGAAATTATTTACAAGTTGAGGTAAAAGTATGATTTTTACAGCGTCCAATCTTTCGCAGTGGTAAAATTATGTTTCAATGTATGCCTGTTTAAATAACAGAATAAAAACAAATACACAATATTAATATGCACTTGCTTAAGTTTCAGTATAATTTCGAACACGTAAATACACACTTTTGTTATAATTTAAGATTTCGACTGAATGTGCTTGGCGGAATTTAAATATTAAATTTGAATCGTTCACATTATGTACATTTAGACAACTTTTGTCACTAACGACCCGGGATTCGCCTTTCAGCATCTTTAGGGGTTCAAGTGCTCGGATGGACATAAACTGTGTTTCTTTTCTAAAGTAGTTTATATAACTGATTTAATGTACGTTTAAATATATAGTATGTAGTTATGATAAAGGCATACGCCGAAACAGCTATCAACTATATATCATATAATATTTGTAGAACTAAAATATTTTGTTTTTTTCTTCATCGTATGTCAATTGAGTTCTACAAAGAAAATGCCAATTTCATAAATAAACTCCATTCTATGATTTGTAACTAACTATATATAAAATAAGGCTTGTATTTAAATGCATATTTTTTTAAAAATCATAACACGAAAAATAAATTATACAGCATAAAACAAATATATGGAACTTAAAACAAATAATGTCACTTTAAATAAATAGTTTCCAGTAAAAATTAATTAATACTTTGCACTAAACATTGCCTACTTACTACTTCACACAAACATAAATCAAAGCTTTTCATTAAAAATCTCATAGTATCCACTTACTAATATCAATATAGGTAATAATAAGTTCGTGTGTACAAAGTACGTCCTTTCAAATTGTTAGTTCAATAACATATAACCTATAAAATAATATATGTATAACTAAAATACTTTGGTATTTTTTCACCTTATTACTTAAAATTATCTGTTACAACTAAAAGCTACAAACTTCATGACAGTTTTATTGAGGATTGCATGTGTAATACTCGTATAGCATTTTTTCGACTATTTCGGTAGTACCTTCACGTAACTATGTACTGCACGTGCTGTAAGTATCTAATTATGCATTAAACCAGGCTCAATTCTCTGTAGTTATTAATTAGCCGCGTAGCTAACATAAATTTAATAATTATTGCAATCATAAAATAATAATCCACAACGTGAATGCTTTTTACGACCGTTTCGCGCACGCCACACTGGCCACTAGCCTCGCGCCAGTGGCACCTAGCGGTGGCGATTGCAATCAATTATGGCCAAGCGATAAAGGTAACATACGTTTGTTTACTATTTAAGCAATTTTAAAATTTGTAATGTATAGTCGGTTTGATGCAAGCAGTCATTAAGTGTAGTTTCGTAAAATTAACATAATCCATCACTCAATAAGTTCGTCGGATGCATCACGTTTAAGTCTTAATAATAAAACAACAACTTATAGACAAAATTCGGTTCCCGGTAAATTGTTCAAATGGAAATTGCTCGAATAACAAGATAATCAATTTGTTTCCGTTTGTTCTGTCTGAGCCCTAGTCTTCTATGTTTTCTGTAAATATATAGAAACAGTTTGAGTAACTAATTAATAAGCAGTTCTCGTAGAAACACTTCTGTTGAGATAAACTCCATTAAAAGATCATATGTTTCGCATTTGGAGCGAACACGGTTAAAATAAATACTTACGAAAATTATTTTTATATTTCACTCTCTAAACAAGTGTCGCACAAGATAAAAATGAAATTCGTAGAAAAAATCGTGAAAAATCTTTCAAATAACCAAGCAATTCGAATAATTTGTAATTCGAGCAATTTACCGGCTCCCACAAAATTCGACTTTATTCATCGACATAGTCTCCTTCAAAAGTGGATACATTCATTCTAACACTTTTCTATGACTTCGATGCCTTTTTGTAGAACGATTTATCTTTGACCTCAAAATAGGCTTCAGTTTCGGCAATCACTTCTTCATTGGAGCCAAATCTCTTTCCCTGGAGCATTCTTTTTAGGTCTGCAAACAGGTAGTAGTCGCTGGGGGCAGAGAATACGGTAGATGGGGAAGTAATTCAAAGTGCAGTTCGTGCAATTTTGGCATTGTTGCGATCGACTTGTGACACGGTGCATTCATTGTCTTGGTGAGACATCATTTTTTTCTTCTTCATTTGGGTCGTTTTTTTGCAATTTCTGAAACAGATCCAAACAGCGCTCTGGATTGTCGACGCGTTGATGTTTTTGATCGACTGTGAGAAAATGCGGTACCCACTTCGAACAGAGCTTTCCTATGGACAAATGTTGAAGCACAATGGTGTATACACTACCTTTGATATCTTTTTGATGTCTGATATTTCACGCAACTTCAATTTATGATTGGCCAAAACTATGTTGTGGACTTTTTTATGTTTTCTGGAACTACTGCCGAATTTAGGCCGCCAGAACGTTCAGCATCATTGGTATTTGTTCGACCGCGCTTAAAATCAGCAAATCACTTCTCAACCATCTGTCTCGGTATTTTTTCCCATTAAAAAAAAAATGCTTTATCCAACACACGGCATTCAGTTTTTTTCCATTGTATTAAAAATAACAAAAGTAACGTCACTAAACCCACGGTTAATTGTGAACTAAACGTCAAATTGTTATGAAATTTTCGACACATATTATTTGAATGTTGGTACTCGACTGGAATCATTTTGATTTGACAATAGTGGCACCATCTACATATATTTCATCCTTTGAACTTATTTAGTATTTAGTGTTGAGCTTCTTTACATTAGAATATACAAATCATATAATAACTTATTTCAACTTCAGTTTTACTAACACGAAAAACAGGCCCCTCAAATTTTATTGCGCCTACGGCTGGCTTGTCAATTGCTTAATCGTACTATATATATTTTACCTGATCAATTTACCGTAAAATATAGTTTCAAGAGAATGATTTAATATACCACCACTTAAGGTTAATTACTGTTTGTAGTTACATTTTAGAGGTATTAGCATTTTAATTTGAATCAGTTTGGTGTCACTTATGTAATGTAATTTGTAAATTATTTTCAATGCCAATTGTTTATTTACACCTTTTTTATTTGTTTTATATTAATAACACTGTAAAATTGTATTTTCTTATCAGTTGAGAATGCTCGTCATGAGCGAAACCGGCCCTGATCTTTTAAAATAAAATTGGAAATAGTACAAATGTATTTTTTGCATGCTATATATATATTTTAATAAATTTCTCCAATGCTCTCCAGTGACTGGTAATTAAAACCGTTTTGGGCTTTTTTATGGCTTCTTTTATTTCCGTTCAGTTTATTTATTTACAGACAGCTGTTAAAATAAAAGATTATTTCCGCATAACAAAAAATAAAATAGTGCGTAGTGTTGTTAGTTCGGTATTTTTATATAATTTGAATTATTGTTTTCTTAGAATATTGAATAAGGTTTCATGTAGAAGCAATATTTTTTTTACTTTCAAATAATAACTACTAGGCTAATAGCTTTATAAATAAACGAATTCATATTTTTTTGTAAACTTTTTCATCTCCGAATCCTAAATTTGTATGAATATTGTGTTGTTTATAACTTCTTCATATTTCAAATATCATACATACATTATTTTTTATTATAAATAGGGTATTTATGATATGAATGATGTAATAATATTTTTTATTAAATTACTAGGCGTAGTGAGAGCAATTAGTTAACTACTAGTCCTGTCCTAGCCCTATCCTTCTATCTCAACTACCCTCTTCCGAAAACGAAAGTTTGAGCGACTGAGTAACATTTATCGTATAAAACCTTATGTTGAGATACTTCCATTAGGAGCGGGCATGGATTAAAAATAATCATTCATTTATATTATTGTTTGACAACCCTACATTTGCACTTCGTCCTGTTTCTAAACTTCCAAGTCAAACTTACCGTTTAATATCCCGAGGGAAAAAGTGCATTTCGTTAGATGCATTAGCCTCCATCCGGATATGGCCAGTGTGCTTTGTTTGTTTTTATTACTATCCTAACGAACTTCTGCCTGCCTGGTTTGTTTATTATTCGGAGGTTCTTTTTCGTTTATTGTTAATGTCACATATTTTGTTTTAGTTTTCGTACTACATTTTTTTTTCATTTTTCAAAGTTGTTAGAACCATAGCAGGAAGACAACTTTGTACATTCCTTCATTTATTTTTATCTTTTTATCAGCTATAAGTTGTGTAGCAGATACAGTTTTATGTTTCTGTAGGAAGTTGTTATTTTTACATATAATGTTATTTTTTAATGCTTGATGGAAAGAAATCATATGACAAGAAGCAAGCAAATATTTGCACTACATAATATACATTTTTCATTGAAACGACATTACTCGTTTTTTGAAAACTTTGCCCAATCTTAATGTGGAGCATATATGCACTTTAAATAGAGCTCATCTCAACAGAAAATCTTCTACGTGTACTGCGTATCCACTCATTTGCTCAAAAATATTTTAAAAGGAATATAGTTAGAAGGATTGGTAAAGGCAAAATGTTATACTAATCCCTAACCCTTTCTATGCTCTGTTTAAGGATAAGAATTATTTTGAGGCATCAAAGACATTCGTAACTTCAAAACAGAGGTACATATATTAATCGCTTGGAAAATAGATTTACGAAACTATCCGTATTGGGAATTGAACACGTGAGCAACTCAACCGGAGCCAACGACCTTGGTCACTCGACCACTGACCCGGCACATTTAAATATAATATGCAAATATGAACCCTCGAGAGGTGAAAGAAGCCAACTAGTAAAATAGAAAATCACGTCTTTACTTGTGGTTTTTGGTGGATTGCATATTATACAAAAATAACACTATTTGTATGTGTATTAATTGAGGTTACTTTACTTTTACGATACCTTAAGTCGTGTATAATAATAACAACGCATCTAACTTACTTTTTTTCTAAAATACCATTTGGCTCTCTTCACCTCTAATGGGCCTATATATACTTGACTTTTTATTATATAAAATAAAGCTTTCAAGTGATTTTATATTGCATACAATTATGCACCAAACTTTCTTTACTCTTTGTATTTATTCTTAATTCGCTTTTGTCGTATTTCGAAAGAGTTAATTATTTTTTTTAAAACAAATTAAAACCAGCTAACAGCTTCTGCACTTTTAATTGCATTCTCTTGTTGGTACGTTCAGATGTATTATATATTATATGAAACGTATAACAACACTTTAAAAGAAAGAGGAAAGACTTCCTGCGCCCCATTTAGAATTTGTCTCAAAGTTATTTTTAAACTGGCGCACGTCCCAACTTAAATGAATCCACACGCTTTATGGGAAACTTTCTTTTTTTGTTTGTTATTTTGTTACTTACATGGGTTTTCGGCGTTTATTTTGTCGGCGTGACATTATGTGCTAAAGGTTTATGTGTGTCGCTGGATAATTTCTTCATTCGCGCGAAGGGAACCTTTTTTACAATCGAAGTCATTTTCACTGTACGTATTTTTTGATTTTAGCGCTATTAGTATATTGCAGTGCTATGTAGTCTGAGTCTTGAAATCGAATTGCTTTAACCGGATTCGGAAAGAACTAACACAAATACAAATCGGATGTCAAAAGTAGCGTTATTTAAATATAATCAGTTAATGAACACGAGAGGCCTCAGGCGCAATAAAATTTGGAGGCCATGTATTTCGGATGCCATAAAAACGTCAACAAATTCCAAGTAAAATATATAAAAATCTAAACATGAAGTATTAAGATTGTATTATATAAGCTTTTTTTGAGCCCCTTACGATTCGGAGGCCCCAACTATATATTAAATAATATTCGTAGAATTAAGACACATGGATTTTTAACTTATTTCAATGGAGTTCTACCAAGTGAATAATTATGTGTTTTTGAACGTTTCTTAGACTTATGCTTCTACGGAAAGGAACACAGCATTTATTTTTATTAAAATTAACCTTTAAACGGCCGTAAACTTTTTGCGAAATATTTGCACGACCCGTAGTTTTATAAAAATAAATATATCTCTAAAACTAGTCAGCCTATGTTGGTATAATAAAAAGCATTAGTAAAATAAAAGATTGTTTATAATTAGTAAAAGCTTTATTTACATTTTATATTATTATACATTAAAGTTAAAGAGATAAAACGATAAAAATTAGACAAAACTTAAAAAAAAATAATCCATAAAATTACAAAAAATAGAGAATTTTCTAGGTATGAAAAGAAATCTGTATCCCCATTGAAATATGCTGTACAGCGTGGATAAAGCTGATTTATTACGTTCCGCCTAACACAACGCTTATTTCAAGAGTCGACCTTGTAACGCAGATGTTTATATTACTCAATATAACAAAACTTTTGAAAATATATATCGAAACTGAAAATAAAGTTATGGATCAGTATCTCAAAGTCATCATTTATGTAAGCTAATATTTATATTTTGAATACTATTGCCATAAATCAGTGTAATCCGATAGCGAAATGTACCATGATTACTGGTCTCGTACGGGACGCCGGGCGTTTAAAGGTTAATATATTTTTCTAATTTGATCGACTTTTTTGTACTGTATCGCTCGATTCGAAAATAATTGACTTTTGAAATGTAATCCTGCCTTATATTTGTATATTATTAAAAAAAAACTCCGGAAAAACCGAACAGAAAAAAGGAAATGATTTTGGTCATTCAATCCGATTTCAATTTACATCGGTTGGTATACATATAGCTTTCGATTAACAAATATCAAAACATTTCGCAAAAACTCGAAGGGCAATGCTTTGTACGGTCTGGCGAATGCGCCCCGCACTTGTTTTGTGCCGAGTGGAAAAAAAATATTTCCCGCCGAAAAAGCAGCCTCCGCGAAGCCTGCGGCGGATGTGAAAGCTCGTTGATAAAAAAAAAGCGAGGCACCGCGGAAATCGCAATTAGCCTGATTAAAAAAATGAAATTTGAATTTGAAAGAGTTTGGGCTTGAGTAATCTAGGAAATGAAATTGTTTTATGAACCCCGCCCGCTACAGCTTTCCGTTTTGACGTCGTGGAATATATTTTAAACGATGCACTTGACAAAATGTATAGAATAAATAATAAAGACACAAACAATTCGCTGAAAAGTTGGCGTCTGGTGAATTGGTTGAAACCAATCGTTGAATACTGTCAACTTCAACACTTTTCAAGTCTTGGGTAAGATCTTAATATATATACACTGCTATATCAATACATGTTCTTTTTTATGGATTCGGCGGTAACTTAGTTTCTACTAAAGTAACTTAGTGAAAACTTATTTTTATTATACAATTAAATTTGAGAATATTGTTTTTTTAAATCCGTGTGTCAAAAAATGTCCGCTCCCAATTTCGAGCATATGGCTTTCTAATAGAGATATCTCAACAGATTTTTTTTTTCTACGAGAACTGTTTGTTACTCATTCGCTCAACCTCTTTTGTTTTTTAATAGAGAGTAGTAGAATTAGAAGACTAAGACTAGTGGTAAACAAATCACCAGTTGTTAAAGGATCGGAAATGGTGGGAGGGACATCACAAACACCCGTGCCTTAGAACAGAAATCGATTGAAGGCACGGAAGTCCACAAGGCTAACCGCTGCGCCATAAGACCCGGCATGAAAACATTTTTACTCCAGTTTCTGTGTTCCTTCTCTTTAGAAAACATCATTAAACACAGACATTATCGCTAGGTTTACGAATAAACTAAAAATTGATTTTAATTATTAAGTTAGATTTAAATTATAACATAACAGTCGGTCTTAATTCCTTTTCTATTCGATGCAGGAAGGGAGTGGGGTACAAACATTGATAGTACTATTATAAAATAAATAAGTTATTGATCACTTTTAAGGTGTTCACTGTCAATACTTGGTGGAATGGCATTATAATAAAAATAATAAAACATTTTTAGTACTTTTTCCACATAAAATTTATTAGATCAGGACCGGTTTCGCGCATTTTTTCGCACCTTTTTATTTCAATTTAAATTTGTATAAATATCACTGTTTATGTATTTTTCTTATCAGTTGATAATGCTCGCGATGATCGAAACCGGTCCTGATCTAATAAATTTTATGTGGAAAAAGTACTAAAAATGTTTTATTATTTTTATTAAATAAGTTATATTTGTACAGTAAATCGCGATGGAAATAGTTTCACCCATGTTGAGCCACCATCATTCCTTCCAGCCAAATATTCAGCACCCAAAGAATTAAAAGAAAATAAATCTTATGTCTGAAAAGCCGTTGCTTTATATAAATGGAGTTTTGCTTAGTAAAAACTAATTAACTTGATATATATATATATAAATTGAGTTTTGCTTAGTAAAAACTAATTAACTTGATATATATATATAAATTGATGGCTGTCATCTAAATACTGACAAAAATCTTCAACTGCAATTATTATTGAAAATTTCGGGTAAAAATAACAACGTATTTATTTATTTATTAGTTGACGGCTATTTTGGCTTTAGCCATCGTCAGAACTATAATTAAAACTTAGTATTAACTCGACCGCCTGTGTGGTCGAGTGGTCAACGTTGTTGGCTTCGGCTACGGAGGGCACGGGTTCAAATCCCGGTACGGACAGTTTTATAAATTGATTTTTCAATCGATTTATGAATTTCTGTTCAAAGGCATGGATGTATGTGAAGATTCCCCCCTCTCACCCATCATATCCTATGAACGGGCGTATCGACAGCGATTAGCTTACCACTAGTCCTGTCGTAGCCCTATCCTTCTATCCATACTCTCTTTGAAAAAAGAGAGGTTGAGCAACTGAGTAACAAGCAGTTCTCGTAGATAAACTTCTGTTGAGATAAGCTCCATTAGGAGTCCATATGCTCCACATTGGGAGCGGACATGGTTTAAAAAAAATGTAAAAAAAAAAACTGTAGAACTAAACACGTTGCTATTTTAACCCTATTATAATGGAGTTCTAACAACAAAATGTCAAGTCAATGAATAAATTGAAAATTTCATATATTATTTATATTTGTCTTAGCAAAATGCGGAATTTTATTTAAAATATTGAATTAGATAATGCGCTTAAAGTCGATAAGTCCTCTTTTTATTAATATGCCTGTGTATCTGATATATGTGGCTTAAATGTTTCCAATCTACCAATTTCTTAAAAATGTTTGTAAGTTATTCCTAAACATAAAGTTTTACATTTACAAGGAATAATTAAATGATCAAAGAAGGACCGATAATTGTTAATAATCTGTATCCATTTAAAAGAACCTGCTCGCTGTCACAAATGTATGCTGAGATAATAAACATGATGTTTGGATTGTCACTTTTAAATGTCTGTCATTTGTATACAGCATTGGGCAACCAACAAGTATGCTGGTTAATGAAGAAATATTGTATTTCTTATTAGCAAACTACTTTGTATGTGAAGTTTCTATTTAGCTAAGATTAAAGATCGTCACCGATTTGAAGGCTTATTTATTTACTTTTTTGAATTGTGTATTAGGCAACCAAAAAGTATTCAAAAGTAAACGTATGAAAGTTAATTATTTGTTATTTTACTGATTGTATTACTAAGCATGACACGAGTGTTGTCTCTTTGAAGAGCATCTTCACAATCTCACTTTCGAAAATGCTTGTTTAAGTACAAATGATTTTAATGTTACTATTCTGATATACATATATATATTTTATATGAAAATAAACTTACACAAAGTTACCGCCTGACCCATCGAAAGTATTAAATATTTTTTTGAAACTGAAAAAAATACGATAAAAAGAATTTGTAATTAAAAAAAATCAATGTTATCTTTACATTATTGAAATCTTTTCATTTTGTACACTTCCATAAAATTCATGGTATAACACGACCCGGGTTTCGCCTCTCGGCATCTTCCAGTACTAATCAGTACGCGAATGCGAAATTCGAGTGCAAAATGAAAATAATTCTAAATTAACATTCAATTTCCATCAAGCACCTTCAGTCGAAATTTTAAATTATTGAAATCAGTTAACTATTACAATTATTGTAAACACTTACAAAAAAAGTCACTATGTATATGTTAGTCAGTTAGTAAATCAAATGGAATAAATAATATCGACTGTGGAAAGGAAAAAGGACTTAACCCACAGTTTCTTCAAAACAGGTTTTTTTCAATAATCACAATGTATCAAACTTGATACACGTTCTATCAAAAGGATGCAAGCTGCAAATACCGAAATTAGTATCTTAATTAAGCTTTTAACTTTGAAAAAAAGACCTTGTAAAAAATTAAAACCAAGAAAAAAGACTGAAATAAAGGTTTTTCCTAGACAATTTCTTTAATTAATATTAGATTATGTCAATTAAACACCAGTTTAGAAGTCTCCGTGCACTTCAGGGTTGTGTATAATTCATAATTTGCATATGTCACAAAATCATCAAAACACGTTTTTAGCGCCTCCTGTAAAATTTGATATGTGTGGGTTACGTCCTTTTTCCTTTCCACAGTCGATATTGTATTCTTTAATTTGATTTTTAAAAAATAAGGCTTTTCACGTTATTTTGTAGGTACATCTAAATAAATGAAAATGGACAAAATAAATTTTGGAAATGGGCGACTCAAAACAGCGCATTTTAGACGTGCTCTGTACGCCAAACGGACTTAATGAGTCTTATTTTAAGGCATTGTAATAAACATATTATACGACCGTGTTATTATATTAATATGCCGTTAAAAACACAGTTAATGTTTAATGCTTTAGAATACGCTGTCTTTTGTCTTTTTTTTTTACTTTTCACTACTGGTTCCTGAAATTCGTGGTTCACAATTGGTTCCTGAAAACGTGTGCGATTGTTGAATGTTCGAAAGTAGAGGAATTTCAAAAAAAAACACCAAAAATTGTCCTTTTTTTATATATTTGATAAAAATTATGTTTTTTTGAATAAACTTGTCAAGAATTAGTTGTATTTACCTTTCAATGTTCTAGAATTTTCTGCTTGATAAACTAGCATCAATTTTAAATCATCAGCTAAATTTCCACCAAGAAGCAATATCAATCGGTTTTTAGAAGGTTTGTGCCCAGGGGCAACTGATTTTTCCTTTGATAAGAATGTAAGACTAAGCATTTTCTTTCAAAATAAACCAGTCTCATCTACATTGAATATTTGACATTGGGTATATTCTCCATCTTTAATAATTTTGGACAATGAAGAAATAAAGTCTTTTCCAGCATCTCTATCCGCATCAGCCAATTCTCCAATGAATTTAATATTATGTAAATAATAATAATAATACCTCGTTTTAAATTTGACAAACCAGCTGTTACTTGCCCAAAAAAATGCATTATCGCCAAAAAAATTAAAAATAACGATTTTATAAAAATGTGCGAGGGTAGAATGTTTGAAAGTAGAGGTCCGCCTGTACTCAATAACGCGTGAGACGCGTCACGTGAAACTTCAATCATGCTTCGGCACATCGACGGCCGTTAATGCCGATGTTAATAACGATACACAATTTCGCGTTATCTCCGCGTTAAATGCTTTTATTCATTAAGCCTGGCAGCGACACCGAACACGCAGAAAAAGATTTCGTATCTTTTAACGACAAAGATTACTTTTATTGCGCAGTTTGTTTTTATGGCAGGCGTTAAGGTCGCGTAAAAACCGAAATAATATCTGCGCTCGCGATATGAAAGCTAGCGAAACTCTCTCTCTGTATGGAGATAGTATTTGCTTTTTTGATCTCGGCCGAATGGCAAAATGTACTGTGAAAACAATTCTGAAAAATGAATACCCCACTGTAGACGCCGTGCACAATTTACCATATTGACTGTGGAAAGGAAAAATGACGTAACGCTCAAATATCAAATTTTACAGGAGACACGAAAAACGTGTTTTGATGATTTTAGGCTAAAAGCTAATTATGAAATATACACAACCCTGAAGTGGACGGTGACTGATAAACTGTTTTTTTTTGTATTTACTTAGCCTAATACTAATTCAATAAAAACCTTTTTTTATGTCCTTTTTACTGGTTACAATTTTAACAAATCTTTCTTTTTTCAACCTTGAAAGCTAAATTTAGATACTAATTCGGCATTTTTAGCTTCCATCCTTTTGATAGAACGTGTGTCAAGTTGTATACATTGTGGTTATCGAAAAAAAAGCCGTTTTGGAAAAACTGAAGGTTACGTTCTTTTTTCTTTCCACAGTCGATATCTGACAGCACGAAAAACATTTTAGTCAAAGTAATAGTAAAAAAATATGATAACTTTCATAGAAGCTTGAATCATCCCTGTCACGAATATAGTATACCTAATCTTTTTTTAAGTAATACATTGGTTCCAGAAAGTGGTGCGTAAAAAAATCTCATTCTCATATAAGTTGATAAATCGGTTTCGAATCCGCGTAAAAAAGTATCAAATATCTATGAAAAAACGTAACGGTCCAAAAAAATTGCATAAAAAAGGATTTGGTGTACTTGTATGTTCTCTCGAAAAGCGTTTCTAAAGCTACATTGAAATATATGACATAAGTCTGTTTGGAATTTTGTTTTTTTTTAGCATATTTTTTCGGCTGCTGATGATGAATATAAAGTATACTGAAAGCTAACTGGCTGTTTATTGTATGTATACAATCCAGCATTCTCTTATATGTTTTATATTCACTCTATAAGCTTCAAACGGTGTCTTTTTTCAACTCGCTGGCTTCAGCTTTTTCCATATTTATGATACGTCGACATTTCCTTCAAAACAACCTTACACTGACGTTATATAAAATAATAATGTTAAATATAAAATACGCTCTGTAGTGAAATTCCCACATGCGTCTTTTAAAGTGGTACTTAAAGTAAAATATGTATTTTTTTTGTATTTTCACCGACGATCCCGAATGGGAATATGTGAGAAATGTGTTGTTTTTTTTTTTATATCGCCTGCGTCGACGAAGCGCACTGAATATTTTGCGACTCGCCACGCAATGCGTATTCCTTTCGTCAAGCTTGTTACTGCAAATTAATGTTATTTTTCATATGCTGTCTCAGTCCTCTTTTTATTACCGAGAAAAATTTATACCGTAAAGCATTTGATATAACCGAATAAATATGCTGGACTTTCAAAAATTTAATTCATATCTTCATAATCGACCAGATGAGTATGACAAGCAGGGCTCTGTGAAGATGGGGAAAAAAAGAGACTGACTCCACAGCCCTGATTATTGATTCATTCAAGGCGTTGTTCGCTGACATTTTTTTTGTCGTAATTCAACATTTTTTAATAAAGGTCCGCGCTTGTTATGCTTTTCACTATTGGATCAATTACTAATTCAAACATTTAAAATCAATGATAAAACAACAAAAATATCTTAACAACGATTTACACAAAAGTATTTATTTTTCTACTTTCGATGGTTTCGGCGGTAACTTTGTGGAAGTTCATTTTAATAGAAAATTTAAATTAACTTTGATTATTCCACGTATTGTGTTACTTACTGTGACACGTGTTTCGCTTCTTTCAGAGGCATCTTCAGACTTACTATCGCAAAGTTTGCTTAAGTAATGAAGCAAGATTGATTCTAACATTTTAAAATTATGAAATTACAAAATGGAGTTTTGGGTTTTTTTCCTTTTAAGAGGAGCAAGGAGGGGGGTGTAGAATCGAAATAAAGCAAACAAATAATGATACTAATGAGTTGCAATCAATCAGATTGGGATTTTTCCTTTTTAAGGGAAGCAAAGAGGGGATTATAAAATCGAAACAGAGCAAACAAATTTAATCATACTACTATTGACGTTAAACATTATAAACTATTAAACTAATGAGCTGCAATCAATCAGCTAGGTTGGTGATTACTCTATTAATTGGGAACAATTTAAGCAATGTGGAACCACCTGTGCTATTAAGAATATTATTTAATAATATTTCTTTTTTGTTAAGAGTTTTATTAATCTGTTTCGATTTTATAATCCCGTTAATTTAAATTTTCTATATTTATTTTTCATTTTTAACAACCACATATTTTAACGTTTTTTTTAATTTTATCTACTACACATTCGAATAAATTATATGGAAATTAAGAAGTTATTATGATATTTTTGACGTACAAAGATCACTGAATTCTTTTTAGTTTACTAGAATCCCCATTAAACTTCTGACATAATAGGCGGCTTAGAGAGAATAAGGGACGAAAGAAAAATTACTGGTTATAAGTCCATCGGTCTGAATTACCAAGAGCAGTGACTATGACTGATTGATTGATAGCTAGAAAACATCGCGTATACTGGTATGCCTGATTAAAAAAACCGAAAGCTTAGAAGCGAAATTGCACTATTCAAATCGAATTTGTGTTTTGTTTTAATAAACTATTCCGGCATCGAAAACAAACTACTTTACGTCGGGATATATCGGTTAACTAAATAATTCTGGGACTTTTAGTTAAGCCCCTAGATTAAATTCATCTTTATCTTTCGCCATAAGAAAGAGCTTTATTTTTATCGTTGAAAGAAACATATGTTTTGATGTAACCGGCCCACCACACTTTTTGTATCAACTCTTAATCTGGTGCTTCTACAACTGTTGGTATTCAATAAAAAATAATCGGAAATTAAATGTACAGTATTTTTTTTCATTATCAAAAATCTACGAATAAATAAATCTAAAAAATTGAATAAACTTTTTTGCTTGTTTCATTTGATCCCGAGTCAAATCGTCCCACCAACTTAAGGTACCTGGCCGACGTCCGTAGTACTCCACACTGAAAATAAAATCTATACTAACACTAACCATACACTCATGGCATATGATATCATGAACCATGCAAATGATGCTTGAACAATTAAATTGAAATAAATTTACACTGAACTTGATAATTATAAAAAAAAATCACCTCTTTTAAAAGCGTCTTTAGACAAATCTTACCTAAAACTTACCTAAATCTAATTAGTAACTAATAAAATTACAAAATAGAGATTTGGTCACTTTTAGGGTGTTCACTGTCAATACTTGGTGGAAAGGCATTATATTAATAAAAACACAATAATCCTTTGTACTTCATTCCACTTTATTTATTATGTCATGACCGGTTTCGCTCATTGCGAGCATTGTCATCTTATCAGTTGACAATGCTCGCAATGAGCGAAACCGGTCCTGACATATTAAATAAAGTGGAATGAAGTACCAAGGGTTATTGTGTTTTTATTAATAGAGATTTGGGTTTATTCTTGGACAACTGTAGATAATATTCACTCGGGTAAGTAACAACAAAATAAACGTTTTAATAACTGGCATAAAATTGTTTATTATGGAGACATCAATCATATCAAAGTTCACTTTTAGGGTGTTTACTGTCAATATTTGGTGAAAAAACAACATATTTAAAAAAGTAAAATACTCATTTCTAACTTAAGTTTAATAATATCAGGTCCGGTTTCGCTCGTGACGAGCATTATCAACAGTTCAACAATTCAGTTGATAACGCTCGTCATGAGAAAAATTGGTCCTTACCTAAATAAATAAAAGTAGAATTAGTACAAATGAGTATTTTATTTTTTGGGTATCAAAGTTGTTGCCAGATTACTTAAAACCCACTTTTATATCATTCATTTTTATATTATTATTAAATATTAAAGCTTAATAACAATCATCTTCTCAACTTAAAAAAATAAATAGACATATATACAACTTTATCAATAGATATATTTTTCTCTTATATCGATTTCCTCCTTATCTAATTAATGGTCACTACGCATTGTATCATTTTGACTCATTTTTTTTTTATAGCTTGCAAATTTAAATTAACATTTTTTCTAGTTATATCCTTGTTTAACCTTTGGAGGAGTATGGACGTACATGTACGTCGGCACCATTATTCTGTTATGGAGGACGGACGTACTTTTAACTCAACACAGTGGTGTCTGTGAGCATATGTTTCAAGTGTGAATTGCATATGTATATTCATTGGAAAAAGTCACACAGTTGTCATGTTAAAAAAGTCAGTAATGTTAAGTAAGGTCAGTATAGATCCATTCACTCCTCAAAAGGTTAATAACATAAATTTTAATGTGACCACGGAGGCTTAATAATATATTCAAAAAAAGTATTCTGCATATTAAAGTTTGAGAACCGCTATGTCTGAGACTCTCTAAATTTAGTGGCGTTTACTCGTAGAGAAGTAACTTAGCCGCTTCAACAAATATATCTTACAAGTATGTATTCTTCTTTTTTCTTTCCGTTTTTCCTAGTTCTTAGTATTAAACATTATTATTTCAGATAACGCCATCTGTATCTTGACAAAATATAGCTTATGGAAACTTTCATCTTTCATTAATATTTATTCAGCTGTTTTTTTTTGTTATTTATTATTATCTCTTTGATATTTTTCAAGGAAAGATCTTGGTGGATTTTTCGTTATCTAAATATGAACGAACAAACGACGTTTTTAATCACACAAACATTAGCTAATATTAACCATCTTACTGAAGGTTTTATGCATGAATTCATAAATTAAAAACACACTCTCTGCTTACTTCTATTTGCCACACATAATTATCGATGACTTCATTAAACTAACTGAAATAGCGACACTTCTTCGTCATTCACGCGTGACTTTTGTGGTACTACTGTTTTTTAAAATTATTTTTTTAAACTAATTTAACATTTGTATTTTAGTGGTACTCGTTGAAAATATTCCGAATTCCTTTGTGCTCAGTTTTTGTTTGTCGTTAAAATGAAGAATAAGTAATTTGTGTATTTTAATTATGGAGCACTGATACCTGATAGTTGGTTGTATAGATATCTTTGCATTTACGATATTGCAAAATTGGCAATCTACTACATATGTAGAATAATATTAACTTATTTTAATGATAGGTACCATTAAATATTTCCGCTGAAAGCTCTACAAGTACACACTACTTCAGAAACCATTCAAGTTCATTATTAATTAATATTAAGTTATTCCACGTGTGTTGTAACAAATTGTGACACGTGCTTCGCTTATTTAAGCAGCATCTTCAGACAAACTATAGTAAGTGTCATCCACGGCTAAACCAAATTTAGTTCAAATTGGGCTGTTAAGTACAAACTAAATTCCATTTGTTCAACGCTTGTATTCTACCAGTGCTGGCAACAAATCATGGCATCTGACGAAGACTAAGAAAACCTTATACTGAGCTTCGAGAGTAGATGATGCTTGCGTCGGCTAATAGAGTTGAGGTGGTTTGATTTCGTGAGAATCTCAGAGATTAAGGAACGTATAAAAAAGCGTCTTGATCATAAAGAGATTATGGAACTGACTGGATCACATGCTGCAGATGAAGAGCCTTGATCTTGCCAGCCAGTCTTCTTCCGGCCAGTGGGATTACGGCATCCTTGATGACTTACGGGTAATATTCACAGAGTGTACTCGGCTGAACTGATGGATGCTGGGCATATCATGAAAATCAGCGAGAGACATGGAGGTGCCACGTGGTTTTTATATCGACTGTGGAAAGGAAAAAAGGCGTAACCCACACATAGCAAATGTTACAGGAGGAACAAAAAAGTGTTTTGATGATTTCGGGCCATATGCAAATTATGAAATATACACAACCTTGAAGTGCACGGAGACTTCTAAACTGGTGTTTAATTGACATAATCTAATAATAATTACAGAAATTGTCTAGGATAAACCTTTATTTCAGTCATTTTTCTTGGTTTTAATTTTTTACAAGGTCATCTTTTTCAAACTTAAAAGCTACATTTACATGCTAATTGGGCATTTGCAGCTTGTATCCTTTTAATAGAACGTGCATCAAGTTTGATACATTGTGATTATCGAAAAAAACCTGTTTCGAAAAAACTGTAGGTTACGTCCTTTTTCCTTTCCACAGTCGATATCATACTATATACTTATATTATGTTCAGTTAAAAAATTAAAGCATGGATAATAACATAAAGTTATATATAAATACACTGCCCGACCATGTGTATGAAAATGAATTAATAAAAACAGAGACTCCAGAGAGTCAAAATTGTCACCAAAATATATACAGTACAATCTACATAGTAAAAGTAAAGATTATTTTGCAGTTTACAAAGTGTTTCTTTTGAAAATAAAGATATTACGGAAGGTAATACTTTGATTATAATATTGTTGATGTCGACACTTCTTTGTAAAGATTTTATAGACATCTCCCTAGCAAGTGATAACTTACTACTAACCATGCCTCCGTACATCTCTTGCGCCCGCATTGCCTGGTTTTAGTGCCGAGCGGGTCATTATTATTTCATCGCTTATCTGTGGCGAGAAAGATGAAATGGTTTCGACGCATGGAACGACATCCAGAATCGCTCGTCGTAAATTGTCGCTTCTCTTTACGGCTCACGATTTTTTCGAAACGCATAAGAGAAGTGTTTTCTTCTGCCACATACAAACACAATGCTCATCACGGACAGGAATTCCGTAGTAAAATTACAACCAATGTAAAAGGAGATATTTCTTTCCCCTCCAAGTCTACAGATTTTATCAAAATATTATTTGTTTAATAAAATCAACCTTTACTTACTAATAATATAACAAATAAATACGAATTTTCTTAGGTTAAATTGTTGTGTTAAGAAGAAATATTAGACACACTGTAAATGTGAACTGTGAAGTATGAAAATGTCGGCAAATTGAAATTAATGGATGTCAACGTTTTATTATATAAAAAAAACTGATAGCAGAAGCAACATGCTGGAAGTTTGCCAAATTGTTCATACAAATTTGATAAACGATTTTTTTTATAGATTATTATTGAATATAGTGAAGAATGAAGATGCCATCATTATGTAATGATTCTTTTCTCCCATTGAAGTAATATGTTCCTCAATATAACACACATATATTATTATTATACCACAAAAGGAACTTCACTTATTCTAATGGTGTTTTATACGTTACATTGGCGTCATTATTTTCAATACTTTCGGTACCTAATATTGTTTTTGGTTTTGTACCTGTCGAACAAGGAATTAAAATTTGAAACGTGATAAATAACACAAAATAATACAAATATAATTCATTTAACTGTAGAAGATATAGTCGTGCTGGGAAAAGTATCTTCTTATTTTCAATTCCATTAAAAATGCTACACTCCATCGGTGGTTAAAATAAAAGTCAAAAACCCTTGAAAATGATAATATTTTTTATACACACAATTCGGTTCAAAGGCGAAAACCGGAGCGCTGAATTAAGTATTAATATTCGATATTGTCGATTAGCCGACAGGTTACAGGACTTACGTACTACTAGGTTTTGCTGTCATGAGTTCGGATTCACAACTACGCATTTACATAAAATATGAATTTATGTATTGATTCGTACAGTCTTTGAGGTTTTTTTTTTCATTTAAACTACTCTTAAAAGATACATTGTTACAGTTAGGGTCATAAAGCGTTAATTGTTGAAACACTGTGCGGCTGTGGAGTCAGGTGAGAAAATAACGACTCCGGCTTTAAATTAAAAACCGACTTCGACTTGATTTTCTCAATCATTTTAGTTTAACTTACATATATGCATACTAACAGATCATTCTAGTAACTAGAATAATTCTAGTAGATTTCACCAGTCAATATAATAAATAGTCTAATCATTTTTCAATATGTATCATTTAATTATTTTTCTTCGATTTTTCGACTCCTACTCTGCCTCCAGCAAAAAACACCCGATCCGCAGCCAATGTTCCGCACACATTTTTCAATCCCCGCACAAGGCTGCACACAGAATTATTTTAAAAATAAGTTTGTTTCACCAAATTTTTATATTTGCGCACACTTTTTATTTTGATGAAAATTTACTACAGAAGTTAATGGTTCGCACACATAATATACAAAATAGAGGGAACGTTCCCGCAGCCCTTGTTCATAATAAAATTACGAAATCCAAGTAGATGGTAAAACTAAATGCACACATTTTTATCTAGAATTTAAAATTTCCCTATTAACGTTAAGTAAAATTATTCATCGATGACAACAGATCCACTTTCCTTCAATTATTATGCAACCCGATATTAAATCATAAAGAAATAACGCAATCTAAAAACTAATAACCTCAAACGGCATCATGTGAAAGTACTTCAATACAAAATTCCATCGTCATCATTCGTCAGATGCGAAATATATGACCGGCAGTATCATTCCTATTGCCGATTCGTTTCTCTTACTGCCTAAAGCGAGAGTTTTATTTCTATATCTGTCTCCCGGGTCGTTTTTATGGTATTGAGCCGAGTCCGAGATTTTTCTCATATAGCGGACTTTTATTTTCGTGTAATATTATGTTTTGATACTTTGTTGGTTACCCTTCCTTCCCCTATATCCTGCACGCTGACTGGATAAGAATATTTTTTATATATATAAAATGATATTTTATTGCATTCTAATTTACTTAATTTTATTGCTGCCTGCCTGTTGTGGCCTAGTTGGTTGGAGCTTGCTCTACCGATCACGCATACAGTTCGATTCCCGGTAAGATCTCAGTGAATTCGAGAATTATTCAATTCAAAGTTGTGATCGAAGGCTGGGTGTTTGTGATGTTAATTCACAACATTTCTTCTCTTCCCATCCTTCTGATCCTTTAATAACTGTGTGTTGCAATAGCGATTAGTCAACCACTAGTCCTGTTCTAGCCTTATCATTCTATCCCTACTAGGGTATCCAATCCCGGAGCCTTTTTCCAATCCCGGGATTTCGGGATTGATCCCCTTTTTTTCGGGATCCCGGGATTGTGATTTTCTTACCGAGAAATGTGAAATCCTCAATTTTCCCAGATTCTCACAGAACCTCGTTTTTTTTTTTTAGCTCACCGAGGAATTCGAAATCTCCGATTTGGTATACTTTTTCCCAGAATCTCACCGAAACTCGTTTTTTTTTTTTAGCTGACCGAGGAATTTGAAATCTCCGATTCTGTATCCTTTATCCCAGAATCTCGCCGAAACTCGTTTTTTTTTTGGTCACCGATTTACCAATTTCGTGTAAATTGTCGGGTTTTCCTCAAAATTTCTCAATCCCGAAATCCTGGGATCGCGGCCATCTCAATCCCGGAATTTCGGGATCAGAAAATTGAACGGGATCCCGGGATTGGATGCCCTAATCCCTTCTACTCACTCTGAAAAAGAGAGGTTGAGCGACTGAGTAACAAACAGTTTTTGTAGAAAAAAAAGAAGCCATATGTTCCACACTGAGAGCGGACATGGATAAAAAAAAAATATCTTAACATACTAGCGGCTATCTTTTTGGTCGTGTAAATTTCTTTCTAGTATAAAATTAAAAATAATATTGATTATTCCACGTATTGTGTTACTAATAGTGACACGCGTGTCGCCTCTTTCAGATGCATCTTCAGACTATTTTCCCAGTAACATCCTTTTTTGAAAATATGTTTGATTGAATTAATATTCATTGTAATAAGGCAAAAATATATTTAAGTATTTTTAGTTTTACGAATATTATTTAATATTGAATTTATCGTTACCCGAGAAACACTCAAAAACTCAACACGAGTCAACTTATTAAAATAAATGAGAGTATGCATTGTGTATCTCTTCTAAGCCAGCACATATAGCATATACATATTTATAAATTAATGATTGTAGAACTATTTTTTTTTTATATTTTTTTACCTTGTTGTTAACAACAAAATATACTTACTTGGCAAAACATATTATTGATATAAGTTGCCATACTTAATAATATAATGCATAATTTGTCATGTTCACCGTTATTTATTAATATTGTCGACGAAGAACAAAAGCTTTCCGTAGTCAAAGCTGTCAATCCCGTTATAAAATTCAATAAAGTAAATGATTTATTCCTTCGATAAGGACAGGGGAGGAAAGGCTTTATGAAAGCTGTTTTTCAGCATTGATTCACATTCAAAAGTTCTCGTTCACCCAGATTTCTTTGATCCGGTGCAAGGCTTCGAAGGAGGATAAACAGCGCCTGCCGAAGCGTTCCTAGACGTCAATCGCAGATAGCTGAATAAGGGCGCGTGCATGGCGGAGGCGATTTTTTTATGACAAAATATTGCATACACTGCGGTGGTATAATGCGATAGAATACTTGATAATTTTATAAATAGAAAGTGTCACTAACGTTTATTTTTATTTACTGATACTCTTTCTATCGCTATTGTGACAACGTCATCCCACGACAATGCAGTAAAAATATTTGAATACGTGAAAGTATTACAATCTAAAGGCTTTTCTATAGACGTCGTAAATTGGCTTAACAATATGTGACTTACCTCGAAACCTACACAATCCTTGCCTGTTAAATCTGTCAATGAAAAATAAATTTACATACAAACAAAACAAGATGAAAAAGATTAGGAGTAAATAGAATTACAACACAAAATACCGTCACTTTTAACGTGTCAACTTTCAATTCTTGGTAGAATGGAATAACTTGTATTAAAAAATAAAACGCTTTCTTACTAATTCCACATTATTTAATTTAATTTGAGAACCGCTTTTGCTTGTAGAAAACATTATTACCTGATGAAAATATAAATCCAAATAGGTTTCAAATTTGAATTGTTTGAATTTTGTACTTTTCCATGAGTTCTGTCGCTAACGACCCGGGTTTCGCCTTTCGGCATCTTCAGGAATTCCAAGTGCACGGATGTACTTGAACTGACGCGTAGTAAACAGTTTGTATCGTTTATATACAAAAATATAAGTAGATCACTAAGTTAAAAGGCTATTAAAATGTAAATTAGCGAAAATTGAATGTATACAATTTTCAATGAATTAAGTGGGTTTGTTATAATTATGGGGATTTTTTGAAAATATTAATGACCAGATAATAACATAGGAATTTTTAAAATAAATCTAGGGTTTTATCCGACCTATTATTAATGAGTTGATTTGTTTTTAAGCCTTTGAATTAATATTTAATGATAGCAGGTGCTTGAATTATTAATAAAATGACAATTATTTAAAAGGGGTACAACAATGGAGAATTTGGTAGATAAAATTCTCGTTTAAAATTGGCAAACTGTTGAGCTGAGCTCGATTAATAGGTTTATTTATACAAAATTTAATAAAACTAATAGAAAAACAAACAATTTGTAAAATTAATTTTGATTATATAATAATTTCGTTGAATCGATTATAAGTACCTTTATAACCTTATTGTTTTTTTAATCTTATCTTATTTTCAATTACAAATTAGCAATGTGTAATAAGTTCCAAACATTTTAATTATATATAAGTATGTAATTTAAAGAGATTCATTTGTATTTGTATCATTCATTTAAAATATGCGATACTGGTATAATCTGGAGTTACAAATAAAATAATTTCAGTTAAATATATAACTTTTGTAAATGTCGATTGTAAGTCCGGTCATAGTAATATTTTAAACTTTTATTTATTATAGTTTGCTGAACATTACTTTGTGATATAAAAAAAAACATTATCCAAAAGTTAAGAGATCTGTTGATCTGCAGCATATGCTATTATCTATCTTTAAGCGTATCGACGCTTCAATGGAATGACTATGCGGCCTAAGGCTTTGCGAAAATGAAAACTTCCACTCGAATAGAGCCTTTGTTAGGCGTCCATCCCGTCTAGGCGTCGGACGCCCCATCGCTCCTTCTCAGCTGTTGTCGAACCGAACTTTCCGCGGAGCTTTTGAAGAAGTCTATGATTTGGGGTTTTCTTCAACTGTCTATTGTAAAAATAATATATTACATGAAAAATGATTCATTATTTTGTATCGTTCATTGTAACAACGAAAAACTTTGTATTTTGAGTTGAGATTTAAATGAAAATGAAAATTTATTTTATTTACGAAATTGGTATAATTAAGAAAGGTTTCCAGAAAAATGGTGAGGATAAGAAGGCATATGTGCGGCGTGGCGTCACCTTAACCAAATGCGCCAGACAAATAAACACTACCACATATAAAAGAAAATAATATACATTTTTTATTTAATTAACATTGCACAAGGTTGACAAATTACAAATTAAAAACTTTTACAATAATAAAAAAAAATAGTACAATTTAATATTAAAAGCATTTAAAAAAAGGAAGTCAACTGAGTAAGCTCCGACGAACTCTACTTTAATACATAAAACATAGTATTCGTCGGAACTCACCCACGTCTACGTGGAATATGTCGACATCTGAAGCAATATTGTTGAATACCGTTAAAGTTCTCCCCAAAGGCATTCCCATTGGCAGGGTGGCTCTACCACCTTGGTGCTTTTATGCTACATAGTTTTTCTTAGGCTATCGCGAATAAATGGTTTTACAAAAACATATTGCTTACTAAAAAACACCGCGTTATGCAATTTTTTATAATTAATTTGATCGTTGCCTTTCATTAAGTAAACTAGCGACTTTATAATATTTAATCGGTATACTGGCAAAATGCGTTAAGTCAAACAATCTTGTTTTGAGACGAATATCATTTCCGATATTCTGACAGGAAACTTAAAAATCTATATTCATGCACTATATCGTTCCATCGACTTCATTCCACATATCTAAAATCGTTACGCTATTATACCTAGTTTATTTTTAAAAAAATCTGTAAACGGTATTAAGTTATATTATGTTAAAATAATTTAAACAATAAAAATACACTGAACATAGTTTTACTTGTTTTAATTTCAGAATATACCTATATATCAGTTAAAATCTTTCTGCATGCATAACTCAAAACAGCCGGCTTCGACTTGAGACTTTCTACCAGTATATCGACAATTTATTACATTATACAAATCGTTTGTATGATTAGATTTAAACCCGGTCTCGTATTGAATATTACTGTTTGACCCTTTACTTACCCGTCGCTTTAGCAACGTGATTTACAAAAAAAACACTTTGATTTCTTGCAAGTCACCCACCCACCTCCCTTGTACCTCGGTATTCCCTCAACCCCCTCTTACCCGCCTCGATACCCGATAATATTAAGTTGAGTCGACATGGATACTTGCTTATGACAGCCCCTGGCCCGAAAGTCATTTATCAACATGATGCAGGGATTCTCAATTCTTATGAAGAGTGGGTCAAGCGAAATTCGTTCTAGAATACATGAAGAGTTTTGTCTGAAACAAGCCATTTCTATCTTCGAATCACAAATAATTTCATGTCGAAAATAATCTCACCTTGTATGATTTGTAAGAGACGAAACACGTGTCCCAATTTGTAATATAACATAGTCAAATAGCATATACCGAAAGAATCTATTAGACGAGCATATGCTACATGTTAGGAACTGACATGTGTTGTATTGGGTATGTAGAAATCCGGGCCCACATTTTCGCGGGGCCCTCATGCAACACACGACTCTGCTATGAGGTGACTACGCCACTGTGCTTCCTGAACCTCTGGTGTTATTGCACGAACGTTATTGTAGCCAAGAATACATCCGTTGTTTCCAAATACGCAGCAATAACAAATATCGCTGTCAATAATAGCTCTCAACTTAAATTATTTTACAAATACTATACTAGAATGATGTCACAATACAGTATGCGAGGTGCAGTAATTGAATTTTCAATCGATTTACATATTTCATTCCAAAGCACTAGTTTCCCACACTGATCTATTTGAATCTCTTCTGCATTTGCGGATCCTGAAATTGTCGCAGGAGGGGGCCATTCAATTTGAAAATAAACATGATACATAAATAATACATTAAAAAATAAATTATTTAAAAATAATATATCTATATAAAATAGTTAATGCATAATTAAGAATGTATTCTATAAAACATGGTAAACTTACCAATTAAAGAACTCATTTGGCAATAAAGTTTTAATAAATTATAAAAATGGGAAATCAATTCTCCTCAAGGAGGGGGCCATGGCCCCCATAGCCCCCCCCTGGATCCGCTAATGCTCTTCTGAAACACTATTAGCCTATAACTTCTTATACAACTAGAGCATACTATATTTAGGAGAAATAAGTTAGAACAAACCCTCGTCCGAATTAACTGCGTGATCGAGTTGTCAACGACTTCAATGACGAAGATCACGGATTCGAATACCAGTACGGGTAGTTCCGTTCGAAGGCATGAATGTATGCGATTTATTTATTCCCTTCTCCCACCTATCTTATTCCAAAAACAGGGCCCAGCTAGAGCGATTAGTTAACCACTAGTCCTGTCTTAGTCTCATCCTTCTATTCTTACTTTCTTTGGAAAAAAAAAGATTGAGTAACAAGCAGTTCTTGTAGGAAACATTATGTTGAGATAAACTCCATTATGAGTTCATGTGGTCTACACTTGGGAGCGGACATTGTAAATGAAGACGTAAACCGAAATAGCCATCAACCATTTATAAAATAATTAGAACTAAAATACTTTTTCACCATGTTGTTACATAAAAAATATATGCTTGGTAAAACATATCGACTGTGAAAAGGAAAAAGGACGCAACCCACAGATTTTTCAAAACAGCTTTTTTCGATAATCACAATGTATCAAACATGATACACGTTCTATCAAAAGGATGTAAGCTGCAAAAGTTGAATTAGTATCTAAATTTAGCTTTTAAGTTTGAAAAAAGATGAGCTTGTGATATTAGATTATTAGATATATAGAATATTAGATATTAGATTATGTCAAATAAACACCAATGTATATTTCATAATTTGCATATGGCTCAAAATCATCAAAACACGTTTTTTATGCCTCCTGTAAAATATGCTATGTGTGGGTTAGGACCTTTTTCTTTCCACAGTCGATATGAACTAACGTTTACAACATGGTTTTCGACTACCAACTTCCTAATTTAAAATTGCGATATATTTATAAGTAAGTGTTACACCACGTGTAGAAAATCATAGTGCCGAAACGTACCCGCATGACCCGAATACTTATGATTTTACCCCTCTTCACATACTTGTCCGATATGTATTTTCTACACGTAAACATATAAATTTGATATGGCTGTATGTAAAAAGTTAATGCCGAATATGAATCAAAAATTGCAACTCTGAAATTACATGAATCCACATTCAATAAAATTGCAATATCGGACGAATATGTTAAAAAACATTTTTTTGTATTTTGTATTAACTATATCTAGCTATTTCAAAAATAAGTATCAATTGACAATATAAAATAACTTGCTTACAAAACACCTACTACCTACCTCAAATACAATGGCGGCTGGTCAATGTGGCATTGGATCAATGCACCCCTTGTGTATGCAGAGGCGGTTATATTTAATGAAATAATATTCAAACATAACATTTATACCATTCACTCATTATAAATTCTTCATGTATTTATTGTATATAATAAATATTTTAGAACATTTTATTTTATATAACTAAAATATATCTATATGTGTTGATATCCACATGCTGCTTCACGTCATAGCGGTCATTCTTAAAATAAATAACCGTGTTAACTAGTGCATACTGCTAAGTGCTTACCCAGTAGATGACATAAACAATTAATTAATTCGTTAATTTTAATTGAGTACACGGTCGTTCTAATTTAACAATCGAGTTGCGAGCTGAAAGTAATTTTGAGAATTTCTCACTCATCAATCCCGGGATCCCGAAATTTCGGGATTAAATGCCCTACTTAAAACTTCGCAGTTCTCAGGTCACGTACTTACTACTTTTCATTTAAGCAGATCGCACAGAAACATTCACGCTTGGGGGTAACAAAAAATAACTCGCTGAAGTTAAAATTCTCTGATTCATTTTTAATAAAGATTAGTTCTTTTTTATATTCATATGAGATTTTTTCGCGGCGCAATATTTCAGCCGCTCTGAAATTATTATGCGTCGTAAATATGAGAAAATGTAAATTTGATGGCCATAAATAAAATAAAATGTCCCAGCCAGAGCGCGAATTCAAAAGATTTTCGGCTAATCTGTGTACGGCATCAATGAGCGTAATGGAAAATTAGATGAATTCAGATGTTTTCGTATCAAACCGCTCAGGTATAGCATTACTACAAACCGTATTTTTTTTCCTACCTAGAATACAGTAAAACCTCAATTATCCGGACCTCGTTTAACCGGATTGTTTTCCGGAACAATTTTTTTACGAATTTGCTAATTTTCTCGTGGTGAATTAATTCTACCGTTGTTTACACACGTGATGGAGTGCATACCAATTTGTTCGTTGTTTTGCATTGTTTGAAATCGAAGAAATCTTCCGTTAAAATCATTCCAAAAGTAAAACATATCAAAACTGCATAGATACAAGAGGAAAAACATTATTATTAACATAATCTCACCTAACAATAGATGCTTAAACCAGATCGATGAAATGTTTACGTTAAAATTTCTGAGAGTTGGATTTTCTTAGATTTGTCGACAGGGAGAAAATCAATCTAACGAATTCTTGAAAAGACTATCAGAAAGTTCAAATAACACACCAGAAATAGTTATAAGAGACATTATAGAAGCAATAGCAGAAATTTCAATATGTACTGAATGTGTTGAACGATCTTGGATTTCAAATTTTGAATGATGTGAAAATAATTAGGGAAATATTTGTCTCATCAAGATCAAGAAGACAAAGAAGAAATATGCAGAGAAAGAGATATCGGTCCTGCTCATTCTAAGGATTTTCAGTGCTTAAATGTTGCCATGAAGTGGTTTGAGAGCCAAGAAGAATGTATCTCAGGATAATTTATATGTCTTAAAAGTATTCGCGATTTGGCAGTTTCAAATAAAAGCTTCAAAAAATAACGTATTTAAATATGCCGTCACGCATTCGGTTACTGAATATAGTCGCGACTTGCACTAAAGGTTTATATACAGAAGCACACTAGAGATGGCCCTTGATATTTTTATATTTTCATGTCTTTCGTTGTTAATAATTGTTGAAATTATTTATTAAATTCTCATGTTGCAATTACAATTTGATAAATTATGTTTGATATTTGATAATGACATTGTTTGCATTTATCAAGTGAACGTATAATATGAAGGTATTACTTGCAAACCCAGCTTATCCAAAGTTGTTGAAACATGAACCGTGAATTTAATTTAGTAGATAAAAATAATTTTTGAAATCAGTCCCAAAAATTACTTAACAACATCCAAAATATCATTCCAAAGTAATGTACGACTTAAAAACTTTTTAAAATGAACATTGTTTTTCAAAATGATATTCAAGTTTCATTTTTTTTTGTAACCATTTTAGAATAAGCCGTGTTTGCAAGTAATACACTCATATATGAGTATCAGTAAGATAACAAAGGTATGTAAACATACTGTGTATGTGAATTTTCAATATTAAATACATTTATGAATGATATTTCTTTTCAATATAATCAAAAATATCGACCCTATTACAATACAGCAGAATTTTGAATATTTTTTCCGATATACATATTTTCTTTGACAACTACGTTTACAATTTATTTTATACTGCAACTAATTATGTACTACTGATATAATTCAGTTCGATAATATACATTTTTTAGATTTCTATCTAACGAGAATAAGATCATTTTTTAAAGATATTGTTCGCATTTTTAATGAATGTTAAATTTATTAAATTATGAAATTTACATCTCTAGCAATATATTATTGTTAAGAGGGGTTTTTTGTTTGCGGGGAAGTGGGGCGTTTCTTAGGAATCGAAATGAACTCCGTTCGAATAGAGTATGCACTTTTTGATGTACGTCTAATGCGATTGTACCAAAAAAATAATTGAATACTAAAAATTTATGTTAAAAGAAAAAAATAATAAAAATTATTTACACTCATTGTACATGTTTTTCCGTGTAAATTATGATTTGTTTTCGAGGTTCTACTGTGTGTAAATTGAAAATATCAAGAACGTCCGCCTCGACCTTCCTTTCGCAGTAGGCATGCATTTCCAGTGTTGCTGAATGACTATCGTGTCTAATATTGACTGCCAGTTATAGTATTTCTAACAATAGATTATAAATTGAGAGTAAATCTGAGTGCAATGTCTCCAAGTAGCGGCAAGCGCGACGGATAAAGTATTAAATAGAGGAAGATCCACGCTTTGTTAGAAGTAACTTTCTTTGAGGCATCCCGCATGAAGCGGGATTTGAAAAATTGGTTATAGACTCATTTGAGTGCTCCCTTCCACGGAAATCTTTAGTAAAAGGCGAAAGATTTATACGTATTGAAAGGAAACCAGAGTATCTTCTTCTAGTCACTCTGAGAAATAAATAACATCACACGTACACTATACATGCGCTTTAATTTGCGATTTCTACTGCCATCTATCGGCAATTTATCAAAACAAAATTTCCGATGCTAAATTTTGCTTATCAATTTATTCAAAAAAATAAGTCTTTTTTAGGTATTTTTATCGGTGTTTCATTAAAGAATGAGTCACTCCTAGTAATACTGCATTCAGAATACTTCAATTGAATACATTTAAAAAAGTACATTTTACGAGCAGTAACTCGTGGATTACATAAACATGATGTTTTAATACTCACATTTGATAAAACTAGCCATATATCGTATTTATTTAATATATATGATGATTTTGATGAAAATTATTGATACTATGAAATGCACATTTTTCTCTTTATATTATTTATATGCATTACATCAGTGGTGGATCAAGTTAAGTGGAGGCCCCGAGCGGTAAAAAAAATCGGGTCTTGCTTTATTTCTTGCAAATTCGTAAAATTATTTTGGCAGTGTCAATTCGGCTTAAAATTTCTTGCTCTATGCATATACAAAATGGCCGTACTATTTAATCATTCTTCTTCCATAGTAGTTCTCAAATATTTTTTTACTCGTTATATAAGTTTAAAAAAACCTATAGTACTACTACATTTGGGAAAGTGCAATACATTTTTTTGACGGCTAGGTAAATGTCTGGTGTGGTTTGGATAGTGTTTTTGTCTTTTAGGATTATTAAAAAGTGGTAAAATTCATCTTCAAAAGTACAAACATAAATGTCCTTTCTGTTAACCAACATTTTTACCGAGTTCTTTTTTTCTTCTATTGATAGATTCTAATCAAAAAATATTCAAAAAGTCTCTATAACTATTTAATATGTTTGCGTTCTTTGCGATAGTTCCGCCTTTGTCTTATTACATACGACATAAAATGAATTAACTTTAAATTATTCTTTAGTATATGAAAACCATTCTATTTGCAGAAAAACGTATTGTTTTCTAATTCTAGTTTAAAGACATTCTAAGATCTCGGAGCCCCTTGGTACTTCTGGCCCCCATGCGGCCGCTTAATCCGCTTAACGCTAGACCCGCCCCTGCATTACATTTGATGGTACAAAAAATCGCGGTCAACTCTAGTTACTGACTTTTGTAAGATTTATGGTTGGTATATGAGACTTTTCGAGATATTTTTGAAATTTATTTTTCTCCATCGGGTTATACGCGATTGCCATATTTGACATAAATAACTTAATGTCTTTCAATAAACAACTGACAGTTACATAATACATACAGTAACATGGATAAAACATATAAAATCAAATTGTTGACAAAAATATTAATTTAAAAATGTAAACTAAAAGATATTCAATGAAGAGATATGAAAATTTATTTTGCTGTCTGTTTTTCCTCGCTATAAATATTGCTGTACTGACTGAAAAATTGGCCGTGTTCATGTTCAACAGAATGTATTTGACAACGGGTCAAATCCAAAAATTTTATCACAAGATAAATCAAACGTCTCTCTAAAAATAAAATTTGTTTATTTTGATAACTAAATACCAATGCTCAAACGAATCGGTGATTGGAAATCATGATTATAAAATAGCACAATATGGAGTCACTGGTTTCATTGACGTGATAATGAAAGAAAGGTGATACCATTAAGTTTCATATTTGATGGATATGGCCAGGCCACGTTTGGTTTGTAACCTCACATATATCTGATAAAGTTTTTTGATAAATTTCATTTAAACCAATCATTATTCACGTGTCTTTATGTAATGGTTAACGAGATCGAAGGTTCCCAATCTCCGTGCCCAAAACATCAATAGCTCTTTCGATAATTCTTCAAGTTATTTTTGTTTCAGTCACAAAATACGTGAGAAACGTCTTACCGCGTAATTTATAGCGTGAAATAACATTGAACACAACCTTAAATCGAGGTCTTATCGACAAAACGACATTTTCATGTGCCGACGTAATGAGACTGGGCCGCTTAAGATTGAAGATAAAGCAGAATCTGCTAGGTATGATCTCTTGACATTAAGGGGACCACCTCCACCGTCCCCACCCCCGAAAACTTATAATTATAATTAATGATTCCCGGTCGGACAATAGGGTGGGACGGCTCGCACCCTTTATCTCACTTCCGCGCCATTAATTCGGGCCGCTCGGGTTGGTGGGGGTGGGGGGATGCGGAGGCAACGCGGGAATTGTCAGAAAAAACATTAAAATCTGCGGAAACACGACGTGACCTTCCGGTCTGGAGGGGCGCAGGACTATAGCGCTCTGGTGTGGAATGCAAGTACTCGTTTTGCAAGGCAAATCATTGAATTACGCTCAATATTCTGTCACCATACGAGTCGATAAATATCATACGCATCTAAGTCCTACGATTTTCACTAAGTTAATAAAAAAATGTTTAAATAACTACTTAAACAACATATCTTGGGCTATATTTTCAATAGTTACAAAATAAAACATCGTTTTAATGTGGATTTAGGCAGTTTTGAGAAAAAATATGTGGACTTGGGTTTTTTTAATTTTTGTACTCTCCTCCTTTTTTTAAAGAAATTTGGATTAAAAAATGTTTTTTTTATCTTTCATTTTTACATTAAAATCACAGTAAAAAGACGAGAAACTGTCATTCAAAGCGCGCTGTCAGACAGCAATTTGCAACGTGACCAGGCTGTTGTGCATTGTTGTACACCATAGGTACCCAACGGGGGTGTTGAAAGAATTCAAGGGAGCCGTTAAGGACCAAGGCACATATGCATCGGACTGGAGTCAGCGTGCCTTTTTCTACAAAATGGGGTTGTGAGAAATTTTTCTTCCCAAAATGTGGGCGGTAAGTTAAAAAGTTTGGGAACCTGTAGCTTACACAATGGCTTAGAATTTGGTACTTGAATAAAAATCAATGTTCAACCTTATATTCCAAACAAAAAATAGACTTTGATTTGATTATTCTGAGGTAAACCAGGACAACATAACTCTTGTTGCAATATAACATTTTTTTATTGTTGAATTTTCTTTTCATACCACTTATGTAGTTCGTTGTTTTTCCTTTTAATCTCTGTCAATGATTGAATTTCTCCATTTCATGCACCGTACCTCTGCAATATTCCTTTAACATGCATATCGTTAACTGGTTTTCCGTGTAAGCGGCCACCTTATGTGTCCATATTAATTATGAAACATATGATCAACTTCCAACACATGAAATAAGTAGGTACTAATGAGTATATAACCCTCCTCTCAAGAGCAAGAGAACTCTGCTGGCGAAGGGTTGAGGGAGGCCTGGTCCCCAAAAGTAATCACACCTTTGGGTTTTATTTTTTTTGAATAAGTAATAATTCACAGAAGTTTTAACTTATCTTTTTAACAAAATGTTTTTTACTTTTAAGCAGAAGTTTATTAGATAAAATAGGTGGTTAGTGGTTGAATTTAGTAATTTAGTAAATGTAGTGAATTATATTATATTTTTTTACCTTTGTATCGCGTGTAAAACAGTGCCATCTATAGATTGCTAAAAACCAAAGTGCATATACTATATAACTATATGGCCAATGTATTTTTTTTAAACAAAAAGTTCTATTCAAGTGAATTACTTATATACTCATATTTCATAGCTTTCGTTAGAATACGTTAATACTTAACAGGTTATATCATTTTCATTTAAAAATAACACCCTGTCGTCATATACACCGTTTACCAGCCATACTAAAGTTATTTTTGGTCTGGGTCGCATACTAAGTTACGTGGGTTACAACATATTAATAGTAATATGCTAAGAATATTTTAATTTAAGATTTCGACTGAAGGTGCTTGGTGGAATTTCAATATTAAATTTGAATCGTTCAAACTATGTACATTCTCACAAATTTTGTCACTAAATGTCAGTTCAAGTTCATCCGTGCACTTGAATGCCTGAAGATGCCGAAAGGCGAAACCCGGGTCGTTAGTGACAAAATTTGTGAGAATGTACATAGTTTGAACGATTCAAATGCTAAGAATATGTTCATATATTACACACAATAAAGTGTTATAAAAAGATTGCTTACATATAAATTAAATGCTTTTCTTGAAAAATGTGTATTATCTTTAATTTTGAGAAAAAACATTTGAGGGCCGCAACAAAATACAAAAAAGGCCGTGGGTTTGCATAACTGGTTTACCTCAACACTTGTTGGCGATGTTCGCCCATTTTTAACCGCTTATTCGCCAATTATCTATTCATCCACTGTCGTGTATTCGACGGTTTATTTATTTTTATCGATTTATGCATAACGACAATCTTTTTGTGTTGTAATTAGAAATTATCTTTCCCCAATAACATGTGTTAATCAATCATGATATATTTAGTATCTTAGAAATGTTAGATATTACATTTCGTACATTAAATAATAAGTGTTTGATGATTGCATTAGTGTTACCATCTTAATTTATTCGTAATAAATCATCACTACAAATCATAAAATATTATATAATGGTAGTCATATAATCCATTACTTGATAACTTGTCATCGCAGTTCAAATAAATTAAACCACGCGTGTCATTTTTGATTGCAAAGACATGGACGAAAATGCGTCATGCGGTCATACGCCCTATAGCTGAAACCGCGACGATTGACGACTGGCATTTAAATAGTTAATGTAAATTAGTAAGTCGATCGTTTGCTTAAAAAAAATTGAAATTATGCCTAGATCATCGTCATGTGTTCGTTTTTAGTACAAAACTTAATCAACGAAAGCAGCGTAGCTAGCTGTGAGTGTTTTGACTAAAACTTAAATCCTATGTAAACATACAATGTATTTTTGTATAAAGAGCACTGTTTAATTATATTTCTTATCAATCGTCAATGTTCGCAATGGGCGAAACCGGTCCTCACCTTTTAAATTAGGTGGAATAAATTACAAAGGAATATTTTGTTTTTGTTAATATAATGCTTTTCCCCCAAGTATTGAAAGTGAACAACCTAAAAGTCATAAAGGTTCACTTTGAATATACGCCACGTAGGAGTTGTGTAAATTTATGCTTGTAATCGTCAAACTGCATCATTTGAACACTTAGTTTTGAATATCTTTTTTTTTTAGTAAAATTTCATGTGGTTAAATTGGCCTTTTAGCTGACGTAGATAATCAATTATAATTACCTAGCACGCCGGCTATAATTTGCGAACATTAATTTAATTAGTTATCGACGAGATAACTCGCCTCTGGCGTGTTGAGCACGAAAATTTTTACGAGATATCTCGCCTCTGGCAGCCATCGAGTTAATGATAATTAGTATTTGTTCAGCTTATTTTATTTACAATATAAGCACACCTACGGTATAACTGAAACCGTGATCCCGACAATCGTAATTTTTTCAATACTTACTGAAATACCTGTTTTTAAAATGCGAAAATACCGATGGTTTGTCGTGAACATCAAATGTATAAAAACCAAAATTGTTCGCGATGAAGTAATCTATTTTTAATTTGCTATTAGTTTTATCAATTTTGATCAGCATTTCAAATTAATCAGCATTTCAACGCTCAGTTATTTATGAAAATCACCCGTTTATGATTCGTGATATATTTTTTAATAACGGTATTTTATATGAAATATCGAAATTGACTTACTTATCCGGCATTGTTATCCCAAACCATTGTATTTTTTCTTTATTTAAATCTTTTTTTGTCATACCGTTATTTAATATGAAATAATGTGATATATTTGTCCGGTATTGCAATCCTTATACGACGGTTTCTGAAAATGTTGGCGTTATTTTGTTTTACCAATCTATAGCTCTACTTTGGTAAAGCGAAGTGTATACATGTGTTGGTTAAATCGTCACAACCAAAAATGATCAAGTGATGGACGTTGAATCGTTTCCAATCAAACTGTCATTTCAACTTATAACAAACACCATATCACATAAATGACATAACTAAGTTAACCGATTGATTAAACGTTCATATTGCTATACTCGATATTCTTGATGGCGTTTAAGTGTCCATAGTTTTTATGTATATTATATAAATAAGTATAACTAAGGGTGGGCTGGAAGGGGAGGGGCTTGCGCGATCCCTTTGTTAAATTTTACTAAGGACGGCGAGCCCCTTGTCAATTGAAGAGAAAACAATATTAATAAAAATAATAAAACATTTTTAGTACTTTTTCCACATAAAATTTATTAGATCAGGACCGGTTTCGCTCATGATGAGCATTGTCAACTGATAAGAAAACAATAAAACAGTGATATTTATACAAAAGTTAAGTGATAAAAACAAGGTATGACAAGGTATAAACAAGGTTTTTATCACTTAACTTTTGTATAAATATCACTGTTTTATTGTTTTTCTTATCAGTTGACAATGCTCATCATGAGCGAAACCGGTCCTGATCTAATAAATTTTATGTGGAAAAAGTACTAAAAATGTTTTATTATTTTTATTATAATGCCATTCCACCAAGTATTGACAGTGAACACCTTAAAAGTGAGAAAACAATATGATTCGATCAAATTAATACATGACTTTAATTTCTGACATATATTATCTACGATAGCTTCAGTATACGCTGTAGTATATTTTCAGCCATTTACATTGATTAGTTTACGGTAAATTGCATACTATTACATGTTATAAGTAACAATCGATTGCTTATTTAAGTGTTGCATATAACTGCGTAAGACTGATAGAAAAATTCACTTCCCCAGAACACCGATAATTGAGACCTTTTAGTACATTTAAATAACAAGTCAGTAAAATTAGACTAACAGGAAATTCTGGAAATAAACAGATTTAAATTCTTACCTAATTCAGATCTGTTGAATGATCAAATTATATTTCCAAGTTCTCCTTTACTTTACCCTTTACATTAGCCTATGTTAACTGCTCTTTTATATTATATATATATTTTTTTTTAAATATTTCTTTTGTAAGAATTGATATGGTTTTTAAAAATGTCTTTTTCAGAATCTTCATTGCTGTTGATTTTGTTGAAGTACACAGACTTGTTACTTGGAAGCGGGAAAAACACAATGATGTTATTTACTTTAGTAATGTAGAGTTTCACTTTGTTAAAAAATTTCCAAATATTAATTGTGTTTATAATTGGCATCATTTGCCACTTATAATTATTAGTCTTTGATGTTTTCTTTTTTTTAATTGTATGTTATAGGTGTTATGCATTTAAATTTGTGTAATTATAATGTAATTTGTAAATCCTTTTCATTGTTAATAGTTGCTTAAACCTTTTATTTCAATTTAAATTTGTATAGATAGCACTGTTTATATATTTTTCTTATCAGTTGATATTGTTCGTCATGAAGGAAACCGGTCCTGACCTTTTTAAATAAAGTAGAAAGAAATTACAAAGGAAAATTGTGTTTTCTTATTAATATAATGCCTTTCCACCAAGTATTAACAATGAACACCCTAAAATAGGTAGTATAGGTGCACGTGTAACGAATTGACGTTTCCCGTATATGAAACCATTGCGGTGAAATGAAATGGGTTTGATTAATTTGTTATTTGCGATTGAAACGTTTGCGGGCGCCCTGTCGAATTTGTCAATGTTGTTTTTATCGATAACACTTATACCACATATCATTGGTTCCTATTATTTTTATTCAACCAATGAACGATGAGCTCTATTGAACTCACCATCGAATCATTATACGTACATTAATTACAATTCATGTACATTTATATCTATGACTTTGTATGAATGGAACACTTCATATTTTAATAAGACGAAAATTATCAAATTATCCTAATTATACTAATATTATTTAATATGGTTGATAGTTGTATTATTTTTTTATTACATTAAATAATACATATCGACTCCTGTGGCGCATGTGGCTAGCATTGTGGTCTTCCGTGCCAGGTCTCATGGGCTCGAGTCCCAATACGAACAGTATTTTTTCCATCGATGTATCGACTTCTGTTCGAATAAATGGGTGTTTGTGATTTCTAAAAAATCCCTCCCACCCTTTCCGATTTTTTAATAACTGGGCGTAGCGAGAGCAATTAGCTAACCAGAATCCTGTCCTAGTTTTATTTTTATATCTCTACTACTCTAGTTCCAAACAGTTCTCGTAGAAAAACTATGTTGAGATACCTCCAGTAGGAGGCCTTGTGCTCCATATTGAGATTGCACATGGAAAAAAAATATATTCAATAAATTGACTTTAGAGTTTCTCGATTGACAGTTATATGATTATTCAAATAAGCTATGATTAAAGTAATTATTTATAACTTTTAAGGTGTTTACTGTCAATACTTGGTGGAATGGCATTATAATAAAAATAATAAAACATTTTTAGTACTTTTTCCCCACATAAAATTTATTGGATCAGGACCGGTTTCGCTCATAGTGAGCATTGTCAACTGATAATAAATACAATGAAACGGTGATATTTATACAAAAGTTAAGTAAGAAAAACAAGGTATGACAAACAATTGGTATTACAACTAAACAAATAAATTGAAGCACAATCCAAGAAAAATAAACGATAAATAAAAAAAAAATATAATTGTTTATAATTAATTTACATAAGCGTCTTCTAAGGGTTATTGCTATAGAAATTTTTGAAATATAAATTCGAATGTTTGTGTAGATGAGAGGATGTATGTGTCTCTCTTCTGAACCAATATAATATAATATAACTAAATTTGAACGGTTCAAATTTAATATCGAAATTCCACCAAGCACCTACAGTTGAAATCTTAAATTAATATAACTAAGTTAATAAAAGTTTCATTAAACATTTTTTTGATGAGGGCATTAGCCGAAACTGCAATCGAACATACATAAGATAATACTTTGATATTTTTTCACCTTATTACAAAGGATTTCTATCAAGTAAATGCCTTATATTTTAGTTTGAACCTTGAAATATAAATAGCATAATCAATCACCTCTCAACTAATCACTTCTTCCCACTCGCTACCATTTCGTGTACGATCTTAAAACTGGGAATAATATAAGTTAACATAATTATGTAATTATCATAGATGCTTTTCCATAGTAATTCGTTGTCTAAGAAATTTTCAGGGGTGTTTTGGGGTTGGGGGCTATTAAACGACGTAGTTGAGTCCTTTTATTAAGGGATATGTCCCTCAAGGACTCTCTCGCGAATGCAGCTAAGATTGTTTTACAGCCTTCACTTGCCTCTTAACCCTACCACGCCAAAACTTAGACAGTTTACTTATATATTTTTTGAAATATAATATGTATATGAAAATTCAGCTTTTGTTTTAGTTGTACTATTCCATTGCCCGCTGCGTGATTGAATAATCAACGTCTGGCTTAGAACACGGAAGTTACGGCTTCGAGTCCCAATATGCATACTTTTTATATATTGATTTTTGTTCGAAGGCATGAATGTGTGGGATGTTTTGAATTTCCCACTCCCACCCATCCTATCCTTAAAAACGTAGCGTAGCGAGAGCGGCTAGCTAACCACTAGTCCTGTCCTATCTCTATTTTTCTATAACTACTATGTTTGTGAAAAAGTAGTGGCTGAGCATCTAAGTAACAAGCAGTTCTCTAATAAACTTTTCTGTTGAAATAAACTCCATTATAAATCCATATGCTTCACATTACTTAATAATTCGGATTAATTGTATATTAAATTATCATTTTAGGAAGTGGGGTACGAGCATCTGGTTGTTCAAGTCATTTTTAATCAAAGTTTTGGCTAACAACTAGTTCTGTCCTATACATATCCTTATATACCTACTACTTTCTTAGAAAAAGAGAAGTTGACCAAATAACTAACAAACATTTCTCGTAGAAAAAAAACTTTTTTCGAAATACTCTATTAGGAGATCATATACTCAACAAAAACAGCGGAAACACATTTAAAAAAATCGAAATATTATTTAAATATCGTTTCCGAAATACAATAGTCTAAGTCGAGAGTAGCAACTAAGCTTACATTTTTTCTTAACTCGAGTTTACTTAATGAGCATAAAAGGGTTAAGGTTAAGTAGTGTCAAGCGCCATTTTCACTCAGTTTCCTAATAGTTAACAGAACCTGAAACGGCGACACTATATCCGCGGTGCGTAGCACAATAGCACGTCTGTGCCCAATAACATATTTCAACCCCCGGATTGTTATTGTTATGATAATGCATGCATTCGTTTTAACACTGTCCCTACCCTTGTTTTAGTATACAGCATTATTACAGTGTCAAAACACATACGATAGGAAAGCACCCTTAGAAGGTTTGAAAATATTTATTACAGAAATACAATAACTAATATGTAAATATTTTAAATTATTATAAAAACAACACTCAATCATGATGAGAATGACTTGATTGTTGTATTCTAAGTCGTATTAATTTAATTGATTGAAATTGTATTTACTTGGTAGAACTCCATTATAATAGGGTGAAAATAGCAACGTATTTATGTCTACAGTTTTCATAATATTCGTTGATAGCTATTTAGTTCTGACGGTGGTGAAAGCCGAAATAGCTATCAAATAATATTATGAAAACTGTAGAACTAAATACGTTGCTATTTTTACCCTATCGCAGCGTTTCCCAAATGATGGGTCGCAGAAAGAAAAATGCCAGGTCGCCAATTTCCTAAAATAAATCTGAATATTTACTATTTAATTTCGTAATACCTCTCATTAATAGATTATTGGTGCATTTGATTTCTTTATAAGTTTATCAGAGTTCATTATTTTGTATTATAACATATTGAGACTGTATGGACATAAATATGCTGTTTTATTTTACCTATAGGCCGGTAGTATAGGCCATATTGAAATAACTGGGTCGCGGGAAAAAAAAGATTGGGAAACTTTTCCCTGTCGTATTAATTTTATTTTATTTGATAATTTGATGATATAAAGACCGCGATTCGCTTATTGCATAACGTAACAGTTTTCAATAAACTGTTGATGATAAAGTTAAATCAAGGAATCATAAATAACTGACGTCACATAATATTCGGATATATTACAACACTTATTATTCCGCCATACTTAATAATGTTAAAATCATCGTAATTTTAGTTCATATAAGGTCAGAAATAATGTCCGGCTGCAAATGTTGCAAGTAAACAAAAACGTAATAACACTAACCGACACATGTTTCCATTTTCATTAGTTGACATTCGTCCGTTCACTCCATATCCTGTTTCCGCCCCACCGAACTGTCATGGCGGCGCTGCATCCTCCTCAGCACGGGAAAAAGCTTTTCGGCGGGAAGCACGTCACGGAAGTGACGTCGCTCTGGACATGTGGGCGGAACGTTTTATTTTTACTGACCGCAAAATGAAACGAATGTTTCCAACCACATCTCCCTCCGTCATTGCATACTACAGTACAGCAGTACAACGTCTACGAGAACCTAAATAATGCAGTAGTTTTTTTTATCAATGTTGTTGCTTAGCTTGTTTTCGTTAATGGGTTTAAAAAATAACCTTCACTCCCATGGGCTCAAAGAAAATGTATAAATGGCACACTATATTATACAAAATTTGTTCTTAGATTTCATATGATTAATTGTTCTTTAGAATTAAATTACAAAAATATCTGGCGTTACAAATAATTCGACTGTGCTTAATAACTGGTGGATTCGGAGTCGGGAATCGGGGAGTCAGGTGTTTTTTTATTGAGCCAAAAAAATATTACGACACATAAAAAAAACAAATTTAATAATGTGAATTCAAACTACATGCGTCCATAGTGTTGCCACTGCATGCCAGGTTGACTAATGATGATATCCATAATTGTAAATTGAACGAAAATTATTGAGAAATAGCTTTTTTTTTATCTCGAAGCAAGTGTGTTCGAAGTATTTTAAAATTGCTCTCAAGTAGCGATTTGTGATTTAAAATAATGATTCGTTGTTGAACATAAGTGCTTGATTGAATTGGAATTTTTGTCAGTAGAACTTCATTATAATAAGATTAAAAAATATCAATGTATTGTAGAAAATTAATATTAAAAAACGAATAACTTTTAAAAGTCCTTGCCAAATGAGTAAATGGTGAGGACCCTTTTCGCCTGTACGTGCGAAATAAAAGTTACTGTTTTTTTGTTATTATTGCTAGCTAAAAAGTCTCGGAAAAAAGTATATTGTCCTTAATCAGTCGACAGCTGGAAATTTACAACTCGAAGTCGTCCTTTGTGATGCATACATTTTATTTTTGTAACAAGGGAAAACATAGAGGTCTCTTGTGGAGACTGTCAAGCGTCTTATGTTGGACAGACAGGTAGAAACTTTAATATTATAATCAAAGAACATATAAGATGTCTAAAAAGTAACAATTTTTCTGAGTTTGCCAATCATTTAATAGACAATAATCATGATTTTAATCAGATTAGTAATTCAGAAATACTCCACCGAGTAAATAAAAACGGTTTAAAGATGAATAGCTTAGAATTTTTAGAAATTAATAAAACTCTTAACAAAAAAGAAATATTATTAAATAATATTCTTAATAGGACAGGTGGTTCGCCATTACTTAGATTGTTTCCAATTAATAGAGTAATCACCAACCTATCTGATTGATTGAAGCTCACTAGTTGAATAGTTTGTAATGTTTAACGTCATTAGTAGTATGATTATATTTGTTTGCTTTGTTTCGATTTTATAATCCCCTCCTTACTTCCCTTAAAAAGGAAAAATCCCAATCTGATTGATTGCAACTCATTAGTATCCTTATTTGTTTGCTTTATTTTGATTCTACACCCCCCTCCTTGCTCCCCTTAAAAGGAAAATAACCCAAACTCCATTTTGTAATGTTAGAATCAATCTTGCTTCATTACTTAAGCAAACTTTGCGATAGTAAGTCTGAAGAATCCTCTGAAAGAGGCGAAACACGTGTCACAGTTAGTAACACAATACGTGGAATAATCAAAGTTAATTTAAATTTTCTATTAACATAGAGGTTCTTTGATAAATTTTGCATATGTATCTAGATTTTATATTGGGGCCACTAAATCAATTATTTATATATGAAAAATAATGTTAAACTAAAATACATCGATATTTTTTGAATCCATGGAAATACGTTTTTGTGTAGTTTAGTGTACAATATAAAATACTAAGCATTACTTTTGTTTGTTTCAGGTTTCTGCACAACTGTCAAAACACCAATAATGTGAGTAATAATATTGTATATTGAAAATTGTTTTCGCGAGTATCGTATGCTTGTATTAAATATACAAATAAAAAACACAGGATGCTTTTATACCCACTTTTTTTTCGAAAAATCAAAACACAATATTCTCTTATAGATTCGTGGGTATTCAGACCCGGAAATTCCATCGATCATTCGTACTTATTTCAGTAGTTTCAACCGTGAGATTTCCTAACATTGCAACGATTCGAGGGTGTTGATATTTTGCCATCTTGTGGCATTTAAAGGACAATTGCGGAATATATCTCTATTGAGATGTCAATCATACATTATGACACCTGTGTTGGGAGAAAATCCATCAATTATTGAAAAGCTTTGTCTTTTATCCATATCAGTTTCTACGATGAAAACGAGAATTTTATGCATCGCTTATTTTCGATGTTTTATTTCCATATTTGAATGTCTGATTTTTTAATATTAAAAACATTTTAGAACAGCGTTTCCTTCACGGTGACTTAACTGTTTTAGCACACCAAAAAATAAGTATTTTTTATACGCATACATCATTATGATACATAATCTTAAATCTAAATAAGAAGTATATAATAAAATATGACAACTTAGTTACTTCACTAGCTGTGTTACAAATTGTAACACGTGTTTCGTTTTTAATGTAGGATCATCAGGTAAAATATTGCAAGGTTTACGAACAGGCACAAAATTGATTCTAGTTATTATGCTATAAATTACAATATTTAAAGGGCTTGGTATCAAAATTTCTAATAAGAGATAAGTATGCCAAATAATTCTAAATGTAATCACTGCATACATACATATATCACAAAATAGCTCGGTATGAAAATTTATTTTAAACTACGTTAAAAACAGCGGCAAAACTATTGCTGTCTAAGCTCACATTTTTAATGAAAATCGGCGGTCAGTATTTTCCAGGGCTGCGGAGTCGGAGTCGTCTTTTGTACACGTCTCCACAGCCCTGGTATTTTCCATCGTGTAATAGTATATTTTGCATTTTAGGGAAGTGCTTCTTTTCAATTGGAATAAATATTCATGGTTGTTTATAACACTTTTTCTGATTACGAAAAATTGTGCTCCTGTTTTTTTTTTGCGATTTTTTTAAAACTATTTTTTTTAGATTATGAGTTATGGTTCTAAGCCCCTCATTTTTAATACAACAAGTAGATTCTCAAATTTAATTTTATATTATAAATAACCTTCCACGGTTTCCGCCGAATCCATTGAAATTATTAAAAACTTAGCGTTCTATTGAACATGAAATATGACAAAATGTACAGTGTACAGATTATATATATACAGAATGACTACGAATAAATTTATTTGAGAAACGCTGACCTCTTACCCATTTTGGTTGCTTTTATCGTTTGAATCGCCAAATAACATTGACCATGTTGATTTCCCAATCGATATATTTCGTTCTCACTTAGATTTAATCGTAAATTCTAATGACTTCTTGTATTGTGTGGGTTATAATGTTTTTATTTGTGTATTGATTCAATAGCAGCTATGAAAATCCAAATTCAAACATAATATGGACGGACGTTTCAGATTTAAAATAAAAGCGGGAACGCCATCCAAATCCCGCCATTTTTCAGTGTTGCCTTATACAAAATATATGAGGCAGTGCATTATTATGTTTATAATGAATGTGCTCATTTTTCACGTCGTATTTATATTAGCGCACTCTGTTTACGCGGCACCTATGATTTAGTATTTCTGTCCGAGCCGCGTATTTTTTTCGTTCGCGGCAGTCAAAAGTTGTATTGTGGGGCTGGCCATTTATTTCCTTAATCCGGTGCATAAAAAGCGCCCGTGGCATGAGATGACGTATTGCTCTTGACAACAATCCTGGCCGCCATTTTGACTTTCGGTATACTCGAAATGGACGCCATCTATCTGAATGCGTACATACTTTATGTTCGTTTTGAGCATTGTGTTTTATGACGATGTAATGAATATTTTGATTATCATCACATGACCGGAATTTCGTTAATTTCGCGACTTCCTTCCACAACGTTACCACACAATCATTGCCCAAGTACAGCTGATTTCTGATTCTTTTCATAAGTTTAATATACAGTGCTTTTTAAAATAATCGCTCTTTAGTTTTTCTCTGTAAATTGTTGGAGAAGTATTACATTTTTTTACTAGTTCCACATTGGATAATATTTACTAAATATCAAGACCGGTTTCGCTCATCACGAGCGCTATCAACTGAGTTGATAATTAATAATCCTCATTTGATAATTCTCGTGGTGTGCAAAACTGTTTCTGATCTTTTATACAGAATGTGGAATAAGAACGAAAACGTGTTTTGAATTAGTGTTTTATATTAGTCAATTTAATGTCACTTATTCGCATTTTGGTTTGTATAAACAACACTGCAACATTGTATACCTTCATGAGAGGCCATATGCTCCACATTGGGAGCGGGTATGGATAATATAAAAGAAATACAGTATATCTGTCAATTGATGTTTTAGCTCTTATTATTTGTCGTATATAAATATATTTAAAATTATATGAAATAATGTTAATATAATATGTACCAAAATTTTATATGCATTTTTATTCATCAATATTAAATTTCAAACTGTATCTCATTCGAAGTTATGCCTATTTATCAAATTGTTATAATTCTTTTATTTTTAAATCTATTAAAATGAACGTTTCAAAGAATGCAATCTGCGTTTCTGATATAAAACTTTTTCACTTAGATGCACGCTCTCTATTAGCTTTTTTTGTGCAGCGATGAAGTATCTTTTTGGTGAAACAGAAAAAATTTAAAAAAATACATACATTAGTGAATTTACAATAACAAGACAGTATTATTTTGTATGAAACTACCAAATCATATCACTTAGCATAATTTTCAATGAATGAAGATTACTATTTCGAATATTTAATGGCGAATCTTATGTAAGTTTCAAGACTTTAAAAAATAAAAACTTCAAGGTAAAGCTCGGTCATCGTTGATGAAAATAAGAATTCAAAACTACTCTCATCACTATATTTAACCCGTATACTATTAAATGTAATTAATAGAAAAACATGTTCTATTATGGAGAAAAAATCAGTCCGAATTTTTAATACCCTAAGAGAGGATAGTTAAGGAAAAATTAAGACTTCCAAACCCGAAATCTCGGGATACCGGGAAATGTGGCGATCCCGTAATCCCGAGATCATCTTAGTAACATTACCGGAATTTCGGGATTCACTATAATATAGCTTAAAAAGCTGAATACTGTTGGAACACTTATTTACTGGCAGACGTAACAATTTTGAAAGAATTATGATGATTTTATGGTGAAGCTAAAATAATGGTCATCGAGTTATTCGAGAAATTGTAGAATCTGTTAATTAAACACTTCTCCACAAAATGAACACTTTTCTTCAGTTGTTTTCTATCGCTGCCTGAGCGTGCCTGCAGTGCTTGGGGCGAGCAGAGGAATGGATATGGACTGGGGAAGGGGGTTTCAAAGACAACTTAGTGAATTTATCCTGAAATTTATTTCAGTCGCCGGTCCACTTGGTCTGTTCAATTTCCGGTGTGAAACAATTGCATCGGTCAGTGCAAATGCCCTCTAAGTCAATAAGTGCAACCCTACTATTGGAGATGGGTATTAATCGCACACTTATGAATTGATAACCATTCACCCACTATGATAGCATTTTCGGTAGCTAATCTTTATTTAATATACAATTAAATGTGATGACTTTGTTACTTCAATTGGTGTGAAAAATATTCTACTAAATGAAATATTTTTTTATTTCTGAACAATCTTCAATACCTACGGGAGTAATACTACTTAGTAAGTAGTATTCAAAGCGAATTAGTTTTAATATAAGTAATGATTTATAACAACGTAATCTTCTTGCAATGTTTATAGTAACGGTGATGGAAATCCAAGTTAAATTGGAGATTGTGAATCTCTTCTTTTCCAATATACATATCAAGTTAATATAGGCTTAAACATAGTTATGAAGAAGGCGTTAGCCAAAGTAGCTCTCAACTATTTATAAAATCACTTTTAGGATGTCCACTGTCAATATTTAGTGAAGAGATATTATGTATATTCAAAACATAAAATACTCATTTCTATTAAATTGAAAATTTGTATTTTATTTTTTATTTGATTGATTGATTAATTATGTACAAATAACACTTCAAAATTGTATTCTCTTATTAGTTGATATTGCTCGTCATGAGCGAAACCGACTTTGATCTTATTATAAAAAAAATGGAATTAGTACAAATTAGTATTTTATTTATCAAATATTTGTAAAACTATAAATACTTTGATATTTTTTCACCTTGTGTAAAAGTTACTGCTAATTTCGTATACTTTTCACAAATAATTAATGCCATTTAACACAGAGTGACGATTCCATGTAAACTTGCAGTTTACCGGTTCTTCCCGCTGTGTTCTCATTATTGTTGTTCGTTGGCAGGAAACAATTGCGCCAGGAGACAGTTTATTATAAAAGTTTCGACCCCTGCTAACCATCAAGTTGTTCTGTTGCATTGTTGTCTGTCCCAAGTTTAATAATATTAGACTTCCACTCACGGTAAAGATGCAGTTCTATCATACAATTTGCACAGAAAGTTCTCGTCTGTAGGGACGTTGCAAATAGGGCGTACAGTCCCGGACCTTTATGTGATCCCGGGATTGATCATTCACCATAAAATCATCAATGGTAATTTCAAACATAAATATAATCACGGAAATTTAGACAAAGTAATCTACAATGATACATTAGTACAATTACTAATTAATGTGTGATGTTTACAATATTTGGTGCATTGGTAATAAAATAAACGGTTATAAAGAACGGTTCTTGATGAAACTTAATCTCATATCATAACGGTTTCATACTTATGAATTCTTTTGAGTCTTTTTAGTTTCTTTTTCCCGGGATTTGATATTCAATCGGGAGGTCGGCTATTTTTAAATACTGAGATTTTTCAAGCAATTTCGTGTCGATTCAAAAACCAAAGAATTTGTGAATTTCTCAAAATGTAGAGCGTGTGAGCTTTTTCTCATTTTATCAACTCGGGGATTCACAATCCCGGGATTTATGTATCACGGGATTGGAGGCCCTAATCCTGATCATATTAGATGTGTAACTAGTGCAAAAAAGTGTTTTATTTTTAAAGTACAAGTCTAAAGTGGTAAATATAAAATAACGCTGCTGTTCCAATTGTTATGAAATAGTATGTGATATTCATACGCTTAAAATTTTATTTTATATATCTTGCATAATAAGTAATGTTTATTACATAGTCTCCTTATTTATTTATATGTATGTATGTATGTAGCATTTCGGTCACAGCCTGTTTAGTCACCACCACCGCAATCCGCATGTATCAGGCTCGCATAAAATATAAAGGGTATGTTGATAAGGACGTTGAACATGAACGTCACAGGGACTTGACAGCCGTAATACATCGCATACACTAAGCTCCTTGTATGTCGCACATATACAAATACAACTACATATTACAGTACGTACCCACTGACGTATAAAATATATTATACATTTGCATGTTAATATGTATGACAGCATCCCAAACTAACTATTTATATATGTATATGCGAATTGACCACGAATACAGACGCATGTGTCACTGACTCTTGACCCAATGTTATTTTTACTTCATATCTCCTTCAAAGTATGCATGCCTAATACTTTTATTACATTTAGCCAAATAATTCGCTCGCTGTCAATTGACGAATTGGGCAAGTTGAATCACCCCGTTCGGAGCTCAAATGTTAACGGAATACATTTTCCAAGTGGGTATGAAAACACATTTTTAGATTCCCAGGGAAGTGCAGATACAAAAATGTTGAAAGCCCACTGATCTACCTTATTTACATATATAGCCACTTATGGCTTAAAGCATCTATTGCATGGGTGTCCAACCGGTAGATCGCGATCGACCAGTCGATCCCTAAGCAAAATTTGGTAGATCCCGAAAGCTTTCGTGAATTTCGAAAAAATACATAATTTAAATATAAAATATATAAAAACACTTAAATTGAATTATTTGTATTTCGCATTAAAAATAAACATTTCTAAGATCAAAGAAGGTAAAAAAAACCCTAGTAAATAAAATTTCTTATAAGAATCATGCTAGAAGTCGATCGTGAGAAAACTTAGATTGAAAAGTCGATCCCAGAACCAAAAAAGTTGGACACTCTTGATATATTGGTTTCACGATTCCCGGATTTTAAAACAATCAACTGACGCGTATGGAGAGAGCCATCATAATATTTATCAACGTTGTTTTGGATGAATTGTTCTTAGGGGTTGGCTGGAGAGGGCTCGCAAGGGCTTGCGCGAGCTCTTTGTTAAATTTTACTAAGGCCGGCGAACCCCTTGTTAATTAAAAAAAACAATATTTTCTGATCAAATTAGTATGTAACTGTAATTTCTGACTTATATACTAGTATTCTACGACAGCTTCAGTATACACATTATTGATCATTTAGATTAATAAATTTACGGTAAATTGTATATTTATTGATACATATCGACTGTGGAAAGGAAAAATGACGTAACCCACACATATCAAATTTTACAGGAGGCGCAAAAAACTTGTTTTGATGATTTTGAGCCATGTGCAAATTATGAATTATACACAACTTTGAAGTGCTCAGAGACTTCTAAACTTGTGTTTAATTGACATAATCTAATATTAATAAAATAAATTGTCTGGGAAAGACTTTTTTTTTGGTTTTATTTTTTTACAAGGTTATCTTTTTCAAATTTAAAAGCTAAATTTATATACTAATTCGGCATTTGCAGCTTGTATCCTTTTAAAAGAACGTGTATCAAGTTTGATACATTGTGATTATCGAAAAAAACGCTGTTTTGAAAAAACTGTGGGTTACGTCCTTTTTCCTTTCCACAGTCGATATTATTAGTTCATTAAATAACAATCGATCACCTTTTTCGGTATTGCATATAATTGCATAGGAGTGTAAAAAAATTCACTCCTTCCCCAGAATATCGAGAATTCCTTTTATATTAAGCGAGCCCATTGTTAACGTATTGGCAGCCCACCGCGGATTTGCCTGTATTGATAATCAGAATACTTCGCGTCTGTCTGGTCGCATCAATACGTCATAAACTAATGAATCTACATAATATTAAAATTTGGACGGATATCGTTACGTAGATTCGACACGCTACGCGATGACACAAACGACATTGCTAGGATCGTTATTCTGAACTGTCTATCGCCGTTAATTTAGACCTCATCACGCCATTATTCGGCCCAGTCCATCCATATAAACGATAAAAAAACTTTTACTAATGTGGTCCCATAATAATTTAATGCACATTAACATTCATTTATTTTGTTATCAAATATAAACTCGCGTGATTTTTCGGCTAGACAACCAAAAGAATTTACGTTACGCGATAAAGAAATGCGTGATTTCACCAAAAACTAAATGATAATTCAGGATAGTACGTTTAAAAAACAACAATTTAATTCAAGAAGCATCTTTAATTAGGTTCATCGACGTATTATTTTTTTAATTAATTAATTAATTAATCTTTTAGGGTGTTCACTGTCAATACTTGGTGGAAAGGCATTATATTAATAAAAAACACAATAATCCTTTGTACTTCATTCCACTTTATTTAACAAGTCAGGACCGGTTTCGCTCATTGCGAGCATTGTCAAATGAATGCTCGTCAGTTGACAATGCTCGCAATGAGCGAAGCCGGTCCTGACTTGTTAAATAAAGTGGAATGAAGTACAAAGGATTATTGTGTTTTTATTAAAATTATTAACTTACATTATATAATTTATAATTTAAGAATTATAACCAATGTTTTATTTTATCAAAATGGGCCTAACAATTCATTATAGTAATGCTTTTCAAAAAGGAAAAATACGTATCACAATTAGTTGTCCAACCAGTTGAATAACATATTTATCAATTTTTATTTTATATCAGCCGGCAAGCGTTGCAATGCCACGCAAAGAAAGAAAGTGTTTGTGTTTTAATTGTGTTTATTGAAGTGCACGTTTTCTTTTTCTGTCTGTTTAACGTTTGCTGCCGATTGTCTATGGTACGACACACGCGCCACTTATTGTTAATTAATTTTAATATAACCTTCCCGCAAGTGCAATCATACTTTGTCAAAATGAACTGTATGGCAGACATACAAACATTGATTTTTATATATAAGACATACTGTAAGCTAATTTTACTGTGCATATAACCTTTCCGGAAGTGCAAGCAAAAAGTTTTTAAAAGTTTTATTGCAATCGGATGAGCGGTGTGGCAACGGATAAAGTACGAACAATTCATTTTTTGTATTAGATTGATAATTCATTTCCTTCAAAGTTAAATTGTGACAATTTTTTTCTGATAGGAGAATACAATATTACAGTTTTATTTATACAAAACAAAATATTTTGAAGGGTGTAACAAACAATTGATATTGAAAGGAACTTACATACAAAGATACAAAATATGAATAAGTACCACTAAATTGATTATAATTAAAATATTTAAAAAAAAAATACAATATTCATTTGTACCTACTTTTTCCACATTTATTTATCAAGATCAGCACTGGGTTTGCTCATGGCATTCAAAGTCAGTTTACAATGCTATGTAAACTGACTCTGAATGCTCGACATGAGCGAAACCGGTCCTGATCTTGATTCATAAAAGTGGAAATAACTTCAAAGGAATATTATATTTTTTTAATATAATGCCTTTCCACCAAGTACTTGACAGTGAACACCCTAAAAGTGGTATAATTAAAATGTTTCTTACCTCTTACAAATAAATGAATAATTTGCAATCGCATAATCTATACAATAAATGTGGAATTACTACAAAAGACTGTTTTATTTGTTTAACATATATTATTTTTTTTAGCTTTTAAAAATAATTTCAAAACACATCAAAGAGTAATTTAGCTAAAGTGGAGAATTACGATAAATTCGAACGTAATTCTAATCTAGGATTTTTTTTACAGTATAATTTATAATGTTAGTTTTCATCTTAAGTTTGAAGAGGTCTTTATTTTGCTTTTGATGAAATCAACTTTATAAAGTATCAGGCAGCCATAAAGTAATGAATGTGAAGACTTAATTACGTAAAAAGAAATCTGTTCCGCGGAGTTATTAGGAGAGCAGGGGGTATATTCTAACAACGGACTTAGCGGAGACTTATATTAACAGGAGAGCAGACAGCAATTGGAAGAGAATTACATTTTTTTCCTTTATTCAAAATCTCTTTGATAAGAATGGCTTAAGTTTATTACTTCTTCTATGAGTTTTATTTCAATATCATTTGTATGTTTTCTTTTCATTATATTAGTTTACCACTTCTCCTTTTGATTTATAAATTTTAATTTGATATCATATATCACGGCTAACGACGAACGAATTGTGTTTAATCGATTTCTGTTTGAAAACATGAGTGTTTGTGATTTCAAAAAATTCCCACCCACTTTTCGAATCATAAAACAACGGAGTGTAACGAGAGCGATTAACCAACTGATCCTGTCCTAGCCCTATCCTTTATATCCCTACTCTATTCAAGAACAAATATTAAAAAGATTAGCAAGCAGTTTTCATAGAAAACTTTCTGTTGATTAAACTATATTAAAAAGCCACATGATCCACATTGGAAGTGGATATTGAATAATAATAATAACAAAAGTTCATTGTTAATGCAGCGTATAGCCATTATATCCAGTGGTGAAGTGGTAAATAATAGGTACCAGGTCGGTCATTAATTTTTTCCCTGTTTTTTTTATATCCGTCTGAAGTTAAAAAAACCACAATTTTTAACAATTAAACCAATAAAAAACGATTTTGAATGTATGTATGTACTTGAAAATTAAGTTACATGTCAAAAAGGTGGCAGGGCGCCTTCTTCATTTTCAGGTGCCAGGTCGCCGACCTGGCCCCACTGCACCACTGATTATATCTAGTAATTATAGTCGTCTGCTGTAGTCTAGTTGATTAGAGCATGCTCTACCGATCAGGTGGGTCTGGGTTCGATTCCCGGAAAGGTTATGTCAAATTTAGATTTTTAAATTTAAATTTGAAAACAATGACATTGGTGTCTGTGATGTTAATTTACCTCGAGTTGGTCTCGAGTACAATACAATAAATTCTCGTCGAGTTTTTCTCGTATAGTCATAGCATTTTAGTTAGTCACATGAAGTTTAATATCTAGTAAAAATTGAAAGCGTTGTTTTTTTATACTTCCTTAAATTTTATGGTTGTTGAAAACGGAAATAAAACAATAATAGCTTGTTTTGACACATTGTGGAAATCGGCTGAAAAACTCGTATAGAAATCATTTAATGGATGATCTTTGTATTTTTGTTTCAAATCAGAATCCCTTACTAAATTAAATAGAGTTTTCTGTCACGAAAAATTAAGAGCTCAGTAATGATTATTACTAGTTCGGAAAATATTGCAAATAGTTGTTTCCAATAAAGTAGGTTTGTAGTTGTAGGTGTTCGTGGAACACCAGTGTTCTGGGCCAGAATATTAATTGTATGAAAACGACTGTTTGTAGAAAAGAACGCGTTCATAAATTATTTTCGTTTTACACACAGAATTATGTAAAATTGTACTTAGTGTAATTTAACGTGAAAAAAAATATTTTGATAATTTTCTTTTTACCTAGGGGTACATTTCCCCCGCTTACCGGTTGGTAAAGCAGTTCCCTAATTTGTCGGTGGCGGATTTTTTTCATTATTACGATCTGTCGTAGGGTCTTAGTCGTTTGTTCTGCGCGTTTGTCAAAAAAATCAGGAATAGAAAAAAGTGCAAACAGGGGCGAATTCAGAACATACAATAATTAACATTTATGTTACAAAACATACATAAATACTCAATATATATGTATATGTACAGTCGATAGCATCAATTAGTGTCGCGACAGTCAATAGTGAATTTTTCGAAAGTAATGGATCGCCTGTTGTAATAATAAACGAGTGATTTTCACCAATACCTTTTCGGTTTCTTAACCCTTAAGTGCATGATTTTCTACTTTTAAATAATAATAAAAAAATCATATACAGTGGGTGGGTGTGATTGCAGGAAAAACATTTTTTAAATTCTATAGTTTTTTTATTTATATTTTTTTTTGTTGAATTATTTTGATTCTGTACTCTTTCACAAGTTTTGTCGATAACGAGCCGGGTTTCATCAAGCACCGTCAGTCGAAGTTCTAAATTATATTTATTTTTTATCCAAAAACACTAATTACTCTTAAAAAGCACCTAGGTATTTTTTTTAAACCATGTCCGCTCCCAATGTGGATCATATGAACTCCTAATAGAGTTTATCTCAACAGAAGTGTTTCTAAGAGAACTGCTTGTTACTCAGTTGCTCAACCTCTCTTTTTTCCAAAGAGAGTAGGGATAGAAGGATAGGGCTAGGACAGGATTAGTGGTAAGCTAATCGCTCTCGATACGCCCCATTCATAGGATAGGATGGGTGAGAGGGGGGAATTCAAGACATCACATACATCCATGGCTTTGAACAGAAATTCATAAATCGATTGAAAAATCAACTTATAAAACTGTCCGTACCGGGATTTGAACCCGGGCCCTCTGTAGCCGAAGCTAACAACGTTGACCACTCGACCACACAGGCACATGTAATTCCAAGGTATTACAGTTATAAAACATGATTGCCATACAGTTTATAAAAAGGCAACACTTAAAATATACAATCGACAATATATTACACAATTAAACTACTTAATGCTATTATGATGAATCATGTTTTTTTTATTGTGAATATTGTATTAAAAAAACTGTCAAAAATCAATTACCGCCAAAACTCCAAAAAACAAAAAAAATGTTATAATGGTTCAGCACGTGTAGACAAGACATCTATTGAAACAATATGAAGAGTGAATGTATTTTACCATTGGGTATAAAAATAAAAAGGTAAAATCGAATCCTGTTTTGTGAAAAAACTAAAAGTAATGTTTTTTAATTTTAGTAGTCATATATGCATTTAAGGGTTAAAATAATTGTACGTCATTGAAAGGCTCGTACATTCTGGAAACTATCACTATTGAATACAATTCCCATCAGATTTTTAACAGTTTAATTCGTCGCGAACAATTTTAAATATGTAATGAATCTATACATTTGAAATCACCATGGATACCGTGGTTCCGGTTTCGCCAGTATTTCAATTCCCAGCTGTATATACTGTAACAGAATTTACATTTTTATGGTGACGACTAGCTAAGGTAATAGGATAATACGGTCCTGGTAGAGTTGTGAAAATTATAGCAATGTCGGCCCGGGACTGCAGCTCGGGCAGTCACCATCTTTATGAGCCTAATTTCGCCATTTGGCGCGCGGCGGAATTCAACATTACAGCCTGCTTTTTTTCCCTTTTTTAAATTTATTGTTTTTAATTGTATGCCTTGTCGCAAAAATGCACTTTTCAACTTCCGCCTACTGAGTTTTAAATTTCGCAAATGTGCACCGTTTTTATTTTTATTTTTTCCGCAAATTCTAATAGGATGCCTTTTACCTGATTTTAAATCAAAATTTTTCGAGATATTTATTTTTGAAAAATAAATTATTAATGCTTTATATTAATAAAAACACAATATTCCTTTGTACTTCATTCCACCTTATTAATTAGGTCAGGACCGGTTTCGCTCATTGCTAGCATTGTCAACTGTCAATTAATAAAATGGAATGAAGTGCAAAGGAATATTGTGTTTTTATTAATATAATGCCTTTCCACCAACTTGACAGTGAACACCCTAAAAATGCTTTAAATAATTGTCTAAAAAGAGTTTCAGCTGCAATATCGCCTATTGTCTATTTCTTTGAATTGCCAATGCTCTTAGTCAGCCGTCGCCAACCGGTTATCGGCAAAGTTATTACAGTAATGTAATTAGTACCAAGCATTCATAAACTTATTTAAAAAAAAAAAGTGTAAATTCCGTTTCGTATCACTTAATCTGAATGGCTAAGCAAGTCACGTTTTCTTTTTTTCTTTCTATCTAGATCCTTTTTAAACACATTGGTTAAAAGATAGGTCCCACGCAGCCCTGTATCGGGTCAAGAATATTTTCGTTTTTTTAATTATTTTTTTTGATCGTTATTGCGTTATGGAAGGCAACCGTGCAATAGTGACTGTATACAAACTACTGTTGGTTCTAGTACAATCAACAACTAACTTGAACCGTTTCATAATAAATTCATGTGAGCAATCTAAGAGATTAAAAACTGTGAGTTTAGTGGTCCACAAGCTATTAATTAAGGGCTGGCGAGCTCTGCCTTTAGTAATGTTAATACCGTAAACATCCAACCTTGTATCCTAGCGATGTAAATTTATATCTGGTATTGACAGTTACCATCTGATTTTTGTGACACTATAGAGATTTGGGACTATAGTCCCCTGTGTGGTCGAGTGGTTAACGTTGTTGGCTTCGGCTACGGAGGGCCCGGGTTCAAATCCCGGTACGGACAGTTTTTATAAATTGATTTTTCAATCGATTTATGAATTTCTGTTCAAAGGCATGGATGTATGTGATGTCTTGAATTCCCCCCTTTCATCCATCCTATCATAGGAACGGGGCGTACCGAGAGCGATTAGCTTACCACTAATCCTGTCCTAGCCCTATTCTTCTATCCCTACTCTCTTTGAAAAAAGAGAGGTTGAGCAACTGAGTAACAAGCAGTTCTCGTAGAAACACTTCTGTTGAGATAAACTCCATTAGGAGTCCATATGCTCCACATTGGGAGCGGACATGGTTAAAAAAAAAAAAAAAATAGAGATTTGATTATATACCGACAATTTATTTTCATAAGTTTGCAACATTCGTTCGAAATCATTCTAATATCCCTTCGTAGTGCACGTGTATTCAATTGCAATTGTTCGCTATTGCCGGATTTTTTTTTATTTGCTGGCGCTCAACACAAAAGCAGGTGAAATTAACAAAGCGACTGTCACAGCAGTTATACAGGCGGCTGAAAGACGAGTGAGGTGGCGAGGGGCGGATTAGGCAAGGACGGACGGCGTTTCGGGCGGGATTTTTATTACGCTTTTCTCTAAGAACGGGGAGGAATTCAAATTGATGACAGGACGAAAGACGTGATCCCGGAAGAAAGGATGTATCGCTGAACATTGCATGTTTCGAGGGGAATATTAATCATTTTGCTGGTTTTTTTTTTCAAATATATCGTCGAGAATTTTCTTTATATATTTAAACACTTAACCACGCCTATACGCAAGTTTCGCTTATATTAGCTCTGTTCTTCTGCGTACTTCTGACGGGTTGCAAACTGTTTTCGAATTAGAATCGAATTGAAAGATTTTAGATTCTAACTCTGTCAACCGTCAGCAAACCATCACGCAGAAGAACATAGCTAATATATATTTAAGATCGACCATTATATAAATTCCCTAGGGTACTCAACGTTGTACCCACCACCACCCGCTACGGCTTCACACTCTTTTTATAGGGTGTATTCCGTAGCGTAACAACGTTAGTCGTGTTCAAAATTTTGCCAGAAATGTCCCGAGAAGAAATTCTTCAAGACTTGGTTGCATGCACTACAGTGTGCAGAAATTTTCCGCAGCGGTATTAAATCTTATCTTCGATGGATTCGGTGGTAACTTTGTGGAAGTTCATTTTTAATATACTGTTTTTACACTCCAAATTGGACATTTTACAAAAAAAACAATTAAGAAACCGATTGGAACAATGTTTGAACAATTGCATAATTTGTTAATTATGTATATTTTACGTAGTGTAGTTTACGCACATTTTTCTGAAATACAATTATAAATCAGTAAATTTAATTTATAAAAGCTAAGTATAATTCATTGAATTCACCTTTCTGTGGAATTTCAAATTCGGAATACGTGACGCGTCACTTTGATGATTGATTGTTTTTTTTCCCGAAAAGCGAAGTGTCACATTTTCATAGTATATATTCCAGCCTTTGATAATACACATGTTTCTCAATATCAGCTGTTCCAGTTTTTCTACTGTATCTCCTGTAAAAATAAAATGAAAAAAAAGAATGTTCAATTACTGTCTCATTGCTTTTAATAAAGTAAATTCATTCATGGAAAGTGTGCGTAAAAAGTAAAATTTATTCGTTTTGAATGTGTTTAATGTATATTTACATTAATTTTATTGCAATTACACATTTGATCGCGTGCGCTATGACAATTTGAGATTGACATTTAAATAGTGTGACCATAGCAAATATTTTTTCGGTAAAAACTTTTGGATCATTAATGTCCATATGCATTTTTTTCTTAATTTTAGCGTGCTTTGGTTTTTATTTTACAATACATAAGTGTCGGGTCTCATGGCGCAACGGTTAGCGTTGTTCGCTTCCCAGTACGGGCAACAGTTTTTCGATTTCTGTTCGAAGGCATTGGTGTTTGTAATGTTTCAAAATTCCGTCCCATTTTTTCCGAACCTTTAATAACTGGGTGTAGTGAGAGCGATTAGTTAACCACTAGTCCTGCCCTAGCCTTATCCTTCTATCCCTACTACTCTCTTTGAATAAGAGAGGTTGAGCGACTGAGTAACAAACAGTTCTCGTAAAAAAAACTTCTGTTGAGATACCTCCATTATGGGAGTTCCACATTGGGAGCGGACACGGATTTTTATTTGCATCAATAATCTTTTTTTATCTTCTAAATATTGTTTATACAAGATAACGAATTATTGATTAAGATGTGTACCAATTGTAAAAATTGAAAACAAAAAATGAACTATTATGGCTTTGTGAAGTGTTGTCTTGCATACATTTTTTTGATATAATTTTACTATTTTTTTTGTAATTATTTGATTCCAGGAGTACGCACGCGGATTGTATGTATAACGATAAAAAGTATACATACATATTTGTCACTTCCGTGTGTATAGGTTGTCGACCACTCACATAGCAGGTGTTAAGTGTGTTTACCGTTAAATTGACATTTCATAAAATCAGTGTTTTACGCAATTATTTTGTCAACGTATTAATGCTTTAAAAATATTTTTTTAGTGTTACCTCTTCGTCAAAACTAAATAATATTTCTGACAAAAGTATATGCCGAAATAGCTATCAAATAAATAAAAAAATAATATTTGTATAACTAAAATACTTTGTTATTTTTTCATAATATTTTTTTTTTTCATCCCTAATGTTTGTTACTACCAACAAGTGGTCACCCTATCGTTTTACTGTTGTATTTAGCATATCTTGAAAAAATCGATCACACTATATCGTAAATATTCTTTTATCAGCATTATCGAATCAATATATTTTCCTAATTTTACGTGATATGCCACGAATCTTTAGTCAAAGAACTTGGCATATTAAGCGTATTAATATTTGAAGATCTCTAATCGTTTTTATTTCATATTTTTATCACTTACCGCGGGCCCATTACTTAAAATAGAATAGTCGAGTCAATCAGTATTTTCATATATTTTTTATGAATTTCTACCGTAATCTTACTTAGCGAATAAACTTTATGTCCCACCCCGTTGTATAAATAAAATGTAAATTCTCTTCTAGGAACGTGTTTTCAAAATAATATTGGCATGTTTTATAAAATAAAAGTTTTTCATATTACCCGTAGTAAACCTTCAAAACTTTTAATACATTAATCTCGCACACCCCTGGAATAAAATAAAACAACACAAATATAGCATACAAATTACCCAATCAATTTTCAATAATATTATTTAGGAAAGTTTATCGCCGGAATCCGACGTGAGGGGCGGATCGACGGGGTTGGCTCGCCGATCGTAAAAAATAATGCACTATTAAATTTCGTTTATCTCAAAAATTCGACTGAAAATAATACAAAATGCAGGCCGGTAAAACGGGGACAAAAAATGATCGCCCCCCCTCATTTTTAAATAACGTGAGGCCTAAAGCTATGATTGATAATATACGGGTGTGATATGATTTAATAAGTAAGCCTTGAATCCAATGTGCTTTTTACTGAAGTCATTTTTTTTGGAAAAATATCAATATACTTTCGATGGTTTCGGCGGTAACTTTGTGGAAATTCATTTTAATAGAAAATTTAAATTAACTTTGATTATTCCACGTATTGTGTTACTAACTGTGACACGTGTTTCGCCTCTTTCAGTTAGTAACACAATACGTGGAATAATCAAAGTTAATTTAAATTTTCTATTAAAATATCAATATGTTTGTATTTGTTGTGTGTACATACTTATATGATACAACGAATGTTTATTTCAAGGAAATCAAATTTTATTGAATTAGCGTTTTTTTACCATGTCCGCTCCCAATGTGGATCATATGGACTCCTTATGGAGTTTATCTCAACAGAAGTGTTTCTATGAGAACTGCTTGTTACTCAGTTTATCAAACTTTATTTTTCCAAAGAAAGTAGGAATAGAAGGACAGGGCTAAGGCAGGACTAGTGGTTAGCTAATCGCTCTCAATACGCCCCGTTCATAGGATAGGATGAGTGGGAGGCGGGAATTCAAGACATCACATACATCCATTCCTTCGAACAGAAATTCACAAATCGATTGAAAAATCAAATCATAAATCTGTCCGTCCTGGGATTCGAACCCGCGACTTCCGTAACTGAAGCCAACGACGTTGACCACTTGACCACACAGGCGGCTATCGTTTTAGTGAAATAAAATCCAAGCGTAATTTAACCAATACATGTATGTATATTATACTATTTAAGATGTATATTTACTGAAAGTCCCCAGTGAAAGTATATTCTTCTTCAAACTGTCATTGAAACAAAATTCGGCAGTACTTAAATGACCAATGAAATCATTTAATCTGATAAAGTATTCTTCGCCAGTCCCTGCTTACTCCCAGGTCATCACAGCCTCCGAAGTTATGCCAAGTGCATGGACATCAGTGGCCTTCCACATTGACTGGATCCACCTGGTAAGTAGAAGAGCTAGGCAGGACTCGAGCTTCCCTGGAGCATCCGCAGCACAAGTTCATCGTATTTTTTATTTTTAAACTAGCAAGGGGTTGGTTAGGCGATTTAATATTACATTTATTAATTTGAAATACATATTTAACTAATCTATGATTTTTTGTCAAGAAAACATGTTGTCTTTTCCTGTAATATTTTTATGAAACCTTTGAAATGCCCTGATTTTTTTCTGCTGTATAATAAGTATTATTGAAGCAGTATAAATTAATAGTGAATATAAACTCCAATGTTCGCGATTATTAGTTTATTTCAAAAATATCTCAAAGCGTCGATTCAAATCATCATTCCTATATTTTTCAAATTATTCTCTAAAACTGTTATTATTTCTAAAACTGGGGTGGCCATGTATTGCGTGATGAAAGCGGTTCAAAACAATATTTATGACAATGTTTTAAATTTATTTTTATATGCTTTGCTGCCAACAAAAGTCGGTGCGTTCATTAACCATACACCACGACAGAAATACTTAGTGTCTTGGGTGTCTTTAATTAAAAATGTAACCCTATTTAGTGGTCGGGGCTAATGACAATTGCTGCTCACACGAAAGTGTCTACTTACTCGCCTACACGCTGCGAACATTAAATTTAATGCCAAACACGGCTATGTTAAATGGACTCAAAAAAAAAATGTTTTTCCAAACAAATTTTAAAATAAGGAAATAAATCTTTATCGTTTACCGCAATAGGCATTGTTTCTGTTATTTCTTGATCCGTATTTAGGAAAGAGTAAGAGAGCGTTATTCTTGCTACTGGGTCAAATTTAAATTCAGAATTATTTATTTAACTATTGAGATCTTGAGAATTAGTTTTTGTGTTGTATTTTCTCTTAACCCTCCAGAGACAAGAGCTTTTTTTAAGGCATATTGAAGTTACGGATAAATTTTATTCCTAACAAAAATTAAAAAGAAAAACGCTAAGTTTTTGAATAGAAACCTCGCATGACTATATGATCATACTCATCTTTTTATTACCGTGTAATATTGTGTACGGACAGTAGTAAGGACGAGGTTGACCGAATGGTCAAGCAAACATTCGGGGTTGATATATAGCTAAACGTGAATTTTTTAAAAATATTTACAATTTTTCTTCTTTAGATCAACGTAATTTCAATACAAATATATTAGCTAAAGAACTGTAAATAATTTGATGTTTTGATAAAAAAAAATACCAACAGTTTCAAAAAGTCCATTAAAAAAAACGGAAATTTAAAAAATCGCATGTGCTTTTGGTGGCCGTTTCTGTCCCCGCGGCTGATGACTAACTGAAATCTGTACCCTTATTAACCAAATACGAGTGAAAGCAACGATATGCAGGTAGAAAAGGGATGAATAGTGGGATCAATAGACAACGGTGTTTAATTTGACCATATGGTCACGCTCGTCCTTGGAGGGTTAAAGTGAATATAAAAAATCGAGATGACCTGAAATAAAAATATATGCATACGCTTCACGATTTCTATCATAATTATTAAAACTAATCCACTACAATATTTTCAAATGAATCGGCAGTAATTTTGTGGAATATCTTTTTTAATATGAAATCAGATTTGAATAACTTTATTACGCCACGAATTGTGGGTAGGGTTGCCGACTTTTTCTGTGACGATTCCGGGTCAAATAGCTCAACACTGAACATCATCATCATTATCAGTCAGCCATTACCTAGTTTCCTGAGGAAACTTTTTACGTATGAAAACATTAAAATACAGTTTTTATTTATTTTAAATATTATAGAAACTTAATTACGTGCAGTACATGAATTTTAATTACGGCCAATATGGGACGGTTAGCAATCCTAATTTTTACACGTGCTTAGCCTTTTAAGAAGCATCATCAGAAAGAACATTGCAAAAAGTACTTAAACTAAGTACTAAATTTATTCTAATTCTTAAGTTATAAATTAATAAAAGTCTGTTTTTTTCATTTTCTACTGGACGCAGGAGGAGGGTAAGATGCGCAAACATTGAGCACTAATTACAAACTAATTACTTATAATACTGAAGTATGCTTTTATTACAAACCGAAAGCGATACATTATAGAAGATAAACATGTGGGTGTTGAAAAACAATAAAATTACAAGACGTTTGATTTCTTTCGTAAGTAATGTCTTTCAACTTGGTAATTTACCTGTAAATATAAAACACATTTTATGTTTTAAAAAAAAACCATGACCAGTTTTACATATCTCGAACTTCTTCTTCTTCTTGTTTGGCCATGTTCGCTCCCTATGTAAAGCACATGGCCGCCACGCGGCACCTCCATGTTTCCCTGTCTACCGCCAATAGCTTTGCTTCTTCACATGACATGCCAGCATCCCTCAGTTCCGCCGAGTACATCCTATGGATAGTACCCGACAGACGTCCTGGACGCCGGAATCCCACCGGTCGAAAGAAGAGGCAGGTAAGATTGAGGCTTTTTGGAGGCATCCGCACCACGTGACCCAGCCAGTTCCAACGTCTCTCCATAACCACTGACGTGACGGGACGCTGTCTTGTACGCTCCCTTATCTCTGAATTCCTCACAACATCAAACCACCTCACCCCCATTATCCGACGCAAGCATCTGTTCTCGAAGCTCAGTATACGGTTTTTCTGAGTCTTCGTCAGAAGACATGATTCGAAACCGTAAAGCATTACCGGCAAAATGCAAACGTTGAACAAGTGGCATTTGGTTTTAATCGAGTACAGCTGTGACCCAGACAGACCCGCATTGAGTTGAATGTGGCTCCAGCCATTCGTAAACGAATAGTTCTTATCTCGAACTAGTAATGAAAATTGATAATTGGTTGTCATGAGCGAAACCGGTCCTTATCACAATAAATAAATGGGAATTAGTACGAAAGATTTTTTTTTAAATATAGTTATTGATGTTAATCGTTTGAAAACTTCTTTCCTATGCTCTTAATATAAATGCTCATTTCTTATTACAGTCCGGTCTATATCAAAAACAAATATCTAGAAGTCTTGTCCCATTCCCAATGCAAAATGTCCAAACGCAAACAAGGCGCGATCCTTATTCTTGTATACGCGGTCGGGGATGGAAATGGAAAGTGGACATGGCTATTTTTGGCGGAAGTCGTGGTGCTTATAGCCGAGACTGCGGACACACCACCGGAAGTGGAGCGAAAGGAGACAGTGACGCTGCACTTTAAAGCCCTTGTTTATGATCTGCGTTCGTTTATGACAGGTGATGTGTTATCTGGGATCGCATCCAAAAGTTCCACAATATTAAATATTTTAAGCACTCACAGAAATTATTCAGCAATTAAAAATAACTATTACTGTAACTGATTTTGCAGACCAAATTTAGTCACGTGTATGTTGTAAAAACAATCATTACTAATACTGAACCTAAGTAACATAAGCCGCCTCTGTTAACTAGGGTGAAGTACAGAACCCAATGCACTAGCATTACATTTATTTACTTGGCAGAACTTCAATATATAAAAAGTAAATAAATTGCAACGCGGAGTGCGATAAAGTAAAGTAGACATATTATAACTAAATCTTTTGATATCATTTAAGATTTCGACTGAAGGTGCTTGGTGAAATTTCAATATTAAATTTAAATCGTTCAAATTAATATACAGTTGAAATCTTAAATTATCCGTGTCTTTGAACGCCTGAAGATGCCGAAAGGCGAAACCCGGGTCGTTAGTGACAAATCTTGCGTGAATGTACATAATTTTATTCGATTCAAATTTAAATATTTTGATATCACCTAATTATAGTACCTGGGAGCTATGTCAGGAAGTGTTTCTACTGTAGCATCCATAAAAAATGGTCAACTCTTTTTTTGTTCATTATTTAATTTGGATGATGCGGGATGTTCTTATGATTTACAATTATTCATCGTAACTCGTAATAATGGACGAAGCTTAAATATTCATTGAAAAATATATCAATATTTAAACGTCATGCAATAGTATTTTATTTATCTTCGTTAAATAATATATTCTTTATAATAAATTTAATGACATAATTAAGTTGTTCGAAAAGCGATACCTTATCGGTATTATTTGTTTGTTTCTCGCGGAATGAATACATTTCATATGGGCTAAGTGGTTATTTATTCGAAAATATACTGATTTTGTTTATTATGAGTAAGTATGTTCCATGCGATATAATACTTAGTAAAATGATTAGAGTTCGAATATATTTCTTGCCTGTTGTACCCGTCCACTATACTAAGAGGATTTACAGTTCTTGCTTACAGTACTTTCACTTGATTTCCAGTAGTGCTATTCCCGTGCACATACTACTTCATTTTTAAAGGTTTGTAAAACCCAACAAGTGATTGTGTCGGACGATCTGTATATTTAAAACCAGTCGCTTGCGTGGTCGAGTGGTCAACGTCGTTGGTTTCGGTTATGGAGGGCACAGACTCGAATCCCAGTACTGACAGTTATACATTGATTTAGGAATTTCTGTTCAAAGGCATGGTTGTATGTGAAATCTTGAATCCTTCTTCCCACTCAAAATATCCTAAAACGAAGGCTTAGCGAGAGCGATTAGCTAACCACTAGTACTGTGATATTCTTCTATTTAAACTTTCTTATATAAGAGAGGTTGAGCAACTTATTAACAAGATTTTCTTGTAGAAACACGTCTGTTGAAATAAACTCAATTATCCATATCTTCCACATTGGGAGCGGTCATGGTATTTTAATTTCAGAAAGTGTTGAGTATTTCAGATCGTCAGAACTATGTTTAAAAATACATTAGCTTACCTAAAAAAAGTTTATTAAAGCTAAGCTCATTTAAATTTAAACATAGTTCTGGCGAGTGCGTAAAGTCGAAATAGCTGTAAACTAAATGCAAAAAATCAAGAAATAAAATACATGCTCTTGTTGACTTCGCTATAATTGTCTTTTTCGATTAGGTTTTAACGATTCATAGTAAATATTTCAATCCCACTAAGTACATCAGTCGAAATATTAAATTATTTTTCTATTTTATACAATATATCATCCAAATTTTGTTCTTGTGCCGGAAAATGTTAGATCTTACGAGTTACGACGTGCACCTAATCCTCTTTTTGTATGGGATATAGTTCCATGCGAACAAGCCGTGCAAAAACAATCTAGTGAAAAAGTGTAAATAGAGAAATTAAAAATACGTTCCATTACAATGAACCGTGTAAAAAGAGAATTAGCTGTATATACTCAGATTTTTGTAAATCGTAATGATAGTTATTGGCTATAAAGATACCCTCGTAGGTGCGGTAAGGTAAGTGAGGTTACCTTGGCCTGACCAGCTCTTAATTACTGTACAGTAGCTATGTACTGCAATAACAATCGACAGATTTACAATGACTGCGAACACCAAAACATAATTTGTTCATTTATCATGAAATTAATTCTCTCTAAAGGTGCTAGGCGGCAATTCGTTTCGAGAAATATAGCCTCAGGAGGCTAAGTTTTGTTTGACACGCCTGACGCACGACCGTAGCTGGGGTGCGTTGCAGGGCAGAGGGTTGATGTACCTACTCCTCGGTAATGAAACGGGCTCCGTTTCGGGCAGTCATGCCGGCTAAATATGTAAATGAAATCGTGATGAAAGCGGAAGAAACAGTTTTACAAATATTCCCTATTTGAATACATTATTTTTTTCCCGGCTTTCTTCTTTGTTTCTCGGCGATTATGTCTACTCGAGGTTTACAAGTTATATGTCGCAAAAATTATATTGAGCATAATTATGACTTAATGTAAAAGGTTCACTGCATCAAAGGTGAACACATAAGTCAGTTTCACTTATAACTTTTATGGAATAAATAGTCAAGAAGTAAAAAAAAACACAATTGAGTGGTGATAAATCATTTATCAATCAATCGAGTACATGACATGAATAGGGATTGCAACACCAGACAAATATGTGACCAGGGCTTTTTTCTTCCTTTGTATCGCGGTGAAACGGCGTTCCGGCACCTTTTACTTGGCGTTATTTATGTTTTGAAACAATATGTATTCGCAAAATTTGAATATTATTTCGTTTTTAAAACTTTTGATTTATTTTTTGGAAACCATTGGCTGTTTGTCTTTATTTTAGGTTATTTATAAATGTTATGTACCGGTTACCGTAATAGTCATAAATTAATGTCATCATACAAACCAATATCAGCTCCTTATAATATATTAACTCTGTGACCAGAGCCAGGGGTATAATGCTTGACATAGCTATTTATTACAAATGACCATAAACTGATTAAAAAAAAAATGTAGAACTTAATACTTTGATTTTTTTAACGTACTTGAATGATTTCAAATAATATACCAAAATTATTAGTTTGTTTCTAACAGCAATTCCATATACTCTATTTTTATTTTTCAAGAACAACTTAATCCAAAGTAACCATTGCATTTTAATGAAACTAAAAGCACTCTCTTCTTTGCCACAACTCATCGCGGATTTTACGTGCTTTTTATACTATACAAGCCTTGTATCATATGATTTCAAATGATTGCCAGGAGTATCACAAGAGATCTCACACAATGACAGTAGTCAAGTAAAAAATGAGAACTGATAAAAAAAACAATATCTTGTGACAGTAGTAATTTTACGCATAAGCAACTAGTTATATATTTTTCGACTTTTTTTGTTATATATATTGTAGATACTGAGCGATTGGCTGTCAATTAGTATTCATAAATTTACTTCCAATCGATGAAATCATTAAATTATTAATAAATATAATATTCTTATTTTTTATTATGTTTTTGAAACGTTACGTTCTATTGTCGATACCCTGTACACAAACGAATGAATACAGTTGGATTCCGATTCGGCTGCATTCCTATGTGAATACGCATTCCTCTTTGTTTTCTTTGATTGATGTATATTCGCAACCAAAATAGTTCATTATCAATTTAGGGATCCAAATACTAAACCAGAATACGTTTTTTTTATTTACTTTTACATATTCCAATTGCGTACTTATCTTAATAGGTATTATTTTATGAGAATATCGTTTTAAGCATTTGAATAATAATAGTTGTACATATTTAGGTTATCAAAAATTGACGATTTTTGTTTAACTTTTTTAATGTTCACGTCTCTCAATTTACTCGCTTCTCGAAATACACTGAAGGTAGTTTAGACGTTTAGATATCAGGGATGTGCAGTCGGAGTCAAATTTTTTTGAAAAATATATTTAATGATCTGTATTTAAACAAAATGTTCTGAAGTGTTAACATTTCATGCTTGGCTGACTAAAGATGATCAAATGGTATACATATATATCAGTTAAATTTAATTATTGAAAAATTTCCTCGGAGTCGGATTCGTTCATTATTTTAAAGCTGGAGTCTGAATCGGAGTCGTCTTTTTTTACACGACTCCACAACCTTATTTTTTACTATAAACTTTTTCCACTAAGTATTGACAGTGAACAGCTTAAAAAATCTATTTTATTTATATATAAAGACAAATTTAATCTAAATGATGATTCTGAACCAAAAATATTCAATTTTTCAGTAATTTAATTCTAAATAGCGAATCGTACTTATGGCCTGTTACTAATTGTTAAAAAAATGTACTATTAATTAATTATTCTAAAAGTTTATATTATGTATTACTTTATAATATTATTATAGTTATTTTGTTTTAACTAACACCTTTTACTATGTGGAGCATGTGAAGTCATTTGGATCATCAAAAGTAGTTTAATGAGTCAGTTGCTCAAGCTGTCTCTTCGGAGAGGTCATGAAAAGAACTAGTTGAAAAGAATTGTTGTCTCTACACTCCTTTTCTGGGCTTAAATCAATGCAGTGAAGTCGAAGTCTGAATCCAAAAAAAAAAAGGTGACTCTTATACCTTTCTCTTAACATTAAATTGATAGTAAAAATGTTTTTTATTAGATATGTTTTTAATCTTAGATTTGGTGTCGCAGATTTTTTCACGACCTCATAGTCTTTGTTTAATAAAGATTGAAGAATGAGAAAGTCTGACGATTTATATTGTTTACGTACCCAACTCAGTTACGGAAGTGTTCATAATCAGCGATGGGCTGGCAATACGCTAACAAGGAGCTCGCTTAATCTCAAAGCAATTCTCGGTGTTATGGGGAAGTTGTGATTTTTTTATCACTCCTTTGCAATGACATGTAATACATTAATCTGCAATCGATTGTTACTCAATACACTTATAATATATAACAATATGCAATTTACCGTAGACTTATCAATGTAAATGGCTAAAAATGTTATACTGTGTATACCAGCCATACTCAACCTGCGGCCGCGGACCGCATGCGGCCCAGTAAGCTCTAATGTGCGGCCAAAATAATTATTGTCACTAAATATTTTACGTGCGAAAACCGCAGTAGTGGCGTGCCGGCTCGACTAGTGACTGTATTTTACGTCAAATCAGTCGCTAGTCGCTACGCCAATATACATCATACATACATATGTATGCAGTATAGTATGTGCTATATTTACAGTTTACTAGAAATATGTTGCGGCCCACCGCTCACGTAGAGAAGCAAAAATCGTAATGCGGCCCGGAGGAAAAAAAAAGGTTGAGTATGGCTGGTGTATACTGAAACTGTCGTAGATAAGATATAAGTCAGAAATTGCAGTTACATACTAACTTGATCTGAGAATAATGTTTTCTCATAAATTAACAAGGGGCTCGGCGGCCTTAGTAAAATTTAACAAGGGGATCGAGCGAGCCCCTCCGAGCCTCTTCCAGCCCATCCCTGGGCATAATGCCCATTCGGCATACATATTCAAAACTGTCTGCTTCAACAATATGTAATAATACGAAGAAGCGAAAATTATTATCGTTGCTAAATCTATTAAATATAGGTTTATGCATCAGGGGTTATCATAAATTGATATCTCGGCAAATTACAATGTCTCTTTATCTCGCAGTAGCGCACTTTGTCACAATCTGCTGGGTGGCGCAGTTTCCCTTGCACATCAGATTTTTCAAATTAAATTTTCCGGCTTGCCTTTCGGGGGCTTAAAAGGCTTTTAATTTTTGCGTCCTGCCCCGCCCGGGACACCTTTATTTATTGCCGCGGAAGTAATCAACACGGCCGGCCTCACCTGAACTCGGGCGGACATTTTAAATTTGGCCCGGCGCCATTTTTTCTTGCTGCTCTCTCCCGCCGAGAAAAACTGAAACTGAGATTACGCCTTCAGATTATATCCAAACAGGTTGAATGTAATTGAATTCTTAAGGGGATTTTGGCGTTTTTTTCTTCACTTTTTCTACAAACTCCTTATCGGATGAAGTAAATTCCACTAAATGAACGCCTGATAGATCTTGCGAAGAAATCTATTTGCAAACGTCGTTTTTAAAGCGACGCTTCGAATTTTATTTTAGAAAGTTTCAATTCTTTTTGCCCAAATATTTTTGTTTACAACTGCCTGCCAAAATACTATGCCGATTAGCTAACACTCAACGCATTCATTTTACGTTACTGGGTTCTAGTCTTTGGCTTTACTTTTCTATTCGTCGATTGTTATTTTTTAACATTTCATTTCTATCTTACACAATTGCACACGGAATTAACAAGGATCGATCATATAGTAACCGTTGAATTACAACAATCTCTGCGTTGATAACAGTGTATTGAATTACATATATTGTGCATACTAGTCACTCATGCAATCAGACCCTCAAAGCCTTAAAATTTTCCAATGCCATTACCTTATATCAGTTGTTGAAAAACCCGGATTGCGGCTCTTTGTATAGGCGTTTACGGCTCTACAAACATGTCACGTTTTTTACCTTAAGCATCTACATATATATTTAAGAAACAAACATTCAAAAAGTGATTTGTCACAAATTTTGAAAAATCTGTTTTGATAGTCCATAAAAAATCAATGGATGGTGCAACTAGTGTTCAAAAAAGGTTTTTTCATATGGCAATTAAATCATAATTTTGACACATTCAAGCAAACCATGATTTCTCCAACACTCAAATTATCATTTCCCAAGCTCTGTATTTGTGTGACAAATCAGTTTTTGAATGTTTGCTCCTCATTTATGGCTCTCTTATGCTTTTGTTTTTCCGTTTCCTTGGCAACTTGGCTCTTCCTGTAAACGTCAACAAGACGTTTGCAAACATGCAAAACGAAATCAATAATGTTTTATTTATTACATTGATTTGCAGATCAAAGTTTTTTTCCGCCCTATTATAAAGGTAATTAGGTTTGCAGTGTAGTGATTCTCACGAGTTTTAGTCTCAGTACAAGCACCATTTTTTTCAATCGATTTATTGATTACTGTGTTTGTGATGTTGACAAATTGACTCCCACACTGCGAATTATTGTTTAAAAATTTCTACCTAGAATGAGAACGTTATTATTTTGACATAAAATTGCACGCAGTCATAACAAGTTTTGATTATTTTAACTCGCGTACAATTTAAATTATCAATCATTTTAATGCTTGAGACACTTTCTATCTGTATTAGATATTTCAAGAATAATCTCGTCTCAGCAAATTTGCAATTATTCACCTTGATATAAAGGCTTAGAAACGATATTCAAGGTCATTGCGACCTTGCTTAAAGGTCAAATCAAACCCAACGAACGCCTCTCCGCGGGTCCGTTAATATTCGTCATATTTTCAGACGTATGACTATTAACTCACTCTGGTCCGAAATGTTATATGACGTTAGGTCATGTCTAGAGATAATACAATTTCATATTTTTCGATAAATGAAATTGTACTTTGAAATCAAATGTCACTGTAATATTTCCCAATTGAATGTTTCTCGCGTCCTTAAACCGTAATACTGTAATATTTTTTTACCAAAAAATGTTTCTATACATTAACACTAGTTGGTAACTCAAAACGAATGCCAACTTTCTTTTCAGTTGCATTTTGTAAAATATGACAATATTGTATTGTAAATATTCATAATGCTATTTATTACACATCATATGAGGGATTCGTTCGACATTTCCTGTGAAATTATTTCTTTTGAAAGATAAAACACTGAGCCAGTTATTGTATGGTTATTATTGCAAACTAGCTTCTATCGCACGTACCTACAGTAGTCATTATTTTTTTCATTCAAGATTTTGAAAGTTTCATACGTATTATTATTGCCTTCCAAAATGTATAAAGGTTCTCAAGGTATAGATTCTCAAACTATAGATTCTCAAACTATGTTTGTTTATCTTTTTTACACAAATTTTATTAATAAATTACCAAGTTTTAAGTCTCTGGTTGCTTTATCCAAATGTCTCGACAACCGAGACTGGCAAACAGTCTCGCATTGTCTTGATTCAGAATCCATAAGTGCAACTGAGAGACTTCCTGTAAGTAAGCCACCCGCTTTCGTTACAAGGTAAAATTAACAAAATAGCATATTTACACGATGTTTAATAGAATTGACTAACATAACATACTATGACACCTCAATATTGACAGAAGTGAATGTGTTAAGAAGGGTGCAAACATTATTTTACCATTAGCGTTTTGATGGACTTTGGCTTCTCGCACAAACTCTTGTAATAGTAATAATAGTGTACCCGCAGGAGACTTGGACACCAGTGGTCAGCCTTTTATATTAAAGTCTATAAGCCTTTATTTAAGAAATCATTTATGGTGACCATGAAGAAAAGAGTTGAAAGATGAAGCTATAAATCAATTTGCGTCGATGAAATATTTTAAACATTTCGTATTTAACTGATCGGTGTCTATAACAGTGAAAACTAAAAAATACAAAATATATAAAACCATCTAGGTTAACATGACAATTTCCATTTTTAACGTTTTATAAAATTATATTTTATGATATTAATTTATTTCCATTTTAACATCATTTATCATAAGATATTTGCTAATATTTACAAGTTATCTACATAATATTAAAAATAATAACACAATGTAAACAATACAGTGACAAAATCAGTAATACAAAGACATGTACAATGTCACTTACAAATTATTAAAACTAAGCATAGAGCCATAATTCTTTTGGATTACTGTTCCCCGTTACATTTAAAAAAATATTTATTGATCAATCTTTCAGTATATACACTTTTCACCGATCACCAATTTAATTTAAGAGCAGCACAACCAAACTCATGAAAAACGGACTTAAGCACAAAAAGTAGCTGTAAAAAATAAGGATAGACTTTTTATTTATTTGTATAACAGTATTTTTCTTGAAACAATAAAATAATTAAATTGTACCTTAATATTCGATTTGAGTATATGTATTATATTCGCATATTTTACGATTCTAGCAAAAATAAGCTGTAAGCTAATCTATAACAAATCTAATATCCTAAGCCTAGTTCATCCTACGGATGATCATCAGTGGACTTCTTCGACGGCGGGTTCAAGACCTGTCGGGTCATCCACAGCGCATGTCCAAGCCAAGTCTATCGTCATTTTTTTTTATTATTTTGTATTTGATAAGGTACTGGTTAGTCCGTTTTCTTACTTCCGTGTTCCTGACAAAGTCACGCCACACCACCCTACCCCCAGTATTTGCCCCAGACATCTGTTTTCAAAGTACAGTATACGGTTACCCTGTTATGAATCGTTACCGTAAAGCAGCACTGTTGTGAACATGCACAAATATGCATGCGTGGAATAGGAGACATACAGTCGCGAGTCCCAAATTTTCCGCTGTTCGTTAAAAGTTGCTTCAGCTATTCTTGGTCATAATTTTCTTATAATACGTTAATAATATTCGGAATGAAAAAGTCGTGAGTAGAAGTATTGTTTTAAAAAGATTAGTTATCTTTATCATGAAAAATGTGATGTAGGCTGTAAATGAATTAAAAAATATTTGTTTTATATCTATCCTAAGTAATTTCGCTTTCTAGTGGATTCTGTTTGTTTAGTTTACACCGTCGATATCTACAATAGATCCGATCTTTATATCGCTGACTTTCGATATAAAGCTTTAAGAAATTTTGCAACATGCAATTAAATAATGAAGTTATTATTATTTAAGATTTTAAGCATTCATGGAAAGCAATGTAATACATTATTCAAATGCCGGTAGATTTTATCTGCCCCTTTACTGATATTTAATCAAACTCTAGAAATATTTAACCCCACTTTAAAACATATTACTTAGAATTTACAGGAATTTATATGAAAATCAGTCCGCCGTCCTCTGGTAAATTAACTTTCTCGGTTCAACTGATTAATAACTCTGACCCTAGGCTGTGGCTTCGTGTCGCACCCCAGTCGGCCCTGCCCTTTGCTACCGAAAAACGCAGCTTCTCAAATATTGATTCATCTCTGCGCTGTCCACGATAATCCAGTTCACAAGATCGAATGTTGAATTATGGAGCGTGTAGCTTATAATAGTGGTTACGAAATATCGGTGATACAGAAGTAATTTAACCTTTCTATGTGGTTTATTTACTTACCAACTTCAAGTAAAAGACTTTTTAAATCAATACACAACGATACAACTTTATTGATTACTACTTTCACATTTATTGGATAATATCAGAACTGGTTTCTCTCATCACAAGAAATTTGAAATTACTATGCTGCTCATGAGCTAAATCGGTCCTGATCATATTAAATTAATGTGTACACAGTACAACAAGTTATGACAGTGAAAAACTTAAATCACCACAATTTTCAAATTCATGTCCGTTTCTAACGTTAAGCACATGGTCTCCTAATGGAGGTTTCTTACGAGAATGGCTTGTTACTCAGTTCCTCACCTTTTATTTTTCGAAGGGAGTGAGAACAGAAGGATTGTAGCTACGTCACAACTAGTGGTTTACTAATCGCTTTCGGGATGTATATCAAGGAGTGTAATCCATACATTATGGCCCGCTGTGGGCTAGTTATTTTGAGTTTACTCTACCGACCAGATGAGTCTGGGATCAACTCTCGGTAAGGTCGATGTCAAATTTAAATTTGAGAACTACGAAGTGGGTGTTTGTGGTGTCAATTCTCATCGAGTTAATGTCGTATGAGCTTTAAACATTTAAATATATGGCACGTTGGCAGTAACTTTAATGCCAAGCATTTTTTTCATAAAAAAATATTCACTGTCAGTTAAACCAATGTAATCTATCAGAAATTTAAAACTCCAGTAACGTGTGATTTATAATCTCGGATGACAACTTTTCCGGGTGAATGAAAATAGTCCTGTTGATGTCATGAAATTAAACATATTATTATTATGTATGTAAATTATACCTCAGGTAGTGTATTCTTTACCATTCATGTAAGAATTCCAGAAAGGTTTATTTGTAACGCTGAACTTCGCCCTTCGCGTTGATGTATTGAAGGTCACAGGGCAAACTTTGTCGACAAAGCCAGCCTTCAGTGGAATAATCAAGTATTTATATTTAATTTATATTCAAAATAAAATACTACAATGTTAACCCTGAATTTATCTAAAATATTTATGAAGAAGTAGACTATCTACGGTATTGCTCTGTAATTATAAACTACGGATGACTGATAACCAATGTCCCCGCTAAGGTGTGCGCGTGCACACCTCCTTAAATGTGCCCGCACACATTTTTTCATCCCCGCACAGGCCGCGCACAGAAATATTGTAAAAAGAAATTTGTTTCACCAAATTTTATTTTTGCTTTTTGCAAATTTTATCTTCCACATTTTTCTTCCACATCTAGCATCAGTGAGTAGGCCAGTGAATATATTCCAATATATTTGCGCACATTTTTTATTTTGCTGAAAATGTACTGCTCACACACACACAATAGAACAATTAGAGGGAACGTTGCTCATAACGTCTATAAACGTTGAGGGAACTCTTGTTTGATGATTTAATTCAAGGTTCCGTACATCTGTACCTGTATCGGTGGGTTAATTAGTCCTAAAATTAAATGTTCGTATTATGAGTCATTGCAACATGGTAACCTTTGAAATTGCCAACCCGTATGAGGAAAATCTCATTTCAGGATATTATGTGTAGACTCTAAATAGTACAATAAAGAATATGTAATAATATAATATATTGTATAAAACATGATGTATGTATATATTGAAAAGTGAACGAATTATGTTGAAAAAGATTCTTCCCCACCGTTTTTTCCGTACACGATTCTTCCGTACACCGAATCTTCCGTACGTAGAAAATTCCGGACAAAGAATATTCCGTACATTGTAAAAGCTTAAATATAAAAAAAATCTCCAATAATAATTTTAAAGTCGTGAAGGGTGCCAAATATTTTTCGCAATGAAAACAAGCAAAATTTAAAATTGCAATGTACAGGAGCAGTTTGTCATATAATTCATGTTTTGGCTTTTTATTCCATTGCATCCAAAAACATCAGGACTTTTAGAATACAGCAAATTTTTTCGATATCTATTATTATAACGGTTCCTTACGTTATAATTTTAACTATTTTATACATTCTGAAAAATAATTAGCGCCCTTCACTTATGACATTTAAAATTAATAAATGAATATATTTTATTTTTACACTAATGTATATATACGGAATATTCTGTGTGCGGAAGAGTCGGTGTTCGGAGTATTCTGTACGGAGACTTCATGTGCGGAAAAATCGGTCAACCATATTGAAATATACTTATGAAACGTGATTTGAATAGTATTAACTGTTTTTAGGACACTAAATTGAAATATTAAATACAAAACAAATAATATTGCATCAGAGTTGAATAAGTTTTATGTGGCATAGCAAACGTCAAATTATTAGTGGACACGTGTGAAAAATTGCAGATTTTATCTCCTGATCGTAATGTACATATAGCAGGGTTTCCCAATATTTTCTGCAATGTAACCAAATCCGAAATAATTTGAACGATTCAAATTTAATATTTAAATTCCACCAAGCACCTTCAGTCGAAATCTTAAATTAAAACTTATTAAGTTGAATAATAGAAAATCTTATTAAAACATATTACTTATAAAACCGCTCACATACTATAATAAATAATTGTCTTAATGACTTTGATAAGTGAGTAATTGAATCTCAAATCTTCTTGGCACAATGTTTACAAATTAAATTCTTATATCTGGTGTGTCGTCGAGCTTGCTCCTACACTATGACTTCGTTACTGCAGAATCAGAAAATCCTTCTTCACATGAATACGTTGTTGAAAACGAAAGTAAAACAATAATTGCTTATTTTGGCACATTGAGAACTCTTCGGGCATATTCGAACCCCAGTGGGTTAAAGTATTGAAAATTATTGCTATCGCATACTAGTGCGAACCAATGTTTCCTCTAATTTTCGGAAGGTTATGTGCGCAAAAGATATTATCTGTGCAACTTTGACAAGAAATAAAAAGATTTGTGCGCCACATAACGGTATTTAGACCTACTAAACGAAAAGGCTGATTTTTAATAATGCTAATAATTAACAACACTAATTAATGTCAATTGATTTATTCTGGTGGTCGTAAAGCTGGTGTAACTTTTGTGCGCTCTGTTGTAATGCATGTGCGCGCGCTCGGCCAGTTGTGTGCGCACAGCTTAGAGGGAACACAAAAGTCTGGGAGCGCTGATTAATTTTAATATTTGTTTGCTCTTTAACCGCAGTCATCCAATTTACGTTCCAACAAAACGTTATTTCAATACAGTATTACAAAAATATTTGTATAATATTGCGCTGACTAGGGTATCCAATCCCGGAGCCTTTCTCCTATCCTATATTCCAATTTATTTTGAATCCCGGGATTGTGATTTTCTCACCGAGGAATTTGAAATCCTCAATTCGCTATACTTTTTCCCGGAATCTCACGGAAACTCGTTTTTTTTTTTAGCTCACCGAGGAATTTGAAATCTCCGATTTGGTATACTTTTTCCCAGAATCTCACAGAAACTCGTTTTTTTTTTTTTAGCTCACCGAGGAATTTGAAATCTTGAATTTGCCAATTTCGTGTAAATTTTAGGAATTTCATCAAAAATTCTCAATCCCGGAAACCCAGGATCGCGGCCATCTCAATCCCGGGATTTCGGGATCAGAAAATTGAACGGGATCCCGGGATTGGATGCCCTAGCGCTGACCTCACGCGTCCCACCCCACTTCATTACTTTATACTAGATTAAACAGACGTACTATTTTGAATTTTAAAGGTACACACCAGCTTCTTCGATCTTTGTTAAGTCTATCAGTGTTGATTCAGATTACATTCCTTTAATATTGCATAATGTATACATATAAACATAGATTTTTTCCATATGAAGTACTGGACGTATTAGATTGCATGAAGCTTACGTGCTACGTGGTTGTGCATCACTGAACTAACACTTCGATTGTTATACGCTGTTATAGTTATACGATAATTGTTAATAAAATAACATGCATATATACGAATAAAATCACATGCTAATTGTCTTTTGGGTTCATTGGCATTGGTTTATTTATTTTCTACATTAACCGGAAAACTGTTTTTGCGCCATTTGCTGGTTTTCTGTTAATCGTCATCTTTCTGGCAGAAATTGGTAAGTAACTTTTGATCTTTGATATAAAGTATAACTCAGTTGGTGGATTGATTATACCAGTTTGCCAAAAAAAGCCATTATTTTTATTTCCAGTTTTTATTAATGCTTATTCAAAGGCAGGTAATTAATTGTCTCTGTCTATTAATTTTAAACTCTTATTTGTGTCAGATCGGCATTGACGTATCTATATTTTTATATTATGATTATATATATTTTTTTTAACCATGTCCGATCCCAATGTGGATCATATGGACTCCTAATGGAGTTTATCTCAACAGAAGTGTTTCTACGAAAACTGCTTGTTACTCAGTTGCTCAACCTCTCTTTGTCCAAAGAGAGTAGGGATAGAAGGATAGGGCTAGGACAGGATTAGGACTCGATATGCCCCGTTCATAGGATAGGATAGGTGAGAGGGGGGAATTCAAGACATGACATACATCCATGCTTTTGAACAGAAATTCATAAATCGATTGAAAAATTAATTTATAAAACTGTTCGTACCGGCATTTGAACCCAGGCCCTTCGTAGCCGAAGCCAACAACGTTGGCCACTCGACCATACAGGCGGCATGATTATATATGCATCATACAATATCGATGCTGACGTCTTAATACTATTTTTCTATTTACTGCTTACTCAGAATTATCAATATGTTATTTACCAACTTATGATATAACAGTGACGATATGTAAAAGCATGAATATTCCGAATGGGGATATCCGGGTCGTTACAGAATCAACAGTTAAGTAAATCGGAGCTTAACTGCCATCCCGGAAATGGTATTCCACGCTACTAAATTATAAAACAGGTGTATTTATTGATTTTTATGTTTATTGCCGACTTTTATGTCAGCAATTCTATTAAAATAGATCATGATTTATTATGCTCTTTAACGACCCCTCTCGATTTCAAAGTAAACTAAACGAAGACTCGAAACAAAATTAGTCAGAACAGATGTTTCTTCTTGGAATATACGAGGGCAATCAGATTCGACACGTGGATCGAGAGACCGGAACTAATCACCGTATAATTTAATATCTTTGCTCAGTTTAGCGCTATTAGTGGACTGAAATGTTTTTTTTAAATGGCTGGGTGGTCCGATGAAGCAAATTGAATTCGACGCGTTCCTAGCAGAATATACTTTGTGTGACAGTTACTTGAGCAAGTCATTCTAATGTTAATGTTATTATTTTCTTTACTTAGTAACTTACTAAAAATTATGCTGACAGCTGTAAATATACATTTGGAATTATCTTTTTAAAATTTCATAGGTGATAATTTAATAGTTGGAGTCAATATTATGACATAATGTTTTTTTATACTAATTTTCAATTTTGTCTAATAATACTCCGGTTAGGTATGTACATTTAATATTAAACTACACCTAGCACCTGTAGTCGAAATCTTAAATTATATACACATATTTTTTTAATCCATGTACGCTCCAAATGTGGAGCATATGGCCTTCCAATGTAGGTATCTCAACAGAAGTTTTTCTACAAGAATTTTTTGTTACTCAGTCGCTCAATCTCACTTTTTTTTTAAGTGAGTAGTAGGGAAAGAATGATAAGGCTAGAACAGGACTACGCCCATTTTTTAAAGGATCAGAAGGATGGGAGGAGAAGAAATGATGTGAATTGACATCACAAACACCCAGTCTTCGATCACAATTGAATAATTCTCAAATTCACTGTGATCTGACCGGGAGCAATGGTAGAGCAAGCTCTAACTAACAGGGCCAGAGCAGAAAAAATAATATATAATCTTTATAAATATATATGAAACATTCCGTACTGGGATTCGAATCGGTGAATACCACAATTAAAACCAATGACGCTGAACCCTTCGTTACTGACCCAGCCATTACAGTGTAACTATCAACACAAAAATAAGGCGTATTGATAAGATATTTAAATCCCTACACAATAATGATAATATATCAACAGACGACACTATTATTGAAACACACATTAAAAAATCGAACAAATTCACTCATATAAAATTAAATAATTTAATATTCAAATGACATAAGAAGTATTTCTGTATCAAATGTGTCAACAAAATTGATTATTTATCCACAAACCCAGCAGGCGTGTTAAATATAATCACTCAATTTTAATTGGTCACAAATCATCCAATAAATTAAGTTTGTACATAATTATCTGTGTATTCACGTACTTAGGCGATGATCGAATTAACTAAAAGCCACGGTCACAATCGATTGACTCCTGAGCCGCGGTAATGGATTACGAAATGATATATCATACGATTAAGCCTGGCTTTTAAGAGGACGCCATACAAGTCGGCTTTTTTATTGGTTACAGATTGTTCTAGACTTTTTTATATTGTGTTATGTTATATACAAACCTGAACAGTGATTTAAATATTTTTTTAATACATAATTTAATAAAACACTTTTGTAATAAGTCCACATTTATTTTATAGATATGCGATTGAAAATTGTTCATGTATTTGTAAGAAGCAATACACATTTTAATTAAAGTTAATTCCGTGCCATTTATTAATATTTTCTATCTTTATCTGTAAATTTCATTCATATCTCTATTACCAATTGTTCGTAACACCTTAATATTATATCCACAACAGTGAATACCTGAAAACATCATACATGAAATATATTTCTTTCCTCATTTTTAACAAAACCGAGTTTTTCTCTTTAATTGATTTGGTTTTAATAATCAAATGTAATTTTAATATTTCCAGCGTCCACTCGATCGGTTAGCTAATTAGAAGTTTCTTTCTAGTCCCATTGTTATATACTTAACTTTAACAAACAAGAGAATTTAAGTCATTAAAACAACTACTTGCCGCCAAGAAAAATGTTAATTTAGAGTGGGAATAATTGTACATTAAAATAGTCTTAATTTATCGTGCTTTCATAAAAGTAAGTGAATAAACACTATTGCCGTTAAATAATAATTGGCTATGTGCATTTTAATGTGGAGTTTAATAGAGGAAATCATATTTCCACTATACATTCACCTTAAAGCTTTGTTATGCATGCGTATTCAATATAATGTGTATGGATAATTCTGAAGCCTTGTAAGCTCGCATTAAGCTTTTGAATTAACGTCAATCAGCTTTCGACCGCAACGATTATCGCATAAATCATCCGCTACGTCGGATAACTGAGTTATAAAGCTCTAATCGACTAACTTTTTGATTAAATTCAATGCTTTTTACATAATTATTATTGCCACACAACAGCTGCAAACTTTCATTTCATAAAATCGTCTGAAATCTTCTTTCAAAGATATTTTAAATTGATCGCTATCATCAGTTATTAAGTGACAATTATATATTGGCTTATACTAAATATTTATTTATTATTTATATTTAATGCCTCTTTTAAAACATTTTTTATCTTTTAAAATTTATGACCATACAAACATTATGCATAAATATAATAAAAAATATTCTGTAATAAAAATGTGAAATAACATTAATTTGAATGTAGTATTACTTAAGAAATACAGTGTTAATTGAAGCACTTAACGCATTCAACTGTTTTGCACTAACTGTATTCACTCAAGCATTAATTATTATTTCATGGGTCCTAAACCATTTTCTTTGATAAATATAATTGTAAGGACTGTCATTAGCAAGATAAACCTCAGTCATATGTATTTTACACACTTCAGTAAATCACATTACTAAGAGAGTTTTATTTATAATAAACCTACCAATTTTCGTTTCATTTTAACCGACTATTTGTGATGTTGTTTTATTAATCAGTAATCCACTAAAAATATTAATTTTTATTCGTTATGCTCCAATAAATGATTATATATTGACATGTAATTTATGTGTGGTTTTAAAGATGACATGATGTTGAAATAGCTGTCGACAATATTTTTAAATATTGAATATAGTGCATTCTTTTTACATGTAAGTACGAAATAGTAAGACACTGAAGGCAACATTATAAAATGGAACAATCAACAGTCCAACCAATCAAAGCACTGTGTTTTTACAAACCAATAATTCTCAATCTGTGTAGGAATACATTTATTGTTCTATGATATTTATGTTGTACCTAGTCAATTCAATGTGTACTAAATAATCTAAAGATCCATCTCAGAGGTGACGAAAAGCATAACGTTTAAACTCGGCAACCTTAATTGGCATTTGAGAAATGATGCAAAATGATAGTACAATTAAGAATTCGGCGACAATTTTTCTATTTAGTACGGAATCTTGTTTATTTATTTATATGCTAGCAATCCCCCCGAAACATTCATTGTCACGCATCAACCTCAGTATTAACAAATTGAACGAACAAGTTAATTTTTCTAATTCATCCTTATTACAAATATCTATCCTTAAAAAATACGTTTCGTATACAATAATAATAATGACATTTCGAATAAACTATAATCACATGTAATTTCAAAGACCTACAGAAATTGTTATTGTATATGTGATAACTTTCGCAATTAATTAAACATCATTAATTCAAACCATTATTAAACTTCGTCCAGATCGCCATTAAAAGCTTTTAACTTAGTGATTTTCAATTGTATTCTTATATATACATGATACAACTATCTAAGAAGCATCAATTCATGTTCTAGGTCCATTAAAGATGATACTAGGATTGTTAGTGACGAAACGTGTAAAATATACCAAATTTGAAGGAATTATTATGTTAATTATTACTACCGGTTAGTTAATTGTTTTCCATCTATGTTCTGAATCCAGAAACGTCCGTTTGTTAAGCTGAACGTCGCACCTCGTTATAATGCATTGAACGTCACAGGGCAAACATTGTCAACAAAGCCAGCCATTCTTGGTTCTGTCCTGGCATCGTCAAAGAGAATCGTTTGAGTAAAACCTTAAACCAACTGTGCAGTCAATGCGTACATAATGGAAGCACTATTTGCACTCACTACTGTGTTTTCACTGTACAAATAGTGCCGTGTAATATACTGCAGGATGGTAGCGTTCCGTTCTGCAACCTTGCATATTTTCTGCTCGCCTAGTACTTTTCATTTATTAACCAGCCAGCTTGCAGCAAACGTTAAAATAATATTATTTTTTTTATACGAAGAATAATGCAACTTTTAACTAACTTTACGTGGAGACTATTTTTTAATTAAACATGGTTTGGCAGTATGTTCGCGAAAAAATAATTACTTACATAAAATTAAATTGAAAACTTCGTTACTCCACAATATGCTGTGTTACAAATTGTTATACATTGTTCACTTCTTTAACACATTCACTTGCATGATTTCATTGTTTATCTAAATGTTTTTGTCGTGACCGTCGTCAAACAGAATTGTAGCGCGTGCCAGGTCGAGTGTTTCATTTAATGTTTTTTCTTCGACTTCAGATTGGTTCGCAATCTTGGATTGTAATATATTATGTTAGTTCAACAAAAAAAAATATTTACTGTTCATTATATTCCAATAATTAAAAATACAGACATATACACATATAAACAATATCAGTGGTGCGCGGTGACTTTGAAATGAAACGGTGATACGGTGAGGGAAAACGATTGAGGTGTTTTCTACGTTTTATGATAAATTAACCTGGGAAAATAAATAAACAATAAATAATTAAAAACACCCCAAACACATATCACTTATAAATACTAAAAGCTTGGCTTAAATATATATTTTAAAAAAAATTGTAGCAGCGGGAATGCGTATTCCATATTATTCAGTATAGTTTTTTTGGATAAAATATATTTTTTTAGTTGATCGTGTTATTTTAAAACCGTGTAAAAACAGTTGAGTGTATAAGATACTCAATAAGATTCGAATTTCATAAAAATAACTTCATATTGATATAACTAAATCCATTTTCACGCTAGGCATTTATTTATCCTATACGTGATTTTCCCTTGTTGAGCGAATCCAAATTGAGTTCCATTGAATCGATTTATCTTAAGCGTGCTTTTCACAATATTCCTTTCACATAAAAAAGGTTTTCTATACATATTTTGCAAAACCTCAGTTTTCTTAATAATATTTTTTATGTATTTACCCTGCTCAATAGCTGTCTAACCAAATCTCTCGGTTTCTTCCGCACTCTTTTTATTTCATCATTCAATCGGTTTCATTTTTTCTTTTATGTTTCCGTGGGCGAAATGAAAACATCCTTAAATGTCTGTTCATTTTCATTGCTGTTGAAGCAATATTATTGTTTTCATTAAGTGACACGTGTCAAATAATATTTGAGTCGGAATTAAAATACAATATTGACGATTCACTTTTTTAAAGAATTAAAAAACAGTGATGTTAATTGTTTACTGCATAAAACCATTCTTAATATATTGTTATTTATTTAAGTGCTTCTAACGAAAAAAAATATTGCTCAAAAAACATTTAGTAGGCTATTGTATTACTATACATAAGATAATTTTGAAATCACTTAAAGTCAATACAAGAAAAGAGGTTTCAAATTATGCCTTTATAATGTCATGGTCATACCATTGCCACCTGTATATTACGTAGCTAAGCAATGGTATTGTGTAGCCATTTGGAGGTAAAAATATGAATTACAATGCGTCATATTTGCTATATTGTAGAATTTTGTCAGCTGTCAGTTTGGGTGTCAATCATATTTTAAAAACTTGGGTAGACAATATTTTAATTTGTATTTCTACTCTATTGAAAAATATACCAACGGCATTAACCATTCTACTGCGTAGCCGGCATAGTAATACTTACGGTTAACTTATTATGTTTTTTCTTTCATTATTGTAACTCAATTAGTAACACAGCAGAGTTATTTCAGACAAATTATTGATACCAAAGAATCTCATTGTGTAATTAACTATTTTTTGTCAATTGTGCTATTTACCAACTTCTACCAGTTCGGTGAAGACTTCTTCCCCTGAAAATGAGCGCAAAAGGGTACTTACTATACGCGAAAATTGCGTTTAAGTTTTGATTTTATACGTATAAATAACCGCATAATCAAAATTAAACCCAGAATAACATGAACAATATCAAATTTAATTATCAATGTATTTTAATGATATTCCCTTGTCTCATGCAAAGTTTATAGATATTTAATGAGTATTAATAGATTGTACCTTTATATTACCCCATAACTCACGTAAAATATCAAAATATCTTTTACCCCAAATATTCAATAAACCCCAATATACCTTGTGTTATATCTTTCTTGGGAGCAATATTTCGGCAGTAATATACTCTTGTTAAAACATAGAACCTCTGTTACTAAGTTAACGTGTCAGCCTACACCCCCTAGACGTCCATTCAACCCCATTGGAAGCGACTGAGGGTTTCCCAGATGCCTTCGCTGATAAGTTTAATCTTTGGACATAACTCAGATCCTCGCTGTGACGGGACGGTGCAGGCTTCAGGTTTCTGAATTTTAAGACTTGCAATATATGTAAATAATAATATTAATTGGTATATATTTGAATAATACATCGATGAATCTTCTTTTAGTGATTTTTTTTATATTTGTATACATTTTTATAGATAAAGCTACATTTTTCTCATTTTTTAATCCATGCCCGCTTCTAATTTGGAGCATACGGTAACCCAATGGATGTTTCTCATGAGAAGTTTTTTTTAACGCGGATATAAACATTACTCAAATCATCGAACTTTCTCTTTTCGAAGATAGTAAAGATACAAATGTAGAGCTATGGCAGAAATAGTGGTTAACTAATCGCTTTATTTATGTCCCGTATTTTTTCGATTGGAAGGTTGAGAAGGAATTTTCAGACATCATAAATTTTCATGCCTTCGAAGTCGAACAGAAATCGAAATTGAAACTCGGACCCGTGAGATCCATCACACAAGCCCACGTAAAAATTAATAAAAAATATGCACACTGTCATAAGAGTATCTTTACACTCGTGGATTTTTAACATGACATTTATTTAAGTTTGTCTTGTTATTTCGATTTAACTGTTTTTTTTTGCACATTTCATACAAAAATATATCAATATATGTACAACCCAATGGGTCTCAATAAACGTGTCTTGTTATATTGTAGTGCTCACTGTGAACTCTTGTTAAACAAGTAATGAATATGAAACTTATTTGTACTAATTTAATGTTTTTATGAAAGGTAAGGAGTGTCTTCGAACATCATAAGCATTATCTTATGACCAGTTGATAATGTTCGTGATCATTGAAATCGGTGCTGTTCTTGATTATAAAATTATGTAATTAATACAAAAAAAGTGTTTTATTTATTTATGTAATGTAATGCAATTCTCATCAAAAGGATTTTTGATTCTGTAGACAAACCGCTTTAAAAAAGGTAGTACAAGATTTGACCAAAAAATCTCTCATTCCTAGTATACAATATTTCACTTACGGTACATTGTAAAATAAATAAAAAAGTCTAAAATGCGTAATTGAAAATAAAATATATTTTATGATTATCACCCTTTAAAAACCTGAAGCGGCATACTCCCTGGGGCAGATATTGGTAAAAAATACTAAACCTTCACCGCGAATTAATGAGAGTCCCCTTTCCCGGTCGTTTTTAATTCCCAGGAAAAAGGCTTGCGCACCTACCCTTCGAACCCTGCGATTTTTTATAACGTTAGCTGTTTGGAGAGGGCGCCGAAACTTTCCCGGGGCTTAGTCAACTTTCGGCAAAAGCTGTGAAATTTTACTTAAATATGCTAGGAAAATTAATATGCATAATTCGATATTGAATAATTCAAAGATATTGAAATCTAGATCGTAGCCCGGCTGTTCGTGGAATTCAGGGAAATATTGTTTTTATGATATCGCCAATATTTTTTTTGCCTTTAGTTAATGCTCCCAGTGGAAATTATATTTTGAAATTTCAAAGATTTTTCATGAGAATTTATAATTCGTTTTTGAATAATTTATTATAAATTTGCTATTATTACGAAATTGCTTGCAAGAAGTTTCTATATAGAAAGCTGTTATTTTTCAATGTGATGTAAGCATTACTTTTATCGAAATATTAAATAAAATGAATAATATGACCCGTTGTTATCTCTAATACATACACTGGACTCTCTTTCTACACAGTTGATACGTTCCACACAGTACCGTGTAGAAATAACATGTACACTAAAAAAAAAATGGATAGATTTTGTTTATCCATGCCTTCTGATAGAAATCTATTAACCATTTTAAAATTCATTTATAAAATCCCCGTACTAGTATTCGAAGCCGTAACCGAAGCCAACGTAGTTTACCACTTGACCAAACAGTTGGAAATTTACTATTGCTTATTAAATCTTAATTGAATATTTAAAAAAAAGGATTTAATTATTCACTTGCAGGAAATAGACGAAACTGTTCACGCACAATTGGTACGACATCGGTTTCATCACTTGAGATATCCAGAGTCTGTGTAATATTTTCATGCAAGCCATTAAGCATCACAGTGTTATTTAGAAACCGTGTAAAAAAACTCGACCAGTGTATTTTTTTAAAACTTTATTTAAAAAAAATGTATCCATGTCCGTTCCCAATGTGGATCATATGGCCTCCTAATGGAGGTATCTCAACAGAAGTTTTTCTACGAAAACTGTGTGTTACTCAGTCTCTCAACCTCTCTTATTCAAATAGAGTAATAGGGATAGAAGAATAAGGCTAGGGCAGGAATAGCGGTTAACTAATCGCTTTCGTTACGCCCAGCTGTTAAAGCATCGGAAATAGTGGGAGGGACATCGCAAACACATATGCCTTCGGACAGAAATCGATAAATCCATCGAAAAAATGCTGTTCGTACTGGGACTCGAACCCGTGAGGTCTGGCACGGAAGTCCGCAACACTAACCGGTAGCACCATATGACTCAACGATATAAAATATTACAATTGATAATCTTAAATTCATTATCCTTAGGGCTAAGCTAAGACTGTCTTAAAGCAATCAATAGTGCGAGCGGTGACTTCTACAACCAAATCTCTTGCCAATTCATCAATTAATTGTACGCTCAACTATTTTCTACTGTATATTTATTCTAAATGGTTATAAAAACCGAAAAAAATACCATACTCTTAATCTAAAACACGCTATTTAAAAACAACCGGTTTATTATGTTTTACTGATAAGAATCTATAAGTCTTCTTCATGTATGATATCGACGCTCGCCAGTAATCCCCATGCGAAGCTTTGCTTAGAATAAGCTTCGTCTAGCTGTTTATAGTATAGAGCTTTTATAATTGAAACAATTTTCGATCTCGACAACCAATTTCTAAATGGCAATTTCATATTTGTACCACGGTAAATTATTATTCGGAGTCGTGAATCGTCTGCCAGGAGTATGAAATCTTTATTAATGGTTTATATTTTACTCTACTATTAAAATATACTAGCTGTAAGCCCGTTGCCCAGCAACGTGATATTTTTGTTGCATTGTGTTTAGTTTAATTTTAATTAATTTTATTTTATTTTATTTTATTTTATTTCATTAACTATTAATTTTCAAGTACGCAAACAAATACATTTCGTAGAAGAAGAAAAAGACTCGAGGACATCAGTACGCACACATTTGTGAAAAGTGAAAAGCGAGTGATTATTTTATCGACTATTAATATATAGATTTAGTATGAATAAAAAAGTGGAGACTAGAAGGTGTGAAATCGGGGACACCGGACGGACGGACGGACGTACGGACCTTATCGACTATTAATATATAGATAATATTTTAATGGAAGGTATCAAAACAATTTTATATCTTTACACAGTAGTCAGCTTCAAAATTTATGCCCCAATAGGTCGAGCTAAGAAAATAGTTACTGACTTCATTAAGTAGTCTAATTTATGTCTGTAGAAAGCAATTGGATAACGTAACTAACACGAGGCTAGTGTTAAAACCTTTTTGCAAATTACAGTCGGAAAACGTCATGCCATTGTCCAGTGTAGGAAAAATATTTGTATCTATCTTGGTTCTAAGACATTTATTAGAATATACTAAAATACATGTAATGAATTGACACACGAATGGTTATATGAAACAAAACAAAAACCCTCGCATTATTATTGATCTTTACGCGTTTGTGTATTTTTTTTGTTAATGAAACATAACGATTTTTTTACTAACAGATTTAAAATATCAAAGTATTTCAGCTCTACAGTTTTTAATAATTTATGCGGTGATAGCTATTTCGGCTTGCGCCATCGTCAGAACTATTTTTAAACTTATTTTTGCTCAGCTATATATTCTGGCTCTGGAGAGATACACAATGCATCAATTTATTCACTCTAACATCTTAATTATAATTACAATATTACACTTATCAAATGTGATTTTAGTGTTTCAAAGAACGATTAACAATCTGTGTTTATTTCTTAAAACATTAATTAGGACAAAATTACTCCAAATAATGAAATGGTTGTCATCGGGGAGTTTTGCTTTTACTTGAAAAAAATCTTTTTTTATAATTTTGAAATGATTCATTTCGGAATGGGTATATGTACTTGGTAACGAGTGGTCAGTCATAAAACCCATAAGTAAAGCATGAACTTCTGTGTAATAGAAGACGTCTTGATATCCGGCCAGTACAAACATATTTACAACATTTCTATGAAAAATGCAATATGCTATATTTTCATATACAATCTCTAAATTATAACAGAGTTGCGGTTAGCGTTGTGGGCTTCCATGCCGGATCTCACGGGTTCGAGCCCCAGTACGAACAGCATTTTTTTCGATTGATATATCAAATTCTGTTCGAAGGTATGAGTGTTTTTGATGTCTACAAATTCCCTCCCATTCTTCCGATCTTTGAATAACCGGGCGTAGCGAGAGCGATTAGTTGTCCACTAATCCTGTCTTAGTCTTATCCTTCTATTCCTACTACTCTCTTTTACAAAAAGAGTGGCATCTGAGTAACAACCAGTTCTTGTAGAAAAAAACTTATGTTGAGATACCTCCATTATGAACATAGATAAAAAAAATATCCCCGACTCCGACTACGGTATTTACAAATAGTCAGATTTTGACGTAGATTAAAAAAAATTGGAAATGATAGATTCTCTCTTCAGTAATTGCGTATTTTTTTTAATATGTACTGAAATACAAATATTTTGTATTTAAATTCAAAAATGAAAAATAAGAAAACCTTCGCGATAGTAAGTCTGAAGATGCCTCTGAAAGAGGCGAAACACGTGTCACAGTTAGTAACACAATACGTGGAATAATCAAAGTTAATTTAAATTTTCTATTAAGAAAACCTTCTTTTAAGAGTCCGACTATGTCCAAAGCACCCCACCCTGGTTAATAAATATCATTGCGCGAAAAAAAAAAATGGTGTTTTCACTGTACCATTAACAGCACTTAGAACGAATATTATATTTGCCAACATTTATATGGACTGTGAAGGCGCATGAACTTAATTATCTTGTCAATCCACCTGCATCAAACTTGAAAGATGCTTGTTAGACTGAAAATCATTGTGTATCCAGATCATCTCTTGGCCACCTCTCCGTCAGACGTACCGCAGCATGCGTTGACTCGCCATGGTCCCCGTGCGGCAGAAGCGTCTCGCTGCGGTAATTAATGTCATTTGGCGTCGCCCGGCGTCGTCTCTGGCGCCGACAGGAAATCACATTAGACGGTCTCACTCGCCGCTCGCGTCACCCGACGGCCGACGCTTTAACTACTTCCTGTCGCGGGTCATCTCTGTGTGACGCTTCGAAAAGCTCTTTTTTGGGTACTTATGTCATTGTGGTGGTGAGGATACAATCTCGGCAGGTAGCTTTTAACTTTCACGATTTATAAGACAACGATCACCCTGTTTGTATGCATTCCGTTAATATCCAAAATGTACGGTCGTATTCTTATCGAACCAAACAGATGTTTGACGATGCACATTTTTTCATTTGCGCAAAATTAAAAAAAATATTGACTCAATTAACAAAAACTTTCCATCAATTCTATTTAATTTTGGTCATATGTGTAATAACTTAATTCCAATTGATTTAATTCAAATCAAGATTAATCTTTTTAAACTCAAATGAAAGAAAAAAAAATGCAATGTGTTTTGAATTGAATACGTTTTAAAGAATTGGTAGAATGAGAATTCTATTGTCGCGACTCTGTTTATGTAGCGTATCATATATTCCAGTGGTCGCCAATCTTTCGTATCTCTCGGATTACTGAACTTACAATTTTGTATCTTGCAGACCACTAAAATATTATTTCGAACATAAATAAATGTATTATAACGATCACAAAAGTTTTTTTTATCATAAAATGGTAACAACGTTTGTTTTGTGTATTGTAACAAATAAATCACTGTTTTATTGATCATTGATGTATGTTTGAAACAATTTAAACTCCAACAGCTCGATAGACCACCAAATTTTTTTCGTGGACCGCCAGTTAACGACCGCTTATCTAGTCCCTTCTTTTAAGTCACATTCTACTAGCAAGCATTTTTTATTCAACAAAAAAATACTCATTTGTAACTAATTCAACTGTTATTTCATATGATCAGGACTGGTTTCGCTAATGACGAGCATTATCAACTGATAGAGAATACAATATTACAGTGTTATTTATACATTACGCGATGAGAAAAGAGTATGATCGGTATCACAAAGATTAATACTAAAAAAAACAAAATGTCATTTTGTCTCGGTTAGAACCGAAAGAGAAATCGTTATTAATTGATTTGGCATTTACTTGGTAGAACTCCATTTATAACAGATTAAAATAACAAAGTATTTTAGCTCTACAGTTTTTAATAATTTTATTCGTTGATAGCTATTTCGGCTTGCGCCATCGTCAGAACTATGTTTAAACTAATCTTTTGCTCAGCTATATATACTGGCTCTGAAGAGATACACAATGCATCAAGTTATTCACTCTAACATCCTAATTATAATTACAATATTACACTTATCAAATGTGATTCTAGTTTTTCAAAGAACGATTAACAATCTGGGTTTATTTCTTAAAACATTAATTAGGATAAAATTAAAATGATATTTATTATTAATGACATTACATACAATTTATTAACTATGGCTTTATTGTTTCGGACAACAATAAGCAATATGGGATTTTTAAAAGTAAAATAGGATAAATTATAGTATTATTTATTATTAATTACAATAAGGGTTTTAACAACGGTGATGGATTAATAATCGTTTGTTCGTTTAAGATGTTTTGTTTATGCCTATTAATCTCAAGTTGTTCTAATAAATTTAATTTTTGACCCTTATGACAAAGATGCAAAACGGTTGGCTCTAAACTTAAGTTAATGTCATGAGACTCGGTCAAAAAATGGTTTGCAAATTGTGAGTCTGATTTTGTATTGTTAAAAGATCTTATATGCTCTTTAGCACGTGTTGATATGCTTCTACCGGTCTGGCCTATGTAAATCGCATTACACGATCCACAGGACATTTTATATATTCCGCTTCTGTCAAGGTTGTTGATTTTATCTTTACTGTTTTTAAGCTGGATTCCTAAATTATTATTAACCTTAAATGCTACGTTAACCGAATGTTTAATTTCATTGTGGATTTTTTCGCTAATTCTTCCTATGTAGTTAATAGATCTAAAGAAGCGGTTCTCTTGTATAACTTTAGGGTAAATAAGTTGTCTTGATAGTTTTAATCGTTTTTTATGTAGTAAATTTTGTATCACCGTTGCCTTGTACCCGTTATTGATCGCAATGTGTATGATAGTCTTAAGTTCATTTTGGTAATCAAAATTATTCATTGGCACTGATACTAATCTATGTATCATGAAATCATATGCTTCCAGTTTATGATTCCATGAGTGGGGGGATTTTGCGTGGATAGTAGTGTCGCAAAAAGTTGGTTTCCTAAAAAATTTGAAATTATGATTTTTATCTACTCTAGTTATCGTTAGGTCTAGAAAATTGATGCTTTTGTCTATCTCTACTTCTAGCGTGAATTTAATTTTACTACTCTCTTCAGAGCCAGTATATATAGCTGAGCAAAAGATTAGTTTAAACATAGTTCTGACGATGGCGCAAGCCGAAATAGCTATCAACGAATAAAATTATTAAAAACTGTAGAGCTAAAATACTTTGTTATTTTAATCTGTTAGAAATCGTTATATTTACACATTTCTTTTCTGGCTTCCAAACTGTCAACCACGGGCGTGTCCCAAACCTTCATATTCTAGCTAGAATGTAATAAATACTATATAAAAATATTATTGTAAATACTCCATACGCCAAATTCTTATTTTATAGAACTATCAAAATCAGTAATTTTCAGACCTTTTTGTATCATTTAAATAAAACGTATGTTCCTATTATTATTTTATATTCATACATCGTCGACCCTCTTTAAATATCATTTTATAATATTAGTTTGAACAAATTCTCTCTTTGTGTTGGCAACTATGAAATTCATATTTTCTCGCTGCATGAATAAAGACTTAACAATTATTATTCTTCATACTGAATTCCGTGCTCGGGCATAATATTTTTAACATAATGAAATCGGACGTCTTCATTGCAAATGGTGACCCATATCTGTGGGATCCTTTGAAATGAATATTATTTTGTTTTTGTACCTTTAGCGTAACACAAAGTACGTTTATATTATCTTTATACCTCTGGCGATAAATCCCTTTCAAAACTGTTCCAACATAATAAAATGAGGGTTAGGGTAGACTTAGAAGGATACTTTATTTTTATATAACTACCTTTTTAATATTTACATATTTATCATTTGCTTTCTTCAAGGTTTTTAAATACATATTTGATGGTGTATGAAAGCGTTTTGCTTTATTTTTTGGTGAAATAAATTACATAATCCTAAAATTGTTTTTTAGGTACTTTCTTGTTTAACGCCAGGGAGTGAAACACATTATAAGAATTATAATCATTAGTCTCGTTTTTATGTAGCCTATCTTGTTATCCCCAAGCAGAGCTTAAAATGGCCTGTTTTTCGAAAGACGAAAACCTAATAAACAATTCAAAATCTTAATAAATCAAAAAACCATCCAACTAATTATAATCGCGATTCAGAAGTATTTGATTACTTTTATTCTAACTACATTAACACTGCAAAAAGTGACGGAATAGAACACTAGGAATCTTTTGTTATTTTCTTTAATAAATAAAAAAACTATGAAGAAATATTCTGTTTCTTGGATATTCAAGAAAGCTCACTATTAACTAAAAATAAGTCGATGTCTCGTTGTGAGGAAACAAAGAATGGTCACGTAGCGATAACTATCGCGTTACTAACGCCTTGAAGTCGGTGGTCGAGAACATATAAAAAAGGGCAGTTTTTAATGTTATTTTTATATTTTTAATTCGGTTGATTTACATCTCATCTGGACATGGAGGTGTGCTTACGACCGTTGAATCTTTCAGTGCCTGGCGTTAAACAAGGAAGTGTCGTTTTTTATTCTTGAATTTTGTTAATCGTGTTATTATATTTATAATGTTTGGACATTTAGCAATGTCGGAAAAGTATTGTATTTTAAATATAAGACACTTTTTCGTACTAATTACACATTTAAATAAAAATCAGGAACGACTTAATTTATCACGGGCTCAACTGATGGCAATGCTTGTGAATTCGGTCCTCATCCTTATTTTAATTAAATGTGGTATTTAAAGTAAGCGATTTTTAAAATACTGATCATAATCAAGTTATCTTGTATTGTGGTTGACTGATCGATTTTTTAAACGTTGTTACTTCAACTCATTTAGTATCGTTGCGTCCGTCTGTGAACACCACCAAATAAGATAGCCACCTCATTCCTTTTTCAAACGCTTTGGCGCGCTTCATTATCCGCGCGCGCTATGCTCCGCCGGGCAGCGATGACGTACGCATTACCTCTTTTCAGACGGCCATAACTCATACAATGTTTTTCTTTTCTTTCTGTTACAGATTCTAAAATGGTCACATCCGCACCTAACGAAAGGACTACTTCCCATCGAGAGGTGATCCCGCCAAAACTGTCATTGTGCCCGTCGACATCTGGCGGTTAACGCGGAAAACACAACACTCAAAAATTGTTCGATTTTCGGTGATTTGTAAACCCAGTTTTTTACGATTTAAACTAAGAACAATATTATTACCATTTGATACTTAATTCGATTTTTAAAATTTGAATTGTAAATAAGTATTTTTTTTTAATGAAATCATTTTAATAGAAACTTCAAAATAGTTATAAAATAGGCGTGCATTTATTTAATTTGCCTTAATAAAAATATAATAATATGAAAATTTATTTATCAAATAAGACGTTAATTATAACATTAAACTTTAAAAATATTAAAACAATTTAAAGTGTTTTAAAAGTGATTTTTTAAATCAAGTGAATTTGAAAGTGTTAGTGATTTAAAAAAAATATATTGTTATGTTTGTGCCTATGAGTTAAAAACTCCATTTTAAAATCGTGGTATTTTTTTATAAATTTCTCTTTTTCGTGTACTAAATAAATTAGTTATAAGCCCCTCTTTCAACTCATAATCTAAATTGCTTTAATTTTTATCTCTCAATGACAGGAATGCATTACGACTTCATCAAAATTCTGTTTTCTTTGGCTTGAATAAAATATACCGTCAGCCATATTTTTCTAGCTCTCAAAATGTTTTTTGTGTCTCATAAATAAAGATGCCAAATCAACAGAGTGCCTATGTTATTCAGATTTTCATTTATTTAATTTGATTCCTCTTACGTACAAATAATACCGTACTCGTATTTTTTTCTAGCTTAATAAATTCGTTGGAATAATAATTAGCCTTATTCGTATTTAATACTAAAACATTAAATTAATTGTCTAAATAATGATAGATGCGCTAGCAGAAGTCATCCAAAATATGGCTGCCATTTCGTGGTTGTGATTTTCAAATAAAGAACGCACGTTAATTTTGATAGTACGTACACAAAATGGCGGAAGATCGCGCGCGAAGATTGTCGCAGATCTTCGATCCGCTGTCCAGGCTGTCCGAGCTGGCCGCGTCAGGTCAGTCGGCGTCCACACCAAATAGTCCACTCCTCATGCCAAGAAGAGCGAGGGATGGAGCTCCTATTCCGCCGCCGAGGTAATGATTCACTTTATTCATAATTTCTGTACAAATTTCCTACGATACATTTCCTTTTTTGTTGAATGCTATTTTTCAAAGGAAATCGTTTTTTTTTCAAGCATTTTATTAGTTATTTTTTATTTATTTCGTTAGCGTAAATGTTGTTTTTTTTTTAACAAACGACATCAAAATATTTTCGATGGCTTTGGTCGTGCATCGACAAAAACTTACAACCAACACTTGGCGCAAATATTTTTCATTTTTGTTGGATTAGTTACTTGAAACTTTTATTTCGCCTCTATTACGATCACAATAAATTATGCAAATTGAATTCACAATATATTTTTTTTAAAACAATGGATTTTCACATACTAAATACCGAACCTGTCGGAAACATATATGTATGTAATCAATTAGGGCACTCAATCCCGGGATCCCGTTCAATTTTCTGATCCCGAAATTCCGGGATTGATACGGTTGCGATCCCGGGATTTCGGGATTGAGAAATTTTGAGCAAATCCCGAAAATTGACACGAAATTGTCAAATCGAGAATTTCATATTCCTCGATGAGCTAAAAAAAAAACGAGGTTCTGTGACAATCTGGGAAAAAGTATACCAAATCGAGAATTTCAAATTCCTCGGTGAGCAAATCTCAATCCCGGGATTGAAAATTAATCAAACCCGAAATCCCGGGATTGGAAAAAGGCTCCGGGATTGGATACCCTATAATCAATCACAGAATTTTCCAGTAGTGAATGTTTAATGAATATTATCATAAGTTTTTTTACGAGAACTAGTTGCTATTCAATCGGTATTTTTATATTTTTGTTAGAACGTAGGGCTAAATAAATAGGACCAGAAAACGACGAGTAGTTTGCAAATCGTTTTTTTTCACGCCCCGTTGTAATGCTCCGACACCGACGTTAAAACAATGATTAAATTAAAATACTATTGCACGACGTTAACTTCTTAGCTTTAGTCTACATACACGACCGGCAAGACATTATGTACATATTTTGACCAAAAGTTTTGATGGATCTATTCGCTAATATATTGCGAAAAAGTGATCATCGTCCAATATTAACATATAATTAAATCAAAATACTAACATGACTTAGTTGTTTATCTTAATAAAATAAAAGAAAATATAAAAACCAAACATAATACACTACTAGTACAATAATATGCTACGTAACCATTTCCCTCATATTCAGCGTCTCGTGAAATGTAAAGCAAATATATTTTCATTACCGCGAAAACTACGGGAACGCGATGCAGACAGCTTTCACGTTTTTCGCATAATATCACAGATCTAGCTTACATGGATATTCCCACTATAAACTGAGCAAAACACCTTCTTTAACCTGACTTTTCTCATGTACATATATGAGCTCAAAGTTGGTTAACATAGCAAACTCATTTATCATTACATTTTGCTTTTTGAATTTAATATTGTTTTCACTGCATAGTTCTTTGTGATTTTCCAGGCAACATTTTAGTACTACATATAATTTCATGTTTCGTACAATTCCTATTTTTAATAAAGAGCACACGCATTTTTAATTTTTTAATAGTATTATGTTAAAAATCACCTAACAAAGTCGAGATGTACACTTATCTTCGTACTATCGTCAAATGTCTTAGTGAAGTGATCATTTTTTTGTGAAAATGTACTAAAACCTTTAAACATTTCTTCAAAAGTTGACTGATATTTGCAATAGCTATTCAGAATAAAATTTTGTTTATGTTTAACAATGTCCCCACTTAAGTTATGAGTATTTTTGTTAACATGAAAAATTTTATAACCGATCCAGTTGCTAAATAAAAAATCTGGAATATATATCTTTAATTTTGTATTATTTGATTATAGATTAAAAAAAACTTATTTATTTAAAATTTTCCACAAAATAAAATCACCATTAACATGAATTTTATTATAAGATTTAAAATAAAAAAGGTCTAATTTTTCAACAATTGCCATCTGTAGTATATCCGTATTCTTAAGTATTTATTATGCTATCCCAGCGAAGGGGAACCTGCGGCCTTTCGACTTTCTCAAAATATTCACTTTGATAAAAAAAATATTTGCAAGCGTTTGGAAAAAGCGTAATAAACCCATTATATGTTCGATAGTTGAAAAAAAATGGGGGTGTCAACGTTTGCTTTACTGCGGCCCTATGTTGAATCAGATAAATGAATTTGGCTTTTAAAAATGAAAAGGTTCTCCACCCCTGCCATATCCCCCCAAAACAAAATGATTTGGAAAAATTTTCCGTCTTTAAAAATACTTAGATCTTATTTTATAATGTACATTAAAATGTATATCATGTTTCTTTTAAAATGGTTGATATAAAAAATCGATTGTTCTGATGATGGCGTAATGCCGAAATAGATATATTTTCCAATACATCCTCACTTTAAACTGTTATATAATAAAAGTCCACACATGACAATGAAAATTTTTCGATCATAACTTTCCTTTAATTTCTTCTCAAGGCCATCTCAGACTGGGATGGCATCGGCCGGGGCAGCTGTACTGGGCAGCATCAGCCCAGGCGAGAGCCTCGATCCAACAAACTGGCAAGAACGCTGTCTGACTCTTCAGTTGGAACTGCACAGGTCCAGAGCTCAGTCGACTAGAGTGAGGGATATGCTGCGAGATAAGGTTTGTAAGATTCACATTAAATAATTTATGGCTCACAATTTTTCCTTTTTTGTAATATGTAAGTAGGGCTTTTTAAATCATGTCCGCTCAAAATAATAGACGACTCGTGATGGGTAATCTTATCAGAATATGATTAGCGAGGATTCGCTGTAAGTAACGCGTTCAATTAAATGAAGATGTTCATCTCTTTTTGGGCATCGGTATAGATTTCATATCAAACGTTGGATCAAATAGTTTTAAAACATTACATACATCGCAAGAAGCGTTGTCTGAATACCATTTGATGATGATAACCCTCGACCGCACAAAAATAGACTCATAATATGTCGAAAATATATTTGTCCTCGGCATTTTTTTATTACAAATGCGTTCTTGCTAACAGAAATTAATATCAAAAGTATTCCATATTGAAGATCATTTAAATATTTAACCATTCAGTCGCGTACCATGAATACAATGAAAATTCTCTCTCTTAAAAACGAGAATTAAAAAGCTTTGATTTTTTTATATGATGAAAATTCGATCACATTGATTGTGTTATTAAAAATATTAAAAAAATATTAAGGCTTGTTTGAAAAATCTTCTTTTTGCTAATAATGTTTGAATTCGAATGCCGGTTGTTTCAACTTGATTCTAATATTAGAATTCGTTCAATATTAAAATTGATAAAAAAGTTAATATTTTGATAGCTACAAATAAAAATAAATGTATTGATTGACTTGGTAGAACTCCATTATAATAGGTTAAAAATAGCTACGTATTTAGTTCTACAGTTTTTATACTTATTAGTTGATAGCTATTTCGGCTTTCGCCATCGATAGTTCTGACGATGGCTATCAACTAATAAATATAAAAACTGTATAACTAAAGGCGTTGCTATTTCTACCCTATTGGATTAAATGCAGTTCAATATTCAGTATAAATGTAAATTTAAAATATTATACATTGGCTTATTTTGACGCGAAAAGTAATTGACGAGTACATGCAAACTCTGAACATCTATCCTCTGAAAAATTGCGAATTGACAGATTTTTTGAGACAGCTTTTTTCTCCGACAATCCCGGACTTACGGAATCGCTAAATTGCGTATCTCGGGATCGGAGGCCCTAGTTACGACTTTATATGTATCGTGTTCAACAAATAATTAACGGCGATACAAATTTTCTCATTGTTTCTTTTGCGCCTAGATACTTTTTTGAAAACTTGCATTACTTAACTGCGGGGAATTACTGGAAACTCTGAGCACGATCCTGGATAACTCCCTGGGGCGCGTTCCTTGCATATCCAATCTTTTCTGACGCGGTACATCTAATTACTTGGTGTAATTACTCGCTACCCGCGTAACACATACTTCAACTTTGTCTCGAGACTAAACCTGCGCTGTTTTTTAAGGCAAGTCTAGCCAGACGATTAACTGCCATACCATCGCAGAGAAGAATCGCGAGATTAGATGGTTTTTTCTTCAAGGTTTCTTTCCTTAATTGAAATTTACTTGCGTGTGGCTTTTTACTCAAGCTGGTATACCAGGTGTATGCGGAGGTATACACATTTGCTAAAAACAATAGCTTGAAACCAGTGGCGGCCGGTCAATGTGACATTGGATCAATGCGCCCTTTGTATTGTCATGCAAGGGCGGTTATATTTCATAAAATAATATTCAAACATAACATTAATACCATTCACTCATTTTAAATTCTTCATGTTTTTATTGTCTATAGAAAAAAAATATTTTATAAATCGATAATAAAATTTTATAAATATATATTTTTTTTAATTCGCTAATGTTTTTCCTATTAAGAATTTTATCTTTTCACACTTTCAATAAATATGAATTTTATTTTATTTAATATTTTCTTTACGTACTTGTTTTCCTCAGCTATCGACCATAATTCATAATTTTAAAATCAACGGTGTATATTTTTTTATCCATGTCCGCTATCAATGTGAAGCATACGGCCTCCTAGTGGAGGTATCTCAACAGACGTTTTTTCTACGAGAACTTTTTCTTACTTAGTTTCTCAAACTATTTTTTTTCAAAGAGAGTAGTACGGATTAGGGTATCCAATCCCGGGATTTCGGGATTGATTAATTGTGTATAGCTCTCGATACGCCCAGTCATTGAAGGATCGGAAGGGCGATGGGGATTTTTAGACATCACAAACACTCATGCTTTCGGACAGAATTCGATAGATCAATCGAAAAAAAAATGTTTGTACTGGGACTAGAACCCGTGAGATCCGGCAGCAATGCTAACCGCTGCGCCATAGACCCGTCATATATTGTTCTTGCATTCATTTTGTTGCTCTTTATTTAAAAAATATTTCGGTTGACCTTTATTTAAAAAAAAAAACGAAATAAGGTATTCAAAAGAAATAATACAGCAATTATTCTGTCTGGTGAATATTAATGGCAAAAACTTTTTTATATGTGCGCCATATAAATACTGACAAAGTTTTTAATGCTTTCACTTTGTTACTTATTAAACATATATAGTATAGAGAAGAGTTTACCAACCAGCGGCTTAGGGGCACGTACATTTAAATACATATTTTTTTTATAAAATATCTCGCCCGAAAAAATTCTCAAACAAGTCTCAAAACCTTTTGTGTAATATTTTGGACCCGCGTGAAGTCTATTATTTTTCACTTATGAAAAACACAGTAACTACAAGATCGATGGTTTAGTTAAGTGGTCAACGTCATTGGCTTCTGTGAAGGGTCTTATGGGATCGAGTCTCAATACGAACAGAATTTTTTAATTGATTCTTTCTGTTCGAAGGCATAGGTGTTTGTGATGTCTAAAATATCTATGAATTACTTATTAATTCTAAAATAACGGGCGTAGCGAGGTCGATTAGTTAACCACAAGTTCTGTCATAGCATTATCTTTAATCTCTTTGAAATATAATAGCTCTCAAAGAAATATAAAATAGGCCATTTGCTCCTCCACATAACGAGCGGACATGAATTATAAAAAAATAAAAATGCATATTGATTTTCGGTTTAATACACTTACTTAGGTGATATGTTTTCTCTTATAAAATTATACATTTCTCTTAAAATTGTTTAGCTTATGTAGAATACATAAAAACGATCAATCATGAATATTTCAACTTAGTTTATTCTCATAAATAAGGCCTCAAATTTATGGATTGCGTCTAATTTTGTGAAAGTTGCGCGAGGGCTAAAAAAAGGTTCAAAATTACTAGGTTTTTGCAAATCACGAATTCCTAATTCAAACACGATTTTATGTTGAATGTTAAATCCCGGAATCTTGGAATTGGAAAAATTTTCAATCCCGAAATCCCAGGATCGCAAAAAATGTCTGGAATTGAATGTCTTACTCACAGTATTTAGCAAAATTAAGATTTCATTTTCTTGGTCAAAGGCAAAATATTTTGAGTGCCCGCCAAATAAATAGGTTGCCGACCTCTGGTATAGAGTATAGACCAGTGTGATCGCTTTGCCCTACCGTGCGTCTGTTCAGACTGAGGTTATTTCAAAAACTTTTTCTTTTAAATATAATTACCAAACACATCGATGCCAGCAGACAAACGAACTGGCTCACGATATTCATCGCTCAGGAGTTTGTCATTAGCCCTGCTTTATATCAGTGGTCGGCAAACTACGACGTGTCTGGCCCGCAGATTTTTTTAACCAACACGGAAGCTATGATTGTATTTTGCATGTCTGATTGATTGTTTCATAAGACCTTTTATATTTATAACAGTAATTAATTTATATTAATTACCGATTGAGAGAAAATAATTCTAAATAATAATGAAATTAAACTCAATTTATTTGTTTTTTTTTAATTTTGACAATCAAAATCATTTTTCAAAGATACCATGAATTAATGTCAATACTTAGTGGAAAGGCATTATATTAAGAATAACACAATATTTCTTTGTATTTATTTTCAATTTTACTAACCACGATCAGGACCGGTTTTGCTCATGGCGAGCATTATCAACTGATAAGAAATAGAATTTAACAGTGTTATTTATACAAAAATAAATTGAAATGAAAAGGTGTAAGCACAATTGACATTGAAAATAAATTACAAAATAACTACAGTATAAGTGATCATATTTTCAAATTTTACAAGTTTCGTATTATTGTAACTTATTTGATCGATTAAAAATGTATACAACTTATAAGTTGAGCTGTAGAGTAGGAGTTGGAGTCGTGGAGTCGGGCTGTTTTAACTGGAGTCATGCTCCAAAAAAACTGATAACTTCGAGTCCTTTAAAAAAATGTTTATTTATTCAATTGATAGAGTCAGAAGAAGCATGCTTCTCAGCCTAAAAAATAATAAATGTGTTTAAGCTATGGTCGAAATTGTCTTGTTCTTGAAGACATAATGCGTATGGTGTCCACGTAGACTGGCTTCACCGAGGATTGATTACCTCTGAAGCGATCACGCCCGTCGTTCAACATTGATGGTTAGGGAGTGTAACATACCAAAACACCAGAGATGAAGAAGACTAGAAGAAACTTTGAAGCTAACGCGCTTTAGAGCTTAAATTGATTTAATATCCAAAAAACAAAATAAAATTATTGGTAAAGTTCTACACAAACCAATCGTTTCTCTTTGCCACATCCTTATAATAAAATACGATTCAATAGCAATATTACATTTTTTAACCAGCATCAGTTGACTAAATAAGGAATTCAAAACCTGAATCTCGGCGGCTTCCGGCGTCCCGAGTTAAATTCCTCAAAGTTTGTTTCGGAAATATTTTCGTAGCGATTCAAAGCTTTCGAATCGCTTGTTACTTTGTGTTTGCATTATAAGCTTTCCGTCGCTAAGGTTGTTGTGCATATTTCAATAGCGAGCTTTGATAAATGGAAATTTTTCTTTGTGCGGTCCGCGACGGCTTTCTATGGGAATCAAATGAGATTTTATGATTATGTTTATATTGTACAGAGCCTTTGGAACGAATTTTATTCGAATCGCAACTCGGCTTTATTAAATCGACAGTTTTTTTACAGAACTTATTCAGCATAATGAAATATGTCAATATTTGATACTTTTATTTTATGTTGATCATGGTCCACCAGTTTTTTTTTACAGCGGCACATTTTCCGTTTCATTTTTACGATTTTTTTAAATGCATTTGCCACAATTTGGAAATGGCATTATTTTTAAGTAGTAGTATTTTTTTATAAACAATAGCACTAGTACACAATATTATTTTGATTTAGTAAAAATAAAAAAGGTGAAAGTAGTTAGTCCAGCGATTTCCAACCTGAGAAGGAACTTCCTTTCTGGGGAAGCGTGGACTATTGTAAAGAGAGGCGCGAACAATTAAAAATATGTATTTACCCTTTAAAACGTCTCTTTATTTTTTTACCATGTCCACTCCCAATATGGAGCATATGGACTCCTAATGGAGTTTATCTCAACAGAAGTATTTCTACGAGAACTACTCACTTACTCAGTTGCTCAACCTCTCTTTTTCCAAAGAGAGTAGGAATAGAAAGAAAGGGCTAAGACAAGACTAGTGGTTAGCAAATCGCTCTCGATACGCCTCGTTTATGGGATAGGATGGGTGGGAGGGGGGAATTCAAGACATCACATACATCCATGCCTTTGAACAGAAATTCATAAATCGATTGAAAAAATCAATTTTTAAAGCTGCCCGTACTGGGATTTGAACCCGTGCCCTCTGTAGCGGTAGCCAACGACGTTTACCACTCAACCACACAGGCGGCACAGGCCACTGTCTGTCTTTATTACTATATGAAATTAAGGATGGGAGGGGGGGGGGTGTTTTTCAAAGGAAGGTGTAGTAACATAAAGTTTGTAAACCTCTGAGTTGATCGATTGACAAAAATCTTAAATACTAAAAAGCAATCATTACTTTTTACTAATTTTAGGATTTACTCCTTAATTTAATAGTTAATAAATTAATTTTTACAAAATAACATAATAAATTATTTTGTAAAAAAATCCAATGTTTTGATTACCTACATTCGAATGTATTATTAGTCTCCACTTTAACTTAATTTTTCTTTGATGAGTTTTAAAGTTATTTTTAAGTGATAAAAAATACCTTTATTAAATGTAAATTACTATGTTTGTTATACTCTAATAATTTTATTTTGTTTTGTATAAATAACACTATTATTGTATTATCTATCTCTTATCTAGGAAATTAATGGCAAACATTGAAAAATAAACTTTTTTCCGCGATATTAATACATTTTCGATAAATTATGATTTTTGGAACCAATTTATCTTATAATATAAAATTAAGATTTTATTTACGGATTCTTTTACACGCGTCTATCCCGGAACCAATGTATCGCAGTAAAAAAGGATTGGGTGTATATAATGTATTTGACGTACATACCTCTCAAAAATAACGTTACAATATTGCAAGAATGTTCTTAAAATCAGTTGCAGGGGTGAATCTTACCCCTTTTTGTATTATAAAATACGTCCTATAGGCATAAACGTTTTTACCATTACGAAAAGCAGTGGCGTCTCGAAATGGCATAAAACCGCGGACAGCTGAAAGTAATGCGAATTTAACTGAACAGCTTCTCTGAGAAGTTTCTCCCCTTCTACAGACGTTCGCAAATTGGTTCACGAAAACGTGCATACACCACCTAAAGAAAAAACAATCTTTTAGATCATTGGAACTAATTGTTATTTTTGTTCTGCATTAAAAGTACATTAAGTAAAATGAATAGGCTTTTTTTTTAAATTAGTGAATTAGTGAAAGATACATTGAAACACATTTTTTTATATGATAATTTTAAAATTTGATTCGTCGTTTTGAGGACTCGTAGTTGTCTAATTACTCTCACTACACTCCCTTATTTGTGGGTTTATAATGCAAAACGTACAATTTCCAAAATGAGCGAAATTCAGTTAGGTATGCAGAAAGGGTAATTCAAGCCTAAGGAATCGATTGGTCCTATTAGTTTTAATAGAACTAATAGTCTAAACCAGTGCTTCCCAACCTCTTTTGTTCCACGGCCCCCTAAATTTAAAAAAAAATCCGCGGCCCTCCTCAATTGTCTCCGTAACCGTAGTTTTTTTTTTTAGCTCACCGAGGAATTTGAAATCTGTGATTTAGTATTCTTTTTCCTCAGATTGTCACAGAAACTCGTTTTTTTTTGTCTCGATTTGCTATACTTTTCCCCCAGAATCCAATTTCCAATCCAATCCGGCGGTCCCCTTAAGAAATTCCATGCCCCCCTATATGGGAAACACCGATTTGATAGACTCAAATATATTTTTTTTGTACTTTCTACTGAATTTCGCGGCCCCCGCAAGAAATCCTACCGCCCCCTGAGGGGCCGCGGCCCACAGGTTGGGAAGCACTGGTCTAAACAACTGTCGTTTTCAAATTGGAAATCATCTTTTCATGCAAGTGTTATTTTGTTAGGAGGGAATTTTTAGACATTACAAACATCAATGGCTTCTAACATAAATTGATATATGCTGTTCGTATTGAGAATGCCCGGCATTGCAGCCAACCTCATTGACCGCTGTGCCATGGACCCGACGGACCTACATATAAAAACATAATAAGGTTCAACACTTCGTGGACTATCTTGGGTAAAGGGTGAATGCAAAAAAGTAAATGGGAGGAATGGAGCAAATAAGATTGGGAGCCCTAGTTCTTGATTATGGAATCCTACATTATTTATTATTTTGATTTAAAGGAATTCTACCAGCATTTCAATGGAAAATTTGAAATTAGATACATACTCTTTTCGACGGAATCGGCGATAAATTTGTTGAGTTTAATTTTTAATATGGAACCAAATTTAATAACTGTGTTTGTAACTATTTAGTAACACTTGTCGTACTACACATCTCGACACGTGTTTCGCTTTTTTTCAGAAGCATTATCAGGCAGAATATCGCAAGGTTTACCTATAGACTCTGGTTACCTTTACTTTTTTAAATTTTACTTTTAAAGTTGTTTTTTTTTTTGGTTCACGAATAACCTTTGAAAGTTTTCTCTGGTGGTGTTTTCTTAAAGAGGCTAACCACGTATAATACAAAAAGTTATCAAACTTAATTTTATTTTAATAAAAACAATAATCCTTTGTACTTCATTCCACTTTATTTAATATGTCAGGACCGGTTTCGCTCATTGCGAGCATTGTCAACTGATAAGAAATATAATTTAACAATGCTATTTATACAAAATTGAAAAGTTATACACAACAGTTGGCATTGAAAAGAAATTGCCAATTACATTAAAGTGATTCTAAAATAACACAAAATTAAGTTGTTTAAGTAATGAATGAACACACCAACTACTTGGAAGCGGGGAAAACATAAAACTATCATTAAGCATATTCATATCATTAAGCATATTCACTTTATTATTGTAACATTTTATCACTTTGTCAAAAATTTCCCAAATTTTAATTATGTTTGTAATTACTTTCAATCGCATTCTGAATTTATGAATCTGGGATGACTTTTTAATTATATGTTAGTTGTGTTGAACATTTTAATTTTGTGTTATTTTAGAATCACTTTAATGTAATTGGCAATTTCTTTTCAATGCCAACTGTTGTGTATAACTTTTCAATTTTGTATAAATAGCATTGTTAAATTATATTTCTTATCAGTTGACAATGCTCGCAATGAGCGAAACCGGTCCTGACATATTAAATAAAGTGGAATGAAGTACAAAGGATTATTGTTTTTATTAATATAATGCCTTTCCACCAAGTATTGACAGTGAACACCCTAAAAGTGATTAATTTTATTTTAAAAAAAATGGACATCTACAATGTTATCCCCGAATCCATTGAAACTATGTTTCTCACCTCTCTTTTTCGAAAATAGTAGATATTAAAAAATAAGGCTAAGATCAGACTAGTGGTTAGCGAATAGTTAGCTCTCGCTAAGATTTGGGTGGGACATTACAAACATCCATGCCTTCAAAAAGAAATCGGTAGAAATTGAAAAAATCTGCTTGTAGTGGGACTCGCACCCGTGAAATCCGCCACTAAAGCCAACGACGTTGAGCATAGTACCACGAACCTGACAATCAGAAGATTGATGACACAGCATATAAAGGTGCACTTAATTTAAAATATGTATTAAAATGTTACATTACTTTTTTAGATCTAAAGCAAAAACGAAATAGTCAATTAAACGTACAACCAACCTATCCTAGATATCGTTCGCCTACAACGTAATTGTATGATAACTTTTTTATGTAAGTAAAGGATCTTCATGTTCACTTAACGAACTATTTAAAGTCAGAATCCTTCTCGCATAAGGCTTATCAAAACTCCCGTATTACATATTAGCAGAGAAGGTCTTACACCAGACATTGTATGTTTAAGTATCTAATAATTTGCAACTGCCGAGTACATACGATCCCCCACCTGAGAAGCACTTGGTGTGTATGATTTTACAGTGACGTATCTGAGATTCTTTCTAAAAAACACTTCAAGCAATTAGTGATTGTAAATTAATCTCTCTTAAATGTATTTTAATTATTTTTCCTCTTGTTTTGTCATAGTTTTATTAAATCATTCATGCTATATATAAAATAGTTTTGTTTTAAAATTAAAACCGCCTGCTGATATATTTTTCTTTAACTGCTAAAATAATGAAATTTAATAATTTAATTTAAAAATTTTCAGGCACTCTTAAATAACTTAAAAGATTTAATTTAAGTTATTAAAATTATATTCGGTTTATTATGTAAAGTTGTTTTTTTTTTAATAAAAAAAGGAAAGCACCATGTTTATATTGGTTTTGTAACTCCTTGGTGAGAAATCGTTACTCTTTTCATTCTGAAGTAAGTATTATATGAAATCTTTTTTTTGTTTTTTATGAAGTGTCATTCAAATAATAAATATTTTAACGATTCAAATTTAATATTGAAATTCCACCAAGCACCTTCAGTCGAAATCTAAAATTAAATATGAAAAGAATAAACACTTTTTATAATGCCACATATATTTTGGATAATGAGTACATACTGTAAAGTAGTGAATAGTATTGCTCGCCATAAGCGAAACAGATTCATATCTAAAATAAATAATTTGGAAAACAATGGTGTTTTATTATTTAATGTAATGTCTTCCCATCGTGAAATAACAGTAAACACATTAAAAAATAATCATTTTAGATTTATACTATTTTAAAATGAATACAAATGAATAATAGAATTTTAAACAATCTTCGTAGTCAGTCGGACGAAATTTCGTTTTTTTCCATCGAAATCGAATCTATTGAATTTTTCATCTTCTTCCACTTAAATAGAGTTTCTATACTAATGGTTTTAACTTATTGCATATTTTTATAGAACATTCCTTTTATGGAAACTTTCACGTACGTCACTCATATTATTCGAGTATGCACGCTGTGTGCACTCTAATGCAGAGGTAATGCAGTCGCGGGTTGTGCGGTTTACGACTTTCTTACAGTGCAAGTGCATCTTGTATGGGGGCGGATGGGGGACCTATGCGCGCTCCATATTCGGCGCTACCAATTTTCTAAATGCATTTATTACGTGTTGCGGTGATGCAAAATTACGTATACTATCCTCGTTAAACAATTCATAAAGTGAACAGAAGAAGTGGTTAATATTATTTCACTAACGTAACTTTACAATTATATTTGAAGCTTTTTATTGGAAGACTTTTATACGATAACTTTCCATAGTTCCTGATAATCTACCTCGATTTTCTCTAGTGAAAAAGTCTTCTGCGTAGCGATTTGAAAAGCATTATGAACTTGTTGAAATTCATGACCACGGCTCAAGAGTTTTGAGTGACAGACAGATAAAATATGTTTTCATTGTAGTAAGATGTATTATAGACGTAGTATGTAACCTTGTTATTTATAAATAAGATTCTTTATAACAGATTAAAAATAACAAAGTATTTTAGTTCTACAGTTTCTGTAGAACTGTAGAACTAAAATACTTGGTTTTTTTTAATCTGTTATAAATGGAGTTCTACCAAGTAAATGCCAAATCAATTAATAAGATTCTTTATAGTTGTGTGTGTTTGTCTGTCGCCAAAAAAATAATCGTTTTTAAAACTTTCACGTTCACGGTCACGAAATGTTCCTCAGCTCAACCTGGCTTATCAAAAATAAAGTGACAATCTTCAGCTTAAAAAATTGAACATTTTTGATAAAATAAATCATAATATTAAATTAACCTGTCACAAAATCAGGAATCAGTTTTTGGTGTTTACTGTCAATTGTAAGTAAACATGTATTAGATTCAAACAAGACATTTTTATGTACTAGTTTTATTATGATCGGTTTCACTCATGCCTAGCATTATCAATTGAGTTGCTCAGCATTATCAGTTGATAATGCTAGTGATGAGTGAAACCGTTCTAGTACAAATCCATGATGCTTTTTTTTTATCTGTCCTATCTCTGTATGGAGCATATAGCCTCCTGGCGGGGTATTTCTATGAGAAATGTTTTGTCACTCAATTGTTTAACAGTCTTTTTTTCAGACGGGACTATTGGTTTGCGTATCTTTCTAGTTATACCTCGTTATTTTAAAATGGAGAGGAGAGATAGAATTCTTAGAAATCACACTAAACACAAACATGCCTACGAACAGAAATCGATAAATTGATGAAGAAAAACGCTGTTCGTACTGGAACTAGGGCTGTAGAGACGAAAAAAGAGACATATTAAAAAAAATTACAACTCAAACACTTACTCGTACAACTCGGACATATTTAAAAAATATGTGTTTTTTCTTTATATAATGCCTTACCACCAATTATTGACTTTAAAAATTGAACATTTAAAAACAATAAATGTTTATTCAAACCACAATAGTCCATAGTGTTGCCACTGCATACTAGGCTGACTAAAGATGATCTGATGGTAAACATATATATTAATGTTAAGCTAAAATGAAATGATTGAAAAAATACTTTGAACTCGAACAGCTCTGACTGGGAATTGAACGCGTGAGATCCGTAGCGGAAGTCAAAAACGTTGGCCACTGCACCGTAAACCTGCCAAAAGATATTTAATCAATACGAAAACTTGTTTTAGTTATTACTAAAATCAGAGACGATTGTTTGTGTTGAAAAGTATCGTAAGCTGAAATCTCTCATGTAAATTGCAATTTGAAAGAGTGACAATTTTTTTCGGCATTTTGAGAATGTATTAGAGCGATTTTCTATTGAATTTGGAATGTTTTATATCGTGGTAAACGAATGTTTTATTACAGTTTTCTACGACAGTTAGCAAACTGTGAGAAAACACAAACTATCTCGACGTCTGATTTAGTGCCCCATTTAAGGTGTGAAACTTTCGCGAAATATTGCCGTAAAAACTCTCTCTTCTTCCCGCAAACATGATTAACCTTTATTACTGCGCTACGGCGGTTCCAGACCAACTGTATTATTACTCATATTGTCGGGTCTTCGCTAATACACCCCCGCTTTGGCTAGTTTTACCGCCAGAAGTGCATTGTGAGTATTATTCTAACTGCACAGGCGGATAATAATAATTGCATCTTTCCGTGTTGCAACTTGCATTTCAACTGAAGTACTTGCGCAATTTGTGCAATTGAAATTTAGATAACTGCGTGCCTCGAATGGGAATTCATTTTAAGAATGCAATAACTTCGGTTATTCTCTTATTTTCTTGGCAATGTTTCCGACATTTGTACATGTTTTATCGAAGCGTATATCCATTGTGTTCGTTTAATTAATACTTACTAAAAGTGTCTCAGGGTCATATGGCGCAGCGGTTAGCGTTGTGGGCTTCCGTGTCTGATCTCACGGGTTCGAGTCTTCGAGTACGAACAGCATTTTTTCTATTGATTTCTGTTCAATCTCATGAGTGTTTGTGATGTCTAAAAACTCCCTCTTACCCTTTCCATCCTTTGTTAACTGGGTGTAGCGAGAGCGATAAGTTAACTACTAGTTCTGTCTTATCCTTCTATCTATACTGAGCGACTGAGTAAAAAACAGTACCCGTAGAAAAACTTCTGGTGAAATACCTCCATTGGAAGGCTATACGCAACACATTAGAAGCGGCCATGGATAAAAAAAGAAACGCGTTGACACTTAAGTCAGCTATTCCAAAACAAGATGATCAATATAAATTCACACATTCTTTTAATATTATTCCTCATTTTAAGATTGTTTAATTCGTTTGGCTTAATTTAGTTTAGATTGTTAGGTTTGCTATATTTTAGATTGTTGTTTTAGTTTAGATCGTTAGGTTTCGTTGAATGATGATTGAGAATACTTCTTGGTTACATGTAACATTAATAAAAACGTCGGAAGACTGCTTTAATTGTTTGTCTTTTACATTCCTACTCTTAATATTATGCATATAGCATATTAAAAACGCGCTCTTCTTTTCTTGTCGCGTTATGGAGTATTTGAATAGGATTAACTACCTAGGAAGAATTGGCGAAAAAATCCACAATGAAATTAAACATTCGGTTAACGTAGTATTTAAGGTTAATAATAATTTAGGAATCCAGCTTAAAAACAGTAAAGATAAAATCATCAACCTTGACAGAAGCGGAATATATAAAATGTTCTGTGGATCGTGTAATGCGATTTACATAGGCCAGACAGGTAGAAGCATATCAACACGTGTTAAAGAGCATATTAGATCTTTTAACAATACAAAATCAGATTCACAATTTTCAAACCATTTTTTGACCGAGTCTCATGACATGAGTTTAGCGCCAACCGTTTTGCATCTTTGTCATAAGGGTCAAAAACTAAATTTATTAGAAAAACTTAGAAAAAGAAATTAATAAGCATAAACAAAACATCTTAAATGAACAAACGATTATTAATCCATCACCGTTGTAAAAACCCTTAATGTAATTAATAATAAATATAAGTATAATTTATCCTATTTACCTTGACAAATCCTATATTGCTTATTGTTTTTCGAAACACTAAAGCCATAGTTAATAAATTGAATGTAATGTAATTCATAATAAATATCAGTTTAATTTTATCTTAATTAATGTTTTAAGGAAAAAAACCCCAGATTACTTATCGTTCTTTGAAACACTAGAATCACATTTAATAAGTGTAATATTGTAAATATAATTAGGATGTAAGAGTGAATAACTTGATGCATTGTGTATCTCTTTAGAGCCAGTATATATAGCTGAGCAAAATATAAGTTTAAACATAGTTCTGACGATGGCGAAAGCCGAAATAGCTATCAACGCATAACAAGTATTAAAAACTGTAGAACTAAAATACTTTGATAGTTTTAACCTGTTATTTGAATAGGAGTTGTCTTACGATACATTTAAAAAAAAATAAAAATAAGATACAGTTATTTATCTTGACATATGCGGCATTTTTCAAGTGTCTTGCTGTTCATATAGTGCGTTGTATTTAAAATGATCTACATATACAAGTTTATTTGTATATTATATTATATACATGAAAATGGTGCATGGTGACATTTTCAAGATGCAGAAAGCTAACAAGAATTGCTATCTTTCGTATAAAACAATTATATTGAATATTGCCTCATTGGTGTTTTAGTATCCCATTTTTAATTGATCGACGCGCTTATGCAAGTTGTCTGAACACACTACCTAATATTCTCTCACGACAGTTTGCACAGAACATCCTCACTCATGTCAATGAACGGTTATCGTTTAACTTGCACACGTGTAACTTAGATCGCATGTGCGATGCAGCAATATGACGTAGCAGATGCGCCGTTTGTATTATCATGATGCTGCAGAGGAAAAACATGTTTCTATAAAACACTGTTGTATAAATTGTAAAAGAATTTTGTTATAAAGTTTCATCCGTACATTATCAATCCACGTCTGCTTCTATACCATTTTTAATTGATTTTTGTTATTGTGCAATTTTCTTTATCAATCGTTGTTAATTTATAAATCAATCGACTTTTTTTATTTCTTGAAACCTCATTTTCAGAGTAACACAAAAAGAAATTCAATGAAAAATAATTTAAAACTTATTATGTGTTAATATATTATATAAACACGTAATGAAAAAAGACTAAAATTTGATTCAGTGCTTAAACATCTTCAGACAATATGTTCTCAAAAAACGCAAAACGTCCACTAATCTCTAAATTAGAAAAGTGAGGAATTTGGTTATGAAATTTTCTAAAATAGAAAATAATCTTTACACGGGTAATGGAACTAAGACATCAAATAAAAGGTAATTGTTTTGTTATTTTGTGAAATTCAGCCTTCAGTGTTTTTGAGTTTGATGTCCTCGTAAACTGTATCTTATTCAAAAGTCAAGATGCACAATAATTAACATATTAAGTTAATCTAAATATAATATTATCTACGCATTCATTGATATAAACTGCCTATTAAACTATTTCATACGAAACTCGTTTTATTTGAAATTATGGTGCTTTCAAATTAATATAGTGGTATTTTAAATCCGATTATTAAAAACCGACAAGCTCTAGTCTTCGAACTATTGTTTTAAGCACGTTAATAATTCGAAATTACACATTTTTTTGTTGTTTTACTGATTTGATCGTTTTCTGAATTATATCACTGATTGCACGAAAATCGTATTTTTGTTTCTAAACATCTACGGGTTTCTTGTTGCTACAATCAAGGAAACTTGAACCAGGATAATCCTGAAGATTACTTGGAGACTGTTACATGAGTTAATCTACTTAATATCGCAAATTAGTGCTTTTTACGTTCTTAATTTTGTTAATTGTCATTGTTTTGTGATTAGTTTGACCATAAACTAAAAAGGATTTTTTCATTTTTAAATTTACCTGCAAAGTATTGTCAGTAGTCGATTCATTTTGTTAAAGCCTTATAGCGGAGTCTATAAGGCTTTGTATATGTGCTTATGTAATATAGTCATACAAATATGCACATATACAATTAACTTATTTTGTGTTTATGAAATGCCCTTCAAAACACATCGCATAATTTATTTTCCTGTAGAGATATTATTTATTTGAAAATCGCCTTCAAAATTTTCCATTTAACATCGTTTACTTTGCGTAATACTTTGAATACACTTTCAAACATTCGAATCCTTTAAAGCCTTTGTTTATTTAACGTCGGCGTAGAGCCGTAGTCCGTCGTAGAAGAACTCGCTTCGTAGACCGCGCTTTTCTTTGTTTGACCTCTTTTGCTACGCCATATTCGAACATTCTCAGTGTCTTTAAGAATCGAAATATTAAGTACTTATAAATAACTTCCACATTCCTTTCGATTATTGTTCTTTGTGGTTGCAATTTCGTCTTCTTATTTATATATATAAATGTCACTTTAAGAGTGTTCACTGTCAATACTTGTTGAAAAGCATTATATTAAAAAAATGTTTATATTTATTTTTACTAATTCCCACTTTTATTTCATACGATTAGGACCGGTTTAGCTCATGACGAAAATTATTCACTGATAAAAAATACAATGTTATTTATAAAAAAACAAAATGAAATTACTAAGGTGTAATAAACAATTGGTATTGAAAGAAATTTACAAATAAAGGTAAAAAATATGACACTTAATTGACTTTTAATTAAAATGCTTAAAACTTCTTTAGTATCGTTTGAAAACGTTTATATTGTTAGTTGAACGGAAATTGGAAACAAAATTCATCATAACTTTCAAGTTGACAACTCCATTATTCCAATTGTGTAACTGAGCCCAACACGCGTTGAAATCAATGATCGGAGGGACTTCATATTTGAACAGTTCCTATCCACGTCCGGTTTTTGATTTATTGTCTATTCAACATCCAATAATTTGGAAAGTTAAATCATCTTTAAGATCTAACTGTATGATATATTTTTATTTATGTTATTAACAGTAAAAACTTAGTGCTCAAGTCCTCGGGCGATCGAGCTTTCTGCTAGTGTTGATTTTCGTAAAAAAATCCTCTACTTATTTTAAATATATAATCAAAAAGACATCGGGCCTTTGAAGCATGTGTAATTTTCTAAGGCCTATTTGAGCTCTTAAAATGTTTATGAAATATGCGTTTTGGTGAAAGTTCCATTTGTATGCCTGCTACACGTGTTGCTGAAGTGTTTTGAACTCTGCCCAGTCCGACTGTCTTTGTTGTTTTCTACCTTATTATATGAGTGTATGATTTCTGTTCGCTTTAATATACTAGATTAAGCTTTTGCCTTTTTTAAAATTGAACCTTTTTACTTCATAAAGTAAATTGTTAACGTATCGTTGACCTTATTTGAAAAGAGTACCTGACATTTGCTCGACTCGTGTTTTGTGTTATTCAAAATTAATTGATTTGGGTTTTCGAATGATGTAAAACTTATGTTTGCGATTAAGTGAATAATATTATATTTATTTTTTTTTTATAATATTATATTTAATTTTGGGGTTTTACCTTTTTAAAATTGAATCTTTTTATTTAATGAAGTATTTTTTTACGTGTTGTCGACCTTATTTTAAAACAGTACCTGACTTTTGCTCGAGACATGTTTTGCGTTATTCAAAAAAATTAAATTGATCTAAGTTTTCAAATGATGTAAAACTTATGTTTGCGGTAAAATGGAAAATGTGTAGGTTTTTGTTATATAACATCTAATGTTGGGTGGACTTCTGAGTATATGTACAAAAGACAACATTGAAAGAGGGCAAAAATATTTAACAATGGACTTAAATGGATTTAGAATTAAATGAGCGATTGTAAAACGAACAAAAATCAGTTCTACTAAAAACCGAGAAGATGGGTGTTGTGATTATTTATAGATGTTGTTGATAATTTTCTATTGAATTTATGTCCATCGAAAAACTTAAATACATGGTCACATCACAATGTTTTTTTAGTTAAAGATAAATAAGTGCTTCATACTTCATCAATTTTCGTAATTATTTTTCACCAATTCACATATATACTTTTCGTTCTACTGAAGCTTGCTTACGTCTGGAATAGGGCCGTCAATCCCGGGTTAAATCCAGTTCAATTCTGCGAACCTGGAATTCCGGGATTGTGACAGTATTAATCCCGGGATTTCGGGATTGAGAAAGTTGAGCGTAGGCTTAAAAAAGCTCTCACGGCGCTCATTTTGGGAAATTTTCAAATTTCTGGGTTTTGGAAATCGACATGAAATTGTTAGAAAAATCCCAGGATTTCAAAATCGCCGAGCAAAAGTCTCTCAATCCCGAATCCCAGTTTTTACACAATTTTATGATGAATGTTTAATCTCGGAATTCCGACATCCCGAGATTGAAAGATTGTCAATCCCGAAATCCCGGAATCACAATAAGGGTCCGGAATTAAATCATTTCTACACAGTTATCGTAATATTACCAATACTTATAATCCCATCAAAGATATATTTGACGATCTTTTTATACGATAATATATTTTAAAACAAATTTAAAATAAATCAAAAGCAGCTAAATATTAAAGAAATTTCATAATTAGTTTTTGTACTTTTTTAATATTGTTCAATTTTGCTTTCAATTCTGTTTATAAAGATTAATCGAATAAAAAAGCAGCCATGAAAGTGTATATTTGGTCATTTCAACTGAAAATTCAATAATTTTCACAATGTGTCAAAATAATTGTGCTACTGGGGTCGCAGAATGTGGAACGGGTGTCATCTCGAGAGCTACAAAATAATTCCCACGCGCTCTCCAGTATTCGTCCACCCAATTTAATTTTATAGTACGTTCCCGCCACCTCCGCGGGGCGGGCGCCGCTCTGCCACCCTGCTACCCAAATTTACTGCCTACAATTTAGTGTGCGGACCTCTCGTGGTTTAATTAACTCATCATCCGTACATGCGGCAGAAGTTTTCATATTGGCTCCTTGCGGCCTAACTTCGTGACCTATTATTCAGATGTATACTAATTTATAGTATGTAGATACATATGTATATCACCGAGCAGTGCGATTAACTCAGTAAAACATGATAAAATACTATTCCAAAATGCTTACACAAAAAAATCTTTTTTTAATTAAAATATTTTCTAAAACTCTGTTTAACCCAGTTCTTAAAGGTTAAATAAAATAAATGTTCAATAAAGATAGGTAAATTAATTAAGTTCTTTTTAGACTTCGTTTATGAATTCTATGTACTGTTAGTGAAAATACTAAAACTCTATTTTTAATTATATTTTAAACATAAAATATATTTTAAAGTTGAAAGATCACACGAGAAAAACTCGATGAGAATTTATTGTAAGTGACTCGAGAATCGAGGTTAATTGACATCACAAAAACCTAAGTCTCAAATATAAATTGAAAATATTAAATTTGACGTTGACGTTACCTTAAATGAACCCAGACCCATCTGGTCGGTAGACCAATCTCTATCTAGACCACAGCGGGCGATTCTAATTCGGCGGTAGACTAAGAATAGTTGCCTCGTACTCAATAAGTTTATCCGATATAAAATGTATAGCACAAAACAATATAATTTTTAAATTAACGTCGGTAATATTTTCCACACATTCATTGATATAATAACTTCTTAACTACACATATCATCTTGCTTTCTTTGTAACCAAGACGGTTGTAAATAAATAGAAAATACATTTTATGTCTCAAACGCAGAACTCTCTACATCAAGATAATGGATAGATTCATTTGATAAGAAAATATTTCATAATGATTAATGAATTTCTTTTTCTGAACTCGTTCTTCAACGTTTTTGGCTATTTCAAATATTTTTTAAATCTATTTAAAAAAAGGTGCTGTTGACACATAGAAATTTATTGCCTTACACTGAAAAGTGTGTACAGATATTTCGGTGGCCTTCATCCGGATTGTCGAAGACTTGCAATAATTTTACATTTAAATATTTAAAAAAGAAATTGAGTTGTCATGGACCTATTTTGAACATAATATAATATTTATTTTCATTATTAGTCGACAAGATGTTGACTTCATGATTATTTATACCCAGTTGTTGTATAATCATTAAAGCCTCCGAAATACGATCACTTTTATTGTTTCATGTTTTAATGACTTATTTACTTCGATCATAAAAGCGATCGTAATTGAACAATACACGCTCACAATATCATTTACATCCAGTCGTATACAGATTGTAATATAGTGGTATAAAGCTGCCCTCTTTCACCCCACAGGGCGGGGTTGGGGTGTATGTCTGCCTGCCAAAATGTATTCCTTCAATTCTTCAAGTGGGATTTATTGTATCAAACCACCCCGTACTCTCGAATGCTCCATGAATGGTAAACATTTTTAGTAAAAAAAATTAAAATGATTGAAAATTTCGTCACATCTTTTATTCAAATTTTAGAAAAAAAAATGTATTTTACAACTTTTTTTATCGAGATTAGTAAAACGAATCAAAATGACCTTATCGTTAACTTGTGCGAAAGTCACTTTTTCGCTTCTATAAAAATATTAGATTCGTCGTTATCAACTTTATTTCAAACTGTAACATTGCCTTGTATATGCATAGAGTAAAAAAAAACGAATGATTCACCAGGATACGATTTGCAGAAGGAGAATTCGCTCCTTTATGACTGTTTTTTGTATGTTAAATACAGATTCTATACAATCCTGCGTCCCGTTTTGATATGAAGGTAGCAGCTATGAATAATAGATTTGAAGTTAATTGTGCCGAGAAAGAAAGATAAAAAATTTGTTTGCAAGGAAGAAATGTTTTAACTTGTATATATTTTTTTGTAATTTCAATTAAAAAAATATCTGGGTAATGGCTATTGCGCCAAATAAATATTTGGCGCAATAGCCAACGTGACCCAACGTGACGCCACGTGACCCAACTAGTTCCAACGTCTCTCCATAACATCTGACGTGACAAGGCGTTGTCTTGTACGTTTCCTAGTAATTTATTTTAAAATAATAATTTTAAATTATAAAGTACCCAATATAAAGAAAGGTTCGTATCATCTGCATATGAATAAAATCCCATCTTGTTTGAGCCTTTGATAAAAAAGTGAATCGCCTAAAAAACTAAACATTTTTTTGTTGTTCTTCAAGATGGTCGTTGTTTTATTTGGTTTTCTGCGTAAACAGATTGATTAGCTTGCATCAACCGGAGTGAAAACGTACATTAGTCTTTTGCAGTATAAAATAAAACCTAAGAGAAAAATGCTATACTCACATATTATACGAAGCGATTTCTCAGAGCGCAAAAGTTTACGCAAATTATGTATAAAAGCATTGTGGTATGTTTCGCTTTGAGTAGAGTAATGTATACGTATTTTGGCAATTATCGGTTAACATATATCATATTATTAGACTTCCGAAATTAAGGACGTATTGTAAAATTGATTTGCTGCACTTAAATAACATTAATAGCGTTTAATGAACGAAGTACTACAGAAGCAATTTATTTATTCTTGAAAATAATATTATATAAAAATACAAAACGATGAACCATTTCCATACATATTTTTTTACTTTCTTATTATTTTTTCAATGAATTATGTTGTTTTTTGGCTTTTGAATTTCATAAATACAATCCAAAATATTTTTGATGGATTCGGCGGTAACATAGTGGAAATTCGTTATTTTATAAAATTAAATTTAATAATTCTGTATGAAATTCAAAAAAAATCTTTGTAGAGTAAAAAAAAATGTCATGAAACGAAATGTTTATTTAAAGGTGTAAAGGTGTGCCGATTAAGGTAAAACGGTTGGATACCATTAAAATGATTTAATGATCAACCGTCGTTTTATTGATATTTTTTCAGTTACGCTTTTGGATATTATACATACCATTTTTTAAACTATCTAATAGCATTCCTCTTGTTATTAAATTAACGAATAATATACATCAGACTGTTCAGAAACCTAGTATTTCCTATAAACTTATGATTACATTTAATTGTCTGTCAAAAATGTAACAAAATATCACTGGCCGATAATAACAATATTACCCTTTACTATTTTTATCGTTATCAATTGAAAACGATGTTTGAGCCAAAGCGTATAATGTTTTTCTTTTTAACGTCGATATTTTATAAAGGCAATAAAAAAATTTGTTTTGTATATCGATGAGATTAGTGAATAAGTTTACGATAATGGCTTTTTTATGTTATTTTTCGCGCTGTTTGTTTTTGGATTGGTTGGAAATAAAACATCGTTTAATATTGTCATTGTTTTCATTTAGGTAAAATATTCCTGACAACATTGTTATAAATTGATCATGTATATATTTTTTTCAATATTAGGCCGTGGTAAAAGTTAGTCACTGTTTATCTATACTCTGCTATTTATTAAGTATGCAGATTTTAAATTTCGTGCGATTTGCGATGGCGTTGTTTTGTATTAATTTTGTGTCGAAAAATATAATTTTATTTTGTACAGTTGCATATTTGAATGCTTTTGTCAATGACTACCAAAGGTAGTATTATTTTACTAAGTAATATAGTATTTATATTTAGTAAGAGTCACAAGGATCGATAATTGTATAAACTTCACACCGTACATTGTTTTACACATACAGTAGACGAAAAACCAAAGTTGAATTACAGCAATGAAGCTGGTATCCTAATACTTTTCGCTAGCGTAACATTCTCATCAAAATATTTTGGCAATTTGTTTTTTTTGTTGTTGTATTTAATCTAATTCAAAAGAACGTTGTCTATCGATTGTAATTCAAATTGAATTTGAATCGTTCAAACTATGTACATTCTCACAGATTTTGTCACTAACGACCCGGGTTTCGCCTTTCGGCATCTTCAGGCATTCAAGTGCACGGATGAACTTGAACTCAAGTTCACTTGAAGTATACTTGGTTTATGTTTTATCAGTTGACAATGCTCACAATCATCGTAGCAGGTCCAAATATAAATAGATATTGTGAAATTATAATAGTAAAAACAATGTGTATTTTTTTTATAAATATTTTGTGTTTTGATAAGTTTATCTCAATTTTTAAACCAACATCAATTCTATCAAAGTGTATCGTGTTTTAAAATACTGCTCACCAGCGTAGCTTAGAAAGTTTCTCAAATGCATAGTTAATGTACTCTGTGGCACATAGCGGCGCTTCTTTATCACATATTTACGAAAAGCTTGGCTGTATGTACTCTAACGTTGTACATAGGTAAAACGGCGGCTGGCAAAACCGTCGGAAACCTCAAATATATCTCCCATTGTTACGGTGCACGCTCCACTCCACAAGTTCCACAAACATCTCTCACAAATTTCCCATTTCACCGACAAACGATGCACAATTTTTCGCCGGTTTAACTGCCGCTACTGCACCGCGTCCCTTTTTGATGCGACGCTGCTACGGTAATACGTAGCAGACGGACAAGTCTACGACGGAAAGCTTTGCAATCAATTTTTAAAAAGCTTTTACATCTTCTGACTTGTGTCACGAAAGATCTGCATTATAAATCTAAAATTTAAATATATTTCCATGTAAAAAATGGTTCAGTGTAGTCAAACAACATATGCATACATAAAATTAATTATATTAATAAAAACACAATAATCCTTTGTACTTCATTCCACTTTATTTAATATGTCAGGACCGGTTTCGCTCATTGCGAGCATTGTCAACTGATAAGAAATATAATTTAACAATGCTATTTATACAAAATTGAAAAGTTATACACAACAATGCCAATTGTTGTGTATAACCTCTAACATGTAATCAAAAAATCATCAAAGAGTAATAAATTTATAGTAGTATACTAAAGTGGTAAAGATACTTTGATAGTGAACACTCTAAATGCGAGAACTGCTTGTTATTCTGTTGGTCAACAACTCTTTTTCGAAAAGATTAGGGAAAAAACAATATGGCCATGGCAACTAATCTCTCACTTAGCCTCGTTAATTTTAAGATAGGAATGGCGGAGAGGGAATTTTTAGACATCACAAACACCCATACTATTGAACAGAAATCAATAAATCGATTGAAATAATTGTGTTCGTACTGGGACTTGCAGCTGTGAGATTCGTCATGGAAGCCAATGACTTTGATCACAACGTCACGGACTCGACAAACTTACTTTAATTATAACAGATTTAAAATATCAAAGTATTTTAGCTCTAAAGTTTTTAATAATTTATGCGTTGATAGCTATTTCGGCATTCGCCATCGTCAGAACTATGTTTAAACTTATATTTTTCTCAGCTATATATACTGGCTCTGAAGAGATACACAATGCATCAAGTTATTCACTCTAACATCCTAATTATTATTACAATATTACACTTATTACATGTGATTCTAGTGTTTCAAAGAACGATAAGCAATCTGCGTTTTTTTTTCTTAAAACATTAATTAGGATAAAATTAAACTGATATTAATTATTAATTAATAATAAATATCACTTTTTTTAAAGCAGTTATCGTTATTAGCTTAAGCCAATCGCTTACTATATATAAGAAATCTAGATGTGAAGTGAGCCAACTAGTGAAATGATAAAACTTTTTTAATGGACTTTTAAAAGTACAATCACGTCTTCATTTGGTGTTTTGATGGATTGCATATTTTTATTTTACGGAGATAACACCATTGCAATGTGTTTCAACTGAGGTTTCTTCGTTTTTACGATACTTTAAGATGTCTTAAATATTACCACGCATCTAACTTTTCTTTTTCTGAAAAACCACTTGGTCAACTTCACCTCTAATGGGCCCTTATATTTGATACTACTTCAATCAAGTTTTATTGTGAGTGCTCATGAGCATAACACCAACCTTATTTTTTTTTAAATTTTACCTGCTATAGACGTTGTCATTGAATGCATTTTATTTTATTTTATTCGGCATTGAAAACACAGCTTTCGACGAATTGTCGGCCTAACACCGTATGCAGCTGGGTGCACTTTTTAAGGGCGCAGCATCTGCGACGTCGGTGAGCCGATTTGACAAGTGTCATGAAACGACGCGCTGCATTTGTCAGCCCTCTACGATGCAGACTCTTTCGTAGACCCGTGTAACATCCGCTCGTTGCCATTTTTGAACGGGATAACGAATTGCAGCGTATTTCCACGAGGGCGCCACCGTAAAAGATACAATACGTCATTTAAATAGCGGTACTTTGTTTTTTTTTGCTGTTGTATCAGGTGTACTTGTGGAGAGTATTCTGAGTATCCATCTCGACGATTTGAGTTTATTCATACGAATTTCGGTTTTTACGGCCACTCATTGATGTTTGTTTTATTACAATGCTAGTGAAATCAAGTTCAGTTGTTTTGTATTGTTGAACTTGGTTGTTAACATATTCTGTTTCTTTCAATCACTTGCTTAAATTCCACACGTCTTTTTACAGTTTTTCAAAGTAAACGTGATATTTCTAAAAAAAAACCGATATATCCACGTTATAATGTTTGTAATAAACGATGTTTATGTATTTTTTATGCCCATGTCCGCTCCCAATGTGGAAGTACTATTTGTTACTCAGTTGCTCAATCTCCATTTTTCAAAGAGAGTAGGGATAGAAGGGTAAGACTAAGATTAGACTAGTGTTTAGCTAATCGCTCTCGCTACGCCCGTTTTAGTGTAGGATGAGTGGGACGAAATTTTAAGATATAACAAACATCCATATAATTTTTAACCTTTGCCGACAAACAAATAATATAATTCTTGAAACTACTTACTACTCAAATCTGTTGGCATTCCCATGGGCTTATCCATTTCGTCAGCAATGGCTTTGGACTCAGTGATGCATTTATTTCTTATATAAACACGAAACTTTCATTTACTAAGCGTCAGTTCAAGTTCATCCGTGCACTTGAATGCCTGAAGATGCCGAAAGGCGAAACCCGGGTCGTTAGTGACAAAATCTGTGAGAATGTACATAGTTTGAACGATTCAAAAACATACATCCATAATTTCGGACAGAAATCCATAAATTGATTGAAAAATCAATTTATAAAAACTGTATGTGAATAAGTTTAAACGATTATTTCATATGCTTTTTTCGGGCTTTATAGATATATCTAAAAAAAATGTTACGATATAAATTACTTACATTTTTGCAGGATTTTTACATGTGGGCACCAGTTATTTTTTTAGACGCCTAATATTAACAGTGATCAGAATATATAAGTTATGTTATTTTTTATCACAAGAAGAAGTTATTTATCATTCATTTTTTGCTTTTGTGTTGCTTCACATAATTGTACTAGAAATTCGGGCTGTAAAAAATTGCCTTTATTCTAAAAATTATAACTTTGTTAATTAAGTTTTGTTTTAAATTACAGGTAAGCCACCAAATCAGTCATTCACGACCGACGGGACATAAGCACCATTGTTGGCTACCCTGAAAGGTAAATTTGCTTTTCGCCTTTCGTTTTACGTAAATGTTTAATTAGGCTTTTTTATTAGTTAAAGTGAGTTTAAGGGGACATTCATATACGCGTGTAAATCATACTCATAATTAACGTCAAAATCAACAGAAAATATTACACGCTTATAGACTTAAGCACGCTATTTGTGTCCTTCTTCATACACTGTGACATATTATATATATTTAACGCGTTAGATGATTTCAATATAGTAAAAGGACAGTTGATTTAATGACGGAAAAAAAATATTCGAAACGATAAATTTTTACTTGAATATAGAACTTTTTTTAAATGCTTAATAAAAGATTTGTTTATAACACCATTGATGTATATCATGTATTTCAACGCTTGACATATATTGATTGAATATGAATTTTCTTAGTAGAACTCCATAGTGATGAGGTAACAAAAAATATCAAAGTATTTTAGTTCTGCAAATATTATTTTAAATATGGTTGATAGCTAGCTCACTGTTAGGTTGTTCATTGTCAATACTTGGTAAAAAGGCATTATAATAAGAAAAACACAATATTCCTTTGTACTCATTTCCACTTTTATTTACCAACGTCAGAACCGGTTTCGCTCTAGAGAACATTGTCAACTGCTAATAAATATAATTTTACAGTGTTATTTACACAAAAACAAATTGAAATAAAAACCTTTTAAATAAATACACCTTTTTATTTAATTTTGTTTTTGTATAAAAAGCACTGTTAAATTAATATTCTTATCGGTTGATAATGCTCGGCATGAGCGAATCCGGTCCTGATCTTGGTAAATAAAAGTGGAAATAAGTACAAAGAAACATTGTGTTTTTCTTAATGGTTGATAGATATTTCGGATTATGCCCTCATCAAAACTATGTTTAAACTTATATTTACTGGCTTAGAAGAGACACACAAAACGCCCATTAGTCCACTCTAAAATTTAATTAATATTGTAAAAAAATCTCCTTATCTACGTTTCTCACCTATTAGCGTTTTTTCTTCTGTTTCATCAAAAAAATAAAATGGGGTGTTTAAATTGTACAAATATAAATTTTTCTCAGCTGCTTTATTCGAAGTTTATATTATGTTCCATATTATTGGAAACGTAAATGTTTTTCTAAAAACTGTCAATGCTGTCACTATACTCGGTTTATTTTCCCACTATATACAATTGTTTATATATTTGATGTCTCCTCCCGTGTTTTACTACGCATAGCACTAATCCGGTTAATTGACGTCGTGCGTGCGTGCCCCATTATCAGTTGGCATTTTTCCTCGCAAATCCCAAGATGCCCCTTTAAATGCCGCACATAATGGAGTTGTCATAACTGAAAATGACCACAAAAATCTTGTCAACTTTATTTATGACATTAATGCGGCGAAGTGGGCTCGTGCGGATTAGAGCAACCGGAATAACTACGTATATTGTGGCTTCGAGTGTTCCATATTAATTTATTTTACTGAGGACACTTGGGCAAGTGAAATATAATATTAATAAAATAGTATTTCATTTTAATAGCAACAAATTTAAAACAGATAACTGTTCAGATTATTTGTTTTTTTATTTTGTTACTTGGTTCGATTCAAGTTGTATTAAATTTGAATCATTCAAATTATGTACATTCACACAAGTTTCAGGCGTTCAAGTGCACGAATGAACTTGAACTGACGTTAAGTAAATGAATGTATCGTGTTTATATAAGAAATAAATGTATCGCTAAGCTTAAAGCCATTGCTGGCGAAAAGGATTAACATTGGAAATGGCTACAGATTTGAATAGTTGGTAATTAAAAAATATATATTTACTTCCATAAAGGGTATAAGAGTGGAGAATTTGGCAGATTTAACTGCTCATTCAAATCCGGTGAGCTTTTCGATTGTGCTATATTTATTTCTAAAATTTCCAGGAAACATAGTTTATGGGCGTTCGTATTTGGGTGCAACATTTTAATCCCTGGTTCGTCATTGAACACGTGGCTTTCTAAAATTAAGTGATTGGCAAAAGTAGGTGTATCTTTCTTTAATATAAAGGCAGCCATGTTCTCTGACAATCTAGTTTTTAATGTTCTTTCAGTTTTTCCGGTATAAGATTTCAAGCGTTATTGTTTCTTTCGGTTCCAGCTCGGTTGAGCTATGGAGATCGTGAAAATTGTCGACGATATTTTTGTTTGGTATGCCCGAGAAGCAGTTCGTTATAAAAGTGAATAAATATATGGAGAAAACCATAAACTAAAATGTCAACGAATGTTTCCTCATTACATCCGAGATCTCGCTATTTCCGTGATCGTAATAACCGAGTTCGACTGTATTTTAAAATTGTTCCGCAAAAGGTAGCGTGCATGAAAATTAAATTCCGACTCAAAATCTAATCACATTTTCAATTAATATTTTAACGTAAAATTACAGGTTGTTAATTAAGAACACATCTGCTGATTTCTGACACGCGCGTTATATTTTGGACATATCACATACATTTGTTAATAAAATATGCCGTGAGGTGTAAGGGGGTCGGTGTTATGGACACGTAATAAATTTGGCGAGGGCCTCTGGGCCGCAGGTCGGGCTATTTATGTGTCGCTATAATGAGAAAATTTCTCGTGCCTCCAACTAATATGAAGGCAGTTAGGTGCTTACTTGGCGTTGTAGTGGAAGGTTTTAATTTTGTAATCCGTATAAGCACTTTGGTGAGTTCCTGTTGTCGAATTAATATATATTGCAGACGACTGTTCAACACTGATTATTTAAATTTAAATCTCAGCAGATACTTTGTACAAGTTGTGTTATTTAAATAGATTTACGCAACATGATTTTTTGAACAAAACTTCGCGCACTGTATATACTTCATGACTGAGTATACAGGTACAAAATAATTACTACGAAACTGGATTGATATCGTCTACCATACATCGAAATTTATGAAAAAGTAACATTTATTAACTGCGACGATGTTTCGAAATCCTAAATGAATAGATCACTTTTAAGGTGTTCACTGTCAATACTTGGTGGAATGGCATTATAATAAAAATAATAAAACATTTTTAGTACTTTTTCCACATAAAATTTATTAGATCAGGACCGGTTTCGCTCATCGCGAGCATTATCAACTGATAAGAAAAATACAAAAACAGTGATATTTATACAAATTTAAATTGAAATAAAAAGGTGTAAGCAACTATTAACAATTTAAAGGATTAGCAAATTACATTATAATTACACAAAATTAAAATGCTTAACACCCATAACAATTAAAAACTCATCATCAAAGAATAATAAATCTAAGTGGCAAACGATATCAATTATAAACACAATTAAAATTTGGGAAATTTTTACTTTAGTAATGTAGTGTTTCACTTTGTGTAAAAATTTCCCAAATTTTAATTGTGTTTATAATTGATATCGTTTGCCACTTAGATTTATTATTCTTTGATGATGAGTTTTTAATTGTTATGGGTGTTAAGCATTTTAATTTTGTGTAATTATAACGTAATTTGCTAATCCTTTAAATTGTTAATAGTTGCTTACACCTTTTTATTTCAATTTAAATTTGTATAAATATCACTGTTTTTGTATTTTTCTTATCAGTTGATAATGCTCGCGATGAGCGAAACCGGTCCTGATCTAATAAATTTTATGTGGAAAAAGTACTAAAAATGTTTTATTATTTTTATTATGAATAGATCACTTTTAATTATAACATCACGAAATTCGTATTCCGGTTTTAACATTTTAATTTTTCTCTGAAAGTAATTGGAATTTTTCCTCAAATATCCAAAACAACCCTCGTTTTCCACAGGGCCGTATTCTAATTTAGGCAAACAAAACACACAATAATTAATCTGCGCGCAGATTTTTATTACGAGATAAGGCCAACGAAAATAGCTTTACAACATGCCGTTACGCGACCATGCTTTTTCTTATCAAGAAATAAATTTCACGCTGGCAATTATAAATTTTGCCCCCTACCAGTCTCGATACTGCAAGTAAAGCACTTCTCACACGGCACAATATCGTAGTAGATTGTTTCATCCAGCTTCGTTGTGAAAAAGAATTGTACAATACAATATTGTAATTTATATATTTCGCATGTTATTTTTTAGTAATTCGCTGTTACTATAAAATCAAACGGGATTTGTAAAGAATAAAATATGATGTCAATTGTCAAACAACAAATATATGCTAAAAATATTGTATATGCCAATGCTCACGCTACTATTTTGACTTCGTTGACGTTAACTAAACATACAGAAATATGCTTCTTTGACAATATTCGCTACCTATGTGAAGTATATAGCTGCTACGAGATTCCTCCATGATTCCCTGTTTTACGTCAATTGCTTTGTTTCTTCCCAAGACTTCCGCCGAGTGCCCGACGGTCGTCCAGGATGCCGGAATCGGAAGAAAAGGCAAGAAAGGTTGAGGCTTAACGAAGGCATCCGCAGCAAGTCGCCAGCTCCAAAATGTCTCACCGTCTTGTACGTTCCCCAATACAAAAGTTACATTAGGGTTCCTCACGAAATCAATCCACGTCACCCCTTGTGTCTAACACAAACTTGTTTTCTTGAAACCTTATAATCTTGAATATACTATTGAAACAATACTGTAAAATATAATATGACTTGCTGTTATCTATTATGCCAAGTATAAAATATACAATAGATAAAAAAACATCTTCTTTGTGGTATTTTTCTTCTTATATGAGCTCGTTCGTATGTGACAGGCTTTGGAAATTTAGTGTCCGTCCCGGGTCGCAATATTTTCCACTCGATAGCAATCTGCAGCTCGCCAAAACGTTTTATTAAAATAATATACACCGCCCCTAAAACAAATGAAGCATTGCCCTTACAGAACACATCCCTTATCTGATGGCAATTTTCCTTTTTATGCCATTAACCCCATGCTTTATAATTATCGTGGGTACCCCATCATCAGACCCTATCTGTAGTCTTCTTTTCCCTTCGACCACTCGACGTCAATTTTGGTGGCTTTGTTTAAATTCTGATGTTGTTTGTAAAAGAATGTTGAATAATATATCTGTAACACTGAAACTGCGTAAAAAATAAAATTTCCCATCATTTGAAACAGGCAAAATCATACCTGCGAAATGAACAAATTGATAGTGTATAATTTTTAAACTGTCAACATGTCACAGATTGATAGGGATCTAAAATTAGTTTTAATTGGTATCGTTATTTAGTACGATATGAGTACTTGGATATGTTTTGATTATTCAAACTACAACAGATCATTATTTTAATTCAACTCAATTCTTCTCAACAATTCTTATACCAATAATTTGTTACTCAATTTAAGATTTCGACATAAGCCTGGTGGAATTTCAATATCAAATTTGAATCGTTCAAATTGTGTATATTCATGCAATTTTTGTCGCTAACGACCCGCTTTTCGCCTTTCGGCATCCGTGCATTCGAATGCCTGAAGATGCCGACAGACGAAACCCGGGTCATTAGTGACATAAATTATGTAAATGTACACGATTTGAACGATTCAAATTTAAGTTTATTGCACCTTGTGATTATTCTTACTAAAGCTTACGTCAATAGCGCTGTATCGATTTAAATTTTTATCAGTTGATGATGTCCGTTATGAGCAATATCGGTCTTTATCTTTACTAAAAGTATTTTAAATTAGTACTTTTATAATTAATATATATAATAATATATATATAATTAATATATATAATAACTGTTTTGCCTTTTGACATCTTCAAATTTGAGTGTACGGATAAAATGAACTGACGCTTGGTTAATAAGTGTATTGAGTATGTTTGAGGATATAATTTATTATCACTAAGTGAAAAGCTATTGATGTCGATGTGGATTAATTTTACTTGTAATATTTTAGTAAGTGTAGAAAATTTGAACGATTCAATTTTAACTACATATATTAAATCTAAGTCAAGTACGACATTGGCAATGTGTCCGATCTATCGTTGTTATACTGGTTGTATTTTTCTTTCAATTTGAAGCTTTGGATTCGTTTCGATCTGGCTAATCAAATTTTCAATTATTTCTCATTTCCGATGAACAGTTTACGTCTAGACTGCTGCCATGAAAGCCGAGCAAGTGCTCCGCTGTATCGTAAGTTTTGAACAATAAAGCATGAACGTAAACCAGGTTGTCGTTTTCAAAGCTTGTCACAGCATGTCTGTGCTTTCAATGCTTCCTTTTCAGAAAGCTGTTTCAGGAAAGCTCCAGTCGAAAGTCGGAAATTTATAGTCCCCCGCTGACTGCATGCAACAATATCGGCTCGGAGGCACCCACTTTATATTTTCATCGAGAAGAAAGTACCATCACTTTATGACTGTGAATTTTGCATATTTAACATACTTGGAAATATATTCGATAATTAAATGTGAATCAAATTTCAATCATTTTAATGGTTATAATGTGGGTAATATTATTATTCATTATAATCGACAGCTGATCACTCTGCTAGATAATAGCATCTAAAAATAAATCATTTGTAGCTTATCGGTTGTAAATGCTCTTGACAAGCATTAACAAATTTTAGTATCAATGTGTATTCTTAATATATAAATATATAAGTATGGAATCAGTTATACAAGAATATTTTTTTTAAATACATTGTTTTTCATAAGTATTAAGGTAAAATATATCCACATATTTAGTTATACATTTTTTTATTAGGTGAGTTTATAGCTATTTCGGCGTGCGCCGTTATCAAAACTATGTTTAAACTAGCATATACTCAGCTATACTGCCTTAGAAGAGATACACAATACATCTTGTTATTTTCTCTAACCTCCTAATTTATATTACAATTATTACATTTATTAAACTTGACTGAAGTGTTTCTAAGGACGATAACAAGTATGGGATTATTCAAGGTAAATTAAATTAAACTGGTATTTCTTACAATAGAGTTCTACTAAATGAATGCCAATTCAATCAATGCATTGCTTTCCCACCAAAAGTTGACAGTGGACTATTTCAAATATATCCAGATAAGGTATATATCAACAAAAGTTTTCTACTTGAACTGTTTGTTACTTAGCTATCAGAGTTGGGACTTGATTTATTTATTTATATTTTTACTTTTAACTGCTGGGTATCTGTAAATACTTGATAAGGCTTGGATATTATTTATGTAACCCTGCGTAGAAGTATTTTATTTTTGACCAAATATATTCAATTGATTCCTGATGTGAGATATTATGATCATAGTTTCACTACTTTTATATGTTAATTCAACACATTTCATACTCTTCAAGTTTTGTGTAAAAAGTTGTACATAGAGGTTTTAAATTGTCTCTGTACATAAAAACCTACGCGCCACCATAACTGGAGACAGTGGAAACTATTTGCAAGTCAATAAAGGCCCTGTCACTAAGGCCTACGTCTCAGAGTTGTCCTGTTAGACTTTTACCGAGTACTTAAGGCTTAAGAATAAAATTGGACTCTTTAATTACTACACAAATAGGCAGTTGTCTCAAAGGATACGCGCCATAACGTTAATTGTGAAGGATTTTAGCAGGGCAGCGTGTCTAAAAGAAAACACAGGCTGTCTTTCGACAGTTAAGATCTTTTCAAAAAAATATTTTGAATAAAAGAATAACTTATTTTTTCTCATTTTTGCACTTGATGTTTCCTTGGAATGTCAACTTTATTCATTCCCTAAAATATGTTTTATGTACAGAAATAAGACAACGAAACGTCTCATTTTTTTATGTAACTGAATTTATTCAACATTTTTTCTGTTGGTGTGGTGCGTATGTAAGTACTACTTAAATCTTAAAAAATGTCTAAAAAGTAACATTTTTTCTGAGTTTGCCAATCATTTAATAGAAAATAATCATAATTTTAATCAGATTTGTAATTTAGAAATACTCCACCGAGTAAATAAAAAGGGTTTAAAGATGAATAGCTTAGAATTTTTAGAAATTAATAATGAAAATAAAAGAAATATTATTAAATAATATTCTTAATAGCACAGGTGGTTCTTCATTACTTAAATTGTTTCCAATTAATAGAGTAATCACCAACCTAGCTGATTGATTGCAGCTCATTAGTTTAATAGTTTGTAATATTTAACGTCATTAGTAGTATGATTAAATTTGTTTTCACTGTTTCGATTTTATAATCCCCTCTTTGCTTCCCTTAAAAAGGAAAAATCCCAATCTGATTGATTGCAACTCATTAGTATCATTATTTGTTTGCTTTATTTCGATTCTACACCCCCCTCCTTGCTCCTCTTAAAAGGAAAAAAACCCAAAACTCCATTTTGTAATTTCATAATTTTAAAATGTTAGAATCAATCTTGCTTTATTACTTAAGCAAACTATGCGATAGTAAGTCTGAAGATGCCTCTGAAAGAGAAGAAACACGTGTCACAGTTACGTGTCACACAATACGTGGAATAATCAAAGTTAATTTAAATTTTCTCTTAAAAAAGTGTTTTAACGCGAACTAGTGTTCATTCTGACACACTCGTTTCTTTACGAGACGGATCCAAAACTGTAGCTCTCAATGTTCGTTATGCGATTTCATTCGCAATATCCGGCAGAAATTTACTGTCATATTCTGAAACATCGAATCAATATATGTTCTGGAATCTAGCAGGATTATAAAAAATAATAAATAGCTTTGATAGGTTCGACGGTAACTTTATGGAAGTTAATTATTAATATTAAATTCAATTTGATGGCTTTATTATTTAAACTGTAGTGCTACAACTTTTGACAAGTGTTTTACCTATTTGAAAATCATTATCAAACGATCGCATATATTATAAATAGTTTTCATTGGGTTTTACCACACATAATCAAATTAATAAGTTTTTAATTAGTACTATCAATGTGCTTATCTTAAAGTCTTCGCTGCGTCCAGTAGAAAAGAAAAAAGCCGACTTTTATTATGTAATTTATAACATAAAATTCGAATCAATTAAGTATTAGTTTATTTGTAAACGCTGCAATTCGCGTTAGCTGTAGCACTACAAGTGGAATAACAAAGTTATCTTATTATTTAATAACTGATTCAGCATCACTCTGTAAAATATAAAATATACAAACTGAACAAACCTAAATTTAAATAACTTAATATTTCTTGATAGAAACTTGTTTTAATATAAATAATTATTCTACGTTATTCAGTGAACATGTTCTATGGCGAAACGTTTGTACACTTAATTTAATATGTAACCCTCCGATCGCTAAGCAGTAGATAACTAAATATACAATACTAACCGATAATGTTTATAACAAGTTGTTTATGTCTGATAAAAACGGGACAGTCTGTATGTCTCTCAATTCTCCAGTATAATGATACGTTTTTCGCTAAATTAAAAACAACTAAAGTGAGGCAGTTTGTTTAAAATACGCGTTTGCAATTAATTGGACTTTGCTGGGATTTTTTTAGTTCACGTTATTTGTTAATTCGTCAAAGTGGGCAAAGTACATTTTCAGACTCATTAAATTTCATTACATTTTCAAGTTGCGTAAATGACTGCATGCAAATGTGCGCGATTAATCTAGCCTTTTTGGGATAAATTTCGTCAGACAATTACATTTAACAATTATATTTGTCCAGCTACGCAATAGAAGAAGTTCAAGAAAAAACAGCTATAAAAATATCACTTTAAGGATTATTCACTGTAATATTTGGTGGAAAGGCATTATATTAAAAAAATATACCTTTGAACATTAAATCTACTCTCAATGTCAATCATATGTACTCTCAACAGATTGGGGATAAACGATCAAGAAAGAAACATTTTTCTTAACACGTATGTGCATAGGTACCGAAACGTTCAAGAAAAGATCAAGGATCGATGGGGTAGAAAGCTGATCGGGATTCCGTCCAACTCTGTGATCTTAAAATCCCAGGATTGTGACAGTACTAATACCGGAATTTCGGGATTGAGAAAAATACAGAAAGTTTAATATTTGAATATTTAAAATTAAAAAAAAAATATTTGACATTACAGCTTATGCCAATGTGTCAAATATTTTGAAGTTGAAAGATCATACGAAATATACTCGATGACAATTTTTGAAAGTCACATGAGATTTTCTCAAGGATAATTGACTTTACAAACACTCAAATCTCAAATTAAAATTGTACAAATCTAATTTGACATTGACCTTACCGGGAATCGAACCTAGACCCACCAGATCGGTAGAGCAAGCTCTAACCAACTAGACCACAGCTGGCGAAGTCTAAAAACAACATTACCAAGATATTTTTGGTACTCAACAAATGGTTGAAATAAATAGAATTTTGCAATTGTTTTCACTCTCATTTTTCTTAAATTTCCTTTCAAAACACTCAACCCATTAAAAGACTATTGGGTGGTCTCAGTGCTCTGTGCAAAAAAAATCGACTAGCTCGTCCAATATATCATGACCTCTAGAGATCGTCGTTACTAGTTTGGATTTCTCAATTTGACATTCACTGGCCAAATCATCATCATCACTGTCATCGTCTTTGTTGAGCACAGCTTCCACAATATCACTTTCTGTAGGAAGCTCAGAAGTTATCAACTACTCGTTAATTCGACCGAACCCGGTGCCATCGGTCTAGTTAACTGCCCAGTCGGATTTTATTGCTTAAGGTCGAAAATGTTGTTTTTAAACGATCGACATATCAACAGTTTTAAGATAAAAATTTACGATATTTTTGTTTGGTATACCCGAGAAGTAGCTCGTTAGAAAAGTGAATAAATGTATAGAGAAAACCATAAACTATTTTTTTTATATATAAAATTCCACCCTTTTTGCTTGCAGGACTCGTACGTCAAAGGTCAAACTGAAGTGCTGTCCAAACTTGTCCACCGCTCGTTTCGTAACGTTAATGTAAAATTGATGTCCGAACTTTTTTATTATTGTTTTACTTATCATTTCTAACAAAAACTTTGAACAAACTAAATTTTACAACCTTTCTTATACCGTGTCACAAAATTCACTTTAAACCATGTTCACACTTAAATTTCAACAATAGAATATCGCTTAAGAGCTTTTTTGTGCCTTTTGCCAGCATTAACTTTGGCTGATATCATCCACCTAAAGCTTAATGGGTCTCAGTTTCATAATCACTTCACGTTGACCCTGTGACCTTGGCGCGTAATTCTTGTGGCGACCTCTACAGCGGGAAATTTTGTTAACCCTCCCGAAACTTATGAGAAATTTGTAGTCATTAAAAATTTATCCACGGGTGTATAAAGCAACGAACTTCTCGAATTTTATATAGTATTTTTAGTTTTGAATTGTTGGTTCATTTGTGGTTGTCCATTCAAATCTTTAATTTAAAAAGTAATTACGAAATATTGACAAAAAAAATTACCATGTCATACAATGCAAATAAGATTTTAGTTTCAATAAAATTAAATTTTTGGTCGGAATAAAAGTATTATACGGTCAGATTTTTATAACCATTTTGGTTAGGTTAGGTTAGGTTTTTTCAATTTCATTTAAATTATGACTATTTTATATAAATTCTGACCAATGTAATATAAATTCAAACTAATGTGATAAAATAATGACCGAACCTGTCTTAAAATTCAGACCGGAAAAATACGATCCAATCTTATGTAATAAAATATTTTAGCTGAACTAACAACGCGACGAATCTTTTACTTCGGTTATAATTTATAACAGATTATAATGTATACAATTCATAAAAAGGAATTGATTCGTTATGAAACATTGAATGTTATAATTTCACTTTTAATGGTTCAAGAAAAAGAACATAGAAACATGATATAAATATATAATATATTTTTTTATTAAAAATTAGGATGGTGGATTAAGTATGTCAATATGGTGTATATCTCTTATAAATCATTAAATTTACGTAAGCAAAATAAAGTTTAAACATAGTTTTAACGATAGCGTGAAGCCGAAATTTATAAATATCAGGAAATCAATATTTTTTTTCGAACTAAATACTCGTTAGTTAAAATCACGTTATTGTATCCCTTATATTTGTTTTACATACGACTACCATAATTACATAAGAATCTAACGAGTTGTGATATTGCGATGTACAAATGTTATTCACTTCCATAAGTACCTACTAGGGATGACAACTCGGGTATCGAGTAATCGGGTATCTGTCATATTTGCTATACATATTTAAGTACTGCAATATTCTAAATTTTCCACCCAATTATTCGTTTATAACTTAACGATGGTTTGACTTTTGTTTTTTTTAATTGAGAAAAAAAATACTTTTTTTTTTAGCCATGTCCGCTCCCAATGTGGAGCATATGGACTCCTAATGGAGTTTATCTCAACAGAAGTGTTTCTACGAGAACTGCTTGTTACTCAGTTGCTCAACCTCTCTTTTTCCAAAGAGAGTAGGGATAGAAGGATAGGGGTTAGGACAGGATTAGTGGTAAGCTAATCGCTCTCGATACGCCCCGTTCGTAGGATAGGATGGGTGAGAGGGGGGAATTCAAGACATCATATACACCCACCGCCTTTGAACAGAAATTCATAAATCGATTGAAAAATCAATTTATAAAAACTGTCCGTATCGGGATTTGAACCCGGGCCCTCCGTAGCCGAAGCCAACAACGTTGACCACTCGACCACACAGGCGGCTTTACTTTATTAGGTTAAATTAAAATTGATTGTAATTTTGATATCTCACTTATAGTAAGTTTAACTGAAGTACGTGTTACAGTTTGTAACACAATCAGTACGTTTCTACCGAGAATTGACAGTTAACATCTTAAAAGTCATGTACATAGTTATAAGTGAAGATTTCACTATTGATTTTTTGTATACAAGTTTATATTTATTTCACACGAAAAAAAATCAAAGCAATGCGTGGAAAACAAGAATATAAAAACGATAGATTCAAAATTAACCAGAAATTTATTTTTTTAACACAAATCACTGATAAAATCATTACAGATTGTGACGCGTGTTTTGCTTATTTGGGTGGCATTGTCAGACTCATTGTCAAAATTGTCAAATTTAATTTGATATTAAAAATGAATTTACACCGTTAATCCGTTGGCTGAATCCGTTGAAAGAAAATACATTTTTGTACGTCGAAAACTTATACTCGGGTATTGTAAAAAACGGTCTACTTCTCATGCCTAGTACTTACCTAAACCTCGTCGAACGGGTTAGTTGGAAAGCGAGCTGTTTGAGATTTGGTAATCTCGGTGTAATCACGCCATATTTCCCGATAACACCTGCTGAGACTGGCTGCCGAGAGGATTATCCACCACAACTTCAATTACAGCTGCCACTGGAAGCCCGGTGTCTTTGTTCTCGACCTTAGTTACGCCTTAATTTGGTCTTGGATGTGCTTTAGAATGTGACATATCCATAATGGTCTGGATGTCTTGGTTTATTTTTATCCTTCCAGTATAATAGATAATTAGCTACAATTATTTTAAAGTGGAATTTAAATTTTCTATAAAATTCGGTTCATTTAAAAACCGATATTTTTTCACAAGCATTCGTAATATTTAAGATATTTTATTTTAATGCTGAAAAGAATTTTTTTTTCGAGAACTAATCATTATGCATAATTTAAGATTTTGACTGAAGGTGCTTAGTGGAATTTCAATATTAAATTTGAATCGTTCACATTTTGTACATTCACACAAGTATTGTCACTAACAACCAGGGTTTCGCTTTTCGGTATCTTCAGGCGTTCAGGTGCGCGGATGAACTTTAGACTGATCAACTCATTGCCTAGAGAAGTGAACATTTTTAGTGACAGTATTTGTGCACTGTTTGTTAAGTTTTACTTATTTATTTCTTGATTTTGTATATTGATTTTCATATATTATGTAGTTATTTAAGATTTCGACTGAAGGGGCTTGGTGGAATGTCATTATTAAATTTGAATCGTTCAAATTATGTACATTCACACAAATTTTGTCACTAACGACCCGGGTTTCCCCTTTCGGCATCTTCGTATTATGTTATGTATACACAACATAATTTAACATAGAGTACTATGTTAAATTATCTATGACAACTTGTAACAATAAACCTTTCAACTAAACCGATATCCTTCTCCTTTCTCGCCAGTTCAAATTAAGAGTTCAAATCGAAAAGTCGACAGCCAAGTAGAAACTTCTCGATACTCATACCGATATCATTTTGACTAATAAGATTAAGTGATATATTTATAAAGAGTAAATTATATATATGAAATAATGTTGAAACATTATTGAATTTAAATTAAGTGTTTTAGTAATAATATATATATCCATAACAATTATGTAGTGTTTTTTTTCTCATTATATTTGTCAAGTACTTGTCGAATTGGCGTCAGCTGTAATAGCATGTACTGTACTTTTAGTTTTTAAACAATAAATAAATAAAAGTGGTAACATAAATCAATGATTTCGTGTTCGAAATGATCGCCAACCTAGTACGGACACCGCACACATGTTGACACTCGGCCACGACGTTCGCCAACTTTGGGTTTTCCATATTAACAATATGCTGGTTATGGGTAGCAGTCGACTTGTCAGGTTGACTAGAGCGTGAATTGATTAAACGACGACTTGTTTGTAATCACAATACATTGTAATTTCTTCAAATTGCTATTCCGTTTTTTTACACACATGTTCTCAGCCGTACTCACCTGGCTCATGAAGTGCACACATGAAATGTTAATATCAAATTGTTTTGACGGTCGCTCACGCCACATGGCGCCCCTGAGACGCTAAATCTGATTATAAATTAAAATGACGAGGAATTATATCACGCCGCCACTGCGCTCAGTACAATCTACATACGTAGCATACTTTCATCTAAATAATTAAAATATAGATAATCTCTTGTATTTTATATTTTTACCCCGTAAATTAAAGTGGTTCATTTTTGTTAGAACTAGAATTACGCTAGACGTAGCCGAATTGTATTGCAGTCAAGCTTCCGTCGCAAAGCGATTAAAGCTTATTATCTCGGAACGAATCTTTTCACTTATCAATCCTTGTTGACTGAATTGGTATTTACTTGGTAGAAATCAATTGTATCAACGTATTTAGTTCTACATTTTTTATAAGATGAGTTTATCGCTATTTCGGCGTGCGCCATCTTCAGAACTATGTTTAAACTTGCATATACTCAGCTATTAATACTGCCTTAGAAGAGATACAAATGCATCCTGGTAAATTTGACATTATTATAATTTCATGTCGCCTGCTCTGGCCCAGTTGGTTAAAGCTTGCTCTACCGATCACGCAGGTCTAGGTTCGATTCCCGATAAGATCACAGTAAATTTGAGAATTAATTAATTCAAAATTGTGATTGAAAAATGGGTGTTTGTGATGTAATTTCACACCATTTCCTCTCCTCCCATCCTTCTGATCCTTTAATAACTCGGTGTAGCAATAACGATTAGTCAACCACTAGTCATGTTCTAGCCTTATCCTTCTTTCCCTACTACTCCCTTAGGAAAAGAGAGATTGAGCAGCTGAGTAACAAACAGCTTTTGTAGAAAAAGCCTGTTAAGATATGCCCATTAGGAGGCCATACGCGCCACATTGGGAGCGGACATGAAGATAGGTAGACACCACCTGTAGCACGACATCGCTTACGTTTTTGACGTCTCAGACCAAGCGTTTAACGAATGTTGTTGAATTGAACGAAACGCACGTAATAATGAACTGATTCGCTAAAAAACCTAAGGTATAGACGTTTACTTGGTTAATATTGTTGCTCGGCTTCGTACTCGGTTGGACAAAAAGTGTATTAATAAAAATAATTTTAATATTACAGTCGTGCCCCTAAACGCATACCCAAAAATCGATAGTAAAGCAATGTAAGTATTTATTTTTTCTAGGATTCGAACCCTTGGACATCATTTACAAATTAAGCGAACTGACAAAAACATTGTTTAAGAACAAATTAAGAACAAACCGACAAATTAAGAACGTACAACTATAGTACTTAATTACAGGGTGCAATTAAAATAACCCAGTAGTATAAATTCTAGCCGTCGTCTTGCAGTAATGGGATGAAACAAAACGATTCAATTTATATTCGAGCCAAAATGAAACAACGTCATCTCTACTCCCCAGCTTAAGGATACACGTCACTTCTCGTGAGGGAAATTCCCGGCGCAGCTAAATATTCACTCACGAAGTATACATAAGACGACAGAAACAAAATTGTCTTCGTATGAAAAGCTTCTTTCAGTCACATCTTATGTCTGGCAGAGACATTACAAGTGACTTTTGCTTCGCGAGCTTTCAATCTTTTGATTCGAGTTGAAGCTTTTTGCATGACGAATGATGCACAAAAGTAACGCTTTTTAATCACGGGAAAATTAATGATTACAACGTTAGAAATATTTCGAGCAATTCAGATTCAGAGCAACACACTTCGTAAAACATTGAAAGAAAAAATATATTTGAATTTTCTATGGATCCGGCGCTAACTTTATGGATATTTATTTTTGACTGTAAAATTTAATTTAATAATTTTGTTTTGAGTCTGAAGATGCCACTCCAATAAGCAAAACTTGCGTCTCAATCTGTAATGATTTTATCAGTGATTTGTGTTAACATAATGAAATTCTTATTTATTGTTTTTATATCCTTAGGTTTCTTGTATGTATCGTTCTTATATTCTTATTTTCACGCACTACTTTGATTTTTTGTATAAAATAAATCTTATACAATAAATCAATAATGAAATCGACAAAAATAAAGAATCTTCACTTTTATCTACATCACTTTTAAGATGTTAATGTCAATTGTCGGTAAAAGGAACTTATTTATAAAAAGTAAAACACAACTCTTCGTGCTAATGACTTTTTTTTATTATATTTGGACCGGCTACACTCATCGTCAACACTAAATAACTGATATACTGCGGTATAAATACAAAAAAGTTTTATTGCCTAAAATAAAGTCTATATGAAAAAATAAACCATTCATTTTACACAATTTAAGACTATTGAAAAGAACACTTTCTTCTTTTTATCTTCCATTCTATCCCACCATTGTTTTACAGAATTCATCGTTTGAAGTCTCTGTCCCGTCAAAAGCGATAGATCGAAAATATTCTTTTCTTTGTATTTCCTTTTACAAAAATCAGACAAAATTCACTACTATATAGTGTACTGGCATATAAAATTAAGATTCAAATTTCACAGGCGGATGTTAGGAGAGAAGTGATTGTCAGTCAATATGTCTCAGCAGAAGTGGGTTATTTATAACTTTTGTAAACTTCACACACACAGTGATGCATCTATAATATTAAAGATACAATGCCTGTATTAATCTTAATTTAATTTAACTTTTGACACACAATAAATTTCTAACTTAAGTTTTCGTTATCCAGCAAAATAATTTGATTTTCAATTTTTAACCAACAACAACAGAATTTGTTAAGTGTAACTGTAAATTTAGTTTTTATGTGCTAATAATTTTGATGGCGCTATTTTATTAATTGAATAAAAACCGATAAACACATGTTTGTAATTATAATATTAATAGTTGTATACATTTTTTTTTATCATTTATAGCATTAATATTTTTGATTTTCTTAAAAGTGTTCGTATTTATATTATAAGACATATTCAATGATTGAAAACTGTTCATAAACTTTCTTCTCTAAGAAAGCTCTTCAGCGCATTTCATCTCGCGAGCTTTTCATCTTCACGAAGCTTCAAAACCTCTTTCAAAGATGGCTTCTGTTAAACTATACATGACGCGGAGTTGCTTCTTAAGCTCCATATATTCTTCATGCAAATAAGTCGTTGTAGGATCCTCCAGTGTCGTTCTTTACATTTTTGAAAAAAATATTGTAAACTTAATACTTTTATTTTACGAGAAACTGAGTTATGTGATCATTGTGGGCTGATTAGAGTAAATTCATAAATAAATTCACATAAACAAACCCTTTTTAAAGTACTCACAAGCTCAAACGATCTTCTATAACATTATCAATGAAGTGTTTAAATATTACTATAACGGATATCTCACGCCATACATTTTTTTACTTTGACATATTTTTTTTAAGTATTCATAGATCGACATTCTAATTACCTTATGCTTTGTGTGGCGAGGTACGCCCTTTGCACGACGAAGTTCTAATATAAATTTAAATTTGATTACTTTTTTACATCAGACAGAACATTGCAAGGTTTTTTCTAGTGATGATTTTTAACGTGGCGAAACACGTGTCACAATTTTGTAACACAGCAAGTGGAGTAACAATGTTATAAACACTATTTTTATATTACAAATGAATCTCAACTAAGTTGCCACCAAATCCATAGAAAATATGGTGATGTTTTAAATTATTACAATATACGGTAATTAATCAGGATATATACATAATTTCTGTGATCCAAAAAGCCTGAAATAACTATTTTCACACAAAAAGAAAAATACAAATGTAATCGATATTAATTTATGTTGATAATATTAATACATTTCATTTAAGATGCGTATTTTTTTTTTCAATTCTACGACAAGGAAAGTTCTTTTTTGTAGTGATTATATTTTTCATTCATCTTCGCAAAAGCATCGGTGCGCCATTGCAGCCAGTCATGCCTGCGCTTTCTTCATTAACTCACTGGATAAGGTTCTCTCATACTTGAAAGTTTCCTTGGGCGCCTCAAGAATATTTCATGAATAATAAAAAGCTCGATTAATACTTAAAACATGCGTGGCTTCAGCACTGCTGGTTAGGTGCTAATTCCTCGCGGTTACAACGCATTAAGCAAGTTAAACTTCATTATGCTTAGAATTTATAAATATTAAAATTTTCAACATGTATTTAGACACATTATCCAACCAAACACACTCTATAAGAGCGATCTGTCTTATTCTATCATGATAAATTGATAGACGTTTGTCACAGAATTCAAATGTGACAATTGTATAAACGATTTTTTTTTATTCCGTAGCCAAGTGGTAAACACTTTTTAAGGAAGTTGCGAGTTCAAGAGTTCGAATCCTGATATAGGAACCTTTTATTTACAATTCAATCAAAGTCGTGAATGTTTGTAATGTTTGGATGATTCTCCCACCCACCGTTTACCCAATCTTTACACCGAGTGACTGAGCCCTGTTTTAGGCTTTTGTTGACTTTTTTTCGGTGCCCGAAACTGACCTTTGAGACCTTTAACCATCGTAATTGACATCGCAAACAATATTCTCGCGCATTACATTCTTTCATTTTTGTAGTTGATGTGTATTACGTAAACACTAGGGCATCCAATCCCGGGATCCCGTTCGATTTTCTGATCCCGAAATTCCGGGATTGAGATGGCCGAGAAATTTTGAGCAAATTCTCGAAATTTACACGAAATTGGCAAAGTATACCAAATCGGAGATTTCATATTCCTCGGTGAGCTAAAAAAAAAAAAAACGAGTTTCTGTGAGATTCTGGGAAAAAGTATACCAAATCGGAGATTTCAAATTCCTCGGTGAGCTAAAAAAAAAAAAAAAACGAGTTTCCGTGAGATTCTGGGAAAAAGTATAGCAAATTGAGGATTTCAAATTCCTCGGTGAGAAAATCTCAATCCCGGGATCCCGGGATTCAAAATAAATCAATCCCGAAATCCCGGGATTGGAAAAAGGCTTCGGGATTGGATACCCTAGTAGACACGTGCCGTAACGTGTGACGGTCCGATGGGTCAGTTTTTTCTAAAATTTTTGTAAATTTCGTTCCTCGTGATTCATCGCATAGTCTGTTACGTTAGTTAACTACCATAGCTAAAAATCTACCTTCTCGAGCTGAACGCGTAGCTTTATCTTCGGCTATCGCTGTTATTTTTGTTAGCTTAGATTGATCTTTTATGTTCCTTCAGTGACCGAAAAACTTATTATAATATTTAAAATAAATTAATTACCACGATTAAACAGAAAACAATATGCCACATCATTTTACCTTCCTCTTTTGTCCTTACGTCAAATATATCATAGTTTGCCTCAACATTCAAAAGCTTCATTTACAACCAACTACCATTCTAAATTGATCGGCTTACAAAATATTTATTGTGATATCTTTTTCATCTAAGTGTGAAAATAATAAACAAAAAAAAATATTCTTAATATAAGACATCGATGAACAATGACTGCATTTTAAATGACACCAAATTTTGATGTGCGAGTGAAAACGAACGATGTATGAATGTATCGATTAATTTCCCTTGGGTACTGCATGTGATAAATCATATTATTTCACGAAGCTTTTATAATGTATGGAGACCGTTGTTGGTGCCCTGTTATCGCAATGTATAGAACGATATGCACGTTTATGTTTGCAATTCAAATATATTTTACAATCAATTTTGTTACAGTTGGTCAATCAAGTGTGTAAAATGATGTTCTATGGATTATCGATACAAGAATAAGCTTTTGTAAAGAAATTGTAATTCTTAATTACCATTTCTTCTTCGTAGTTTATAGACACCGAATATATCAAAACCGTATACAAGGTGATTGTTTATTACTGCTGTAGAAAAATGCATTTTGATGGTTTTGGTTTTCATCTTATACTTGGCAAATCACTTCGAAGAAAAGTTGCATGGTTTTAATAATGTTATCAATGTAAATATACTCAGAAATCAATACGAAGTTTACTGGCAGTAGAACATTAGTAAATAATATTTACGATACATATCGACTGTGGAAAGGAAAAAGGACGTAACCCACAGTTTTTTGAAAACAGATTTTTTCGATAATCACAATGTATAAAACTTGATACACGTTCTATCAAAAGGATGCAAGCTGCAAATGACAAATCACTATCTAAATTTAGCTTTTGAATTTAAAAATAGATGACCTTGTAAAAAATTAAAACCGAGAAAAAATACCGAAATAAAGGTTTTACCTAGACAATTTATTTAATTAATATTAGATTACGTCAATTAAACACCAATTTAGAAGTCTCCGTGCACTTAAAGGTTGTGTATAATTCATAATTTGCATATGGCCCAAAATCATCAAAACACGTTTTTCGTGCCTCCTGTAAAATTTGATATGTGTGGGTTACGTCTTTTTTCCTTTCCACAGTCGATATGTACACTATTTTGCTTACATTGCTTAAAAATCCCTCCAAAAATAAACTCTGTATATTGTAGGTAAACTACACACTTTTTTTCACTCTGACTATTTAAAGCCTCTTCATATATTTTTTTAGAAAATAACTATGTTTTTCTATTATTCAAACCCTCAAAGGTTAAGTGAGCCAACCATAAAATTGGTAAAACTTTTTCTTGCACTTGTAAGTACAATCACGTCTTTACTTGGTGTTTTGATGGATTGCATATTTTTTTTATTTTACGGAGATACCACTAATGCAATGTGTTTTAATTGATCACTTTTAGGGTGTTCACTGTCAATACTTGGTGGAAAGGCATTATATTAATAAAAACACAATAATCCTTTGTACTTCATTCCACTTTATTTAATATGTCAGGACCGGTTTCGCTCATTGCGAGCATTGTCAACTGATAAGAAATATAATTTAACAATGCTATTTATACAAAATCGCAAAGTTATACACAACAATTGGGATTGAAAAGAAATTGCCAATTACATTAATTAAAGTGATTCTACAATAACACAAAATTAAAATGTTCAACACATCTAACATATAATTAAAAAGTCATCCCAGATTAATAAATTTAGAATGGCGATTGAAAGTAATTACAAACATAATTAAAATTTGGGAAATTTTTGACAAAGTGATAAAATGCTACATTAATAAAGTTAATATGCTTAATGATATGAATATGCTTAATGATAGTTTTATGTTTTCCCCGCTTCCGATAGTAGTTGGTGTGTTCATCACTTAAACAAAATCGACAGCCAGGAAGATTCTGAAAAATTTGTTATTATATATTATATAATATTTATATATAATTTTTAATTTACTTTTACGATACTTTAAATCTTGTAGAATATTAAAACGCATCTAACTTTTTTTTCTAAAATACTACTTGTGTCACTTAAACTCTTAATGAGCACATTGTATTGTTGAATATTAAAACTATAACTTGAGAAGTTTTTCTACAATATTATTAGAACGATGGTCGCAAGGCACACTTACCCGTGTCGATATCTCAACTCGACCAAAATTTACAAAGTGTAGTTTTCATTCCATGTATAGAACTGTCAATTGCTCTTGACCGGCTAACGGGAAAATATTTACGATATAATTTAATAAAAATAAAGCCAAACACGTGCTACATTTTGTAACAAAACAACTTGAATGGATAAGTGAATGAGCCTTAATGATTTGACGTAATGTTATTGAAACAAAGTTTTTTTTATACAAATCTTACAAGTTCAAATAGCTTCTTTCTTATTATTGACCTTAAATGTTACACTTTTTCATAAAACTTTATACATAACAATTGAGAAAATCTATGGCTTTGAAAGTTGATCTGTGTTCTTTATACTTTTACCGAGCTTTTAAATTTACACTTTTCCCCGGCTTTCTTTTGCGCACTTATTAAAATCTCCATATATTCCTAGAAAAAACTCAAACGCTTTCGCCGTTAGGGAAACCCCTCTGTTTTACCTTTATCTTAAGCAAAAAGCACATAATGACTCCCGCGAAAGCAACAATTTTCATTTTCTCCGAAAAGATTTTGCCAAAAACATGTTTCGGCGAAAACCACTACTGTATGGTATGATTTGTTCTATAACATGTTGAAATCCGGCTATTCATAGTTGAAAAAATATTTGAATTAAATTTCATTACTCAACAGTTAACAAAATGCAAATCTTAACATCCACGCTTTCACTTTTAACATTCTATACGTATTATAACAAAAACAATGATATGCATTTAAAAAGATGATAATCTCTAAATAAATAAATTATTGGTTTTCCTAGCGGTTTTATAAAAATATCAAATTGATTTACATATAATTGAGCAAAGATTTATATATTGATTTTTTTTTTCATTTTCATTTCAACACGACTACGTTTTGAGTATTTCATAACGTCCAAAGTAAGTACTATGAGCGCTGGAATAGCACTACTGATTTGTGTGTACTGTTAATTTTGACAGTCTAGTTTTTTATTGAAATCTTACGAAATATCGTCAGGTTGGCAATGAGTTATGTCCGTATATAATCGCGACACTCTTGTAAACGTTTTTCCTTTTTTGTTTAAGGCGAAATTTCGCTGAGGCTCATTTTAATAATTGTCGTCTGAGGTGCGATAAAAAAAATGAAACTCTACCTGGCCGACATTCGCATTAAGCTGTCCCCCCTGTGTTATATTGCTTTTACACGTTTCTATGAAAAGATTACTAGACATACAATGTATTTGGCAGCCGTGTCATAAAATTCACCGTATCATACTATTACTTTTCAAAAAAAAAAATGGCAGGCATTTCCAGCTAACCAGTTTCTCGCAGCAATTTTCTTATTTAAGAATATTGTTATAAAGGAGAATTTTTCGTTTTGCTATAAACCTCTCCCTCGACTAACACGATATGTTACTAACACTGGTTCTGTCTTGCGTTGTCAAATATAGCATACATTATATTTCAATCTTTTCGTTAACACATCCGAGTTTTTCCTTAACACAGTATCCGTTTTTTTAACCGTTTGAATACCGTGAAAATAAATCATGTCGCAGATACCGCGTTTTTTTAAGGGAAATAATTTTGCCTAATATACACTCGAATATTCAATATTTAAAAAACACATATTAACTCAGTATAGATGGAAGTACACATATTCATCAAAATATTGCTTATATTTCATTGGATTACCAAGTATTTGTTTTTTTTTTTTGAAATCCGTGTTCTCTTGGGATCCAAGCTAGTTAGACTACTTTTAAACCAATTTTTTTATGCGAATTAATGTTAACAAATACGAAAAACCTATACTTGCACTAAACGTCAAACTATTCAATAAATGACACTCAGTCAGCTGATTCAAATCCTGCAATCTAATTGCCTTTAATGACTTATTTGTTCCAATATTGTTGGAATGTTGAAATTTAAACGAAAAATTGTTCAAATTTCTAAATGTAAATACACCATTTATTGTAGAACTATTCTACGTCATATACAATATAATATGTATATAGTGTAGATTAATTTGAAGCTTGGCTTACTTCATGGCATTAGATTGAGTCTCCGCTTAAGTTTATCACGCCCAAAGTGTGTGTCCTGCGTATAATTATCGCCAAGATTAGAATACTCCGACCCTCGTAAGTCTGCGAATATCATCACATCACATTCCTCGGTAAAGCCTTACGCGCAACATGCAAATTAAGGACACCATACTACGTAGAGCGATGTCTTAATGTCGCCTGGCTTAGGCTAAGTCTTGTTCTATGATAAATGTCTCCTTAAAACAAGGTCATATTGTTTGCTCGCAACTTTGCTATTTACATCATTATTCACATAATTAAGTTTATTTTAATGTCGTGAAAACTCACTCAGTTACTTATTTTGTTGTTATTTTTTATTGTGGCGTTTATGTATCACTTTAAGTGTGTTCGCTGTCAATGGTTGGTGGAAAGGCACAATACTCAAAAAAAATACACATAAAAATAAATTATCAAGAGAATACAATATAACAGTATTATTAAAAAAAAAAACAACTGAGTTGATCAGTTGATAATACTCGTCATGAGCGAAACCAGTCCTGGTCATATGAAATAAAAGTGGTATTAGTTAAAATGAGAATTTTAATTTTTGAATCGTTTATATATTTCGTTGATTGTCGATTTATGCGGTCTAGTGGTTAGAACAGTGAAGAGGAACCTTCAACTTTAAGGCCGCATGCGGACTTTTTGCTACTCTGGTGCGGCCTTTTGACTTGATCAAAAAATTACACGCATGCGTCTGAAAAAAGGCCGTAATCAACACATTATATTTTCGACAGTCGGAAAAAAGAGGGGGCGGTGTCAACGTTTTCTTTACTGCGGCCTTATGTTACATCAGATAAATGAATGTGGCATTTTGAAATGAAACGGTTCCCTACCCCTGGGTAAGAGATATAAAATTATTTTTGATAACTTTTTTACTCCAATTGTTGTGCTAAATTTTGTTCGACAAGTGTTTCCCATTTTTACTAAGCATTAATCTGACAGAATATCGAAAGGTTTTCGAACGAACTAGTTACAAAGTAAAATTTGAGGAATAAAATTTATTATAATCTTCAATGATACCTCAATAAATGAAATGCAAATATTACTCAAATTTGTCTAAGGTTACTTTGTACCCGTCGCTCCACGGTCAAATTTTCGACGTTTCGTTACTCGAGTGTTAAGCATGAACTGACCTCTCAGCTTTAAGCTTGGAGTCTACTTATTTCGCTCTTGGTTCTGTTGAAGCTATATCGAGTATTTTGTACAATGCAAGCATTTTAATAATCCAGTTATTACGTAATTGTGCCAAACAAATGACGGCACATCAAATTTTACTTCCTGCTTGGTCCACTTCCGCAGTAATCGTTTTTCAATTAACGAGATAACTACACTGCCGATTATCGTTTCAACACACACTTTGGTTTTACGATTCCGGTCTTGGCGCGAGTAACTCAAACCTTTATCGAAATATTATATTATTATTATGTTCCCGAACGGCAGTGTGACATTCCTGAAGTTAAATCGTGTTTGGTAACCTCACTGCGAGATGAGGGTAATAAATTCAGACCCGTTTTGAGAATGCCTAGGACATTACTACTTTCCGCCAATCTGGACCCTAGATTTGAAGTACTACTACACAGGATGTTCCTATGTTTCAATTAAACAGCGTTATAATTTACGATTTCAACTGAAGATGCCTGGTGGAGTTTCAATATTTAATTTATGTACATTCACGCATGTTTTGTCACTAACGACCCGGGTTTCGCCCTTAGGCATCTTCATGCGTTCAAGTGCACCGATAAAGTTGAACTGACGTTTAATAAATAATTTTATCGTGTTTATAGAATAAATAAATGTATCACTAAGCTTAAAGCCATCGTTGGCGAAACGGATTAACCCACGGAATGCCCACAGATTTGAATGGTGAGTAATTTAAAGAATTGTATTTATTTTGTTTGCTGGGAAATCTATAAGTATATTTACTTAATAACGTAACGAGTTTTTACAATAGGGTAGGCAAATCTGCCAAATTCCCCAATCTTGTATTCTATATGTGAGTAAACATAATTTTCCAGTATACAAAATAAATGTTATTCTTGATGTAATTCTTTCGATTGATGAATTGATATTCTAAGTGCGATAATAACCGAAAAGTTCAATAAAAATACCTCACTAACACCAGTTTCCAAAATCTGATATTTAAATAAGTAATTTAATCTGATATTTAAGTAAGTAAATATTTTACCTGCACAGATCTATTATTGCTAGAGCTATCCAAAGACGAATCAGCTACTTAACGTTTTTGAGCTATAAACATTTTGATCAGTTGTTGATGCGTTTGATTTATTGTCTACGACTATGCTACATTGAAGGTTTGCTTCATGATATCCGAAAAAGTCGACTATTTCAAAAGAAAGTTTTTTGAATGGAATTTTTTAAAAGTATTTCTACGGTATAAAGAAAGATAAAGCTAGACAATTAGAAAAAATGATTTTTTGCAATTCGTGTATCCTTTTGACAGAACACAAAAAGTGATATTTTAAACGTTGTTAGTTTATATGGCATGACAGTTTTTGCTAAATATTATTCAATCAAAATTGACGCACTCTGTGTTCTCGTCAGTGAAGGGGTAGTCGGCCACTAAGGAGGTTTCCACGGCCCGGGGAGGCTGTGCGAGATGCAAAGGGTCGCGTTATTTAATCGACGGCGTGTGCCCTTGCATTAATGAAGTGCCCTGGCCCAGACGTATGCCTAAAAAGGGGTTTCACTCTGCCCTACAATTCACCCGCCTTTAGTGTTTTATATTATTTCGGCTTTGGTATGCCAATAGCTTTTTATCACCGTTTAGTCATCCTGCGAAGTGTATTGAGAATGTGGTTTTAATTGAAATTTCTTTGAACAGAGAAGCTTTGGCCGACGGTGTTTTTTGACGCAATATTATTTTAAAATTCAAATATTTACTTTCTTATATTACTAGTCTGCTTTGTTTTATACGGTTGCTGTGATCTCGGGTTCAAATCCTCGAACACACACTTTCATAAATTGATTTTTGAATCGACTAGTACCTATTTAGTAATACATTGATATAACATAGTATCAATAAAAATGAAAGTAAAGCGACTTAACGACACTTATTTCTTGTCAATATATTAAAAAATATATATCGATATACCAGTTCAAGACGGGAACAACTCCAAACAACGACTTTTTTTATTTATTAACATCATTGGATTCACCATGCAAAGATCTACATTTTGCCTTAAAGCAACTATTCTTATTTAATATTGTAACCAATATATCACAGAAGTTTCTTAAAGAATTTTAGCTTTTCAATATTTATCATACGTTCATTCGGAACCTAAAACGTTAATATCTCAATGTCACTCATTTTGGCTTGTTCTCGTCTTGAACTGGTGTATCGATATATAACATAAACATAGTAAACTCAACTAGGATATGATGTATACTTTTTATTCCAATCTCAAGCGTCTTCCTTATGACATTAACACTGCCACATTCGTCTTAGAAGGAAATATTTTAAAAACTTTCCAGCTATTTTCAGCAATCAAACTATTATATTAACAAGAAGGGAAAAGAAAACATTTGATACAACTATTTTAACCTGGGATATCCTTAACACTAAACTGGGCACTTGTCTTTCATTACATAGGTCGGCAAGTAATATTATATAATAAAACTAAACACTTTAGAAAACAATATAACAATTTTATATGTAACTCAAGAGCTGGTGAAATACTTCTGAATATTTAATCGCCATACCTGATAATTCAATACAATATACATTGCGCAACTATAACGGTAGATATGCCCGTGGGACCTTTTATTAATTTGTCAATACCATCCCCTATTAATCAATTTATACTTACCACCACTTATCTCACATTCCTCGTATACAATCAACACATAATTGAAACTATGCATTATTAATAATACTCGTCAGTTCAAATAAAGTCTTCCCGTATTTATATTACTGATCAATTGAAAATGAAGTGCTTTTTAATCGTTCAATTAGTTTAGAGTTTCGTTGAAATTACCGCATGCCCAATTACAGAGTCTTGTATTGTTTCGAGTGGCATATCGTAAGCTCACTGTGTTTTAAAAGAGATTACAGATAACAATTCTGGTACATGTAATATAACCTATATTCACACATTTTATTTATAATTTGATTAGTGTTGATTGTAATTCTTTTTTACACTATTATAAAAAAACGCAGTCCGCTAAAAAAGTCTAAATTTTTACACGAATTAATTGTTCTAACATGATCCCCAGACACATAAAGCACATAAGCGAATAACAATAATTCCAACAACTTAAGACAGTAATTAAAAACGAAAGGTTTCATTAGATACTGGCACATTCGATGTGTCAGAGTTTTCTTGCGATGAAAGCAATTTATGTTCAGTCCCTCGTAAGCGTCCCCGTATATAATCAAGTAGCGATGGAAAGTATTATTTTTTTCTTAATTGAAATATAAATTATCAATAATAACTAAAATTTGAATCGTTCACATTATCTACATTCACACAAGTTTTGTCACTAACGACCCGGGATTCGCCATTCGGCATTTTCAGGCGTTCAAGTGCACGAAAGATTATGGCGAATTGGCGTCAGCTGTAATGTCATGTACTATACTTTTAATTTTTAAACAATAAATTAATATTATTCATTAAAAAATGCGAGCTTAGACACAGTGATCTTTGGGCGTGGTTTTAACAGTGTTCAAAGTATTCAAACTTCTGGGGCATTCAAACTTCTGCGCGGTCTCGCGCGCGCGCAGCTTAAAGAGAACGTTGATATGAGTACTGATTTTTTTCTGCATCATATGAAGACACATTAGTTATAGTTTGCTTGAATTTTCAACTCGATTATGGAATAAATAAACAATAATAAACCACGAAAGAGAGTGTAATGAACTATTGATATGTTAAAGTACATTCTTACCTACTGCTCTACTGTGAAAGTTATTCACTTACTATATTACTATCTCCACTGCGACTAAAGTCGATTCCGGAATTTCCAGAAAGCAAATCTAACGCAATCAAAGTCACGCCGCGGTTCGCCAGTTTAGTTCAGCGAAATGTGAGGGGAGGCAGGGGCAAAAGCTATCACCGGCCAGATGCCGCGGAGACATTATCTCTGTTCTTTACTGGCGCAAGAAACTTTGGTGAGCATGCATGCCTTCTTGCCTCCTCGCCTACATTTACTTCTACTTATGGGGTCTCGTATGTAGGAACTTCTTAATGTCGGCTTAACTTTATTTGAGCGCTAGTGAAACGGATGAAATAAATATGAACATTTCTTTTAATAACATCAATTTAGTTGTATCTAATTATTCAATCAACTAATGAGCTATTTTCGTTTTATTTTTGTTTCCTTCTTGTAAACTTTGCTTTTCTAGACATATACAAGTCTTATATATATATTAATTTATACGTTTGCTTAATATCAATATAGTGTCGAGTTTTAGTGAGTTTTTATGAAATGTTTCGCCCAACAATACATCTATCGTCAATTAAAGCATTTTTTGTGTGTGGTTCATATATTTGCATTAATTATATTCGTTTTGATTAATTAACCCTCCAAGGACGAGCGTGACCATATGGTAACAGTAAACACCGTTGTCTATTTATCCCACTATTCATCCCTTTTCTGCCTGACTACCGTTTCTTTTACTCATATTTGGTTAAGAAGGGTACAGACTTCAGTTAGTCATCCGCCGCGGGGAAAGAAACGGTGATGCGATTTTTTGAATTTCCGTTTTCTTAATGGATTTTTTGAAACTGTTAGTTATCTTAACATTAATAGCCGATAAGGTCTGTCTGTAAGGACGTCCGCAGTAAGGTACAGACCAATGATTTCGATTTATTCTGAACAGCACATTTTTGAAATGTTGTTCTATCCAATGGGAGCGGCTTATTTTAAACCGGGCGTGAATGTTCTGATATCGCCACGTTTGAAAATTTGATATTTCTTGGTGTAGAGCTAAAGTATTGTATCACCATACATCATAATATTCGAATAATCAAAGACTTTAATTCGACTATTGCAAACTATGATTATAGGGCTATCGAAATGAATCGTCTGATCGTGTGAGTCGATGTGAGACTAATATTTTTTGGAGCGGATTTGATCAATTGAATCATAATGATGAATCTTTTCACGTCTGACCTTGAAAATCTGTTAGAATTCTTTAATACATTAAGAATATTCAAATTATGATATGGATATATGATAGAATAATATTTTGCTTTTTTCATACACTTGGACAAAATGTGCAACTGATTTTTTATTGAAAAATTGGATTTGATCTTTTGATTTTTATTGGAAATAATTGTTAAATAATTTAAAATCCGAAAAATAATTGTTGGCAAACTTAAACATTATTCCAAAAATTAAGTAATTTACAAAATTTCTGCTACTACGAAAGATGATTGTTAGCAAACTTTAACATTATTCCAAAAATTAAATAATTTACGAAATTTCTGCTACTACGAAAAATGGTTGTTAGCAAACTTAATCATTATTCCAACAATTAAATAATTTACGTAATTTCTGCTACTACGAAAAATGGTTGTTAGCAAACATAAACTTTATTCCAAAAATTCAATAATTTACGAAATTTCTGCTACTACGAAAAATGGTTGTTAGCAAACTTAAACATTATTCCAAAAAATCAATAATTTACGAAATTTCTGCTACTACGAAAAATGGTTGTTAGCAAACTTAAACATTATTCCAAAAAATCAATAATTTACGAAATTTCTGCTACTACGAAAAATGGTTGTTAGCAAACTTAAACATTATTCTAAAAAATCAATAATTTACGAAATTTCTGCTTCTACGAAAAATGGTTGTTAGCAAACTTAAACATTATTCCAAAAATTCAATAATTTCAATAATTTACGAAATTTCTGCTACTACGAAAAATGGTTGTTAGCAAACTTAAACATTATTCTAAAAAATCAATAATTTACGAAATTTCTGCTTCTACGAAAAATGGTTGTTAGCAAACTTAAACATTATTCCAAAAATTAAGTAATTTAGGAAATTTCTGCTACTACGAAAAATGGTTGTTAGCAAATTTAAACATTATTCCAAAAATTCAATAATTTACGAAATTTCTGCTTCTACGAAAAATGGTTGTTAGCAAACTTAAACATTATTCCAAAAATTAAGTAATTTAGGAAATTTCTGCTACTACGAAAAATGGTTGTTAGCAAATTTAAACATTATTCCAAAAATTCAATAATTTACGAAATTTCTGCTACTACGAAAAATGGTTGTTAGCAAACTTGGACATTATTCCAAATATTAAATAATTTACGAAATTTCTGCTCCAACGAAAAATGGTTGTTAGCAAACTTGAACATTATTCCAAAAATTCAATAATTTACGAAATTTCTGCTACTACGAAAAATGGTTGTTAGCAAACTTAAACTTTATTCCAAAAATTGAATAATTTACTAAATTTCTGTTACTACGAAAAATGGTTGTTAGCAAACTTCAACATTATTCCAAAAATTAAATAATTTACGAAATTTCTGCTCCTACGAAAAATGGTTGTTAGCAAACTTGGACATTATTCCAAATATTAAATAATTTACGAAATTTCTGCTCCTACGAAAAATGGTTGTTAGCAAACTTAAACATTATTCTAAAAATTAAATATTTTACGAAATTTCTGCTACTACGAAAAATGGTTGTTAGCAAACTTGAACATTATTCCAAATATTAAATCATTTACGAAATTTCGGCTACTACGAAAAATGGTTGTTATCAAACTTTTTTTTTCCAAAAATTCAATAATTCACGAAATTTCTGCTACTACGAAAAATAGTTGTCAGCAAACTTGAACATTATTCTAAAAATTAAGTAATTTACGAAGTTTCTGCTAATACGAAAAATTGTTGTTAGCAAACTTAAACATTATTCCAAATATTAAATAATTTACGAAATATCTGCTAACTATAAAAATAAAATATATTAAAATAAAATATAATTAAATTAAATTAAATTCAATAAAATAAAATAAAATAAAATAAAATAAAATAAAATAAAATAAAATAAAATAAAATAAAATAAAATAAAATAAAATAAAATAAAATAAAATGAAATAAAATAAAATAAAATACCATAAAATAAAATAACATAAAATTAAATTAAATTAAATACTATGCAACAAAAATCTCACGTTGCTGGGCAACGGGCTTACAGCTAGTTTTTTATTAAAACATCAAATTATTTACAGTTCTTTTGCTAATATATTTGTATTGAAATTATGTTGGTCTAAAGAGGCCAAATTGTAAATATTTTTACAAATTTCACGTTTAGCTATATTTCAACCCCGAATGTTTGCGAGCCCATACGGTCACTTTTGTCCTTACAACTGTCCGTACACAATATTGCACGGTATTAAAAGGATGAGCATGGCCATATAGTCATGCGGGGTTTCTATACAACGACTTTGCGTTTTTTTTTAAATTTTTTTGTTAGGAATAAAAGTTATCCGTGACATATCCAAATATTTTTTTTATCGAAAAAAAGATCTCGTCTTTGGAGGGTTAAACATATTTGCTAATATTCTCCGTATTTTTGTTTAAGTCTTCTATATCAAGTGTCAGGTTTTAACTTATCAAGAAGTTTAACTGTGTTCTAATGTATGGCAACGATTCGGTAGCCTAATCAATATACTACATTACATTTAAATCGTTCAAATTATGTACATTCACTCAAGTTTTTCACTAACGACCCGGGTTTTGCCTTTCGACATCTTCACGTCAGTTCAAGTTTATCCGTGCACTTGAAGGGCGAAACCCGGCTCATTAGTGACAAAACGTGTGTGAATATACATAATTTGAACGATTCAAATTTAAGATTAAAATAACACCTACATATTTATGATTTATTTTTCTTTTTATACACATTTTTTAGAATTATTGTACTAATAATCAATATTGTGTAAATTCAGTGAAATGCGTTCTGTCAATTTTACCGATTTTCATTGTTTTTTTTTTTTAATTCATAAAATAAAATTTTTCGCTAACTTTTCCGCTAAGTCACTAATGACTGGAACTAAAAACAGCGTTGTTAAATCGATAAAACATCGTGAAAAACATTTAAAATTAATTTGAAATGTTATTGCAAACTTGCAAGACGAACTATCAATATATTCAACTTGGCTTGTGCACAAACATTTATTCCCTCTCATATTATTTCCTCTACGGCTTGAATTTTTCTTGAAAATTGAAAATTCCACCGCACCCTCGCCTCGGTGAGTTCCCGTCAGTATAATTTTCACCTATTGTCGGTGGATCCCACAAATATGCTAGTAACGAAATTATTCCCTATACAATGAGTCCACCCGAAAGGACCAGGGATAACGAACGCTTATTTTTATAAAGTAAAATTTAAAAACTTCAAGTGATTGGGTGTAACAGGATCGATTAAAGTACTTTGTTTTCTTGACATGAGTCATTTTTTTGATTAATCAGATAAATAATTATATGAAAGAGTTTTTGTCTTTTAAGCCGGTGCTTATTTCTGAATGATTTTTTAAATACTTACTTTGTCGCAGTTGATTAAAATGTAACTTTTTTTACAGGTGAGGTTAATCTCTGTTATACTACATCTTCAAGTGAATAACACTAATGGTGAGTCTATGCTTTTTATTTACAGATTATATTGCACAACATATTACAAAATTTTACGCTTTTTATGTGTTATTTTATTAATAAAATTTTAACAAAAATGATCTATACCACAGTGCAATTTTATTATTAAATATAAAAGTTAATATTTTAGTCAAATTTGGTATACATTTTAATGTATTCAATTCGCAAAAATATACATTATACGCTTGGATTCAATCTTTACCATCGTTTGAATTAAATTCTAAGTATGTATGTACGCGAAGAATGATTTTACCATGAACTGTTGAATTCGGATGTGAGAAATGAAGATAAAATTTGCATAAAATGTAGCTAAAGCTCATTTACTTAAAATTATGTTAATTTCAAAGTGATAAGTGAAAAGACTTTATTTTTATAAAAATTAAACACACTGTTTTAGAGTTGATTATCAACGTGACAAAATAAAACGGTCCTGATATTTATATGAAAAATAGTAGTTTGAAAAAAATGACGATTTATATGAAAATCAAACTATTAATGTATTTACAGTTGTATTTAATGGCTTACCCCTAAACAAAACCGGTGGCATGAATGTATTCCGCTATTATAAATTATGTGCTGCTATAACTTACAAATATGTATAGACCGTCCGATACGTTTTGAATACGAATTTAGCATTTACCTCTTAAACTTATTATACCCCTGGATGTAGAGTTTGGGGCATCGCGCTACGCTTGTCTCCCCGAGCAAGTCAAACGTCTAAACCGTGTCGCGCTCGTGCCCGTGCATACCAATGAGGCGGACTTGCCCCGCGGCCGCGACTTCCCCGGTCTACTCCGCGCAATAGTGCCGCGGAGACGAATTTCAATGGATTGACTATTCAATCATAAAATGAATTGAAATTTACATACGACACTCACATATTGGATGCTCCTTCGTCCAGACATCTTCGCATTGGGCTTGAACTTTTCCAAGAGTTGATTAATTTTCTCGTTGAAGAATCTTTTGATCTAATGAATTTTATTTTTCATTTTATTATTATTATCGATAACTGATTTACTTGACATAATCTGTTTTGTAACACCACATTATTTTAGAAATAAATAGTTTAACAATTTTTAACAAGCAAAATAATCTTCCTAATTCACCCTTGTTATATCTTCTACATATCTGAAGTATATTTCACTTTTATATTTTAAAAAAATCCAGCAATAAAGATTTGTTAAATCAAAAATAAAACATAAACAAAAATCTCACATTGTTAAATCAAAAATATGATATGGCTAGAAAGAACCAATCGGCGATCAGTATTTTTCAAGGTTAAAAAATATATTTTACATCTTAGGATAGTGTTAATTTTCACTTGCGATAAATGACTCATGAAAATTGATGATATTTTTATGAGAAAATAAGTTTAAAGATTTTTTTTATCCATGTCCGCTCCCAATGCCTTCTAATGAAGTTATCTCCAATGAAGTTTTTTCTACGAGAACTTTTTGTTACTCAGCCGCTCAACCTCTCTTTTTCAAAGAAATTAGTTGGGATATAAGAATAAGGCTAGGACAGGACTAGTGGTTAGCTAATAGCTCTCGCTAAGCTCAATTATTAAAGATTCAGAAAGGATGGCAGAACATTTTTAGAAATCTCAAGGCACTCAAACCCGTGACATCTGGTACGGAAGCCCACAACGCTAACCGTTGCGTTATAGGACTCAACATTATACTAAACATCTAATATGGACCCTCAAGAGGTGAAGTGAGCTTATTAGTAAAACTTTTTATTGGACTCTTAAATACCATCACACATTTATTTTGTGTGTTTTGGTGGATCGCATATTTTTATTTTACCGAGATTAACTGAGGTTTCTTCACGTTTACGATTCTTAAAGATGTGTAGAATATTTCAACGCATCCAACTTTCCAAAATACCATTTCTTTCACCTCACTTTTATAATTACAAATTAATGTTTCATTATTTTTTTATAATAATTGTTTATTCAAATACAATAATTCATTTGTCCGAAAGTGAAAATCGAATGATTCAGCTAAAATATTGTTTGATATGTTTCGTCTGCTTTGTTTCTTTACAGTTGAATAAATTCAAGTCGACTGAATTTCATATCGCTTCGTTCACTAAGCCTCGATCGATCTCCCATTCATTTCGCATCAATTCTCATTTTACACTTTATTTATGTGCTTCGGTAAGTACATAATGTGTTGTTATACATCCGCTGCTGAATTTACCGTCATAATCCCCCACGACAAAATGTCTCAGCCAATAACGTGTAAAGCGCTTACTTAAGGTTCAATATTTGCAAAAACATTACATGGGGGTGAATTACGACCACAATGGATGACAATAATTCAATCAAATGACGATCGTTGCTGGTATCTGTGGGGCTTGCACGATGGAAAGATACTCTAACCGTTTTGATAATTTTCATAAACAGTTTATTTTTTTTAAACTGAGGAGCAAACATTCAAAAAGTGTTTTGTCACAAATTTTGAAAAATGGCGTTTTATATCCATTCTGATAACCCATAATAAAACCTATGAATGGAATTCAAAATTAGTGTTCAAAAAGGTTTTTTTTCATATTAAAATGAAATCATAAAGTTGACACATTCATACAAACCGTCACTTTTGCAACACTTAAATCATCATTTTCCAAGCTTTGTATTTGTGTGACAAAACACTTTTTGAATGTTTACTCCTCAACTATGTCCGCGTCCATATGGCCAACCTCTCTTTTTCATAGCGAATAATAGAGGGAGAAGAATAAGATTAGAACAGAATAAGAGGTTAACTAATCGCTCTCACTACCCCCAGTTATTGAATTATCGGAAGGGTGGGAGTGAATTTTTAGACATCACCAACACCTATGAATCGACCAAAAAAATCTGTTAGTACTGGAACTGGAACCCGTAAAATTCAGCACGGAAGCCAACATTATTTTTTTATACCCATGTACGCTCTAAATGTGGAGCATATGTTCTTATAATAGAAGTTTCTTAACAGAAGTTTTTCTACAAAAACGGTTTGTTACTCAGTCGCTCAATATCTTTTTTTCCAAAGAGTGTGCTAGGGATAGAAGGACAAGGATAGGGTAGAAAGGGTGAGAGAGAATATTTAGACGTCACAAACACCCATGTCTACGAACAGAAATCGTAAAAAAATCCTGTTTTACTGGAACTCGAACCCGTGAGGTCCGGCACGGAAGCCTACAACGATAACCGCTGCGCCTTAGTACCCGACAAATTTACTAGTTATAAAATCCTATGCTCGTCATCCTGCATATCTTGAAATACTTTAAAACACACGACGGCTTAAAACACTTAAGATAAATATTTAATTCGCACCATTTGAGATGTCTGGTTTCACCTGGAGCATTCAAACCGAGTCGGTAATAATATCGACTGTGGAAAAAATAAAGGACGTAACCCACACATATAAAATTTTACAGGAGATTTAAAAACGTTTTTTGATGATTTCGGGCCATATGCAAATTATGAATTATACACAACCTTGAAGTGCACGGAGACTTCTAAAATGGTATTAAATTGACATAATTTAATATTAATTTAAGAAATTGTCTAGGTTAAACCTTTATTTCAGTCTTTTTTCTTGGTTTAACTTTTTACAAGGCCGTCTTTTTCAAACTAAAAAGCTAAATTTAGATACCAAATCAGCATTTTCAGCTTCCATCCTTTTGATAGAACGTGTTTCAAGTTGTATACATTGTGATAATCTAAAAAAATCTGTTTTAGAAAAACTGAGGGTTACGTACTTTCTCCTGTCCACAGTCGATATGTTTTTCAAACTTCGCCACGTTATCCTTCTTCAGAAATCAATCTTCATTCACTCCCTCCGGTATCAAGTTCTTAGCGGGGGGCGAACACTTGCCCCCGCGTCGCGTCGGGGGTGAATTTTTATTGGCCGCAGTTATTTCGCTAAGTGCGTGAAAATTGCACCATGATGTATCGCGAAACAACTGTCTGGATGGGCGATCCGTCACGGCCTGGTTAGTTCATATATTTATTATACTAGGGGCTGTCTAAAAAATAGTGCGACATCCATCATGGGCTCCCTATCACAATTAGGCAAAGTGCGCCGGTCGATTTAGATATCGTCTTCCGAAACTATTAAGTGTCTTATCGCTTGTAGTGATTTCGTACTTGTTGTTTTTGTCTACATTATATCAAGTTCTTATTTCATATCGCATGTGGAAAGGAAAAAAGACGTAACCCACACATATCAAATTTTACAGGAGGCACAAAAAACGTGTTTTGATGATTTTGGGCCATATTCAAATTGTGAAATATACACAACCTTGACGTACACGGAGACTTCTAAACTGGTGTTTAATTGACAAAATCTAATATTAACCTGTTAACTGGGTATGACGACATATTTCGTCATTCCAAAAAAGCAACTCTAGCGGGTATGACGAAATATTCCGTCAAGACATTTCAAATATTGTCCTCTAGCGGGCGTGGTGATCTACCGTTTCTTTTGTTTGGGTATCACATGTACAATACATTTACACGTCGTTCAGCGCTGATTTTTATTTTTTTATTTTTCCACTCTTTTGTTGACAAAAGTTCTGCACATGGCGAACTATGAAACGTTTCATTATGTGTTTACTATGGGCGTGACGAAATAATCCGTAATCCTATAGATTTAATTACCCGTTGCACATATACACTTTGATACGCAAAACTAAATTCCTCGGTTAAGAGGTTAATTAAAGAAATTGTCCTGGAAAAACCTTTTTTTCAGTCTTCTTTCTTGATTTCAATCTTCACAAGCTCATCTTTTTTCAAACTTAAAAGCTAAATTTAGATACTAATTCGGCATTTGCAGCATACATCCTTTCGATAGAATGTGAGTCAAGTTTGATACATTGTGATTATCGAGAAAAAGCTGTTTTGAAAAAACTGAGGGTATGTCCTTTTTCCTTTCCACAGTCTATATATATTGTGGAAATGAACTCCTAATAGATCTTAATAGAAGTTGAATCCAGTCGCTCAATCTTTTTCTTCGATCTACAAGGAAGTAGGTAAGTACATGTTGATATCAAAATTACTTCACGCTACATAACGTATTGTAACACAATACATGTATTAAATTTGAATCGTTCAAATTATGTACATTCACACAAGTTTTGTCACTTATGACCAGGGTTTCGCCTTTCGAGTTCAAGTTCATCCGTGCAATTTAACGCCTGAAGATGCCGAAAGGCGAAACCCGGGTCGTCAGTGACAAAACTTGTGTGAATGTACATAATTTGAACGATTCAAATTTAATATTGAAATTCCACCAAACACCTTCAGTTGAATGTTTAAATTGTACCAATCTATGTATGTTATGTAACAATCGAGGGCTTAAATAATTATTTGATTTATTTATTTATTTATTGTTAAAAATCAAAATTACAGTACATGACAAAACAGCTGACGCCAATTCGCCATGCACTTGAAAAATATAATAAGACAAAATATAAAATAAAAACACACAGTACATAAAATTCAACATAAAAAATCAAGAAATACAAAAGAAAAATTTATCAAACAGTTCACAAATACCATCACCAAAAATGTCCACTTCTCTAGGCAATGCGTTGATTAGTCGAACGGCCCTTGGAACTGGTGACTCATACCTCCTAAGCGAGGTATAAGTTTTTAGAAATAAAAGTTTTTGCTCATTGTTTCGCCCACGTAAGAATAAATTAATATGTTAAATTAATATGTTAAATTAATATTTAATTATATATGAGTGATTAAAACATCCACCCCTTCCCCAGACCACAGAAAATAGCTCTGAGATAAAAATTTACCCTTTGTTAACGGATTGCTAGCCCACTGCTGCTCCCAGTACAACTTATTCTTTTGCCTTTTATTAATTATATAATAATATGTTAGTAATATAGTCGCCTGCCATGGCTCAGTTGGCAAGAGCTTGCCCTATCAATCACGTAGGTCTGGGTTCGATTCCCGGTAAGATCACAGTCAATTTGAGAATTAAATTTGCGATCGCCGGGACATAGATCCCGGAACATATATCGGCAGCCCTGCACTATTTATTCGAATACTTAAATGTTTAATAATGATCGATTTTAACGAATATGAAAATAAGAATAGAATCGAATACGAAAATTTAAGAAACCCTTATTTAACATCTGCCATTTGAATATATTTTTATCAGTCAACTTGTCAGGTTTTGCATACGTATACTATTTTCTAGTGACATATTTTTGATGCGTCTGTAATATTGTTAATAGATTACCTGTCATAGAAGTTACCACTGCATTTATTACTTTGCTCAGTATCGACTTTATCCCTGCAGTAAACTTTAGATTGTTCCTAAATCCTGGTGCAGACGGACACCGGAAGGGATTCGGTGTTATTGATACGTCACCGTGACCCCTTGGTACACCTCTCGCACCTGATTGATGATGCTGTCGAAGTGCATCAAACTCCTCGTTGGGTTACCACTCCCAGTCGCGGGGACAAGATTATTCGATATTCAACTAAGAGCGGTAAAGTCATAGAATGAAATAAGTTAAAAACAAAAAATAGAAACGTATTTTAGTTCGAAAAATATTATTTTATATTATATAGTTGGCGTATGCCTTCTGTATAGTTCTGATAAAAGCACAAGTCGCAATAGCGACCAACTTTGTATAAAATAATATTTGTAGAACTAAAATAGTTTGTTTTTTTTTCCACCTTTTTTTCAATGGAGTTCTACCAAGTAAATACCAATTCAATAAAATGTATAGAATGTCAAAGTATATTGTGTTGTATTGACAGACAACGTATACAATTTACTTTAATTGATAAAGTTTTATAAAAATTTGTATACAAATGATTCATTATTGAAAAAAGTATTCCTTAAAATATACATATGTGCTAATTTCTTATTGTTGAAAGGCAACATTAAATACTTTCCGAGCATAAAAATCTGTACATAGAAAGTAAACTACATCATGGCGAAAAATGGCAGTTTTGTCGTTAGTCTGTTCAAGGAAGTTTATGTTAGAAAATTCCAAGTTTTCTTATATTTCTGAGAATTATTGGCTATTATCATATTTGAACTGTTTTTTTGTTGGTTTTACAATATCACCGCAAAGAGCATAGCTATACTACAGTATGTTGATATCTTAATTTTATCAGAATTAGCCTAGCGTAATTTAACTCACATGAATTTTCAACTTTTCAAATTTTCAAATTCGATTTGAACTAATTTTATTTAGAAAGTATTTTTTTTTTATCATATTTAATAAGTTATTGAAATACATTATTTTAAAAATATTCTCATCATGCTATCCCTCCGAGAATTTACTGTCACAAATAATTAATTATTCAACTTAAAGTAAAAAGAACACAGTTCAAGAACTTCATTCCTTAATTATTTGATAATAAATAAAATTATCGGGTCCGTAGTGCAGTGCTTTACGTCGTTGTCTCTCGTAACGTAACAGGCTTGAATCCTATGTAAAAATTCTCTATCACCTTTCTAATTTTAAATTCTACAGGGTGTAGCCAGCGTGATTAGCTAATCACTAGTCCTGTCCTAACCATATCGTTAATATATTTTTTTTTAACCATGTCCGCTCCCAATGTGGAGCATATGAACTCCTAATGGAGTTTATCTCAACAGAAGTGTTTCTACGAGAACTGCTTGTTACTCAGTTGCTCAACCTCTCTTTTTCCAAAGAGAGTAGGGATAGAAGGATAGGGCTAGGACAGGATTAGTGGTAAGCTAATCGCTCTCAATACGTCCCGTTCATATGATAGGATGGGTGAGAGGGGGAATTCAAGACATCACATACATCCATGCCTTTGAACAGAAATTCATAAATCGATTGAAAAATCAATTTATAAAACTGTCCATACCGGGATTTGAATCCGGGCCCTCCGTAGCCCAAGCCAACAATGTTGACCACTCGACCTCACAGGCGGCAAATAATATTTCTACTCTCTTTAAAAAAAGAGTGTTTGAGCAACTTAGTTATGATCAGTTCTCGTAGAAAATCGTTTTTTGGGATATCTTTATAGGGAAGCCATATACTCCATATTGAGAACGGACATATGAATCGTATAGTATTAAAAGTAGAACTGTCCCATATATGATGTATAAAACAGTTCTACTTTTGATACCAAACGACTCATATAAATTTGATTCCCTCTATTTATTCTCGCTGGAATATAATACCATCAGCTTTAATTGAATCGTTTCTTAATCGGCTAAATAAATGTTTTTTTATCTAACGGGTATAAAATTCAGTCTTTTGCTATTTTGTTCATATCCTCGTTCGACACGTAGATCCGTTTTTTTATTCTTTTTGACGTACGAAAACTCAGCGCATCCTGCATACGCTGACATCCCTGCACCGCGCCCCTAGCCGTTTCCCGACGTCATTAATCGACGCAATCACTCTCCAGCCCTTCTCCCTCGCCTCTAAAGCCTACCGTATTTGTTTTCCTGGCAGGTGGGTCCAGCTTGATGCTCCCGGCAGGTAAATGAGATTATCAACTTCATCAACTTCAATTATCAATCAGTCTTGCAGCTACAAGGATATGGGGCTCATGTTCGGATAGACATTCAGTAATGGATAGCCAAACAACAACGTTACCTCAGTTTGCTTACAGGATGTCCAACGTTATTTTACGAAGGTAGACTTACAAACATTGCCAATTCGTATTTCTATATCATTTAATATTTGCAGCAAATAGCATAGCAAGGCATATATTTGATATACACTAGCTTAGAAGCAGGGATGTGGAGTCGTGTAAAGACTAACTTTTGCAATCATTTAATTTTAACGTTCATATATATGTATTCCGAAAAATCATCTTTAGTCAGCCAACCTGCACTATTCTCGAAACTATGGACTCTTGTGGTTTGAATACATTTTATAAATGTAAACCTATAAATATATTTTTCAATGGATCTGAGTCGCTCGTTTTTCACGTCTTCAATTCCACAGCCCTACTTAGAAGAGATACATTTTTTTAATGTCATCCACTCTAAGCAGGGGTGGGTTGGAGGAGCTCGGGAGGGGCTCGCGTGAGCCCCTTGTTAAGATATGAAAATCATTCGTCTTAGATAAAATCAACACATAACTACAATTTCTGTAGATGGTTAAATTTTATTATGAAACAAGACTTAGTTGCCACTTCATTTACGGTTGTGGGCTTTCGTGGCGGACTTAACGGGTTCGAGTCCCAGTACGAAACAGCATCTTTCGATCGATTTTCTGTTCAAAGGCATGGGTGTTTGTGATGTCCGAAAATTCCCTCCCACTCTTCCGATCTTTCAACTCAACTGGGCGTTACATGAGTAATAAGTTAATCACTAGTCGTGTCTAAGCCTTATCATTCTACCCTTACTAATCTCTTTGGAAAAACGAGGTTGAGCGACTAAGCAAAAAACAGCTCTCGTAAAAAAAAACTTTTTTTGAGATGCCTTCATTAGGAGGCCATATGTTTGATATTGGGAGCGGACATAGATAAAAAAATGGATAAGATTTACCGAGCCCCTTGTTAAGATATTGGCAGCCCACCGCTGACTCTTAGATCCTTATATATATTACAAATATATAGTATTATATTCAGTTTGTAAACTCAGGTTATTGGTACATGTTTTAGTCATTCTTGTTTAATTAAATTTATCAGTTCAAAATTCTCGCGATGAGCAAAACCGGTCACGATCTCAATAAATAAATGTAAGAATTATGGAGTACAAAAGAGATAAAACTATTTTTAATAATACATTTTATAATAGTAAAAACACAATATTTCTTTGTACTTCATTCCACTTTTTTAATTCGGTCAGGACCGGTTTCGCTCATTGCGAGCATTGTCAACTGATAAGAAAAATATATAAACAGTGCTATTTATACAAATTAAAATTGAAATAAAAGGTGTAAGCAACTATTAACAATGAAAAGTCGCTCCTGACCTAATTCAAAAAGTGGAATGAAGTACAAAGAAATATTGTGTTTTTACTAATATAATGCCTTTCCACCAAGTATTGACAGTGAACACCATAAAAAAATACATTTTATAAGATATTTTTGACAGCGAATACACATTTAAAATGAAAGTAAATTGTTATTAACCTATTTATTATATTAAAGGCATTATTTTGCCTATAAAAATGCCTTTACAAGCTTATGTTATGATAGTGTAATGTAACAATTTATTGCAATTTTACGTCATTTTGTTTAACTGTCGAAAATTCTATCCAAAAGAAATTTAATCATATTTTAAATTAATTCAAAATATATGTTTGCATACGAATGCATGCTTTACATTTAGTAATCCGCTTTCAATTATTTTCGTGCGTCTGCCGGCGAAATTTGACATTCGAAGCATATGAGAAATTTCAGCGCGGATAACGATATTTCATATCATTGTTTCCCATGTTTTTTGTCTGATTTCCCAACAGGCTCGCCCTCCGCCGCCGTATCTTTGTCTCGTTTTATGTTTCAGGCAATATTGCTCTAAATATTTTTGACTATGTCAAGTTCCCGAATATTTAGCGCATATATTTTTGCCTTTGAAAATTCATTAGTAATGTTGTCAGTTTATTGAGGTCTGTCGATTATTTACTGATGCACTGAAAATGATCACTCGCTTATTGCAACTTTTTGTGTTAATTATATATACATTTAATAAATGAAAAAATAAACATATAAGTAAAAACCAGGTCTGTGGAGTTGGGTAAAAAAAAGTCATGTAGTGGGAACACATCGTTTGATTACACATCATTTTAAATGGGTCTGAGTCTTAAAATTTTCCGACTCTGACTCCGACTCCGGACCAAACTTTTGACTCCAAGACTGCCGATTACGACACCACAGCCCTGGTAAAACACCAAATTTCTTACAAAATGGACAGTTTTGTCAATTAATTTTGCAACCAATTTATAGTTTCATGTTCGAAGACATGGAGACGTCTGTGTTGTCTAAAGTTCCCTCCTACTCATCCGATACTGTAAATCAACGGTTTTAAACTGGGAGTCGCGAAAAAGTTGACAGTAATGTAATTCCCATAAAGTAATAAAGACACATAAATAAACTGTTACAAAATAACAAAACAGTGATGTCTCTTGTACACACATAAGTTTTTATTGTTTAATATTTAGCGAATTGACTGTTTTGGCAAGATGAGTTTCACTATTTTCCTTTTTAAAATGCGACTTGATATAAAGATAGTCAATAAATTTCTATTAAACTAATACATTCCATTACACTACACGACAAATAAGTAAAAAAAAGTTGATTCGTATTATTATTTAAAATGCTTTAAGAAGTTAAGTATTTCGACTGAGGGTACTTGATGGAATTTCAATATCAAATTTGAATCGTTTTAATTTTCTACTTTTCCATGAATTTTGTCGCTTACGACCCGGGTTTCGCCTTTCGGCATCTTCAGGCATTCCAAGTGCCGAAAGGCGAAACCCGGGTCGTTAGCGACAAAACTCATGGAAAAGTACAAAATTCAAACAATTCAAATTAGCTTTAAGAAGTATCAAATTTTATTTTAAACAGTTTATTAAGGTGTCGACAAGTGTATTATATTTATTTTTTGATTGCACTTTCATGTTAATCAACGAAAATAATTTTAAGGTTTTTTTGCTGAATAATTTGTTTAAAAAAAACACGAATTTACATAGATTTTCCAACTTTTTAACAGCTATAAATGTTGCATTAGTGGGCACTTAGTATGAGTTAAATGATCGATGTGTGACTTTTTAATGAACGCATATTTTCTTTTAAAATTATTCTGAATTATTGTGGTGCGAATTTCACTACAGTACTTTTTTCCCGGCGGATTCAAATAATATTTCATGAGAAATGTTCCAAATAAACCATGAATTTTAATATAAATCACACCTCTTTAGTAACGTTTTTCTTACGAAAGTTTCCCTGGAAATTTTGCTTGAGGTGAACATTTTCAACCGATGAATTCTGCAAAGTTTATGTTAGTGGTTGGTTCTCTTTTCAGCGACGCCATTAACATAAACTTAAAATATAGATTGCCCTTTGGCACAGCGATGTTTACAATGTACACAAACATGCAGCCCTCTACCGTTCGCGGGCTCGAATCCCAGCGGGGGCGACCCAATATGCATATCACATTATGTGGATCGCTATACACTGCTCGATTTTGTTCGGATTTCGATATCTTAGAGCTTAAATATTGTATCGAAATTCACCAAAAACAACATATATTTGTGTGATAAAATATTGCATCTTCAAACCTACTATTTCAAATGTTATTTTCATATTCCAACATATGTTAAATCCTTCAGGACTTGTTAAAACGCGAAAATATTGCATTTATTAAAAATATTTATACTTAACGAAAATCCAATGCCAAAATATTCTATTTGCAACAGATAAAATGTTGTCTCTGCCACCGCGATCAGAAACAAGCATCCTCGAATACTTACGCTTGACACCCTCTATTATCAGTTCATATCCTGTAAAATGAGACCAGCGAATACGATAAGGACGTCCGTTCCGTACTCTTTTTGTGATCCCTAGATTTTGGGATTCACAATCTTTCAAAAGCAGGATTAATCATTCACCATAATATCATGTTACAATTGCTTAAGACCATTGTCGAAAAAAGTGGGTAGTTAAGAGATTCCAGAATTTTTGTCAACTCGAAGTGACGAAATGACAGATTCTACAATTATTCAAAAGTCAGAGACTCCGTTTTTTAAATCCATCCTCTGAAAAAATTGCGAATTGACAGATTCTGCAATTCTTCAGAAGTCGGAGACCGTTTTTTTAGCTCTATCCTTTGAAAATGTTACATCTGCCAGTGAGTTCAGCGCTGTTGAGATTTTTTTTAGGTTTACTTATGAGATTTTTACGTGTTATAGTGAATGCTGTTATCCCGGGATTAAATTGGCAAAATTGGTCGGGATTCCCGCATTGGATGTGTTTATTTGAACCAGTGGTGTAAGCATGAGTAAAACTATACTTTAAATTTACTTTCATATCCCTGAAATAAAAACCACACGCTAACTAAAGTTGTTTTCAGATTTAGCTAGTTAATCTTCTATTGTATGACATTACAATATGCACGGTTATCGCTGGGGTCCAAGACAAGCATCGAACATCGCCCGAAGACCTCGGCGGGTGGGTGTATGGTCTCCAATTTTCCGGTTTCGCCCGCTTGTTATGCGTCTATGAAATATGGCTGGATTTTTGATTTATCGTACGCATTTCTATTCAGTCCGCATATAACCTGCCGAACTAATAAATATTATTCACAAAGACTATCTGTCGTGCTGTGTTGCTTGTAGGGATTCTGTGTCGAGACGTCCCGGGACTTTCTGGGCTTCTTGCTGTCTTAAACCCCGGGACTTTTTCGGAAAATGTCCCGGGAATTGTGACTGTGCTTTGTAATGTGCTAATAACATGTACATTTTAATTTTGAAAAAAACAATTCATGTGGTATTGAATTAAAGCAGATATAAGAGGAGAGCTCCAAGATAAATAGACACGACATGTTCGGGACGTGACATTTACCTGGGTTTTCAACAAAATTAAGTATGCATATAAAAAAGGGATCTGGTTGAAAAACAGATGTTTGAGATATACTTATAAGTTTCAAATACCATGTGTTCACATATTGTAATATAACTATAGCAAATTACTAAATATTAAAATTAAATGTTCATACCTGATGTTTTTTTATGTACCAATGTCTTTTCACTATTTCACAAAGGTAACAATGTCTCAATAAGACAAAAAAGGTCTAAAAGCTATATTGTAAAGTTACGGTCATAAATTTACTCCTGACGGCGGCTTCATTGATATTTTTTCATTACATGTACCGTTATCATCCCTTCTTAGTAAAAATTAACCGTAAGCATTTCACACATCCATTACATAAGAAAAATAATAATTATTAAACATTGTATTAAAAAAACGCGATTTTTACTAGTGCGTACTTTCAAAAGGCGCTGAGTGTATGTAATACATAAATACATGCATACATGGAAATATTTAATTTTAATAAAATTATAAGTTTATTGAAGGAGAAATAAATGTCTCGAGCCCCGGGATGTTCCGGGGCTTTGACTTTACCACGCCTCGAGTCCCGGGACTTTGAAAACCCCGAAACTTCAGAATCCCTAGTGATATCGAATGGGTTTGCTTGGTTACATTTAAGATTTTGTTGTTGGCGATACATGGTTTATCTTTCAGAGCATTTAAACTTCTTAAAAGGCGGATAAACTTCATAGCCTTTAGTTAGGTATATATATATATATATTGACTGTTGAAAGGAAAAAGGACGTAACCCACAGTTTTTAAAAAACAGTTTTTTTTCGATACTCACAATGTGTACAACTTTAACACGTTCTATCAAAAGGATGTAAGCTGCAAATGTCGAATTAGTATCTAAATTTAGCTTTTAAGTTTGAAAAAGATGGCCTTGTAAAAATTGAAACCAAGAAAAAAGACTAAAAAAAAAGGTTTTTCCTAGACAATTTCTTAATTTAGTATTAGATTATGTCAATTAAACCCCAGTTTAGAAGTTTTCGTGCACTATCAAGGCTGTGGATATTTCATAATTTGTATATGTCCCAAAATCATCAAAACCCGTAAAAATGTGTGGGTTACGTTCTTTACCCTTTCCACAGTCGATATATACATTTTATATTAAATTAAGATGAAATCATTTCCAATATGGTGTTAGATCAATAGAAAGTATCTATATCGATAATATAATCGCCCACTGTGGTCTAGTTCAGTGTTCCCCAAACTTTTTCATACCACGGCTCCCTAAATCTGAAAAAAAAATTGCGCCCCACCTGAATACAAAACACGTTCTGTGGCGGCCCCCAGTTTGGGAAGTACTGGTCTTGTTGGTTAGAGCTTACTCTATCGATTACGCGGGTCTGGGTCTGATTTCCGGTAAATCAATATAATTTTTTTTTCAATTTTAGTTTTAAGTGTTTGTGATTTCAATAATCCAGTGACTTCTTCCAGTTAATCCAGTTAATCTCGTTAATTCTTTTAACTTTAAAATATTTGGGGCATTTGCTGTAATACTAAAAATACGAATTAAAATAAAAACTCAAATGATGATGATTTATAAAATGGATGTACCAAAAACTAGAATCTCGAATAGATATTTTCATTTAAGGGGCTCATTAGAGTGTACAAACAAATGGTACAGTCTTATTAGTATTACTTGTTTTTTTTAAAACCTTGTTGAAGTGTGCGTGTTGAGCGAAACTGGTCGTGGTCTTTATTACTCAATGTGGAATTTATACAATAAAGTGTTTTATTTTTTGATATGCCTTTCTTCTATTTATTGACAGTAGACACCTTTAAAGTGTTATTTTTGATATTTTCTTATCTACATATCTGGAACGTATCACGCAATATACAGATACTCTATATCAGTGATGCACAACCTTTACTTTTTAGCGGGCCGCATAATACAAATTATCGTGGATTCGGGCCGCAAAGAAAAAAAATGATTTAAAGTACGCTCAATCGTTTGTTATACAGAACAAATGTACGTTCCATGTAAAAGAGCCTTAAAACCTTGTAAAAAGATTAAGTGAATTTAGATAAATGAGTAAAATAATATAAATAGGTTCCATTATATTATTTTAACCGTGTTATTTTGAAAACTTGAACATGAATAAGCCATGCAACAAAGGATTACTTGCTTATTAAAAATCGTTTCATTGTGAAATATTTATGTTTCATTTATATGCAATTCCTAAGTTAATGCATTTTTGGTCATGGTTAACTTTTAGCTATTTTTTTTAATTCGACATAATATTTGTAGCCTGTTTTTATGAACTGATTTGTTCTCTTCCGTTAAAGAAAAAGCTTGCTTACATTTATAAAATAAATGTTTTCCTTAAAAAATATATTAAAGGGCCGCCACAAAATTCAAAAAGGGCCGCGGTTTGTGCATCACTGCTGTATATGAATGCGTTGTATCAAGCATATTAATCAAATGCCCAACAGGTGGTATTGCCATCTGGTTTTGATTTTGTTAAAAATATTTTTTCCTAATTTTAAAACGATGTTATCGAAATGTTGAAAATGTAATGCATAAAAAAATATTTAATGGAAACCGTCGCTTATCTTTACATACTGTTTTGAATCTAGTAAAAAAAGGTTTAATTTTTTTAAATATGTTGTTCGTAAACTTATCGTGTACACTGAAAGTCAAAGATAGCAAGTTCCCTTTGAAAGGAAGTGAATAGATATTCTTTATTATTTAGTATCAAGTTCTTTATGCATGCAGTTCCCCTATAATATAATGAAGTAAACAATAATTCATTAATTTTATGCATTGAAAAGTCTCAGGGTATGCATAAAAGTGCGCAGTAAAACGTTGAATGTGTTTATGGAGCACGGGGTAATTTTCGTCCCAAGAAAAACTGTAAAAATTACCCTAATAGCTTTTAAGAAGCCAGAAGTCCTGCGACTCTTAACCCTCAACTCCCTGCTGCTGTTTTTTTTTATCAATAACAAATATATTTAACATTACAGCTTACGCCAATGCGTCAAATATTTTTAAGTTGAAAGATCATACGAGATAAACTCGATGAGATTTTTTTGAAAGTCACATGATATTAACTCAAGGAGAATTGACTTCACAAACACCCATGTCTTAGATCTCAAATTAAAATTGAAAAAAAAACCAATTTTGACATTGACCTTACCGGGAATCGAACCAGATCACGCTCTAACTAACTAGACCACAGCGGGCTGTTGTGTATTGTTAATTTCGTCTGGAGAAATCTCGGTTTGATTTTGTATTATTCATCTGCCTTTTCGTTGTAATGTATTGGCAATTACTATTTTCTGTATGAAATCACTGTCCGTTGTATAACATATATACAGTAATAATAAATACAAGACAATCCAATTATAATTTCACAGGAAACATAAGCTTTTGCCAGTCTCAACTCTTAGGACATTTGAGTAAAAAAACCTTAAAATTTTTCATTTAAAACACATATAGTTTAAGAACCTTTTTAATTAGTAGCGCAAGGCAATAACAAAGTTTAAAAAATCACAATTTTTTTATTTGACAAAATAAAATATATCCATTGTATTAACGTGTGGTAAATGCTAGTTTTTCGAATAAACGCATTTCATTGAAAAAATCAAACGAATACCTTGAATGATCTGTAATAAAAAGCAAAATAAAGAATTTGTAAATTTTGCTTAAAACGTTTTTTATTACAGTTTGTGTTGATTTATTGATTGATTTGTATGTCCGTGTTATTTTGCATTTGCAGGGTAGTGGGATTTGAATCAACTATTGTAATAATGTATTTATTCGATTTAAATTATTGTCGTTGGCCCAGTAAAATTTTAATTGAAATATAATTTTTATACAAATATTTTTTTAAAAATTACAGCATACCAAAAAACTTACATAAAGTAAATTTTAAAGTTTTTCACTCGAATATTATATAATATTATATTTATCGAATATTAGTTGCTATGACAACATCTTCACTAGTTTGACGTGTTCGTTTCAATTTGTCTTATTTTACTTTAATTAGTGCTACAATAGTTATTTTGTTAATAAATTATCATTTCTAACGACAGAAAAATCAGGTGGACTTGATAATTATTATAAACTGTGTTACTAAGTCGTGTAATTAAATCAATTTGCCAAAAGTGTTTATGACTGTCGATAGTTATTATTAATAATTAACATAATTCATTTTTATATCATAGTTGCTATGACAACAGCTTCACTGGATTGACGTGCTCGTTTTAATTTACCTACATTTTATTTTAATAAATACTACTAATAGTTATTTAGTGTATTAAGTAATATAACATATTTTTAAGTAATATAAAATATTTTTAACAAAATGGATGTTCATAGTGAACTGAATATTATTATCAAAAGTCTTAAAGCTTTAACTGAGCGTATTGAAGCTGTTAAAAAATACGTTGAAACTGGTGAATCTCAATGTGAGTTGACTTCGAAGAATTTGACGGTGAATGTGCCAGCTATAACAGAACCATCCAATAGCCAGGCAATTAAAACCAATAAAAGGGTCACCCGATCATCATTTTCTGTCGTTAAACCCATTCCTAATGCATCAACATGTAAGCCAAACGTAAACGTGCTACCTGTTATTGACCTTGTGAATGATAATGTACCAGACAAAATTCAGCAAAAGCAGCCCCTTTCAACAATTTCAACGATTTCGGCTATTGATGAGCCTAGCAATAATAATCATTGGAAAACAATTCAAAAAAAGAACCGCAAAAGCCATATTCCAATGACTGCCACATCATCACCAACACAGATATGTGGAACGAGAGTTGGCAGTTCGGCTTGCTCTGGTATTGAGCGTACAGCTTCCATTCATGTTTGGTCTCTTCATCCTGATACAACTGAGGACGGACTTATAAATTTTTTAAGTGAGAGTGTACCCGATAAAGTAACAGTAAGAAAACTGTTAACGAAAGCGAAATATTCTTCGTTTAAAATTGAGGTTCCTATATCGAAAATTAAACTATTTTTATGTCCTAGCATTTGGCCACTCAACTCAATAATTAAAGAATGGCAAATCAAGCCATCAATTATAAATAAAAAAATATGACTGTATCATAAAAATAGTCGATTTAAAATGTTAAAAATTTACTACCAGAATGTAAGGGGTCTACGGACTAAGTCTGTTGAGCTACGGAACGCTCTTTTGGCGGTTAGCTATCCAGTTGTTTGCCTGAGTGAGACGTGGCTTAATGATTCTGTCTATGATGCTGAGCTCTTTGGTAGTAAATATATTGTTTTTCGTCAAGATCGGAGATATTGCCAAAGAGGTGGCGGTGTTTTAATTGCCATACGCACTGACAGCGTTGATAGTGTTGCTAGGATTGAGTGCAATCCGTGCATTAACGTTGATGCAGTTGTTGTTGATGTGATGTGTGGTGTATCACATCACACAATTTGTTGCATTTATTTTCCGCCTAAATGCTCCATAGAAACATATGAACAGATTTTTAACTTCCTTCAAAATTTACCTGTACGAAACTCTATTGCTATCATTGGTGATTTCAATTTGTATTCGTCAGCGCCCAGGGTAGAATTGGAGTTTGCTCACTTTTTGAGCTGTGTGAATCTTAAACAGTTCTCACAGATTAGGAATGCAAAGTCACGAATTTTAGACTTGGTACTGGCTGATGTAGATTGTTGTATCTCTGTGTATGCAAGTGATGATCCTCTTGTCCCTGAGGACATTTATCATCCGGCTTTAGTAATTGAGTTTCCTATTTTTAAAAAGAAATTATCCGGTTATCACCGCGATCAAAGTGATGTGATTGAAGATTTTCCTGATAGCACTAGAAAAAGAGCTTCATGGAATTTTCGCCGTGGTGACTTATTGCACATGTTCAACACAATGCACGGCATTGAGTGGGACGATATGTACTTGATCAGCGATATTGACAAGGCTGTCAGTGTATTTTATAATAAAATTAATGATGTCTTGCAATTTTTTTTTGATAAAAATGTTAACTCGGGCTCAAAACGGGACTTTCCGAAATGGTTTTCAAAAAATGTTATTAAATGTATTATCAAAAAAAATAAGTGCCATAAAAAATGGAAATGCTATAAATGTCCGAATGATTATAATATTTTTTCTGAGCTGCGCAGAAGAGTTCACGAACTCATTAAAAGCGATTACAAAATTTATATAAACAACATCGGTATGAACATAAATTCAGAACCTAAAACTTTCTGGAACTATGTCCGCCAAATACGTGACTCTTCTGCTCAGCTTTCATCCATGTCTCTCGATGGTAGTGTATTGAATGGTCACCTGGCTATTGCTGAGGGTTTTGCTATGTATTTTAAATCAGTTTACTCTAAAACTCCACCAAAATACATCCCTTTCCAATCGGAGTCAGTACATTCTTCTTGGCCTACTCTTGATATCAATAATCTTAATGTGTCCGATATGCGGTATGCCTTCTCTCGTCTTTACCCAAAAGCTTCAGTGGGTCCTGATGGTATTCCCCCATGGTTGCTCAAAGGCTGCAAATCTATTTTAAGTACACCTCTATTGTATCTTTTCAATTTAAGTTTAAGTACCTTCACTTTTCCAAAATGCTGGAGCTTGACTCGCATAAGACCAGTCCACAAAAAAGGCTCTCTTTCTGAAATCACAAATTTTCGTCCAGTAGCAATTTTATCAGCACCGGCTAAACTTTTTGAATCTATTATACATAGGTATATTTATATGCATGTTGATTGTCAATTAACTGATTCTCAACATGGTTTTAGATCAGCACGTTCAACTACAACCAATCTAATTGTGTATACTGATTATATTTCGCAATCTTTGGATTCTAACTGTCAGGTTGATGCTATTTATACGGATATTTCTAAAGCATTTGACCGTGTTGACCATGATATTCTCTTGGATAAATTGAGTGCTGTAGGATGCTCAAACAGGATGATTAGTTTTTTTGTTTCCTATTTGTCAAATCGACGCCAATATGTTGATTACGCTGGGTTCATATCAAACGTCTTTCCAACATATTCCGGGGTTCCTCAAGGATCTAATCTTGGCCCAATTTTATTTCTTATTTTTGTTAACGATATTATAGAATGTATACGTGGAATAAAGTATCTGCTCTTTGCTGATGATTTAAAACTGTTTTTACGTATCAGTAATGAGTCTGACTGTACTATTCTGCAACAAAATATGAATAATATTTTAAATTGGTCTATAAAAAACAAACTCGACTTCAACATTTCAAAATGTTTTTGTATTTCCTTCTCTCGCTCAAGATTACCCATCACATATAACTATGTGATATCTAATGATGCTTTAAAGCGTTTGTCTGAAGTTGTTGATCTTGGTATAAGATTTGACTCCTCTTTCACCTTTCATTCACATATAACTTCTATTGCACTGCGTGCAAGCAAACTTCTTGGGTTTATTGTTAGACAAAGCAAACCATTTGAAAACCCAACTGTGTTTCGGACGCTTTATGTTTCTTTGGTCTTAAGTAAGCTTGAATATGGATCCATCATTTGGAGCCCATATGAAAGTTCATACAAGCTGAAATTGGAGAGAATCCATAAGAAATTTCTAAGATATTATTATTTCAAAAAATTTAAATTCTTCCCCTTTGATAATTCCTTAAAGGAATACTACCCCACCAAATTTCTTTTAGGAATGTTATCATTTCACTCACTTGAAGCTCGAAGATCGTTTTCAAGCTTAAAGCATTTTTCTCTTCTTCTTCGGGGCCGAGTTAATAATCCTGAAATTCTCATGACTATTAATTTACATGCTCCCAATTTATTCTTACGTGGGCGAAACAATGAGCAAAAACTTTTATTTCTAAAAACTTATACCTCGCTTAGGAGGTATGAGTCACCAGTTCCAAGGGCCGTTCGACTAATCAACGCATTGCCTAGAGAAGTGGACATTTTTGGTGATGGTATTTGTGAACTGTTTGATAAATTTTTCTTTTGTATTTCTTGATTTTTTATGTTGAATTTGATGTACTGTGTATTTTTATTTTATGTTTTGTCTTATTATATTTTTCAAGTGCATGGCGAATTGGCGTCAGCTGTTATGTCATGTACTGTAATTTTGATTTTTAACAATAAATAAATAAATAAATTAACAATAAATAAATAATAGCAGACGATAATACATTTCCAAGTTATAACAAAATACTGATTTATTATCAATGTAAGATGTCAAAAATCTATTTAAATTTTAGTTTTACCGACCCAAATATGCTTTGAAATAATGTATATTAAATAATAAAAGAAAGAAATGATCTTAAGAGGCATTATGTTTCATATGACATCATCTGATTTATACTCAGGGTTATTGATAATGTCTGTACTGATAGTTAGCAAAGGGTTAAGGCACCTATCGCCTGTTGGGCATCGTAAAATATAATAAATGCAAAAGCGGTCCCGGCACTTTGATGCACAATGCATTTTTCTTCATCTTATCAAATTCATAAGGTCGTAAAACCGGGACTGAAAAGTCGCGATGGGGGCGCGTAAAACGCTCCAACTCGTGCATGCTCGTACGCCCTGTAGGGTTACCTGGTATCCAAGATTGACATGAACATTATAATAAGAGTGTAAATAGCCTGTCGTATGAGTATAGCCTGTGCTTCGACATAAGTAATTGGAATTGATTTATTATTTAATGTAATGGCTTTCCAACAAGAATTGTCAGTGAAAATCTTTAAGGTGATTACTGGATTTGGTATCAGATGTAGGTATCTGACCTGATGGGTGTCATTTATATCAGTGCTCCGCAACCGCTGTGCCGCGACACACGAGTGTGCTGTGGGACGATGCTAAATGTCCCGCAGCGCATTACTTCAGTGAAGAAAAGATCAAATATTATTTTCAAACAATGATCAAATCAGAGTTGTCTAATTGTAGTACTGAGGTGGCAATATAAATTACACAATTGTGAGGTTATAATGCAAAAAAAACTTCTCAGTAGAGTCAAATGATATAACGAATAACACTAACAAAATAGCATTGGCGTAATAATATGATTTCCAATTTGAAAACGACAGTCTTTTAGACATTTTATATTAAAACTAATTCGACTAGTCGCTTCCTTAGGCTTGAATTTATCAGCATACCTAACTCAATATCGCTCATTTTGGAAATAGTACGTTTTGCATTATAACACCCTACAATTGAGAACGTTTCTAATGTTATTTTATATATATGTATAGTATATACATATATGCATATTTGAAGTGCACTGCGGAAATCTGGAGTAAATTTTGGTGTGCCGTGGGAGAGAAAAGGTTGTGGAGCACTGATTCATTTCACCAGGTGTCGTCGAAAACATCGTGCTTTTTGGAGAGCTCTTTTTTCGCAGTTCAAGTTTAAGTAATACGTTAATACAAGTACTGCATTTGCTAAAACTCTCTTAGTGTATGGATAAACGGATACGGCTAGGACAGGACTAGTAGTTAACTAATAGCTCTCGTTACGCCCGAATTTTGAAGATAAAATGTATGCAAAGGATAATTGAAAGTATCACATACAGCCGGCTGCCTGGTCGAGTGTCAATGTCATTACATTTGACAGTTTTTATTGATTGATTTATCAATCGATTTATAGATATTTGTTCGAAGGCATATCATCAATTGTTACGCACCTATTACAATTGGATTTTTTTTAAAATCTTTCGTCTATTATATATGAACATAAAATAATGTTTGTTTCTATAAGCTATTTTTTTGTATGCTGTCGCATTCTAAAATAATCGTAATTCTTGCCTTTTGCTAAATTGTTAATTGGGTTATCAGCAGCGATTGATAAAACAGTTGGTAGCCCTGTGTCCACGGCGTAGGAAACGCAACATAACCCTGTCGTTTTATGATTTCGCCTTAAAATTTAATCTTGATACGACGCGGGGCAAACACGAACATGCCATATATAGTCTGCTTGAGAAACGTTGAAACAATGTAAAGGAATCTTTGAAGCAACGTTTTGCTTTCCGTCGAATAGAAATTAGAATTTTTCAATCAATCCAATCTGAATATCAAAGGAAGCCTTTGTTCACACTGCTAAACGAGAAAAAAAAATCTGTTACTTTGGGATTTGGTGAAGTAAAAGTAAGGCGAACAGCATACTATTTTCTTGCAACCAAATTTCGCTTAATGTTTTATTTTTTCTCATAGCAATTATATTCATAACTTACCTTATCCATAATTCGTAAATTCTTAAAATAATTTTGATTTTTTTCGACCATAAACTCTGTAGATAGCCCAAAACTCATGCTACTTTTTTTAATGTTAAGCAATACAAAGTGTGACAATATTGTACTTTTAATTACTCATCATTTGAGAGATTCGTTAGATTTTTTCAATGAAACGTATTTCTTTGATAACAAAATATCACAAATTGGAATACAAATTACTGTAGTATGAGTCTCACCTACATATAATGGTTATATTTTATCAACTAAAATTTTATTCCCTTTTTTTTATTCCTTTCCGTTTCTCTTGCAAAAGTTCTTAAACTATATTTGTTTTGAATAATTAAACCCCTTTTTTGAATTTTATTAAAACATTAGCAAGTTTAAATTCTTATTTTGTCTTATTTTAATATCCCGGGAATCAAGACCGGTAGAAAGCTTCGATTTCCCGAAAGTTTATTCTCAGATTATCTCGACACTAACTACCCTATCAGTATGTACCTCAAATTATAAAGTAGCTTAGTATGGGTTTAGTCTTTTGTTTTAATTCTTTTTTTGTATACAATAGATGGGGTAAAGATTTTTTTTCTAGTTACATAAATTAGTTTAAGCTTTCTTACTTCTTTGTGATCATTGCGTAAATATTTAATGTGTAATCTTAATGCTCCGGCCATGATAAACCAACGAAAGACTTTTCTTCGAAAGGGATCTCGAGAAGATTTAAGGATTACTATAGTATCTTTCACATATAAAAGGAAAACATAGAAAAAGGTTAAACGTATCTTAGTATGTTTTTATTATTTTATTCGACTTAAAAATATTTAAGTTACACGTCCACATGTTTTTAAAAAGTTCAGGTTACAAAATAGCAATTCAGATTTGCCCATTTTTTTACAATTGTTCTTTACAATTTTGTTTTAAATATTCCTCATTGCTGATTTTCGAATATTTTTTTTATTTTTAATATAAATAACTATTTTACAATAAACATCTTATATTTCGGTAAATAATTTATTATTGATTGGTTTTTTTTTTAATTAATATTTATATTAATATAAAATAAAAATTGATGACTGAGTTATTCCACACTTTTAATCTGGCTAAGATGTGGAAAACTTTATTTTTTTAATTATCATATTAAAAATGATCTTCCACAAAGCTACCACCGAATTCATCTAAAATATTAATTAATCTTTAGTGGCTGATAACGTATAATGTTTTAATAATTCGTTCAATAACCCACATATAACCCTCTTTACCTTAAACCAAATGCGTATTTTATGTTGTTCTAAGTCATAAATTATCTACATAAAATTCAAAATAACTTTAATCATTCCACTAATTGTGTCACTATTGGTGGCACAATAAGTGGAATAATCGCAGTTATTTTTAATTTTATATTTACTTTGTATTAAAATTGAACTTCCACAAAACTACCGCCGAATCCATCGAAAACCTTTTTTTTTTTGTTTAGATAATAAACCTTCATTAGTTGGTTTTTTTATCAGATGTTAATTCTTCATTTCTTAAACAAAACCGTTCCGGAACACACTATTTAGTTATGGAATTAATATATTATCAACATTATAAATCGAGGTTTTCTGCTATAATTGTAATATTTTTCCACCAAAAAGTGACGGAATGAAAATGACTGTTGAATACAATATATAAGTGATTGGTAAAAATTCATACAGGGGACAAGTTTATGTCATAAACTCTCGAGACATATAATAATTGCTATTTCTGAAAACATTTTTAGGTATTTTTGAAAATGTCATCCCGTAAAGTCTGACATTAAAGTCAAGTCTTAATTTATTCAATATTTAAATATCTTTCCATTAAGTTTCGTAGACATGTAATGGTTATTATACAAAAATAGATCAGATTAACTTATAACCGATCTCATCTCTGTAGATAGGGTTGCTATTACGACAGCGGATTTATTCTTAAAAGAATATTTATTTCCCCTTGACTTTTGGTGAGTAATCACATTTGAACATAGTAGATTATTATAATAAATACTTCTTACAATTTATGCAGTGTTGTAAAATCGGTAATCATTATTGCAGCATATAATAAATATTTTCTTTTTGAGAATATATTATTTGCTCAACAAAATTTTCTTCTTTATAGTCTTTTAGAATTCTTTTGTGCTTCAAAATCTCATGTAAGCTATTTTATTATTGAAAAGAGCAGGAATCTTACGGCAAAATGTTTCGGTTTTTTTTTTATTTTATCTCATACGTTGACTTTTTGAAACCCACTTAAATTGATAATTCATTTTTACATCGTATACGCGTATACCAATAAATTGTTTGATGAACTTAACAATTATAACTATTTAGGTGCAATGGAAAATTTTATGTTTTTAATTAATCTATGTGAATAATGCTTGCAATTTCTATTTAGTTTTCCGAATATTCAATTGTCACAATAATAGTTTTTGTAACATATCGACTGTGGAAATGAAAAAGGACGTAACCCACAGTTTTTTCAAAACAGGTTTTTTTCGATAATCACAATGTATCAAACTTGATACATGTTCTATCAAAAGAATGCAAGCTACGCATGCCGAATAAGTATCTAAATTAAGCTTTTACGTTTGAAAAAGATGACCTTGTAAAAAATTAAAACCAAGAAAAAAGACTGAAATAAACGTTTTTTAGACAATTTCTTTAATTAATATTAGATTATGTCAATTAAACACCAGTTAAGAAGTCTCCGTGCACTTCAAGGTTGTGTATAATTCATAATTTGCATATGGCCCAAAATCATCAAAACACGTTTTTTGCGCCCCTTGTAAAATTTGATATGTGTGGGTTACGTCCTTTTTCCTTTCCACAGTCAATATAGATTCATTAGTAAATGATTTAATTAATACTGTTGTATTTTGCATTTTATACGAATTGAATGCTAAATGGTATTATTTTTGTACATTGTTCTATGTTGGTTTCTGTGCCGGATCTCACGAGTTCGAGTCCCAGTACGAACAGCATTTTTTGGATTTCTGTTCGAAGGGATGTGTGTTTGAGATGTCTAAAAATCTCTTCCACCTCTTCGATCATTCAATAACTGGGCATAGTGATAGCGATTAGTTAACCTCTAGTCTTGTTCGCGCCTTATCTTTCTATCCCTATTACTCTCTTTAAAAAAAGAGGGGTTGAGCGACTGAGTAACGAACAGTTTTCGTAGAAAAAGTTATGTTGAGATTCTTCCGTTAGGAGACCATTGAAAGGGCATGGATAAAAAAAATACATTTTTTAAGAGATCAGATCTTAGGTGCAAAGGTTTAATACCAAAATAGCTATCAACCACGGGTTTTTTCATATTCAAATTATTTTCACGAAAGCTGGTTGTTAGTTTACATCTCGAACTGTATTTGGAAGGAAGAATTGAATAGAAACATACTAATATTAAGTTTGTTGCTCTCTGGTCTCTGGTAAGTATAATACATATATATAATTACATCACATGCACCCATGTTTTCGGAATGAAATATATTGATCGATTAAAAAAACAATGTTTTATACCGGGACTCGAGTAACTGGTGGTAATAAGATCAACAGTATTAACCACTGGTATACAGGAATACTAATTTAAACTTATTATTATATTTTAATCATACTCTCCGTAAGTTTTTTTTTGTATTACACGTTATTAAATATTTCTTTAGAGATTATCGTAACACACAAGTAAAACTATGGCAACCTCAAACGACTTTATGCTTTCTATAATACTTGCGTATGGGACAAAATTGCTTTTTTACACTTCGACCCCGCAAAAGCCACTCTGAAATTTCATCAGCGGAATTTTCACCCGCGAATAAAATTTTCATAAAACAACAAAAGTGTCGAAATAAACTATAAAGATAAACGGCAAATTTGACGTCGGTAAACAGTTGATGATGTAGCGTCGTAAAAGTGTTTCGTCTACCTATTTAAATTCTTATTTCAAAAAGTCTTCGCTGGAGTGTCAAAATACTAAAAGTAAAACATTCGCTGTCCGTCAATCTCCACAAAATTTTGAAATATAAAATATTTTCACCCAACTATAACTAATTTTACTCAGTTTTTTTTATAATAAAGAATTTATAAAAAAATATGTTCACTACCATATTATTAAAAGACCTCTTATGTGTAAAACAAAGAGCGTTGTGTGTAATTAATTTCTCATTGGCTGATTTTTAATATTCATTTTTCAAATAGTTTTTCAAATAAATTTGTCAGGAGAACAAATGAATGCTGGCTATTTATGTATGACGTTTAATATTAATTTTCCTCCATTTAAATAATTAAATCTAAAAGTAAAGAATGTTTACTATTAGATTGATTATATTAAAATGGGGAAAAAATCTTCAGAAGTCAAGACAATAATCTCATTATGGAGAAAACTATCGGCAGTAGGGATTCTGAAGTCTCGGGGTTTTCAAAGTCCCGTGACTCGAAGCGTGATAAAGTCAAAGTCCCGAGACATCCCGGGACTCGAGGTTTTTATTTCCCCTTTAGTAAAATTATAATTTTATTCAAATGAAATATTGTTCAATAGTTATTATTTTTCTTATGTAATGGATGTGTTCAACGCTAACGGCTAATTTTTACTAATAAGGGATGATAACGGTACATGTAATGAAAAAATATCAATGAAGCCGCCGTCAGGAGTAAATTTATAACCGTCACTTCACAATACAGCTTTTAGACCTTTTTTTGTCCTATTGAGACATTGGTATCTTTGTGAATTAGTGAAGAAACATTTATAAGCACATTATAAATCACATTCATAATTCCGGGGACATTTTCTCAAAACATCTCCCAGGACATCTCGAGAAAGAATCCCTAATCGGCAGGATATTTGCCAGAAAGACACATTCAGGGTTTTACGTCACAAAGTGTTGTTGGTGAAGTTGTGTGTCTGAGCAGGTCCATGGGTTTGGATGTTCATAGTTGTAGGCAGTTAAACAAAAAATAACTATTGCAATGTTATAAAGAACAATAAACTAAAACAATGGAGGTGATGTCGTCTTGCGAAGAAGGGTCAAAATAAAGAATCAGTTTATAACTCTGAAGTAATTAAAATCCTGTCATATTTGGCCAAAGTGCAGAATATGACACTCACATGTCGCTATAGTAAACCGAAATGTAAATGCTTTCAACGATACTGCAATTGACTACTTCCAAAAGAATTTAAAAAAAAATAGACAACATTGGACAATTTAAATAAATCGAGTGCCACTGAATCATCGGCAAAGCGGTTATATTACATTTTTTATTATATTTATAGAGGTATCATTGAAGATTACTATAAATTTCAGCTAGATATTATTAGTTATTTAGCGAATGGTTAAAATAAGAAACATTTTGCAATGCGATGGACTCCATAGTAAACTCACAACGTGGAACCATTTTTTTTAACAGAAATCAATAAATTGTTTGAAAAAAATGGTGATCGTATTAGGATTTAAACCTGTGAGAATAAGATCATTTACGAAAGCTAATGATGTTGACCACTGCACCACGGACCCGACGAAAATATATTTAGTAGTCCTAAAAATAAAGTAAATAAAACTCACGTAAATGACGAGCAGTTGCGACTCGTGACAATTGCTTTATCGAATCCTCTAGAAGTGTCCTAATCCAATCCGTCGATTCGCCGTTTGCGATGTTTTATTTTTGAATGATTTCTTTTATATTCATCCGTGTACATCGGCAGACATTTATTAAGCGATTTGATTTAACGAAATTTTTATTTTACGGCCCCTCCGCTACGTGCCGCCACTGATAAGGGCGAAACATTTTCATCATCCCAGTGCGTAAAGTTATGTTACATGAAGTGTGTACGGTGCCTTAAAAAATGTTTACATTTTTTTTATTCTTGCAAACGTGAACTATTCACAAATTTCCAAATTTATCATCCGACAACAAGATTTTTGTACTTTTTTTACCTTTTCTAAAAAGAAATCAATGTATAAACCGAAACAATACAACAAGTATTCATTCTCTGTAATTAGATATGGATAAGATTAAAAGATGGTGCAAGGAAAGACAAGTAGTTAATCACGTTTACATTGTAAGCTGTCAGTTATTGGATAACAAATTATCTGGTTCAATTTCACGCATCGGGAGAATTTTAAACTCATCAAGCCAAAAATAATTGTCCTTTCTACAATTGATAATCAAGCTAATCGTATAGTAAAACGCAAGCTACACAGCACAGAGCAGTACAGAATTGGCAGATGTGGGCAGGCAAAGCAGACGTGTGCGACAAGCGTATACTACGATTTCTGCATCGAGCAAGTGACCTACAATAACTGTAGTGTTCAAAAGTAGTAACGTATAAAAAGTTCAGTTCCCATTAATTCATTTATTTTCTCGGTATGTTTGCGGTAAAATCAAACTAAACGTCCTAACGTGCACGCGTCACGTCGGAATCTGTGCTAGCTTTACAACGGTGCACAACGAAGGGCTGCTGCAGATGTATGCCTTTTTATGTAATCCGTCTCGGTATGTTTGCGGTAAAATCAAACTAAACGTCCTAACGTGCACGCGTCACGTCGGAATCTGTGCTAGCTTTACAACGGAGCACAGCGAACTGCTGCTGCAGATGTATGCCTTTTTATGTAATCCGAAATCTGTTCTGCCTTACTCTGCGTCTCAGAATCATCAAATTACAATGAGTGAAAGCATCACTGTCATCCATGCATTTGGATTAACTCTACAAATTATTTAATTTTTGAAAGTAATATGTAAAAGTGTTGTTTTCGAGGATTTTAACCCTTGATCTAACAATCGACTAGGTGCCCTCTCCGTCCAATAGTATAAAAACTCGACATTAGTCTCCGTAATTGTATTTTTACGTATACCAGATTAGACACCGTCATCATAATCGTAAAATATTTCCGCCCTAGCAATGATTCAGAATCTTTCGTTTTACAGTAAACATTTTTTTAGATTTTATTCTGGTAATATATAATATATATGAAGGAAATTATTAACATGCTTTTAAACAATTATGCAAGCCAAATAACCCGCATTACGGACTCGACATTGATAATTGCAGAAGAGTAAAGTTACAAAAAAATGCATCAACCAAAGATATACACTACTTCCTTATGATATTGTTTCATGTTAAATTTTAACATCGTTCATCATACGCGAGTTGTGTGTTATTTTTTACTTTGCCTGAAGCTTTTTTAGCAGACAACTTTAATGTCAAACGAGAAACATTATATAGATATATTGTGTGTATTCAACATTGTGGAATGACTCCGTTATATCTTATTTATATCATGATTTCTATATATATTCATATATTTAAAAAAGGCTTAGTATATTTTATTATATTAAAAAAATATTCTTTTAATTTATATTATGTTAAACATTTGATATATATATTCATAGACGATGCTTTAGATCTATGAGAAAATAAATGGTCTACGAGAACGTGGATGATATATTGTGTAAATAACTCTTTAGAACAAAAGTATTGATAAAAATGTCAGGAATAGTGAAGTCAAAGTAGATTTTTTATATATAAAACTCATGTTTCTCACAGTCAGTATTCGTAAAGAGTTTTTCCTCGAAAAGTCGTAACAGTTTTTAGCTAGAAATACTGAACTGGATAGCAAGCAGAAGAGGTATGCGAATGTTATGCCTGCTACCACTATATTAAAAACTTTTTTTAAATCATTCATGTAATTATCAAAATCAACAGTTTACTTTGGTTTGTCCACTCCATACATGATTTCCACCATATTATTTTTTTCTCCTTTGGTTGTGTAACTAGCCGAGACATTTTTCTCATTTTTAGAAATATATTCCGACTAAAATGATAACTTATTTCATTAGCTAACGCCTACGGATTGTCTTGGACAAGGACCAGCAAACTACGCCCTTCGGGCCAAATCTGTCCCAAAAAAGCTATTTTTATAAGTAGACCTAAATATTATCATGTTACGTTTTTTGTTTAATAATACAAAAAATCCATTTTTTTAAAAAAAACCTACCATTATAAATAAATGTACAAGATTTTTTTTTGCGTACACAAATAATATTATCACAAAATAATAAAAATAGTAAAACCTGTTTATTTTTTGTAATATTTGAGGGTATTATTTACAAACACCGCTTATTCCAAAATGATTAAAAAACGAAACTTGTATTTCATTTTTAAAAGAAATGTACATTTTAAAAGTATTTTTAGTCTACGTTACTTTGGAATTATATATTGTATGTTATCAAGCCATGTTTGAGACTGATTTCCAAAAATACTTTCAAAATTTATTTTTATCTACTAAATTATATTCATGGTTCATGTTTCAACAATTTTAAAATAAGCCGAGTTTGCAAATAATCCCCTCATTTGTTCCTTTACCGAAAACGTTTGCCGACCCCTTTTCTAGACTATTACTGTTATAGCGAATTATTTAAATATTTTAAAACTTGATAATATTGTTATGAATAAATTCCAAAAAACTTCGTTCGTAGCATTAAATAATTCCACCCGTATCATGGTCTCCGTTTATTATCATATTTCTTTCGCCATATTTAAATATCACTCCATGAAATTTGTGACGTAAACTTCAAAGAAACGATGTGGAATAATAGTGAATAGAAAACTGACACAGTGGCGGAAGAAGTACGAAGAAACGGTACGCTGAATGAACATAAGAAATTGGGTGACCATATACAACATCGAATGAAAATGAATTATCTCTACACTTCAAATAAAAAAAACAACGCTTATATTATCTTACATTACAATTGGTGAAGTAGGTTTTCCACTTTTATGAATGAAAATATGTCTATGAAAAATATCAATTGTTGTCCTCGATCTACGTTTGTAATAATGGGAAAATTAACAAAGTATTCAGGTCTACAAATATCTTTTTATTTAGTTTATAGCTAATTCTATATAACTATTGACTAATTAAATATATATAGTATATATATCGACTGTGGAAAGGAAAAAGGACATAACCCACAGTTTTATCAAAACACGTTTTTTTCGATAATCACAATGTATTAACCTTGATACACGTTCTATCAAAATGATGGAAGCTGCAAATGCCGAACTAGTATCTAAATTTAGCTTTTAAGTTTGAAGAAGATGACCCCGTAAAAAAATAAAACCAAGAAAAAAGACTGAAATAAAGGTTTTTCCAGTACAACTTCTTTAATTAATATTAGATTTTGTCAATTAAACATCAGTTTAGAAGTCTCCGTGCACTTTAAGTTTGTGTATAATTCATAATTTGCATATGGCCCAAAATCATCAAAACACGTTTTTTGCGCCTCCTGTAAAATTTGATATATGTGGGTTACGTCCTTTTCATTTCCACAGTCGATATGTTTACATATCTGTATAGTTACATCATTTTTTTCATATTAGTACAATGGAGTTCTACCAAGTATATGCCAATTCAATTAATATTTTTTAGTTGATTCGCCGGTAATCTAGCCGAGTAGTCATCCAATGGCACGAATCCCTCCAAAAATTACAAATGGAATTTTCGATCAGTTTATGAATTTGTAATCGTAAGCATGGATGTTTAGATCGTTTTTTAGTAATTAGCTATCTGCTAGTTCTTTTAAAGCTGTATTCTTCTATTCTATGAAATGTTGAATAGCTGAAAAACAATTGGTTCTATTAAGAAATCAAATTGTAGTGATTTTTTTTCATTTTGAGTCATTATAATTCTCATTGGAAGCACGGTTGTAAAAATAATGTATTGTTTCTCTAAAACAATTACAAAATTATTTTACAGTATACTGTAACTATTTTTAAATTTATAAACTAAATATTTTTAATGTGATGGAAATATACATATTTATATTTTCATCTAGGGTATTTTTCTAAGGACAATGGTTTGATTTTTGGGGTTTTGCAGTGTGCAATACCACCTTCACCCACCTTTGTCTATCTTTCTTTATAAGAATTTTAGCTGCCGTAGATTACGTTTTTACCTAGAACGCCGGCCATTATTTGCAATTATTAATTTAATTAGTTATTGACGAGGTGACTCGTTTCTCGCGTGTTGAGCACGTAAATTTTACAAGATATCACGTCTGTTGCAGCCATCCAGTTAAGAGATTGATTGATTAACTAATTAGCGAATACGAATATGTTTACAAAACTTAGCATTGTTGGTAACTGTTGTGGCTTTAATATTTATAGCAATATTGTGCCACTTTTTCTTCCATAACTAAGGGACACCCTTACAAAGTCGCGTCAGGCGTATATGAGACGCTGTGAAATGAGCATGAAAGATAAAACAGGCATGGGGAAATGTTAAAAGAGTGATACGCCCCCGAGGCGAGTTACGGCGTATCGCTGTATGGCCCAAGTATGCCCATCAGAATATACCAGCGGTATTCTTGGGGAACATTCGCCCTTGAAAAGATGTCAAATATTTCCAGACACAGTGCAGTGTTTTTTGAAAAACTTCACAACTTTTATTTTCAATCATTTCGATAGTGACACTCTACTGAAACTTTCAATGAATATTAAGCGAAATCACAATATTTTTTTCACTTTTAACAACAGTGGCGAACATTTTACACTGCCATGAGCCAAACCGGACCTGATCTTGATGAATATAGGTGGAAATTAAGTACAAAATAATATGGTGTTTTTTTTCTTACCTTTCAACCAATTATTGACAGTGAACACCCTAAAGATTATTATGATAAATAATATATGGGCTTGCTGAATAAATCATTTAAACCAGTGGTTTCCAACCTTTATTTAACTACGCCTCCCTTTGAAGAAAAAAATATCTTCTCTCCTTCCCAACCTTTATTTCATATAGTAATAAAGACACGTTTTAAAGAGTAAATACATATTTTGGACTGTTCACGCCTCGCTTTGCAATAGTCACAATCACAGATTTTTAAAAAATGAAAAAATCAGAGCGGTTAATTATTCAATGGTCGTATACTAGTCCGATATTTTGATCTTCAAAAGACAAAAGACAAAAAGAGTGACTGAGAAAAGAAAACAGTTATTATAGAAAAAATATCTGTTAAAATACTTTCCATTAAGTTTCGATATTCTCGATGAGGGAGCTGTTTCTTTTATAATATTTAATTTATAATAAATTTTGGGAGGATTGTTGGGAATAATTGCGATGTGGTGACGCAGACAAATAGTTAAATAGGGTTTAAAAAAACTTATCTTAACTATTAAATCATAATGAATTATTTCATATCATAAAAAAATGTTTTGAATTAATCGTTCACTTAAACAATGCTCTCTCGTGACAATCTCTCTGAAGTTGAATCGCCCATGAACCGCTTAAAGCGCGGATCGTAGGGGTAGCGATTGCACCCCCAGCGTTCCTTCCCCGTGATGGATATGCTCCATTCTCATTTTGGCGTTGCGTACACTTCCTGTCGCTTTTGTTTGACGCTGCATGTATCCGGCGAAACGCTCCGTAGACAGAGGCCGTTTAATAATGTGTGCTATCAGTTGCTTGCTTTCTTCATTACAGCGTTTCCCAAGTCAAAGCCCGGGATGTGCTATTGTGCTTAAGTTCAGCCAAATTGATTAAAAAATGAAATGCACAATTTGAATAGACATACGTTTTTAAACATGCACATTTTCAGTCTTTTTAAACAACATATATTATTAATATAACACGAAGTATGATAACTTTGTTGTATTACATAATGTGACACGTGTTTCGTTTCATTAAAAAGCATCATCAGACATACCATCGCAAGACTAACGAATAAACTAAAAATTCATTCATAATCATTGAAATTACAATTTACCCAAGAGTGAGTGCTCGTGATAAGGGCATCTAACCCTTCGTGTGGTTCCGGGTTTCCGGGATTGATCATTCACCGTAATATGCTAAAATTGCTTGAAATGAGAGATTACAGATTTTTTGTCAACCCGAAGTGACAAATTGACAGATTAAGAATTATTCAGACATCAGAGACCTTTTTTTATTTCCATCCTTTCATAAAGTTACGTCTGTCAGTGAGTCCAGCTCTGTTGAACTGTTTTTATCTTTATTCAGGGATTTTTACGTTTTATATAGTGAATCCCGAAATCCCGGCGTTAAGCAATCGCAAAATTGGTCGGAATCCCGATATCGGAGTCCCTAGTTATGGTGTCTATAATAAATATAAAAGCTTTTCTAATAATTTTCATTTTTTACAGTAACTAAGCTATCACTCAAAACAAAATCTTGTACACGATAAATAATGTTCGCTAAAATTAAATGTGAAATTTCATTTTTAATTAAAATTTTATTTCGTGGTGTCGTGAATCACGTTAAAATATACTGAAAATTTTCGTAAAATAAATTTATTTAATGTAGGTACGTCCCATCTATGCGTTATATCACTATTAACTAAATATTTATGTAGACAACAAATTGTTTTAAGTATTTTAAATGTAATAAAACATAGATAATCCAGCAAAATTCAAATGACGATAGCACCGAATAAATAATGGACAAACCAATATTTGTTTGAAAAAAAAAAGAATGATCAAATATGTCACAACAGCGGTAAACTATTTTTTTAGTAAAGGATCTTACTTTCGACTGAGTTTCATTTTTACTCCCTTCAGGCTACATCATAAAAATTAATAGCAATGCTCATAATTTACTTCATCCCTGTTTTATTGCCGTTATCCACTTTCCGTCGCTTAATATATGCAAATTATCGACGTAAATATAACAATATATTCACCAACTAAAACTAGGGTAAAATTTATCGCATAAATATTGAGACCGTCGTAACGATGCAAACACTGCGACCGCAATTTATTCGTAAAGTTCTCGCATCAAAATACAAGTCAATTTACGAGCAATCTTTTCTATGTGTCCCGAAATATCATCAAATCACGAAAACTACACCTCTATTGCTGTTTGTATTTTCCTTAAGTTCCCTCAAACGCTTACGACTTGAGTACAAAGATGGTCCCAGCATGCCTTTTCATCGGACCATGAATACGTTAGTGACGTGGTTCTCGAACTGTGCTAGCGGCGTTGCCTCTTAAACGCTTTAAATATACGCAACATGCAGTGCGTGTTTGAAAACATTACTTGCTTGTTCTTTTCTTAGTGGTTTTATATTAAATTGTGGAATTAGCATGGCAAATGTCTGTTTATTCTCCCTGCTTGTAATGGGTTAAATTGACGATATTGTGAATTATATCTGGATGATTCAATTTTTTTACAGTTCCATATTTTATATATATTAAAAAAAAAATAACATTACAGCTGACGCCAATGCGTCAAATATTTTGAAGTTGAAAGATCATACGAGATATACTCGATGAGAATTTTTGAAAGTCACATGAGATTAACTCAAGGAGAATTAACTTCACAAACACCCATGTCCTAAATCTCAAATTAAAATTGAAAAAATCCAATTTGATACGGACCTTACCGGGAATCGAACCCAGACTCACCTTATCGGTAGAACAAGCTCTAACCAACTAGACCACAGCGGGCGATTATGTTTTGTCGTCGATAGTTTAAGTATTTGCATGGGATAGATGAAACAAATGCATTCAAATAAACATTCTGTAAGTGTTTTAATTATAAGGTTAACTAAATCTAAGGATATTTTATGGTTTTGATTCGCAATGACGCTTTTGGGATCTTTTTCTATTGATATTGTGAAAATTGACTGTATTCACTGTGGAAAGGCATTATATTAAGAAAAACACAATATTACTTTGTACTTATTTTTACTTTTATTTGCCAAGTTCACAACCGGTAATGAACTCACTCATTCGAAGCGGTTGAATCAGCATTTATTTTTCAATTTTATTAAGGTATCATTTTAGATTACTTTTTTAAAATTTCCGAAATTAAAATTATGTTTGAAATTACCATTAGCCACCACATAAACTTTATTACTCTTAGATGATATTTAAAATTACATGTTAAAGATGTTAACCTGATAATTTTGTGTTAGTTTAGAGTCATTTTTCATAATTTCTACTGTAATTTGTAAATTATTTTCAATGCCAAATGTTTATTACACATTTTTATTTCAATTTGTTGTTTATAAATAACACTGCTAAATTATGTTTCTTATCAGTTAATAATGCTCGCCATGAGAGAAACCGGTTGTGATCTTAGTAAATAAATGTGGAAATAAGTAGAAAGGAATATTGTGTTTTTTTATATGATCAGGACTAGTTTCACTCATGACAAGCATTATCAACTGATAAGAGAATACAATATTACAGTGTAATTTGTACAAAACAAAATACAATTAAAAGAGTGTAACAAACATTTGGAAATGAAAGGAACTTACAAATCACATGTTGACTATAATAGAAAATTTAAATTAACTTTGATTATTCCACGTATTGTGTAACTAACTGTGACACGTGTTTCGCCTCTTTCAGAGGCATCTTCAGACTTACTATCGCAAAGTTTGCTTAAGTAATGAAGCAAGATTGATTCTAAAATTTTAAAATTATAAAATTACAAAATGGATTGGGTTTTTTTTTCCTTTTAAGAGGAGCAAGGAGGGGGGTGTAGAATCGAAATAAAGCAAACAGATAATGATACTAATTTTACTAATGAGTTGTAAACAATCAGAATGGGATTTTTCCTTTTTAATGGAAGCAAAGAGGGGATTATAAAATCGAAACAGTGCAAACAAATTTAATCATACTACTAATGACGTTAAACATTACAAACTATTAAAACTAATGAGCTGCAGTCAATCATCTAGGTTTGTGATTACTCTATTAATTGGAAACAATTTGAGTAACGGGGAACACATGTTGACTGTTGATTTTTGGCTTAGTTTTTATTCCACAATTTTATAGAATGATTAGGATATGAAACCATGCGAAAATCAGATTTCTTCAATTGCTTCGAGCCTCAGTTTTACATCCTTTTTGTATTACGTAAGAATTCTGCTATCATGCGACAGCGTGGCGGAGGAAAAAAGTCGGTGAGCGGAAAAATCGTCCATATAAAAACATAACTTGGGACACTTGGGGCCCTATCTGATGCGTTTACCCTTCCCCTTCGAGTGGTCCCATAAATATAGTGCCGCTTTATCAACAAAGGTGGCACTGGTGCAGTGTCCTCTTCTTCTTTCCTATCCCACGCTTCTTGTGAATAAAAACATATTTTATATTGTGCACAACGGGTGTGATGATGTACAGGGTGATAAAATGGATGGTTTATTTAATTTATTTCTTCCTGGAGCTGTTTCGTGAATGGCCATACTTCTATAGTGACCCTCGGACGGTAAATTGCACCAGAATTATGTGACATTTTGCGTTATGGTGGATTTGATTCGTTTTTGTATGAAACGCCTAACTCTAAATGGAATTTGGGTGTCCTTTTTATAAAACCTAATTCTACTGTTTAGAACTGTTTGCAATTATTTTGTCTTTGTATCACGTATACCAACAAAGGTATCATCACTTTAAAGGTTTTGATTGTCAATTCATGACGGAAAACACTGTATTAAAAATAAACAATATTTAGTACTCATTTTGCATTCTTTTATTAGGATTAGAGCCGGTTTCGCATATCGCGAGTGGTTTTTTGGTTCTGATCCCAATATATAAATGTGTAATTAATACTTTTAGGGTGTTCACTGTCTAGAATTGGTGGAAAGGCATCATATTTAAAAATAAATGTTTTTTTATTACGTCTTTTTTTATTTAAAAAGATCAGGACCGGCTTCACTCATGACGAGTATCAACAACGAATCAGTTCAGCATTAACAACCCAGTTGTTGCAACCAAAATTAACTTCATGATATTTGAAATAAAATTGTATGCTGTACTCGCATAATTTTAACTCTACATAATTTACTTAGTGTCCAAGCCAGACACAGCTTGTTTACAATACTCCATTTATTAATCTTCAAGCATGATAATGCATGGTCCAATGTTGATTTCATGCAGCTTTCATCTAGCTATAAATTGAGGGAATAGACACTATGCTTTCTCCCGATATGATCCACAACGGATGGTCTTGAGAAACCAACATGAATGCTGCCAATGATACTTGATACACCCTCGAGCATTCTCTCTAGTTAGAAAAGATAAATGAATCTGTTACAGCTCATAAGTTTGTCAACATACTTTACTTTCCAAAACTACTTAAAGAGCGTTTATCATTGTATTCACAGAGAAGAATTATTCACGCAGCGATGCAACAACTATATAAATATTCATTTTCTCCTTTCATCTGAATTCAAGTTTTCCTCGAGTCTTCATAAAGCAGTGCGCATCTTGCTTTCACAATGTCAGGTGCAGTTGACTATTAAACAAAGATTTCCATATTTTAAACCAGTGCTTTCAAAAATTTCTAAAATGGGCGTACCGTTGTCTAAATACATATCGAATAGGCAGTATGAAATAATATTCCGCTATGTGTTATTCAACCTCGCGATTAAATTGAATCATGCTTAATGATGATGGTTATTGAAAAAAATATATATGTCTGGATGTTCATAAAATTTTAAACAAAAATAAATATAGATATCCAAGATCCTTACTTAATTGAGACAAACCCAAACATAGCGCATAATTATATTGTAAAATAATTTGATCAATAGATGAAAAGTTTCAATGATCTTTGCAATTTTCTCTAAAATATTCAATAAATAAGATATTAAAATTATACGGAATTTTGGGATTGCAAATTCAATTTTTCACCCAAAGATCCTACTAGGGGCTGGGCTGTTCGCGATATTATTTTGAGAATATTAAAAGAATGATGTATTTACAACAGAGGAAGAAAACTTTTTGGTTTGAGAGGCATTCAGTAATACACTAGTCATTATCATGAAAACCAAGCTTTAGTAAAGCATTCCTTAACATAGTCTTAATCAGAAAAAGATTTGTTGCTGTTTGAAATTATATTATCAATAACAAAACTTGCCTCTATAGAAAGTTATTCTTCAATTTTTGCCGCATGGACACATTTTGCTGTCTGAATAAATTTTGAATCGATTGATCAGTTGTTATCTTTGAGTTGAACCATATTCGTTATAATTAGTATCGATGATGCTTCTAATATTAAATTCTTTCAACACTGATATACACTACCGGCAAATGGGACAAACAGACGTTTTATTTATTTAAAAAAACGCGATCTTTTTTTTCAGAAATAGAAACAGAAAATTACGCTCCAGGTCGCAGTTTGCCAGTGCTACAGTGTATTTTTCTTTTAATAAACCTATTCGAAAATAATTCTTTTTAATGCAAAAGCAATTGCAGTTAAATGCTTCAACAACTATTTAAATCCACTAGACTACTCTGGGTCCCAAAATGTGCTGCTACCACATCAGGTTAAATGATTGCCGATTATAAGTCATAGTTGATCAAGCTTTTTTAAAAAAAAATTAAAGATAGCTACGGCAAGAATTTTATACTTAATCGCTTCCGTTACGCTCGGATGAGTGACAATCATTTTTTAGAAATCACAGACATATTCTTTCTAAAAATTAATTTATCAAAATATCAATACTACTGGGATTCAAACCGCAATATTAATTATAAAACTAATACTTGTCATGTCAACGTGGAATATATGAAAAAAACGTTCGACTTTAATCAACACTATTTTATTTTTATATAGTATAATAACTAGTAAGACACATTACGTTTAATTTTGAAGAAGCTTTGCTTCGCTGATGCTGAAACAAAAGTTTACTTCGGTCGCGCTCAATACTTAAGTAAGTGCGCGGGCGATGCATCCTGCCATTGTCTCTAGCAGAGGAACCTTTTCATAATAATAGTGGCGGTAGTACCCATCTAGTTATTTTTCAAACAAAAACCTAGACCCGCCTTTCCTTTTGTAAGCTTTCTCCTCTTTGCTTGCATTGTCTTGGACAGTTTTGTCGACAGAAATCTTCCGTTTGTAATTCATAACATTATTCGTTCATAAATATTGTTTATCAAAGTACTTGTATTTTCATATTTTTAAATAATAATTTAGATTAATCAACTACAATTAGCAAGTTAGCATTTTCGATTTATTTTTTCAGTCGCTGATTCTAATATTTTTTCTTTAAATCCATGTTGGCTTTCAATGTGGAGCATACGGCCTCTTAATGGAGATATCTCAACAGAAGTTTGCTAAAACATCGATTATCCTGACCAATAAGAAATGCAAAAAAAAGGATAGACGAAAAAAAATAATAATTGATAGAAACAAAAAGTACATTTGGTGTGAATATGTTTTTAAATTGATATAGTAAATACTATTTAATAAAAACGTTTCTACATTCCACTTTTATTTAAAAATATTCGGACCGGTTTCGCTCATGAAGAGCACTATCAACTGACGATCGTCATTATCAAAAATGCTCGTCATGAACGAAACCGATTCTGTACATTTGTAAAAATGCAAATGTATTTTGTTATCTTGTAAATGTAATGCCTTTCCACCAAGTGAACACCCTAAAAGCGATTTGTAAATATTTTTTTCTAGTATAAATGTTTCATTTTTTCACGAAATGTAATTTAATTTTACTTATACTGTTGAACTTCTTAACAAGGTGGCGAGCAAATAAGGTATAATTTGTTGGGAAATTTACTTTCTATTGAATAACTATTTACAAAATTAGCATTGGAAAAGTGACAATTGGCTTAGAAATGGTGCACACCACTGCACTACAATATTTACATAGGTAGAATAATTAATTTGCTCTTAAAAATACAACACTTTAATATCATCTCATTCCATGAATATACCTGATTTCTCGTATTTAACTATACTTTTCAGCTACCCACAATTTAACACACATCCCTGCAACTCTCTCTCATCGCAACTAATGTTTCTGACTTATTATTCCTTGCGATGTTTTTGGCTATAATTTCATATTCATTTTAACGTACGCTGTTGTGTTCACCTGTGCAAATACATTAATTGCACTCAAATGTAATTTCATCGCTTTTTAAATTGCACTTTCAACTAATTCTTTACAATTTATTGCACATTCACATTGTTATTTAGCGCAGCTTCGCTTTAGCGTATGTGGTGTCATAACTCATGTTTTTTTTATAGTAATAAACGTATTTTTAATAGTTTATACGCTCCACGTCTGGTGCGATTGTATTTATTTTCAAATGGAATTGTATGTGAAGCAATAGCTATACTTTTAATAATAGGGTAAAAATATCAACGTATTTAAGTTCTACAATTTTACGTTAAGTTCAAAATTGTAGAACTTAAATACGTTGATATTTTTACCCTATTATAATGGAGCTCTACTAAGTAAATGCCAAATCAATAAACTATACTTTTAATATAAAATTTAATTTATTAACTTTGCTGATTAATTTGTTTTATAACGAAATGGGACACTTGTTTCACCTCGCTTTGAAGCATCATCAGACAGAACATCGCAAAGTTTACCAATTGGTTTTTATTCCTAAGTTATAAATTACAAAACAAACATCAGGGTTTCGTCCTTTTCTACTGGACGCATGAAATGAGTAAGATCTAATTATTAATAATACGAATAACAAATTAATTACTTGCATTAGTTACGGTAAATCTCAATGGAAATAAATTCAAAAACAGTGGTCCGCCTATTTAAAAGATATTTATTATCAACCCCTTTATTATTTACTGGACAGAGTATTTCAACATTTTTATTTTTATTAAATTACTTGCAAACACTGAACGATTTACATATTAGCTATATTTGTTATATGCACAGAACGTATACATACTAGTTGAATTTCTAAAAACTAATTAAAAATAATCAGTCATAATATTCTAGAACGCATGAAAAATTAACTAATTTTATTTTTAACTGCCCGAGTTTTCCTTTGTATAGTAATAATCGTCAGTTTATTATCGAGTCAAATGAAGAGTATAAATAGTACGAAACAGCAAGTCTCGTATGCTTCTCAACAAGTGCGTAGCAAAGTTATCAATTGTAATTGTGCGTGATGCATGTGTATTATTTTGTGTTTATTTTGATAAAGTTCACTGTTCTCTTAATCCGTGTTAATTAATTGCATCACAGACTATCCGATGTTTTGTCATTGTAGGCGACCGTATAATTTACCAGCCGTTTTCAATGTCCGTGAAAGCCTTCGCCGTAGCCATCGGCATTCGTTAAATACAACCCAATCCACTTACGTAACGTCCACGAGCTGTTCAACCTTCAAAATGACAAAGGAGTCGAAATTCTTGCCCGCCGTCTAAAACGTAAAAGCTGAAATACTTTGAAAGCAAATGAAAAGGTAACCCGGCTATCGTGGCCCACATGCTCACTTGACAAACTGCCTTCAAACATTCAAAATCGTGTCAGGAGGTAATAAAAGTACCAACGCCATTATCTGACATCGCCGGGGGGATATGGCCGGCAATGCTACATGCATTAAAAATAACACCTTGTTTTTTTTTTTTTGGTTAATTCACACCGTGACACTGAGCGCGAATTTGGCCCGCGGCTTATTACGAACGTCTCAATTGAATTGGTCACGTATTTTTTTGTCTTTCGGTAACTGAATCGTTTTTATTAATGGTTAAGACCAATCGTAACTAGGGCATCCAATCCCGGACCATTTATGTGATCCCGGGATTGATAAACTTTCCAATCCCGGGAATTAAAATTCAATATAAAATCGTGTATAAATTAGTATTTGAGATTTAACATATTTTTGGGATTTGCGGATTCCGAAAATGAAGCGTCGTTGGATTTTTCTTTATTTTTTTAGATCTTTCTAGAATTTAGAATCCAAAATCACAGGAATCCACAAATTTCCCAAAACAAAACGACGTGACAGCTTTTTTAAGGTCTTCCAGGATTCCGAAAATAAACCAAAATTTGGAAGCTTCTTTTTTTATTTTTTTTAGCGCTCGCTCAACATTCTCTAACTTTATCAATCCCGGGATCTTACGCTCTAATCGTACCCTACAAAGTAAGTTACGTATTTTTTTGGTATTTAACAGTTAATTATAGTAATTTTAAATACGGACTTACGATTAAGAAAGTATCCATATAAAACCTAGTGATATAGTATAGGTATTTTTATGTATTACGGTAAAAAAAATATTTTACAAGCAAATTCACTTTGGCGTTGAGTGTCACTTATGATAAAATTGTGGTCTACTTGTCTTGTGATTTTAAATGGCCATATCGTCAATTTATACTTCATAAAATTATCTCGACTTACCATTGATTTTCACTGCGATATTATTTGTTCATATTCAAACAAATTCACCACATAGCTAGCTTAGCGAGACTTTTTTTAATTTTTAATTTAAAGTTCTTTTTGGTAGTTTATCAGACAATATTGTTTCTTATGTATTCTTCCAGTAAACGATTATACCAATCAAATGATTCTTTGCTACTTTTTAACCGTTTATATATAATAACATGTTATGCATTTCAATTAATAGCAGTACTGCATGTCATTTATATGAAACATTTTCAAAATTGTAACTTTCTCCGTCAGAAAATATCTAATAATATATTATATTTAAGTTTTTTACGAACTAATGTGATATATCTTGATTTCACTATTATTAAATAGAATGACTCGGTTTTGGTTGCGTAGGACTTATATGATTGCAAAACCAATTTCATAATAGCAAAATTATCAGTAAAATCAAATCTGTACAGTTAATTTGTCAGTATGTTAACTATACTATACTAGCAAAAACGAAATTCAATTCATTCATGAACTTAAGTATCTGGATATTTCGTATAGTTTATTTTACGCTAGAATTTCGATAATAAATATTTTCCGACTGAGATTCAAGTCGCGCTACACCATTTTTTTTTTGAATACGGTAACTTTTCTAAATTCTATGCCATCGCACTATTCGACCCCAACGTCCCCATTTCCGAAAGCAATATTAAGTTGTAATTTAAACATTCCAGTTTTGTCCCGTGCAATTGTCACGAGCTTTCTACATTTTCCACGTGTGTGTTGTGAGGCGATCAGTCTGTTGCGATAACAAGAAACAGACGATAAGAAAAAAAATGCATGCATGTCGTATAACATTTTGTGTTGGCCGAGGAATGTAAAATTTTGAACACTTTTGTTTTAATTAAAAGGTGCAAAAGTTATTAATTCCGCTGACAAATTTGTAGCGATTTGCAGCACAATACCTTCGAAAATTCTGAGAATATTAATACTTACAGTGAATTTTTCGTAAATTATTAATTTTATACACCAACATAGAAATAAGGAAAAGTTAAATTCTAGCACAGTTTTAACGTCTAGCGCTTTGTCAAACAATTTTACGAACGTTTTATATTACGAGATTAAATATTACATTCGAAAGGTTGAAAGTATTTTTCAATCTTCCAGGATTCATAATTTTTAGTTAGATTCCATCAAGCACCCTCAGTCGAAATACTTAATTAAAGTATATGCGTTTATACTAGGGTATCCAATCCCAAAGCCTTTTTCCAATCCCAGGATTGAGATTTTCCTACCGAGGAATTTGAAATCCTCAATTCGCTATACTTTTCCCCGGATTATCTCGTTTTTTTTAGCTCACCGACGAAATTGAAATCCTCGATTTGGTATACTTTTTTCCCGATTGTCACAAATCTTTGTTTTTTTTTTTAGCTCACCGAAGAATATGAAATTCTCGATTTGCCAATTTCGTGTCAATTTTCGGGATTTGCTCAAAATTTTACAATACCGAAATCCCGGGATCGCAGCCGTGTCAATCCCGGAATTTTGGGATCAGAAAATTGAACGGGATCCCGGGATTGGATTCCCTAGTTGATATGATATGATTCTAAAGTGCAAATTATGCACATAACATCAAAGAGAATTCTTTCTTATAATAAATAAATCTAAAGGCAGAAACTTCAAAACAAAAGCTGACGGTCCATGTTTCATTTTAACGGTGCATGACAAAACCATTTACATTTTAAAATGCTTTTCTGGAAAGTTGAATAGTGACATTTTTTCGCTTATTTCACTTACTCTACTGGTAATACTCGTTAACTGGTAATACTGTTGTGTAAGACAACAAGAATTAAAGAAATTTGTCACTCTACTTGTTGTAAGGTATTTTTTTTTAGTTCTATAAATATTTTTTATGTTCGTAATTAACTGAGTTCATCTCGAGCAAAACCGGTCCTGATCTTAATAAATAAAACTGGGAATTAGCACAAAATTATATTTTGTTTTTTGAAATTCAATGCTTTTCCACCAAATATTGACAATGAACACCCTAAAAATGATAAAAATGCATATTTTTAAGCGTATTCAATACCCTACATATATATATATATATATCTGTTAATGTTTGTTGTTTATAATATATCGTTCATTAATCTATTTAGGTATAAGATCAATGATTTGTTTTATAGGAAAGCCAGCTTGTATTTTTGTTAATTACGTATTCTGTACTACAAAATTGTATTCTTCTTTAATTAAATTATCGCAAATGTTTTCTGAAAAGAACCACAGTAGGGTCGTATTTCCATTTATAGCACAGAGGAGTAGGAATTGTATACTGTGTAGTGACTGGTGAAGCAGTCTCAGTATTTGAGGAATTTTTACGTTACTCAAAGCAATTTTGAGGGAAGAATTTGTTTCACATTCTCCGCGCACGACTTGACCTGCTGGGGAGGTAGCGTAGGTAGGTAGGTAGCCTAGGTAACAACTAGAGATGTACCATTTTAACTTGACTGTGGCAGAACTCAGAACTAAAATTGTCGCCCTAGGACGTGTTGACTATGGCAACGTTAATGATGCAATGGTGGCGCCCTCGCGGGCAGTCAAGTTACGCTGGTACATCTATAGTATTTTTTCGGTGTTTGTTAAAAAACGTTAGTTGAAAATGTACCTGTCGCTTCTCATAATCGACGAGTGGGTTCTTAGACCAGTGTCTACCAAACTGTGTGCCGCAGCACACTAGTGTGCCGTTAGAAATCTCAGGTGTGCCGTGAAGGAAGAAACGTTTCCAAACCTCATAACTGTTCATTTTAAATAATGCTTATTTATTTAAAATGTCTTAAATTTTAAATAAATTCAACCCCTATATATCACTTGATTATCAAATTTACCAGTGGGTCAACAACCATTCCCGAGATTTGACAGTACACACCTGACACAGAGGGGGAAGTTTTAATGAATCTAAAAAACGGCTATTTGCACAAAGCCTTATTTTTCGAGCTAGAGTTGTCAGCATTTCGGATATCGCTATGGAGTCCATATATTCGATTGGATACAACATAAACTAAATCTCTGTTGCCGTTTGGATCGCGGTATCTTTGAAAATTTTGTTTTTCAGCGCTCGTGGAAATGAAATAATTTAAAAAAATGAGAGCAATTACATATGGTAGACGAAGGTATTTGTTTATCTCATTTAGAACCGCATTTTGACAGAATCTTCTCACTTATAAAATTATTACCACCTATGGAATTACATGTTGATAAAATATTTTTGTAAAATGTTCCCTACACCACGACTTTCTCTATTTATATAAATAACATACATTTCTTTGTTTAAGGCATTTTTATTTGATGTGCCGCGAAACAAATCCCATTCACCAGTGTACCGCAAAGTAAAAAAGTTTGGCAGACACTGTGTTAGACGATCCTGATAACAGTATGACATGTAATTTTTATACGCATTATTGCAACATTTAATCTATCCAGAATATCTTTTTTCATCGCCATAAAAAAATGTTTTAACTTTTTTTTCTACTTATATATATTTCCTGGACCGTGTTTTTTCTTCATAATTTATGACGTTGTATGAGGCTTATCAATCTTGCCTGCATTTTTATTCCAAACAAATTACCGTCTCTGAGAATATAATAAAACACTTGAAGCGAAAACTTTTCATCGCAGCTTTTCCTCTTGCTCTCTTCTTGCTTAAATCCAAAGCTCCTTATAATCTTTCATCTTCGATCTCTATGGTTTTTATCTTATATTACGTCACTTTTTGGCATTACCCACTCGCTGAGGGGAGGGAAATTTACTACCCGAAAAAATGTTTTATGTAGTCGTTCTGCAGGTTTTATCAAAAAAATTTGCCGTTCAAAAAAGTGAGCTTACACACAATTACGAACTTTGTCTGCCGCTTCTAAATTTCATTTGAACAACTTTGAAATAAATCTACTTACCCGCTTGGTTGGATTTGTTTGTGGTTATTTATTTAATAGATTTTTTCTTATCAGATTTCTAAACTCATTTTGGAATTGTTTTTTTGCTTAAACTCATGAAATTGATTATATTAATCATTGTTATTGTTAAATTCGGTCAATTTTTGTTGTCTAATAAAAAAAATAAACGAAGTGTCAAGCAATATATATGTATGTTTGCCGTTATATACACATTGCATAATATGCGATTCCAATATACATATGTCAGATTGACATTGTTATATTTATTCTTAAATATTACATAACTCGCATGTTTGTACACGAACTCGTTTGTAAAACAAATATTTAGTAATTGTTACACTTTTTTAATGATAAAATTACATTTTAAGGTATATATTTAAATAATAAAACAGTATTCATTTGTACTTTTCCCCCCACTTGATTTTAAAAATATCAGGACCGGTTCCCTTCATGACTATAATTATCAACTGATAAAAAATACAATACAGAACAAAGTAAAATTATTAGGATTTAACAAAAAAAATGTATTACAACTATGAAAGGAATTTACGGATCAACAATCGAGTACCGAATCGTCGAAAGTAGGATCAATCCCAGACAAATTATACGTAATATTTTCATTGAATTTATTTAGGTATCATTGAAGATTGCAATTAATATCAGACAGATATTATTGGTATTTAACGAATGGTTAAAATAAATAGAATTTTATAATTAAGTATTTCGACTGAGGGTGCTTGATGGAATTTCAATATCAAATTTGAATTGTTTGAATTTTGTACTTGAGTTTTGTCGCTAACGACCCGGTTTTCGCCTTTAGGCATCTTCAGGCATTCCAAGTGCACGGATGTACTTGAACTGACTGTATATACATTCAGTGTTCGCTAATTAACATTTTAATAGCCTTTTAACTTAGTGATCTACTTATATTTTTGTATATAAACGATACAAACTGTTTACTACGCGTTAGCGACAAAACTCGTGGAAAAGTACAAAATTCAACAATTCAAATTCAAAAAAAAAAGAATTTTGCAGTGCAAATGTACCCCATAAGAACCCGAACCCGAATCGGTATAATTTCATAAATTATTTTCATGTAAATATTACCAGTTGTTTATTGCACCTTTATAATTTTACTTTGTTCTATATAAGAAGCAATGTACTAATGTTTTTCCTCGTCAGCTGATAGTGTTCGTTATGAGTGATTCGTCGGTCCTGATCTTTTAAAAGAACACTTGAATTAGTACAAAGTGTTTTATTTTTTTAATATAATAGCTTTCCACTTGTTGAATTATAATGGATATCTGTGTTTTTATATCATCTTCAAAATTGGAATACATAAAACATTTTTTTTAATATGTAAACGAAAATTGTCTGTATCGAAAACAGATTGTTTTTTGTCATCAACGTTTCTCTTCGGACAAGATAAATAATGATTTTCTAATAGCTTTTCTTACGCTTGTATTTAGTACTGCGATTTTCTTAATATTTTAGAATATAAGTCACAAGTCGTTGACCTCTGAGTAAAAAATATAAAGCACACACACAGTAAGGAAATAAAAAACGAGCTTTGCAAATAGACTTTTGTTCAGACAAGAGCCTCGGTGAGTCATAATCGGAGACGCCGATTGTGTACACAGCTTTCAGAACGTGCAAAGCTTTCAGGATGTACTTTAGGATTCTGTGAAGGCATGAAGAAGGCATAGTACGTGAATAGGCAGTGCGTATGCTTAGTGCAATTATTTATATGTGGGTTGAAAGCATGTGCAGTAAATATATATAAGTTAATAATGACTGCATTGTTCGGCTTATTAAAAAGTTGTTAATACGATTTTTTTCTAGTTTTATTTAACTAACAGACAAAATTTATGATAAATTCAATATTTGTTTTTTTTTTAAACCTTAGTATCATTTGATACGAGGGAAACCTGAAAAGCGATGCATAACTTCACTCTTTATATTTCTGCGTGGTCTACGTCATTAAAATCAGGGATCTGAAGCGGAGCTGGAGCAAGTATTTAGGTGTCGAAACAAAGCTGGAGTGGAGAAACTCAATAAAGTGGTTGCTCCAAATCCCTGGTTCTGACGATAGCGTATGCCAAAATAGCTATAAACTGTTTTTAAATTTTTTGTAGAACTAAATACTTTGATATTTTTTACCGTATTAATGTCTAACATGTTTGTATTCTGATTAACATTTACAAACACATATCCGGTAAACAAATAGTGCGGTCGCTTTCGACGCTTAATAATAAGGCGTCGAATTACAAGTAGACGTCGCCGTCGTTGTGGCGACGTCCAGACAAACGCAGGCGCCCTCGCCGTCTTTTACACTCTTTCACACGCACTGCCACTTACATTTACATCCATAGTCCACTCCTGGCTATAATGCATTACCCTTTTTCTCTCTTTTTTTATCGCAAAAACATACATTTTGTATTACACACATATGTCTAAGTATATATTTATTTTATTTGTCCCTACGTGAAAAACTTCTTACTGTAACTTCACTATATAAGAGCTTAAAGCTAGTGATCTCAATTGTCACTTTTAAGATGTTCACTGACAATGACTGATGAAAATGTATTAAATATATGTAAAAATAAAAGCCAGTGTGGTCGAGTGGTCAACGGTGTTGGCTTCGGCTACAGAGGGCCCGGGTTCAAATCCCGGTACGGACAGTTTTATAAATTGCTTTTTCAATCGATTTATGAATTTCTGTTCAAAGGCATGGTTGTATGTGATGTCTTGAATTCCCCCCTCTCACCTTTCCTATCCTATGAACGGGGCGTATCGACAGCGATTAGCTTACCACTAATCCTGTCCTAGCCCAATCCTTCTATCCTTACTCTCTTTGGAAAAAAGAGAGGTTGAGCAACTGAGTAACAAGCAGTTCTCGTAGAAACACTTCTGTTGAGATAAACTCCATTAGGAGTCCATATGCTCCACATTGGGAGCGGACATGGTTTAAAAAAAAAAAAAAAAAAGACTTCGTGTACTAATTTCACTTAACTCATAGATCAAGATCGGTTTCTTTCTATGCGAGCATTATCAACTGATGCTAAAAGTCAATTTTTGGTTAAAAGCCACCATGTTAAAAAATAAAACACGTTTTATTTATTAAAATCAATACCGGTTTCACTAATTGCGAGCATTATTATGTGATTCATTCGCATTATCACATGTTTATGATAGTCGCGATAAGAAAGCACTGTCAAAATCTGCATAAATAATGTAAAATTAAAAGTGTTTTATAAAGTCCTTGTGGAATTTGCATCAAACAAGTTGGAATTTTTTAACAATAAATCATTATAACATGTCGATGAGAATACTATCTGCTCTCTATATCTCTCATTCTAATGACAAAGCTATATTTTTTAAGTACAGTCGATATCTATTTCGGCTTCTCGCTATTGTCAAAACTTGACGATTGCATTAAGTCGAAATAGGTTAACAGATAAAAAATATCAAAGTATTTTAGTTCTACAGTTTTTAATATTTTTTATGCGTTGATAGCTATTTCCTTTCGTAGCTTTCGCCATCGTCAGAACTATCTGATAGATAGTTCACTCAAAATTAATCAATCCCGAAATTCCGGGATTGGAAAAAGGCTCCGGGATTGGATGCCCTAGTTATAATGGAGTTCTAACAAGTAAATGCCAAATCAATTAATAAATACGAAATAGGTAACCCTAAATTTTCCCGGCAAAAAAGCTAACGAATTTTACCGTTACCTTGTCACAATCATACAATAAAGAGAGTAGTTTGTTATCGATTATTCTTGTCCTAGCTCTATTATTCTATTCCTGCTCTCTTTGAAAAATAAATGTTGAGCAACTGAGTAGCCAATAGTTATTGTATTTGTTTTTTGTTAGGATACCTCTATTAGGACGGCATATGCACTACATTTAGAGCGGATATAAATTTAAAAAAAAACTTGAAAACAATACGAGTTTACTAAGCAAATACAAATTCAATAAATAGCCCATTATACTTTCTCTACCTTTTTTTAAAAAAGTTGATTAAGCATCTTAATTTAAAAAAATACAAGCCCAGACAGGCATTCCATTATTCATACCCAGTAGTAAAAGAAATGGTGAAAAAACTGTAAATATTATATAAATAAAATTTGCCAATCCCACCCTATTCACCACCACTTGTATAAACGACATGATGAGACAGAGGCGGACCGTTTTTCTGGGCAATGATGATTATTATTATTACGTGCTTTGTTCGCGCGAATTCAATTTTATAGTAATGACCCATTAATCGCGTATATTGTCCGTCTTAGATATACAAAGCAATTTGGTTGGCAGTTTTTCTTTTTTATGATTACACCATTCTCTCACAATATAAGAATTCTTCTTTATTAGCCTATTATTCACGAATGTCTTCAATATTACATTTCCGTTTTGATTCTTCTTCGTTTAACGAAATTGTATTTTTAGAAATATCTGCATTGCGAAGAGTAAAAATTTTGTTTTTTATTAAACTATTATATATTGCATTGTGGAACGAAGCTTTAAACTTGACAAAGCATATAAAATTTAAAATTACTTAGATTATTCCACGTATTGTGCTACTAACTGTAGCACGTGTTTCGCCTCTTTCAGAGGCATCCTCAGACATCTTACTTTTATAAAGCTTTTTTAAGTACGAATGATTTTAATTTTGATATATTATAAAAATGAAATAAAAACGGGAAACAAGGAGAGGAGGCTAGAAAACAAACAAACAATAATGATACTTCAACTACCATTTACATTACAAAATGATGAACTAATGAGTTCTAGAACTAATCAATTTGGAAGGGTTAAACCCATTGGAAATAAATTCAGCAGTGGCGATCAGCCTGTCCAATTTTGGTATTGGCTAATTAGATTGAATCGAAATTGGCTTCATTAATATTATGTTAGAATTCTGTAAAAATACACAATATATGGCTGAATTTGTTTTTTTCAGAAGAAACTGCGTGCTAAACTCTATATATCTGCTTTCATAAATCAAAACAGCCGGTTTTTGAATAATCAATCACCTTCTGCCAGTAAGTCAACGATATAAAATACATATTTGTAGTCATCACAAACATCCATAGATAAATCAATTGAAAAAATTCTGTTCGTATTGGGGCTCGAACTCTTGAAGTCCGGCATGGAAACTAACGACGTTGGCCACTTTGTCATGCACCCGACATTCAGCATTAATTACTATATTTTTCAATAAAAAGTATGATGTTAGAATATATGAGAAAATTTACCATACATATCTGTTTAGCCAATATATGTATATAGTTAAGTTATTATAAGTTTAAACATATTTCGGGGTGGTCACAGTAAATGCTTGATGGAGAGGCATTTAAAAAAATACTCATTTATACTAATGTCTATTTTTATTTTATAAGATCAGATCACTAGCATTATTATATTAACTGATATTGAAGAATACAATTTTACAGTGTTATTTATACAAACCAAAATGAAATTAATAAGGTTTTATTTCGATTCTACACCCCCTCCTTGCTCCTCTTAAAGGGAAAAAACCCAAACCTCAATTTTGTAATTTTATAATTTTAAAATGTTAGAATCAATCTTGCTTCATTACTTAAGCAAACTTTGCGATAGTAAGTCTGAAGATGCCTCTGAAAGAGGCGAAACACGTGTCACAGTTAGTAACACAATACGTGGAATAATCAAAGTTAATTTAAATTTTCTATTTTTATAAATAATTGGAATTGAAAAAAAATTATAGATTGAGGTACAATATATGAATAAGTGACAAACTAAATTGACAAACTAAATTGACAAAAATTAAAATGTTTTATACCTCTAAAATGTAATTCTAAAATTCATCAGAGAGTAATAAAGCTTAAGTGGAGACTAATGGTTAATTCAAACATAAATATAACCTCAGAATTTTTTACTAATTTAGTTTATTTGTTATTTGGTAACATCATTAATTATTTTGTAAAAATTTCCGGCGTAAGGCGAAATAATTATCAACCATATATAAAATAATATTTGTAGAGCTTAAATACTTTGATATTTTTTCACCCTATCATTGTGTTGCTTATTATCTTTAATCGAATGAGAAAATAATAAGACAGACAAAAACGACTAACACTTATAAACAAATAACAATACTATAAAACTTCCTCCCTCCATTGCTTCAGTGTGTTTTCATAAAATACTTTTATCCACAAACTCTTTCAAGTGTCCCGTTATATCTTTATTGTGGGTATAAAAATATCGCCAGGGCAAGTGGCTATAGTTTAACACAATGGTGGTCCATTAAGGGATGAAATAATGTTGACCGCCTCTCGGAAAATATTCGCCTACCCCTGCATATTATTTTTCCGTTTATATCTTCGATGCTGTGCAAATATTTATGCTTCTGAGAAGTAACTGTCGCCGCAGTACACATTTGCGAAGGTAGTTTAATATAGATAGGCATTATCATTATTTATAATAAAACACTATTTTGTATTAATTTTACATTTATTTAATGATCGGAACCGGTTTCGCTTATGGCGAGCATTTTCAACCGAATCATTGATTGTAATATTGTAGATTGTATTGTAAAAAATCACAGACTTAGAAATACATTCGAATTTATTGTTAGTGACCGCTCTTAATTAAGTTTTCTTTGAAGTGATTGAATTTTAGTATCATTTATTTGTTAGAGTTATTAAACATTTTAATTATTGTCAATCTAGGGTCACTTATTCATACTTGGTATCTTTATTTGTATTTTTGTATTTATTTCTTTTACCAATTACTCGTTACACATTTGATAGTTTTACTTGTTTAAGTATAAATAACACTGTATTAATGTGCAACTTTATCAGTTACAAATGCTCGTCATGGGAGAAGTCCGTCCTTACCATATTGAATAAATGTGGATTGAGTAAAAAAAGGGTTGCATTTTTTAAAAATCTAATACTATTCCATCTAGTATTGACAGTGAACACTTTAAGAGATTGTTTATCAACGTCGTTTTGATTTTTTTGTATTTTTTTTCACTAATTTTATATATAAATATCAAAATTATTAAATATCGCAACAACTCGCAGCTACGCTAGACTCGCTAGACCAGAAGTGGGGAACCCGCGGCCTTCTGACCAATTCTGGAAAAACGAGATTTAGAGATATCTGGGAAAAAAGTATAGCAAATTCAGTATTTCAAATTCCTCGGTCAGCTAAAAAAAACGAGGTTTCGAGATATCTGGGGGAAAAGTATAGCAAATTCAGGATTTCAAATTCCTCGGTGAGCTAAAAGAAAAAACGAGGATAGGAAATATCTGGGGAAAAAGTATAGAGGAAAAGTAGGGTAAGGGATTGAATATTAATCAATCCTGTCCTATGTTTACTGCGGCCTTATGTCGAATCAGAAAAATACATGCGGCCTTTAGAGAAGAACAGGTTCCCCACCTCTGCGCTAGACCAATGGACCTGTATTTTATAAAATATCAGTGATACGTTAAATTTAATATCTCTTTTGGTCAGTTTTATTATATTCGGAGCCGGTAAAACGAATCACTCATGTTTATTACCTTAATGGCTACCTATAAATTTTTTCTCCAGTGTATTGTTATCGTGTGCATGAAATTAATTCGAATATATAATAAATATTATAACTACATTGAATTAGTTCTACCGTTGATCGTCGATTACTTCGTCGCAACATCACATTTTATTTAATTCTTTATGTTAACAATTAATATTAAAAGTGAAACTATTGAAAGTGAAGCAATTGAACTACCCAAATTCTTACAGATATTTACGTGGTGTAGTCGGTTCTGTTGTCGCTTAGGTTTTTCTGACGGTGGATATTTGCACCGTCGCGTGTAAACTATTTTTCTTCTGAATTATTTGTATATAAATAAACGAAACGGTTTGAGAGAGAATGCAAATACTCAAAGCTATCACATTATCGCCGTTTACTATGTATGTTTCTTGAACAAGAGAATTTGTTCGAAGGTGCTAAAATCATAAAAGGAATTTTATTTGATATTATTATTATAACATCATCTCAAAAATAGGTTATGAGTGTTATTACGTATTATATTAATGTATGCCATAATTTTAACACACAAATAAGTGAAGAATCATCACTTCAGAGATTTTATCAAGCAAATTAAATTTTCCTGAAACAAAAAAATGGTATATTATACGTAGTCCACTTATCTGTATTAATGGGAAACGGCTCAAAAAACAGAAAGGTGAATTCTGAATACATTTTGATTATATTCATCATTTGATTTTTTTTTCCAACAAATCGACAATTCATGGCTAAGATCGGAACTAATTGTAAGTACATAATTTAAAACATAGCGTGTTTTTGTAGGCGCTTATTTTTCAAATTAGCAACACTTTTTCTAGTGACAGCCAATATGTAGTAAACGCTGTGTCGCCGTCTTTTTAAAACCGCAGCTGTTACACATTAATCCCATTAAATTTGGGAACTAAAATAGCAGTAATCATAGTAGCGCTATCCATTGACTGTATCGTTCTGGCCAGCATAATTTTTTAAGAAGGAAAAATACATAATTTGCAAACGCTGTTCTGGTGGTAGTTTATTTATGATGAAATGGCAAACCAAACTGAGCACAAATATATGTTTTAAGTAAATACAGATTCAAGAAAAAAGAAAATGAAAAGCCTGAAAATTCAGATGTATTACTATTACTTTTTTTTACTCGTAGTGCCGTGAATTTGTTTTGAATTTAAAACAGATACGACGACGAATTTGTATATCAACGAATGGTTACGATACTTCTCCGTGTATTCCCTCAAAACTATTCGCATACCCAACTCCCATTCAAATAATTTATCCAAACTTCTCACCCTTTGCAAATTCACTTCAATTTACCTAAACACTTCGAAATTAAAACTTTATGTGGGGAGGAAGGAAGTGCGTCTTGGCTTAATTACTGACGGGAAATTTGCGACTTGTTTAGTTTTAATGCGTTTCCCTATTTGTACGCCGCTGCACGCATTTTAGAATGGTACTAACAGTTCTGCGGAATCGTAGAACTATTTCGTATGGGTTTATAGAAGCATTTTGTAAATAAGCATAAAAACTTTTATCAAAATAAACCTAATTACGTTTATTGATTGAGTTGCCAGAAGTCCGAAAAACTATAATTCTGGTGTTCTGTTCTTATAATTCTGATGAATAAATAATTCTTAATTGCTCAATTACATAATAATAATTGTGGAACTAACATACTCAGATATTTTTTCCAAGGCTGTGGAGCCGGGTAAAAAAAAACACTACTACAACTCATAATGATTTTTTTTAAAATATTTCTGTTTAAATACTTATATGATAATAATTTTAGTAAGTTTCACCAATCAATATGCTTAATAGACTCGTAATTTTTCGCCTCCAACTTCACAGCCCTTATTTTTTCATCTTATTGTAATTAAGTTTTGGTAGGAAAAATCTTCTTTAGGTATGACTAAAAAAAATATAAATACGTCTTAGTTCCTTTTTTTCATATTTTGTACGCGATCAGGACAAGTTTCGTTCATACGTGCACAATAAATTATACATGCATTAACAGTCTTTTCTTGTTCTTGGTGTCAAATTGTTTTTTTTTTTGATAATATTCATAATTATATTTTATAGTAAATGAATAAAAATAACTTGCCATATTTTATTCAAGTAACATTTTTTTTTATGTTACGATTTTTATTTAATTACATTACTAATATAACGATTGCACTAAATAAAAGTATCACGATACCTAACATAAGTTTTGGTAAATTTAAATTTAATATATTTATTAGTTAATTGTACTTGGTGGTAGATCTAACATGTTAACGTGTTAAAAATAATGTAGTATTGTCAGATACAATTTTATCGCCGCGTAACTTAGTTTGGGGGATGTGCCACCCTCACGCGCTAGTTTGCAAACTGCCTCCGCCGAGTCTCCGTTGCCAATGCATCCCTCAAATCTCTTGAGATCCGATCCACCACCACCGCCGCCGCCGCGAAGAAAGTTTACTCGCACTCCTTGTAACTTAGATGTTTCACGCTTCGCGATCTCTAAGGGTTGCGGTAACTGATAGTTACTTATGATACTACTTTCCAACAATACATTTAGCCACCCCTATTATGTGGTTTGATACTTGTCACTAACGGTAATGATAAAAAATACGAACAAACTGCTTGCATTGGTGGGCTTTGATTAATCAGAATATCTGATAGTTTTGTATTAAATTATATTTTGCGTAAAATAAATCATTTACGGTAAAAGAATCAAAGTATTAATTCTACATTTTTTTGTAAAATTAGTTTATAGCTATTTCGGCGTGTGCTGTGTCAGAACTATTTTTAACTAACATCCTAATTTATATTAAAATTATAGTATATATTACATTATTGTATAGTGATACGTCAAATATTTGATGGATTGGACAACCAAAGATGACTGTTATAATTGTGCTACTTATACATCTTTCAAATTGTAACTCGTCAGTGATTAAGACGATAATGAAAAAAGCAATCTAATGATAATAACAACATTATGTTTACGGTGTCCACTGTCAGTACTTGGTGAAAAGACTTTATATTCAAAAAATAAAATACTTTTTGAATAAATTTGTACTTCATAATTCCACTTTTATGTAATATTACAATTTCATTCGAATTTATCGTAAGTCTCCACTTTAATTTATTTATTTCTTCACGTGTTTTAAAACTATTTTTAAAAGGTTATCAGCATTTTAATAATAGTCAATATTGTGTTACTTATTCATATTTTGTAGTTTTATTGGTAAATTCCTTTCATTACGAAGTATTTGTTACACCTTATAGTTTTATTTTATTCTATAAATAGCACTCTTGTCAGTTGATAATGCTTGTCATAAACGAAACCGGTCCTAATAATTGAAAATAAAAATGTGTTTGTTTTTTTTTTAAATATAAATACAAAACATTTTTTTTTATAAATAACACTGTAAAATTGTATTTTCTTATTAATTGATAATGCTCGTCACGAGCGAAACCGGTCCTGATCTTTTTGAATATAAGTGGATGTAGTACAAACGAGTATTTTATTTTTACTTTCCACCAAGTATTGACAATGAACACCCTAAAAGTGGTAAATACTAATGGCCAGATTTCGCTTTTAAACCTAATATAATTTGCGACGATATCGTTTATTCTTTTTATCTGTTCGTAGCTTCTTTTTAAAAACCTTATTAATGTTCAAGTATGCTTAGCTGAAATTTATAGATACCGTTTTAGTAAATGAATTCGGAATCCTACTTGGAGATCTTAAATAAGACTTTTCTTATATTATTGTTAGACTAGTTCCAAGAAGGTAAGAATAATTTATTTATTATATATTCTATTATTCAAGTTATACAAATGAAGTTCGCCAATTACGTTAGCGTTGCGTAGCAATAGTAAAATAGCGATCGATAATTTATACCGAGCTTAGAAAACCTAAACGAGGTATGAAAGATATATGCGTACAGTTTGAAGTGTTTTTATTGGCAATTATATATTTAAGTGTTAAGAGACGTCATTATTTTTATTCTATATAAATTCTTGCCAATAATAATATTTTTTCTTATTAAAAATATTATTATTAGCATCGTATTATTTACCCAATTTTTACTTTGTATCCTCAGTTCATATGCTATTTGTTATTCCTGAAATCTACAAAGAAGAATAAAAGATTTGCAGGGTTTCATTGTTGTGAGCATACCTGTGTTATCATTGTTGTCGAGTATCTACGTTGAATATTTATCCCATCAGTTCTTATACCTGAGTCAATCGGTTCTTTATACCACATTTTATCCGACATAAATAATAAGTATCATCATCGCCTATAAAAATAGACGACAATGTCCCGGGCAGTGTTCCCGCGGGAGCCCGAGTGGCCATTTGCCACTGAAGAGTTGGGAGCAGTCTCCAGTTTAAACTTTTGATGGCCTCTATAAAAATGTTATTCAAAGTTTCCCAGTCGAAAGTTGCCTAACAAAGCTCTTACGGAAAAGCTTCGCAGGAAAGTTTATTTTACTTCTCGTCACTTGCGGTTTCGGAAGTTTACTGCGGTATCGAGGAATTTATAAAAAATGCAAACACTACCGAATGAATCTGCTTAAAATCATATATCATAATCGAATTTGTCCAGTCCAGACCGAAGTCCAGACCTTCGGACAGAAATCGATAAATTGATTGAAAGAATCAGTTATTACTGAGATTCGAACCCGTGGTATACGTCACAAAAGCAACGATGTTGACCGCTGCGCCACCGTACACAACATGTTTACCTCTTAGGGTAAAGGTAGCCACTGACGTACGCTTAAATCCATTTTTCCAATAAAAATGGAAGCTGATGCTATAAATCAAAACCATTAGTGTCATAGTTCGGTGACAAAGCAAATACCCGATGTTTAATTGCTCAGATCATCGTTAACCCACCTCAATAATACATTTTTTCAACTGAATGAGGTCATTGCATTACTCAAAACGATTAATGTCCCCAACGTTTTTCCATTTGAAATCATAGTGAATGGGGGGCATTATGAACCCTTATATTTAACACTACATTCAGACATGACTCCTGCCTTATAATTGGCGCCTTAAACATTATTTACAGTATAATTTATGTATGAATGGTTTACTCAAATTCGGAATTCTATTGAAAATAGAACTTACTTTCTCCCGATCTGCGTTACAAGCGTGAATATTTTCAACTGACAGGCGAATAAGTGAGCACCTCCTTCACTAGGCGTATTCGGTGCATAGATAACACAATGTTCCGAAGCCGGGAAAGGTTTTCCGCTCTGCAGATTCGACGGGGAATTCTGGGATTTACGTTGTTAGTTCCCTTATACGCGCATACTTTCATTGAATAGATTTCTAAAAGGGATTTTGAATATTTAGCCTATTTGCTTCGTTAATTCGTCCCCTTCATGAATTAAGCTCAGGCGACTGCCTATTGCCAGCCTAATCTGCCTAAGAAATAGCTGAAATAGATACATACAGTTTATTATTTCTTTAGAATTGGCCCGTTCTTAATTTTAATTATTTTATTTTATATACAGTGAACACTTATCTTGTTTAATAATAAAACACTCTTTTGTACTTATTTCACAATTGTTTAGTGTGGTCATGACTGGTTTCACTCATCATGAGCGTTTCGAACTGGTGATTCGGCAGTTACATTATAGAAATTCATTCATAATATAAATTAATTTTATTAAATTGTTTCGCCTCGTAAAACAGATCTTCAGACATTTTTATTCTTAATTTTGAAATGACAAAATTTACGTTGGAGTGTTTTTTTTTTCTTCTACTGGACGCAAGAAGAAGTGTTAATACAAAATGATCAGATGTTTTTCAAATAGGCGAAACTCGTGCTATAATTTGTTACACAACCTGTTGATTGCACAAAATTATCGATAATAATTTATATTAAAAATCAATTTGCACAAAGTTACTGTCGAATCCACGAAATATGTTGAAGTTTTTGATATTTGTTTACACACTTTGATCCCTCTATATTACAATTGTTCATCACTTAAAACTTTTCTTGGCTCACAATAACACAATACTATTTAAAACTTTGTCACATCATTGTGGATTCCTCGTTTTTTCCAATGTCCAATATCCATATTACGTTAACTAATTCAATAAAACTACGTTTCAAATTTTGTCTGATCATACTTAAAATTTATATGTCAAAATAGTCATTGTGCTTTATTTGAAGGACTGTAAAAATAACAATTGTATTAACTCTACTCTATTTCGGCGTCTTTTACCTATAATTATTTGAAGCCTTACAAGACTTACTTATGAAAATCAATACTCTCCGCTTCTCAAATGCAAGATTCGTCTCTGGAACTATTTTCATTTAGGGTCTTTCCTGAAAACGTTTGATGCATCATGCTTTTGTTCTTAGATAATTTCCTACAGCGCCCGCCAACCTGGCGCCTTACAGAATGGTCATATTCGTCATTTCTTCACGGAACCCCTTAGCATTATCGAATAATATACATATAATTTTATCGTGTTATAATGTAATATATTATTACTTCAACTGATCTTTTTGCTCTGACTCAGTGGTATATCCAAAATATTTTACATATTGTATCGATAGTTTACACTTCAAAATATGAAATAGAAAACTGCTTGTTACTCAGTTGCTTAATCTTACTTTAAATAGTAGAAGATAGGGCTAGGCAGGAATAGTGGTTAGCTAATCGCTTTTGCTACGCCCAGTTTTTTTAGGATGGGATGGGTGGTAGGTGAAGTTTAAGACATCACAAAACATCTATGCCTTCGAAACGGCTGCATAGACGAGTTTCAACGTCCTTTAGCTTAAAACACAGAGCTCGAGTTTGAATCCTAATACGTGCAGTTTTTATTGATTGATTTGTAAATTTCTGTTCGGGGGCATGAACACATGTAATGTCTTTAATTTTCCCGTTCCACTCATCCTCTTCTTAAAAACAGGGCGCAGTGGAAGCGATTAGCTAACCATTAGTCCTGTCTTATCATTATATTTCCACTCTTTAACTCAATAGCTGCCACAGTTAAGATAAATCGTCGAATTTTTTGTGCTCAAAACGCCAGTAACGAGTTACCTCGTCAATAACTAATTAAAATAATATTTTCGAATTATAGCTGGCGTGTTAGGTAAATACGTTTTTTTTTCTACGGCAGCTATAAGGTTAAAGAGAATTCTAATAACCAAGTAACAAGCAGCTGTTTTAAAAACGTTTAAGTTGAGATAAACTCTATTATGAGTCTATTTGCACCACACTGAAAGCGGACATATATGACATCATATGTTTACAAAAAAAACTGATGTTACTTGTTGGTAGACATTTTTTAAAATACAGTGTCTAAGAGTTATCATTTGTTTGTGTTTTTTTTTATTTTTTTTGGTTTACAACATTTATATAGGCACGATTTATGGTTATATTATATTTATCATACAGTGAGAATAGAAGCGTTTGATTCAGCGTGTATTTATTCGGTGGTTTTATATTATTATGGCGACCGTGCGCGAGGCAATCTCTTAAAAACGGACAATCTAGCCAGCATCCCGTAGGAGTTTAACATCGAGCCGTTGTAATAAATTCCATTTGAAAGGATTTTATTGCATGCGACAGCAGTGGCGCAAAACAAACTTTTTTTACACGCAAAAAAATACTATACCACGTATGTACCTAGATTAAAAACAAATCTTGAAATAATTGCGTCTTATATTTATTTTTTGAAAAACTTATTTCGCTAGTCAATCGGATTTTGTTATTTTTATAGCATTTATTTCCATACGATCAAGATGTACTGTGTTTTAAAAAAAAAGTTTAAAAAAAAATTGTTATAAACCCAAAAAAAATCGCTCAAGGTTAGATTCAAGCCACCTACCTACAGATTATCAATCGAGCGCTCTATCTTTAGGGTACAGAAGAATTTAGAAACTCGTGTAAAATAAAACATATAATATGCATGCTGTTTTTTTTAAATAAAAAACGAATGGTTCCAATTTCAAACGAAATTTAATATACATATATTATCTATTTTTATCGACTCTGATTATTATGGCATTAGCTCATTTGACAAAGAGCTCGGCTGGTAATTCAAAGTTCTGTGTTCGAGCCTGATGCGTGGATTTTTTTTTGTATGTGAACTCAAACGTTCAGCGATTTTTCACATTAAAAAATGTACTTTTTCAGTGTATTGAAAAAATATGTCTTTAGTATGAATAAAAAAATGGTGACAGCGGGGCTGGGGAGGAGGAGGGGGAGGGGAAATCGGGGACAATCATACGGACATTATCGACTATTAATATATGGATTGTTTTTTGTTTCCAAGCGACTTAAACACAGTTTTAGTTGATATGACAACACTAAGTGATGACCACCGATTAAAATGTGTCTTGTTATACGAAAAAAAGCAAGTTAAATTGAATGTTTTCAATCAAAAGTTGAATGTTAAAAATAGCACAGTTGTCCTGTAAATGGCAGTCAAAACGATATACATATAACAATTCTAGTCACTACTGTTTCGCGTTTTAGAAGAGTTTTTGTTACATACTTACAGACATAATTACTTTTTTAAAATATAGATAATGACTGTTTTACTCTTTTAAAGTTGTCATTTCTAGTAATATTGTGTATTGAAAAATCATGTAGATTAATTTTGAGTTATTTATCATATATTATTTACTACACCCGTGAGGCGAGATAAAACCATTGTAAACAAAAAAATATTTCTTTATTTTAATAGATATTATTCTTTTCATTCAATAACTGTCAATTTATATCTTAAAACAGCTTAACGACCGTGGACGCGTATTTGAGTCTTTGAAAAACAAAGGTTACTGGCCGGCAAACACATATACATATATAGGCGAAGTATCTGGAAGCTAAGAAAATTAAATTTTGTAAAGATATCTCAATTTGCTTACAAATTATAGTGAATTTAGTAAAATTATAATTTTTGCGAATTTTTCGCAAAATTTTATTTCGCCAGGTGAAATTTTATTAAAAAAAACGTGCGGTCGTTAAGCTGTTAAAAGAGATTCTTAAATCTATGCAATTGTTGAACGAAACTGAAATACTTTTACTTTTGACACATCGTTTATTTTGTTATATATTAACTTATGTATGTTTCTACACATCTTCATAATTTCAAATGCTACGAGCGCCCTACGCCTCTCCATTGCTGTGTCGCGTAAGGAAATAATGCGACCTTTTTTCTCGATTTAGTGAGCTTCGTTATCAATATGAAGCGATAGAGGAGAAAAAGCCCTCGGAAAAACCTTACGGGGTCTATCGTGATTAAAGTGATGGGGGACTTGAGTTTATTGCGATAACTGCGGCCGTAACGGTTGATAAAGCCTCTATTATGAGACGTGTACCTACTCCTTAAAAGCTCTCGTTCCAAAAGCTCTCATGTATGGATTCAAGATTATTTGTGGTGTGCTTTATTGCGATTTCGATTACCATTAATGAATTTAATGTAATTTTCGTTGCTTCTTTTACATAAATAATACAATATTATTTATTTAACAGTGCATAATATTTTCTTCGAAAAGAGTTGATGGTAATCGACTAATTATCACAAGACTCTCGAGCAAAAGAAAAGATTTAAATATAGCGTATGTTCTTTTAGATATCAACAAAAAATATGTTTAAATACTATTATAATTTATACTCTTTGAAACTAGAAAAAAGTTTTAGAAAAATTCTGCTTCTACATCAAATGCCATTTAATTCAGTTTTGTTTGTTAATTACATAAAAGCACAAAACAAAACACGCAAAAAAAGCGACCATTGCATTACATTTTTTAAAAATATTAATCAAAGAGGACTAAGCAAAGAAAAATCGTGTCTAATCTCAGCATAAAAGATACTCATATTTTTCTAGCTGAAAATTGTATGTAGACAAATATAGATTTGATAAAAATCTTCTCATACCACTTGTATCAACTTATCGAACTTATCAACTTTCTACAAAATATGTCATTATTAAACGCATAATTAAATTTGAATCTCAAAAATTCACACAAGTGTTGTCACTAACGACCCGGGTTTCGCCTTTTGGCATCTTCAGGCGTTCAAGTGCACGGATGAACTTGAACTGACACTTAGTAAATGAATGTATCGTAAATGATTGTCTTTATTTAAAAAGTTACACTGTAAGATAGTTTGACAGATATCAAGTTTATTATATAATTCAAATTATAAAACGAATACGCTGCTTGCTGTCATTCAACAAATTTACTAAAAAAGTTGTGCTTTTTAAAAGCCAAATGAACTTCCACTTCTTTATGGCGGGCCTACGGCGCCCGTCCCGTCAGGTCGCAGGTGCAGTTCTGTCATTTTCATTAAAAGCACATTCCGCTGTGGACAGCTTGCGAAGCCTTCTGTCACCAGCCCAGCCTTCGGACATCCCACTCAAAGTGCTTCCGTCCAATTTATGTCAAAGCCCGAAACAACCGATCAGCGCTAAGTGCCGTTTTGGAAGCTTTCAATTTCCACGAAAATTGGTTTAAAATTAAGCTCTCGTTTCGACAGTGTCAGTGCGTATAACGGTCGCCATTGATTTTAATCATGTAATCGTCCGCTTTGTTACTAAGACCCGCTACTATACTGAAAATATTTATTATTCATTCAAAATCTATGGTACCAATAAAATTGTTTGTTTCGGTAAATACTTAAAAGAAAACCCTGTCAAAAACTAAACACTATACACGTTTCAAGTCGTATATACTTTTCCTATTTATATACATATATGTATTGTTTAATATTGATCCTAATTAATTCTTCTAGTACAAAATGTATATCTGGAAAGAGAATTAAATAGGTCGATAGAATAACAAATACACATCACATTTTCCAAAAATTAAGGTGTAATTTTATGTTAGAAAACTTTGTTAACATAATAGCATAAAATATCATAAGCCAATGCGCCAAATATTTTTAAATCGGAAAATAAATCAAAGATAATGATATCACAAAAAAAATATTTTTGACCTTGTCGGGACCTGAACTCAGACCCACCTTGTCAAACATGCCACCTAGGTACTTATGAAAGTACATCTATGAAGGGTAAGATTTTTAGTTTACCATAAAAGACTCGAAAGATTAACGCAGTATTTTTACCGTCCTGGTGTTTTCAGAGTTGTTATTGTTACTGAGTGCTAACTTATTTTTTACACTACCCAATTTCCGTCCCGCCCTAATGTGTCAGTATAGACGTCTACGTTCAACCCTCCTACCCCTACGGCTGAATTAACATACATATTAGACAATCCAATCGCTTTCGCTGGCGGGTTTGAATCTCCGATGCAGTCGCTATCTATCGTCGCAGTTTGTAATTAATCGGATCGGTCCGACTGGGCAATATCCTGCGGCCAATGTACTCAGTACACGGTGTCGCCGAATAGAGGAACTGAACATCGCTATTTGGAATAAGTATATCAAATTTGAACGCTGTTTGCACTGAATGTTTGATTTAATTATACTTCTCATTTTCAGTTTTTTCTTTGGATTGCACTATATCAGACTTCATGAAATCATCAAACCCTTCGAAGGTTAATTCGCTTATGGTATTACTGGTATTGAGTTTAAAAAGCTTTACGTAGGCACCCTTGGCATCTCGCTTTCGTGTTACATATACGGGAAGTCTCGTGAAAACTCGTATTATTTTTTCAGCATCCAGCACCAAGAAATGATTCAGAAAATTATGGCTTTCAATCTCGGAATCCCGGATTCCAAAATCCCAGAATTTTGATAGTACTAATCCCGGGATTTCGGCATTGAGAAAATCAGAGAAAGGTGTGCGAGGACTAAAAAAGTTTTCAAATTTAGATTTATTTTGACAATTCCGTAAATTCCTGACTTTTTTTAATGCAAATCTTGGAAGAGCCAAAAACTAAAAATCTTGCGTCGTTTCATTTTGCGAATTCCGCAAATTACTGGGATTTTGAAATCAACGAAAAAATATTTGAAAATCCCAGGATTCAAAATCGCCAAGCAAAAATTTTTCAATCTCGAATCCCGTATTTATACACGCGTGTGTGTTCAATGTTCAATTCGGGATTGGAAAATTTGTCAATCCCGACATCTCGGGATCACAAAAGGGTCAGGGATTGGATTCTCTAATCCTGACTTATTGTTGTATTGGCCATTTCATGCACATATTCGATTACTTTTATATTCATATATATATTTTTTTTTAACCATGTCCGCTCCCAATGTGAAGCATATGGACTCCTAATGGAGTTTATCTCAACAGAAGTGTTTCTACGAGAACTGCTTGTTACTCAGTTGCTCAACCTCTCTTTTTCCAAAGAGAGTAGGGATAGAAGGATAGGGCTAGGACAGGATTAGTGCTAAGCTAATCGCTCTCGATATGCCCCGTTTAAAGGATAGGATGGTTGAGAGGGGGGAATTCAAGACATCACATACATCCATGCCTTTGAACAGAAATTCATAAATCGATTGAAAAATCAATTTATAAAACTGTCCGTACCGGGATTTGAACTCGGGCCCTCCGTAGCCGAAGCCAACAACGTTGACCACTCGACCACACAGGCGGCAACCCCTTATTCATATACACTTAGTAAAGATTTAACTGCTTAACAAACCGAGATGAAATTGATTCAGTCAAACAAATGAATGAAGTACATGTTAAACGTATAAATATCGAATCAAATCAAAATTTCATTTATCATCTTACAATTATTTTCAAACTTAGTTTAATACATGTAAGAAATTATTGTTAAGGCAATAAGATTCTTTTAAAATATATTTATATCAGATACTGTACTGTCAGGATTCACGATGAATTTTGAATACATTAATGTATAAAAAGATATACCGTCGGAGTGATAATCACTAGCGTGGTAATACTGCTATCCAATACTATGATAATGACGTGTTTGCGCTGAAGATATCTAACGTTAATTGCGCACTATTTTTAGTTACATAACACTCTGTATATCATCCTCAGGGAATTCTGTCAACTGTTGTACTCTTTGGATTGAAAAGACAAAAGCATTAGTTTCCCCGTTATTAAAAATTGTCATTACATCGTTCTTTGTCAGAAAGAGCTATTACTATTGCAATGAACGAAAAGCTTTTTTTACTTTCGATTAATAAACTAATGTATTTTTTTTTATCATACTCGTATATATCTTTATAAACATAAATTATTAAAAATACGTATCTGATGTTTATTTTGAATTGCTTCTTAGTAGAAATTATTTATTCCCTATTACTAAGATGATGTCGCTATTGACATATCAAATATCAAAACAAAGTTGTTCCTTTCAAAACTCGTACAAAACAAGAAAGGAAAGTTCCCTTTTCTTACCATGTCCGCTTTCAATGTATAACTAAAGACTTTTAATAGAGTTTATCACGAGAACTGCTTGTTACTTAGTCGCTCAATTTCACTTTTTTGAAGAGAGTAAGAATAAACGGATATACCCATAACTTGGCTTTTAGCTAAGTTATCACTCTCGCCAAGCTCGGTCTTTGAGTTGCAGGAGATTAGTACGTCACATACGTCAGACGTCGACCATTTGGCTGCAAGTTCAAGTATCTTAATTATAATGGAGCTCAACTTATGTTCTCAACTCAAATTGTAGAATTTAAAGTATTTTTCAATCGGTCTTGGGGAATTGTAACCAATTTTTAAGATAACTAATATCAAGGCGAGTTACTTGTAGCTATTTACCGGATAATGCAATAAACTTGTAGCAATATGCTGCTTTGAATGGGATTTTATATTACAATGGCTTAAAGTCAAACAACGTTATCTACATAATACTGTATTTTTTGTTTGTTGAAATCGTTATTTTACATTCTTGACTACGCGATCGTCAAACAACGTTGTGTCAATCTTCTCTAGCTTATTTTCATCCTCAGTAAAGTTTTACATTAGAAAATAAAAGCATCTTTGTTTAATATTTTTTTAATACCATACCTTCAAATTTTAGACATTAAAAAATAATAGGTTTCAAATAAACATCTTAATTAATTACAATAAAATAAAAAGCTTTTTTTGGCTCCACTGTCCAGTTACACTTTTGTTAAAAAAAAATATGCCCTCGATCAATTTTTTAATTGAAGCGTCTTTGAAAGTTGAATTATATAAAATATTGTATGCTATATAGTATAAAGTCAAATCTTAAAAAAACGTACGATTTGAAATGATGTATGTCCTTCAGTTTTTTTTATATAATAAACCTTTCAATAACGTTTTGAAATAATACATATCAGCAAATCAATTCCTTTTCAAAAAGCAATATAAATTTGATGGCTTCTTTAACGAAGTTACTATTTTAAAGAACTAGTTTATTGTGTCTGAGTTATTACAAAAAGTGGTTCGCGCACCGATTAGTTTTGATCGTTTCTCACTCAGTCGAGCGTGTCGCTTAGATTTATATTCTAGACGTCTAGTTTTATTACATTCTCATCATATTCTAAAATGTATTTTTTTATAATGCATCTGTTCTGATTGAATTCTTGGTTCATTGCTTTTGAAGTCAAACTATTATAAAACTGTCAAGACTCGAGAAATTCTTAAAATCAAAAATTGTCTACGTTTAAAAAAAATACTTGTTTTTATCAGCATTTTGTTGATTATTCTCGTCTGAAAGTTTGGCTGTAAGTAAATCTATGTTAAACAATGAATCTATGCTAAAATTACACTTAAAATTTAAAGCTTTTTAATATCGTTTACATAATACTTTTTTAACAAAAAATGATCGTAAAACCGTGTAATGAGATATTGAACTTTTGTTAAACGCTCTGTCCAAACTAGGGGTTGCAAAATCAGTATAACTAGGACCAGGATATCGGCATTTTATCTGTTTTGTTTTCTATAACAAATTACCGGTTTTTTAGAATGCAAAATTTCGGTATTACTGTCGTTACAATTATTATTTTATTAATTTGTTTAGATAGCGTTAAATGATTTTTTATTCTGCAGTGGGCTTATTTTTACAAAGGTTTTTTCGAGGTTAATACGTTTCGGCCAATGTGAAATAGTATTTTTAAGATATTTTTTTTATTTTAAGAAACCAACACTTTTGGAAACATTTTTTTGGCTTATGATATAGATTTTTTTTACTACCGCTTAGAAAAATCTAGAAACCAGCAGTTTGCAGCTATTTTTTCACTTTTTCCATATTTTTGTAATACTGGTATATTCTTCCGATATTGTCACCTCTAGTCCATATACATAGGAATTTATTTTCACATTGAATATATCCAAACATTCAATACTAACATTCTGATTTTTGAGCGATGTGTTTAGAAAGCTCTTTCTCTCTAATATTCCAAACATTTACCATTTTTTTTTTTGACAAAATCATCAAACATATTCTTTTATATCATTTGATTTATTTTTCTGACGGAATATTAACCGCTGTTTTTTGAAATTGATTGATTTGTTGACATCTGTCTGAAGTTTCTGTACAAATACGATTAGCGGAAAATGGATCACACATGAGTTTCTCAAACTTTTACGAATCATATTTTTTATTGAAACGTTTATAACAATCATCCTTACAGACGGTATTTTTCTTATACTACATTTTAGCTTTAATTAACTTTCGGTATTATTGAATTTTTGAATAGTTTCTTGGGCTTCCGAAGTTTTTCAAAACCAAAAATAGAAATAACATTTTGTCAAATACAAATTACTATGATTGTTTTCATTGACAAATTGTCTTCAATTAGAACATGTATTTTATTAAAGTATCATATAACAGTAGTTATCTAGTCTAAAAGACTTCTAAACGTATTTAACTATTTTGTCGTTGGGTTAATTCAATTCAATTATTCATTCAATTTATTTTGTTTTTAAACGTAATAGAAAGAATCTCAAAAATTAAAGTATAATGATTAAACCTTGCTGATGTGCGACTTTTATGCTTTTAATAAAGACTTAAAAAAGTCCTTTCTTTCGATGTATTCAAACTATGCTATTTAATGTTTTAATATTCGGACACTTTTAATAATAAGATAATATCACAGTACAAAAATGCACCAAAAAGAGATGAGTTAAGTTTAAGAACCGCTTGATTTCTGCTCCACATCTCTCACTTTTGGCGTATGATGGATTGGTGCGGCAAGTTTTTGTGATTGTTTTAATTAATCAAAAAAAAAAACGTATTTTTATCACTGTTGAAACAGTGGATAAAAAGCCTATTTTTCACCGCCGAAGTTTTGTTTACATTCGACAATTTCAGCTGTACCTCAAGGACAGTGTCAATTTGATTGGACAGCGCATTTGTTTTTCAATTCGCTGTTTCAATTACTTTTATTACGAAATAAAATACGTCACCAAAGGTAGGTATTTAATATTATCAAATTACAGATTCTTGTCATATCACCTTCACTTTACGTTATATATCTTTTTATAATTAATTATATTCGAATCAGCTTAAAAATAATGGGATCGGATTCCTAAAATGACACTTTATTACATTAATTTTAACATGAAAAATTCAAAATATATTAATTTTAGCTAAATGAACAAATGTATCTTGGGGTGTAGAGAGAGCGATTCGCTAACCAATAATTCTTTTATCTCACTCGTCTTTCTATCCTTACCATTTCTGAAAAAGACAATCTTACAATAACTTCTTTTTAGCTGTCTATATGTGATTATCAATAATATATTATTTTACTAACACTAAAGTCATGTTAAATAAATACAATAATATAATTGTAATTCAAATTAGGATTTTAGAGTAAATAAAAAAATGTATTGTGTATCTTTTCTAAGCTAGTATATATAGCTGAGTAAATGCAGATTTAAGCATTGTTCTGATGATGGCCCACGCTGAAATAGCCATAAACTTAAATTATAAAAAAACCGTATCTACACATATTATTTTATATATAGTTAATACTTGATAGCTATTTCGGCTTACACCCTCATCAGAACTAAGGTGACCTCTAGAAATTAGTAAATAATACTTAAATATTTGTATCTTATTATAAAGGAGTTAATAACTATAATAAAATGAATTATGTCTGACATAGGAATTACTTATTTTAATACTTTCGATGGTTTCGGCGGTAACTTTGTGGAAGTTCATTTTAATAGAAAATTTAAATTAACTTTGATTATTCCATGTATTGTGATCAGATCTTTCAAATTTGTTTGCACTGTTTCGATTTTATAATCCCCTCTTTGCTTCCCTTAAAAAGGAAAACTCTCAATCTGATTGATTACAACTCATTAGTATAATTAGTATCATTATCTGTTTGTTTTATTTCGATTCTACACCCCCCTCCTTGCTCCTCTTAAAAGGAAAAAAACCCAAACCTCCATTTTGTAATTTTATAATTTTAAAATGTTAGAATCAATCTTGCTTCATTACTTAAGCAAACTTTGCGATAGTAAGTCTGAAGATGCCTCTGAAAGGGGCGAAACACGTGTCACAGTTAGTAACACAATACGTGGAATAATCAAAGTTAATTTAAATTTTCTATTACTTATTTTACGCAGATAAATATGATAGTATTCTTGTGTAGTTTTGTTATGTTTTTACGGAAATAAATATACCCAAAAAAACAGCCAACTTGTCTGAGGTAAATGCTCTTTACTTTAAAAATCACAAACAGCATTATTTTGTACTTTCAAACCATCTTTTTATCTTACTTCCAACATTCAATGTCCTTAAATTTTATTTGCTTTGATAAAAATGTATATTTTTTATTTTAATTTAATGCCAGGAATAATGTAATGAAACTTAATTTATTGTAAATGTTAATCTACTCTACCGTATTCTTCATTGAATGAACCAAAGTCTATTTTGAACGCTTAACCTTACACACCTAAAAGAATATAAATATACCTCTGCAGTAATTTTATATTCCTCCTCTGGTTTTAAACTAGACTACTAAATCCAGTGCAAAAATATTTACAAGCAAGTGTTCATGAAATTCAAATGGGGGTAGGCGGACCAGACCGCCCGAATCGCTGCTCCTGTAATATCCTGTCTGGAATGATTGGGCGGCTAAGTGGCTCTCTCCATTCAATGTAGGCGGAAAATCTCAACCCGTTTAATAAATACCCTGGACTTTGCTCGAAATTGTTAATTGGTTTTAGAAGTGGCAATTCCAACTCTATGGTTATTCTGCTCTTAGATTTTTGATACTCATGTGATTGTCAGTCTTTTTTTCGGGAAATAAGAAAATGGGGATTTAAAGTTTAATACTTTTAGTTGTTTGTCTTCAGATTTTAAACATGTATGTAAAAGTAAACGATAAAATATGATAGTTGTTGGCATAGTTAGCAAAACCTTACTATAGATGAAAGGGAAATTGAAAGACAGTAATAACAAACTATAGGCTTCATTAGATACTAACGCATGAGATGTATTAGAAATTTCTAGCGGTGAAAGCGATGCATTTCCAGTCCCACATAAAAGTCTCCGCGTATAATAAAGTAACGATTAATATTATGATCAATGTGTAATTGAGGATATTACTTGCAAACCCAGCCCATTCCAAAGTTGTTTAAACATGAACCATGAATGTAATTCAGTAAATAAAAATAAATTTTGAATGTATTTTTAGAATCTCACTCAGAATCAGTCTCAAATATGGCTTAACAACATCCAAAATATCATTCCAAAGTAATGTTAGACAAAAAAAACTCATAAAATGTACATTTTTTTTCAAAATGAAATTCAAGTTTAATTTTTTAACACAATTTTCTATCTCACAATTTTATTCTTTTTCAAATAACACATTTTTTTAAATTCAGGTTAACAATCTTCAATTTTTTATAAGTTATATCACTTGTTTTACTTGGTTTTTTTTGTGGAATTACCTACCGTGTATAAAAAGGTTGGAATGTCATATCATTTTAGTTTGCAATCTGTATTGAAGTGTGTTAGTTAGTTTTATAACATAAATATCCAAACGTTTCGTCTAACGCCATGAATGTTAAGATATGTGTACTCTTATCTGATCTCTAGTGGCTGGATGACAATGGTTCGCCTGAAATTATAACCTTGAGAGAGCTTTCGGCGAAAGTTTTTCAAAGCTCGCGGCGGTGGTCCGTTTACAATATTGGAAAAGTTTGATTTATTTACGTCGGATCAAAACGATATCGACGAATATATTACATTTTTTTTCACGCTAGTTACGTGATGCGAATGTGATTCTGTTTCTTTGGCGTTTCTTCTGTTGGGACTAGTGGGTCTTTACGCGTTTTTATGACTTATCGGTTGCCTAATGGAGAATTTGAATTGAGCTAGGCGCATTATATCATCTGCCCTAGGTATTTGTTTCACTCCAATATAAATTATTCAGTTACGCTACAATTATTTTGCATACATAAATGTGTTTATAAATAATATGTCTTGAGTCATAAATCGTTTATTTTTTAATGTATAATGCTTCCCCAAATATTGTTATATGATCGCATATTACGACATTGTTTTCCTTTACCACACAACTTCTTACAATTTATTTAAACTTTGATATTGTTATCACACTGTCTAAAAACTCTTTATCGCCTTTCCAATAACAAAATAATGACGAAGCAAGAGGGCTTAGCTTACCACAGGTCTGTCCATGTCCAATCTTTACCCTCTACACAAAAAAGGTTGAGGAATTAATTAACAAGCTGGTGTCTAAAAATATGTTGAAATATTACTATTAATGGGTTATATGCCCTAAATTTGAAGCGGACATGGATAAAAAAAGTTATCATTAAATTTTAAAAGAAAAACAATTAATATGGTACGTCTTTTACGTATTGATTATAATCTACGGTTTAGTGTTTTAGTTAAATTTTACAGAAGAGAAACAATCTTAATAGAAATTTTAATTATCTTTGATTATTCCACGTATTGTGTTACTAATTGTGACACGTGTTTAAAAAACGTGTAACAAAAAAGAAATATTATTAAATAATATTCTTAATAGCACAGGTGGTTCCCCGTTACTCAAATTGTTTCCAATTAATAGAGTAATCACAAACCTAGCTGATTGATTGTAGCTCATTAGTTTAATAGTTTGTAATGTTTAACGTCATTAGTAGTATGATTAAATTTTTTTGCACTGTTTCAATTTTATAATCCTCTCTCTGCTTCCCTTAAAAAGGAAAAATCCCAATCTGATTGACTAAAACTCATTAGTATTATTAGTATCATTATCTGTTTTATTTCGATTCTACACCCCCCTCCTTGCTCCTCTTAAAAGGAAAAAACCCAAACCTCCATTTTGTAATTTTATAATTTAAAATGTTAGAATCAATCTTGCTTCATTACTTAAGCAAACTTTGCGATAGTAAGTCTGAAGATGCCTCTGAAAGAGGCGAAACACGTGTCACAATTAGTAACACAATACGTGGAATAATCAAAGTTAATTAAAATTTCTATTAAAATGAACTTCCACAAAGTTACCGCCGAAACCATCGAAAGTATTAGAAACAATCTTAATTAACTATGAAAAAAAATCGCATTAACTTCGCAATAACTATGTTGCGGATGAAAATCTTTAAAAAAAACTTGTCATTTAGCGTGGAAAAATAGGCCAATCAGAATATTAAATACATATTTTGTTGATTTTAAGATATCGATACATATTTCGATGCAAAAAGTTTTTTAGTATCTATTTTCGATCAATTGTACTAAGCTGTCATTTTGATAATATACTGCCAGTAGACAGTGTTCAGCAGCTTTAGCCTAAATTATAAAATTAAGAAAGAATACAGTTCTTAAGTATTTTTTAGTTGTTTAATTTAACTCGCCCGTTTCGGCTTGTTATTTTGTTTTTTTTTCCAAGATAAATTGATACGTTTCTCATTGTTTGCGTATAATGCTGATTCGGTGAAGAAGAAAAACCGCCAAAATATTGTTTTTTTTTGTAAAGTTAAGCTGCCTCGGAGCATTAACTGACAGTTTAACGCTGGCACCTATTTTTCCCTCGTTATGTCTCGTAATGACTTTGCAACATAATGAATAATAAACGAGATAAGAAAATGATAGACCGCGTCGTTGGCGCGAATAACGGTTCTTTGATGCAAATGGGTCCATAGTAAAAAAAACTTAATAAAACTTACAATGTTGCCACAGTGTTATATTTCTCTGATATAATTAATAGTGACAATTGGACTATAACTTATCTACAAAACAGGTTGACAAGACTACTTTTTCAAATTAATATTGGTTTACATGATGGTTTTGATCAAAGGTGAAATAAATAAATGTCAACAAAACCGACCGGCAGAGTTAATAATTGTTGTCATTACTTGGATTACCCGGATCATTTTTGTAATTCTAAATTTTCTAAATTTTTGTTTGTTGATTTTCAAATAGGAATTTTTTGATCAATAAATTTTATCACTGACCGATCACAAAATCCCAATAATTTGAAAATTCCGAAAATGAAAAAATTTGGGACTGGGAAATAGTTTATTATTTTTCGTTTTAGTCAATATAGTGTCACTTATTCGTATTTTGAACATTTTTTTCAAATTCCGTTCAATACCAATTGTCTGTTACACCTCATTATTATTATTATTAATTAATATTGGGCATAAAAACTAATGCCAATGCGCCGTCGAAAAACTCGATGAGAATACATTGTTAGTTACTCGAGATAAACCCGAAGTAAATTAACATCACAAAAGTCTTGGGTCTCAAATTAAAATTGACATTAACTTTACCGGGAATCGAACATAGACCCACTTGTCCGGTGGAGCAAGCTCTAACAAACTAGACCACAGCGGGCGAGAAATTTTATTTGGTTTTGTATAAATAACTTTTTTTTTTTTTATAAATTCTCTTATCCATTAATAATACTCGTCATAAGTAAAAGTGGTCCTGGTCTTATAAAATAAAATAAAAATTAATAAAAAATAATATTTGATTAAAATATGTTACATAGTTATTTAACTTTTCTACCAAGAATTACCATCAAGATATATATGAAACATCGTAGTATACGTTTGACCCAAATTATTTAATTTATCTCATTTTATTTAATTATAGTTTACTTTACAAATAAATAGTTTTCATCCGTCGTCCAATAAGTTATCGAAACTTTATTGTACCGTTTCTTGTCGACGAATAATCCCTGAATTTGTTGCGTACACAACATATATGACTGTTCGTATACATTAAGTATCTTATCGATGGAAATTTACGCGAATATTTTTTCTCTTGTTTTTCCATTTAATAATATGATAAATTATGCTGTGGCAGGCAGAACAGTTAATAAACGATGGAATACATCTTTACGTAAATTTATTGACGGAATAAACAATGAGGCGCTTTTTATGAAGATTATTTCATCAGAAGTTTAGCGTCTCTGAGCTTAGGGTAAGCCAGACAATTTTCCAGAAAAGTATACGAATTTTTTTGTTGTTTTTGTTTTTATAGACTGTTTTTTTTTACATTTAATAATAAACTGTTTTCAATATCCAGATAAAAAAGTTTTTAAATAATATAAGCTTGATATTGGACGCATTATTTAATGATCGCATTCTAAAATCGTTTAATGATCGCAAATTTTACTACGAATTATAAGAAATTCAATACTTATCTTAAAAGTGAAAATGCCGTTCTTATACTGTTTATTTGAGGAATGGCTACGATAAAGGTTTCAATTATAATAAGCAGTCATATTATTTATTCAATCAAGCCTGTACATGTTTTAAAGATATGTGTCGAATTTGGATCGCATTTTGAACATTTGTTAAATAAAAACGTAAATAATTATTAATTTTTTAAGATTTCATATTTTCCACTAGAAAACAAAAAAAAAAGCCACGGATATTTCAATCAATGTTATTATATGAAACTGTTAGTTTTATCCGAAGTATAATTATGATACATAAAACGTTGTGTGAATCTTATTTTTATTTGAAAAAAAAAACACTGATCCTCTATTTTCACTCAAATACGTTATAATATCACTTTTAATGTCTTAACTCCTAATTATTGATATAAAAGTTTTGGTGGTTTTGCTAATTGCCAGCTTTATCAACTAGAACTGCTTCCGATCTATAATATAATAAAACATGTGGAATTCGAATAAAAAGTGTAAATACCTGTTCGATGTATCGGTATTCTTTAATGTCCTAAAACAAAATACCTGATTTATCCCGACATCTTTAATCTTACTCTTCAATTTTTTTCAAAACAAACAATACTGTACATACAATATATGTATTGATTGAATTGGCTTCTTCTTGGTAGTACTCAATCTTTAGTGACAACAAAATCTTATCCTTAACTAATGATCACTAAAATTTATACTAATTTGCGTTAAATATTCTCATTTTTGTTATCGCTCCGGAAAATACAATCAGTTTATAATATGTAATACTTTATTTTTCAATATAAGTTAGGATGTTATATCTGTTGTGTATCTCTTCGTAGCTTGTATATATATGTAGTTACGTAAATCTAAGATTAAACATTGTTTTGACGAGGACATAAGCTAAAATAATTATGGACTTAACGTATTCAATAATGTTTGTCAAATTCTTTTTTTTGATAGTTTATCACTTAATTACAATATAATTTGTAAAATACGAAATTTTGGTGAGAATTGATGACTTCGAAGGTTTTGCTTTCATAGAGTTTTATTTCTTTGACTTGTTCCAGAAAAAAATAGTGTTCTATGAAACATATAGTAGCTCACACGTTTGACGTCTACTTTTCTTCAATAGGTAAATCAATACCGTTTAATTACGCTCAAAACCATTACCCCTTATCTTTATTTCACCCGAAACATTCTGCCATGATAAACACCTCACTTTACCGGTCCGTATCGTAACGCTGGCATTCATATAACGACGTAGAAAGATTTACGTGGTGCTCCGCCGGCGGAAGTGGGCCGCTACGACCGGAAACCGTAGCTGGAGCGGAAGTCGTAGCCGCCTACGCCAGCTGCAAAGTGGCCTGCTGCACTTCCGCTTGCTGCGCTGGGTCCTCGCTGTGCGCTGCTGCCACTATGTGTATTGTTAACATGCCGAAACTTCGATTATGGATACTTATAAGGCTGAGTGCAAACATCATTTCAGCTTACTAAAAAAAATACTCAATTAAAATGAGGAGCAAACATTCAAAAAGTGTTTTGTCACACAAATACAAAGCTTGGAAAATGATGATTTAAGTGTTGCAAAAGTGACAGTTTGTATGAATGTGTCAACTTTATGATTTCATTTTAATGTGAAAAAAAACCTTTTTGAACACTTATTTTGATTTCCATTCATAGGTTTTATTATGGCCTATCAGAATTAATATGAAACGCCATTTTTTTTAAATTTGTGACAAAACACTTTTTGAATGTTTGCTCCTCAAATATTTCTTATGTAAATATCGTCGTTGTGCTGGCAAAAAAAAATCGTATAATGTATAGTTTTTACAAATGAGTCTTTTAATGAGCATAAAAAGTTGCTTTTTTATATAAATTGTATTAGTTTTTATTTATTCGTATCAAATTCACAATTGTATGAAATTAACGTGAATGATTTCTGTAGTCGTAAGCATTTTCAATAGAGTAAAAAACAGTTACTGTTCAGAGTATTAAATTGTTGCGACAATACAAACAATGTTATGCTTTATTTTTTTTTAAATAAAAAATGTTATTTACTTCATCTTTAATTGTCAAATATGGTTATTATCCTAGTCAAATCAGTGTTGCATTTAAGTTAAATTTTCGAAATAAGAAATTACATTGTTGTTTCATGAAATTTTATTAAATTATTGTTCATTTTTAAATTTTCAATATCTATTTACGTATTTACAATTTCCATATTCAGTATGGATTACCTCGACACGGGCTCATCCGAGTTAACGTCATTTGTCAGATTGTAGACAATATATTCGTCTGTATTTATACAATGTACTGGATGAAGTTCTAAGTCGCCTATATACGTCTTTCTTGTGAAACTCATGTCTCCAACACATACATGTATGTCGAAATTAATTTACTTGTCAAAGTCTGCTGCCTCTCCATTTTCCATCGCTTTGTAGAAAGTTCTTTGAACTGAAATATTTATATATTATCTTTGCTGCTCAAAAATATATGACGAAATACTTATTTATTTTTGATTGCAAACATCGCTTATTGACATGTTAACAATAAAACAATGAATATTGTTCGTCAATACTTTTGTAAAGGAATCTATAAGAATTAAATAATAAGATAAAAATAGCAAAGATATGATAAAAATTCGTTTTATATTGAAAACTGGTTTGTTATTATTATCAATCAACAATATGAAAACATAGTCACGTTTTGAGTGTCCACTTTCAATACTTGGTGTACTACAAAAAATACACATTGTTACTTATGGCACTTTTATTTAATATAATATACTTTAAATTATAATTTTTTTTATATTAAAAATAATTACATAATAAATTTATTTTTAAACTAACTATGTTTGTCATTTATACATAGTTTGTACATTTATTAATATTACCAATTGTTTTTTACACTCCAATGATTTTATTATATTTTGTATAAAAAACACTACTATACTGTATTCTCTTATCGTTTGATAATGCTCTTCATGAGCGAGACCGATCTCAATCAAATTAAATAAAATTGGGAAAAAATGAAAAACCCGTTTGTTGTAACCAAATATTTTTTTATATTTGAATACATAATATATAATATTAACTGAATACTCATTAGTGAAAAAATATTATTTTCCTGATGAAATAAAAATCATTCCAATATTCAATGAGGCGTGTTACTTATTGTTGTTTTAATGTATTTTAATCATCTTTCGTTCCAGGTAAACACAATTTCTACACGTGACAGGTCGCCTTAATACATAGCAGCATTTAAGTAAGAGCTTTGTTGTTTATTTATTTACCTGGTTTGTTGCCGTTCAATAACTTTTTTCCATATTTATATTATTCTACTTAAATGATAGATAAATCTACAGGTTTAGTCTTTGTGTTATTTTCATTTGCTTAACACGCCATGCACAGTTTTATTTAATTTACGTTAGCTGAAGATTTTTAATATAAAAAAAAACATTATTACTAGAAGAGCTTTTTACTTGTATTATCAATGTTTTATGAATATTTACAGTCTTTGAATAGCTCATTCTTAGACTGATTTATTGTGTAAAATATCGTTAATTTATTTAGACATATGTTACAATGTAATGAATGTATGTTAAGAGAAATCAATAATCACACATTAAATATAACAACGTTCATAAATTTATAGCATTGCAATAAATAAGAGTCGTAAGTTCAAAAAAAGCGATTTTATTGAATGATATAAATACATTAATAAAAACACAATATTCTTTTGTACTTTATTTCCACTTTATTTATAAGTATCAGGACAGGTTGCGCTCATGGCAAGCATTGTCTACTGAAAAGAATATTGTGTTTTTTCTCAATATACATAATGCTTTTCCACCAAGTATTGACAGTGAACACCTTAAAAGTGATGACAAAGTTTATTTATTTATTCAAGGATTTTATATTCTTAAAGATGTCTTAACTATTATTGCATTACGCACAATAGTGGTAGAGCTACATCAATGTATTTAATACAATGCAAAACCGTATAATACTTCTATAACTAATTTATGTTGTTTGTATTTTATTTAGCAGTTATTCAGTAAAAAGATAAAAATGCTTTCACTGAAAAAATCTGGTCATATTTTATATTTATGTTTAAATAAAATAATAGAATTTTCATTGATTTTTTTCTCGGCACATTTTAGCATCAAATATATTCTTATTGAAACACGTAATTGGCATCGGTTTAGTTTTTTTTATTTCGGACTTCTTTTCTGAAAATACACAATACAGTGGTGCACCCTTTACTCACGTTAATCGAGATTTCTTTCGGTGCAATAAACCCACCGTTTGGCAAATTCTCTCCCTTTTGACGTCGGCAAATAAAGTGCTGCCGTATGGTAACAAAAGAAAATCTCATAACGAAAATACAATAAGGTGATGACGGTGGCCTGGAGCTCTCACCCAATGAAGCGGGTAGTGGCTCTGGCCATTATAACACTTGCCTATTGACGAGAGAAGGCAGTTAGATACCACAAACTCATCGCCACATTTGATCGCGGTTTTTTTTGATCGTCAAAAAAGTACAAAAGTATATCTTTTAGTCATAACATTCTAGTGATATTTACTGTTGATTCTTTAGAGAACGAAGTTATCACATAATTACAAAGAATACAAGCTAAGCATACATAATACATTCAATTGAATATGCAGGATTTTTTCCCAATATATCTTTATAAACTACTGCACATATTTTGCAGTATGAAATCAGGTTTTGCAGAACAATTGTGAAATACCCAAACAGCCACGTCAAATCATAAATAGAAAATTTCATTAACAATTTTTTAAACCGTTTTATGAATTAAATCTTATTTTGTACATTCCGTGTGGTATTATTGCTAGTTTGTATTAGCATTTTATCTACTGTTACTTGAAGATTACAAACTTATAATCTAAAATCAGTTGACAATGCTTGCAATAAGCGAAACCGGTCCTAACCAATTTAATAAAGTGAAATTAAGTACAAAAAAATATTGTGTTTTTATTAATATAATTCCTTTCCACCAAGTACTGACAGTGAACACCCTAAAAATGATATAATTGTTTTATCGCACACTTCTTAAATGATATTTTAACATTATTTTTTTTTTGTGTCATCATAAAGTATGTTTCCACGATCAAATCATATCGCCTACACATAAAGTGTTGGCAGCCCTGCCCGCTCTACGATTGTCGTAGACAAGGGCCGGCTGCACTTTTACCCAAACGTCTACGCACCGCGTTGTATGGCTAGGTAATTCAATTACGTATAGGGTCTACGACTGTCTCACTAAATCTACCGCTACATCGTCTGTGAACTTGTAATGTCATGAGTCTGGAATATATTTTTTTCGCTTTTATTTCAGATGATAAAAGATTTTCTTAAATATACACTGAATTTATACGACGATGCAGTTTTCGTTCACGATCCATTTAATTTATTATCGGGTACTTGCTTACAATATCAAAGAAAAATTTAATCTGAATAATTTTCCGTAAATTATATTGCTTCATAATAGAGTAAGTTCAATTGCTGTTTTTATGTTTTATTATACTTCTTTTGCATTCATTTAAAATTGTTTTTTTAATATTTTTTTATATCATCATTGTAAGATGTTTATAAGTTATGATTATACTTAAATAAATAAAAAAAATTAACACAAATTTAAAAAAAAAATACAAAACTTATCATTGTCAATTTTTTACTTCATCTTCAACAATATGTATTCCTATCCTGTAGCCGGGTGATCAAAGCTCTTTAGCGTTCTTACTATATTAGTCTTTAGTATCCACGGGCTCAAATCCACATTTGGGAACATATTTCAACAATTGATGTTTCAGTTGATTATGAGAGCATGTGAATGATGTTTACATACCACATTTTCTGTCATCTACATTTTTATAAAAGATTGTTTGATCGACTGGATGACAATCAACTTTTATAAAAAAAAACTTTCGTGGAAATGCTCTACTAGGGATCCAGCTGGTGGTGCAATCGGTTTGAAACAAAAAAGTTTATATTGTCACTCTGAGATTTTTCAAAAAAGGCTGATCTTCAGCTTTTGTAACTAATTTTTAAGTTTTTTTAAAAAAATATCAAGCATATTAAATGCAGTTCAATTTATAAGTAATCCGTGTCGGCTTTTTTTAAAATTGATCTCTTGCGACTGCTTAAATTTACGGCACGTTTCCAAATCCTGCTTATTTTACAATGTCATTAAAAAGATTATTTTCTTCGTTAGATCTTAATAGAATGTTATCAAGTTATCAAAATGAATGCCGTTAATCGTTGATTCAGAATATTTGCTCGCACTATTTATTCAATTTCCCGTTTATATCTTGCTACCAAACAGCCCTGCCAAATCAAATGGCCCGAGTCCACCAATTGCATGAAAAATATCATCCCTCCGACCATTCCTAGAGCTTTTCACAGTAAGCACAGCCTTTGTATTGTCAGGTTCTGCGCTCTGCACCCCTAAGCTTCCCGTAATGATATTTTTAAAATAATGTTTCTTTTCCATTACACAAGGCGTCCCTCGCTCCTTTCCTTGTCTCTTTAAAATCGAGTTTCCCTATAATAAAACTAAGCCGGTTTCTATTCGCCGAGAAATTTAATTTCGAAGGAATTGACGCTCCACGAAACGCGAGTGTTTTGTGGCAACGGGAATAATTCCTCGTTTCATAATATTATAACAAAAACTATTGTGTGTAATACTTGTGTTTTCTTTCACCTTGTGACATTTACTTTTGACAAAAGCGTTTTGTAAAATTTGCTTTATATTAAACATCCCGTTTTCTTAAAAATACCTATCCAAGTATTGCTGGCAGATTTTTTTTTCTTTAAACCTTTTTTATTTCGACCTTGTATATTTGAAATTCTAGCGACCAATTAAGTTGCCTTTGGTTTTTTTTTTGTTCAAGTGAATATATTTATTTGTTTTTTTTTAATTCCTCCAGTTTTATCACTAACGAGTCGATTTCCGCTTTTCGGCATATTCGTACTTTCAAGAAGACGGAACTCGAACTCTCAGTAACCAGAATCGTTAACGACAAAATATATGGAAGTGTACAGAATTGAGTCATAAAATTTAATATTGAAAAATCATCAAGTACTCCCTAATTGACATTATACATTGTTTCTTTTAACATATAATATTACTTTTGGCAGGTCCTAGAATCTGCGATTTGTTAGTATTCTAATAATAAACAACAAGAAGTTTCCTTTAATAATAAAAAAACAATTAAAAAGTTGACGTTAAAATGCTAGATTTTAGGTCATCGGGAATTTTCCCGATGTAGTAGTAGTAAAATAGAACAGTTTGGTAAATCAGGATTTCAACCAATCACAGAGTTACTTTCATTGATGTCCCATACAATTTTTAAGTTGCACTCGTTGATGAGCTATGTTTAAAATTGAGTTTAAATTGATAAAACTCAAAAAGCCAACAATATGTTTTACGTGTTTTTTTCCAAACTTCGAAAAATGGATAACTTTTAATGCTATACAACTCATATGCAGTATAAATAATAATGTATGTTAGATATTATATAAAAAAATACACATTTTTTCTTTATTCCACACCGATGTTTGTAATATTAAGCGTTAAAAGGTTATTTATACAAACAGTATTTTAGTTTATAATATAATAATGCCTTTCCACCAATAATTGACAGTAAAACCTTAAATAAGAGGAGTGTTTTAGTAATATCTAAGAATATTCAACGATATATTATCGGTTGTTGACATATTTCAGATGCTTAGTATTTTCAGACTTTGTCTTCTTTTCTAATGTGGTTTATAAGAAAAAAAATGAATATAGAAAGCTTTTTAGCCTCTGAAACCGGCTGTTATGGTTAAAGTGATGATATAAAAACATTCCTAATTAAACTTTTCTCTTGAACTAATTAATTTGAATTATACTGATTTATCGACGACTTTCGTAGTGCTTTATCACAGCCGCATTTTACGGAAGTTTTTCCGCGTGGGTTTTCGTAATAAGAAAAAGTTGATTTCATTTTAATTGATGTTTTATAAGTGGGGTATTTTTTCACAATCATTAATCGTCGAGACCCCCATTAATTTTTCTAATAATCATTCGTGACCCGTTATCCATTCGCAAAGGCTCGGAACTCAAAACTCGGAGTTTTCCTTCAACTTATTACTTCCGCTTTTCATGTCATTAATCAAGCCTCCTTCATCTGAATCCCTGTAACCGCTGTAAGTGAAATAGCCTCAGAAAATACTCGGCAAAAGATTGACATACACTCAAAAACTTAGTTTGGAAATTCATTGTCATTTCTTCATTTTGTCACAAAAATATTTGAGTATGAAATTTGACCCAGTTTTAGTTAAAACTTATAATATTTCAATTCATCTTTACTTCGACTAGGATCGATGAACTAAGTGTATAAATTCAATAGAGTAGAAATGACATTACGGTTTGCTTTATTTAAATATACTGACAAGCGCTAGTAAAAATCGAACTAAAGTTACGGATTAGGTTAGGTTAGATCGTCTGTGATGTTAATGCTCATTTTATCTAATAAAAATTTATTTTTTTCTCACGTGTTAACTGTAACTGGCTCAAATGGATAACTAATACCTCACACATTTTGCAGGTTAAAAAATGAATTAGTGCAAAATAAAATAAATTCACATTTAAAGGTCAAACTATGAGTTTTTTGCCTTACTATTATTTATAAAATTTTCTTGATATTTCAGCTTATTTTTTTAAATACCATTTTCATCAATCAAAAATTTGTTGTCACCCGCTATGGTCTTGTTGGCTAGAGTTTTTTCTTCCGACCAGACGGGTCTGGGTTTGGTTCCCGATAAGGTCAATGTCAAATTTAGATTTTTCAATCTAAATTTGAGACTTAAGACATGGATATTTGCGATGTCAATTTACCTCGCGTTGATCTCGAGTGATTTACAATAAATTCTGATAGAGTTTTTCTTGTATGATCTTTCAATTTTAAAATATTTGCCGCATAGGCATTAGCTGTAATGCCAAATATTTTTTTAAAATAAAAAAAAATACGATATATTCAAATAAATTTAACCAAAGTGAATGAACGAATAAATGTTGTTTTTTAATTACATATTTTTTAGAATACTTCACAGGGCAGATAATATTTAATCGCGCGAATCGCCATTTGCCCGGGCCTGACCAACATAGATTGTTATGGACATTAGGCTGGTTTTTTTGCAGGAGCTTTGAATCCGCTTTTGTGTGCGAGTATTTTCGGATATCGGGTTCTCCTTGGATTTTTTTGTTTCATTTTCTTCCCCCTGTCCCTTTTTCCCGTTGCTTTGGACGTCGATTAAGACAGGTACATTCATGATCAAACGACGTCTCCCGTTTTGTGGGCTGGCTCAACGGAAATACTCCGTGTTGGTTTTTTTCTTCCGTTTAAGTCGTTATGCCTTGCACAAAAAACAATCCTTTGAATATTATTATGAGAAATAAATTTATGTGTAAAAGTCTTATTTACCCACTTGCGAAAATTCTCAAAAACTCTGATATTTTCCTTTTTCTTTTCATTTGTCTTCTACGAAAGGTTCAAGAAGACCGTCCCATTATGTTCATTGTGAGGATTTTTTAGAATCGTCTGTTTTATATGTATATTGCCGCGTATTGTATGTATATTTCGCCCTTACAGTATTGAAAACATCGAATAATAGCCAACTAAGAACGAACAGATAATTGTGTCACAATGAACAATTCAAATATATTATTAAAATAAAATGAATTACCAAGTAAAAAAACCTTGTTTTGAGATAATCGATTAAATATCATGAAAAGGTAAAAATAGAAATGTATTTAGCTATACAGTTTTTATATTTATTATTTGTTAGCTATTTTGGCTTTCGCCATCGTCAGAACTATGTTTTAACTTACATTTTTCTCACCTATATATACTGGCTCCTGAAATCACAGGAATTTACAGATTTCTCAAAACGAACATCGTGAGACCTTTTTTTTTATTTGAACTCTCCCAGAATTTTCAAATTGGAAAACCGAGATATTTACGGAATTCAGAAAAGATTCCTACATTTTTTTAATACCTCGCTCAACTTTCTGTCATTTTCTCAATCTCAAAATCCCGGGACTAGTACTGTTACAATCCCGGGATCGGAGACCCTAGTTTACCCGTAGAAATTGATGGGAGCTAAAACATCATTCGTCGCCTGCTGTGTCCCGGTTGGTTATAGCTTGCTCTACCGATCACGCAGGTCTGGGTTCGATTCCCGGTCAGATCACAGTGAATTTGAGAATTATTCAATTCAAAGTTGTGATCGAAGACTGGGTGATTGTGATGTCAATTCACATCATCTCCTCTCCTCCCATCCTTCAATAACTGGGTGTAGCAATAGCGATTAGCCAACCACTGGTGCTGTTCTAGCCTTATCCATCTTTCCCTACTACTCATTTTGAAAAAAATGTTGTTGAGCGACTGAGTAACAATCAGTTCTCGTAGAAATAAAAATTCGTTAAGATACCTCCATTAGGAGGCCATATGCTTCACATTGGGAGCAGACATGGATTAAAAAAAATATATGACATTTGAATGATGTGTGAAAAAATCATTTCTAAGCCGAAAATGTATGTCTTTTTCTGTTGTTCAAAAATATGTTTTTCCTATATTTTGCATACAGTGTTAGTAAATTCTAAACAATATTTTTGTATATGTAGAATACACACATTATTTTTTATTAAATCTATATACTTAATATGTATCGTAAAATGTCTTCGTTAAATCTCAAAATTTAATATTTCCCATTAGCTTTTAACCAAATTAAATGTGAACCTCCATATACTCGTTTTTCTTATTCGAAATTAAATTTCTTTCAAAGCGCGCTACCGAATGTTTGAGAGGTAAACAAAATTTTCATTTTAATTTACACTCATTGTGATTTTCAAAATTGTAATTAAATCTCTCCATGTGTAAGCATGTCGTTGAAAATTCTAATTTACTTTGGCTAATGGGGTTTTATGAGTAATTATTTAAAGGGCAAAGAAATAATGAATTAATCGTGTTTATCATTGATATATTTTTGAACTGTCATTTAATAACATTTTTACTACTACATATTGAAAATAAATTCATGTTCAATCCAATAATTTTTCACATAAAAGATGTATTGAAAATACCCCCAGACGCGACCGCTGACAGCGCATTGTCAAAACTATAAAACCTTTACTCTTCGTTGCTTTTTTTCTCATCATCAGTGCTATAACAAACAGCTGATGTTGTTTAAAAATTGGCAAAGTAAATTTTTCACGAATGAAAATATTGAGTTAGTTCAATCATCAAACTGACTCAATATTTTTTTTATTGTAAACTCGCAATTTACAGTAGGCATTGTAAAGAATTTATAGGTCAGCTCTTTTTATAATTGAAAATTTCTTCACGAAAGTGAGCCACCGACTGTTTATTGTTTTATCACAATGTATACATGTCGTGTTCGTCTTTATACGATGAATAGACATAACTTCCCATGGCGTAGTAAGTTTTAAATACATTTTTAAACTAGACAGATTCATTTTCGTTCCATACACGAATGCATCATAATACATATTTATCTTTTTTGTTGTCTTTTTTATCTTAATTTAACTCGTTGAATCTAGAATTACTGACTAATTGAATTGAAACTAAAAAAAACTTCATTTGTGCAGACGAGTCTGTTACCATGGTGACAGTTGTCATAGACAGAGATCACATCAAAGCATCTCTATTTTATCACCATAGATACCGAGAAAGGAATTGTCGACATAATAATTCGTTTATATCTGCAGAATAAGGCAAATTACAAGTTATTCCATAATTCAACATTTTCATATATTATAGAAAGCTCATATTATATTATAGAAAGTCATTATCGAAGTTATTTTTAAGTATATTTTTTCAAATTTGAATCGTTCAAATTTTGTACATTCGCAGAAGTTTTGTCATTTACGACTCGGGTTTCGCTTTTCTTGTGTGATTGATTGTACATAATTTGAACGGTTCAAATTTTATACTTTATTAATTGGTATTTTTTTTGGTAAAACAACTAATGTTCACCTGTGTTTAAGTGTAGCATTATAACCCCTTTATTTGCGTTGAACGAGTCGTTCTCTGACATCAAGTGGTTGACGAAATTTAACAGTTTGACTGAAGGTGCTTGATGAAATAACAATATTAAATTTGAACGATTCAAATTTGACAATTTTTTTTTTATTGAACATTTTAATGTTCTTCGGAAATCCACTATCACAATATCTTTATACCACTGTAAGAAAGGTTTGATTTTTTTCGGGTAGTGGTGTTTAAAGCTTTGAGTACTCTAAGAAATGTTTTAGTTGCAGATAGAATGAAATTCACTGCCACGCATTAATAACACAAAAGTTTACACTGGTAAATTGAGGAGTCGTGTGGGTGAAGCGTTTCATCATAAAATAAAAATAAATAAATTTAATTTGTATTTAATTAGGTCCAAAACTTAAATTAAATAACTGCCCGAAAATTAAAGTGTATAAATAATATTTGAATCAGATCTTTACACATTTCCCGCGGCAATAAATCTTCTGAGAAATTTTTGATAAAAAAATACGAGGCCATTGCGCGAATCCGTGAAATGATTTTTATTCCTTTATCAAATTTCTTTTGATGTAAGTTGTGAGTTCTGTAACCGAAGTTCTCATATATCAAAGGCCTCTTGTGGAAAAGTTTCCTTGCTGGAGTCTCCCGCTCTTACACTTCTAGTGCGGTGAACGTAAGACCTACAATTTGGATTTCGGATGCACACAATTTGTCCCGGGAACGAGTACCACTATGCTAGAGCAAAGATTTACTGGCCTTATAGCTTTTATATGTTTCAAATTGTTTGATTTTTTAAAAATATGTGAGTCCCTGAGAGATGAAGTTAGTCAATAAGTGCTTAAGGAAATATGAGTTAGACGCGTTATAATATTCTGCATGTGTTAAAGTATCACTTAAGTGAAATAAGCTCAGTAAATACACAATAAAATAATAAAACAATCCATTAAAAATATTTAGTAAATTGCACTTAAGCCCAGTAGAAAATAGAAAAGCTTTACCATTTTACCAACTGACTCACTTCAATTCTTGAGGACTCATATAAGACAATTTTTATTGTTGTCATTTTAATGATTTTGTCACTCTTATGTGGAAATTCACAGTTTTGGTTTGTTGATTATTAAAATTAAATTCATTATAGTAAAAAGTACAAAGCTTAAATTTATTGATTGCCTTGGCAAATACTTGTTAGAACTCCATTATATTAGGGTAAAAGTAACGACGTATTTAGTTCTACAGTTTTTATATTTATTAATTGTCGGCTATTTCGGATTTCGCCATCGTCAGAACTATGATTAAACTTACATGTTTCTCAGCTATACATATATACTGGCTCCGAAGAGATACACAACGTATCATGATGTTCACTCTAACATCCCAATTCAAATAACAATTATAGTATTACACTTATTAAATATGACTCTAGTTTATTTATTGACTTGGCATTTACTTGGTAGAAATCCATTATAATAGGGTAACTATAGCAACGTATTTAGTTCTGCAGTTTTTTTATATTTATTAGTTGATAGCTATTTCGGCTTTCGCCATCTCCATCGCCATAGTTCTGACGATGGCGAAAGCTGAAATACCTATCAACTAATAAATATAAAACACTGTAGAACCCAATACGGTGCTCTTTTTACCTTATTATGATTCTAGTGTTTGTAATTTATGTTTTGTATTGATTTATAAGAATATACTTTATTTTATATTGACATTTTTTTTTATTTTCGTTCACATATTCTGAAAAAAATGCCAAAGTCCTTTCTTTTTATTCAACTGTTATTTAAGTATCCAAAATAACATTCGATTCTCTTTTTAACAGGAATCAGTATTATTTATTTAAAATCCTTGACGACTTGTCCTCGGTCTTTCCATAGGGGTGTGGTGTGAGGGTTGTGAGCCGCCTCTACGGAGGCCATTCTTGATGAGTGATGTAGCCAAGGCGAGAGGGCGAGAGACCGGCGAACTCTCATTAGGACCCCGTTTCACTTATAAAAAGAGAAGTCGATAATAACCGATCGTGAAGAAGGAAGGCAGCGTAAGCAAGTACAAGCGCCCACTTTGTACACTGCTCCGGCCCTTACAAATAATGTCGCTATGCTTTACATAACTGGCTTAACGACATTTTTTATTATTTTCCACCTCAATTTTTCTTTCTTAACAAGTGTAAGTTTTTGGATTTTTTGAATCGCTATAAATATAATATATTAGATCAATTTAATTTTTTGTTCATTAAATAAAAATTTTAAAGTAAAAAAATCTTATTTTTTATGTATTCGGCGGCAACTTTGTGTTTTTTTTTTGCAAAATTGACAACCTAGTTATTCCGCAGGTTGTGTAGTATTGTGTAGTAAGGCGGTCGGCTCACTTTTGCTGAATTTATTTCCTTTCGTAGTTACGTTCCTCGATTATCAATCAATAGTGTCTTATATTCGATAAAATACGGTATTCAAGACGTTCTTAACTACAATATATTTCACATCAAGTATGTTTCTGTTTTCACAAATACGAGTATAGTATACGATATATATTTATTTGTGTAGAAATACTTACGTTCCGTTAGCAACAAGACTCCCCTCCTCCTAGGACTTCCTAAAGTCGATTGTCATTCAACTCGACCGGACGAAATTTACGTTTTTTTTTATTTATTTTCTTTTCCTTTTATTCTCATGTGCACACAATGCGGTGGACCAATCAGCTACAATGGCCGAGAGCACTTAGTCGTATTCAATTCGCACAATTATCTTTACTAGTATGTTGTTCGTATAACTGTGTTGAACGGTTTGAAGGTGGTTTCAACAGGGGATGTGGTGGCGTCTGGTCACCATTTAACATTCTCTTAATATAACAAAAATACGTTCTAAAAAATAATAAATCGTTCTAAATAACAACGTATACATTCGTCATATTGGATTGCCAAAGTTCACAACGCTTACATATGAAAATTTCAAGCAAATATCATTATTTTACAAGTTATAAAATTTTCTCTGTCGTTTTCTCCTTTACTAAACTTTGGTTGCGGAAGTTATGCGTTTCAAAGCAGTTCTGGATAATCAGTCACATTGTCAAAACACTCTAAACTTCAGCCGCAGACAAACTAAACAAGTAAACATATCAAGCGAATCTCTTCGAGGTTTACTTTTATATGCGTACACTTCGACTAGGGTAAGTGGAATTGCGGTTCATGACTAGGGCTTGGCGGTTTTTAGAAACTGGTTTTAAAGAAACGGTTTTTAAGCAAAATTTCGTAACATTTTAAATCTGGTCAGTAATCTTGTTTGTTCTACATGCAGTTCAAGCGGAATGTTTATTTAAAAGTTTTGCGATACCTTATAAAGTTAATTATCGTTACGTATTTCTTAAATACTGGTTTACTTAACCTTTTGCAAAAACATTATACTGGCTTTTTTTAACGGCACGAAAACGTCTCAAATTACCAATTTAATTTTATGTTCCACTTAAAATATGAAATAAAATATTCCGTATTTTAATGAGCAAATATTTAACTTCATTACAGGAATTTATTGAAAATATTTCAAGATGGCTAAGTATTTTATGTGAGAAAAATACGTAGGTCCCTGCCGGTCAATCGCTTTCATCCCGCTTGTTCATTCGCTAAAAGAACCCATTCACCGTAGATGAATTTTTACCAACTGGTTTGGATGTTTGTTTTTCCTTAATCTTTTCTCATCTTCATTATCGAAGATAAAAGAATACGATTAACTAAACATTAGTACATTCCTTAGATCATTTCCTTGTACAAACTCTTCGTAAGTAATTTCCAGGTGGCATTATAATTTTTAACCTTATAAAGCCCACATTCAGTATTTTAAATCAGTTTAAATTTACGAACTTATTTGATTTTATACATGAAAATATGAAATAAAAGAAATATTTTACTTTTAATTCTGTACATAAGGCAATTAGACAAAGCAGTTTTCCTACCCCATACTCGTTTATGTTTTTAAACAACATACATATCGACTGTGGAAAGGAAAAAGGACGTTACCCTCAATTTTCCAAAACAGCTTTTTCGATAATCACAATGTATATAACTTGGCACACATTCTATCGAAAGGATGGAAGCTGAACATGCCGAATTAGTATCTATATTTAGCTTTTAAGTTTGAAAAAGATGACCTTGTATAAAATTTAAACCAAGAAAAAACACTGAAATAAAGGTTTTTCCGAGACAATTTCTTTAAACAATATTAGGTTATGTCAATTAAACACCAGTTTAGAAGTATCCGTGCACTTCGAGGTTGTGTATAATTCATAATTTGTCTATGTCACAAAATCATCAAAACACGTTTTTAGCGCCTCCTGTAAAATTTGATAAGTGTGGGTTACGTCCTTTTTCCTTTCCACAGTCGATATGTCTGCTGCGAAATATAGAACATATGGACTCATAGTAGAGTTTATTTCACCAGAAGTTTTCCTACTAGAACTATTTGTTACGCATTTGCTCGACCTTTCTTTTTCGAAGAGAGCAAAAATAAAAGTATTAAGATGGAACAGGCCTAGCAGTTTATTAATTGCTCTCACTGTGCCCAGTTTTAGGGTTAAGATGAGCGGAGGAATTTTTTCGACATCACGTTTATGTCTTTGAACATTAATCGATTAAAAAATAAACTGTCTTAACTGGGATTTGAATCCGTGAGAACTGCGACTGAAACCAACGATGACGACCAGTTCACCACAACGGTCTCTAAAAAAATCGTCAAATTTATGTACTGAAAGCACAAAAACTACTTAAAGATAACTTAAACATATTTTTTTTTTTGAAAAAATCATTTTTTGTACTGAATGAATTAAAATAGTTTTTTAAAATATTTCTTCAGCCTAACAATGGTTATTTGATAATACATAAACCTGCTGCTAGATTAACTTAAAGAAAGGTGGATTTTCGCATTTAAACGACAGACAAACGAATTCTACTTAATTCTTTGTTAGGTATATGTTTCTAATATAAAAGTTACTACCCAATACATATTATACTTTAGTTCCCCGTAATAGAGGGCGTAATACGCACTGATAACATCATGACATCCTTCGTCATTACGTAGGATTATGTTTTTTGGGTCGTTTGTTTTTTGCTGATAGCATGTCAAACCGTTGTTAAATTTCCTCATAAAAATAAACATTTATTTGCGGCTTACAACATTATTTAGTTTTTAATGTGCTCCAATAGCCATAACAGGAAATTCCGCCGTTGACCGAATCACCATTTGGCGAATTCTGTTTAATAAATGTACAAAAAATTAAAAGCTTGGTCATTTATTAAAATACCGCGAAGTTAAGCTTTTCGAAATTGCGATCGATATTGTATTAGTTACTTAAATAAATCAATGTTTTCTTTGAAATAGTTTTGCGTGATTTATTGGGAATAAAACCCGCGTGTCCTTGATTAAAAATACAATGAAAAACATTAAAAGTGAATGTACAATGCCCTTTTGAAATTTTATTGTACATAATTATTATATTGACTTGACCAACTGTGTTTTAGAATATTTTTTTTCCGTTTTATTCACAATTCACACGCTACAATGAATTATTACAATTAGGCGTTTAAAGCGTGATAAATTATTTTATTTAATTGTCAAAGAGTAAACTATAGCCATGCATACAAAGTTTTTCCAATGTCTAATACGCCTATTATAGATAGCATCACGCTGTCGTCAAAGCTGTGCATATTTTTCATGAGAATAATTTTAACTGTCCGATTTTGGTAAAAATTAATATTTTTATTTATATGACAATCGATAAATTACAATTTTTATTTTACCAAAAATAGATAATAAGAATAACTGAATATCGAAAAAGGTTGATTTGGTTGAAATCCGTTATTTTTTAATAAGAATTATGAATTTAGTTGACAGTAGAGCATCCAATCTCGGGATCCTGATCAATTTGTCGATTCAAATTTAAAATCTTAACTCTTCCCGATTTACTACCATATAGTTTAATAATAAAACAATTTCCAACGGTGTATTTTAGTTTATTAATATACATAAATATTTTTATATAATCAAATGTTAATATCTGCATCTAAGTATATAGATTCTGTTCTTACCTCCTCTCATATTTTGTAGCAGTCGGTTTCAGGAACGAGTAGATTTTTTTTCCTGATTTTATACAAAATACAGTTGCAGTCATTGGCTTTAGAGCGGATGTGTGTTAGTGTTATATTTTATATTTAAATTGATCTCAATGAACTAATAAGATTTAGGGATAAAAAAAAAATTCGTCTTGGCCGTTAGCTGTAATGTCAGTTATTTTTTTATTACAATTATGGATATGTAAAAAAATGAAACGACTACGATCAATGATCAATCCCGGGATCACAAAAAGGGTCTGAGATTGGATCTCTTAGTTGAGTCATTTCGGAATCTTGTCATAGTTTTGATAATACTTTTTTTTATTCTAACACGTATTTTTGATTGCGAAAAATCATATATAAGACTGTGATTTTTACATCTGAATACTTAACCAAAAAATTGTATTTTTATTTATTAACCGGCGTCGTTAACCGAGTAACAAGATCTCTACTTTGACATTTACTGGCTTGAATCCATGTTTGTTATAAAAAACAATGTCAGCAATAGTGTGTTAATCTTTGCGGTTGTTTCTTTTAATTAAACAAGACAACTTCAAATTTGTGTGGCGATTGATATTTTAATATTACGTTAAAAAAAACTGCAGTGGCATATTGTGAAGCGGCTATATAGAAAAGTTTTCAATTCCAAGATTGGACTAGCAACATTTTCTCAACTCTACAACTATTCAGCGTCTATAACTCTGTGTATCTTTGGTGCTATAAAAGTGATATCGTTAGCAATAAATGAGACTGTACTCTCGAGTGGTCTCTGAGGGTGAAATTATCATAAAATGGATACAGTCGACTACTATCGAGATAGTCCAAAGTGCCAAAGTTTGCTTTGGCGTAGCTAAAAAATAGTAATTGCGCTGAATGCTCGTAGAGCTGGCGCACAGTCTACGACGCGATGGTAAGTAATATTGGGCACTTAATCTGCACCAAAGTGAGCGCGGGGAATAGTATCATATTTCAATCGATGTAAATTTTCTATGCTAGGTACCCTTTGCACGGATCGATGTTTTTTGCAGCGTACACTGGAGCTTTGTAATGTTTGTTTTAAAATATAATAAGTTCATTCAACCTAGCATCAGTCGTTTAGGTCAGTATATAAGGTTCCTTGTATGATAATTAATAATTAGGCTTATTTTTTGTAGAAAAAGTTCGGCGTAAATGGTTTAAAAAATATATCATATAATTTTAGATTATACTAGGTATTCAACCACATGATTTATTTAAAAAAGAGGTTGAGCTTTACTCCAAATTGGGAGCAAACATGCTCAAACAAAATATAACAGATAATTTAAGATTTCGACTATTGGTGCTTGGTGGGATTTCAATATTAAATTTGTTACGTTTAAATTATGTAATTTCACTAACGAACAATTGAACGATTCAAATTTATGTACATTCACAAATTTTTTATCTCTAATGACCCGGGATTTGTCTTTCGACATCTTCAAGCGCTCAAGTGCACGGATGAACTTAAACTGACGTTTAGTAAATAAATGTATCACTATGTATAAATTTAGTGAAAAAAATTATGTGAATGTATTAATGTATGTGTGAATATATGTGTGAATGTATGAACTATTCAAATTTATATCATATATGCTGTATTTTATTTTTATTTTCGCTGTTTACAAGTCATTTAAATAAATCAGAGACTTCCTTTCGGCTGAGAATCAGTTCTACACTTTTATACCAGTCTCAACAAATCTTGGATTGTTTCCCGAATAGCCGAGTCATCGATACAAGGGGTGAAGTATTTCCGGCGAGTGAATCAAATGGGCCACTTAGATTTTATGTGCGCAATAACAGCCTCACGGTTTCTTCCTGTTAACCTGCAGGAGAGAAATCTGGCAAAGACAAACATGTTAGTAAGTTACATACTCCGCCCGTTCGTATTCGCAAAGTGGCGGAAAGTTTTTTCGGTCACTCACGTCAGTGATAATATAACTATACACATGTGGCGAACATCGACATATAAAGGATGCTGTCGATGTAAATGTCAACAATATTTAGCTTTGTTTATCTAAATATCTACAATACTCACTTATCGCTCAAATTGCTTATTTAAGTAATGGAATTTCATGTAACATATGAATTCTCGCCAGTTAACTAAGAAACGTCGTGAGTTAAACATGTACCGAATTGAAAAATATTTCAGGACCATTTCGAATAACTCAAACTGATTGGATCAAGTTCACATGTACGTAGTAAAATTATTTAATGATAATAATACAAAAAATAATTTATTCCACAAGAATCAGTAATGTTTTTTTTTGATTTAGTTATCAATTGTATTTAATAATTCTTACGGTTATACATTTCAACGCTTTTATATCCATAAATTTTAATCGTTCAAATTATGTTCATTCACACAGATTTTGTCACTAACGACCCGGGTTTCGCCTTTCGGCATCTTCAGGTGTTCAAGTGCACGGATGAACTTGACGCTTAGTAAATGAATGTTTCGTGTTTATATAAGTAATAAATGCACCATTGAGTTCAAAGCCATTACTGGCTTTTATATACATATTGATTGGGAAAAGCGATATTTGCATATCGAATGTGGAAAGGAAAAATGACGTATTCCACGCATCAAATTTTACAGGAGGCGAAAAAAACGTGTTTTGATGATTTTACTTTTAAATTATGAATTATACACAACCTTGAAGTACAGGGAGACTACTAAACTGGTGTTTAATTGACATCATCTAATATTAAAGAAATTGTCTAGGAAAAACTTTTATTTCTGTCTTTTTTCTTGGTTTTAATCTTTTACAAGGTCATCTTTTTCAAAATTTAAAACTAAATTTAGATACTAATTCGGCATTTGCAGCTTGCGTCCTTTTGATAGAACGTGTATCATGTTTGATACATTGTGATTATCGAAAAAAACAGTTTTGAAAAAACTGTGGGTTATGTCTTTTTTCCTTTCCACAGTCGATATGATAATCTATTATCACTTAATTCGTGTCTTTACCTTAACGAATGAATACGTCTTCGTTCATTGACCAAAATGTTCCTGCTTTCAATTCTTTGGATGCCGAAATCAATTGTTCTTTTTTTCAGTGTGCTTAAGAAATCTCACCTCACATAAATTTTAATAGGATAGACGTATTCAAAATAACTATATTACATATTTGTACTTTATAAAAATTGCATAATCTCCTAATTTTTATATTAAAAAAAAAACAATTTTAGTATATAATCATATGATTATATTTTTCTTGCCCACTATTGCTTAAGGTTATTCAAAGCATCCGGTTTTCAATTTATGTAGCTTATTACATAATTTTATACACTTAACGGTGATGGGAATGCAATATATTAAATAGTAAAACATTTTTTTTCTGTGAACTCTTCATTCTGTAATAAATATCCAGGACACTTCTTGAGGTTAATTCTAAAGCAAATTGAAGGGTTTGCATAACTTCCTGGTGGCAAGGAGTAGTAAAATAACTATTAGTTTGCTTTCACTTCTATCCGTATCCACTGAAAAACAGATTTAGCATTATCAACTGACCCGTGATGCGTAACCGCACGTGACATTTTTTAAAAACAAAAAAACGAAAATATAGAATCACTTTTATTTATATAAAGCTTATACTGATGATAACGTTCAGCTCAAAACAATAAACACTTTGACTAATTTCAATTTTATTCGATAGCCAATATAACATGTATATAAGATTTCCCCCCCAAATCTGTTTGCTTAATCTTTCCAAAATTAAGTTTTTCATTGTTGCTACTGTCATATCAACGCTGTTAAGGTATTATTGTCAATACTTTGTGGAAAAACAATAATTACCAGCTTTTTAATTATTTTAATCAATAACTTACTATTATAAACCATTGTAACTTTATTATTTTTTGATAAGTCTTCAAATTGTTCATTTATTTTCAATGAGTAAGAAATATTATATTTAACATGTAGTCAATTTATTGCCACTGATTTATATTTCATATTTGGATCTCAAAATTCCTTTCATATTTATATTAACAATTGTTTGTTACAGCTTAATAACATTCTTCTGTATAAATAGCACTATAATATTGTTTTCTCTTGTCAGTTGATAATGCTCATCATGGAAGAATCCGCCACCGATCATATAAAATATGAGAATTAATAAAAATGAGTGTCACATTGACAGTCGAAATATTGAATTACGAACCAGCTTTCGTTGTGTTGTGTTCATTAATTATCGTAAATGTTTGTTTGATTGTGTCATTTTTTCGATGTAAAAGAAAAACCCCATTTCCAACATCACTCATTACGCGCGAACACGTCCATACCAACAATGTATTTACCTTTTCGTACAAAATCCGTGAACCGGCATGTGGATGGTCAAATTACTTTCAGGCTCCACACATCTCACCAGTAGCGTCCTATTGATTATCTTTTTATTTCAGAGAAAGCAGCCACAACATTAAAACATAAAACTATCACACCCATACTTCGTTTTAAACTATTTCACTTGCGAAAAATCGTTAAAAATATCATTCCTGCTACTATATTTTGTTTGGAAATAAAAATACAAAAAACTCTTTATAAAACATCTATAATATATTTAATATATGTCTAATCTCAATGTGCAATAAACATACGCTTAATTGAGCGCCTAAATTTCAAAACCTACCTAACTCCAAAAACCAAAATTGTTGGCAAAGTGAAAAAAACCACTGTAGGCTTTTAGGATTTTAGTAGGTTTTGAGACTAACCACGTTTTTTAAAAAAAAGTTTTCTCTGTATTTAGGGAGGTTATGAAATCGGAAATTTATTTATTGTGTGAATGTTGAAATAGAGAACAAGTTGGCATCAAAATTTGAAAAAAATCAAAAATCGCCTTTAGGCAGGTTTTAAAATCGAGATCTTCAATTGAGCATTTAAACTGTTAATATCGTACTAGATCTGGATGTAAAATACTTACTTAACCTCACTTTTAAATGATAAAGATGGATGTATAGAATTATAAAGCGGTGGAATAATCAACTCAAAAGCTTACAAACATTAAAGAAGATATGTGAAGCTTTGGACAGATAACGAAAGAGATATCGCTTGGGTACGGAACTTATATATCATAGTTAAGACATTATGGTTAAAGTGTAAGCTATATAATTAATGAAAATATGGCTACAAGACGTATGATGTTAATAAGATCACTATGCTCCGCCTGTGTGGTCAAGTGGTCAATGTCGTTGGCTTCGGTTACGGAGGTCACGGGTTCGAATCCCAGTACGGACAGTTTTATAAATTGATTTTTCAATCGATTTATGAATTTCTGCCCGAAGACATAGATGTATGTGATGTCTTGAACTCCCTCCTCCCACCCATCATATCTTATGAACTGGGCTTAACGAAAGCGATCAGCTAACCACTAGTTCTGTCCTAGTCCTATCCTCCTATTCCTACTCTCTTTGGGAAAAGAGAGGTTGAGCAACTGAGTAACAAACAGTTCTCGTAGAAACACTTCTGCTGAGAAAAACTCCATTACGAGTCCATATGCTCCACATCAGGAGCAGACATGGTAAAAAATTTATATATATATTGAAGAAAAAACCTTTAAGATTTGGTTAAATGTCGGTGGCTCAAATTTAATTCTTAATTGCTGTATGATGGCAACCGCTGATTTTATTCAAACATAAAATAAAACAAATGAGATGAATAGATAACAACTAAATAAAATGTTAATAACGTATGTTTAAATGTTCGATGATTTGTTAGAAAATCAGCCCTCCCAGATTCTACGCCACTGCGCACATCCCTCAGTCAGAATAGTCCGTAAGTCGTGCGCTGTGTGTAATTAACGATAAACTGGTTCGGTGAGCGGGACGCTGCGTTATCTACCGCGGCCATTGCTCCAGTGTGGACTGTAATACGCTACGTGTAGACCCCTCTCGTAAAAAGTATTAACACGCCACTGGCTCGCATCGGCTTGAGGCTCTGATGATTCGACTCATTCGAGACTAGACATATGTTTTTTTACACATTTTGTTTTTAATCACTTTTAAGGCATTCAATGTTAATTATTAGTGAAAAAGTGATGAAATAAATATTGTTTATATACTTTTTATATTTACTCAATACATATTTTTAAAAATTGAAATAAAAAATAGCATGAATATATGTTTCATTGATTGAATTGAAAGTTACTTAGCAGAATTCTCTTGTTATCAGGACAAATAGAAATGTATTTTAGTTCTAGATTTTTTCAAGCTAACGCCTTCGTCAGGACTATATTTAAACTTACATTATATTAGCCATAATGGCTTAGACGAGGTACATAATACATATGTTCATATACTCTAACCTATATTGCAAATGTTATAAATTGACTTAATATTTTAACTTACTGTAACGAATATGGGATTTTTAAGTAATCTTTAATGTTAATTAGTTTAAATTTCAGTCGGGTCCTATGGCGTAGCGGTTAGCGTAGTGGGCTTCCGTCCTGGATCTTACGGGCTCGAGTCCCAGTACGAACAGCATTTTTTGAGACACCTCTATCAGGGGGCCATATTCTCCACATTGGGAGCGGACATGGATAAAAAAGTTTAAATTAAAGTGAATATATTATAAATCATCGACTTTTTGTAGCACAGTTTCAAAGACCGTCGTTTATGAGATAAAAAGTCGCAGGTTTCATCCCTTTAATATGCAGTATTTTTTCTATAAAATATCTTGACATGTTTTATTTATTCATTAATTATTTCATAATAATAAAATATAGGTTTCTATGACTGCCATTTTCTTGATAATAATAGCATTAATACATATAAAATTGAGTTGTAATAGTGTTACAATAAATATATGTTTAAAATTTTCGCCACAATACCAATATTACTTGGAATAATGTAAGCGTTTGAAATTTCAATGTGCACTAAAAATCACTCAGTTTAATGGGTAGCACTACCGCAAACGACTCTACCTTTTTTTGCCCTAAAAAGCATTCATCAGTAGATCAGAGGCAGTAGTATTGTTGCAAGTATAATACTTTTATCCTTATCACTGGAGCCAACCCTTTTGCACCCCGCTCCCACTTCTTTAACCCTCTTCTTGCGATTGATTAAGACCGGCAATCAATCCACGTCAAAACACTCAGCGCCACGAAAATCCTCAGCGCTGGAAAGGCTGACGAAACCTTGTCAAATGGAGGCTCGCAAAGAATATTTAGGCGACGTCCTCATAGAGCCTTAATAATTAAAATGATGCTTCGTAACGACTTGAAAAACAACCATATATAATATTTAATTCATAGAACAACATTATAATATATGTGTGAGCAAAAATATATGATAATTAATAATAAATTCATTCGCATCCTTTAGCCATAACTGAAACTAAGATAAATAATAATCTATTAAGTTTTATTTTTTACCATGTCAGTTACCAGTTTAAAGCAAGACTTCTTATCGATTTTATTTCAACAGAAATGTTGGTAGGAGTGTTGTTTGATACTCAGCTAGTCAAACTTTTTTTAAGTGAGTAAGGATAGAAAGATAGGACTTTAATATTAGTGGTGAGCTGGTCTCTCTGACTACGCCTGTTTTAAGAATATGATGAGCAGGAAGGAATTCAAAACATCACATACATCCATGCCTTTCGAAAGAAATCCATACTTCAATTGGAATCAATTTATTAAAAAACTGTCCGTTCTGAGATTCTTACCTGTGACATCCGTTACCGAAGCATACTCTTTACCTAATCTGCTATTTATAAAAGATGTATAATTCACAATGTGTGATACACAAATATTTTTATTTGAGTTTATGAAATCCTAAGGTCCACATAAATAATCGTTTGAGAGCCCATTTCACTCTGTAGCTTTAAGTTCTCTGGCAACGTCGGGTGCCGTCACGACGTTGTTACTTAGCTAAAAATAAAGCTTTTGGCACTCATAGTAAAGTTGATGGTTTATCATCGGCCCAACTTTATACAATGTCTTCTCTCTTGCATTATTTCTTCTGACACGGTTAACTTTAAATTACAGTGTCAACTTGCAGAGCTTTTGGGTTTTTTCACCTTGTTTTCTTGTGCGAAATTTGAGATTTTAATTAAGGTCTGTCTAAGTTGTTTTGTTTTGTTATCTAATGAACTTATAGCCTTTTGTGTGCTTAATTCCTTTTCTGTTTTGCAAGTAATTTGCTAATCGTACTCGATAAGGTTTACAGATACTGAATTAAAACTTTCACATATTATAATGATTAAGTACAATAAATTTTATTTGAGTAATAACATCTTTCTCAAATTTAATTTACATATGTTTTATCTCTACCTCACTTTCATCTTTCACAATTTAATATTTGCATCCATGTTTTGATTTGTAGACTTATTTAAAATAATCGATTTGGCATAGTGAATTGCACGCCACATTATGGATTCAGGTAAAAGAGTTATAAAATACCGTGATGATCCCTTCAAGTAAATGCAAATTCATTCAATGAATCAAAAATCTTTACTATTTTTTTGTTTTTTCCCAGCAAATTCCTTTAGCAAAATATTTGGTTTATTTTATTATTCTTTCAGAACTTTAATTTTAAAAAAGGAAATAAACATACTCAAACATTGACAGAATGCTCACTATTTCACATTTATTTCAATTTAACTACATTCGTGCAATAGAAATAACTTTAAAGATGCCGTAAAGCGAAACCTGGATAGTTAGTCACAAAACTTGTGTGAATGTACAAAATTTGAACGATTAAAATTGTTACACTCTTAATAGCTTTACTTGTCTTAGTATAAAAAGCACTGTATTAGTGTATATTTCAATCAGTCGAATTTGCTCGTCATTGGCGAAACTGGTTGTGACCATATTAAATAAATGTGGGATTTGTGCAAAAGAGTGTTTTTTTTTTTAAATATATTACATTCATATACTATTCATATCGACTGTGGAAAGTAAAAAGGACGTAACCCACAGTTTTTTCAAAACAGGTTTATTTCGATAGTCACAATGTATCAAACTTGATACACGTTCTATCAAAAGGATGCAAGCTGCAAATGCCGAATTAGTATGTAAATTTAGGTTTTGAGTTTGAAAAAGATGACCTTGTAAAAAATTAAAACCAAGAAAAAAGACTGGAATAAAGGTTTTTCCTAGACAATTTCTTTAATAAATATTATATTATGTCAATTAAACACCAGTTTAGAAGTCTCCGTGCACTTTAAGGTTGTGTATAATTCATAATTTGCATATGGCCCAAAATCATCAAAACACGTTTTTTGCGCCTCCTGTAAAATTTGATATGTGTGGGTTACGTCGTTTTTCCTTTCCACAGTCGATATATTACTATCAAGTGACAGTGAACTTAAAGGCGATATCTTTAACCCACTTACTTATCACTTTTACGGTGTTAACTTTAAAAGGAACATTACATTGATAAAAATACACTATTCATTTTTACTAGTTCCACTTTAATTTAAAAAGTTCAGGACCAATTTTGCTCATGGCTAGATCAGTTCACAATTCTCATCGTGAACGAAAACGGTCCACTTCCTTCAATTATAATACATTCAGTTGAGAAAAACAAAATATTCCTTTGTACTTATTTTCAGTTTTATCTTTCAAGATCAGGACTGGTTTCGCTCATGGCGAGCATTGTCAACCGATGCTCACCATGAACGAAACCGGAAATAAATGTGAAAATAAGTACAAAGGAACATTGTGTTTTTCTTAACTTAATGCCATTACACCAAGTATTATTAACAGTGAACACCCTAAAAGTGATTAATGTATTACGTAGAGGATTTCTGGTTTAATTTATATATTCGATAATATAATATGGAACTATTACATATTAATTTACTTCGCAACATCATAGTCATCAACGTGTCATTTATCCTCAAGTTTATGTGAATAATAATCTCTTAGTCCTTCCAAAATATGATAATCATGTTCCCTATTCAAAATTCAAATATCTACGCCGTAGCGGCTCTACGCGGCGTCGAATGTGTGTATAGCCGTCAGCTGTTTCGCTAAATCGTCGCAGCCGCGTCATCAGCGTAGCTCATCCCTAATTCACTTCCGATTGAAGCGGCCATTACCTTCCTTTCCATCCATTTTATCTTTACAAATGAGCCGAGTGATAAATTTCAAGATAAAATGTGTCTGCCGATAAATTCGGTCGGATTTTCCTCACTCTTCCACAGCTCCGCCGAGCCGTCACTTATGAATTCGTTTAAAAAATATCAAAACCTGTGAGTATGGTAGTCTTTTGTTTGCTTAAGAATATTTTTAATTTCAATATGCATTTGGTTTTGGATGAAAATAAAAAGTTCAATTATCAGATACACTCGGATTTGTTTATCTAATTTTAGCAGTACTTTATTTTTATTTTTGCTATTTTTTTATTTACGAGTACTTAGTATCAATCTTTCTTTTTTTTGGGAGACTTTAATATATAAAGATTAATTTAATACAATACTTATCGTAAGCTTATCGCTATTTCTTCGCTTTCAGAATTTGCTGCGTTTGGAACCTGTAGGAATATAACAAACATCAAATTTATTTTGTAATGTTGCGCTTAAGCTAAGATTATTTAAATTATTTTAAAAAAAAGTAACTATTTAAAGAAGCAACTGTCCTATATTCACTTTATACACTTATGGTTAGTCGAATAATTGAATAAGAAATACTGCCATCTGATATGTTATCTAAATTTATGTAAGGTATACTATATTTTTATAATATTTGTGAAACCACCATAGCCAACTGTTGCTCACAATCTACAATAAATAAAGTGTTTTTAATATAGAAAGTATTTTAATAGAGAAATTTTTAGTAAAGAAAAACAAAATATGTATTTGTTCTTACTGTCACTTTTATTTATCCTTGTCAGTTTATTATACTACCTATGAGCGAAACCGGTTCTGATCTTGGTAAATAAAAGTGGAAATAAGTACAAAGAAATATAATATGTATTGTGATTTCTTAATATAAGAGATATGTGTAAGATCTCCAATTCGAATTGATCTTACCGGAACATTGACCCCGATCCATATTGAAAAGTTTTTACCATCTATAGAGCACAGAGCGGCTATCTTAATTTGTTTTTCTATAAGACTTAACAATAATATATTTAGAGAAACTGAACGAAATTCCCTTGATCTACCCCAAAATGGGGATTATTTTAGAATACGATTACCTTTGTGAAAAAACTAGCCGCGGGGAGTCTTTGCTTTACCTTTTTCATCAAAATTTCACCTCTAGCGCACATAATAACATTATCAAATAAACACACCAGTAGATACAGGCTCGCCTCGATACAATCATTCCCCTTAACATGCCGCGTACCTGATCGACAGACTAACGATTCCCTCTTCTTATTTTTCCGGAAATGCAACATCTTTTTTATTTATTTATTTCTCCCTGTGTACAATTCAGAGCCAGAAAGATCCAGGTCACTGCTCTTCTAAAGGGGTACCTACATGTTGACTAAATCCGTCGTATTTTTATGTACACGCTATTCCCAAATCAACAATGTTGTTCTTAAGTCATCATATATATTTATATCATTCAATAAAATCGCTTTATTAATTTTTAATTTAAGATTTTGATTGAAAACACTTGGTTGAATTTCAATATTAAATTTGAATCGTTTAAATTATGTACATTCACACAAATTTTGTCACTTACGACCCGGGATTCGCATTTTAGCATCTTCAGGCGTTCAAGTGCACGGATAACTTTGAACTGACAATTTACAATATTTATTTATTGCAATATTATAAGTGTAGAGGCCACAATATCGGACTCATTTATCAATAATGATATTTTTATATTTCATATTAAAATCCGGTATTTCACATATAAATATCGGTAGTGCAAAAAATTTGAATAAACCAACAAAAAATAGGCGCTTTTGATTGCAACACAGGACGAGAAAATGACAATAGGTATTCTATTTCATATAAAATACAGTCATTAAAAATACATCATTCTCAAAAACAAATGATCATCATGAATAACTAACGGTTTCTTAAAATAATAGTAAACGTATTTGAAAAGATCATAAATAATTCTGAAACTTGTCAATAGTGATACAGCTCTACGATGATTTAAAAAACTTCAATTCATCGCGAACAAATTGTATTCAAATATCTGATATTTTTTTTACAAAACCGTTATTTTGATATACCGTAATTCCGGTTTTAGTAATAAGCTCTGATAACTAAAATTCATTTCTGCGTGATTTATATTTTATTAAAAAAAGGCTTGCCGTCCTAAATCAAATGTAACACATAGCCTACCCCTGACTGTTGTTCAGTTAATTCATTTGAAGTTCATATCCGGCCGTCCACAGCGTAGAATCATACTTAGAACGGAGCTGTGTTAACTATTTACTATTTTGTTTTTTCTTATTTTTTTATCAGATAATCTTCAGTCTTCCTGTATACTGTGCGCTTTCACGTTCCCATAATCATTCCGCCAAAGGATTTTGATAGATGTTGTCATTATTTACAAAGTATGCCTTGTGAACCACGTATAATCTTACTCGAGAAAATATATTTATATTAATTCTATTTATTACTGATTTATTGGCATATTCATTCATCGTTATAATGGTATCGGGTCGATTTATGATTATTAAATATATTTGTGTTGTTTGACTGGTAAACTTACATATTTTTATGTATTTAAAAAAACAGAATTCTTTTAACTCTTTTTAAGCCAAATTTATATTTAATACAGCTTATTTTTTTACAGTTTTTAACATTTGTTTATAGACAATTACATTTCAATTATATATGTTTATTTGTAATATCTTGTCATATCTCTTGTAATGATTGTTTTATATCCCATTTCATTAGTAAACCCCAATTGTATATCAATCAAAATTGTTTAGATACATTTTTCATCGGCTGATAATGCTCGTCGCTATGGGCGAAATCTTCATATCTTTACAGAAAAATGTGATATTACTCCAAATGAAATATGTTTTATTATTTAAATATAATGCATTTCCGCTTCGTATTTAAAGATTTTTTGTTTACTTCTCTCGTTTTCAATGTTACGAAAGAAAAAAATACTTATTTAAGTAATGTAAGTTAGTCATTTTCTATTTTGTGACCTGTTGCAAGTATTTAGTAGATTTTGGTTAGAAAAATATATAAAACATTTTCTTCATCTATAAATTTAAATAAAATCCTTTAATCGTTGTACATTTCTTTTCATTTCAAACGAATAGGAATTAAGACCTTCAAGTTTCGATCACATGATATTTATGATAAAAAATAAACCTTGTCTTAAAACACTATCATCCGTAGATAAAAGTTCAATTTTAATACCTACAATTCAATCATTTTCAGTTTCAAAATCGTACTACAATTGTATGTTTGATTACAACAACTAATAATTGCTCCTGTCGAAATCATTTTGTTATCATACTGGCCAAATCATTGTGTCATATTTAGCAGGATTTAAATCAGTTGATTGAATGTCGTTCAGTATTTTGTATGAAATGCAAACGCTTAAAGATGTATAACTTAGTGTTTGTGTGAATTCGCGAAGAAATGTTGCTAAAAAGTAGCCAAATAAACTTCCAACTCTATAAACATATGTAATTTGAATCGTTTTATCAAATTAAATTATGTACATTCACACAAGTTTTGTCACTAACAAACAGTCACTTTTTTCACTAACTGCTAGTGACAAAACATGTGTGAATGTATGTACATAATTTAATATTGAAATTCCACGAAGCACCTTCAGTCGAAATCTTAAATTGCATATGTACTGGTTTTAAATGTACTTACGGTATAAAGCAACACAGCATTGCTTAGTATATTTCTGTATAAATTTAATTATGATCTTTAACACCACCTTTACATCGAAAATGTAACGTTTGTTTCTGTAGACAGGATTTCTCTCTTCACATTAAAAGGTAAAAAAGGAATTCTTGTGTGTTTTTTTGTTTTCGTCTGGCCAGAGGGTATAGATACGGAGACGATGAAGGAAACAACGCCCTATGTACCTACAGAATTGCGAATCACATCCATTGTACAAAGAGAACATAATTTTTTTTTTTTCGACGACTTGTAGCGTTATTAAAAAGCGTAGATGGTATAAAAAACATAAATACTTTTTTCTGTTCTTATCCTGTCTACACTTTATTTCACTGCTACGATATGTACTTATTTTCTGTTTAATCATACCATTTTAAAATTGATTGGATTGGTTGGAGGGTTGAATTTTTAGCAATCACAAACATCCATGGCTTTGAACTTGAATCGATAAATAAACTCAAAAATGCTGTTTGCAATAGGATTCGAACCCGTGAGGACTGACATGGAAGCCAATGACGTTGACCACTGTGCCATGGACCTGACTATACTAACCGAACTTACTGATATATCATTAATATATACAAGTCGGTTCCCAGCAAGCGTTGCAATTCCACTCAAAGAAAGAAAGTGTGTGTGTTTTAATTGTGTTTTTTAAGTGCGTGTTTTCTTTTTCTGTCTGTTTGACGTTTGCTGCCGATTGTCTACGGTACGACGCACGCGCCACCTACTGTAAGTTTATTGTACTATACTATTTGCGCGAGTGCAAGCATACGTTGTCAAAATGAACTGTATGGCAGACGTACAAACATTGATTTTTACATATAAGACCTACTGTGAGTTTATATTACTATGCCTATAACTTTTCCGGAAGTGCAAGCAAAAAGTATGTCAAAGTTTTATTGCAATCGGATGAGCAGTTTGGTAACGCATAAATTACAAACAAAGAACATTCATTTTATGTATAAAATTTACTAGTCTTGGATAAAAAATTATCAAAATTCAAACATTTATGTAAACAAAACAATGACTTCGACTATGTTCAACACCATTCTATAACATTCCCTTCATTCACGATACACGTATCACTTCGAGGAAGTTATGTGACGTGACGTTTTCTGCATTTAACTGTGGATGCTTTGAACGCAACACGTCTCTATCAAGAAATGCCGTTTGACGCACGTTCGTCTAAGTTGCATGCATAAACATATTGCAGATCGCAAACCTAGTGTGGCATTTGAAAATTATTTCAACTTAAGACAAAATTTATCTTTGTCTGCAAAGCATAGAAGTAGGTAATCGGATTTTTAATAAGAAAAGTTCTGAGAACTTAGATACGAAAAATATGTTGTCAATTTGACATTTTAAATCCAAGACGTAAGCGTTTGTGACATCTTTTCTCGTCAAGTTTATCTTGATTAAGTTTATGAAATTGTACTTAAGGTTTTGTGGTTGAGATTTCAAGTTGTTGGAAGTTAATAAAATACTCTGGCCCATTCTCAACTTGTTGAGATGAAAATTATCTCATTTAAAAAATATATATCTTCGGATAATTAATACAGCAAGTAATGCCACTTTTGCCAGATAATGATTGAGATACGTTTTCCGCACATCTTACCTCAAAATATGTTAATCTTTCACTGAAGATAATAGTTGTAAAAGTAAAAGTTGGATAACACTCGCCAGTCGTCATATATTGTCAGTGCTTTGTAGCTCATACGACCATCTTCCACGTGGCAATATCAATACATATTTGACCTACAATTATTGCTTATTAAAAATACCGTTCTTTATCTTTATCGATCTCATGCATAATTATTTTTTATTCATAGTCTCACTCATTCATGAATATTCATTCTTCAGAAAAGTCTAGCAAAAAGGTGTAAAAACAAGATTTCATTCGTTATACGTTATCAAAAAAAACATAGATATCTTGAAAATTGGCAAACAGCCAAACCGAAATCTAAATTTAATAATAAAATATTTAATTTTTGAATTTTGCAACATTGGAAGTGACTAGTAATACAAATAAATAATGATTTGTTTTATATGCCACATTTCATTTAGTATATTACGAAATGTGCAACTATTACATACATCTTTTGACATTAGTAATCATTACATGGTTGTTTGCTACATCTAGGCTGTTTAATTTCTCTTACGAGAAACTTGACGGTTGGCATACAGACTAGAAGAGACTCATAAGAGTTGACTCATTTGTTTGACGTTCGCTATCGCAATTCAAAACTCAGTGCTTGCCTTTGATAGAAGTTTGCAAGACGTATTGCTTAATAAAATTAGAATAGTATTTCTCTTTGAACAGTTGCAATGAAATTAAAATAATAATGCGCGTATTATTATGATGAGGTGAAGAACTACCAATCGGACAGTGTGTCGAAAAATCTAGAAGCAAGCAGACTTGCCAATCACCGCGTTGCCAGGGCGACAACCATAAATAAGTATGTGTTTTTCAGAAGAGCGATTCACAGAGAAGCTTAAACGCTGCTTGAGGAATACTTGGTATATTTGTATTTTTTCGTAGTGATAAAATGGTAAATTAACCATTGCAATATTTACCTTGTATTCGCTGATTGATTAGATGGAAAGTCGACTTTGGGTTAGTTCTTTCAGTCAGAACTACTACTGTAAAGATATCTATTTGTCTAAAGGGGAATCCTAAAATAAACTTAATTACTGCGTAAAAAATGCAGTTGATTGAATATTAAACATGTTATTTGACTTTGTTAATCTTTAATGATTTCTTAGACATTCGTATCCTTCTGATACATTGTTTTTAAACTTTAAAACAAATCTTTACAAATTGGCTCGGCAGTTTTCTATTTTAATTTAATTTAAAAATTTGATTTTGCAATGCAGTTGGATAGTCAAGGCTCTATTTTTTTTCTTTTTTCTATCGCATATGATAAATAAAACACTTGAGAATAAACATCAACTAAAAAAAAACATTACAATCATTCTTGAAACGACTCAAATTAAACGTTATCAATACCAATCTATAGAAGGGTAGTAACTTACACGTATTAAGTTCCGGTAAAACTCTTTCTTTAACATTAAAAAGACATTTGGCATTAATCAAACTGGGGAGAGTTTAAATCACAAACACTCATCTATTAGATCTCAAAAAAAACATAGTAGTTAAAAAAAATAGTAGTTAAAAGTGTAAAAAAAGTTAGATACATTAAATTAACTTCTTGTCTTTGTTTTGTGATTATAAAGGCTACCTTTATTCCCAACTAGTCCGGAAAATCGAAGTTCTACTGTATATTCAAATACCCAGATAGGTTCCTAAATCAATACATTGGTATTGAGAATTAATATTAATGGATAGGAAACAATCAATCATACTACGTTGTTATCCAGACCCGAATGATCGAGAGTAATATCGGGATAACAATTCAATGTTTATATTGTTAGATACTAAGTAAGATCAATGAAACAATAGTAATTGTATCAGTAGCGTCCCTGAGAAGTATAATAATATTGAATTTATATTTATGACGTGAGCGAACTCGTTAATAGAGAAATATTATCATAACCGCAAAATCGTAATAATAAATCACAATACAATTGCTCGTTATATTTCAACGTTATATCATTATGTATTGTATGCGTTTATTAGCTGTCCAAAATTAATTAGTTATAAAGATATCATGAATATTATAATACACTACTAATGATTGACAGCCTATAATATTATAAAGTTAATGACACACACATGCATATAAGTTTAACTAAAATAATACTTTGTTCAATTCTCATTTCAGATCTTGGACATGGGTGTTTGTGATACATCTTATTCTTTAATTGATCTCAGGCAATTGTGGTTTAAAAAAACAACTTGTCACCTTGACCGTTAGCTGTAATGCCAGATATTTATTTGCATTCAAATTATGGATATTAAAAGAATAAAATATACCATACATTAGTACCTACTAATTCCATTTTTATTCAAAAAAAGATCAGGATCTTAACAATATAAAACCTAACAATCGGTCGAACAGCCCTTGAAACTGGCGGCTCATACGTCCTACGCGAGGAACACATTTTTAGGAACAAAAGTTTTTGGTTATAGTTTCGCCTACGTAAGAATAAATTAGGTGCATGTAAGTTAATAGTAATATGAGAATGGCATAACGTATTGTTGGTATTGAATGGTATATCATATTGTTTGGTATAACGTTCAATAATTTTAGCATATAAATCATGACCTATGAAATAAACACATTTGCTTGAGGATGATTTATTTGAAAAGCGTTTCACATTCAAAATTAATTTCGTGAAAGAAAACTGTGTTCTTGTGATTTTGTATTTAATAAATTAATACATTTTTTCCATATAATTAATTAGTGTAGTGGCCATGCCACGCATGAAACATTTACCCGTCCAGTCGTTATCGTAACTTGCAGTATTCGGCTCCCATTCTCTGTCAATTTAACGCTAAATCCGCTTCCCCATATTCAAAACTTTACACTATAAACAAACTTTATAATATATAGTTATTATCAATGAAATCTCCACCCTGTAATAATAAAATTATACTGCTCATTAAAGAGTATTTATCTGCTGTATAAAATAGAGTTGGAAAACTTTTCTGAATGGAAATTTACTAGAAAATTTTCAAAAGTATTATCAATAATGATGGAGATGCGATTGTATGGATTTACCTAAAACCCTCGTACATTTTATACTGGTATTTATATATTCTTTATTTTTAATAAAATCACATTGTATATACAACTTATTAGTATTAAATTTAAATCGTTCAAATTATTTACATTCACACAGATCTGTGTACATTCACACAGATCTGTGTGAATGTAAATAATTTGAACGATTCAAATTTATTATTGAAATTCCACCAAGCACCTTCAGTCGAAATCTTAAATTATTATTATTATGTTCGATGTTACTGGGCATATGATTAAGAATCCAGTATTAAAATCTAAAAATATTTATTATTAAATTAATTTTTTAAAGACGACATGAGTTAAGTTTAACATAATACGAAATATGTATACTATTTTTGCCTCGTAAGAAATAATATGCATTATTTATTTAACACTCGATTACCGAAATGTCGAAAATAGGAACGAAGAGCGACGGGATACAAAGTGACCCCTTTTTGTATTGCATTGCATTGATTAAGGTATTATTGTAGATTTTAATCAATATCAGCTACATATTATTGGTATTTAGAGAATGGTTGAAATAAGAAGAATTTTAAAATGCAAATGCACCCACCCTTAGGAACCTGAAGGTTAATAAAAAAAACTGATTGTTCTGTTTATTATATTTACTCATCAATTATAATTATAATCGGGGTCGGTTACGCTCAGCGAGTAAGCATTTTCAGAGATATTTGTATAATAAATACACTTTATAAATTAATAGGTATATAATTATTGAATTGATTTAAACTATTTATTAACAAATTATTAAGAAATATAAGATGTAATTAATTTTAATCATAACACATGGACAGTGGACTGTCGAGATGTCTTGTAAAAATATAAGTTCTTTATCGTTTTTGTATAATTATTATATTTTTTGTAAGAGTGTATCATTTTAAGATTTAAAAAATGAGTTAAAGATTTTTAGAATAATTGATTTAGAAAACAAAAGAATCAGTCGCCATGTATCGAAACTCTATAATATTAAAACTTCTCGTTGTTATATTCTCAAAAGCTTTAATATACAGCTTCTGAGGCTTATGATCCAAGATTCTGAACCTAGCCGGCAATGAAGTTTAATATAAGATCCCGGCTTGTGTCGTAAACAAGTCATTCTCCTAACAAACATTACGACGGCTCCAGTATCTAAAAGCCCTTGACCACAACCATTAGAGAACCCTTTAGTTTGCACCCCATTCATTAAGGACCAGTTTAGGACTATATTAGTTACTGTTGGATACTGGAAACCGATGTGCTTGGCAGATTTAGTCCTGGATTATACCCAGAGAACTTTTAAATCTAGATAAATCGAAGACGTGATGAAACTGTGCCGTTTTAAATCCATTTCCAATTATTTATAAATCGTTTTCTTTCTTCGATTTTCTTTTCTTTGGCCCAGTTTTCTTTCCGTGAAACTTTTTTGTTACAACTTTGTGAATTTATATATGGAAGTGAAAGAACATCTCTCTTTGTTTCTCTGTTGCATCTTTGCGAAATGAAAATATACGAAAGAGATGTTTTGTGATGGAATAATAAAAGTTAAACTGAAGAAACAGCTATTTTCTAATATTTGTCAGTTTAAATAAGCAAGATTCAGAAACTCGGAGAGAGTAATAAATTATCACTATGACTTAAAAATCTCACAAATTACATAATAAAAGGCTTTTTTTCATTTTATACCGAACGCAGAAAGGCGATAAGACACAATTACAATGTGTTTTACTCATGTTTCATTTCTATTAGTGAATTAATTAATTTCCAAATTTTCTAACGTATTAAATTTTAACCTTTTATTATTTTCAAGATGGAGTATTTAATTATTATTTTTTTCTGTCAAATGATTCGTAAACTCTGAAAAATATTGCTTTTTAGTCATTTTACGTGTTCTTTAATTCGTATATCACCTCTCTGTTCTACGTGAGCAGATTGACAGTCTTGACTGGTTAGGTGATAGATACCGCTCTGAGAAAATGATTCCAACATATCTTTACTATCAAATACAAGTGTATTTATTTATTTAGCATTTACTTGGTAGAACTCCATTATAATAGAGTAAAAATATCAACGTATTTTAGTTCTACAGTTTTTAATAATTTTTAGGCGTTGATAGCTATTTCGGTTTTCGCCACCGTCAGAATACAGAAATATTAAAAACTGTAAATACAAGTTTCCCTAAGCTATTAATTGTATAAAATGCGGGTTGTAAGTGATCTACAATAATAACAACTTTGATATATTTTCTATATACAAAGAGGAAAAACACTACCCCACACAAGCCCCACACAAGCCCCACATAAACAATTCGCTATTTTTACGTTCATCTTCTCTTGTGATGTATTACAATATGCGAAAACAGTAATAGTTTATATGAACATAAAGCATACCTCACTGTATAGAATTTCCACTATCAGTAGACTCCATAGCATCCGACGTGTACACATTCATCGGCGTGCAGGGTGGATGGCTCTTGGAATGCTTTAGAATTTATAGGTTACCAGGTACGTGGGTAGGGGCACAAAGCCGTCGCAGGGAAGACGCGTCTATCTAAGCGGGGAGATCTACCGGCCGTGTAAGGGACGTCACTGGATCGGACATGCCGTAATCTTATGACGGTTTTGTTGCACTGTAGCGCAACATTGTTGTTTTGTTTCAAATAGAGGGTTTAATTACGGAATGAATCAATCCTGCTGCGTACTTTGTTTTGCTCTTTCACCGAAGTCGTTCCAATTTTAAAATTACATCCGTTAATAAAAAAACAAATGAACTAAGTTGAAGTTGAGGATGTTAGCTTGAATAACATGATGCAGTGTATATCTCTTCAGAGCCAGTATATATAGCTGAGAAAATTAAAAGTTTTATCATAGTTCTGACGGTGACGAAAGCCGAAATAGCCATCAACTAATAAATATAAAAAAACTGTAGAACTAAATACGTTGCTATTTTTACCCTATTATAATGGAGTTCTACCAGGTAAATACCAAGTCAATCAATACTGCTTCTGCATTTATTTAGACTTTTAGAATTTTAATGTTGCATACTTTACAAAAAAATATATCAATATTCGTTTATATCAGAACATTTAAATGCTTGAAACATTTTCATACAAATGTTTATCTGAAAATTTGACATTGTAGACATTATATTTTGCCAGAATGATAACATAACATATCAAAATATATTTTAAAATCTATACCTGTTCCCAATGTGGAGCATATAACCTTCTTATGGAGGTGTTCTACTAGAGCTGTTAGTTACTCAATTGCTCAACCTCTCTTTTTGAGAAGATAATAGAGATAGAAGGATAGAGATAAGACAGCTCAACTAACTGCTCTCGCTACACTCCGTTATTTGTTTGGATTCAAAAAGTGTGAGGGAATATTTAGACATCACAAACACCCATGCCTTCGAACAGAAATCGATAAATCGATTGAAAATACTATTTTCGTGATGGGACTCGAACCCGTGAAATCCGTCACGGAAACCAACGACGTTGGCCGCTGCGCCACACATCTGATAATTAATTATGTAGGTATTTTATTATATTTGTCTTCGGCTTTTTGTCGTCAATTAAATTTTGTTTCATATAAAAAAACTATTACTGATTTCTGTATTTTTTTGTTTCAGGTAAAAATTTATTTCTTCATTTCGGTTCATGCTCGCAAGATGGCGGTTTTATCAAAACAAGTGGTAAGATGATTTTATATTTTTTCACCGTTTAAAATATATTTTTTTTTACAAATTGATTAATAATATCAGAAATATGGATAGTTAAATAAAAGTTTAAATTAAATCGGCAATCGTTTCAAGTATCAAGTGTTATCTATAATACTTATTTAATTAATAAAATTTATATTGATAGTTTAGATTTACACGAATTCTACATTTATTAATGGGGTTCATGATCAGTTTTGCTCATCGCGAACATTCTCAACTATGAAAATACATATTACCATAAAGACATTTATACAAAGCCAAGTAATAATTAAATGAATAAGTGTCTTTTCATATTTATATTACCAATTGTTTGTTACACCTTCGTTTGTCTCTTTTTGTTTTGTTGAAATCACTTTTGATTCATATTTATTTGTAACAGTTGAAAATACCAGTGATAATCGAAACCGGCCTTTATTATAAAAAATAAACGTAGAATTACTTTAATACATTGTTATATTTTTCTAATACAATGCATTTCCACTATGTATTGACAGTGAACACATTGAAAGTGATTAAAAACACTGAATACAATATTTCCGTATTCAAAGAGATGAAAAGCGAGGGCAGTGATGTATGACTAATTATCAAAACTATTAAATTTATCATCCTAGCATCTTCAGGAGTTCAAGTGCACGGATGTTCTTAAACTGGTTAAATGCCTGAAGATGCCGCCGAAAGACGTGTACAAAATTTGAACGATTTAAATTCCACCTAGCACTTTTAGTCAATTTAAACTATTCAATGAAAACAAACACTGATAAATGATTCACAACAGTTCTGATATTTTCAATTCATTTATAAGTAAATCTGCACATAATCGCAACGACTATTACGAAAAATATAAATTTAACATCAAATACGAAAATTTCAAACGACAAATCCTTTCAAAGTCATAACAAATCGAGTGAATATTTTCGAACAATAAAATTTGAACAGATTCTGCATAAACGTTGAAACCGTCGCCCCCGAGTCGTGTGGGGTTGGGAAATCTCAATGTACTATGCTGTAATGGTGACCACGTCGCACAATGCCTTCTTTCGGTCGAACGCATGTGCATGTGAAATGCATTCACTTCACTGGACTGATTATTCACTGAATCTACAGGACGATAAAGTGCACTAGATACAGTTTTCTTTTGTGTAGAAATTGTCAAAAGCAGAAGTTCTGCATATCATCACTTGACTGGCATAACAATTTGTACGAGCTAAGAGTGTTATTAAAAAAAACTACTCTTTTTGGTTCGAATTCCATATTTGTTTTTAAATAAATATCAGAACAATCTCGCTCATCACTAGTTTTTATAAACTGATGCAAATATAAATCGATACTTGGTTTATTATAAAAAAATGAGTAAAACATAATATTTGATGAAAAAACATAACATTCAAAAAATATAACACTATTTTGTTTTAATTTCACGCTTATTTAATACTATCAAGAATAGTATATCTCATGAGCATTGAATTCATAGAATGAAAATGATCGTCATGAGTAAAACCGGAATATATGCCAAATATAATACAATTTTATTGTCAGGTCCTGTGGCGCACCTGTTAGCGTTGTTGACTTCCGTGCCGGATCTCGCGGGTTCAAGTTCCAGTACGGACAGCAGGCATCGTGTTTGTTGTGTTTAAAAATTTCCTCCCTCTCTTCCGATTCTTCGATAACTGGGCGTATCGCGAGCAATTAGCCAACCACTAGTCCTGTTCTAGTCGTATCCTTCTATCCCTTTTACTCTCTTTGAAAAAGAGAGGTGGAGCGACTTAGTAACAAACTGTGTTCGTAGAAAAACTTCTGCCTTTTTTGTGCGCCCGGCAAAGTATCAAATAAAATTTAAAAAATCATTATAATTTTTAATAAAATTATGTTTAATAGATTTATTGAATTCACAAAAATATAACCATATCCATGTTGTTTTAAAACAGCTAAGGGAACAATAATAAAATCAATACGTATATATATTCCACTTTTTAATACTATGTATGTAAATCTGTTTTTTTTAAATCCGGCTTGCGCCCGCCACTTTTCTCCTAAATCTCAAGTGCGCCCGTCACCGCAATAGGTTAAGAACCCCTGGGCTAATCCGACCCTCTTATTTATTTATAAATATTTAAAAAATACGAAATATCAGTTTTATAAAACTTCATTTTGACTTGCACAAGAATATTATTTGTCCGAGCCTCTAATGTTTTCAAAATTTGGTGACTCCTGTTTCAAAGTATTCTTTAATGAAATGTTATGTTATCTTGCTCTTTTTTGTTCAAATGCCCGTAACTATATTTCTTCATCCTTTCTGCACCTCGAGCATGCACTCTTCGCCACTTATACAAGATTAAAAAAATACGAATCATTCTGTGTGGTATGTTTTCGAATGCAATGGCGGCACGTATTCTGGTGGCAAAACTGGCGTAAACAATCGGACAAGTAGGTCGCAAACTGCCATCGGACTGCGTTCGCAAATACAATCCCCTCCCCCCCCCCCTCCCATTTTCGTCCAGTGGCGTGGACATTTCAATATTGACTATAGATTTTATCATTTCAGCGTTTACAATACCTCAAAACCAGACACGTCGCGCCAGCACAATAGTGATAGTTAACATTGTATTCACTGTTACACACTACGCCAATGCGATATTTTGGGCTTTTATATTGTGATTTACACTTTTTTTCTGATAGAGGACACAGCTATTTTTTTTTTCAATATTTTAAACAATCATCTCTGCTGTTTTGAAGAGTTGTGTGATGACAGATGGACTGCATCTCCAAAGAGACGTCAAACGTATCAGTTCTTCTCAGACGTGTCCTGGAGGCTTGCAGTCAGTTTCATGCAGCTCTGCTCGCGCCATGAATGTGAAGGGTCGACTGCTCTTTTTGCGGCCATAAAATGTTGACTGCATATATGTCAACAACGGGTGGTGGTGGGAAACCAACTTGTTGCCAAAAAAGCACTCATAGTTATTTTAACAACTCAATTTGTTTTTATTTCGTAACGTAAATAAATTTGAGTAAATAGGAAAGGTTTTACACAGCAATAAATTTATTTGCTAAAAGAAAAACTTTGGCTGGAACAATCGTTAGAACTATCTAATGTTATATATTCAATGCAATAGCTTACTTTTTGCATAAGCATGTAGTATAAAGTAGATTTGGTCACCTCGTCAGCAGAACTACACATTATAGAATAAGGTTGCAACTGCAACATAAATACTGTGGAATTGCACTCACAGAACACAAACACTGTCGGCAGTATGTTTCCAAACATAATTAGATGTTTCCAGTTTCCAGGTATGTGGAGAACACTAACCCGCAATCAATATTCCACGCTCATATAACTTGCATGCAACCTCATAGCGTTACAGCGATTTGAAACCATGCTATATTATTTACTTTTGCTGCTTACATCTGTGTTGTTTTCTATCGAAGGTTTGCAATTAGCAAAAATGTTCACATGAAAACTGCACGAAACAGATGCGCACTGTAATACACTGAAAATTATGTACGAAATGTTTCAGTATGTTTTGAATGTTGACTTCCGTGGCGTATCTCACTGGTTCAATTACCAGTACGGACAGCATTTTGTCATTCGATTTATACTCGAAGAAATAAGTGTTTGTGATTTTTAAAAAGATTCCTTCCCACACTTCCAATTCTAAAATAACAATGCGCGGTAAGAGTGATTAGTTGACCACCAGTCTTGTTCTAATCCTATCATTTTTTCCTCTACTCTCTTCGAAAAATAATGTTTGAGTAACAGAGTAACAAACAGTTTTTGTAAAAATATCTTATATAGAGATACCTTCATTGGGAGTCGATATAGATTTTTTTTTTTCACGTGTAACAATTTTTGTAGCGAGTTGTTATTGAGCCTTTATCGTAGCCTTGCGTGCAGGTGAACTGTACTGTTAGTGAAGTATTTCGGTGTCTTAATGGAATATTTATGAAAGTTCTATTTCTGTCTTTCATTACAATTCTGCTGCCTTTTCGTTGATCCAACATCGTATAATTTTAACCAATATTGAGCTTCAAGCCTTTGATTATGCTACGCGTCATAATAAATATCTTACTTCTAATGATTCCTGAGAGTAATTCGTAAGGTATACTACAAATTACTACCCTGTCAACGGACAAGCCAGGATGCAATGATTGAGCCTAGCATTACTGCATAAGCCCTGTGATAAGTAAAACTGTTTAAAGTTACAGCTTCTTCCAACAATGCAAATTTTCACTAATTATTTTTGATTTATGATCCATTTCAAATTATCTATTTTATAAATAAGATAGTATTTAATTCTGTCTTCCGTTGTAATTGTTGTTAAATATAACCGAATGATATTTGATTATTCTGTATTCCGTAATTAAAGTTTTGTAAAATGAGTTGCCGATTACTGCTGGGCATAAACCTGCAATCATAATAGTAATAATATGCTGTTTCTGTCATTTGGCGCGGAAAAACCTGGCGAGCTGTCACGAGGCTGTCATTTTTGTTTTTGACATTGTCGTAAAAATTTTCAATTACTTTTTTACATCCCTACTCGTTCAAATTACATTTACTACATAAAACTTATCATGTACGGCATCCGACAATTCCGACTTTTTATTTTAGTTTTATTTGAAAAGTTTGTAGACTACGTTTTTGTCTGCCACAAAGGACAGATTGACATCTCATTATATTGCTTTATTACGAAAGAAGTCGAATCATATTTACTTACATTCTGTACATGTTGTGTTACGGGTTTTACAGAAACAAAACACTGTGTCTTATCGTTGTATTATTATACGCTGTAAAAGTCTAATAAATGATTTGATATCTAATCAAAACATACCTCTTTTTTACGATATTAAAAATACATACATAATTGCCACGGCGTCAAATATATTATATCAACATTAAACATATGTTTATATTCTACTTTAGAAAATAAGTTTTCTAACCATTAAACGGTTATTTAGTGGTATCGAAGATCTTTCTTCGGCAGACATTTGTAACGGTAACAATACAATATATTTTTTTATTTTGGTACTTGTTATCATCCTCTTACTCACTCGCTTGTCTGTGGGCTGCCCATACGTTAACAAGGTGCTCGCGTAATCTCAAAGCAATTCTCGGTGTTCTTGGGAAGGGGTGAATTTTTTTATCACTCATATGCAATTATATACAACACTTTAATAAGGAATCGATGGTTAATAAATACACTTAAAATTTGTTACAATATGCAATTTACCGTAAACGAACCAATATAAATAACTAATAATTTACTACTGTGTATAATGGACCGGTCGTATGCAATATATTAGTCAGAAATTGTAGTTATGTACTAATTTGATGTGAGAATATTTTTTTCTCTTAATTGAACAAGGGGCTCGCTGGCCTTAGTAAAATTCAACAAAAAACTCGCGCACACCCTTTCGAGCGTCCTCCAGTCCACAGTACGATTTCAAACGATGTTTCTTATAAATAAACTATTTTTAAAGGACTGCTTGTAAGACAGTCGGTAAAAATATCTATTTATATCAGAGTAAGGTTATAAAAATAAATCAAGAATAGTATCTATTATCCAGTCGCAAATCTCATAACGCACCTTTTTATATAATTCAATACATATACTGAAAACATCACAGATAGCTAGATATCCATATATGAGATCAGTGCTTTCTAAACGTTTCCATGCAAAAAACCCCTAAATCTGAAAAAAAATCCAACCCCCCCGAAAAAAAAAATCTCTGCGGCAGCCTTCAGAGAAATCCTACAACACCTCAGTTTGGGAAGCACTGTATTCGAATACGACTAAATGTTTGAATTTTCGTATTCGAATACTTGCTCACACAACCAAGTAGGATGATCGCTCGCATTATAATTAGATATTGTATGTGTAAATATTGTTTTGCCGCCTGTGTGGTCGAGTGATCGACGTCGTTGGTTTCGGTTACAGAGGTCACGTGGTCGAATCCCAGTACGGACAGTTTTATAAATAGATTTATCAATCGATTTATGAATCTCTGTTCGAAGGTATGAATGTATGTGATGTCTTGAATTCCCCCCTCCCACCCATACTTTCCTATAAACGGAGTGTATCAAGAGCGATAAGCTAACCACTAGTCCTGTCCCTACCTTTCTATTCTTACTCTATTTGGAAAAAAAGAAGTTGAGTAACTGAGTAACAAGCAGTTCTCGTAGAAACACATCTGTTGAGATAATTCCATTAAGAGTCCATATGCTCCAAAATGGGAGCGGACATGATAAAAAAAATTGTATTACGCATTACACATACAATATTCAATTGATTAAAATATGAGCACAAATAAAATGGTGTATTTTTTGTGTCTTTAAATTTCATTAAAATAAACTACATAATAAACAATGTTTTCATTCTCTTTTTTGTTTGCATTAATGAACCGTTAATCAACAGTGAATATTTTTTTTATCAACCCCCTCATTGTAAGGGGTAGTTAATCTAGCAGCTGGAGTTATATGGATCGGAAATAACAAATTTACGATGGTAAAAGTACAAAAGATATTTATGCCAGTCTGTGATGCAATTTAGCATGCATGCAGGTAAAATGCAATGTCCACCTGACGTATTGCTATGCAATTATGGCCTAATTGAATTCTCCCCGTGTCAGGTTTACCGGGTATTTTAAATGGTCTTTAATAATTGATTTATTGCCATTGTTGATTTAATGTGAAAATTGCATTAACACCGGAACATATTTGATTTCGAAATATTGCTACTACGTTTTGACCTGCTTAATATAATTAGTATCAGATTGAAATAAACAATTTGTTTTCAAATGTATTTCATTTGTCAATTATAAAACGCAATCACTTAGCTATACAAACAGTTGATAATTCTGACGCTATGCGAACATTATTACAAACAACCGAAAATTCTGGCGCTTTTTTCCAAAACTGACTATTAACAAATTTCGTAAATTTGAACCGTTCAAATTATGTATTCCCATGGGCTTATCCTTTTTGGCTTTTAAATTGAAATTCCACCAAGCGCCTTCAGTTGAAATCTTAAATTTTGTAAAAATGAGTTAAGTAAGTATGCAGAATTGTAAATGTTTTTGTCAGACATCGGATTGGCTTATAAATTGTTTTAAAACAATCAAATTATGATTGTGATTGTTTCCTATAACATGCTATTTCGACTATTTCCTGGAAGCGAAAAAAGGCGTTTTTTTTAATAAATATAAATTGGTTGCATGATTTGGGGCTGTAGAGTCGGAGTCGTTTTGATTGTGGCTGAGCAGTGATGGTAAATGTGTCACTTCTTACCTTGCCATAACCTCATCTTAAAATTATTGCCATCATTCAAAAAATACTTTATCCACCATGTGTCTGTTTGTGTTGGCCATTTATACATCGTTAAAAAATCTCCATTTCAATGAAGTATACCCTTGGATAATTCAAACACATTTAACTATAACTATTTTATTAATGCTACCTTTCATGAATACCTTCACCATATTAGGAGTCTTTATTATTATTTGATGAACTTTTAATATATTTTTTATATCGTGGTCCCATCTCCATTGATTTATGATTATAAGTATATTTTTTAGTAGAAAAAAGAATATACATAGATCGATAAAAATAGGTGCTTATGATTGCTAGAATAAAGATTCATTTTGTTTTATATTAAATAATATACCACTTATAGGACATTCATTGTCAAAACACGCTAGAAAGGCATTATGTATATTTAAAAAAAAATGTTAAATTGTATTACTTATCAGTTAGCAATGCTCGCCATGAGCGAAACCGGTCTTGAGCTTGATAAATAAAAGTGGAAATTATGTACAAATGAATATTGTGTTTTTTTCTTAATAATATGTTATGTTTAGAATTCAATTTTCGAAAAAGGATGTTTTCAATATATTAAAGCTCGGCTAATAATCCTGGATACTTAACGAAGTTAAAACTTTTTTCTATCCACTAATCGCACTGGTTTGTATATATTATATAAAGCTTATCGTAAATTGTTATATTATATATATAATACACATGCCGTATAGGTTTGAACTGGATTACCGCCAGATTAACTTGGAATGGTAAAAGCACTAAAACGACCCTGGGTATCCGTTGCACTGCGCTGCTGCATGTCGTGTCATTTTTACGACCACCCTGTTAAAATAAATAATAGTTTTTTTTAAAAGCTTCATTTTTAATTCGTATTACCACCGTGTATATATTGGAAGCTTTCAACAACTTTTGCGAGCGAAGCTTCATGTCGATGTTTTAACTTTTACACTTCGTATTATTTATTATTGTTAGGACATTTAACCATTATTTTATTTGTTGTTCTCGACAGGTAAGCTTATGCGTAAAATTATTCTTACCTATGTAGCGATCAGGCCTTTCTGTCAGCAACGATAATAAGGGAACTTTTTTAAATGAAGGTGACTTGAAGAACAATGACGATAACGCGCCCTGGTACTTAAGGCTCCATAAATTTGATATCCAAAAAAGGTCACTTAACCAATATTTTATTTTTCATTCTCAACTGGTTTCTACGAATAATACTTTATAATATATATAACTTGAATAATAATTTGATTTATAACGTTGTAATTCTGATCTCCCCTTGATCCAACATATCTTCAAACAGTCTCCCCTTCATTAAACGACCTAAAAATAAAATAATTTTGTTTTCAATTATCATGACATACTTTCAATATGTTGCATATTTCTTCTTTGTGTATCCACGACGTATTGATGTGATATATTTTATTTCTTATCAGTTGACAATGTTCATCATGAACGAACGTGTCAAGACTAGTTTCGCTTAATAAAAGTGAAAGTAGTACCAAGGAATATTGTATTTTTGTTTAATATAATGCCTTTCCACCAAGTATTGACAGTGTACACCCTTAAAGTGACTGAAATACTTTCTTATTTTTTCATATTGATTTGACGTTGAAAAGTACCTCAATGTCTTTGTATCATATTTTATCGACATACTTGTTATGAATCGTATTATTATTTTGCCCAAACATTTCAAAGCTGGCTTATAAATAAATATCATGTTATGCAAATAGTATTTTCGCAAAAGCAGCTGTTCCTGAACGATTTTTTTTAAATTATAATTTATTATGTTTTCAATAATGCATGGCAATATTTATAACAAAAGTGACCAATGAATAACAATTACGGAAATTTCCCGTATATTGTCGTTTTATCGTGTACATATGTATGTACGTGCATACATTTTCATTGCAGTAATCATCCGTAAATTTTACGCGTACAATTAATTTTGAATATACAAAACATTCCATTTAATTGCCGGTCAGTGATGTGACTTTTGCCATACACGACCTCGCTGTCAATAATGCGAGCCTGTAGATCTGTGACTAACTCTACATTGAACTAGTGACTATGAATCAAAATTCATATTTCGCTACTTATTGCTTATCAAATAAAAAATATCCTGATATTAAATAATTAATATATCTTAGGAAAAACTTGTTATTTGATATATTTTTATTTTGGTATGATTTACCCTAAATTGATTATTTGTTCTGCTTTCTTTTCCTGCAATAAAGGCTAGTAAATAAATTTAAACTAGAGTTCTTTTGGATAAAACGTATGTTAGGAAATATGTAACAACGCAAAAACAATATATTTTATGTAAAATAATAAAAAAAAACAAGATTGCAATTTATTTATTAACCGAGAGTATTTTTCTTTCAATCACACTGCTTCCAATGTGGAGCTTATGGACTCTTAATATAGCAATATAAGAACATGTTGGTATACAATTACTTACCTTTTGATTTATCGGAGAAGGCAGTTATGCAAACATAGGGTGTAGTCTGAATAGATTAGTTCCAAGCGGTAAGGTCAAGGAAACTTAGTGATCAAGTAATTATATTTATTTTATGACAAATCCATATTTGAATTAAAAAGAAATTTACTAACATGGACTCAAAATTCGCGTACACCACGCGTATAATAAATGTTTGTGATAATCTGTCCGATGTTCATAAATAAAGTTGGCAACGATAAAAAATAAACAATTGTAATACAAACATTATATTATTATTAGGTAATAAAATTTACTGTCACACCACTAATGCCATCTAATGAATATTGTTGGTTAACATTTCACACGCTGGATCAACCTAATTCCGATCAATGGGCTCTCATTGCATTAAATTTAATTACACCACTATCGTTAATATTAAATTCAGTGGAAACTGTAAATCACCATTTCGTTGACAAAAATACTTAGTCCATATTATCTGCATTGGCAAAAGCATCACCGACGTATTATCAATTAATGTTAAAAAAATGAATCTACTAATATATTTATTATATACAGTGCCAAAAGGTCTGTGGAGTGGAGAAAATATATGTTTAATTCCCCAGCCCCGTGGCCGATTAGTAAGCGTTATTGGTTGTTTAGCACTACTAAACACGGTCAGGGATTCTAATCCGATCTCAACAGAAGAGTTTTTACGATTACTATTTAATACTCAATAACTCAATTTCCTGTTCATTTTTTTTAAAGAGATAAGGTATTACGAAAGCGCAGAGTAACCGTATACTGTGCTTCGAAAACAGATGCCTGCGACGAATGCTAGGGGTGAAATGGTCTGACTTTGTCAGGAACACGGAGATAAGAGAACGGACTAACCAGCCTCTTATCACGTCAAAAATAAAGAAACGGCGGTGGACCTGGCTTGGACACGTGTTGAGGATGCCTGAAGAGAGCCTGAACCCTGCCTGTCTCTTCTTCCGGCCGAATGGATCCCGGCGTCGTGGAAGGCCACTGATGACTATCCACAGGATGTACTCGGCGGAGTTACAGGACGCTGGGATGACCTGGGAGGAGGCGAGGAGACTGGCTGGAGATAGAGAGTTGTGGAGGAGTTTCGTGGTGACCATATGCTCCGTATAGGGAGCGGATATGGATTAAAAAAAAAAAAAAAAAAAGGTATAAAAGGGCTGTGCTATGACAGAAATAGTGGTTAGCTTAGCGCACTCGCTGCGTCATATTTTTTTTAAAATATAATAGATAGGAAGGGAGAATTCAATACACCACATACATTCATGCCTTCGAACAGGTGTAACATACATTTATCAATAAATAGATTCGAATCTATGACCTCCGTGAAATGAAATTACTGTCTAATACCGTTCATTGTGGCCATGCGTCTCGATCAAATCTTGCATTGTGCGGATATCTCACCGTTGTTGTTCATTAAAATATGTCATAATTGAAAATTTTGACTGATGGTGATCTGCGGAGTTTCAATATCAAATTTTGTTAATTTCCACACTTTTGTCACATATGACTCTGATTTTACTTTCGGCAATTTCTGGCAATATAGTACACCAAAACTGAACCAACTGACGCACGGAGAATAGTTTTATAGTGTTATATAAGAAAACAAATATTCTCATTTAGTTAAAACTTTTTATCAGTTGATAATGCTCGTCACGAGCGAAACCGGTCCTGATCATATACAATAAAAGTGAAGTTATATTCTTTGAATTAAAAAGCTTTTAATGACTTAAATCAATTAAGAATGGACAAAAACATTTTTTTTATTATTCGATAAACTTGTTTTTTCCTTTTTGCATTGCACCGGAGATGATATCTCCTCAATGATACAGTTAAAACACATTTGTATAACAATTTGATAGGTAATAATAATAAAAATAAATGATATTATAAAGGTTAAATAAATAGAATTGGTATAACTATAAGTAATTATGTAATAATTAGCAATAATTATAGGAACTAATAAAACAACTTTTAATTATGAAACATATGTAATTTGGGATTAAATGGTGAGGGGCAGGGAAGATAAACTTTTCCTCCAAAAGAAGTAGCGAATTTTTTGAAGTGACAGAAATTTTCTGGAGACGAAACTAGGTCTGGTTGTCCGATAGGACCATCATGGTCATCTCTACATAATGAGAGCAATATACCTCTTTCTACGGACATAATCGGACAATCCCAGAGAATATGTTAGAATCTTGATTACTGTCACCACAAGAGCAGTGTAAGTGACGCTTGATTTTCAGTTATATGTTTGTAGGTTTTTGATGTCGGTTATATTGAAATTTTTCAGCTACCAAAAATATATTTAAGGATTGTTACTATGTCATTGAATATTTTTCATAAATTAATATTAAATTTCTTTTCGATTACATTACACAGTCGCGAGAGCAAAAGCATACACATTTTCCAGCCTCTCTAATAAATAACTCTCATGGAAAATGATATTGCCTTTTGTATGCTGCTGGTAAATTTACGACAACCGTAGTACATATTCTGCATAGACTTTATTATTGTTTAAGTTTCACCTAACTAAATTATGCTCCATAGTTGCAGGTTGCACTGGAAGTGATATATTATTAACATTTCTAAATGCACCATGCAACACTATACTGTATGCAAATTAATTGCTAGCAAAGCTTAATTTATGGGTTATATCTCTAGTGTCTAGTTCTGAAGCTAAAGTGTATGGAATCAGATTGGAATCTTCTTTGAACAATTTCTGTTTCTATAAATCGATTCTTTAGTCTCATTAGATGTTGATGTTTACCTTACAAAGCGAACAATATTTTTTCAACAATTCTTACCATGACTTATTGATTGTAATAATATCCATACTGTAAAAGTGTTAACCACAGTAAATCACTGTTGCATCACGTCAGTTCAAGTTCACCCGTGCACTTCAACGCATGAAGATGCCGAAAGGTGAAACCCTGGTCGTTAGTGACAAATGTAAATCAAAGTCAATATAATTCAGCTTAACAATTGATAAAATAAGTATTTTCATTTTTTCTACCAGAATTATTTTTTAATCTATATCCGCTCTCAATCTAGAACATATGGCTTCCTAATCGAGGTATATTAACATAAGTTTTTTTACGAGAACTGTTACTCAGTCGCTCAACCTTTTTTTGAGAGAGTAGTAGGGATAGAAAGATAAGACTAGAACAGAACTAGTGATTAACTAATAGCTCTCGCTACGCCCAGTTATCGAAAAGGGCGGGTGGGTTTTTTAGACATTACAAACATCCATGTTTTGCAACAGAAATCGATTATTCGATCGAAAAAATGTTGCTCGTAGTGGGACTCGAACCTGTGAGATCCACAACGCTAACCGCTGTGCAATATGACCAGAAATCATTATGAGGTGGCAATACTTACTGAATGAACTCGATATGCACATCGTCGCTAGAGCTTGCATTACCGGCAAATCATCAAATAAATACAAAAATGGCAGACTTTGCTGAGTTGTCGATTCCGTTCGAGCTTTGTTATTATTTCAAGTTAATATTCAGGGGGTAGGAGTGTTTGATGCATTCTACCAATATAAGTTATACTAATTTTACAACATAACATAATTTGGTTATTAACCTTTTCAGTACCGCGATTTTTTAAGCTGAAAAAACATTTACTCACATACCTATTGCTTTTTTTAAATCATTTTTGAATGGTTTTAAAACATAGTACTGAATTTATAAATATCAAAAGTTTACTTATAAAATGATATATATAGTTTAATATTTTCAAGTAACATTCGTGTTCTTTAGTGAATTTAAGGTATTCATTCATGCCGTTCGTATGTAGCGGCCACCAGTGGCCTTACGGTACTGAAGCGGTTAAAGTGATAATTTTAACCCCTAGCTTTTATTTTGAAAAATATATTCACCTTACAGTGTTTGACAATTCCGCCCAAACTATAAACCTTGATTGTTAACCCGCTAAGTGAACAGTACTATTGTATGTTGAACTGCTAACTCAAACATCGCATAGCACTGATTGTCATCCTGCCAGAGTATCCATTGAACCGATCATTAAGTAGTACCTATTTGCTCATCATTAGTATTGCAGTTGCATCAGCGGAGATGCATGATATTTGCATTTGTCTCAATGCATCTCTTAACTGGATACAAATGCGCAACGTTTCAGTGACTATTTCCAACATTGTGGATTTACGATGTATTGATATGTTTCTTTAATCTTACCGATATTTGGGCCCATTAGAGGTGAAGTAACCCAAGTGGTATTTTAGAAAGAAAAAAGTTAGATGCGTTGTAATATTCTGCACGTCTTAAAGTATCATTAAGTGAAGTAACTTCAGTTCATACACATTGCAATAGTGTTATCGCCAAAACACCAAATAAAAACGTGATTGTACTAAAGTCCAAGAAAAAAGTTTTTCCATTTTACTAGTTGGCTTACTACACCTCTAGATGGCCTATATGATAATACAACGGGCATAAAACTCACTTATATCACTGTCTTATAACGTAGAAAAATCACAGTTGCTGAGGTGTGATGTCATGAGTAGTTTCGATCATCACCAAATAAGTCAAGAGATTATTTTCTGCTAATGTTTGAGATTAGCGAAACCGGCTTTATTTTTTTATTGAAAATGCGTTATCAATTTTTAAAAAGCCTTAACTTTTTAAAGCTGTAATGTCAAGCACTTATATTGGATCGAATTATCAATCTTACGAATACAACACAATATGTTTAGGTATTATCAATTCACCAATCTTCACAATCCATGATTTGTCCGATGGAGTGTTCTCACAATTAACACTCTTCTTCTGGACGACGGTTCTAAGAACCAAGGTTCAAATATCCCACGCCTTAAATTCTCGTTTCGTCTTGTAATAGTAATATTTTTGACGTAATTTCCACAATCGGTTTATTGCTTTTCATAGTGTGGGTGTTGCGATGGCGCCCACCTACACACTATCGTTATAGCTTAAATAACTTCCAGTTAATAATAGCGTTTATTGCTTAGCTGTTCGCACTATTGTACCGTTTAACTTAAAAGGTTACCTTTGAAAATTACACCCACATTATGTGATTAACATTTCATTTATAATACATTTGAGTTAAAGATAAATCTTTCGCAAGAATAAAAAACGTATAATCACAATCAAGCGGCTTTTACATATGCTGTAATTTTAAGACATATTAATTGCTTGAGTCAGTAGTCACTCATTGCGCTCAACTCAGTTTTTTTTTTATTTTAATTTTCCGTGAAATTTTAGAAATAAATAGGGAACCTATCTCACGTCACGTAAAATTTTCTACGATACGGAATCAACACGTAAATTTTGTGTTCCAGGACATGTTCTGGAGCAATTTGTTCCTAAATATATAGGCACATTTATCCTGGCACTGCAATCCCAATCCAATCAATGACAACTCGTTAAAACTCGTAAATTTCTACGCTAGCCAATAAAACTTTTAAATATATTTCAATAATGATATTATTTTTTACATAATATGAACTGGTATCCCTATACACATCAGTATTTGTTTATACACACATATTCATTGATTTGTCTAGGATTGGAAGCGTTTCCGTCTTGAAATGTATTCACTGCGTAATCCGTTAGACGTGTCTTACATGATAATAAAATAATTCAACTCACTTGGAAAGAAACGTGCAAGTCCATCCAAAGATTTTATCACCAATTATTTTTTTTATATTTAAATTGGAAATGAACAGATCACAAATTAATGATTGAAGTGTCGCATAATGACCATTTCGTCCCGTAATAGGAAAAAAATCGTAACCGATACTTTATAAATTTTACAAGAGAATGTTTTTTTAATTATGTTTGAAAAGGGAATTCCTTACGTGCGGCTTATAAATAACAAAATATGTTGAATGCCTCTTCTGATATTATAATACAATTTTCTGACTACATTCAGTTCTCTAGATCAGCATTTCTCAACCGGGGTATACATTGAACAAACGATAACAAGTCAAAACACTAAAATGCACAGGCCCTAAAAAACAAGCGAATGAGATAATTCTCTAAATTTTTGGCTTAAAACGCAATTCATCGAATTGTGTCGCTCTAAGTTATTTTGGCGATTATGGGTCGATTTTCTCCACTCTAGGAACTAGCATGATCGGATAAAAATATGTGAAAAAAATATTTTAATTATCACAATTTTTTAATATTTAGCAATTTTATAATGAATCTCATTTTTTTGGATTACAGAGCGTAATTAATTATCTATGTTTTTATTGTATTATGATATACTTGAAGATCGTGTTCAAACACTTTGGGGTCGTTTCCCAGCATTTGCCTTAAATGGTTGTACAGTAACATTTCTTTAAACCCTTTAAACCACAACTTTTACCTTCTAGCGGACCGCATAAAACAAATTATCGTGGGTTCGGGCCGCAAAAAAAAAAAATATTTAGAGTGTGAGTAATAGGTTTCATTATATTATTTTGAGCGTGTTATTTCGAAAACGTGAACATAAATAAACCATACAAAAAAGGATGGGAACTTGCTTATTAAAAATCGTTTCATTGTGAAATATGTATGTTTCATTTATATGCAATTCATAAGTTAATGCATTCTTGGTATTTGTTAATTTTTAACTTTTTTTTTTAATTTGACATAATATTTGTAATCCTGTTTTTATTAACCGATTTATTCTCATTCATTAAAGAAAAAGCTTGCTTACATTTATTAAATAAATGTTTTACGTGAAAAAGATATGTTTGAGAAAAATATTAAAGGCCCGCTACAAAAATAAAAAAGTGCCCCATGCGGCCGCGGTTTGTTCATCACTGCTTTAAACAGTAGTTACTAGTTTTGATATTCGCGATTAACAAAATTTCCGTTTGATAAACCCAGGACGACATTTTCAAATATATTGATTCGTTGGATCGTCGAATCTGTGCCGAGTCGGGCCTTTCGTTTCTCACAGAATCGATGCCAATTTTTCAATCGATGTGTGTATTTATGTACGAATAAATCGATTGAAGTCATGTGACCACTAGATTCCAGTGGCTGGGCTGGGAAAACTTTTAATTTTATATTTTTATTTTTTTAAGCACACTAGTAAATGGCCCACAATTTGTCCCGAGTCCTGTGCAGTTTTTCTCGGTCCATAAATTTACAAATAGATTTCATTGTTTTCGTTCGATACCGTCGTAAAAAGCCACCAGATCGTGATGGGAAACCAACTTTAGCTTAATGACATTTGTTAAGTTCTGTCGTGACTGTATTCTTCTATTTCTACTAACTTCATAAAAAGACATTTAGAAATTCAGAAACAAGCTTTTAGATTAACTCTACTTAGAGTCCATGTACTCAAAACTAGGAGCGAACACGGTAGTAAAAAAATTGAATTACAATTTTTAAAGTTGCCTAGTTTTATTCGTATTTATTATTTTTTAACTCCTCAATTGACTTATATCATTCTAGCCGTGCGCCGCATTAAAAGCGGTATCTATAAATATAACCCATTCATTGATTCAAAAGCGTCACGTCCATGTTCACTGTCAAGACTCTTATTCAAACAGTGGCCCTTCAAGTTTATATCGTATGTAATAGCGAATGTTGTTTACTAGTTCTGGTGTTGTTTGGTTTTTTTATATACATCTTTATTTGGCACGCAGAACACCAGCTCTAATATACGAATTGAAACATCTCTAACCAGTGACGAATTGTTTGATAATATGATAAAAGTATCGACGTTTAGCGCTTAGGGCAGTATTTTCAATGTACATATAAATAGTCGAACGAAAGATTTAAAGAAATCACAGAAATTTTCACCTGTAAACTTAATCACTCGAATTAAACAAATCGTAATTTTGGACCAAAACTTGAATATGTATAATTTTATTATCATATTTACCTCACTTTTGCTTTTCAGCGTTACAGAAAATTAAATTTGATACCCGGCTATCGTTTTGTATCTTCCATCAGCACCAAGCTTGAAATCGTATTTACATCCAATGTGATTATAAATTAATTGATTTACTTGGTATTCCCCGTTATAATAAAGTAAAAATAACACTTTTTTTATTTTTTTGAAACAAATACGTTATTTTGACTTTATTATTCTGAAATAATATAATGGTATATTAATTTTGTTTTATGAAAAAATTCGTCGAATATTAGTATTGTAATCCCGTTTGATGCGATTTTGAGCGTTGGTTTTGTTTTTATCTTTACTCTACATAATATGAAATAATAAAAATTCGAAGATGTCATCATTAAAATATAAACAACTAATATCGCGAGCCTAATGCAGTAACGGAAATTTGACAATTCATTTTTCAACTTGGCTTAACTCACTTCATGTACGGTTAAAAATATATTATTTAATACTTACTTTGGTACGCGACATAAACTATCAACGTCTTTGTCGTGATCGAACAACTGTTTTACTCTATGAAGAATTAAAAACCAACATCCATCTTGACTTTGAAAAAGTCTACTACTTGACTGCATTACCCAAAAGTAGTTAAATCATCGCTTAAATATTAATTTGACTATTGAACGGGTGGGGAAACTTTTCTTCTCTAAAGACCGCATTCATTATTCTGATTCGACATAAGGCTAAACATTGACTAGGGAATCTTTGGCCGAAAACAGGAATTTACGGTCAGAATATGTCAGGAATTTACGAATTTACGTAAATTTATAGAATTACAGCATTGGCCAGAAGGCCGCAGGTTCCCTACGCCTGAACTAGTGTAACATTGTATATTTTTTTTAAATTTCCGAGATAACAACAACGTTCGAATTTACTGTCATTCTCCACTTAAGCTTTATTGTTCTTTGATGATTTTTGTAATTATCTTTTAGAGTTAATAAACCTTTTAATTTTAGTCAATTTAGTGTCACTTATTCATATTGTGTATCTTTTTTTGCAAATTCCTTTCAATACCAGTTGTTTTTTACACACTATTAATTTTGTCTTGTTATGTATAAATAATAGTTTTTTTATTGTATATTTTTATCACTTAATAATACTCGGTAGAACCAGTCCTGATTATCTATATATATAAAAATCTCGTGTCACGGTGTTGGTCTCCAAACTCCTCCGAAACGGCTTGACCGATTTTTATGATTTTTTTAATGTACATTTGCTAGATATAAGAATCAAATGTAAACTATATTTCATCCCGCTAGGTGAAGGGTGTCCCGATCCAGAATTTTTTTTCAATATTCCGGACAATTCGTCGTTCCAATTTTAAACAATTGAAATGGACGTCTTTAAATTCAAATTTCCTGGCTTAGAACTAAAGCATTGTAATAATATTGAGAGAACTTTATTTGAAAGTTTGCATCGCTACGACGTTTTTTAAATAATCGAATATTCTGATTCGATTTTTTGAAGCTATAATTATAGGGCTGGGAAAAGATTTTTTGGAGCTGATTTGACAGATTTTGATCAGTGACGTCATTGATTCGATTATTGGAGGTATGGTTATATTTTGCATCTGGCCTTGAAAATATTTTTAATTTCTTACATGATATTTTATAGAACTGTATTTCGACTTTTATTTTAAAATCTTCTACTAGGAAAAATGATTGTTAGCAAACTTAAACATTATTCTAAAAATTAAGTAATTTACGAAATTTCTGCTACTACGAAAAATGGTTGTTAGCAAACTTAAGCATTATTCCAAAAATTAAGTAATTTACGAAATTTCTGCTACTACGAAAAATGGTTGTTAGCAAACATAAACATTATTCCAAAAATTCAATAATTTAACAAATTTCTGCTACTACGAAAAATGGTTGTTAGCAAAATTAAACATTATTCCAAAAATTTAATATTTTACGACATTTCGGCTACTACGAAAAATGGTTGTTAGCAAACTTAAACATTATTCCAAAAATTCAATAATTTACGAAATTTCTGCTACTACGAAAAATGGTTGTTAGCAAACTTAAACATTATTCTAAAAATTAAATAATTTACGAAATTTATGCTACTAAGAAAAATGGTTGTTAGCAAACTTAAACATTATTCCAAAAATTAAATATTTTACGAAATTTCTGCTACTACGAAAAATGGTTGTTAGCAAAATTAAACATTATTCCAAAAATTCAATAATTTACCAAATTTCTGCGACTACGAAAAATGGTTGTTAGCAAAATTAAACATTATTCCAAAAATTAAGTAATTTACGAAATTTCTGCTACTACGAAAAATGGTTGTTAGCAAACTTAAACATTATTCCAAAAATTAAATAATTTACGAAATTTATGCTACTAAGAAAAATGGTTGTCAGCAAAACTTAATCATTATTCCAAAAATTAAATAATTTACGACATTTCGACTACTACGAAAAATGGTTGTTAGCAAACTTAAACATTATTCCAAAAATTCAATAATTTACCAAATTTCTGCTACTACGAAAAATGGTTGTTAGCAAAATTAAACATTATTCCAAAAATTTAATAGTTTACGAAATTTCTGCTACTACGAAAAATGGTTGTTAGCAAACTTAAACATTATTCCAAAAATTAAATAATTTACGACATTTCGACTACTACGAAAAATGGTTGTTAGCAAACTTAAACATTATTCCAAAAATTCAATAATTTACGAAATTTTTGCTACTACGAAAAATAGTTGTTAGCAAACTTAAACATTGTTCCAAATATATATTTATTTTATCAAAATTTAAAAAAAAGTATATTTTTTATATATGTAAAGCAAATATAAAATACGATATTTTCATACATTTTGGACAAAATATTGAATGTTTTTTTGGAATTTTCATACTTTGGCAATGTCTTGGGTCGAATATTTTTGGACATTTTACATAAGTTTTTATTATTTTAAATACATTACGAATATTCTAATTATGATATGGATATTTTATAGAATCACATTTTGTCTTTTTTTCATACATTTTGATAAAATATGCAGTTAATTAAAAAAAAAAGATTTTTTATTTATGTAAAGCAAACATTACTTTTTCATTTATACTAAAACTACAAATAAAATAAAAACATCTTTATTACAATTGATCGAATTCTTTTTTAACCTTTTGAGCAGAAATTTTTATCTTATTAAGTTTGGTTTGGACGTAATTTTTGATTATTTACAGTTCAGTAAAATTCTGTTTTCACGTCCTCGGAATTTTCCGCTATTTGCATATTTTGTTTTGCAATCCCGGTGTATTTTAGTTTTTTGAGAGAATTGTGTGTATTTCTTAAACAATCCATGTAGAGAATTAATTACGTTTAGATTTTCTGGCTTATTCAATAAAAAGGTTTGCAATTTATTTTTCACGCCAGTAAATTTTCTGACTATTTAAAAATGCAACAAAAATCCACTCCGTTGAAAGCAACGGGCTTACAGCTAACGTTAACAACACGACTAACGTTGTTACGCTACGGAATACACCCTATAAAAGAGTGTGAAGCCGTAGCGGGTGGTGGTGGGTATAACGTTGAGTACCCTAGGGAAAAAAACGGAGTTTATTAAATATGTGTTATTAGATTATATACATATATAATAATAAATATGCATTCAATTGTTCATGCCAGTAAATTTATGACTTTTCTATAATGCAACAAAAATCTCACGTTGCTGGGCAACGGGCTTACAGCTATTCCAACTGAACTCACTTGATTTTCCAGGCATGCTACCGCACGTTTTAACACGGAAAATTGGCGTACCTATCATTCTTCTCCGAAATATAAATCCACCACGACTTTGCAACGGTACCAGGCTTTCAGTGAAATATAATGAACAGTATCATCTAAGCTTCAATTTTAAATGGAGAAATTAAAGGATACGATGTACTGTTGCCAAGCATCCCAATAATTTCGACAGATAGGCCATTAGAATTAAAATGTTTGCAGTTTCCGGTGCGACACGCATTTGGACAATCGCTACAAGTGTGTGGACTAAATTTTAAAAACCCATGCTTCACACATGGATAGCTGTATCTGGCCTGCTCACGCGTTGAAAAACCTTAAGATCTATTCATATACGCACCAGACAAAAAAAAACAAAATATATCCAAAACCACTTCAATAAACATAATTAAAACACAAACACTTTCTTTCTTTGAGTGGCATTGCAACGCATGCCGGGTCAGCTAGTATAAAATAAAAGTCGAATTAGTAAGAATGAGTTTTTTTTTTAATATGAACATTATTTCTTTAGAAACATAGTGTAGTTGAGACAATCAGGTGTCAAGTACATTTACCCATATAATTAACTACATACTTATTTCTTGCTAGAATGTGAAATGCATTGTGTGTAGAGGTATCAATCTTTCTATTGAAGTAATAAAAATGCATTAACGCACGTGAAGCTTTTACTGTGCATGCACGTTTTGCCCATTGTGTTGTCAGGGCGACATCAACCCATGCACCAATGTCTTTATTGATGATTTTTCGGAACACGACCGATGTATTTGGAATAACAATTTCGACACGTTCTGTTTACGTATCAATAAACGAAACTATTCCTGCTCTTGGCATGTTAAAACAAAGGTGCGCTCAAATATTTTTTAACACAATTTTCAAATAACACGGTCCACTAAAAATAACGAATACTATATTTTTACACGAGTAATTTGTTCTTACACGATTCCTTGACACAAACTCTGGTAGTTAAGAGTCGTTTAAAAATAAAACGACTCCGACTCCGACGTAAATTTGAAACCAGTGCTCTGGGTTCGGAGTCAGAGTCGTGAAGTCATCTAATATTGCAGTTTTTTTAAAATTCAGGGAACAAATTTTCATACTTTCGATGGACTCGGTGGTAACTTTGTGATAGTTCATTTTAATATGAGATTTAAAATAACTTCCTCATACAATCTTACTTTCACAATGCTTGTTTAATTACGAATAATTTTAATTGAACTATTCTGACATATTTTAAAAATAAAAACTGGAAGCATGAAGAGGAGGATTAAAAAACAAACAAACAATAATGAAACTACAAATGATGTTACCGTTACAAAATGATGATTTAACCCTTCGTGGAATACCTTAATGGAGCATTGTTAAATTATATTTCTTGTCAGTTGACAATGCTCGCCACGAGCAAAACCGGTTCTGACCTTTTTTTAAATAAAGGTCAAATAAAGTTCAAAGAAATATTGTGTTTTTAATATAATGCCTTTCCACCTAAAATCAAAACAACAGTAAACAAAAAACACTATTACAGTGATAAAATCTGATATTTTTTTACGCTGCAAAGATTGTCTATTGATTACGCTCAAGTCGGCTTATTTTTATAATATTATCATTGTAATGTTCCTGCTTCTCGTTTCTATTTTTAAATATCCCATATTGTCTGTCGCTTCCTATCCAACTACCTCGTACAAAATCGCGCAGCAAGGCAGTCGCTTATAGGATTATAATTAGATGCACTTTTTTTATTTGTGTCGCGGGAGATGTGTCGCGTCGATTCGTCTCCCGTCTCCTTAAAACTATTGCTCACTGAATAATCACTTCCTCTCTTTGAAGGACGGATGGTATGCTTCCCAAAGTAATAGCGAATAAATAAATAACAAATAAACAGCTCTAAATAAAAAGTATTTTTTTCACAAAAACAAACTCAAGAAATTTATTATTAACTTTCATCTTGTAAACTGTCAATTATAAGTGGTGAGACTGTATATCAAACACACAATGTAAACATTTTTATACATGTTCTATCAAAAGGATGTAAGCTGAAAATGCCGAATTAGTATCTAAATTTAGCTTTTAAGTTTGAAAAAAGAAGGGGCTGATAAAATTGCGACCAGAAAAAAGATCTTAAAGGAAGGTTTTTCTTTTTTAATTTAAGATTTAGACTGATGGTGCTTGGTGGAATTTCAATATTTAATTTTAATCGTTCAAATTTACGGTTTTTCTTGAATAATTTATTGAGTTAATATTATACTAATCAATGAAAAACCAGTTTATCAGTATCCGTGCAATTCAAGTTTGTACGTATTTCATAATGTACCTTTGCCCAAAACCATCAAAGAACGCTTTTTGTGTCTCCTGTTAAAACAAATCTGTGTGGGTTACGTCTTTTTTTCGTTCCACGGTCGATATAGTATTGCACTCAGTAAGATAGCAGATTTCATTGATGAAAACCGTAAATCCGTTCTAATTATGTAAGCGTTGCTAATTTTAGTTATTTTTCCAACATAGATTATAAAAGTTGCGTCGCTTTGATGTAATACATCCCATATATATATATATATTAACCATGTCCGCTCCCAATGTGGAGCATATGGACTCCTAATGGAGTTTATCTCAACAGAAGTGTTTCTACGAGAACTGCTTGTTTCTCAGTTGCTCAACCTCTCTTTTTCCAAGGAGAGTAGGGATAGAAGGATAGGGCTAAGACAGGATTAGTGGTAAGCTAATCGCTTTCGATAAGCCCAGTTCATAAGATAGGATGGGTGAGAGGGGGGAATTCAAGACATTACATACATCCATGCCTTTGAACAGAAATTCATAAATCAATTTATAAAACTGTCCGTACCGGGATTTGAACCCGGGCCCTCCGTAGCCGAAGCCAACAACGTTGACCACTCGACCACACAGGCGGTGCTAATCCTATATTTACATCCAAATAAATTACATACAATGTGAACATACAATTTAGAATCACTTTCATTGTTGGTATTCGTGGCGGAACGGTTTTGTATTGAAAAACAAAAAACACCAATCGGTGACCAAACGTGTGGTGTTTAAAACAATTTATAATATCACATATAAACATACTATTTCTGTTTACGTTGACACTATATTTATTTAGCGGAATTCTTTAATGATCAATTTTCAATCTTATTACGAATTAGTTCAGATTTTGTCTTTGACCATATCCGCTCCATATGTGGTTCGTATGGTTACCACGCGGCACATCTATTTGTATCGATAATATCTACTCTATTTCGAAGTTAACTTGTTTATCTATGCTATTTTGCAAGAGTTACATTTTGATCATTAAGAGAACTTTGTTTTTAAAAACTTTACTTTCTTATTCATATACCGTAATAGTTAGAAATACGTGAATCATTCTTAAAAAAAAGCGTTAGTGAATTGCGGTTTTGTTAGAATATCCAGTCTTATTTTGCGGTTAACTTTAGTATAATTAAATCGATGACATAAGTTCTTGTATTTTTTTATACCACTATCTTTTCTTATAAAGAAATTTATATATATAATAAAATAATTAATGAATTATTAGCTTTAAAAAATGTTTTTTTAATACCAACAATACGTTATGAAACTACGACGTTACAATGATATTTACGGAAACAAATTTCACATAGTTCATTGATTCAGATTTAGACCACATACGATTAAGCGTCGTCGACAGTGACAATGTTGACTAATTACCGATTATAGTAATGTTAATTCTAGATTAACCAAGTGTTATTTGCTGAGGAAACTACGTTCTCAATAGTATGTATTATCAGCTTGTTCAAAGTATACTTTTCACTATTTCTTAAGACACTCTTAAGAAATATTGTCATCTTATAATAGTAACACATATTTTTAAATTACAAAAGTGTACAACTAACAAACGGACGTAAAGTAATGATTCCATTTTGTATAGAAATTTCATATTCCATAAATTGAAATTTTTATAATGAAAAAATCAATAAAATATTACAGTTACTTTTTTCACCGACCATGTAAAACGGGTCTACATCATATTCAAATAATGTTTTATCTTCATATATTTGATGCCATTTTATTACAAGTCATTTTTGCTGGATTAAATTCGTAATAAGAAACTGGTCCTTTTCGTTGGCTTATAATACAACATTGTTGATTTTGCACAATTCGTTATAGTTAAATAGAACAGATTTAACGGTCAGAATTTAAGTCAACTTTTGGTCAGAATGAAAATATTATCCGGTCAGAATATTTTATACCACTTTGGTTAGGTTAAGTTATGTTTTTTTTTTAATTTCATTTGAATTATGACTACTTATTCTGACCGATATATTATGACCATTTAATATAAATTCTGACTGGAAAAATACGAGCCATAGCTAAATGCCATTTCACCAAGAATACCCAATTCAGAAAACAATTTTTAATAACGCTTTATACTCAGTCATGACATTTGTAACTTATTTCAACTTCACGTATAATGTAACTGCATGAATGTATTTATTATTGATATACGCACGGAATGTGTATAATATGAAACAATGCATATTTATTTACTTTGAGAAGCACCATAGCGCTGAGTACGAATCCTAAATAGTTAGTATCTGCCGAGCTCCTGCAAGGTTGTCACGCCTCTGGCCGCAAGTCCCGCGTCATAATAACATCGAGACTGTATTAAATATTTTTTAGTATTGCTATCGAATCAAGTATCTTCGGCTTGGAAGCCCACGCGTATCCGCCCGGCGTATTTCGCGGTCGCCTAGTCTTTTTGGGCACCTCGCTTAAATTAATTAACTAATTTAGTTCGAGTTCGGTCACTCTGGAAAATTGTCATGTCAGGATGCGCTGTAACGTTTAAAGTGTATGTGTACGTGTTTTTAGCTAATATTGTGTAGTTCATGTGTGCGTATTTTTTTATTTATTTTAATAGTGATGTTTTATCATATACGGAAGTTGTATTGAGTGGCACGTTGTTATTTATATGATATCGACGAAAATATACAAGTACACATCGCTAGAAATGTGCGTATTATGCTATATTTCTTTTGTAATACTTTGTGTATTAACCGTCTCATCACAGTTCTGTCAGTGTAATTTGTACTACTAGCGGCCTTTTTCTAAAACAAAAACATTTATTTGAAACGAAAATTACCTGTGTACTTAAATGTATTAATGTCTCAAAATTTATTTAAACATATGTATTTTGCTTCACCTTCTGACATAAGTTGGTAAGTAACAAAACTGACATAAATGAGTTAAGTGCACAAAAATAGTATTTGATATAAATTCTTTAAAAGGATAAGGTTAGGACAGGAATAGTGGTTGGCTTATCGATCAATGGTGGGAGTACTTTTAATCATTACATACATCCATGCCTTCGTGCAGAAAATTGATAAATTTATTAAAAAATGCTTTTCGTACTGGGATTTGATCCCGTGAGGTCCGGCATGGAAACCAACGACGTTGACTATTGTGCCATCGACCCGACTATATTATATAATGTTAACTACTATATATAACTTACCAAAAAATATGCCTCTTCGATTTAATCAAGTGTGATTGATATTTTCGATGTTATTTTTTTAAAGTCGGTAGTCGACTACTTACTTCTGTAGAAACTCGAATTGCGGTCAGTTTGTTCCAATTTCATTTTCAAATTTAAGCTATTTTCTAGTAGATATGGAAGAACAATTTAAGGACTTATATTTGAGATAATGAACAGTAGAAGTAGGTAAGTCGTCAGATGAAAATTAATTTTAAAACGAATGTGAAAGTTATTTTGAAATTTAGTATTACGTTTACCCGAAATTTTCTTTTACGGGTTAAATTTAAAGAATTTTAACATGACCATATTTATTGTGTCACTTTTATTAACGAATACAAAATTATTCCGTATTTATTTTACATTTATACAACTAGTACAAAATTATAGATTCAAAGTAATGGAGTTTTTTTCTTCTTCAATATAATGACTTCTCACCTATTTTAACAGAAAACACATTAAAAGTTATATCACTCTTAACTATTATTTGTTTTAATAGAAAATTTAAATTAACTTTGATTATTCCACGTATTGTGTTACTAACTGTGACACGTGTTTCGCCTCTTTCAGAGGCATCTTCAGACTTACTATCGCAAAGTTTGCTTAAGTAATGAAGCAAGATTGATTCTAACATTTTAAAATTATAAAATTACAAAATGGAGGTTTGGGTTTTTATCTATACCTTATCCTTATCTTAAGATGCCTCTGAAAGAGGCGAAACACGTGTCACAGTTAGTAACACAATACGTGGAATAATCAAAGTTAATTTAAATTTTCTATTAAAATGAACTTCCACAAAGTTACCGCTTTCAGAGGCATCTTCAGACTTACTATCGCAAAGTTTGCTTAAGTAATGAAGCAAGATTGATTCTAACATTTTAAAATTATAAAATTACAAAATGGAGGTTTGGGTTTTTTTCCTTTTAAGAGGAGCAAGGAGGGGGGTGTAGAATCGAAATAAAACAAATAGATAATGATACTAATGATACTAATGAGTTGTAATGGAGTTTCTATTAAAATGAACTTCCACAAAGTTACCGCCGAAACCATCGAAAGTATTATTTGTTTTGTTTATATGTTTTGAATATTTCTTATTTAATATCTTTTATAATGTGATCCTCCAATGATTTTTTCGTTAAATTCGTACGTATTTTGAAGATCAAACACCGTCTTTTGGGTTTGCAAAAAAAACTCGAACCAGCCTTTATGTGCTCATGATTTTTCCCAATATTTTTTTAACTTTCGTTATTATTGTGATCTTTAGAAAATGTCCCTTCGATTGGTTAGGAAATAGCAGTTATCATCATTACAGACAATACCTTTCTTTGTGTCTTTAAAGTAATTACACGCAAAAACTTGTACGTTCTCATTTAACTCCTGAAGCATTCAAGCGTTTGATAACATAAATCGAAACAAACAGTTCAAAGTATCTAAATTGACACGACTGAGTCCCGAGCAGTTAGACGAGAGACAGAGAAATCCGTCTCTCCCCATAACGTCTCGGTTTGGTGTGACGCAGTCAGTCTGTGACAATTTTTAGGAATTAAATATGGGAACAATCAAATTCAATTAAACAACGCTCGTGAACAGTAAAAGGTGGAAATCCACCGGTTTATTTATAATCAAAAAGGGTTTACAGTAAATTTCGATAATTTGGCTAGCCACACAGGAGTGCGCTCTAAATACATGTTAGTAAATTTGTCATTCGGCGTGAAGCTCGCGAGCCGAGCCTCCTAGTACCGAATGACAGTCGACTTGCAGACCGGGCCTTTCAGTAGGTCCTTCGCCTGGACTGAGGGTCCCTAGTATTACAATATTTATGTTCCCTTACGGGGAGACATCTATGATTTTATATTTTTACAAGAGAGAAAAAAACAACATTCATCATACCATTTTTCTTAGAACTAGTTTCGCACTCGGCGGTTTCTTATAACAGTTATTGATTTAGTAGTGGGCAAATTTTATTTAGTCTTGTTTTGAAGTTAAGATCTGCACACTCACTACGCGTGTACAGATCTGCTTAAAATTAATCCCTACGCTAAATCTTATGAATTAATATGGCCGTCAAGCCGTACCATATATCTGAATTAGGGGTGCAGAACAAAATTAATTTTTTTTACTAGCACCGTCACAGTCCTCATGACTAATGATTGTTTGGATTTATTATTAATCAGTATGTACGCTAAGTCGTGTCATACATTTAATTCAATTTATAATATTCGGTGAAAATTTACATACAAAGTTATGATTTCTTAGTTTAACGATTCTAATTCAATTCTTATTGGATTTGCTAATACGACTTCGCAACGTTTTGCGGGACTCCCACAGCAAGGAACCGAGGTCTGTACGTGAGGAGGATTTCCATATCCGTCCTCCCTTACTGTGTGCGTTCACTTCCAGTGACCGCAAGCCGTTTAGGCCGGAGCACATTTTATCGACGGCACTCTGAATACGAGTCCGTCCAACCGCCCGTTGGTCAATCGCATTAGCGAAATCTCCTATGAAGTTACTTACACTACGTGTTTAGATTTGTTCGAGTATTAGGGAGGGTTGGCGGAGACCAGACCTCCGTCCGAGGTCGGCTCCAGGCACGGTGTCAGACCGCTTGAAGGCGTCGCTATCGAGTGACGTAATCCAACTGGACGAATTGGATTTTAGGTTTTACTATTGAGTGTCTGCCGAAACTTCGACAGACATGGGTCCCAGACAAGTGCGCTTGTCTAGGCGGGCTATCTGCCCCCGGAATTATACGTCCACCGCGCCGTATCACTCGGATTCCCGTGAATCCGCAATGATAGTGCCTCCCTAGTACTCAATACAAAAAACACCCTCCGACGTCGACCTAGCTAAAATTAAACTAGTGCGAGGCCGACGAAACCTGAGGCCCTTTTTCGCACAAGTCCTCGGGGCTGTCCGATCCTTTGTTACTTAGCTCCGCCGACCTTGCATCGTGAATCTATGGAAGGCGTGATGACAGCTCTTCCTGACGTCTCGAGACTAAGTGTCCCGCAGACTTGACCCCGCGACCTTTCAATGTTAACAAGTGACAAAATTATGTCTGACATTTATATTTAAAAATGACTCGAATTATCACACCTCCCATAGTTCACCCTTATAACTAACATTTGCCGTTATGACGGCGGTGATCGACGATTATCAATGACACAGGAAAAACAAAATACACAATCAATTTCGACACAAAAGAAAATACCTAACATAAAATAACATACAATTTTATACAAGTCCCCAGCGTCGCTTGGTGTCGTTTGCTATTTCTGTTGTTCAGATACTTCGCCCTCAGATAGGCATACATTATTGAATTTACAATTATCATCATTAGGTGACGGACCTTTCTTTTTCTATTGCAACTCAGTGTAGCTAATTATTGATGCGTGGGGCCCGCGACGTACCGCGGCGCAAACGCACGTAGTTTCGCTCGGCCGGGGTACTGCGCCCAATTTGCCTAATAATTCGTAGTTGATTACTAAACTCAAACTCATTGAGACGTTGCAAAACAACAGTGAATATCGCATTGTTTTTGCGAATTCTAGTTATCCCCGTGGTCTCGTCACCGAATTGAAACAAACATACTAAAATTCAGGCCTTGCCAATATAATTAAATATTGAAACAACCAACTTCAGACCTTGCAATATCATTACATATTGAAACAAACAAAACAATTCAGATCTTGCCAATATAATTACATATTGCAACAAACAAAATTCAGCCCTTGCAGATAGAATTGAATGTTGAAACAAACATAAAAAGAGTCGGGCTTTGCCAATATAATTAAATATTGAGACAAAAAAAAATCGGGCTTTGCGAATATAATTAAATATTTAAACAAACATCGAAAAATCGGACTTTGCAAATATAATTAAATATCGAAACAAACATAAAAAAAATATCGGACTTTGCAAATATAAGTAAATATTGCAACAAACAAAAAAATCGGACTTTGCAAATATAATTAAATATTTAACAAACATAAAAAAAATCGGACTTGCAAATATAATTAAATATTGAAACGAACAAAAAAAATCGGACTTTGCCAATATAATTAAATATTGGGACAAACATAAAGAGATCGGACTTTGCAATTATAACTAAATATTTAAACCAGCATAAAAAAAATCGGACTTTGCAAATATAATTAAATATTGAAACAAACAAAAAAAAATCGGGCTTTGCAAATATAATTAAATATTTAACAAACATAAAAAAATCGGACTTTGCAATTATAATTAAATATTGAAACAAACATAAAAAAAAATCGGACTTTGCAAATATAATTAAATATTTAACAAACAAAAAAAAAATCGGACTTGCAAATATAATCAAATATTGAAACAAACAACAAAATCGGACTTTGCCAATATAATTAAATCTTGAGACAAACATAAAAAGATCGGACTTTGCAATTATAATTAAATATTTAAACAAACATAAAAAAAATCGGACTTTGAAACAAACGTGAAACGTTTAGGTGTTGCAGAAAAATTATGCATTGAACCATCGTACAATATTTTATTATTCCCGTTGGCCGATACTGAATTGAGAACAAACGGAAAACGCTTCGGCGTTTGCAAAAACAAGATTAATTACGATTATATATTTCACGATTTTTTCCGAAGACCAAGCGCCGCTGAGTGTTACACTGGACCGAACGGAGAGCATCCTCCGCGCGAAGTCGGTCGCAAAAATATTTACAATATACAGTTAGACAGGGTACAACACACAATAAAATAAGACAATGAATTTAAATCAAAATTAGCGTTCCCGTACTCTCCTCCGGCCGCTGTTATTGCCATTTCGAACAAGAAGTGACACACGATTTTACTAGGCTGAGTTTAGAAGAAACAACATTTAATACATGAAGGGGTCCTGTCGACACTTAATAAAGTGCGGCTAGGAGCAAAGATATGACCGCGATTTTACACGCGTCTTTATTTCGATTCTCACTGTCGAGATCGAGCAGGAAGCTACAGTTCTGGCCGCGGACCTTAGGTTAAAGAGTATTGACTCAGCAACAATAGGCCGCGACATATTTATGCAACGTATAATAGTAGACGAACCTTTGGAAGTTCTCAGGAACCGGAGACAGCTTATCAGGAACAATTTCAGCAAACAAAACGGCTGGCGGCAAGCGATAACACAAGGAGGTAGCACAGAATTCGACTCAGCTTTGCACAATGTCAACTATTCGAATGACTTGGTCAAGCTGAGAGAATTTCTGGCTGGTTTTTTTTATTAAAGATGTTGCGGCGGATAATATCGGCAGAAGAGAGCACGGGAACAGAGTAACGCGTAGAAGTCGGTGAAGATTTGGTAACTTTTGCAAAAAGGGCCTGCCTTTTTGTAAAGGATTTGGTCCAGCTGCGTCCTCGGCCAGGGTCAAAAAAAACGGTTGACCCGAGCAAATCTGCTAACCTCAGCATCGGCGTCTCACGCCGATTGGCTAAGATGCTGACCTCCCGTGGCTCTGCCGAAATATCTCAAGATGGCGGCAACTGAGATTTTTCTAGAACAACGATTCCGCTGAGCGAAAATCGTCTCTAGTGATCTTAATATGACAGATAGAAAATCAGAAAAATCACTGTCGTGTCAGAATCAGTTTTCCGCGAAATATTGCTCTTACAAGCGATCTCATAACTCGTTGCTGAAGCGAGTTATGAGAAAAAGAAGAAAAATTTTCCACCTGAGCGAGTCAGGTGTACCGGTTAATCAAAGCGGAGATGTCATCGTCCGCGAAAAAGTAATTACTGAATTGAGTCTGATTTTTATAAAAGCCTAAAATCGATTTAAGTGCAAATTTATGCTAAATATTTTCTATGGTGAATGTTCCTGAAGGGATTTGGCTGAAAATTCGAAGGAACGTCCGTGATAGTCGTTCGCTTCCATGAAACTAAAATTTCCCACCTTCCCTTCGTGTGTTCGCGCTTCATATCAGATTGAAATTTTGATTGACCGCGGTGGAGGGGAGGCCGCCTGCAATCGCACGTATGACCACGCGAACCGCTACGATTGGTCGGACTGGGCGGGGCTTATTTTAGTATCGAACGGCAAACGCTACACGCCGAACGCGTTTCGAAATTTCGTCTCGCCAAAATGTATGGGGAAATCACAGTTTATTGAATTACTAATAAACCTGTTATCCGATTGCAATTTAATTTACAACACCGTTTCGGACCATCGTCCTTTACGGCTCGAAAAAAATTCGGCGCCGAAGCTTGGCTCGGGCGCCGGTTCCGCACGATTTTAATTGGCGCAGGTGAGGGCTTGGTGGAGTCCAAACCGCGAACATGATTTTAATATTAGTTTATGCAGTGCATACTAGGACATGGCTAGTGTCGTAAAAACAAAAATTCTCAAACGAATTTTGTCCCTGACGACCCTGGTCGAGGTCGCCGCGGGATTCATTTGTTCGATCGCAATTGGAAATTGCGTCGATAGAATTCAGCGAAATTTCTTCAGGGGCTAGAACAGCCTATGCTAGGTGTACCTGTAAATTATGGGGAGCCTCCGTTGAGGAGGAGGAAAACGGCAAGCGTTTCCATTTCCCTCTCTCGTCGCGCTCGACCGGTAATTCGGTCGAGCACCGCGCGCGAGCGAGAGACGGTATTTCTATTTGGCTCTGTGCGCCCACGTACTCACTTACAAAGCAGTGGGTTTGTCTTTGCACTCAATAATCCGCGGCGAGACCCGCGGATTGCAAAAATCTTAATATTTGCTTACATTGGCGACTTTGTCCATTTGACCTTGAATAATCGAAAAAATGATGTGTTTATTCTTTCTCTTTTCCTCATGATACCTATCAAGCTTTGCTAACAACCGTATAAGGAAATGCAAGTACAAATCATGCCAAAGGACCGTATCGTATCAATCCCCCTTACTTCCTATGGCGTGATTTACACTTATGCTTTTGCAGTTGTTAGCATTGCTAGAAAAAAAAATATCGCCTTAGTTATAATGAGAAATCGAGGTGCGGGCGGGCTGATCCAGTCTAACCCCGCCGCGCGAGAATGCGTTGACCCGCGAGAATTTAGTGCGTCAGACGCCTCGGCGCCAGTGGCCGAGGCCGGGTCAAATTGGACAAATTCACGACATTTGATTCTATGTTTCTCACTGGAAACGCAACAAGTTTACAAAAGTGCTCTACTTTATCTGTAGGCAAAAGTTACATACATGGTAAAAAAAAATTATTTGTGTGTGCTGACTCCTGTCTTGTGTATTTACAATTTTATTAAGAGAGGAGGGTTCTCCTCCCTCTCTGACGAGCCTCCGTGAGGTTCGATAGCCATTCGCAAAAAGAATTAGTTATTCCTCAACAATTGTCTGTTCGAGACCAAATCTATAATTTATTCTATTTTCAAGAAAAACAAATCTTACTTTAATACATTTCTCCCCCCCTTTTCTCTTTCGCTCCTTGAAGCGGGAAAACATGACAAATACAAAACACAAAAGAATTCCGTCATACTGACTGTTGCGGTTAGTGCCGCCAGGAATGTTAACTATAAAATTTTTCTCTATGACTTTTGCAAAACAAATTGAATTATTATTATTTATTATTTTTTTTTTTTAAAATTTTAAGGTCTTTGCAAAAATGAAATTATTACTTTTTTCAAATTAATCCGCCTGACATAGCTGCTGACGCTATCGAGGCCGAACAAATTTTTCCATCATTTGAAAGCAGACTCGCTTCGTTATTAACAGGAGAAAATTAAACATGTTACAAGTACTCTATTACTCGATTATATGCGAGAAAGAAAAAACTCAATATTCATCAGATAGTCATTTGATGTTGTGCAAGATACAATAAACATACTAAAACTTAATTGACATTGTCTAATTTTTTTTAAAAATTACAAAAATTGAAAAAAATGAATTAATTAGGTCTTGTGTACAGGAGTTGACTGTATTTACTTTAAGTTAAATATTTTTACTCTACTTGAATTTATTGATTAGCCCTTGAAGAGGGATTAGCGAATGGTACTATACTTGGTGATGTTTCTGGGCGTCTTCATCGGCGCGAGGGGTGGAGGTGGTCCTCTTCATCTACTTGGTCTGGTCCTAGCGGGCCGGGGCGTCGGCAGCTTCCTCTTCTGGCAAGGGTGCTTCCTCAGTTCTCCGTCGCGGCGGTGTCTGCCCGAGGGGAAGTGGTTCGGCGTAGGGCGTCGGCACGGGGCGGATTTGGTTGGTGTGCGCCTTGATCGGCTTGCCTCGTCTGTCCACCCAGTACACATTCATGCCCACCCTTGTAATTATCTTGTACGGCCCCTCCCATCTGGGAGCCAAGTTGGGGATGATGCCAGTCCTCACCCCTGGCTTCGTGAAGCCCCTCAAGTAGATCCGCTGCCCGGCTGAGAACTGCTCAGGCGGGGCGGTTTGGGCGGCGCGCGCATTTGTGCGCCCGCTGTACTCCTCCTGATGGCGTAACATGGCAGCATCTTGTTCGTCTCTCTCCAGCGCCTCTGTGCGTGCGGGCGGCATATCCAGTTGTGCCCGCCATTCGCCAGGCCTTGGCAGTTCATAGCCCATCACCGCTTGACTGGGTGTGAGGCCGGTGGCGGCATTCTGACGGCAGCGCAACGCAAACAGTGTGCGCGGTAACGTTTCGCACCACTGTGCGTGCGCGCCCGGTTCAAGTTGAATTCTCATTGCCTTCTTTATTTCCTGGTTCCTTCTCTCCGTAGGATTCGCACGGGGGTGGTAGGGTGGCGTCGTCCAATGAAGGCATCCCCATGCTTCAAGGGTTGACACCCATCTCTCATGCAGGAACTGCGTACCATTATCGGTAAGCAGCGCCCGCGGGTATCCAAATCTGTGGAACACTTCTTGTTCCAACAGAGGCAGGAAGGTCGCCACTAACGAGTTCCGCATGGCGAAAGCTTCGGTCCATCGCGAGAACAAGTCAGTGACGACAAAAATGTATTTATTCCCTCGTCGGCTCGCCGGGTACGGACCCATGAAGTCGAGGGCCAGTACCTCGAACGGCCGTGTCGCTTCTGTGTGCGACGTCATATGCGCCGGTCTCTGCAGCGCTCCTCGCTTTCGTGTAGCGCATATACGACAGGCGCGCACATACGCCTTCACATCATTTCTGCGCGCCCGCCAGAAATAGAGCCGTTGTATGGCCCGATTCGTTTCCGCGGCTCCAGGGTGGCCGGCTAAGGGGTCGTCGTGATAGGCGGCGACGACTTCCTTCCTCAGGTGGAATGGCACCACAGTCAGCAGCCTTCCGCTGCTCTCTCGATGGCACAACAGTCCGTCGTGAACGATGTTACTTGGGTGCGGCTGATGCATTGTCGGCGTCCTTATCGCTGTGATTGTTTGCTGCGTATCCGGATCGGCGCGTTGCGCGGCTTTCACGGCGTCGTGCAACGTTGCCAGTTCTAATAGTAGCGCCACTGGCTTCCGGTGACTCGGCACCAGCATCCGGTCGTCGTGCTCCTCGATGGCAGGCGCCGTGGCGTCTGGATTTCTCGACAGTACATCCGGAAGTTGATTCAGTTTGCCGGCGCAGTGTTGTATGTCGAACTGGTGTTCGGATAACATTATCGCCCACCGTGTCAGCTTTGCGCGCTCATCCTTTGCGCTGTGCAGCCATGTCAGTGCTCGGTTGTCGGTAATCAGGGTGAAGGGACGATCCTCGACGTATGCTCGATACTTCTTGATTGCCCAGACGGCGGCGAGGGCTTCTTGTTCGTTCGAATGATAGCGTCGTTCCGTTTCGGAAAGGCGCGCGCTCGCATACGAGATTATATCTCTACCGCCGTCGGGGCGCGCATGAAATAGTACCGCCGCGACGCCGTGTCCGCTTGCGTCGGTCTGCAGGGTGAATCTTCGAGAGAAGTCCGGTCTGGCGAGTTGCAGTGGCTTTCGCATTGCCGCCTTTACGGCTTGCATAGCCGCGTTTGCTTGCGGCGTCCATTTGTAGTTGATATTTGTCCGCAATAAATCGGTTAGCGGCGCGGCAATGTCTGCGAAGCGCGGCACATACTCGCGCAGCCAGTTGCACAATCCGAGAAACTCCCGCAGTTCCTTTCTCGTCTTCGGAGTGGCAGCCTCTTCTACTCCGCGCAGGTGAACCGGCTGAGGAATGTTTCCTCCGGCTGTCACCTGGTGTCCCAAGTATTCCACGCTGTCCCTCCCGATTTGGCATTTTGATACCGATATCCGTAACGAATGTAACTGCAGCCGTTCGAATACTTTGCGCAAGTCGCGCAGGTGGTCGTTCCACGTCTCGCTGTATACGATGATGTCGTCCAAGTAGACTAGGCAACACCGCGGGATGAGCCCCACCAACACCTCCTGACTCATCAGTCTTTGGAAAGTGCCGGGTGCGCCTTTCAGTCCGAACGGCATCACCGTAAACTGGTAGCATCCTCCGTCGGGCGTGTTGAAAGCAGTCAGGGCTTTCGTGTGCGGATGTAGAGGCACCTGCCAGTATCCGGCTTTCAAATCCAGAGAGCTGAAGATTGTGGCAGGTCCGAGCTCCTTCAACGTTTCCTGTATCCGCGGCAAGTGCGTTGCTTCGTCGATCGTGACAGCGTTCAGCTTCCTGTAGTCGACGCAGAAGCGCGGCTTCCCGTCTTTTTTCTTTACGATGACTACAGGTGAGCTGTATGGCGATCGACTCGGTTCCACCACACCGTCCGCCAGCATTTGCTGCACCTCCTCGCGTATCATTTGTTTGGTAGTGTCTGACTGGCGATGGGGTCCAACTCGGAACGGCGTGTGATCCGATAGCCGCACTTCGTGCATAGCCGAGCCGCATCTCGGTCCCGTTGCTGCGAAGAGACTTCCGTAGTCTCGCATTAATTGCGTGATCGCTTTCCGGGCGTCTTCCGGAATGTCATCGGTGAGCGCCGGTAGATCGGGGACCTCGATCGGCGTCGGAGGGATGAGTGTTATACAATGCGCTGTATATCGCGCCTCCCGGCCGTGATGTAGGCACCGTCGTTTGAAGTCTAGACTGGCCTCCTCCTGTTCCAGCCAGTCTAGACCGAGAATCATCTCGATTCCTAACCCGCTGATGATGAGGGCGGAGGCGACGAATGGGGCCTCCTGTATTTTCCCCTTTAGGAGGGCGTGTCCGTACGTAGGCACGGATCGTCCTCCCACTCCCTTTAATTCGGCCTCCGGTGTCCTCTGTGAATCGCGCCTCACGAGGCTCGCGTCGACAAGCGTGTGTGTTGCACCACTGTCGATGATGGCCTCGCAGCTGATTCCTCCGTCCTCGAGGAACACCTGGATCCTCAGCAGGCGGCTTGTCGGGCTGGATTCTCCGGCGGCGTCGTATCGTCTGGCGGTGGCGGCCATCCCTTCCCTATAACACACGTTTGATGCTCGATTGAATACTCGTTCCATTTTTCATGTCGTTTTTTTCATACAAAAAAAAACATCGATCATTCCGCACACTTTTGGCCCTCCCTGTACTTAGTTTGATTGCTTCTCTCTGCCTTGATAAAAAATAGCGCGCACTCTCTTCTTAACACAAATGAATTTAAATTAGCAATGTTTTTTTCTGAGTTGATTTTTCTTCGGTGTGCCGCTTTATGTATTTTCCACAAAATATTTATAAACGTAATAAAAAAATTAAAATTATTTAAAAACACTGAAACTTTTACACTTTGTTCATTGTTCGTAAGTTATTTCACTTATGCTAATTATTGTATTTCATTTGTTATCTCTTCACTGTTAATCAATGTTGTTCACTTATATTTCGTAACACTTAATTAAATATACTACACTTAATAATTATGTTGCTTAATGATATTATGGCACTTAATTAAATTGTTTTCTCCTCCTATCTTCGATTATAACACGATTGGGCTCGGATTTATCGTTGAGGCATGATTCTAAATTATTCAAAATTCTTTTTGTTTGAAGTTATCGTTGGTTCCCGAGCCCATTTATATTTATTTACATTGTTCTTTAAAAATTATTTTGATTGGTTTCTTATTCAACACTTAACTAATACAGTTCTCCTTTCCTCGATGATAACATGTTTGGGGCTCGGATTCATGTTTGTGGCACGCGTCTAAGTTATTAAAAGTTTTTTTTTTCCGAAGTTAATATTTGTTCCCGAGCCCACTTATATTTATTTACACTTATGAAATACTTATAAAAAAAATCGTTTTTTCTTGTTTCGAATCGGTTTTTTTTCTTGCATACGTTTTTCCCGTTTATTTTTCTCGTCATTTAAAGTTGATAATAAAAAAATATTCCGCCCATTTTCTTCCCGTTTACTTGTGTTGTTTTTTCCGTTAATTAATTAATTCCGCCGTTGCCTACGTTGGCATTCAGCCTCCCTGTGGGGGCCTCCGCACGACCAACAGCGGAGAGGGCCGTTTTCCCTCCTCGGAGGGCCGTGAGCACCGTATTGCTGAGGCCTCCGCTCTTCTTTCCGCTGCCGGTTATCATACCTCGGTTTTGCGTCGTGGTGATGGGGAGACTTGGGTAGGGGAGGTGGAGGGACATTGTACGATTGTTGAGGAGGGTTGCAGGTGTGCTGACACTGATGATTGCACGTGCCGTTTCCTGCGCGGTCGGTGTTTGTTACGTTTTGATTCCGTCTTGTCGTCTGAATCGGTTTTTGTATTGGCGCCTTTTCTCGCCTCTGGCGCAATTCCATTTCTCGCACCGCATCGACCAGCTCATCGAGCGTTGTCCAACGCAGTCTATCGGTCCTCTCCTGATCCCTGGGCGTCATCAGACCCTGGATCATCCTCGCCAGTTCCAGTGGATCGGCCGGTGCAGTGCAGATTCTCGCGATAGCCCTCTTTTTTTCTAAAAATTCGTATGCGTCCTCATCCTCCTCTTGGAGGACGCTTTTCACCTCATATTCCAACCGCAATTTCCGTCCTACGCTATCGTAATTGCGTTGCATCGCAAACGTAAACCGTTCCCAAGACGTCGGTTTGACTGGCAGACTTTGCCACCAACTCAACGCTTCGCCGTGAAAAGCCGTGGCGGCTTTCGTGGCCCGGTCCTCCACGTCTGTGTCGGCCGCAGCGAAAAATTTCTCGCAACGTGCGATAAAGCGCGCCGTGTCCGCTTCCGGACCTCCGTGGAATGAGATCGAGAACACCGGCGGGTGTCCCGATCTCGGTCTCTCCTCTCGTCGCATCGGCGCTGGCAGCTCATCTACCAGAGTCGTCGGAGTCCGGGGCTCCGTCTCTTCCGGGAAGATTTGTCCGTTTTCGAACATTTCCGATACGGGCGATTCGCCTCCCTGAAACCCCGGTCGCAAGTTTAATTGGGCGCCAGTCGTGGTATCGTCCACGACAACGGATCGCGAGCGCGTCACTCTCGACATATTCCCGCTCTGTCTGAAAGAGTGATTTTTCTAAATTAGCATTGGCGGAGGCACGAAACTCATCCTCTCAGGGCCGTCGGTGACGATTTATTTTGTTTCCAATCATTCATCTCCGCATACTTTACTGATGTTAATTCTCATGAGTCTAATCCGACTAATCGTTGTTTATTCGACGTCACTCAGTTCCTCGGTGATCAGTCGATTCACGTCGCATCGTTCGAATAACAATTTTCGGGCGGACTGCGCCCGGTCGATTTTCTATGTGCTTTCCGGGGTCGATTTTATTCGACCACCGGTCAGTCGGCGCATGACTCTAATTATGAATTTACATTTATTTTTAACATAAAGTCTACGTTACTTGATCTGCGCTTTGATCATATGAAATCAGGAATTTAAATCGGCCCTTTTCGTTGGGGGCCAAATGACACGACTGAGTCCCGAGCAGTTAGACGAGAGACAGAGAAATCCGTCTCTCCCCATAACGTCTCGGTTTGGTGTGACGCAGTCAGTCTGTGACAATTTTTAGGAATTAAATATGGGAACAATCAAATTCAATTAAACAACGCTCGTGAACAGTAAAAGGTGGAAATCCACCGGTTTATTTATAATCAAAAAGGGTTTACAGTAAATTTCGATAATTTGGCTAGCCACACAGGAGTGCGCTCTAAATACATGTTAGTAAATTTGTCATTCGGCGTGAAGCTCGCGAGCCGAGCCTCCTAGTACCGAATGACAGTCGACTTGCAGACCGGGCCTTTCAGTAGGTCCTTCGCCTGGACTGAGGGTCCCTAGTATTACAATATTTATGTTCCCTTACGGGGAGACATCTATGATTTTATATTTTTACAAGAGAGAAAAAAACAACATTCATCATACCATTTTTCTTAGAACTAGTTTCGCACTCGGCGGTTTCTTATAACAGTTATTGATTTAGTAGTGGGCAAATTTTATTTAGTCTTGTTTTGAAGTTAAGATCTGCACACTCACTACGCGTGTACAGATCTGCTTAAAATTAATCCCTACGCTAAATCTTATGAATTAATATGGCCGTCAAGCCGTACCATATATCTGAATTAGGGGTGCAGAACAAAATTAATTTTTTTTACTAGCACCGTCACAGTCCTCATGACTAATGATTGTTTGGATTTATTATTAATCAGTATGTACGCTAAGTCGTGTCATACATTTAATTCAATTTATAATATTCGGTGAAAATTTACATACAAAGTTATGATTTCTTAGTTTAACGATTCTAATTCAATTCTTATTGGATTTGCTAATACGACTTCGCAACGTTTTGCGGGACTCCCACAGCAAGGAACCGAGGTCTGTACGTGAGGAGGATTTCCATATCCGTCCTCCCTTACTGTGTGCGTTCACTTCCAGTGACCGCAAGCCGTTTAGGCCGGAGCACATTTTATCGACGGCACTCTGAATACGAGTCCGTCCAACCGCCCGTTGGTCAATCGCATTAGCGAAATCTCCTATGAAGTTACTTACACTACGTGTTTAGATTTGTTCGAGTATTAGGGAGGGTTGGCGGAGACCAGACCTCCGTCCGAGGTCGGCTCCAGGCACGGTGTCAGACCGCTTGAAGGCGTCGCTATCGAGTGACGTAATCCAACTGGACGAATTGGATTTTAGGTTTTACTATTGAGTGTCTGCCGAAACTTCGACAGACATGGGTCCCAGACAAGTGCGCTTGTCTAGGCGGGCTATCTGCCCCCGGAATTATACGTCCACCGCGCCGTATCACTCGGATTCCCGTGAATCCGCAATGATAGTGCCTCCCTAGTACTCAATACAAAAAACACCCTCCGACGTCGACCTAGCTAAAATTAAACTAGTGCGAGGCCGACGAAACCTGAGGCCCTTTTTCGCACAAGTCCTCGGGGCTGTCCGATCCTTTGTTACTTAGCTCCGCCGACCTTGCATCGTGAATCTATGGAAGGCGTGATGACAGCTCTTCCTGACGTCTCGAGACTAAGTGTCCCGCAGACTTGACCCCGCGACCTTTCAATGTTAACAAGTGACAAAATTATGTCTGACATTTATATTTAAAAATGACTCGAATTATCACACCTCCCATAGTTCACCCTTATAACTAACATTTGCCGTTATGACGGCGGTGATCGACGATTATCAATGACACAGGAAAAACAAAATACACAATCAATTTCGACACAAAAGAAAATACCTAACATAAAATAACATACAATTTTATACAAGTCCCCAGCGTCGCTTGGTGTCGTTTGCTATTTCTGTTGTTCAGATACTTCGCCCTCAGATAGGCATACATTATTGAATTTACAATTATCATCATTAGGTGACGGACCTTTCTTTTTCTATTGCAACTCAGTGTAGCTAATTATTGATGCGTGGGGCCCGCGACGTACCGCGGCGCAAACGCACGTAGTTTCGCTCGGCCGGGGTACTGCGCCCAATTTGCCTAATAATTCGTAGTTGATTACTAAACTCAAACTCATTGAGACGTTGCAAAACAACAGTGAATATCGCATTGTTTTTGCGAATTCTAGTTATCCCCGTGGTCTCGTCACCGAATTGAAACAAACATACTAAAATTCAGGCCTTGCCAATATAATTAAATATTGAAACAACCAACTTCAGACCTTGCAATATCATTACATATTGAAACAAACAAAACAATTCAGATCTTGCCAATATAATTACATATTGCAACAAACAAAATTCAGCCCTTGCAGATAGAATTGAATGTTGAAACAAACATAAAAAGAGTCGGGCTTTGCCAATATAATTAAATATTGAGACAAAAAAAAATCGGGCTTTGCGAATATAATTAAATATTTAAACAAACATCGAAAAATCGGACTTTGCAAATATAATTAAATATCGAAACAAACATAAAAAAAATATCGGACTTTGCAAATATAAGTAAATATTGCAACAAACAAAAAAATCGGACTTTGCAAATATAATTAAATATTTAACAAACATAAAAAAAATCGGACTTGCAAATATAATTAAATATTGAAACGAACAAAAAAAATCGGACTTTGCCAATATAATTAAATATTGGGACAAACATAAAGAGATCGGACTTTGCAATTATAACTAAATATTTAAACCAGCATAAAAAAAATCGGACTTTGCAAATATAATTAAATATTGAAACAAACAAAAAAAAATCGGGCTTTGCAAATATAATTAAATATTTAACAAACATAAAAAAATCGGACTTTGCAATTATAATTAAATATTGAAACAAACATAAAAAAAAATCGGACTTTGCAAATATAATTAAATATTTAACAAACAAAAAAAAAATCGGACTTGCAAATATAATCAAATATTGAAACAAACAACAAAATCGGACTTTGCCAATATAATTAAATCTTGAGACAAACATAAAAAGATCGGACTTTGCAATTATAATTAAATATTTAAACAAACATAAAAAAAATCGGACTTTGAAACAAACGTGAAACGTTTAGGTGTTGCAGAAAAATTATGCATTGAACCATCGTACAATATTTTATTATTCCCGTTGGCCGATACTGAATTGAGAACAAACGGAAAACGCTTCGGCGTTTGCAAAAACAAGATTAATTACGATTATATATTTCACGATTTTTTCCGAAGACCAAGCGCCGCTGAGTGTTACACTGGACCGAACGGAGAGCATCCTCCGCGCGAAGTCGGTCGCAAAAATATTTACAATATACAGTTAGACAGGGTACAACACACAATAAAATAAGACAATGAATTTAAATCAAAATTAGCGTTCCCGTACTCTCCTCCGGCCGCTGTTATTGCCATTTCGAACAAGAAGTGACACACGATTTTACTAGGCTGAGTTTAGAAGAAACAACATTTAATACATGAAGGGGTCCTGTCGACACTTAATAAAGTGCGGCTAGGAGCAAAGATATGACCGCGATTTTACACGCGTCTTTATTTCGATTCTCACTGTCGAGATCGAGCAGGAAGCTACAGTTCTGGCCGCGGACCTTAGGTTAAAGAGTATTGACTCAGCAACAATAGGCCGCGACATATTTATGCAACGTATAATAGTAGACGAACCTTTGGAAGTTCTCAGGAACCGGAGACAGCTTATCAGGAACAATTTCAGCAAACAAAACGGCTGGCGGCAAGCGATAACACAAGGAGGTAGCACAGAATTCGACTCAGCTTTGCACAATGTCAACTATTCGAATGACTTGGTCAAGCTGAGAGAATTTCTGGCTGGTTTTTTTTATTAAAGATGTTGCGGCGGATAATATCGGCAGAAGAGAGCACGGGAACAGAGTAACGCGTAGAAGTCGGTGAAGATTTGGTAACTTTTGCAAAAAGGGCCTGCCTTTTTGTAAAGGATTTGGTCCAGCTGCGTCCTCGGCCAGGGTCAAAAAAAACGGTTGACCCGAGCAAATCTGCTAACCTCAGCATCGGCGTCTCACGCCGATTGGCTAAGATGCTGACCTCCCGTGGCTCTGCCGAAATATCTCAAGATGGCGGCAACTGAGATTTTTCTAGAACAACGATTCCGCTGAGCGAAAATCGTCTCTAGTGATCTTAATATGACAGATAGAAAATCAGAAAAATCACTGTCGTGTCAGAATCAGTTTTCCGCGAAATATTGCTCTTACAAGCGATCTCATAACTCGTTGCTGAAGCGAGTTATGAGAAAAAGAAGAAAAATTTTCCACCTGAGCGAGTCAGGTGTACCGGTTAATCAAAGCGGAGATGTCATCGTCCGCGAAAAAGTAATTACTGAATTGAGTCTGATTTTTATAAAAGCCTAAAATCGATTTAAGTGCAAATTTATGCTAAATATTTTCTATGGTGAATGTTCCTGAAGGGATTTGGCTGAAAATTCGAAGGAACGTCCGTGATAGTCGTTCGCTTCCATGAAACTAAAATTTCCCACCTTCCCTTCGTGTGTTCGCGCTTCATATCAGATTGAAATTTTGATTGACCGCGGTGGAGGGGAGGCCGCCTGCAATCGCACGTATGACCACGCGAACCGCTACGATTGGTCGGACTGGGCGGGGCTTATTTTAGTATCGAACGGCAAACGCTACACGCCGAACGCGTTTCGAAATTTCGTCTCGCCAAAATGTATGGGGAAATCACAGTTTATTGAATTACTAATAAACCTGTTATCCGATTGCAATTTAATTTACAACACCGTTTCGGACCATCGTCCTTTACGGCTCGAAAAAAATTCGGCGCCGAAGCTTGGCTCGGGCGCCGGTTCCGCACGATTTTAATTGGCGCAGGTGAGGGCTTGGTGGAGTCCAAACCGCGAACATGATTTTAATATTAGTTTATGCAGTGCATACTAGGACATGGCTAGTGTCGTAAAAACAAAAATTCTCAAACGAATTTTGTCCCTGACGACCCTGGTCGAGGTCGCCGCGGGATTCATTTGTTCGATCGCAATTGGAAATTGCGTCGATAGAATTCAGCGAAATTTCTTCAGGGGCTAGAACAGCCTATGCTAGGTGTACCTGTAAATTATGGGGAGCCTCCGTTGAGGAGGAGGAAAACGGCAAGCGTTTCCATTTCCCTCTCTCGTCGCGCTCGACCGGTAATTCGGTCGAGCACCGCGCGCGAGCGAGAGACGGTATTTCTATTTGGCTCTGTGCGCCCACGTACTCACTTACAAAGCAGTGGGTTTGTCTTTGCACTCAATAATCCGCGGCGAGACCCGCGGATTGCAAAAATCTTAATATTTGCTTACATTGGCGACTTTGTCCATTTGACCTTGAATAATCGAAAAAATGATGTGTTTATTCTTTCTCTTTTCCTCATGATACCTATCAAGCTTTGCTAACAACCGTATAAGGAAATGCAAGTACAAATCATGCCAAAGGACCGTATCGTATCAAAATATAGCGGACGTCCGGTGTGCTTTTCGTGCTGTCGTTTTCAAATGTCTAGACTCGTGACGTTCGCACTAAGCCCTCTTTAACTCTTCTTAACCATTCGCGACTCCTAACTGCAGTTAACCCTTAAAATGGCTATTCTTAACTCTTATAGCCACCGTATCAAAAACACAATTACAATTTATTTATATAAAATAAATAAAATTTGTTTCGCTACATGAAATATATTTCTATTCTCACAATCTAATTAATAAATTATCCAATTGCCTAAAAATTGTTCCAATTGTTTTTTTGTAAGCTGTCCAATTTGATTTGTAAAATGTACAATTTGTAGTGTAAAAACTCTAAAAGACTGTTTAAATTAAAATTATTAAATAGTAGCTTTATTACAAAATTTGTACGTGATATTTGCATGTCTTTTTTATATAGGTCAAGTACATAGATATTTTCATTAAAACGTTAATTAATAAATATATTTAAAAATTTCGACTGAAGGTGCTTGATGGAATTTCAATATCTAATATATAAAAATGAATGTTTGTTTGGTCATATTTTATGCGTTGCCACACCGCTCATCCAATTGCAATAAAACTTTGACAAACTTTTTGCTTGCACTTCCGGGAAGGTCATATAGGCATAGTAATATTAACTTACAGTAGGTCTTATATATAAAAATCAATGTTTGTATGTCTGCCATACAGTTCATTTTGACAACGTATGCTTACTTACAGTAGGCGGTGCGTGTTTTGTACCATAGACAATCGGCAGCAAACGTCAAACATCAAACAGACAGGAAAAAAAATGCACTTAAATCAACACAATTTAAACACAAACACTGTCTTCTTTTGAGTGGCATTGCAACGCTTGCTGGGAACCGGCTAGTTTAATATAAAACTAAATTGTTGTGCTACAAAATTTGACAAATGTTTCTCCTCGTTAAGAAGCATATTCTTAACATCGCAAAATTCGCAATAAACTAAAAATTGATTCCGATTCTTAAATTATAAATTAAAAAACAAAAATCCGGGTCTGCCCTTTCCTACTAGACGTAGGGAGAGGGTAAAATATAAACATTGATAGTACCATATTTATTATACAATAATGAATTACATTAGTGGTGGTAAATCCCAATGGAAATAAATTCAACAATAGTGATCCAATTATCATAAATAATGAACTTTTTTATTGTTAGTATATTAACAAAATAGTCAAATAATAATTATGATTAAATACCAGTCGTGAAGTGAGGTGTTTTTACGAAGGCAAAACCAGAGAAAAATAATTCAAAGATATTGAAAAATTATTAGTCTATTCATCACATTTATTGGTGAAATATATTATAATTATTCTAGTGACTTTTTAGGCGATGTCATTTTTTATTTAAAGCCAGAGTCGTCTTTTTTACCCAACTTCACAGCTCTGTAGAATTCATACATACCCTATATCCGTGTTTTTATTTTTGTAAGTGAAAAAAAAATATGCGAAATATTTTTTTAATTATGCTTTGCCCTTAAGCATACGACCCGTAATTTATCCCTTAAAAAACAATAAATAAACCCTCCCACATACATCATTTTTCCCTAATCCCCCGCCGCAAAGTGTTTAAGTCCATAATCGTCCTCCAGGAAGTGTAGTACAGGTACTAATGTCCTCCGTGTTGACCCTTTTGATATCCGGCCACGAGTATCGTAAATACAATTAACTTAATCCCATATCCGGGGGACTGAGCTTTTGTTAATCCGCTTACTGCGAATTCAGGACTCTCTTCACTTACGTATGATCCTTTAATGTTGACCGTTGGCTTTCAAGCGAGGGTCGCGGCACATTGAGCCCGTATGTTTGGACTCTTTTCATAGATATTTTTGCAAACATCAACAGTAGACCGGTACATTAAGCATATCTATGATTTTGGCAAAACATCTTTCTATACAAGGATTATTTTTTTCGTATCTTTCTAAATAATATTAATAATTCTTTTTTAGTCCATTCTGTTCAGACCTTTCTTATTTATCAACCGTTCAAAATGTGAAACATATTTACTCCTAATGGTAAATATCAAAATGATAATTATATTTTACGGTAAGTAAATTATATATTACAATTAAACGATTATGAGTAAACAAGTAAGTCAATTTTTTTCTCAACTCTTGGAGGTGAGAAGCATCCATGCATTCTTGGCTCAGTAGTCAATCTCTAAACCGTGCAATATAGTGATGAGAGAACTGGACTGTAATTATTGAGTGTAATTCTTTGATTACGGTCGCGGGCCTAGGCTACATAATATTTTCTTAAAAATGCTCACTCGCCAAGCGAAACCAGATCAAAAAATATCTGAAATTGTAAAATAATGGGTTCGAAGTCAAGTGGTTAAAGTCATTGTCTACAGTTCTGGTGCTCACGGATTAGAATCCTAGTACGGACAGTTTTTATGAATTGTTTTTAGATGTTTAAAAATTCCTCCCACTCGAGTAGCGAGAACGATTGGCGTGCTGCATAGCCCTATACTCATATCTCCTACTCTCTTCGAAAAAAAGACGTTGAAGAACTTAGTAACACTAACAAGCAGTTTTACTGTCGCTTACTTATCGCTCTGTATATTTAAGATTAAAAATGTTTCTCATTTGAAGAGGACAGATTTATAATTACCAAATATACCCATTACATTTTTTTTATTGACCATCATTCAAATGGTTTTATTTCAAATACCAATCTTGATCACATTCAAGTTAATGTTATATGGGCACTCTTGAGGTAAAGTGAGCCAACCAATAAAATAAATGGTAAAACAAATCTTAAACTTGTAAGTAAAATCACGTCTTTGGTGATATGGTGGATTGCATATTTTTATTTTACGGATATAACACTATTGCAATGTATTATTACCAGAGGTTACTTTACTTTTAAGATACTTTAGACGTGTAGAATATTACAACACATATAATTTTCTTTTTAAATACTTTATTAAAATAATATATACACATGCCTTATTTATATATACGACTCAAAAAACACTAACATCAAACATATTAAATACTCAACTTATTTTACCTCTTGTTGTCAGTCTAGCAATAAAATAATTCAATCAAATGTTTAAAGGTTCTTAATATAAAATAAAATAATATAATATAAAATCTCTGATTGGTATCATCTGATCCAGACACTGTACAAACAATTATTTTAATAGAAAATTTAAATTAACTTTGATTATTCCACGTATTGTGTAACTAACTGTGACACGTGTTTCGCCTCTTTCAGAGGCATCTTCAGACTTACTATCGCAAAGTTTGCTTAAGTAATGAAGCAAGATTGATTCTAACATTTTAAAATTATAAAATTACAAAATGGATTGGGTTTTTTTTCCTTTTAAGAGGAGCAAAGAGGGGGAAATTAAAATTATGATTATTTTCTATTAAATGTAATTTAGAAATACTCCACCGAGTAAATAAAAAGGGTTTAAAGATGAATAGCTTAGAATTTTTAGAAATTAATAAAACTCTTAACAAAAAAGAAATATTATTAAATAATATTCTTAATAGCACAGGCGGTTCCCCGTTACTCAAATTGTTTCCAATTAATAGAGTAATCACAAACCTAGATGATTGATTGTAGCTCATTAGTTTTAATAGTTTGTTATGTTTAACGTCATTAGTAGTATGATTAAATTTGTTTGCATTTTATAATCCCCTCTTTGCTTCCATTAAAAAGGAAAAATCCCATTCTGATTGTTTACAACTCATTAGTAAAATTAGTATCATTATCTGTTTGCTTTATTTCGATTCTACACCCCCCTCTTTGCTCCTCTTAAAAGGAAAAAAAACCCAATCCATTTTGTAATTTTATAATTTTAAAATGTTAGAATCAATCTTGCTTCATTACTTAAGCAAACTTTGCGATAGTAAGTCTGAAGATGCCTCTGAAAGAGGCGAAACACGTGTCACAGTTAGTTACACAATACGTGGAATAATCAAAGTTAATTTAAATTTTCTATTAAAATGAACTTCCACAAAGTTACCGCCGAAACCATCGAAAGTATTAAAACAATTATTTCTTCGGTTTATTGAGTCAGCTTTGTGGACTGCAAGCACGTCATGAATCCTTTACATATTGTATTTATGAAAATTTATTCATTGAGAACAGTGCGAAGATTACTGATTCGAATCAATGATTTTTGAATCTACGGTCGTACATTTTTTTGAATCGTTCAAACTCGTGCTCATTCAAACTGGTGATATACAATAATATTTTAACTGTTTATGATTATTTAGCGAGTCTGCATTTTGCGATAATTCCTAATTGACTTCATCGTCTGTGTCAATTACATTTAATGTAGTTATTTCTTCGTTCGTTTTAAATAATGAGTCAAAGATCTGTCAAGCCATAAACTTCGAAGATTTCTAGAAGACTTTGAAATTTAATACTGAAAGCGGAAATGTCACGTCTATACGCGAAGTAAATTAGTGTAAACGTTTCCATTTACTTGAGATGCATCTCGTTTATGCGCGGCTTTATGATACCGGCAATATTTGACGCAAGTATACTACCGTTTTTTTATTGTGTAAATGGATAATATGAAACTCATGTTTAAAAAATAAAAGTCTTCTGTACTAATTTCACATGACGAGAATTTTCAACTGGTAATAAATCACATTAATTCAGTTATATTTATACCAGGGCTTCGAACCGTTATTTTTTTTCGTTCCGGTTTTCGTTCCGGCAAAAATAACGGTTTTCGGTTCAGCTCAAATCCAAAACTCCAGGAATTTACCGATTTGCCTAAAATACCAAAATACGCGCTGAATCGAAAAAAAACGATATTTTTTTTTCGTTTCGGTTCCGGTTTTAGTTCCAGCAAAAATAACGGTTTTCGGTTCAGTTCCGGTCCAAAGCCCTGATTTATACTGAACCAAAAAAAAAGTATCAATGGTGTAACAAACAATTAGTTATAGCAATGTGAAAAGAATTAACAGATAAAGATACAAAATATGAATAAGTGACACCAAATTTACTATAATTAAAATGTTTTAAGCATGTTTTTAATATGTTATAACATTATAGAACAATTCAGTCAAATTAGTCACTGACAATAAATTAGGAGGTATTTCTTATTCTTAGAATTGCATTTATTTATAGTATTAGAAAATAACAATTACATTGTTATATCATAAATAATGTGATTATAATATTATATTTTATCAGGGCTATAGAGTCTTTGAAAAATACGACTCCGACTCCAACCATAGCTTAATGCACGGCTTCAATTATTTGTTTAGACTTAGTAGCATGTAGTGATGCCACTTTTGACCGTAACGATTTGAATACACATTTTCCTTTAAAATTACTCAAAGTTATCAGTTCTTTTCGAGTATGACTCCAGGTAAAAGACTCCGGCTCCACAGCCCTGTGTTATAGTGGAATATTTAAAATTTTACTAATAATATTTTTTTCGTAAACGCTTTTCTTTAATTTGTCTGAACAGGGAGTTTAAGCAACTGATTCACAAGCAATTATCGTTAGGTAAAGTGTGCCATATTATATTAGAATAGATAATTTCGTCAAATTAAATTACACATTTACATGTTTTACTGTCGAACGCTGGAAACAAGTAAATGGAAAGATTTTAATCGAAGAGTGGCATCTATTTGCATCAAGTTTTAGCAAAACCATACTAGACATCTTGCAAAAGGAAAGCGGTTAATTTTGACTTTGACAAACTCGAGTGAATACGTCTGCCACTTATTATATTACAATTATAATTGCATACGTTCCGTCATGTTTGCCGTTTCAACTTCACTCTATGTTATTATTTCACTTTATTCCAGTTCCAAGAAATAGCATGACTGGAAAAACACTAAACATGTGTGATTTGTCGTATTTCATTTCATCGCTTTCTTCGCATGTCTATCGTTTTTGTACATCGTCAAATAGCAATATTAAAACCGCATTTAATTATCTAGAGATGTGTTTCAAAAATATCATTTTATATAGCGCCATAGTAAGTATTTTTACAGACTCTTATTTCTAGATTATTTTAATTTATTTGACGTTTTAAATACGTTTTTATAATATCTTTCAATATTTATATTACTACAAACCTTGTTCAATTATTTATTCATATTGTTCTATCACCAGTAACGCTAAGAGGGGATTTTATATAGAAATCACTAGAGTCGTTCGAAATCACTATTCCCTAGATTAGTGTCTGCCAAACTGGGTGCCGCGGCCGCAAGAAGTCTCAAGTGTGCCGCGGTGGAATATGACTTAAAAATGTAAATTTTAAATAATGCCTATTCGGTACAAAATCAAGGATTTCAAATTCCTCGTTGAGCTAAAAAAAAAAAGGAGTTTTGGAGACAATCTGCGGAAAAAATATACCAAATCGAGGATTTCAAATTTCTCGGTGAGCTAAAAAAATAAAGAGTTTCGGAGATAATCTGCGGCATCTTGGTGTGCCGTGGTACTAGTTCCATTCATCACTAGGTAAAAGAAAAAAGGCAGACGCTGTCCTAGATCCTAAATGTAAAACTAAAAATAAAGACACAATTTGTTATTCATCTTACGAGATCTTGAAATCCAAATCTTTTCTCATTTATTTGCAGTGGCCAGAGGACAACTTTGATTTATCTACCGTTTTTGTCAACATAACCATGACAAATAATATTTGGCGTTTTGTTACATTTGTTTTCACTTGTTTCTCAACTAAATAAATAGCTTAATCAAACCGCATTGAATTAAAAATAATAAATGCATGGTAACAAAATATTTGCTTTGATTTCATTTCAAATAAATTAATAGACGTTTCCTATGGTTTTTTTCAATTTTAGTATTCTGCATTCTTTGCCTATTTCGTCATTGATTATTTAATAAGTTACAAACTAACAATTTTATTACTGAAAGAAATAACGACCAAAATAATATTTGATTTTAATATCAGAAAACAATATTGTCTGTTTATATTTCTATGGATATTGTCGTTTTTATTGACTATTCAGAACCGGTTCGCACGTCTCTCATCGAGGTATATAGTCTCTACTGCAAATTGGAATAGTTGAAAATGCAGTTAGATTCAACTGCGATGCGCCGTTGGACGTGATAATAACACACGCCATGATACACTCGCAGATCTACACTACTTATGCTAGTCTATAATCAAATTATCGATGCTCCGAACGAATGAAACATTGCACCAATTCCTGAAATGTTTCACTCATTTTGTTGACATTGAAAATAACGTCAAAAAAAGTTACTAATGATAGTAACGCACTATAATGCACTTGAGCAATTAAAAATTAATAGGCATAATCAAGCCAACGACATTTTAAATGAACGAACAATTATTAATCCATCACCGTTACTAAAACCCCCAAAGTAAGTTATAATAAATACCAGTTCAATTTAAACTAATTTACCTTAAATAATCCTATACTTGTTATCGTTCTTAAGAACACTAAAGACATGTTTAATAAATGTTTTACTATAATTGTAATATAAACTACGATGTTAGAGTAAATAACAATTTGTTTTGCGTATTTGAGGATCTCAATTTCAAAACCTACCTAAAGACAATTTTTGATTTTTTTTCAAATTTTGATGCCAACTTGTTCTCTATTTCAATATCTACAAAATCAATAAATTTTCGGAAATACAGAGAAAACGCATTTTAAAAAACGTGGTTAGTCTCAAAACCTACTCAAATCCAAAAAGCCCACAGTAGTTTTTTGTATTTTACCAAAACTTTTGGTTTTGAAACTAAGGCGCTCTTTTATTTTAAGGCACTATATATAGCTCAGCAAATGCAGGACTAAGCATATTTCTGACGATGGCGCACGCCGAAATAGCTTTAAACTAATTTTATAAAACATGTAGAACTTAATACTTTGATATTCTTTCCTTGTTACATTAGAGTTCTACCAAGTAAATGCCAATTCAATCAATCTATTGTTGAATGAGCTAATTTCCGATACCATTGAGCTATTTTTTGAGTATATTACTCTTTTAAATCAGTAATTTCGGTCAGATGCGTTTCACAATCAAGAATTTAAATATCTATCCTAATTCACAGGAAAATTTAAAGATATATCAATATTTTTATTTTTACAAAAGCATGGATCAACGCAGTAATTTCTTAATTTGCCAACCATCCTGAAAATATGTCGTCAAAATAAATATTATCATTCAATCTTACTTGTTGGGATATTGAGAGACTGGCTTAAAACCAGAACACGTTTAAAGCATTCTGAATAAATTTTTAATTTTATTTTATTCGTATTGGAAAATAGCGTTTTTGTCAAAGAATCATTTAGAAATCATTTCCAGTTTATAATTTAAACCACAGGTGGCAGCACATTTTTTAATTTTTCTCGCATGTGAAGCGTTCCATATTAATAAACAAATCATAATTATCAAACGAAGCCTAATTTCTGTAGTAGTGTAACAAATCACATCAGACTTCTATCGTATGGCGTGTAACTGATATTTTGGTCATTCCGACGTCTCTCCATATCACAATACATGTATGCACCATGCGGCCATTAGTAGCGGCAAATCATAAAGCGAAACAGCTCTCCAGGTGTGTAGTGCTCCCCACCCTGGTAGGCCGTGTGGAATCTGTCGTAATATGCAATAATCAGGAGTAATGTGCTGAGCAGGTGTCGTAACAGCCGATATATGAGATTCGCAAACGGAATCGCACCCATTGTCCGGCCCATCGTTAATATTAAACGGCAAATTAATAATAGTCGTTCCATAGTTTGATGAGTTTTAGTTATTACAAACCGTAGCGATGTCTTCCATGTAATTTTGTGATTAACAACGCTCCGCAACTAGGGTCTACAGTCCGGGAATTATATATCTACTTTGTTTATATAACAACATTGTAATCCAATAATTCTGAGAGTCACTGGCAGTCGTAATTGTTTGAAAGGATGTAGCTAAAATAAAACGATCTCACATTTTTCAACAATTTCAATATTTCTCAATTTCTGATTTTTTCCCAGTGAATCCCGGAATTTTCCGAGAATTTCAAGCAATTGTGTCATTGTATTATGGTGAATAATCGAAAAATTGTGCATCCTGAATTCCCAGGATCACAAAGTGGGTCCGGAATAGGATGCCCTATCTGCAACCCCTTTGCCATGAGTTGAGTCTAGGTGTAGAAAAAAATCAAAAACTTTACTCACGAATATAATTCCATCATTCCGTGTATTTGGTGTGTATCAAGTGGAAGGCAATACATATTGTAATGTATGTTTTATGTGCCACAGAAATCTTGGGAACACATAAGTGCGGCATGGAAAAAAAATGTTTCTACGCCAAATGCCTTAATTGTGTTGAGTTACCCCTGCTGATTTTACAATCTCATATATCTTTACGATCGAGCTATGGTTTAATTGTCTACTGATAGTGCTTGGTGAATTTATATTTTATAATTGGGCTATTTTAAAATAAAAGGTTTTTTTTTAATAGTGTAATATAACAGTTAATCTCAATGAAGATTGCATAATAAACACATGTGGTGAATGAAATGCACAGGAACATTTAAGAATTCAAGCTACTACTAAGCATTTACTAGAAAACCAAGACCATACGTTTAGGGCGAATGACAAAAACAACAAAAAATTGTTTGCATATCAATTCTGCTTATATTAGTGATGGAGCCAATAAAATTAACTAAACCGATGAGATCATGCTATTTACCTTGATTGCCAATGCCTAAAATTGGGTACGCATCGCGCATAATAGACTGGTGACTTTTCTGTTTTTTTTTAAATCATAATGAAGGTCTCTTAATAAAGGTATCTCAAGAGAAGTTTTCAATGAGAACTCCTTGTTACTCAGTTGCTCAACCTCTCCATTAATTTAATATTTCGACTGAATATGCTTGGTGGAATGTCAATATTAAATTTAAATCGTTAAAATTATGTACATTCACACAACTTTTGTCACGAACGACCCGGATTTCGTTTTTCGGCATATTTAGGCGTTGAAGTGATCGGATGAACTGACGTTTTGTAAATAAATGTATCGTGTTTACTAGGGCTTATACAAAAACCGACTTTTGAAAAAACCGGTTTTCGAATGTCAATATTGTTTGAAAACCGATTTTATCCGGTTTTTTGAAGTTTTTAAAAAATGGCTAATTCAATTAAAATAGCGAGAAAAGGTTCAATTTTTTTATGTTGTTTTTTATAATATGTACATATTAATACACAACAAAAAATTATTTGGATTTAAGAAAACACAAAGCGTCCACTGATCGTTTTGTAACAAAATTTCCTGATATCGAAAATACCCATTCGCTGGGCAATGATGTGGGGCATATGGACATAAGCCATCAAATGAAATAGCATAAACTTTCTGCCATTTTGTTTATAGACTCGTTTATGGAAAATTCGACACAACCGGTTACGCAGTTGCAACCGGTTTTCAAATGTCACTAATTTAGTAAAAAAACGGCTTTTAAAACCGGGTTTTGAAAACCGGTAAGCCCTAGCGTTTACATAAGAAATAAATCTATCAGTAAGTTAAAAGCTATTGATGTCTACATAGATTAACTTTACTAATGATTTGATTTTAATGCGTTTAATTAGCCGAGAAGCAATATGCAGCTATATACAGCAATTTTTTTGTTGCAGAAATTTCTGTATCGTAAAAACATCACACAGTAAGCTAATCATTCTCGCTCGACCTTTGCACCCCTTATGATAAGAAGGGTAGTCTGATAAAAGAGATTTTTAGGCACCACAAACATCCGTGTTTTCGAACAGAAATCTATAAATCGACTAAAATTTTCAATAATTTCTTTCCACCGTGTTTTCCAATACAAAAAAAAAATATATCTAAGCACTTTACTTAAAACTTGGGCAGTTTAGGACATCAAATTTTAAAAGTTTTTAACGTCCACGTAAACTGTATTAAAAAAGAGGATTGATAGATTTTAAATATTAAATGAATTTCTTGTTTAAAACTATCGCTTTGCCTTATTATAATGGGGATAATAAAGCGAATACCAGTTTCCTAAATTTATTTTCCGATTTTCAATAAAGACTTAAAATTCTTTCCTCGATTTCGTATGTTATTATATTACGAATCAATTTCCTCTTACAATGCCATTTCCTGGTAGACACTTTGACCGAGCTTACTTGTGTCCACCTGGGCACGTGTTCCTTGTTACTATCTCGTTTTATTGATATCTTTCCTTGTTACTCTTCCGATCGCATTCGATTTTAAAATATGTTATGACATTTTAGCGTTTCGAGGCGTGAAAAGATCTTTATACGTACACATTATTACTCTTAAAAAAACGGCCATAGCTAATAATACCGTTACGAGGACAGATTATATTTGTTAATAATCAAGAGACATATTTTTTTAAAACTTAAAGATAATAGATCAAAGTTGAATTGTTTATATTGAACTATGGCTGTATTATATGCTTTTTTTCTTATCCATGTCTGCTCCCAAAATGGAGATATTTAAATATAAGTTGTTTTACAAGAACTGCTTGTTAATCAGTTGCTTAACCTCTCCTTTTTTAAAAAAGAATAGGTATACAAAGAATAAAGCTAGGATGTTACTTGTGGTTAGCTAATACCTTTTTTTCGATCGATTTATCGATTTCTGTTCGAAGGCATGGGTTTTTATGATTTCCCCCCCCCCCCCCCCACCATTTCCGATCCCTTAACAAATCGAGAGCCATTACTTAACCACTAGTCCTGTGCTAGTCTTATCTTTCTATCCCTACTACTCTCATTGAAAAAGAGAGGTTGAGCGACTGACCAGGAAGAGAGGTAACCAGTTCTAGCAGAAAAAAACATCTCTTAGGATACCTCCATTAGGAGGCCACATGCTCCACATTGGGAGCGGACATGGATAAAAAAATAGCTTTCGCGACACCATGATATTTTTGGATTGTAAAGATGGGAGTTATTACAAACATCCATGCATTCGAACAGAAATTTATAAATCGATTGAAAAAAGTACTTTTCGTATTGGGATTCCTCGACGATGTACAGTGCACTACGAACCTCACCGATTGAATTGGATTGAATACTTAACTATTGATAAATAATAAATATTATAATTACGGTTATCTTCTTTAATCATTATATACGCGATATATTATCTAAAAAAGTAAAAATTTAAAGCAGTTAAAACGCCAGACCAGTGTGAATATTCAATTACTTTGTGTACAATATTTTGATCCGTATTTATATATCAGTGGTACAATGGCTGTAATTCGTTCAGCGTAACATTGAAAACAAATCGTCAGATCATTATAAAAATCCGATGGCGATGCTTCATAAAAGATGTTGTTGAACAAGCAAACATTTCGCTTGTACAATGCCTAAGTACAGATTTCCTTTAATATAACGAATCCCACCATTATTATAACGAATATTGCCAGATAAAAAAAAAAAATTTCCGTAGAATGTCTACATATTAAAGGTAGATACACAAACATATTAGACGTGGAGTTTATCAACAAACCGATAGGGAACAATTTCAGACAACACCGCAGAATTATCCGCAAAACGCCGCGAGCATTGTTTCGAGAGGTTTTTTTTATTCCATGTTTGCGAATTTTTTCCGCTCCTTTTTTGTTTTGTTTTGTGTATTTTCTCAACAAAAGAGAACATAGTTCGAAGTTTAAACAAAGGCTCCCCGCGCACTCGTTTCATTGTGACGCGATAATAGGTGTAAAAACAATGACTACTTTCAATGCATATTTTGCAATGAAAAGGTTTTTGTGTATTATTAATCACCAATCAAAATATTATTTATATTTATGGTACACATGTCAACAAAAGAGATACTATTGTCAGTATACTAGCTGAAAACGAAGGCAAAAATCGGAAGTTGATAGAATTAGACAAGCTCTATCATATTACGTTTTATTATTTCGACATTAAAAGATTTAATACGACATCGTTGTTATTACTGGCAGAAAACTATTTTTATCTTAACGCGTTTTAGTTGTACACATATATGCAGTGGGATACATCAGTTTTCCATAACTGTAATACAAAATTTCAAAAACTTTATCGATTGAACAATTAATTGACGCTCAACTTAACACGCATATTGGTAATATAATGAAATAAAAATACGACACTTCCAGATTCAATTCTTTATAATACTTATTGTTTCTATCGTTAACAATCGCCAGTTCCAAATGAAAAGTTCATATGGGCTTATGAGATGTGAAATGAGCCAAGTTGCATTTTAGAAAAAAAACGTTAGATAAGATGTAATGTTTAACACGTCTTAAAGTATCGTAGAAGTGAAGTAACCTCAGTTAATACACATGGCAATAGTGTTATCTCCGTATAATAAAAATATGCAATCCACCAAAACAGCAAATAAAGATGTTATTGTATTTTAAAGGTTTTACCATTTTACTAATATAGTTAGCTCACTTCACCTCTCCAGAGCCCAATTATTCACAAGTTGAATACAAATTTCGTTTAAATATTATATAATAGATATTTTGTAAATTTGAAATAATATATAAATTCTTTATTAAAACATGATTGATAATTTCTCCTTAGATAATTATATGAAAGTGATAAATGATGCTTTTTCATGAGATATGCTTGATAGTATGCGTGATCCTGTTGGCAACAACGAACCTTGAGTAGATTTAAAGAAACTTTAAAGATCCATAAAGTTTAATTGAAAATTCCATAAATATTTTACGAAGTTTATATTTCGCGTATATTAAGCTGACTTAATTATCTTTTTTTTCTATTGAATCCAAATTAAACCCAATAAAGACGATTGTAAAATGACGTTATCTGCAAATTATATTTTTAAAAAATAGTGAAATATCGACAAATTAAAAACGTCTAGACATAACGTGTGCAGAATGGCAAAAAAATACTTTAAAATTACTTTTGACTCGTATTCATTTTACTTCGATGGTTACTTTGTCATGAATAACTAGCATTTTGCGAGAGGGATAATCTTTCTGCGTCACCTGTGACACACTCGTCGATAAGAAAAACTTTTTCTTAATAAAAGATTTTTCAAACAGATAAAAAAGTATATCAAATTTAATGATAACAGTACTTCATTTTTTTGTACGAAATAAAGATTTATCATAAAATACAGTTACAACATATTTTTTACATTACGTAGGCAGAAGCACACGCAATAATAGGGAAAATTTTTGTCTGCAATGGGATATATAACGTATGTAATAATAATAAATGATCTTGTACGTTATTTACGTTATATTTTCGCTTTCAATGTTAAGCATATAGATTAAAAATGGGGCATCGCAACATATTATCATTTATATCTGGTCAATATTTTGCCGCTATATGGAGTGTGACTAAAATTAGTATTTTCCATTTTTTAATGTGCAGCATACATATGTCTTTCTAATGGAGGTATCCAACAGAAGTTTTTGTGTGAGAATTGCTTTTTACTCAGTTATTCAACCTCTTATTTTTAAAAGAGAGTGGGAATATAAATAATAATTCCAGGACAAGACTAGTTTTTAACTTATCACCATCGGTACGGCCCGTTTTTTTAGAATTAAATGGTAAGGACTCTTGAACAGAAATCGATAAATCCGTCACGAAAACCAACGATGTTGACCACTGCGCCACGGACTAAATTTGATTGAGCAAATATCTCTTTCTTACTATACTCCCTCTTTTGTTGTGATAGGAAATGGGTGAAAAGACTGGAAAGCAATGTAAACACCCATGCCTTTGGACACAATACTATATATCGAGTTTATATGTTCATGATTCAATTTAAACGTTTGAGTAAATTACTGAAACTACAAACGTTCAAAAGCGTCATCACGTGTTTATGTTTATGGTATGTGTATTATAGCACTATGTTACATAGGTAAAAATGAATCAACTGAGTGAACCCGGTTGTGATATTTTTAAATAAAAGGTTTAAAAGGAAAAAAAAATATCGGTATAGTATATTTCGAAGTATATGTACTATGCTGATCTAATAAATTTTATGTGGAAAAAGTACTAAAAATCTAAGTATATAAATGCATACTATGGTGTAAATGTGAACTAGCTTCACCTTGGATTACTCACCTCTGAAACGATTACGTCTTTCTGTCGGTAACGATAGAAAAGGAATGCAAATGATCAATAACATTAGTGATGAAGGAACCTTAAAGAATTTCCACGCCAACTATGACTTAAAGCACCATTAACTTACTATATAATAAGAAATGTAGCAAAATTCAAAACTGGACTAGTTTATATCAAACAGCTGTAACATAATGAAATGATCTCATCAAAAACTTCATAAAACGCTGTAAACTAGGCGAATAATTAAGCAATACTACCTTTTATACAAATTATCCAACTTCATCCGGCCGTAACTCGAGCTTTTACGCGAGCCCATAAGAGCTTTTAGAGCTTTTTTGTTGCAGCTCGCAACTTTCAACAAACAAAGAGGCAATACTGAGCACCGTTATGACTGAAACAAAGGCATGAAAAATTATAACTGCAGTGTTTTATATGCGGACGTACTACTTCTGTATCGGGAGCGGTTAATCAGAATGTCAGCGAACATGCCATGTTGGCGTTTACTTGGTAATTAGCGAAATACTCCAAACAGTGTGGCTATAGGATGTATGATACTTGCAAAGAAACTGCGGTATCATGGACTGCCGTAGCAAACATTACGTTTTTATATTCTTCTTACTATTTCATAAATTAATTAAAAAATAGTACTTTACAAACTTAAACTTCTTTACGTTTCGCTTAATTAAGATGGATTTCCAGACTATTTTTATGTTTATTTTATGTGCTTAACAGGACTTTTACATTAACAAATAGTTAATCTGCAACTACGTCTCTGATTTGAAAAATAGGACACAGTGGTTGACATCGTTGGCTTCTATGTCGGACATCACGGGTTCGAATCCCAGTACAAACAGCATTTTTTAATAAATTTATCGATTAACTAACGACTTGTTATGTCCTGGTTCTATCTTTTCTATCCACACTCTTCGAAAAAACTGATTAAATCTGATTTCAGTTGAAAATGCTTTTCATAAGTGAAACTGGTCATGATCATATAAATAAATGTGGGATTTGTACATTTTTTTTTCAATATAATGCCTTTCCACCATGTTTTGACAGTGAACACCCTAAAAATGGATTATTTTGGTAAAATATATTCTTGTTAGTTATAACTAATCATTTGTTTTCTACTTATTAAACTCTTGGTTTTTAATTGAATCTTATACTAGTTATATTTGGAGCTAAACGATGACTTCATTATATTGGCTCGTAAGTTAATTTCTGATGATTGTAGAAAAAGCTTTTCAATTAACTGACATGGAGTATTTCTATCGTCATTAATTAATTTCGAAAATTGTTTTATTTATTTAACCACAACACTTCGTGGCTGCGTGGATTATCAAAGTTTGTATAGGCAATGTAACTCGCGGAGCCGGATTTATTGTTTGCATGAACAAATATATTACGTTTACTTCTGCAAATAATTACTCTCGTTAATCAAACACGTCTGTTTACATTTTAATGATTGATAATATTTTTTTCAATATTGTTGTTTAATATACGTTACTTACTCGCTGGCAGATATACGGTTTTAAACTTTTTTTAAAAAACAGTTAACATTCCTATATTATACATTACTTAATTAGTGTGCCATTATTATTGATTCCAAGTTTACTTTGAATTGATCTTAAAAAATCAGAATAGTTTATAAGCCCTTATTACTTATCAATTACTCATTACTAATAAATTTCGTAACAATATAATTAATTACAGTATCTTGCATATTTTAAATGGATTGGAGTCTCTTTCACCGCTAGCTAATTTTGTTAATTTAAATTTTTACTCAAAGCAAATTGTGTGGTCACTTAGATAACTTTAAGCATTTAAATGTTAATTGAAAGTTTCTTCTTTCGAAAGTATCAATTAAAGATGCACTTCAAAACTGCATTTTTTTTTATCGAAACAATAACTTTGCCTTGAATAAAATAATAAAATCAAATTAATGGGAAATAAAAATATATTGTATACCATGAACGACAAATTTTCATAGACTAGCGCTATGCATTAATTATGTAATTAAAATAACTGTGGGCGTTTATTTCGCAGAAGTATTCAAATGGAATGATGAATTATTCTTATATAGATCGTACTCGAGAAAAGCTCATAAAATACACCCACTTTATTTCATTTACAACCATTCAATTTGCCATTTGAATATCTCAACTTATCGATTCCTTTGATGATTCTCACAGTCGCTTTGCCTTCTTTTGTGATTCAAATAAAACGTTAACTAAATCAACGAGTCTCTTTGATGTTTTGAATTGATTAAATTAAGTCATTCCTACATGAACAGTAATTTTTCACAATTTATATTTTATTTTAACCAAAAACATTAATTAACACGATTGTGTCATATTTTGTGTTCAGTTTATGTACTTAACGTGTGCAACTGAAATGTTACAGAGACTAACACTAAATTTTCATTGAAAAAGCCGTGACTAGTTTATAAGCAATTGAACAAGCATGGTCAACGTATGCTTTTTATTAGATTATAGCTATTCATTTCTTATAATTATATACCATATTTTGTTGACCTTTACTGCAACCAAATGACATGACCGAAAAATCAAAATATATAGTGACTTTCAATTTTAGCTTTTTGTAGCATTCGATTTGATTATTTTTTTAAAGAATACATATATATTTATTGATTTGGAATTTACTTGGTAGAACTCCATTATAATAGTGTGAAAATATCAACGTATTTTAGTTCTACAGTTTTTAATATTTTTTATGCGTTGATAGCTATTTCAGCTTTCACCATCGTCAGAACTATTACTATATAGTTCTGACGATGGCGAAAGCCGAAATAGCTATCGACGTATAAAAAATATTAAAAAGCTAAAATACGTTGATATTTTAACACTATTAAACTTATATGTACATACACACAATTTAAAGATATTTTTTATCCATGTCCGCTCCCAATGTGGAGATTTGGCCTCATAATAGAGGCATCTCAACAGAAGTTTTTCTACGAGAACTGTTTTGTTACTCAGACGCTCGGGATAGAAGGACAAAGCTTGGACCAGGACCAGTGGTTAACTAATCGTTCTCACTACGCCCGGTTGTTGAAATCGGAAGTGGTGGGAGGTACATCACAAACACTCATGCCTCCGAACAGAAATCAGTATACCGATCGAAAAGTATGCTGTTCGTTCTGGGACGCAAACCCGTGAGGTCTATCACGGAAGCCCACAACGCTAACCGCTGCGCCATAGGAGGATTTGGTTCACCATATTTGGCAACCAAATATCATGACTAAAAATAAAAACAAATACTTTTCCTATTGGTTCTAAACATTTATTTTACACGTTAATTTTTTGGTACAGAGTTGTGCAAAAGCTTTATTTCTGATAATGATTACTTTTTATTTAAATAAAAGTCTTATTTTTGATTTGTAATGAAATATCTTTGCTTAACAACGAATTCATAAAAATACTGAGAGAAACTTTTTTTTTCCTTTTTGACTTCTTCTCATTTCTTTTAATTTATTATCCACTTTACGAAATGCGATGATCATTCGTAAATATCAAAAAAATTAAGTAAACAAAAATATTAATTAGAATTGAAACGTTACGTAGAGGGCTTTTGAATAAAAGTTCGCCGCCATTCGTACTGTATTCCTTTATCCGAGGACGAACCCTTCGGGACTTCGCTTTGCCACGAGACATTTTCAAAAGAAATTAATTAATCCCTACTTTACGATATTCTCTGGATTTTCTCCTGGATAATAATAATATTGTATATTTTCAGGTATATAAATGTCAAGTGAAATTGGTATTGACGCTCAGACATGGTTTTACTCAGAAATCTTCAAAGAATGTCAAATAAATAATTGCAGGTTAACAGGAATGTAAATTTCATTCGTTGTTATGTCGTATGTATGTATATAAATGACGCTCTGTGGCCTTTATATGTAAAATAGAATGCATAATTGTTAAGGTTTATCTATCTCAATTTACCTCCTTATATTTGGATGTGATTGCTTGTCCATTTTGAATTTTTGGTAGAAATGCATTATATTAAAATAAATAAAACACTCGTTTGTAATAATTCAACTTTTATTTTAAATAAACATGATCGGTTTCGCTCATGGCGAGCATTATCAACTGATATAACTGTATGTATAAATAACACTGTAATTATGTATTTTGTTATAAGTTGATAATGCTTGGCATAAGCGGAACCGTTCCTGGTTATTTAAATAATTGATACCAAGCGACCAACTGATAATTTGTCCAACGGGGGTTTCTGTGATAGCACCAGTCTGTCATTCAAACATCCGCTTTGGCTCCCCAAAACTGATATTTATCACATTTGAAACGCTCTGTGGTTTCCATGGGGAGTCACGTGTAGGGCATGTAATTCTGGACTCTTTTTGCAATCCCGTGATTCCGGATTCCCAATTTTTCAATTCCCATCATGTCAAGCTACAATTGCTTGAAATAATTGTATATTTTTTAAATTTGAATAGCTAAATTTAGCTACTACTTCGGTATTTTCAGCTAAATTATATTTGCTATAACGTGTATCAAGTTGTATACATTTTGATTATCAGAAAAATGCTGAATTTAAAAACCGTGGGTTACGTATTTTTTCCTTTCCACAGTCGAAATGTAATTTACTCTACCAACTTGGCAAATAGAATTTCAAAAGTTTAGACCCTATTTTGTTAATTCTTCGTAATATAATTTTGTTACGTTGCTTTCATTGCATACTGAGTTGTATTACGGCTCTCGTTAAAGTATATGTAATACATAAATAATATATTATATATACCAGTAGCGCATAAAAGCTTAAACACATAATATTGAGCTTTAATTTTCAAAACCTTAAATCGTAGTACTGTATTTATATAAAGAATGCTATTTTTGAATTCGACGTCTCTTTAAGTATGTAACCCTGCAATCTTATCGTACAGTCTGTGATAAGTTTGCAGGTTTTGATTTAAACGTTTCGCGTGCACAATAGACGTGACTGCGTAGCGGCAGTTTAGTCTCGACCGTAGAGCGGCGTAGACGTGCGCTGCTACGAGTCTCAAATGACGAACTACGAAATTCGAATGTTACGCGAGTGCTGCAAATCATAATAACATTGCTATTCAAGAAATCTGAATTCCAAACCCGATTCGCTTCGAGATATTTGCGTCAGTTGTATTTTAATCGTTTTCGAATAGATTCAACATTTTTTGTTGACGTAAAAAATATGTTTATTTTTTGAACTTGGTTTTTCATTAAAAAAAAGTGTTTGATAGATTTTTTATCACAAATAACGCGATGAATAACATATTGTTTTATAATTTAGCCGCTTTTTTAAACGTTGACAATTTGATTTTACAAGTGTTTTTGGCGGTGTTTTGTATTACCAGATTCCATCAGCGCGCTGTATTGTTCGCGAAAATGCTTTATTTCAGTGATATAATTGTATTGTATTATTTACATAATTAAAATTACTATTATACATCTTCGTTGATTACTATAAGGGTTTAATCATTTGTCTGTCACATATTTACAACTTAAATAATTTACTCAGTCGTTGTTTTTTTTTTAAACATGAATTTATGTAATTCAATCAAAACTCATTTTATATTACAATTTAAACATTCTGCGTTAAATATTTCTACATAATTGTATTTAATATTGTTAACTACAATAGATAAGTGCTGTCGTGATGTAAAGATATTTTTAGAAGTGTTTATGTATCATATATTCTAAATTAATTTAATTGTGGAAAGTGCTTTTTTTATATAACATGCTTGATCTTTTCTTTTTTTTTATGTTCCGTGCTATATACGTTTAAATATATCATAAATAAAATTTTCAAAATTTCTTCTCACACTTTATAAAATACAATAAAATAAAATAAAAACATTGACTGTGTAGAAAAAAAGTAATCCTCAAAATTCAGCTGCAGTATATTTTGTGGACGTGTGTTTATAATATATTTTAATATTCATACTTTCAAACCTACAATATATTTAAATATAAAAAAAAATATCTAACATTTTAAATACTACACAAGAGTTTTAATAATATAAATAACATTTATAAGTAAAACACTTTTTTGTACTAATGCTCCTAATGAGTGAACTGGTTCTATTTTTTGTAAATAATTGTTAAATTACTACAAAAGAGTGTTTTATTTTTTATCATTACATTTTTCCATCAAGTATTGTAAGTGAACACTAAGTGACAATGATCATAAACAATGTTTTAGTAGAATTCGGACTTAAAGTATATAATGTGAAATAACAACATTTTTAATGTAAATTTAATGTTTGAAGTCAATTTCTAAGATCTCTATTATCTTTAGAATATATTTAAAACAATGTAATTATAAATTTTACCTTGAAGATAGTTACGTTCTTTTTTATTTTTTCTATCCAAAATCAGCATGTTAAGTTAAGTGGATTTTTATATAAAGATTTCTTTTCTTCAGTTTTATTGAGTTATGTGCAAAATGCTCAATAAATGTAAGTCTAACTGTTATAATATTGTCAAAATTCAACATTATTGATATTGAAATTATCTCATTTCAAATAAACACCGGTCTTTATTGTTATGCAAACCAAACAATCGTTTTATATTGAACCGAAATTAAATATGCATGATATCGGAATTTCTCAATTATCATCGTTTGATAGGCTCGTAAATACACATCGAGGCGTATTATTCCAACGCAAAACACACAAGGCTTTTGTTGTTTTAGAAAGGGAAACTCTCTGTTCACAGTCTAAAATACGCTTGCTTGAAAAGATTTTAATGTTCTGCTTCAGAATTATTATGAAAATGTTTTGAATACGCCGTACGAAGGTTTTCACAATGAGATGGGAATTAATTGTTTAAGTTTTCTTGTCTCGTGTTACTGTACTCATAAATAATACACATCTTCGTGTCTACAATTCAAGTTTATAAGTTGTTTATACGGATTTTTTATTTTCCATTTATAATTATACGTAGAACTTTACACAAACTAGACTATGTACGCCTTATTTACTGTACGTTAATTTAGTTCTGATTTCTTGCAACAGTTAGATTTAGTTTTAGTGTATTTTTAGTGATTTGTGATAAAACGTGGTGAGTATTGACATTGTTTATTCAAGCAACGTATTTAAAATAAAAAAATTAGATTTAAAGCTGTACTTAAATAAATTGATACGTGCAATTTATCAAATAAATTTATTTGTGAGTGATATGAGCTACACGTTTTATTATTAATACCATCATGATTTAAACATAAAATATTAGTTAATTTTAATAAATATTGTAAAACAGATTTTACTGAATCGTATTTTAATATATTTAACAATAAATTTAATGAGTAAATAATCACACATAAAAAAATATTATATCATAGAACAACACTGTTTACAAAATATTATGTCAAAATGCTGTTTGGAAAATAACAGTAATTGAAAACGAATGCTCACCAATGAATATTGATTTTGAAATTGTTTCCGACAAAAATAAAATTCAGCTGATTTTAAAGCTTTGTTTTTAACATAACATTAAAGATAAGGAACATTTTTAAATTTTCTATTATTACTCTTGCTTAGATTTCAGAGAATAAAAAAACTCATTAATGTGGTTTTGATTTTTACTAAGCAACTGTATTATTCTCATTGAAAGCGTTTAGTACGCATATCCAACTGACAATATCAACTTTTCATTACATAATTATTGAAGATATGGTATAAATTATATATCTTAATGTTTACCAAAAATCTACATTCATGATATGTAATTTTATTAAATTTATTTGATATATCACAATTTATGACTAACAGTTTTTATCATTTTTATTTAACGAATAGGATTTTAAACTTCCATTTAATCTCGCTTTTTTTATTTTAAAAGTGTTGAAATATTTGCGTTTAAATTGTTATTTTAATAAAAACAATAATCCTTTGTACTTCATTCCACTTTATTTAATATGTCAGGACCGGTTTCGCTCATTGCGAGCATTGTCAACTGATAAGAAATATAATTTAACAATGCTATTTATACAAAATTGAAAAGTTATACACAACAGTTGGCATTGAAAAGAAATTGCCAATTACATTAAAGTGATTCTAAAATAACACAAAATTAAAATGTTCAACACAACTAACATATAATTAAAAAGTCATCCCAGATTCATAAATTCAGAATGCGATTGAAAGTAATTACAAACATAATTAAAATTTGGGAAATTTTTGACAAAGTGATAAAATGTTACAATAATAAAGTGAATATGCTTAATGATATGAATATGCTTAATGATAGTTTTATGTTTTCCCCGCTTCCAAGTAGTTGGTGTGTTCATTCATTACTTAAACAAAATCGACAGCCAGGAAGATTCTGAAAAACAAATTTTTCAAAGACCATATCAATTCTAACAAAAGAAATCTATATTTATTTTATTTTATTTTTTAATTTATATAAAAGAATAGTTAACAAGGGCTAATGCAATGGATAAAGTAACGGGGAACTAGCAAAAATTATTTGATCGTTTAAAAGATCTGAATCAGGTAAAAATTTGAATCTATTGATTTCTAGGATTTCTTGCTTGTCTAGTTTGACAGACTTGTTATTTAAATGTAGAACTTTAAAGTTTCTACCAATATCGAAAGTGTGTTTATTTTGAAACAGATGGTTTCCAAATGAAGACTGTTCATCCCCTTTCTTAGCACAATTCAAATGCTCTTTGATTCTAATATTAAACGATCTACCTGTTTGACCAATATATTTGGCGTTACAGGAGTCGCAATTGAGTAAATAAATACCGCTTTGGTTCAAAAAGTTTAATTTATCTTTAGAATTAACTAAAACACGACTCAAGTTGAGTGTGTTATAAAAGGTTACATTAAATTTATTTCTATCAATTTTCCTAGCGATTTTTTCTGTAACTCTACCCAAGTAATTTAATTTAACCCACTGTTTTATAACAACAGGTTTATCCAACACCAGGCCAGAGCTAACATTGCATTAGCCCTTGTTAACTATTCTTTTATATAAATTAAAAAATAAAATAAAATAAATATAGATTTCTTTTGTTAGAATTGATATGGTCTTTGAAAAATTTGTTTTTCAGAATCTTCCTGGCTGTCGATTTTGTTTAAGTAATGAATGAACACACCAACTACTTGGAAGCGGGGAAAACATAAAACTATCATTAAGCATATTCATATCATTAAGCATATTCACTTTATTATTGTAACATTTTATCACTTTGTCAAAAATTTCCCAAATTTTAATTATGTTTGTAATTACTTTCAATCGCATTCTGAATTTATGAATCTGGGATGACTTTTTAATTATATGTTAGTTGTGTTGAACATTTTAATTTTGTGTTATTTTAGAATCACTTTAATGTAATTGGCAATTTCTTTTCAATGCCAACTGTTGTGTATAACTTTTCAATTTTGTATAAATAGCATTGTTAAATTATATTTCTTATCAGTTGACAATGCTCGCAATGAGCGAAACCGGTCCTGACATATTAAATAAAGTGGAATGAAGTACAAAGGATTATTGTTTTTTTAATATAATGCCTTTCCACCAAGTATTGACAGTGAACACCCTAAAAGTGATAAATTGTTATTCTTGAATCAACCTGACTGTTCAGCTTGTAAAATTACGTGGCAAAAAAAAGCATTCGGTTTTTCGTTGAATCAGGCATTGTATTCGTTAACCGCAAATCCTTTTTTGTTATTAGCTTAGGTATAACACCACACGTACTTAATAAGTTTCGTGCGTAGATACCTCTACGCGGAAACTTATCGTAGGCACCCAAGTAACTGAAAGCTGTGGCGTAATCAAACACAGCGTGCTACGTCGCGGTATGCGATTATAATTGCTGGGACATTTCGTAGCGCCTCCTATCCACCACACAGTGATTATCAACCTCATTATCGGTACACTAAAACCATTTATTCATCGTCCTTTGAGCTTTTCAATAATACACGTTGAAAGCTTTGTTGTAATTCTGTAAGATTTTTTAATGTTGCCAGTGTCGATTGTCATTTTAGTTATTTTTTTTGTTCTTAATGTATTAATTCCACCAATATTAATTGTGTTTATACTATCGTAAGTGTTTTGTTTTTCCAATTATTTATAATGAATAAGTCTTCTCACACATAAACAAATGTAAAGATAAACTTTCAGGACTTACAAATAGACACAATATATTTTTGATAAGAAAATGCTTATACTAAAATAATGGTAACTCTCTAGACTCCATTCATACATCAAGTAATCCGTATAAAGCAGATCAACTATACAATATGCAGGATTGCTTATAAAATCCAACAATTAATTGAACATTCGTCGCTATTAAGGTTAAAAATAACCTTGGAAGACATAATAAAGAAACCTGGCTGAAGCTTCATTAAAAAGCAGTATTTCAACGATATTTACTTAGATATATTTTTTAATAATACTAAATTAGAGCCTGTTTTCAAATAATCTAAATGTTTCAATTTTCGTAACAGAAGACTTCAGTTAAATATACCAAAGCAATTGGAAATAAAAAGATACATAGCCGAAAATGTATCTTGTAGTTATTTTCTTAATGATGAAACGAATTTCAACGCTTTTTTCTCTTCAAACCATTTTGATAGGCTTAAATAATTACAATTTATTCATTATTTATACTTACTTTTTGAACTAAAGTTTTCTGTTTATAAAACAACGTTTATATACAAATTATCATATTACTAGATTAAAATTGTATATCTATTATAAATCAGTGCATAAGTGAAATAATGCGTTTGGTCAAAGTTTTCATCGCTACAGCTTAGTATATATCAATAAAATATACATTGCTTGTATAAATAAAACACTCTTAGTGATTAAATATATTGATAGTACTTGTTTCTTTTCTTCAAAATTTTACCTGATTCCTATGTATTTTTGATTGTTTGGTGCTATTCGAACACCATTTTTTATATCTATGCCGCATCTTTGCAATAACTGCACCACACACGACTAACGAGCCGAGCTTTCGTTTGTTTTAGCGCCTAAGGAAGGATTTTTTCAGGCCGTAGCTTTTCTCAGTGTAGCAGTCGACGTACGTAGAGGCAAGTCGTGGCAGGCAGTGTGTCGGTGGTGGGCTGAAAAACTGAAAGCTCGGATTGTCCCGCTGCCATGTGACACGGCATTAGAGATGATTTATATCCACAATAATAATATATTAAATGCCACCGACATTTTTTTTCGTCCGCTTTTACTTTTCCTTTTTTGTGTGTGCTATTTTTTCCGCCCCCTGAGCGTCGCCTGCCTTCCATTTAAACCCTTTTTGTGTGATGAAGTGGTGATATTACAATTGGACAGTTTTCGGCTTTGTAGCAATTTTTTCGGTAGATTATCTTGTCTCGTGTGACCTTGGGTTTTCTTTATTTAATAAAAAAAAATATTTTAAAATTTTACGCACAAATATTTCATTTTTTTACTTTGAAACAATACCATGAAAACAGTTCATAATCTATCATATATGGCAATTGTCATCAGAAAAATATTGCCAAAATGCGCACATTTTTTTTATTATCTTCTATCGGGCATTATTTAGTACTTTCTTAAACATAAGCATACTGACATAAATTTAAACGTTATTTGAAAATTCTTGGTGAACTCCATTGGTATTTTTCTCGATAGAGCTTTTTTGCTGTGCTTTTTACCGGTATTCGAGTATTTCATTTTAAACTTTAATATTTGTTATTTCTGTGTTCAATATTTTATGTTGTTCAATATTTTATCAACAGTTGTTCAATATTTTATGACACTAAAAAAGCTGCACGAAAATGCTGAAGTAATACTAATTGTATTCAATGATCAAATTTCTGTCAATCAAAAAATCAATAAAAGTTTGGCATTTAATATATATGAACCGGTGTAATTATTGTATATTTTACTTTTAAGGTGTTCACTGTCAATACTTGGTGGAAAGTCATTATATTAAGAAAAACACAATATTCCTTTGTACTTATTTCCATTGTTTATTTATCAATATCAGTTGACAATGCTCGCCATGAGCGAAACTGGTCCTGATATCTTAGTTTACGATAATTTTTCATTAGTTTAACAGCTCCTTTGGAGTATACACAATTTTCAGACTTATTCATTTGTAACCAAATCCATTTATTCTGAAATTTTCCTTTGCTTTGCGTGGATTCGTCTGCAGCGTAGATAGATATTCACTCTCACTCAACATTTTATGCGCGCAATACCTACCTACTTAAAAACAGATAAACGTTATCGTTAAAAGTTCTCGGCGGGAATCGAACCTACCTCCATCCCCTGCTCGGAAGGCGCAAGGGGATTAGCTAATCCTCAACCCATCGTCTGATCCGACCCACCAACCCCTCCACAGCTTCCCCCGCTAATGATTCCCTATTCACGGTAGGCTTCTAGTCGTTAAACATGTGGATGCTTATATTGTTATTTATGATTGCTCTACGAGCCAACCTTAACTCAATCAATAAACCTCGTAATATTTTACTTTGTACGTTATATCGATTTATGTCTCATTTTAGAAACATTTTTTGACATGAAAACTTTTTTACAAATTCAATTTTTCATATTTTAATTGAACGAACTAAATCAGTTATATATCTAAGCCACCTCCAAGTAAATCGAACGAATAATGTAAAACCGATTTCATTTTTCTTTGAAACAGATTGCTCGAATTCATAGAACAGTTTTTTTATTGTATTATTCTGAATTTGAAGTTGATATTTCGACTTTATACAACTAAAAATTGTTCAACTAAAAATACCTAGATTTTTTCAGAGAAAGAAAGGTAATAGAACAGATTTTGGAAAAAAAAACTGAAAATGTTACGTTCTTAATAAATTATTAATGCGTAAAATAATCATAAATATCCATACCCAGCATTCGTATTATCATAAGTTTTAGCATTTATTGTAATTATCTTTAAAATTCAAATATGAATATGCGATGGAGTTTGTAATTAAACATCAAGCTCATACTCTATTGCCATAACGTTTTTACTAGCAGTGTTAAGCTCAAAAGGAAACCATTTTAAAATACCGAAAGAAATCAGTTTCCAATTATGCATCCAATGAATTGAAACCATGTTTATTTATCGAAAACTCTTTCCACGTCGTCAATATCGCAGAAAATTTTCAATCATAAACTTCTGTGTGGTTTTCAAAAATAACCTTTCCGTAAAGTTCTTTGGCAGAAGCTTTCAATAAGAACTTTTGAAATCGTTCCTGAACTTTATTTTATTCAATGAATGCAATTTTCTTTGTAATTGTAAAATGAGACTTTCCTCTGGAACCGTAAATAAATCTTATTTGAACGTATACTTTCTTAAAGTAGCCTTGCCGTCTCTACTCTTTGCTGTACGCTTCAAATGAGCTTTTCTTTGCAAGTATATTTTCTGTAAGTTTCAGTTTACTATAAAAGCGCTTTGCTCTGTATTTTTGCACATTTTTTTACTTATAAGAATGTAGAAAACTTTATTTGTTACAAAATTTTATAACTCAATTTCGATTTTCTTTTTTCATCTAATCTCGTTCTATTGATATAACAGATGTTATTAGTGTTTTAAATTTGTTCGATGAATGTCTTTTTTATATCCATATTACAATCGTTTCTTTTGCAACATTAAATTGAAACTAAGTCGACGTTCGTAATTATTTTAATTATTTGCGTATATTCAGACGATAAAGTATCGTATTGTTTTTTGCACGAACATTTTATCACGCCACGTCTGTAATTTAAAAAGAATCTTAATTACGATCGTCATTTGATTTCCTAAACATGTTTATAAGACGACTTAACCTATGACTAAGGAGTAGGAGTCGTAAAAAATGGGCGACTCTGACACCCATTTTAAAATTGAATTAACATATGAAAAGCTGTAAATTTTAGTATATGTTAAAAAAAATATTCAAACACTATATATATATATATTATTATAATAAGTAGCCGTAGTCGGACCATTTGTAAATAATGAAGTAAGAGTCGCGAATTTTTACATTAAGCCATTTTAATAAAAACCCTTATTATATAAAAAGTGTTTTAATTGTTGTCATCCACGCCTTATTGATTTTTTTGTATTATACATTCAGCTTGAGTATGTTTAACAAAGAAGCTAAAATCGTGTTACACTTAAATACAATACTTGTGAAATATCAATTTATATTACACAAACATTAAAAATTACATTTGAATAATATTCAACAAAATTGCTTTTAAAAGTCACAATGATTAAATTTGTTGAATGTAGACTATTTAATGTTTCCCCGTCTTATAAGGTTGCATGATCACAGGTTCGAATCTTAGATAGAAACGTACAAACATTATTATTCAATACAAATAAATTTGTACCTATGTGCACGCGTTGTCCTGTTTTTATAATAATCTATACTCCGCTTCCTAACCGATGTGGAAAATAGTGCAAAAATAAAGATAAGCTTAGCATTGTCTCTCTCGATCCTTTTTTTATATCTCATTAAAAAATTAAAGTGGATGACTCACAACCAGTTACCGTTCTAAATGTTCTGTTTAGACGCTCTATTATGTTGCGACATATTCCACACTGGGAAATGAAAATAAAAGCTTATATCTGTTGGCGTAATAATACCCACAAACCTATCGGGAGTGTTTTTTTAATATTATTCCCATTGAACTAATTGTATTGCAATTTTACTCTATTGTAGTTAAGGTACACTAAGTTAATGTCTAAAATGATTGAGTTGAAGCTGACATTGAAAAGTTATTGATAAATTAGTAGCACAATCAATACAAAGCTTTCAATGATCAATTGAGAAGTTTATTCGATAAAAATCGACATAAATCCGGAAAGCTATTTTAAAACCACAAATAATCTTCTTGTGTAAACACACTTCAATCCGGCACTGCAGCAAAAGCTCTGAAACGTCTCAAAGCTTTGAAATAAAGCTCCCAGCTCGTTAGTGACAGTTGCTTCAAAATGTTAACGAGCTCTCCGCACAAACTTTTCCCTATCTACTATTTTTTTACTATGCAGTTTGTCTGCCACGCGCCGTGTCGTTGGTGTGTCATTTGTCAATTGTCACTCTTGTTAGGTGGCCTGTTATGTTTCTCCGCTGTCAGACTTCTTCATATAATTTAGGGAAAGTGGCGAATGAAAAGAGCTTTTTTATGAAGCACTCATGTACAATGATGCATGTTTCGTCTTGCTACGTGACCTTCTTGAATTATCTTGGCATATCATTTTTTCCATCGCTTGAAGAATCACTTTTGTATTCCTGCTGAGCAGAGCCATCTATTTTTATTATTAGATAATTTTTCACTAAGAAAAACATTATATTCCTTTGTAGTAATATCCATTTTTTTATTAAGATCAAGACGGTTTCGCTCATGGCGAGTGCACTATAAATTTTACTGTAAACTGCACTGTTAAATTACATTTCTCACCAATTGAAAATATTCGCCATGAGGAAACCGGTCCTGATTTTGATAAGTAAAAGTGAAAGCAAGTACAAAGGAATATTGTGATTTTCTTAATATAATGCCTTTCCACCAAGTATTGACAGTGAACGCAATAAAAAATATTTTTCTTTTACATAATTAAGTTGGTACACTTTAGTGTCTTTGGCTTCTCAGTTGCAAGTACCTAATTATATAAACGTGTACCTAAATTTTCAAAGAAAAACTTTTATTGAAAAATTCATCTAAAATTATAGAGTACACGTAATATACTCAAACTAATTTTCATTTCGTTAATTTGTATATTTATTTCCGTCTAGCAAGCAACTATCTCTTCGCCTTGTTCAATGCTTATCTGGTGACATTCCAACCAACAAATAAATCCATCCTGTAGCTCAAAATAGCATTTGATAAATTGACAATTTATTCATGCACGATTTATACTCACGGTGATAATTTTAACTCTCTATGCCAGGAAATTTACAATTCAATCGATTGAATGAGATGTGTATTTATAAATAACAAATTAAATAATAGAAACATGTGATCAACTAGTGAAATATTTGGTCGCAATTAATAAAGCGTATAAGCATATTTTTTTTTTATTTTGAGAAATAACCAGAAAGCATTTCTCAAATTCTTGAACACATTTTTACTTTATAATTTAAGATTTCGACTGAAGGTGCTTGGTGGAATTTCAATATTAAATTTGAATCGTTCGAACTATGTACATTCTCACAGATTTTGTCACTAACGACCCGGGTTTCGCCTTTCGGAATCTTCAGGCATTCAAGTGCACGGATGAACTTGAATCATTTACTAAACGTCAGTTCAAGTTCATCCGTGCACTTGAATGCCTGAAGATGCCGAAAGGCGAAACCCGGGTCGTTAGTGACAAAATCTGTGAGAATGTACATAGTTTGAACGATTCAAATTTCATTTTTACTTTGTTTATAGTCTCTTAATCTTTGTGTACGCAAGCGATAACGGTCAAATCATCCCTTCTGCAACCACAACTAAGCGATTACATTGAAAGCGTCATTTAATATTGTTATAATTCAAATTACTGCGAAAAACGATGTTATTTTTTTTTCTATATACGCTTAACAGAATTCACCTAAATCGATTGGTCGCTTGGGTAATCAGTAAAATAGAATAGTGTCTTTTTAACTGTCAGTGTGAAAATAAATTTGAAATCTTTGACATGGTAGTTCAGTAGTCGGCAAACTGCAGCTCGCGAGTTACATACTCATCTTTGTCACTTTGAGTGTGGCTCTTTCAAAAAATACCACATACGGTGCGATTGAAACAGAAGTCGGTTTTCTGTCTTAAAACTTAGAGTTGGAAGGGACGATCTCAGAGAACGTATTTCGATCACATTGAAGAGCTTTAAAGCAAAAACCATATTATGAGTCTTCTAATCAAGTTAATAAAAATATACTTAGTATCATTATTTGTTTGCTTTATTTCGATTCTACACCCCCCTCTTTGCTCCTCTTAAAAGGAAAAAACCCAAAAACCCAAAACTCCATTTTGTAATTTCATATTTTTAAAATGTTAGAATCAATCTTGCTTCATTACTTAAGCAAACTTTGCGATAGTACGTCTGAAGATGCCTCTGAAAGAGGCGAATCACGTGTCACAGTTAGTAACACAATACGTGGAATAATCAAAGTTAATTTAAATTTTCTATAAACAATATACTTACCTATATGGTTTGAATGTAAACAAAAAAAAAGGCTCAAAAGAAATTTCAATTTTTGTACGGTTGATATTTGGCTCAGTTTAATAATAAATTTGCCGACCACTGGCTGGCAATTTATATTTGATTATAAAAGCAAACTTGAAATTAAGTAAATTAAATTATATAATAACTATTAACAATTACGGTGTGTGGTTACAATTTAATATTGTGTTTCAGTGTGACGTTTTCACCACTTTTTAAGCGGTAAAAGTTTTTATAAGAAAAACTGGAAATGCTTGGTTGGTCTTTTTAATTACTCCACTTGTAGTGTTACAGATTTCGACACGTGTTTCACCTCTTTAAGAAGCATAATCAGAGAGAACATCGCAACGTTCACGATTTTTTTTTAAAATTTATAACTTAAAAATCATATTCATTTTTTTTTGGTTATTCTTTAACCTTGCAATTTGCTGTCGTCCGATGATGCTTCTTAAAAAAACGAAATACGTTTCACAATTTTCAGCACTGCAAATGGAGTAACAAATTAATCAATATTTGTTATTGCAGCTGAGCTTTTGGACATTAAAACAAAAATTTAGCATACAAACTCACTTGTACCAGTAACATTTATTGTGTACGTATGTACATAGTTAACCTGTTATATCCCATGCAGGGTGTTAGTCGCACAACTGCAGCGGGACCCCCACGCGCCTAACACAAAGCAAACAACAATTTCTCACAGCAAACAAGCCACCGCTCTCCTTTCCATTGTTTGCCGACCTGCCTTGCTCCCCTCGTCTCTTCCTCAGTTGAGTAAGAGGCGAAAGTCTTCTTGTAAACAGTTCGGGATTTAATTTATCTCAAACCCATGGCATTGTCTTAATCCTACTCTCTTATAGAACTCTGTATACATCATGACAATCGTGTTTTGCTATTGAATTTCCCTGACAACACTTTTTTGTAATTACAATCCGCAGTGTATTCACTGATAATCGGGTTTTCTCCTTGATAAGAAACATTGTCAAATTAAATTTGCTTAAACTATCATTAGTGTTGGCGAACGTGTAAAAATGTCGAATGACGAAACTCGGGTCGTTATTAACAAAGCGTACATCATGTCAACGCATCAATTGTGATTTTGAAGTACGCAATAATCTAAGAACCATACATTAACGTTTATTTTGTTCTAGAAATTCTTTATTCCTATTGTTGTATTGGTTTCTTGATAAATTCGTGATATCTGAACTTATCTGAGCATAAATCTTATCTAACGGCATTCATTAATGGCGCTCTCTTAAAAAAAAATTGGTGTAGAAAGCCGAAAGCAGTCCACCACGCAAATCCCAATACAATCAATATCATGATGTTGTTTTTCAGTACGCTTATTTCACTAGCAATATTATACATACTACCTTTTTTTCAGGAACTACCATATTTCTAACTCTAAAACAACTGGGTGGTAAAGAGAGTGATAAACCACTAGTTCTTTCTTAGGCCTATCCATCTATCTGAACTTTCTTTTAAAAATGACAGGTTGAGAAACTGAAAAACAAGCAGTTCTCGTATGAAATTTTTTGTTGAGATATTGGTCGTAGATTTAATGAAATGATTACTCGCCAAGCAACACCTGTCTTAATGCAATGTAGACTTTGTATTTAACACGAATCTCTTTAAATTCAAATTTTATTCCATAAATTTAGTAAACGGATTTTTCATTCCGCACAATGAGTTGTAAATACAATTAAAAATAAAATTCAAATTTGCTTTATTTATGTATTGTTGTTCCCATTAAAACGATTTGATATTTTCTGAGAAAACAAAAAAAAAGCGTCAATTAAAAACACGACAATTGCGGACATTTGTGAATATTAATGTTTTTTATAAGCACGCAAATTAGTCTTGAAAAAAACAAGATTATCATCAGTTATTAGGAAAAACTATTACGGGTAAAATATTTCTTTAATCATAAATAAAAACATAGCGTCAATCTTCTTACCGCAGGTATAAAAAATATGTTCATTCATCAAAAACAAAAAAATATAATATCATATTTTGATTTCATAAAAAAAATTAGGTCGAGTAATTTTACGAATAACTTGTTCATTATCATTGAAACAAAATGTCTAATTTTTTAATGATAAGGAGAATAAATCTATATTCCAAAATTATCATTTAGAACAGTCGTTCTCAAACAAACGGTATGTGGCGTTTGCATTTTGTGTAGCTCATATGAGACAATTCAAAACAAAATTTTACAAGGTTTTGTTTTATAGTTGAAAAGTATTGGTGGATCTTGAAAAAAATGCTGTCTAAAAAATAAAAGTCGGTTCAATTTCATCCGTGCACTTGAACGCTTGAAGATGCCAAAAAAGCGAAACCCAGATAGTTAGTGACAAAACTTGTGTGAATGTACATAATTTCAAATTCGATTCAAATTAGTTAATTTTGATATTATTTTGTACATATGTTTATGTATATACTTATTCAATGTTAATATTAAATGAAATTTAACAATAATAATAGCAAGAGTTATAATAGTAATAAAAGTTATCAAATTTTATTTTGTATTGAAAATAACTTTCCATGAAGTTACCGCCGAATCCATCAAAAATACTGAATTAGTTATCATCAAATAAACTTTAATAAAAAGTTACAGTAAATTCAGTATAAATTGATGGCCATAAGTAATAATACATTACTTAATATAAAATCATACTTGGGTTATTTTAATTTATACGCTTCTTTACATTATCTCGTTGTTTTATTTGCATTTGAGTAATAATTGCTAAAGTTTCTTAGTTATTTCAATTAAAAAGAATGCTTATATTTTTAAATAGTAACAGTAATATTTTCAAACATTTTTCATTCATATTATATACTGAAGTTAAATCAATGTAAAAAAAATCAATAACACACCTACAACCTCGCATCCAAATATCGCTAATACCAAAACTTTAGATGGGATTCGTATCCATCAGCGCACTGTAGTTAATACAACTGGCAGTGATCGTTAACACTGGAATACAGCTGTCAGCATTCTAATATTTTACTCAAGAGTGTCAAAATAAATTTCAGTGAAGACTGTTTAATTATATAAGCCCCCTGCCGCTGACTCGAGCAGTAAAAATTAAATTATAAACTTTTGCTTATTATTTCACTCCATTATATTGTGAATTATGTAAAACAATTAAATTAACTCAGTTTGTTTTCCTCCCAATCATTGTTCCCTTTCATCTTGATTTTATTACTACAGACTATTCCGCAGGCTCAAGCAATGTTATTTATTATACATTATCTAAGTTTTGTTTTATTTGCTGTGTACCAATCCGAATCGGAATTTTCAGCCGGCTCAAATTAATTTAAAATAAACAGGCAGGCAGCAGAACAAAGCCGTTATTCTGCCGATTTTCATTTAAATAAAGATCACAGATTAGGTGCCCCTTTCACGAGTGCACTGATTGAATTGTTTTTCGTTGAAATAAGGATTTTAACCCGATTTTCAGCAGGCATTTATTGTTGCTCGCCCCCCGTTTCTGAAGAATTCGACATAGCTCTCGCGTTCGTGAAATCAAGTTGTAATATTCTGAATTCTAAAGTTCATTACGAACATTCACCGAATTTCAAAAGCTTTGTTCATATTATTTGTGAAAAAGCACCATAACGACTTCTCAAATAGAAAATTACCTCTTTGTATACTTTTAAAATTCTAAATGCTGATTTTACACTTTCTATAAGGGACGCAGAACCATTCAAAATATATCCGACTCCGAATTCGACTATGAACATCATTTTCAATCAATTTAAATTTCCTCTAGTTTTTTTCTATACTCTATTTTTTTCAAATATGAATCATTATTCAAGTTGCCTTTAATTCATCAGTGCTTCCAACCTAGGTTCCGCAAAAATTTCATTATTTCCATATTTTTCGTGATAAAATATGAACATGTGAAATAAAAAAAAATCGGTTGTCCGCAGATTATTGTTTTCAGATTTAGAGCTCCGTGACATGAAAAAGGTTGGAAAGCACTGACATAAGTGACATTTAACATTTACCGCATATAATTTTCAGCTTCAATAACTCATTGATTAGTTAATATTCGTATATAATAAATCCTGAATTAAAACTGTCAACAAAGTACAAAATATCAAATGTTTTCATACATATATCCACAATAATATTATACTAGCTGTAAGCCCGTTGCCCAGCAACGTGAGATTTTTGTTGCATTGTGTTTAATTTAATTTAATTTTATTTTATTTTATTTTATTTTATTTTATTTTATTTTATTTTATTTTATTTTATTTTATTTTATTTTATTTTATTTAATTTAATTTTATTTTATTTTATTTAATTTTATTTAATTTAATTTTATTTTATTTTATTTTATTTTATTTTATTTTATTTTATTTTATTTTATTTTATTTTATTTTATTTTATTTTATTTATTTTATTTTTATAGTTAGCAGAAATTTCGTAAATTATTTAATATTTGGAATAATGTTCAAGTTTGCTAACAACCATTTTTTGTAGTAGCCGAAATTTCGTAAATTATTTAATTTTTGGAATTATGCTTAAGTTTGCTAACAACCATTTTTCGTAGGAGCAGAAATTTGGTAAATTGTTTAATATTTGGAATAATGTTCAAGTTTGCTAACAATCATTTTTCAAAGTACCATAAATCGACCTCGGCGCATATATCGACAGCCCTGCAGTTTTTTAATTGTAAATTATTTAATATTTGGAATAATGTTCAAGTTTGCTAACAATCATTTTTCGTAGTAGCAGAAATTTCGTAAATTATTGAATTTTTGGAATAATGTTTAAGTTTGCTAACAACCATTTTTCGTAGTAGCAGAAATTTCGTAAATTATTATATTTTGGAATAATGTTCAAGTTTGCTAACAACCATTTTTCGTAGGAGCAGAAATTTCGTAAATTATTTTATATTTAGAGTAATGTTCAAGTTTGCTAACAACCATTTTTCGTAGGAGCAGAAATTTCGTAAATTATTTAATATTTGGAATAATGTTCAAGTTTGCTAACAACCATTTATTGTAGTATATATATTTTATTCAACTAATTTTCAAATACGCAAACAAATACATTTCGTAGAAGAGGACATCAGTACGCACACATTTGTGAAAAGTGAAAAGCGAGTGATTATTTTATCGGCTATTAATATATTAATTGAAATATTTAAGTTGGCTAACAAATATATTTCCTAGAAGAAGAAATAGATTACGGAACATATATCAACACCCCTGCACTATTTAATTGGAAATAATATATTTTTTAGAATAATTAAAATGTTTAAATTTGCCAACAAATATATTTCGTAGAAGAAGAAATAGATCTCGGGACATATATCAACACCCCTGCACTATTTAACTGGAAATAATATAATTTTTATAATAATTGAAATGTTTAAGTTTGCTAACAAACATATTTCGTAGAAAAAGAAATAGATTACGGGACATATATCGACACTCCTGTAGTATTTTAATTGTAAATAATGTAATTTTTAGAATAATTGAAATGTTAAATTTCCTAACAAACATATTTCGTAGAAGAAGAAATAGATTTCGGGACATATATCAACACCCCTGCAGTATTTAATTGGAAATAATATAATTTTTAGAATAATTGAAATATTTAAGTTGGCTAACAAATATATTTCGTAGAAGAAGAAATAGATTACGGAACATATATCAACACCCCTGCACTATTTAATTGGAAATAATTTATTTTTTAGAATAATTAAAATGTTTAAGTTTGCTAACAAATATATTTCGTAGAAGAAGAAATAGATCTCGGGACATATATCAACACCCCTGCACTATTTAATTGGAAATAATATAATTTTTAGAATAATTGAAATGTTTAAGTTTGCTAACAAACATATTTCGTAGAAGAAGAAATAGATTACGGGACATAAATCAACACCCCTGCACTATTTAATTGGAAATAATATAATTTTTATAATAATCGAAATGTTTAAGTTTGCTAACAAACATATTTCGTAGAAGAAGAAATAGATTACGGGACATATATCGACACCCCTGTAGTATTTTAATTGTAAATAATGTTATTTAAGATTTCGACTGAAGGTGCTTGGTGGAATTTCAATATTAAATTTGAATCGTTCAAACTATGTACATTCTCACAAATTTTGTCACTAACGACCCGGGTTTCGCCTTTCGGCACCTTCAGGCATTGAATGCCTGAAGATGCCGAAAGGCGAAACCCGGGTCGTTAGTGACAAAATTTGTGAGAATGTACATAGTTTGAACGATTCAAATTTAAGTAAATAATGTTATTTTTAGACTAATTGAAATGTTTAAATTTGCTAACAAACATATTTCGTAGAAGAAGAAATAGATTTCGGGACATATATCAACACCCCTGCAGTATTTAATTGGAAATAATATATTTTTTAGAATAATTGAAATATTTAAGTTGGCTAACAAATATATTTCGTAGAAGAAGAAATAGATCACGGGACATATATCGACACCCCTGCACTATTTAATTGTAAATAATGTATTTTTTAGAATAATTGAAATGTTTAAGTTTGCTAACAACCATTTTTCGTAGGAGCAGAAATTTCGTAAATTATTTAATATTTGGAATAATTTTCAAGTTTGCTAACAACCATTTTTTGTAGTATATATATTTTATCAAACAAATTTTCAAATACGCTCGAGGACATCAGTACGCACACATTTGTGAAAAGTAAAAAGTAAAAAGTAAAAAGTGAAAAGTGAAAAGTGAAAACTTATTTTATCGGCTATTAATATATAGATTATAGACATCTAGTCAAAGTCAAACCAGGAAATATTTTTTTTTTCTATCAATTACGTAATGCCCAATTAGCTATTAATTTAATTTGTATTTTTTTTAAAAACTAAATACTCATGTTTATTTTAGACAGTATTTCTTTTGTTTGTGTATTTAATAAACTTTTTTTTGCCTAGCTTACGTCGCGTATTCACAATGTTTGCGAACCGGTAGCGCTTAGCGGTCATTATTTGTTCGCGCTCCGAGCGTGTGGAGTTCGCGAAACACAGAAGGTGATCCGAACGCTGAGAGTTTTTTGACGAACACAAAGTGAAACGTAGTACGTTCGTGAACGCTCGCAAATTATGACTTTCTAACGTTCAAACGAACACTGCGGTGCGGCTGTTTATGCATAGCACGACTCCATTTGAGCGGCTACAATTTTGCGAATTCGGTGAATACGCAGCATTAGATGCCACATTCAGACTTAAAACTGACAAGCTTGGAGTTGAAGAACCAAAAATCCATTGATAAATCTTCTTAATAAAAGATGAATTTAATACTAAATATATTTATCATTTGAACTCATCAGCTAAACACAAAAATACGTCGATTAATTTGAGACCCGTTGCCAAATTCTGCATGGCCAAAGACGTTCCGCACAAAAAAACTAGTCATTATTAGGTCGGATTTTCTCCAGTCACTTTTTCAACCGTATTTCATTTATTCCGCTTAGTTTTCGTTGTTTTTCTCCCGGCAACATTATTTACGACCCGAGTGATTGATTGGACGTCATGATTTGCCTATCTATGCACGTTTGCTTGCTTGTCCGTATTGTACGGTACTCGTAGACAAAACAATGGATATTATTTTGTTATGAATACATTTGGCTTTTTGTTCTACAGTTTTGTGCATTACTGCAATGAAACATACATTTGTATTTTGCGTGTTTAAAAAAAGAAATATTTTACGTCAAAAGAGTAACTTTTATATCGGCCACAAATAAACATTTTTCAAAATGATCCACGTTTTACAATCAATTCTGCCTTCATATAATTTTATATGGCTTATTAATAAGGGAACTTGTTAACATTGACACGACTCCTAGAAGATTTAAAATGATTAAATTCATCGCAAACAGTTTTATTAGACTTGATTTTTTACATTAAAAAATCGTTTTTTATTTTATTTTCATTACCTAAATACCGATATTTTTACATTTTAAAAACCGGTATTTCAGTATTAATAATGAATACCGGGATCCTGGTCTCGGTAATACCGATATTGCAAACCCTATGGAAGAGTCGAGGCTGCACTGTGTTTATTATTTACTTTTTACGATTTGATTTTTTTAATTCATGCTGCAGCTCTTTTTACTTGATGTCAACTTTTAAAAATTATGTTTACATATTTTAAAATGTATTCAAACATACATAATTTTAGTCTTTAACATCCTAGTAGAAACAGATGAGCTGCTATATTTCAAAATGTTTCACCACATAAAGAGGAAGAAGAGCAAGGCTCACAGACAAAAAGATAGACAGCGTCGCATATAAGGCTGTTATGTTTTTGTTCGTTTCCGCCACCGCCGCTCGGCACGTATTGGCCCACTTTTTGTTTTGGGCCGCTCCTTTCGCGCGCTTTTTTTTGTCAGTTTTTTCTCTTCTAGATTTCCCGCATTTTTGTCTATTCCGGGCAGACTCGTCGAATGTTTTCTTCTTTTTGTCATCGCCGGCTTTGCGCTGCGCTGGTTTCGCTTTACGTAATATCGACAAACATTTCTCACGTGTTCCTTGTATATTCATGTACGTATTATTTTGCTTTACGGCGGATTATATTGTAACTTTGTTGTTTGATCTTTGAAACCATTTTTTTTGTTGTAATTAATTGCGTCGTATGTTTTTCTTAATAGGAAAAAATCGTCAGATTTTTATCCATTTCAAAGACATTTTTATCTTAACCATTCTACAAATCATAAATGTAAATCTCTGAAGACTTGATGGTTGTTTTTCGTTTACATAATAGTTATGATTTATTACATTTGTTTTAAATTTAATAAAGTTTAATAAAGGGAAATCAATTTAATAGACGACAGCCAACCGTTTGAATAAAAATGCTATTAACCAAGGAAGGATATATCATATCTTTTATTTATTTGAAATTTTAGCAATTTACATATATTTATTATATTATATACTCGATAAAGTACAGTAAAATTATAAACGTTTTACTGAAGATAATATAAATTTTATTGCTTGATGCCTGGTTTATTTGGTTGGAAAGTTATTTCATGCTAGTTTATAAATGTCTCTTTTACATTTGTATGTTTATCTTTACTATTGAATTACATATGTTCTAAATTATTTGGCGGATATAAAACATAAAGTAGAATGGCAAATTTACCAATTTAATTAAGTATTTATTTTTCTTCTACAGGTTAAGAAGAAGTACACTAACGATTTACGATACTGTAATTTATTCATTTTTATCTTTGGTTATTTAATTTTAATTATTTTTCGTTTGCCACCGAATTTTAATTTCTGTAATGTATATTTATTTTTAAATTTTTGAGTCAACCCAATGCAAATATTCAGTAAGTTATCCAAAACTCTATTACACAAAAGTTATATAATTCAACCCTGTCCCACAGGTTAATTTACCAACCCGTATAAATGAAGGAAGAGGTGAGTTCTATTTGATACGGTGTAAATGTCAATTTGAGTTTTATTTGTAAAGTTCTTGCGACGCGCAAGAGTAAAACTTTATATTGAATTAAGAATGAATATAACCCACTTACCCATAAAGCAACTTACCCCACTATTACATTCTCCCCCTGAAGGGTATTACACAACAAAATTTCTTATAAAAATTTCATTTCTTATTATTATTTAAAATTCTTGAGCGTTTATATAAATAATTATATCTGGGGATATGGTAGGGATGTTTTTATTGACTCAAAAGGAGCTGAAGATATTTTGCATTTTTTATTATTGTCTTAAATATTTAGAAATATTCTGTTCATATTTTATATTTCTCGTTAAAAAATACTGTACTCGTTGGCACTGTTACTATACAATAGATTTTCTTATAATGGCATTAAACAGCATGAATCTACTTTTTTCTACACTTAGTAATCCAGATTTATTCAAATACGTAATAAAAATCGTCATGCGCGCTTAGAATCAAATCGGATAAAGTTCTCTCGCAGAAAAGTATCCCATATATATTTACACGGTGGTCAAAAAAAAATTACCCTACATCATCCCCAAAGCGAAAATCTATCGCGATCGCCCACTAACCCACCCCGGTCGTATGCTCGATGGCTTCCCGTCTACATGCCGAAAGCTTTTATGACCCATTCCACCGTCGGCCGCATATCGTATTTTTATATCTCTAACCGCAATATCATTCCCGGTTTTTTTACGATTTTAACCGTTAAAAGCGATCTTTATTGCTTAGGTGTATATATAGCGGTATTAATTCACCGGTGAAGTTACGCCGTCAGATTTTTTGAACCATCCTATTTTTAAATGCACTCGTTATTTTATGTGGTTTTAGATATTTCTTGAATCTAGAGTGTCTACGGTTTATTGGTTAGCCGTCAAATGAATTTCCATCGACTCTCTTATCATCAGTAGCACTATTACTCCGGATTATTTCAAAACCACTTTTCCGCTGTCACGTTAAAATAAATTAATTTCTCAATTGTAGCTGCGTGGTCTACGAGTTCGAATCTCAGAACGAGTACTTTCATTCATATACTAATAGATGTATGTCCGACGCTGTGGATGTTTATAATACCTTAAATTCTGCTTATCTTTTCAAGCATATTATTCTTAAATCTGGTTTAAACCAGTGCAATAAGCTTTCTATTCGTACTATCTTAACCCTAAAATAGATTCCAGCTACTGAATAAAAATCAGTCCCCGAGTGCTTCGATTAGCAGTCTATGTGCTTCAAATATGATGCGATCATGTCGAGAAAAATCGAAGTTTTGTTATTTATTTTATTATTAATCGTTGATAGAAGAAGAAAAAAATTTAGAGCGTCTATTTGTAATTTCTCAAATATAACCAAAAATATATTATATATGTAAGGGTTATTACTTGCAAACACGGCTCATTCCAAAATGTATTAAAAATGAAACTTGAATATCATTTTGAAAAACAACTTACATTTTAAAAGTATGGTTAGTCTTACATTATTTTGAATGTTGTCAAGCCATGTTTGAGACTAATTTCTAAAAATATTTTTATAAGCTGAACTACATTTATGGTTCATGTTTCAACAATTTCGGAACGAGCCGGGTTTGCAAGTAATACTTTCATATAATGTATAAATATACTCACTAATTGAAGCAGAAAGAAGTGACAAAATTGTATTATTTAATTTATCAATATTTGTAATTTAATTCCTTGCAGTGATATCAACATAAAACCATGTATACAAAAATGACTTGTAGATTTAATTTTCATTCAATATTTAGAAAACTGGAAGTGATTAAACATTTCGATTAAAAACAAACAAATAATCAGTGTGTCGCTTTAAAATTAAGTGTGCAGTGCTTCGTGTAACAGATTCCTGTTTCACCGACGGCCAACCGGTCCGTCTGCAATTTATTTTTAATTTCATTTAATGGTTCGACGTACACAATCTTCTATGACAAACAATAACAATAACGGAAACTCCGACATCGACATGGAGTCGCTGGAGGAAATGCTGAGAAAGGTATGCTTTTGATATTATAGTATTACTGTTAATTTATTTTTCCCAATTGATTTCACTGGGAATATTCTCATAGTCATGTTATCAATATCATTTGAACTTAGTCTTGCCCACCGTCAAGGATTTTATATGAATTTTCTGGAGTTACCATCCAGAATTATATTCATTATATTATGTTCAGCAAAATTTAATTAAAACTATATTTAATATTATATGTCCAGGAATTGCCTGAGAAAAAGTTGGCAGCCTTACTTAAGCTCCTTTTTATAACATTAAATAGGCATTTAAGCGAATAACTCATAGTTCAAGTCACTTATTTTCAAAAAACTCTTCATTTAAATATGTCCATATTCATTTTTAATGTAATAATTCTAACATAAAATTAATTTTGACATCATTTTGTTTCACTTGTGTGTGCTACAAATTGTTACACATGTTTCGCCTCTTTAAGAAGCATCATCAATTATTATCGCAAGTAACAAATTTATCAAATTAAATTTTATATTAAAATTCAAAAAATAAAATTTTCAGTTGTACTACCTCCAGCTTTATTAATTATGATTAGGACCGGTTTCATGAGAGAATACTATTTTACAGTGTAATGTATACAAAACGAAATAAAATTTATTGGGTGTAACAAACAATTAGTCATTAATTACATTTAAAAATAACTCCCACAAAGTTTCCGCCGAATTCATCGAAAATTCGTTATAAATATTTTTAAATATAATAACATTGTTATGTAATAGATTATTTATTGAACATATTTGCATGTCTCCTCGGAATATTCATTATTTTTCTCCCTATTAATCTTTAAACAAATAATTGTATAATAAATATAATATTTTCTTTGATTTCAGGTAAATACCAAAGATGGAAACATTTATACATCCTGTTATCATGCAACTAAAGAGAAAAAGTTGGTAAGCCTTTTCAATTTTCAAAAATCGCGTTTTTTCGTGTGTCTAATGATTTTATTTTATCAAACTTTTTGTGTGTTTTTATAAACACAATTACGTCAAAATTCACTCAAACGTATCATTTTCATTAATAAACAAGCAAACATTAACACGAGCCTAGAAACGTTTCTAACGTTACGCCTTTCTTATCCAAGACTTTTAACTGGGCTTAACTGTCACAGTTAAGATCGAAAACCTTTGAAAATTATGCACGAAAAACAACATGCTTTGCTTTTATAGCCTCGTTTCCAATACAAGAGCATTGGTTTATGAAGATAATGTTTATGTTATTTATCTTTCTTCATAAAATTATTGTCAAAAAATATCAGAGTATTTATTTCCGCAAGAATTGCGTTACATACAATAAAATGTCTATGCATAAGACCAGTGTCAAAACTGGGTATACATTTATGCGATGCGAAAAACCGGTCCTGATTATATTGAATAAATGTAGAATTATTGCAAAATAGTGATTTACTTTTTTTACATATGTAATGTCTTTTGTCCAAGTATTGACAGTAAACAGCTTTAATGTGAAAACAATATTCGCCAACTATTATTGTTACTTGAGCCAAAACTGTTTTGTTTTTAGTAAGTACCTTAGTTTAACAGAAATAAAATATTACTCGTGTAAATTTAAAAAATAAAACTCATACTTCCATCTACGTAAAAAGTGATTTCTAACTTTTTGTATATAAAAACGAGCCTCTAAAAAATACATTGACAACATAACATTAATTGCTCTTCAAGTATGAAAGCACCATCAATAGAATAGCGGTGGCGTAATTAAAAGATAAACACGTTTAATCATTGTATTTATCGATCTCTTTTTGAGGGTACAACAATACGGAGGTGTAGTGTTATATGCAGTAAACAGGAAGTACAAAACATTGAGTCAGTGTTTGGCTAAGGGCAGTATTGCATGTTTGCCTCACAAAATGTCCGCCTCCCGTCGTTTTTAGCGGGAAACTTATTCTTTCTATCGTTATTTATGGCTGCCAACAGATGGAATGTTAACATGGCGTGTTAATACACGTTTATGATTCTTTTGAACAAGGTGGAAATCAATGCACGATTTTTTTAACTGCTAACCACCTTTTCGTGATTCCGACAGTGAAGAGTTTCTGAGTGTTTTATGTTTTTTTTCCAATTTTAGATCTCCATTTCTTATTCATAACTTGGAGATGTTTCCGTAAATTATAAATATTTTTTTTATTATTCATTATTGTTTGTTTGTTTTGCTATCCTCCCCTCCTTGCTTCCAGTTTTTATTTTTATAATATGTCAGAATAGTATAATTAAAATCATTTGTACTTAAACAAGCATTGTAAAAGTGAGATTGTCTTTGTAGCTGTCTGTTTAATCTAAGTTATTTTAAATCTTATAATAGATATTTTTTGACGGATAGAAATGAAAAGTAACATCAAAAACATTTAAAAAATTTAAAAAGGTGTAAAATGTTAAAACGAGTCTCTTCTATTTAGTATTTACGTAGTTTTTAGTGTCTTTTCAAATGATTGTTTTTTAAATATCAAATTATAACGATTTGACTCCACAGTCCTGCAATTTATCAATTGTTCACATACTAAATTTAGTGAACTTTTTTTAATAAAAATGATAGAAAGCACACTCAAACTCTACTCGATTTTAATCAGAAAATTTTATTGAAGATTCATTTTCTTTTATATATTGAAGAAGCTAGTGGTTAAAATGACCTATTTACATATGTAACCGATTCAAATAAACATGATTCTATACAATGCTTTTGTTCAATATTTTAACCTATTGCCCGAATTATGTTGTTTATAGTCATGCGACAGAATTTTAATGTTTACCTTTTTAAAACCATGATACAGACTTCAGTATTAATAATTAGATTTGGTGCCGCGATAACACTATTTCGTATGCATATTGATTTTTCTTTCTATTCAACATGCATACTGACAAAACGAGATAGTTATTCATTTTCCATTTGAAAATTGATTATTTCCGCATTTATAGAGAAGTTATTAGAAGTTTTCTCTCCTTTTGAATTATACACACCTAATACTAGAAAAATGTTGTCTTATTTTAACAATATAAACCGTTTATAAATATTGTGAACACAACGAATATTTAGATAATAAAATGCCTCATCTAAATAAGACATTTTGAATTTCTTCTATGTATTATTACATGAATGACTTCATTTCTAATCTTTAGTTAATATTTACGATTGCTGTGACACAAATTATATTTGTTATAGTCTAAGAATATAAAATAATGATGAGTGGAGTATTATTATTTTAATTATACAAATAGTACTATACAAGATATTGTACTATTATTTAAACTTAAACCATTTAGAAAATGTACATTTTATCTACTATGAATTTCACATTTTTGGGTGTCCACTGTCAATACTTTGTGAAAAGGCATTATATTATAACACTATGAATATCAATCGTTAGAGTTTAGTTGCATTTACATGCTGAATTAAATTCCTTTTTACATTTTTAAATATAGTTCTAACAATGGCGTGATGTGAAAATAGCTATCAACTTCATTATACAGTTATTCTCTAGCTCTAACAGAGATTTTTCTTGGTAAACTGGGATACAGTTCGTAATTAAATATTTACATAATTTATTGTTAGTATATTTACTCTTGATATATGCATTTTTTGAAACACCAAACCGTTTATTATTTTAAGTATCTCATGTAAACGAATAGTTGATTATGACCCACTATATATAGTAGTTTAAGTTTTATCATTCAAATAAATGAAATGTGCTGTTTTCGCAAAAGAACTTCATATATGTTTTCTTTTATTTTTAGCAACATCTGTATATTCTGGGCTTATCTGAGGGTGTTTACTTACAGGTCTTTTTGTCGCAGTCTGCTCGAATAATTGCCCAAAACGTGACATAATGCAATTCGTCCTTTTAAAATCCGCATGCATTTCCTTTGATCAATAATTCTTTTGAATCCTTCGTTTACACGGGGCGTAAGTACAGACATGTCTGGGCTTATTGGATCAACACATTTTCTTTGGGAAATGCTTTTCAGGAGTGTGAACTATAAAACGAATTTCCTCCACGCTGTCGTAGCTGCAATCTCCTTTCACGTGGCATAAAGAGGAACTCACACACGTGGATTTTTCATCGTCCTCTGTCGTAAGAGTGATTTTATATAAATCTTTTATTTTCGACCACCAGTGCTCCTCAAAACTTCCGTTGCACATTTAGACGGTGTAAAATTTTCTACTTTTACCGTGGCTGTAGGACTTTATCCATGCTACAACACGAAATCATAAAAAGTTTGGTGATGGTACCAAAACTCTTTCAAAATACGTTAATCTTTTATAACTATTATACGTAAAACTATAGTATTTAAATCAATACTGGGTTTTGAGCATAGTCTTCAAAAGCTCATACCCCGCACCCTTTTGCTCTGCGCATTCAATCATTATACTCCCTTCCACTCACTCGCTTCTTAAAACGGGGCTTAGACAAAATTATTGTTAATTACTAGTATTTCCTATAACCATCATTCATTTCCCTATCCGAAAACAGAGGTTGTGTCACCGAATATTAAAATAAGTTAGCAATCTCGAACTTTTGCGTTATCAATCGTCTATATGTCTTTTCCAAATAGAGCATTTACTGTCATGTGATTTTTTTTAATTTTTCGACGGTTTTAACTTTTATTTTTAATTATGAAAGTGTTATTTGTATGTATTTGAAATTATATGAGTGTTTTAGTCGCTCGTAAAACATTTTTTTTATTCTTAGAAACAGTATATGTGTGTGAATTCACATTTTGACAATCCTTTCACTTCCTTACAAAACGTCACCGTAGAACTGTTTTCAGTACGTATTTTGTTGTAGTAAGGCACCTTTAATGTTTTCTGTATCAATTTATTCTGTAGAATATTGCCAATTCCCTTCTCCCGCTAAAATTTCTACTTCGGGTGGCATAGTGCTACCTCTATACGCTCGTCAGGCATTTTCCTTATTGCTGATAAATAGGAAAATCTCTGAGTGCCAGACATGCACTCTGTTTTATTCAAAGACTTACAGACCGTGTTTTATTTTTCTTATATGCCTTATTTTATATCCATTAAAATGAGTTATTTAACTGTAAATATATTTTTGATGTCAATTACAAGAAAACACTAATTAATTACATATGTATGTCATGCAATTATTGTTAAGCTTAAAACTTTGCAATGTTTGCCTTATTGAAAAAAAATATTCCAATTAATACCAGTTTAAACAATAAAACACTTGGTGCTATTTTACTCAATAACCCTTTGAAGTGATTTCGAACTGTATTTAAAACGATGTAGGATTCTTTCTTGTAACCCCCAATTTTGTTGAGTGGTTTTTAGTTAATTTTAATTAATTAGAACAGTTTTTTTGATTTAATTTGTATAAGTTCATTACAATAAGTTCAAAAATATCAATGTATTTTAGTTCTACATTTTTTCAAACATTGTTAATAGATATATGTCTTAAACCTCTTGCCAGAACTATGCATATATATTTTTAAATAAAATCTTTCAATTGATGATATATTTATTGAAATTGAAAAGATTTCTAAAAAAAATTCAAGTGTTTACAGCTCGTATTGATTTAGACCCGATGAGTTTGCCTGTAAATTATCCTCCCATTAAAGGAAGTGGGTGATATTGCTTTCGCCCTTAATAATAAATTGAATATTGACTTTTCCACTTGATTAGCGGCGGGAGGTTTTTTTTTGTGAAAACAGCAAGCACTTCACAATTCAAATTGGGAGGGAGAGTTCGCCGGCCAAACAACGAAATCGATTTTGAGAATCGTTCTTATTTAATATTAAATTTGTGTCATGATTGAAGTTTGTAAAATATTGGACGCGAGCGTGTTCTACGCCATTTTTTGGCTCTATTTGTGAACCGAAATATTCAACATGATTATTTTTGTATTGTTCGTTAAGAATAGATTTTATTTTTAAATATTAACGATGCTTTGTTACAAAACTAATCCCTTATCGGCTGCAAAGCATAATTTACCAAAATGAAACTCAATTATTGATAATTAATTTTCATATAATACAGTAAAAATATCTTTTTTTTTTTTTAAATCAGTTAATAACTATTTCGGTTGATGCCATCGTCAGAAATATGTTTAAACCTTCATTTACTCAGCTATATATAGTAAGCTTAGAAGAGAAACACAATACATCTTGTTATTAACTCTAACATCCTAATTTATGTTACAAATTATAGTATTACATTTATTAAACATGACTTGAGTGTTTCTTATAACGATAACAAATATGGGATTATTAAAGGTTAATTTGTAGAAATTAAACTGATATTTATTATAAGTTACATTAAGGGTTTTAAACCGAAATATATATATGTATATAGCTATTAACTGATTGTAACATATATATATATATAATATAAAATTGTAACACTTAATATTTTCATATTGTTTACCGTATCACAATGGAGTTTTACTAAGTAAATGCAAAGTCAAACAATTAATTATTTTTCAATTAAAAATATATCTGTACAAAGAAACTTTGTTACTCCACTTGATGTGTTAGAAATTGTGTGTTATTTTATATTATATTTTTTTTATTCTAAAATAAACTCATGAGACATAATTAAATTTCGAATTTAATTTGTTTACACGATATACAATAATTATTTTGGTATTAATTGTGTATATTGTCATCGCTCAAATGATAATCATGTAAAAACTGACTGTTTTGAGTTATGAATTCATATAGGTAGATTTTAACACGCTGTATCTTTTTAAAAAAACAAGGTCAGTCAGTCGTATTCTGTGTATTTTTACATAATTCAAACATAATAAGTCAATTCCGTTCAACGTTATTTACGGAAAAAAAGTATAAATAACTTAACGGATCGAATTTCATGAAATGCTTGGAACGATAAGTGATATAAATAGTAAAATTTCATTTGTATCTTAAATTACAAATATCTAAAAACAAGTTTTTTTAAACTAACTATGAATCATTAAGTTGCAAAAAGCTTTCATATTTCATAGAAAGTCGTCCAGAATGATTTTTGCATTTCATATTTTAGTAACCATTTAGAGTCCTTAGACATATTTTTAGAGATGTTCTTTTGTTTGCTGTTACATACGGATATTAAAAAAAAACAAAATATTATATATAATATATAAAAGTTTTGCCGTAGGAAAAAAACGATTAGATACATACACTGAATTCGAGGAAATATTTATTCAAATATATTTTTCCTTTATTGATTTAATTTGCATTAACTTGGTAGAACTCCATTGTAATACGGTAAAAAAATATTTTGCTATTTTTTACCGTATTTACGTTTCCCTTCAGAAAACTTGTGCGGAATTTATACATTTTACCGTCTCAATATTAAAATTAATAATACCGTTCTTTCATTTCTGTCTATTATAAAATTTATCATTTTACACCATTGCTCCAATTTCTCAACAGTCACGATCTTGCCCCATCCCTTAGCAAGATTCCTCCCTTCCGCTTTCACCTGTAACACCCTCTCCCCGTGCCTCCGCACTTCGCCACCTCGGTTTAATTGATCCGCCATTAATTAAATTACACGCAATGTCATCCCCCGCGGAACGTGTGAGACTTTCGCAGGTCGTGACGTTACAGCCTGCGCGGAACGGGTGCTAACCAAGGTCTTATCACGCAGCATATTTTCACAGCACACAAAGTAACTTTTTTTACGTTCAAATTATTTGATCAATGACGACATATTTTATGAGATTTAAATGATTCATAAAAGCTATTTAATTAAAATAAAATAGGACTTTAAGCAACTAAGGTTTTCACTCCTTAGATCCTGATCAATTTTTCGATCACGTAATGCCGGGACTTCTATAATCAATAACGAATTGTCGGGATTCTTACAGCGTGAACTTTTTTTAAATGTAAATATTTTGTAAAAATACAAAGTGTCCATATTTAAACTAAAGTCTTCTGATTCTTATATATTATGAAATATTATTGTTCCTTTACCATTGTCTCAAAGAATAGATACAAGTGTAGCTTCTTTAGTCTATCTAGACCAGTGGAGGAGAACCTGCGGCATTTCGACTGCTGTAATGCGAACTTTTGGCTTGATCAAAATATTCACTTTGATCAAAAAACTATACGCAAGCTTTTGTAAAAAGAGCATAATCAACCCATTTTATGTTCGATAGTCGAAAAAAGGGGGGGTCGACGTTTTCTTTACTGCGGCTTTACGTTGAATCAGATAAATGAATTTGACTTTTAGAAATGAAAAGGTTCCCCACCCCTGATCTAAACTCTAGTCCCTTTACCTGTTATTGATCTTAAGCACATTTTGTTCAAAAATAATATATTTTTTGCCTTTCTCGCTAGCTGTAATGCCAAATATTTTGTTTATTAAAATTGGGTACATAAAACAAAAGTGAAATTAGGGTAAATAATCATTTCCGGGATTGGATTATTGTGAATCTCAAAATTGCAGGATTACAATAAGGGTCTAGGACTGCTTGCCTTTGTCTCATACTCTCACTAACATGTGTCTCCTTTTTTTTCATAAATATATTTCAAAATCACTTTTAAGGTGTTCACTGTCAATACTTGGTGGAATGGCATTATATTAAAAATAATAAAACATTTTTAGTACTTTTTCCACATAAAATTTATTAGATCAGGACCGGTTTCGCTCATCGCTCATCTTTTTGTCATAATAGTTTCATTTCTAAGTGGTCTTCAACTTTTTATTTATAGTTTATTTTCCTTGTATTTTACTTCAATTCTTTTGCTAGGTTGTAATACCAATTTTTTGTCATACCTTGTTTTTATCACTTAACTTTTGTATAAATATCACTGTTTTATTGTTTTTCTTATCAGTTGACAATGCTCATCATGAGCGAAACTGGTCCTGATCTAATAAATTTTATGTGGAAAAAGTACTAAAAATGTTTTATTATTTTTATTTTTATATTTCAAAATATTTTTAATAAACAATATCGTGAATTTTGTTAACCAACAAATTTTCAAAGTACCCCTACACTATATCGAAATTACTCGCTACACCTTCTTTGCGAATTTCCGAAATAATAATATCACACTCCGTATAAATTATAGTGCCCCACTTTCTGCAGATTATCTTGTGGTTTATGCTAAGCATATTAACTGCCATATTCAAAACTTCGATATGCTTTCGAGTTGTATCTCAACAGTATGTCGGTTTGGCATGAATATATTTATTATGATATATTATTATTCACTAAACTTATTCTGGCATCTATCTATCTATCCACCTGATAATTTGCATTTTCTGTACAAACAGTGTTGCTCTCTGAATGTGGTTTTTGCAACAGATATAAGTGTATACATTACAATAATCATTTCACTGGATTTTTGGGTAAAGATAATAAAATTTCAATTAAAAATCAAATTAAAAGAAAACAATGTTTTAGTCGTAGTTTATACTGTTTTCTAACTTATCGATTCAATTGCATATCGACTCTTAAATCTTTTTTTAAATCTCTTCTACATTATAATGGTAAGATACCGTTGGGTTATGATGTTACCTACCTCTCTGTGAAACTTTTGAGAAATTTCTTAACGTATTCACTGTCGATATTTGGTAGAAAGGCATTATATTAAAAAAAATAAAACATTCATTCGTACTAATTTTACGTTTATTTTATATGATCAGGAGCGGTTTTTCTCATGACAAGCATTATCAATTGATAAGAAAATACATTTATACAATGCTATTTATACTGAAGAAAGTAAAATTCTTACGGTTTAAGAAACAATTGGTGATAGTAAAATGTAAGGAATCTACAAATTAAAATATAAAATATGAATATGTGGCACTTAATTGACTATAAATAAAAAGTTTATTAATTCTTACAAATAAATGAATAATTTTTAATGTCATCAAAGAGATGTTAAGTTTATGCATTCACTTACGATAAATTCGAATGTATTTATAATTTGGGAAATTTAAACATTATAATTTATAATATAACAGTCACATTATGCAATAAAATTAATAAATAAACTACTTCTGGGTAACGCAGGAAAGTAGTATACTTTTATCAACGATCTCATGAATAATAGGTACTTTTTAGGGTGTTCACTGTCAATACTTGGTGGAAAGGCATTATATTAATAAAAACACAATAATCCTTTGTACTTCATTCCACTTTATTTAATATGTCAGGACCGGTTTCGCTCATTGCGAGCATTGTCAACTGGTAAGAAATATAATTTAACAATGCTATTTATACAAAATTGAAAAGTTATTCACAACAATTGACATTGAAAATAAATTGCCAATTACATTAAAGTGATTCTAAAATAACACAAAATTAAAATTTTCAACACATCTAACATATAATTTAAAAGTCATCCCAGATTAATAAATTCAGAATGGCGATTGAAAGTAATTACAAACATAATTAAAATTTGGGAAATTTTTGACAAAGTGATAAATGCTACATTAATAAAGTGAATATGCTTAATGATAGTTTTATGTTTTCCCCGCTTCCAAGTAGTTGGTGTGTTCATAACTTAAACAAAATCGACAGCCAGGAAGATTCTGAAAAACAAATTTTTCAAAGACCATATCAATTCTAACAAAAGAAATCTATTTATATATATTTTTTTTAATTTATATAAAAGAATAGTTAACAAAGGCTAATGCAATGGATAAAGTAACGGGGAACTAGCAAAAATTATTTGATCGTTCAAAAGATCTGAATCAGGTAAAAATTTGAATATATTTGTTAAATTATATTTCTTACCAGTTGACAATGCTCGCAATGAGCGAAACCGGTCCTGACATATTAAATAAAGTGAAATGAAGTACAAAGGATTAATGTGTTTTTATTAAAATAATAGGTACGTTTAAGTCTATATGAAGCAGTGTCTTAATAACGTACCACACGGCCGTTTTATTATATATACCTTTTTATAAGGTGATTTCACGAAAGAAAAATTGCCAGAGAAAATCAAAATTGATATATTTTCAATCGATTACAATCGCGACTTCGAGATATGAGTTATCTACGCTTCAAATACATAATCGTTTTTCAATTGAAAATATTTTTTTTTATTCATCTCTATACTTTCACAATGATTTCAGTTCACACAACTGGTCCTGATCGCTATAAATAAAATTCAAACGCAATATAAAATATCGTCTCTGACAATCTCTCAGTTTATTGGCCAATTTTGAAATGATTTATAGTGGATTAACGCACGCATGGCATATTATTAAATTTACTGCCGGAATTATTGCGACGTTTTATAAATTTATTTATGGCATTAAATTTCCATTGCGAATCGCGTATTATATGAATGTTTTATATCGAGCATCTGTTTATTTTTGAAAATTATTATCAATCACTCGCGAACGGATGTTTTTGTATAGTGCGTTCGCGAGGTTTATCGGTTCGTGCATGTCATTCCGTGTTTACGACATGAAATTTTATGGCTGCTAATGTCAGCTATATTTTTTATGATGAGTAATTCTTTGGCGTTTTTTTTTTTAGAATCCTGGTGTAGATAGAAAATGTCTATACTCCAAACGGGTTTCTTGGTTTTACAACTAGATTTTAATCTTGGGCTAGTATTTAAAAAAAATACTCACTACAGACAATGGTCGCCATGAGCGAAACCAGACCTGATCTCGATACATGAAAGTGAAAATTTAGTACAACGGAATATTGTTTTTTTTTCTTTATGAACATAGCTTCAGTTCATGCATTTGTGGTACATATACCAACTATCAGAGGGTAAAACAATAAAATTTAAGGCCGTTCAAAACAAATGTCTAGAATATGTAACTTTATGGTCATAAGAATAGACCCGCAATTGGCGTGACAAGTATTTCGTTTATGTGATCCATTTGCATTGATCGCCTGATTTTTCCGCCGGAATTTTTACTGTATTCATGCTTATTATTTCTCAGTAAAAAAATATTGTTAATTAATAAGTTGTTAAAAATTAATATTATAATTATCGTTACTTTATCTAGAGAACCCGCAACTTAACTTTTATCTTATTATAAAATTTAAAATTATGTAACATAAAAAATATATCTTAAAATACTATTTTTAAATAAAATTTACCCTAACGCCATCGTATTTAATCAAATTTTTCTGAAAACACGATTGCTAAACTTCTTTAACATTTAATATAATATTGTTTTCAAGTGGGTTTATTTTTCGCGAAAAAAAAAATTTTTATTCAGGTATCATAAAGTTCGAAATCACTTTTCAGAACTCTTCAAGATCTCAATTATTATTTACAAGTCAATTTTCAAAAGTTTCAAAAAGTTTTTCAGGGAATTCCTGTATTTTGTTTGTGAAGTTTTACATGCTTTGAGTTTTAACGTCCCGGGTCTTGATTTTATGTGGTGTTTCGACATTATTATAAGGGATCTTACATTTTCTGAGAAATATATGTTCCACTTGAAATAAATCAAAAAAGTATTTGACGGAGTTTACGTTTATGTAAAATAAACTATTTACAAATATTAACATGTCTGTGAACTTTAAGAGTTATAATTTATATGGAAAATTTGTTTCATTTTTTTTTATTTTTTTTTATTCGATAAACTATTTATTTTTTTTCCTTTTTGCATCACACCAAGGATGATATCTACTAAATGATACAGTTAAGATTTTTTTTTATAACAATTTGATAGTCAAAAATAAATAATATTTAAAAATATATAGATATTATAAAGGTTAATTAAATAAAATTTGTATTACTATAATTATTCACAGTAAAATTTCTATATAATCTGATATTATAATACTGAGTAAATAACATAAATGTCACTTGAGAAAAATCATATTACTGATTTTTTAAAGGTTATCGCATACATACATACATTCACATATGGATTGTTTAACAAATAATTCCATACAAATAGTAATGTCCTTGACTTTAATGATGATCTTTCTTACTCAGCTCAAAAATAAGTTCGTGTTTGAATTGCCCTGCCTTACCGTAAATAAATTATTTTGCAGTAACAAGTTATACTCAATAACCATCGATATGTACTTTTTTTATATAATATTATATTTTGTTACGTTTAGGTTTGAAATATTTAAAACATATAATGTTATTGATTTAAAAAATCTTTCAATTCTGACCATTTTATCTCGTTTTTTTTTTACAAAGATCGGAACCAGTTGACAATGCTGGTGTCGAGTTTACCAACAGTAATTGATTGTCAACACAAATTCTAAATGTCTATTCTATGTCTAAATTAAAGACTGATAATCATTACTTTTTCATTATATTGTCAGAATTTTCCATTTAATAATGATTATTTAAGAATTACCATTGAATTTATAATAGGTACATTTGTTACTTATTTGTTTTTATTTTCTATTGCAATATCAATGTTTTTACACACTATAACATGTCGTACTTAATTTTGCATCAATAGCTCGGTATCGATTTATATTTTTATCATTTGATAATTACTATCAAATGAGGAAAACCGGTTCTTTTATTTAATACGATAATTATGTATTCAAAATCGAAATGCTCCCTTTCCTCACGTTCGATATTATTACCTAACAAAACTCGTTTAGATTTGCTAGTGAAATTCGTATTTAATTTGCTATTTTTTTTGTTAAAATTTAACCATTATTGAGGAACAAAATAATTCTACCCCATACCATGCTAACAGCATAAAGCAGGCATCGACGAAATACCGAAGAAACCACGTGGCTAAGTTTTCCGCCGAGAGATCAAAGCGAAGTTTTTCCAATCAAATCAAAGTTGAATATATTGTGTGCGCGCAGGCCTGCGTCCCCTCCCCAAGAAAACTTTCTTTTTTTTTCATATTTGAATGCAAATTCGGCAGCGTTTATGAATGCTAACATCCGAACCGATAGCTAGCTATTTCACTTTGGCTCTGATCTCGGAACGCGAAGGAAACTTTGCGTGAAATCGATAGGCACTAAGTTTTCAACTTTAGATTACGTTAAGAGTCTACCTATTGTCTTATGATTTCCTGGTCGTACCAAGTAACGATTCATTTAATTTAAGGGCATTGCCCTTAAATTTAAAGCTTTACTGTTTCAATATAATAGGGTAAAAATAGCAACGTATTTAGTTGTTTTTTGACGTGATAAGAGGCTGGTTAGTCCGTTCTCTTATCTCCGTGTTCCTGACAAAGTCAGACCATTTCACCCCTAGCATTCGTCGCAGGCATCTGTTTTCGAAGCACAGTATACGGTTACTCTGCGCTTTCGTAAGGTGCCATGATTCGCAACCGTAAAGCAGCACTGTTAAGATACATGCGTTGAATAGGAGGCACTTGGTTCTGACCGAGTACAACCGTGAGTCCCAGACTTTCCGCATTGAGTTAAAGGTTGCTCCAGCTATCCCTAATCGGATCGCGAGCTCTTTACACGGATTGCCATCTCCCGTGATGACTATCCACAGGATGTACTCGGCGGAGTTACGGGACGCTGGGATGACCTGGGAGGAGGCGAGGAGACTGGCTGGAGACAGAGAATTGTGGAGGAGCTTCGTGGTGACCATATGCTCCGTATAGGGAGCGGATATGGATTAAAAAAAAAAAAAAAAATTAGTTGTACAGTTTTTATATTTATTAGTTGATTTTGTTTTTCGACATCATCATAACTATGATTAAACTTACATTTTTTTCAGCTATTTATTCTGACTCCGAAGAGATACACAATGTATAATGTTATTCACTTTAACATCCTAATTCAAATTACAATTATAGTACAGCGGAACTCCCAATTACACTACCCCGAATTACGCGCTGGCTTGAAATATTCGCCTCGAATCCCCCAATTGCACGGTCGCATTCGGTCGTCTGTGCCGCGCATACAGTCAAATGTTGGCTAGCGTCTGTGTATTCAACACGTGCCAGGCTATACACGTATAGCGGAGGACACTATGTGTGAAATTTTGGCGTGCATTTTATCACTTGGTAACTAAATATTTCGTCAATGTTTATTTTTTTTAAAACTAAGGGACATGTTAGTTTTGCATTTTTTGCGGAAAAAACTAAATTCTTAATTTTGTATGAGATTCACACCCCCAATTAAACTTCCCCGAATAACACTGCCCCGACTTTAGTGTAAAAGGGGGTTTTACTGTATTACACTTATTAAATATTACTCTAGTGATTTGAAGAACGATAAGCAATCTGGGGTTTTTCAACTTTACTGTTTAATTTATTTATATGTATATACATATTACTTGTGATCACTGTCAATTATTGATAGAAAGGTATTATATAAAAAAACTTTTTTTTACTAATTCGACTATTTTTATTTAAATATGATCAGTTGGTTATGATTTTCGAAAGAAAAACTGGTCCATATATCTTTTTTTATTCCACGTGCGCTCCTAATGTGGAGCATATGGCATCCTAATCGAGGTGTCTTAACAGAAGTTTTTCTCTAAAACTTATTATTACCAGTTGTTCAACCTAAAAAAAGAGTATAAAGATCAAAGTATATAGCTAATCGCTCTCATTACGCTCTGTTATTTTTAGAATTGGAAGTCTTTAACATCACAAACTACCATGACTTAAAACAAAAATTGTCATGAAAAGTCGATTGAAAAAAATGCTGTTCATACTGAGACTAAAAAATTATTAACGTGCTTATTTTATCAAATAAATGAATCCTAGGATTCCTAGGTGACATCGATAAGTAGACATTTTAAAAAATTCTATGTTCGACATTCAAAGTAACAGAACCTTCAAAATGAAACAAACTCAAGTATACAATATTTATTTAGACGCTGAAACAGAGACTTCTTTTTTTAGACAGTATATTTAGATAATTCTTTTGAGTTCAGAAATAAATTTAAAAATCCATTATCCAAAACAAACACCCTCGAGATAAAATTAATCTCCGTTCAAAATTTTATCCATCTTAAATAATAATCCGGAATTGTGATTGCGCGGCATCAAAACTCTCATTGTAAATCTTTTCTTATTCCTTTGAAAGCATTTTATTATATTATATTAGGGAGCAGCAAAGCGTTATTATATTCTCGACTCTTATTATGGAATATTAGTCTAATTGAAGCTAACAGAATCTTAGCGAAGTAGATGAGAATGCTTTTTCCATTTTGCATTTTCTCTTTAAGCCACTAAGTCTGTGGATAGAATCAGTATTATCAGAAACAAACAAGATTAGTATAGTAGTTACTTGAGAAAAAAAATACTTTTATATAAAACATTTCAATGTAAAAACACGCTCAAACATTCAATTCAACTATACTGTTATATTGAAATTTACTTTCATAAATTCTGTTGTACATACATAAATCAACAGTTATTCCGGCATACCGCTATTTTCCGCCGAGTATTATCTTTGTATATGATTATTAAAATTAAAACGAATGACGGTTTTAACACTACGATGTAATGATAATATGGGTTCATTAGAGGTGAAGTGATCAAGTTGTATTTTAGAAGAAAAAAATGTTAGACGCATTGTTATATTCTATTTGTCTTAAAGCAGTGGTTTCCAACCTTTATGTTACTGCGCCTCCTTTTGAAGAAAAAATATCATCGCGCCTCCCCATTCTATATTTCATATAGTAATAAAGACATGTTTTAAAGAATGAATACATAGTTTGGACTCTTCGCGCCCCCCTTTGCAATAGCCTACGCCTCTCCAGGGAGGCGCGCCTCCCAAGTTGGAAATCGCTGTCTTAAAGTATCGTAAAATTGAAGTAACCTGAGTTAATTAATACACATTGCAATAGTGTTATAAAATTACATTAAACATCGAAAGTGCGTTAGCTTATTCAGTAGTTGACAATTTTAATTTTTCAAAATGGAAATACCGCAAATCATATTCAGTGACGTTTATGTTTAGTGGTAAAGTGGTCAACGTCGTTGGTTTCCGTCACGGATCTCACGGGTTCAAATCCCAATACGAACAGTATTTTTGCAGTCGATTTATCTATTTTTGTATAGTAGGCATGGGTGTTTGTGTCGTTTTAAAATTCCATCTCACATTTCCAATCCTTAAATGGCGGGGTGTAGCAAGAGCGATTAGTTTTCCACTAGTAACTTGTAACTTGACATATTTTTCAATCTCTTTGTTGATTAACAAGCAGTTCTCAGAGATAATCTTATGTTGTTCTCTTTTGTTATATGCTCCGCATTGGAAGCACACATGAATTTTTAAAAAAATGGATTTAATATGAAAATCTAGGAAACTTTTACTATACCTCTGCTTTCAGAATGTTTTTCTAAATTTCGGACAATACCTGCTATTCCCTCGAACATTCCAATCCGTTCTACTGGAAATGTTGCCATTTTTCCTTCGGTTAGTAATTGGCACTTCCTTTTTCCCCGCTTTATTCTGGCAACATTTGGCCGAAAGTGTCTTACAACAGTCTGTTTGGATAATGAGCAAGGCTCTCTTTTCTAATAAGGGATTCAAGTCTAGCGAGAATGGATTCCCCGCCACGCTGATGTATCAAAAGAGTTCGGGTGTGCCCCGGAGCTTTTTTCTTTCCGTCATTATTCGAACGTTATATACTACCGGATACTACTTCCCTGTTCTTCTGAATAAACCATCAACTGATTATGTTTTTTATCGTGGTCGCTTCTGATAAAAAGCATTTGAAATTACACCCTGCTCTGTGACAGTAAAAAACGTTTATCAACATTTTTTATCGAAGGAATGTTTAATTTTCTTCACGCGTATCATTGACTGACGTTCTTTATTAGTCTGGATATCAGTCATATATACTCCTAATTGACCATTTTATTTAAAAGAAGTATAATATATGATATATTTTTTTTTCATTCAATCTCTTAATTCGGAATATATAATGAATTAAAAAAATTGCTAGTAAAAAGCTAAAAGTAGTCTCGAACAATTAGACGACAGCTTAACAGAACTCACGAATTTTAGCCCTGTTTTATTTTAATATAAAATATGAACTTCCAAAAAGTTACCGCCGAATCCATCGAAACTGTTTTATTTTATTTATTGAATATAAGCTGATATTGAAAAATACGATGTCCAGTCATGATCATACTTTTATATAAAGGAATAAACTCTTCAATAAGTGTGCTATTTTCGTTAACATACATTTTTTTTCTTCCATGTATAAAATATTTCGAATATTAGTGTTTGATGGAAGTTAGTGTACAATTTAAATCATTAAAATTTTGTTATTTTCCATACGTTTTGTCACTAACGACACAGGTATCACATTTAAGCATTTTCAGGCATTCAAGTACACGGAAGAATTTGCACTGACGCTTAGTAAAAAGTTGAATACATTTTTATTAATCTATGTCCGCTCCAAATGTAGATAATATGACCTCTAGGATACGGCTAGGACATGATTAGTGGTTAACTAATCGCTCTTGATATGCCTTGTTATTAAAAATAGGGTGGGTTTGAAGGGTACAGGACATCACATAGATCCATACCATCGAACAAAAAAATATAAATCAATTTCATAAAAACTGTTCCTTCTGGGATTTGTACTTTTTGATGCCAACGGCGTTGACCACGCAATCATGCAGTCGATAAAGTATACATATTAGAATAGAATTTATAATCACTTATTTAAAATCTTATAATGGCGACCTGGATTGAGTGTACCGATGTTTTGATTTGTATTACATGTAATTAAATTAACGTTGAATCATTCAAATTGTATTAATTGCGGTTTAACAAAATTGACTACATGTACTTTAATTTTATTTGTTGTTTTTTTTTATTTATTTTTTAATGAATTACTTTGTATACTTATATTAATATTCTTTTCTTTAACAATGTAGTTGTGGAACGGAACAACGGAACATTGTTTTCAACTTAAATGCCGTGAATTATTATTTTCAGAAATAACTGCTTGCTTCGATGTTTATTCATAATACATAGCTGTCTACATTGTTTTCTGTCTACGTATTGAATACACAACAGGTTAAAAAACACTTGACCTAAAAAAACTCTTTTTTCCGTTTGCCCTTTCGCCAAATTGGCATTCTTTTGTTTGAATTCGCTGGCGGGCATCATTATTTTCCTCTTTGAATCAACCCCCCTGTTTATTTTTCATTTTGATATTTTTTGCAAGAAACCAATAGGCTTTTTACACTTGGAGTATAGGTGAATATTTGACATTTACTCAAAATCGATCATTATAATACTTTTTATATTATTTCTCGAAGCTTTTTTAAAGCTTTGAGTAAGCGTCCCATGTTGCGACATTTAGCACCATTATATGCGTGTTTCATTACTTTTAATATTATGGTCATTATTAATTTTCAATGACATTGTTCTTGTAGTTAAATTATACAGTTAAATTAAATTTCTATTTTACTAATTACAAAATATCGTTCATCTGAAATTAATATAAAATTAGAACAGAAAAAAATAATAAGGTTAAAACAGATAGTATTTATTTTTACTTGAGTAAAAACGATCCTGACTACATATAAATATAAATTTTAACTCATTTAGGGCTACTGTGCTCTCGAGTTTGAATCCCAGTACGTTTATACAAATTGTTTTTTACATACTGAATTGAAAACACGAATGTTAACTTTATTATTTATTTTCTCAATATCTTCTTTAGCAATGTTTCTTGCTTATTTAAAAAAATTCTAAGATCCTTTTTATATTATTTCGTAACATAGTAGGTACGTACTTTTTATGTATGAAAATTATTTAAAACGAAATTATATTTTGCATTATCATCGAATAATTATTTTAGTACTTACTTCGTCAGCATTTATTTGGTAAAGCTCCATTATAATAAGGCTAAAATATATCGAAGTAGTAAGCCAAAATAACTATTTCTAAGTAATAATTGTATAACTAAAATATATATTAATATTTTTCACCTTACTAAGGTAAAAATTGAGGTAGCTTCTTTGTAAATTTTTTTTTTTTTTTATAATACTTAATATTCTTGAATAATCCTGGCAATCAAAACATATTAACGACCCACTCACTTTACTCAATAAAAAGAAATAATCTTTTTTTAAATTTATTTTTTGCTTATTTTTTTTTAATAAGAGGCTCACTCGCAGAACTTCGATAGTAAACAGAATACGTAATTCGAAAAACATTAAATTTGCCCCTCGTTAATTCGAAGTTTCGAATCCTTCGTGTAATGTAAAGGTCCACCGCTTTATATTTCCGGTCTTTATTTATTTACGGCGCCCTGGAGGAAAGGCGCTCTGTGCGATGATGGGGCCGAGCGAGTTGAAATTTTCACTGAGCCCTGGCCTGAATAATTAATCTGCCCGCCGGATAAAGGTTAAACGGAAAACTCCGGAAATTATGATAGATTCCTAGCCACAGAAACATATTACGACCACCGATAAATAAGAAAGTAATAAATTAAACTATTCTTCTACTATAATTGGATAGTTAAAATCTCTCTTTTGCAACTTAAATATATGTTTAAGGTTTAATTTATGAATGTTAAAAAATACTTTTAAAGTTATAATTTTCGGTTAATCGATAGTCTATAGAAATTTCAAATTGAAAAGTCTTATTTTGATACAGAAACTAACTATTTTAAAGTTTGACTAGTGTTTTTTTTTGTGTCATCGTGGCGGGATGGTATATAAGTCTAGAGATGGCTTTATAAACAGTTTTTCTTACTGCATATGTATATCCCTTGTATTAAAATTTTGTATATCTGGTTCTATATAAGCCTGAAATATTGCGTTTATAAACGAAATTTAATTTAAATTAAATCGTGTGTTAACGCTTTCATCAAAGCCTCAGTATATTCGAAACGTCAAAGTTTTCCAGTTGGTCTTAATAAAATCGTGGTTGCACTGAAACAAATGGAAAACTGAATTACAAATATTTAAATTTACATATATTATTTTTTTGGTAATCTGTCAGTTATGATGAAATCAATTTCATGAAGTTAATTTCATAGTTCCGTTAATAAAAACAATAATCCTTTGTACTTCATTCCACTTTATTTAATATGTCAGGACCGGTTTCGCTCATTGCGAGCATTGTCAACTGATAAGAAATATAATTTAACAATGCTATTTATACAAAATTGAAAAGTTATACACAACAGTTGGCATTGAAAATGACATATTAAATAAAGTGGAATGAAGTACAAAGGATTATTGTTTTTATTAATATAATGCCTTTCCACCAAGTATTGACAGTGAACACCCTAAAAGTGTTCATAGTTCCGTTTTTCGAAATAATATTGCAGTGTTACTAGCTTGAATTCTGTCATTATCGTTAGAAAGTTTTTAATTCGTGGAAATGGGTAATGCCATGAATTTGTATTCTGCAGTGTTTTTTGTTAAATACTGTGTGATAATATATTCTGATTCAATTGATTTTTCACTAATATCTATCGTATAAGCACCTTGCATGGATCTCATTATCCACATAATAGACAGTGCGTTCAACGTTCTGTCTGCCACCACTCGCCACGTATTTACAGCCCTTACTGAATTGTCACGTTACATCGCTTTCAAATAATTTATCTGCAGTAGTTTTTGAGTAGTTATGAAAAATCTTAATACTGCTGTAGTAAATACAGATTTTACTTTGAAATCTTCCTTAAGTTGAGATCTACTCGCTATACATATATATATGACGTTTAAATATTAAAGAAGTAAAGAATTAATTTAAGATTTCGACTGAAGGTGCATGGTGGGATTTTGTTCATTCACCCAAGTTTTGTCACTTACTTACATCTTCAGGCATTAGGTTGCACGGATGAACTTGTCAGTTCAATTGAATCCGGTTACTTAAACGTCTGAAGATGCCGATGGGCGAAATTAGGTCGTTAGTGACAAAACTTGAGTCTATGTACAGCATTTGAACATATTTAATTTTATTGTTAATTAAGACGGAATCACTCTTTTATTAAAAACATTTCTAACGAAGGTCTGATTCTGAAATAGCTACCATCAAATGTAAAAATATTGATTTACGCATAACTAAATATATTGATATTTTATTTAACATTTCTTGTACATTTAGATGCTAGAAAAACATAAATAGGGAAAAATTAAAATCCTTATTTCATAAGTGAAACCTTAAAAATTCTTGACTCATTTTTTATAATTTCTTTATATGTATCATTTTTGTAAAAAAAAATATATTAATAACGTGTTTTCTATTTACATAAAATTCTATTAAAATGATATAAATGACATTTTAAGAAGAAAGAAGAATTTTTTTCGAGTACATTTATCAAAGACCTAAAAAGATCAGAGAATTTTTTCAAATTAATTTTAAGGCGAAATACGGAATTACAATATTTCATGTTTTACACAGTACGAAAAATAAATAACACACCTACTCACGAGTGTTCCCGTCTTTGAAAAAATCTCGTATTGAAGTAAATTACTTTTGCTTTGCGCTATGGATTCGTCAGAAATATACGGAAGTTTAATTTCCTTAGTTAATTTGCAGAGCGAAGTTTTAAAATTAAATTTTAATAAAATTGTATAAGTAATGAGAGAAATTCATAAGTTCAAAAACGCTCTGCTCGGCGATTAAGTAAATAAATTAATGTACCCAACGTAAAAAAAAAACTCGAATAGAATAATCGTAAAAAAATGTATTACAGTGACAAGTGATGAGAAATGCTAGAAAGCAATTGGGACTCATAAAATTTCTGGAATATTCTTGAAATATGGATATTTTTTGTATTATAGTAGAAATGTTACAGGCATCTAAACTCGTTTTTATACGTTTAAATACGGAAGCAAACCAGCTCTCTGTAATTGTAAAAAAAATGAATATTCTGTTCATCCAAACACAACATCATAATTTAAAAACACTTATCTTTTTCGAGAGATCGTTAACTTTGCTACTGTTTTTACAACAGCAAAAAAATACCATAAATTAACCTCCGAATCCATATAATGATTTAATAGGTTTTTTTTTAATTTCTATATGGATCATGTACAACTTATAATATTATAAAAAATATTACATCACAATTGCTTTCGATTTTTTTTATAAATTTATTAGAAAACACTCAATTATCTTTTTATACAAGGAATATGTTCCATGCAATACAGCAGTGAAAAAAGTGGAGTGAATTAAAGAAAGGTTTTATTGCATTTGAAGTATTTTTTTTCTGATTTTGCTTTATTACTGTTTACATTATTTTAAAAAAATATATCAGAAAGTTACCTCTGAATTCCTTTTATAGAAGGTATTTGTTGTTTGAAATTTATCATGCATTAAAATTGAATTACAAATATAAACACAAAGTTACTTTGTTTTGATTAATTCTTCAACCAAATTACACACCCTAAATAAACGACCCGATATATTTTACAGTATTAAAGGGATAAATCGATGTATAAGTTTGCTTTTTTTTTTGTTTTCAGCTTTATTATAAAACCGTTCCATGAAAATACTTTTCATCCACTACCACTACATATAAATCCTTTCCGTTAGAATTCTTCGAAATCACGGTTAGCGAATTTTCCCCGAATCGAAAAGGCTAGCGGGGAGTTAATAAATTTTCACTGCCGTCGAATAACTTTTTTCTAGAGTGGCTTACATACCTCCGACTGGCACTAACCATTTAACGTACCCCCGGCGCGAAAAAAAATATATATAAAATTTCAGCGAATTTTCAAAAAGAGAGGCGAAAGATTTCCTTTCAGCCAGAACGTTATGGAATAACATATTTTTGAGAATAGCGGCGTTACAACAAAGTGTCTAGGAATAGGGGCGACGGGGGAAAGCGCGGCATGTTATGACGTAATAAATTATTAACGAACGCCCGCTAGGCTGTCGGCGCGACCGGGACGTACCACACCACCCCGCTATACCCTGGCACACATACTTACGTCTGTGCTCACGAACACTTACGCAAAAGCACGGTGATCCTGAAATGTCTTTATCTACAATTTAATGGTCGGATAATGACTTAATGCAGAATTGAATGGTTTTAATTTTAACTTTATCCGCTCCCAATGTGAAACATATGTATGCATATAATTCTAACAGAGCTTATCTCAACAGAAGATGTTTATGAGAGATGTTTTAATCAGTTGCTAAAAATTGTCTTTTTGAAACACTGATTATAGTGATGGTATGTAGCCGAATGGTTCACACTCGTTATTTCTACTAATTTTCAGTTTCCACGTGTCAGTATTCTCGGCACAAGTTGGTTTCCCACCACCACGTTTAATGGCCGCTTTCTACAACGATATCGAAAAAAAAGGAGTCTACCCCTCACATTTATGGCCCGAGCAGAACTGCACGGGACTGATTTTTAACCATGCTTAAGTATGCCTAAAAAAGAAAATAATATTTACATATAATCTTGTTTCTTCCTTGACTTGACGATCGCACCACATTGGAAAAAAACTGAATCGCATTGGAATTATCACTACTTTCCATTGTAAAGCCCTGGACATGTATTACAAATATATCATTATCTACGAGCTTATTTAAAAAAAAAATGCATATAACGGCTTCTGTCGTGCGTCTTTTACCTATTTTTTAAAAATCCGGCGCAAATTTGATAAAAATACGTTAAAAAGTATTCACAACTAAATTACCATTGATAACGTTTGTTTTTAACGTCAAAACACAGGCTGTACATCACGGTTATATGATTTTAAAACATTTTTTAGTGTTATGTAAATCCGTGTTATCCGAGCTTTGAATTTTGTACAAAATTTTAGTGTATGTTAGGTACAAAATAAAGTTAAATTTTATAACTTTTAAGGTGTCAAATGTCGGTGTAAATGCATTATATTTAACAACAACAAAAAAACAAGAGCATTTTAAATGAAAACCAATGAGCAAAACCGATCCTGATTATGTTAAATATATTTTAAACTAGTACAAAATATTTCTGACTTTATTTTTTTCAATAAATAAGAACACGTTGTGGATAACAAAACATCGATTATTCTTGATCATTCTCTTACGGTTCATATTTTTTTCTATTTCATTTTAATTTTCATCACCATACTTGGGGTATATTTTTTAAAAACTTCTAAATTAGCAGTTGCCTACATTAACCGTATCATGGTGAATCGCCAAGCATTTTTGTAAACCCATGTATCAATTATATATAAATGAAACAAATGGTATCAATTATATCGACTGTGGAAAGGAAAAAGGACGTTACCCTCAATTTTCCAAAACAGCTTTTTTTTCGATAATCACAATGTATACAACTTGACACACATTATATCAAAAGGATGGAAGCTGAACATGCCGAATAAGTATCTAAATTTATCTTTTAAGTTTGAAAAAGATGACCTTGTAAAAAACCAAGAAAAAAAAACTGAAATAATGGTTTTTCCGAGACAATTTCTTAAATTAATATTAGATTATGTCAATTAAACACCAGCTTAGAAGTATCCGTGCACTTCAAGGTTGTGTATAATTCATAATTTGCATATGTCACAAAATCATCAAAACACGTATTTTGCGCCTCCTGTAAAATTTGATATGAGTTGGTTACGTCCTTTTTCCTTTCCACAGCCGATTTGGTATGAACAAACCTGGTATCAAATATATATAAATAAATCGCCCGCTGTAGTCTAGTTGGTTAGAGCTTGCTCTACCGATCAGGTGGGTCTGGGTTCGAATCCCGGCAAAGTCAATGTCAAATTGGATTTTTTTCAATTTTAATTTGAGATCTAAGACATAGATGTTTGTGAAGTCAATTCTCCTTGAGTTAATCTCATGTGATTTCCAAAAATTCTCATCGAGTATATCTCGTATGATCTTTCAACTTCAAAATATTTGACGCATTGGCGTAAGCTCTAATGTCATTTTTTTTAATTAAAAAAAAAAACAAATGATGGTCTGACCGGGAGAGAAGTTCATACCAAACATGTTATATTATGTAAAAATCTTAATTTGTCATCCACCTTACCGAGAATCAAACCCAGACCCGCGTGAATGGTAGAGGTAAGCCGTCACTAACTAGGCCACAGCGAGCGATCGTTATACGAGACCAGATTGCACTATAATTGACGATATATCTTGAGTTTTTGTGACCACCCTTCTTTCACGGATATCTTTACAGATACATTTATAGTGAATTCGGTGTAGCCAGAGAGAAGTGGAAAGCTTGTGTAATTTGACAATTTTCTATGAGAATACGTATGATGAACGATTATTGAAATAATAATAATTTGAGAGTTTGGTGTGGAAACTAATTAATGCTTCCATCAATTTTCTCAGAACTTTAGGGTCGTTATTACCTTAGTTTTCTATTGTCGAACTTGGGTGGATTTTTGGAGATATATTAATTCATTTGAGTATTAGTCGGGAAAATCTACAGTAAAAGAGATTTTTTTCTGCCGTTCAAAGCAGTGGCCGACTTTTTCTGAAAAAAAATCTTTCGTCTTTTTGAACACTCTTATGCGGAGAAGGGTAGGCTTGAAACCTTATTCAAATAAAACGATTTCAATTCTCTGCAAAACCGATTGAATTCTATCCATGTATAATTACTTTATTAGATTATGTTGGGTTCAAGGGACAGCTGTCAACGTTGATGGCTTCCGAAGCGGATCTCACGGGTTCAAGTCCCAGTACGAACAGCATTTTCCATTGAACTCGTATAAAGAAAAGCAAACTGAGTCAAATTTGAATTATTTTTTTGCGTTCGATAAAAGTTTGATCATATTATTGATTCGAAATACATTTAAAAAATAAAACACTCATTTTCAATAATTCCACGTTTTTTTTACATGATCAGCACCGGTTTCGCTCATGGCGAGTATTGTTAACTGGTCATATCAAATAAAAAAAGAATTAACACAAAAGTGTGTTTTTTTTCATGCCTTTTCAGCAAGTATTGACAGTGAACTCTTTAAAAATGAACGAGATACATTATAGGCTGTAAAGAAAAGTAGAAAAAAAAACTCGTAGTTTCTCACGTCGATATGACAAAGTTTCAAAAACTCTGCACTGTAGAGGCAGTCGGGGCAAACGAAACCAGCCATTCACGTCGAGTACATAATTCACAATTCACAACTCAGCGTGTACGTAGAAATTTGGTTAGAGGCAAGTGCGCACATTATCAATTCAAAGAGCCGAAGAAAATTGTTAGGTGCGAGGTGTCAACCGGAATCGTGTGTGGTTAAAAGCCTACACGGCGCGGGGAGGTGGGGGCGAAACGCCGAAATGAAGGACGGGGGAGAAAATTATTATTTGTTACTCGAAAACTTTACTTGTGATATCGCCCGAGACAACTGACGTGAAGTGACAAGGGTATGTTTTTACGCTCTTATTTTTTTATGTGTTGGAATAAACATTTTTATTTTTACTTATTAGAATTATTTTTTTTGAGACAATGTCATTTTTATCGTATATGTTTATGAAAAAAAAGATAGTGTGTAGATCATTATGGATTAATTGCTAATCGTTTACTTTAGTAATGTAAAGTGTAAGACAAAGACAATTAAATTTGTTTTTAAATTAAAGTTTTAACTAAATAATAACGGTCACGTTACGTTTCGATATTTAAAAATTGGAAGAGCGGCAGAGAATATTTATTCGACACAAACATCCATACTTTTGAACCGTAATCTTGATTGAATATATGCTGCTCTTACTGGACTCAAACCCGTGAGATTCCTACATCTCTGTAATTTTTTACATAATTGCCATGGTTTATACTTTAAATTTGAATCGTTCAAACTATGTACATTCTCACAAATTTTGTCACTAACGACCCAGGTTTCGCCTTTCGGCATCTTCAGGCATTCAAGTGCACGGATGAACTTGAACTGACGCTTAGCAAATAAAAGTTTCGTGCTTATATAAGATACAAATGCATCACTGAGTCCAAAGCCATTGCTGGCGAAAAGGATGAGCTCATGGGAATGGCAACAGATTTGTGTAGTGAGCAGTTTCAAGAATTATATAATCTGTTTGTCGGCAAAGGTTTTATGATTATATGATTTTATGGTTATATAGGGTATAGAAGAGGAGATGTGGGAAAATTTGTTATTTCGTTTAAAATCGGAAGACTTTGCAACTGTGCTTTATTGATTTCTAAAATTTCTTGGAAAAAGAGCTTATGACTGTCCGTATTTGGGTGTAACATTTTTATCCCTTGTTCCTGATTGAACACGTGTCCTTCCGAAATTAAGTGATTAGCAAAAGTAGACGTGTCTTTTTTCAATCTAAAGGCTGCCATATGTTCTAAAACTCGGATGTTCAATGTTCTTTCTGTTTTGCCGATATAAAACTTTGTACAACAAGAGCATTGCAATCTATAAATCCCGGATTTATTTAAGTAATGTATTTTATCTTTATTATTAATTAATAATTTGCCTAAAGAGTTTTTACAGTAAAAAGCAGGTCTAACACTATCAGCTAGTTGTTTTTTGCCTCAGTGATGCATTTGTATCTTATATAAGCACGAAACTTTTATTTGCTAAGCGTCAGTTCAAGTTCATCCGTGCACTTGAATGCCTGAAGATGCCGAAAGGCGAAACCTGGGTCGTTAGTGACAAAATTTGTGAGAATGTACATAGTTTGAACGATTCAAATTTAATATTGAAATTCCACCAAGCACCTTCAGTCGAAATCTTAAATTATAGTTTATACTTTAGTTTCATTTTTATTGTTTAAATTTGCATTTAATCGGGAGACCTCCATTATAATAAGTAAGTATTTTGCTGCGAGAATAGAATAAGTTGATTGAAAACTTTTTCTGTTTCAAGTCATCTTCTGAACTTTATTTAAACCTTATTAAGCTTGGCCATACAAAGATAATATATTGTGTATCTCTTCTGAGCCATATCAGAAGAGATACACAATATATTATCTTCTCATGTTTGTTTTTCAATGTTCTAAGTCAGTATCGAAAAACTAAATTGTTTTATATTTAAACATAGTTTTTACGATGGCCTTAAGCCGAAATAACTATCAACTGATAAATATAATTCTTGTGGAACTAAACAATTTCTTACTTTTACGTCATTCACATTTTTATTGCAGAAAAATTACTTTCTTCGCTATTGCAATTTGATACAAATAAAAGTATCAGGGTGGCAGAGATACTACGCGGCAGTTTTATATTACGAGATTGATAATAAAATTTACGATTTCGTATTTACTTGGCGTAAAAGTTATCCAGACTCAAATTTCGACTCAGGCATTTTTCATACCAGGATAACATAACAATGTAATGTGTGCCATTGACATGCGGAGCCTAAATATAGGACGATTTCCTTAGTAACGCGATCTTCTCAAGCACACCTTGTCATACTTTTATTGATCGATGACGCTTTATGTTTGCCTGTTACTCTGAACGTTCTATTGCAAATCTTTTGTTAGGGATTCCTTTATTGTATGAAATAAAAATATTCTCTTTCATTAAATGTATTATCCATTTTAAAGTATATATTGTATGCATCATTTTACTTCAAAAATATTATATGACGCTAAATAACACTATTTGATAGCTTACGTCTTCCTTAATCGTGACTATTGATGTTATTACAATTTCAATATGTTTTCATAAATTAATGTCGCCATTACAATTATGAATAAATATTTTTTTTATGAAACAGCCAGTCTGAAATATTCGCTTCTTTGGATAACCTCATTAATTTCTTCTACTTATATTTTGTCTGGTATTTGTGAAGCAATCAATTTAATCTTTACATTATACGTTCTACCAAACACCGTGTAAAAAATCATAGAATACGTAAAAAAAATGAATATTGATTCTTTAAATTAATAAAACCGTGTTATTTTAAATGCATTGTATTATAGAAATTCGTGTTAAAATATAGTTACGAAGACCCAATAGTTAAAATACAAAAAATATTATTCATAATATGTATTTGAATTAATAAAAAATAATACATTTCATCACTATTCCGGCACGTGTATGAGGAACTGGACGCTTATTGCTTTAATCGATAAAAATGTTACTAACGTCTAAAGTTTTAGAATCTAATTTATTTTATTTAATTAATTAACGTTGCATAAGATTGGAAAACTGTTTGTTATTATCGTCTCGTGATGTTGAATTTCTTGTTATTAGGAAATTTGTTTTTTTTTGTTCCTGGAATCGTGCTAGAATAATTTGTGTAAAAATATAGTACTCACTAATTTTAAAAGATCTCGTTATTTCAAAGCCGTGTATAAAAAGAGTTTTGTTTACTACTTAGAAACCCCAGTTTATTAAAAATCCATTCTTATTTAAATATTCAATCATGAATAGGCTTGAATATCGTGTTTATTAATCAACCATCGACTGATCATCAATTGATTACTTTTCTTGTTGAACATAACACTATTCAATGTTCAATATTAATAAAACGCTAAAAGTTTGAAAGCTCTCACCGTTTGCATTTGCTGTATGAACAAAAGCTCCCCGTGATAGATTTTCGTTTTTTGATTAATTGCTTCATTATTTTACGGAGAAAATTGCGAAATTCTCTCACCGAAACTCAAAATGAAAGATCCTACCCCCAAACCCCCCATCCCCCAATGCCTACTCATTTTCGCTTCTTAATGAAAAGCTTGGCATACAAACATGCGCACACGTTCTTCCATACTGCAGACTTAAAGAGCACCTACTTGTTTTATTATATTGCGACAGGGTGATTTTTTTTCCTTATTTTACTACTACGAGTTTGAAGCGATAAACACTCGTCCGAGTCATCGAAATCTAATATTTCCAATGAATTCGACTACAATCTTGAGGACATTCATTTTAATACAAAATTAAAATTGCAAACTTTTTTATCTTGCTAACTGGATGGCTGCCACAGACGCGGTATCTCGTCAAATTTTTCGCACTTAATACGCCAGAGACAAGTAATAAATAATTGCAAATTATAACCGGCGTGCTAGGTAAAGTCATACTTTTTTCTACGGCAGCCAAAAGGTTAACATATTTTAACTCATGTTAGTAGTTGTGGGCGTTGTGGCACCTCATCTAATTCATTGTTTTCACAATCATCTTATTCATTGCTTCCCAATCTGGGGTCTGCCGCAGTTCATGTTTTTTTGTTTTGGGGGCCATTGTGTGAAAAAGTTTGCTAAGCACTGATCTTACTTTTTTTACTATCTCGATATTGATTTTGACAAAAATTAAGTGTGTATTTTTCACTACTTATTTCAATTTTCGTTTTAATTCATGTCTGTTCCAAACGTATAGCATATAACCTCATAATGAAGGGTATCTCAACAAAGGTTTTTTTTACGAGAACTCTTTGTTACTCAATTGCATAATCTTTATATTTAGAAAATAGTAGGGGTAGAAAGATACGGCTAGGAATTAACTAGTGATTAACAAATCACTTTTACTACGCCCGTTGTTTTGCGATTGGAAAGGTAAAGGATTAAATAAAAATAAAACATACATTTCAATGTTTCAATAAAAGCAAAGCTTATATTGACAACCACTTATCAGCAAAATAATTAATAAAACACAAAGTGTAGTTACAATTTACCTTGACGTCATGTTGCATAAACGTTTTTGAGTATAATAATTTCAAAACTAAGAACTATTGTATTATCCTGATCTTCATCGCCACAAATTTATTTCTGTACCATAAATTCAATAGAGATTAAGATTCTATTGCTTTAAATACTACAACGCTCTTTTGTTTTGCTGTATTCTATTCAACTTCGGCTTTGGGTTACAGAATTTCTCGAAATTATAATTAATATACAATAATGAATAACAAACCAAGGCAAACCATAGAATATTACTCATTCATTTTCGTTAACAAAGTGTTTTGAACTTCAAAGAGCTAGTCTTGGCTGCTTTCTGGAAGCCTGGCAGCGCAATAATTGACAAAGCTTCGTTAATATATTTCGCAATTCGTCAGTAACGACGTCAGTGTGCATTGTAACGGCGTTTCCTCCATATTGTAGCGGCTAATAGAGTTTTCCCTTTCGATTAACGTCGGATTAAGAGGCGTAGACTTGGAAAATTTACGATCGTTTACCTGCCAGCTGTTACCTATAAATGAATTATTCACTTCAACTTATTGTATGTTCTAGAATTTTGACAAACCGCGAGACTATTCAACTATTTATATGTAACGAGATTTTTAGGCATAAGCTCCTACTACCCCTTTTGTGATGACAACTGACTTTCATCAGTGGGGATTTGTGCAGATTGCTTATCGTTTTTTGAAACACTAGAATCACATTTAATTGTAGTTGTAATTTGAATTAGGATGTTAGTGTGAATAAAATGATGCATTGTGTATCTCTTCGGAGCCTGTATATATAGGTGAGCAAAATGTAAGTTTAAGCATAGTTCTGACGATGGCGAAAACCGAAATAGCTATCAACTCATAAATATAAAAAACTGTAGATCTAAAATACGTTTATGTTTTTACCTTATTATAATGGAGTTCTACCAAGTAAATGCCAAATCAATACATAATATTTCAATTTATTGTAATATTATTTAAACTGTTTTTGGAAACAGCCACTTCTTCTATGTTTGACATATCGTTTCAACTGTATCTGGTTCATATTTTGACTGACATCAATTTACATTTTCTTCATTCGTTCTATACCCAACCTTCGTAACAGAAACGAAATTCTCAAGCCAATTTATATGCTTAAGTACGACTTTTTCAGTTTAGGACAAATATTTGTAATTTATTGAACCGAAATTCAGATTCAATTATTTTTTTCTGAAAGATGTAAAAAACAACAATGGTTGTTTGATTGTATACCTCTTCAATACTTTTAGGTTTGAAATTTTTAAACTTTAATTGTAAGTAAGTACTTTCTCACTTAAGCTTGCGTCAGTTAAAAAACATTGACTGAAAGAAAACTTCACAATAGAGCTAGCTGTAAACGTCAAATAATGAAATTGTTAGACACTCAGTACTAAAAAACACCAGCACAGGCACTCATATGGAATATCAGGTACATTAAATAAAACAATCTCATTTGGTCCAGCCATGAATCAAACGATTCTCATAGATCAGCAAGCTTTACTCTGTTTAACAGGGGGATGCCAATGAATGACACTGCACTTTTTCATCCCTCTATAGGCTCATTAAGGTACATCTACACTTTATAATTTCCCTGATGGAATATCATAAATTATCGTTGACATTGTGAGCAGGTGCAGCTTTGGGGGTCATGCAATTTGATCAATGTACATTTTGGGGGGCGGCTTTCTGATTGATGTGACGTGTTTGGATATTAAGTAGAGCTTTGGGAGCATTAGCACACCCCCCATTGAGTATACTATTGGCTACCATTGATTTATTCTTTTTAGAAACTGATTTATTGGTGACAACACATCATACTTTTTAGATAATGTGCCTTATGTAAGAAATACATTTTTGCCTGATACAAATTTTCACTCTCTTTTAATCGAAGCATGAAAAATACAAAAATATGTATAATTCCAGAAAATAAAAGTGCCAGATGTTTTGAATTGTCTTAATCACTTTTATGGCATTTAATGCCCATTCGCAAAATCTTACATGTTAATTAATTAAAGTTGAGTGATGATGATTAACATATTGTAACAGTTTGTTCACTTAACACTTAACTAATGAAAAATTGTATCAGCTTTGGATAGATATTCTACATACGTTATCATTGGATACTTGGCCGAGACGATTGTCAATATTATATAACATTTCATTATGTTCTGTGTGACTGAGATGAAACCGGAACGAGCAGAACTATTTGCTGTGGTTCATCCTCACACAGGCCCAATAGGCCACGCTGACTGGTATTACAACCAAAGCTAACTTGACCGCAGTTAAAAAGTTTGCTAATTTATTTGCGGTTCACTACAATAGTAATTCCTCACTAGAGTCAATAAACTCGTATATAAAGACGAGCTCTCAGTTTACAGATTATACACATGATACTTAGTATCATCTGGATCTAAGTGGCTTGGCTGATCACACTTTTATCATTACTAATGTTTTCTTTTTTTCAAGCACACTATTTTATAGTTCAAAATCAGTCTCGTGTTGCTCTGCTCGGGTCATAAATGTGAGGGTTAGACTCACTTTTTTTCTGTCGAAAGCGTTGTGGAAGGCGGCTATAAAAGGCTGGCTACATAAACACAACGGGTGGTGTGGAAAACCAACTTGCTTGATGAAGTATTGCTATATTTTATCAAGACAATTTTTTACGAAACTTTTTGCAAATGTTGATGTTTAAACAGCATTATCAGACTTTTAATGGTATATACGTTATGCTGTTATATAATTAATGATTCCTTAAGTATAAATATTTGATTTAATTAAATTATCAAAGTCAACTTCAATGTTGGATAATCGGTGAGTACCTGGTCTTCGCCACAGATAAACACAAAACTACTCACCCCTAATAATTAAGTACAACCAAACATCATCAAAGTATTTCAAAGTTCGAGGAACAGCTCCAGTTTGCCTCCTGTACACTGTAAACTTGGCGAACTTAAGTCACTGAGGGACAGAGTGGCCGCCGCTTAAATTTCCAGGTAAATATTCCCAGGTAATGTCAAACAGACTTGAGCGCAGACCAACTGAGTCGCTCACTAATTAATTAGGAGTTCGTCTGGTGGAGACCGAAACTCTGAGACCGCGATTAACTTTGTGTCTGGCATGACGTTTAATCAAAGCTTCTTTGTAGAATTATAATAATATGGGAATGTTTGTCTTTTCCTCTTCTGAAAACCAACATAATGGATATATTCGCATGTATATTAACTTTTAGACCATCTTTTCTTATACAGTATACATTAGGGACTCTGTGTCAAAACGTCCCGAGACTTCTCGGGTTTTTTGCTGTCTTAAGTCCCGGGACTTTTTTTGAAAAATATCCGAGAATTGTAACTGTGATTTATAATGCGTTAATAACATGTACATTTTTATTTAAAAAAAAAACAATTCTTCTAGTTAAGAAACTCTTAAAAGGACTGGTGTGTATTGAATGAAAAAAATATAAGAGGGAAGCCCCAAGAAAAACGGACACGACATGGTCGGGACGTGACACTTACGCGGGGTTTTAACAAAATTAAGTATGCATAAATGAAAGGGATTGGATAGAAAAACAGATGTTTGGAATTTATAATTTCGTAAAAGTTTCAAATACCATGTGTTGACATATTGTAATATAACTGTAGCAAAAGCAAATTACCTTCATACCTGTTGCTGTTTTATGTACAAATGTTTTTTCACTATTTTACAAAGGTATCAATGTCTCAATAGGACAAGAAAAGGTCTAAAAGCTGTATTGTGAAGATACAGTCGTAAATTTACTCCTGACAGCGGCTTCATTGATATGTTTTCATTACATGCACCGTTATCATTCCTTTTTAGTAAAAATTAACCGTGAGCAATACACACATCCATTACATAATAAAAATAATAATTATTAAACAATGTATTAAAAAAACGCGATTTTTACTAGTGCATACTTTCAAAAGGTGCCGAGTGTATGTAGTACATAAATACATACATACATGAAAATATTTAATTTTATTGACGGGGAAATAAAAGTCTCGAGTCCCGGGACTTTGAAAACCCGAGACTTCAGAATCCCTAGTATACATACACACTAACATGCTAAACTTATTACATTATACAGGGTAACTAATGCCGTTTCTGGAGTCGAGTGCTCCCAAACTCTTTTCGTCCACAAATTTGTGAGATCGTTGATTCAAATCTTTGAATTTTAATCGATTAAACCAGAGTTTTCCAAATGATGGGTCGCGACTCGGTACCGGGTACATTTGATTTCCATAAAGGTTTATCAGAGTAAATTATTTTGTATTATAACATATGAAGACTGTATGGACATAAGCATCCTGTTTTATTTTACTTATAGGACATTAGTATATAGGCCTTACTTTGAATAAGTTGAGTAAAAAATCCAGCTTTTTTCTGCCCGCTGGAATTCTTTGAAAATGTTGGATATGCCCTTTTCCCTTTCCGCAGTCGATATATCCCGGTCTGATGCTTTGATTTATACTCCAGTACATCCGCCTAGTACCTGAATCAAAGATTCTCCGGGGAATTGCAGAGATTTTAGGAGCCGGCTTATATTTTGTAAGTACCAATAAATTTTCTCTGCACTAACCGAAAGTTAAACTGCTCCGTTATACGATTGGTCGAGAATTTATATCAACATTGTAGAGACAGATTTATTGATTGGACGATATCGGCCGATGTGGTCAAGTGGATACAGCTTTATTTTATCTCATGCGAATTATATTACTTCCACTATTTAGCTGCAGAGTTATTCTCAAATTCATTAGAACTTAGACACTGGTTATGAGGGTTAAGTAAATTCCGGCTGCGTGGTCGAGTTGTCAACGTTATCTTTGTTTTTAATATAATTTAAGATTTCGACTGAAGGTGCTTGGTGGAATTTCAATATTAAATTTGAATTGTTCAAACTATGTACATTCTCACAGATTTTGTCACTAACGACCCGGGTTTCGCCTTTCGGCATCTTCAGGCGTTCAAGTGCACGTATGAATTTGAACTGAAGTTCAAGTTCAAGTTCAAGTTCATCCGTGCACTTGAACGCCTGAAGATGCCAAAAGGCGAAACCCGGGTCGTTAATGACAAAATCTGTGAGAATGTACATAGTTTGAACAGTTATCTTTGTTGACTTTTTTAAAAATAAAATTAACATACAATAAAAAATAACGATTTTTTTTCTTCAAATACTGAATTGATTTTTATACAAGGAAACTTATAATTAGCGGTGGGTTGCCAATATGTTAACAAGGGGCTCGCTTTATCTCAAATCAATTCTCGGTGTTCTGGAGAAGGGGTGAATATTTTATCACTCCTAAGCAATTATATCGACTGTGGAAATGAAAAAGGACGTAACTCACGTAACCAACAGTTTTGTTAAAAGGTTTTTTTCTTTAATCACAATGTATCAAACTTGATACACGTTATATCAAAAGGATGTAAGCTGAAAATGCCGAAATAGTATCTAAATTTAGCTTTTATGTTTGAAAAAAGATGAGCTTGTGAAAATTTAAACCTAGAAAAAAGACCGAAAAAAAGGTTTTTCCCAGACAATGACTTGAATTAACATTAGATTATGTCAATTAAACACCAGTTTAGAAGTCTCCGTGCATTTTCAAGGCTGTGTATATTTCATAATTTGCATATGGCCAAAAATAATCAAAATACGTTTTTTGTGCCTCCTGTAAAATTTTCTATGTATGGGTTACGTCCTTTTTCTTTTCCACCATCGATATGCAATACTCAAATAAACAATTGATTGTTACACTTGTAACATGTAACAATATGCAATTTACCGTAAACGTATCAATGTTAAATAACTAAAAATGTACTTCTGTGTATACTGAAGCTGTCGTAGATAATTTATAAGTCAGAAATTGCAGTCATGTACTAATTTGATCTGAGAATATTGTTTTCTCTTCGATTAACAAGGGGTTTGTCGGCGTTGGTAAAATTATAGCCTACACTCTATTATTTTTTACTTGAGTATACGTTTTTTACACGGCGTTCCGTGGAACGTATCCATCGTGTAAAATGAGATTACAGTGTTTTAATATTATAGTTTGAAAATCGCGTTTAAAGAATATATTCATTTCTTCAACGGTGCGGATATAATATATCTTCCGAGCTTTTAAAAACCGACTAACTGATTCCCTCCATAAATTATTGAGCGGATTTTTCTCTCCGGTATTGCAAGTATAAGAAATGCAAGCCTTTAATGTCGGCAAGTGCTTTATATTAAATCTCCATTATACTGCCGGCAATACATTAACTCCGGTTTCTAGAGAATCAGGGCAAATTTTCTTCCTAAAGCATTTTCATTCACTTCCTCGCATAAAAATGGATATTATTAATTCTTCGGGTGGATACACTGCAGAATAAATACATTTTGATTTTGATTGATTGAATATTGAATATAAAATGATGAGTGCATTTAATATCGAAAAAAACGATTTTGTATCGCTTTAGTAAGGGTATAAAAAATTTGCGATGCAATAAACAACGTATGATACAAAAAGGCTTAATTTGCCGAAAACAACAAGATGTTGACCTATTATTAAAAAAAAACTATAATCCTTTGTACTTTATTTCACTTTATTTTAAAGGTCAGGACCGGTTTCGTTCATTGAGAGCATTGTCAACTGATAAGAAAAATATATAAACAGTGCTATGTATACAAAAATATATTGAAATAAAAAGGTGTAAACAACAATTGACATTGAAAAGAATTTACAAAAATCAGTATAAGTGATATAATAATACAAAATTAAAATGTTTAACACCTCTAACATATAATTAAGAAATCAATCGAAACATAACTTCAAACAATTCCACTATATACGATACGTTAATTATTTTTTTCATTTGATTCATGTCCGCTCTCATTGTGAAATATATGGCCTTCCAATGGAGTTATCTTATTAGATTTTTTTTACGATAACTCTTTGTTACTCAGTTGTTCAAACTTTCTTTTTGGATGAGATTAAGAATAAAAAAGACATGACAAAAACAGGACTTGTGGTTGACTAATCACAACAATGTTGAAATACTAATTCGAATCAATTCTTAGAACATAGCACACACACTTCATATGATTCAATCCTGTGGGTATATACCAAAAATATATATACTCAACTCTTTTTCTTACAAGGTAGGTCAATCCACAGAAAACCGTGTAAAAATATGGAATTCATAAAAAAAGATTTAGTATTTATATTTGAGAAACCGTGCTATTTCAAAATAGAACAAAAGTCTTGCAAAACAAGTTAATAATGAAGTCTACGTAAAGTGAATTAGAAAAAATAACATATATACACACTTAATAAATAAAAATATACTTTTCATCGCTACTTGAATACGGGGAATTTTGTGAGGCACTGGGCATAGATCACTTTCGTCGCTAAAAATATCTGATAAGTTTTGTACGTTGGGATGCAATCAAGCATTTTGTTTGTTTTTACTGTCTTGTGTTGTTGAATTTTTTAAACTAGAAATCCGTTGTCTGCTGATATGGTTTTTGTTTCCGGGAACCGTGCTATAACGAATTATTCGTGTAAAAATATAGTATTCGTTCTTTTAAATGGACCGTGTTATTTTTATCACTAAAACTCGAAAATCTTGTTATCTTTTTTATACAACGCAGCTGTTCAACAGACATGTGTTATTCTTAAAATGAATTATTATAATACTTACATTGCCATCATATTGAATAAATGTTACGCAATCGATTCGGGCTTGTTATGTATTATTTCTATGCGGTAGTTGGGTTCGGGGACATCAACAGAACAGCATCAAATCGCATGTTCTTTTGATGTACAAACGTGGAACGGCACACACGAGCCCTATTACTGTCTCCATGCATGAGCCCCGCAAATGAAGGGATGACATGGCCGCTGCCCATCAAATTCATCGAACCGCAAAAATGCCCAACTGACGTTTGACAGATCCCATTATGGCGAAAGCTCACCCAAAGTACTTCCTGCTTGGAAGTTTTCCGACTAAAGTTAATGGGTTGTATTTTTAAGCCTACGCAGGTTAGTACATAACATAATACACATATTTTTACATTTTTTCGCCCACTCAATTACGTGTTTAAATAATGCAAATTTAGTATTTTATTTTTTTACTTTACGTGACTCAGAGAACATTTTATAATTCTTGTAATTACATTATTATCTTTACATTCATAAAATGTATACTCAGACGTGGAACAGCATTTGCAAATTGCTACGATACGAAATATAAGCGTAAAAAATGCGTCTAAATCACGCAATCCGAATCAAAAATGTACATCACATCCCATTCAATAAGGCTGCTTAAACCGGGCACTGGCATATTCGATTTCCAAACCCTGTACTTACAGCCTTCCTCCGGTTCCGTAATAAGGGCGTAACCCTAAAAATGACCAAAGGGTAGCTTCCACAGTGGGTTAGGTTATCACCCTATTATTAATGCACGAGTGGACCTCGGGGCTGATCAACGGTAACCCGTGTATCGGGAAAAAATCCCTCTGGATATTTTGTTAATTACCTTTATTAGTTGTTTAGTGTGAAACAGGTGTTTGTTTGTTTAGGTTCATTGGATTTTTACAGTCGTGACTATTTTATTACGTTATTTCATCACCCGTTAGCAAACTGGAATGTATGTGTTATTAATATAGATTACTTTTACGCATATTCAGCGTAATTAAATTGTTTTAATTTGGAATTTACTTGATAGAACATATTTTTATGTTTAACAGAATCATGTGAGTCAGTTTTACGTATGAGATAGTATTAACACATTTTAAAAGCAAATATGCTCAAATTAGTATTAAATAATATCGATGCATTAATATTGAATAGCTGGGGGCTAATTCCTTATTGTTCCATTGTATATTATGCTTGAACGTTTACAATTTTCGTTTATATTCAATTATAATTCTTTTAATGGGTATTTTGCGAATTGGAAGCTGTTTTTCTATTTTCTATAAAACATATTTTAAACACTCTTTTCGGACTGTCCTATGTATTCTGAATCACACATACCGCAAAAAAATTTCAAGACACCACTTAGAATGTAAAATGAAATTTGATAATTTTGTTACTCCACTTGTATTACAAATTATCACTCATGTTTCGCCTCGTGAAGAAGCATCATCAGACAGAACATCGCAAGGTTTACGAATAAACTGATTATTCGTAATTTATTTTATTCGTCGACAAAGCTTCTTAAAGAACCGAAGCACGTCCTACAATTTGTAACACAACAAGCAGAGTAATAAAGTTATCAAATGTAATTTTGTAATAAAAATGAACTTTAACAAATCCACCGTCGAATCCATCAGAATTATATAGATATATATATATATTTCAAGTCCGTAGAGCGTTCCATTGTGGAGCATATGGTCTCCTTATGGAGGTATCTCAAGTAACATAAGTTTTCCTCTTTGCTTCCCTTAAAAAGGAAAAATCCCAATCTGATTGATTACAACTCATTAGTATCATTAGTATCATTATCTGTTTGTTTTATTTCGATTCTACACCCCCCTCCTTGCTCCTCTTAAAAGGAAAAAAAACCCAAACCTCCATTTTGTAATTTTATAATTTTAAAATGTTAGAATCAATCTTGCTTCATTACTTAAGAAAACTTCGCGATAGTAAGTCTAAAGATGCCTCTGAAAGAGGCGAAACACGTGTCACAGTTAGTAACACAATACGTGGAATAATCAAAGTTAATTTAAATTTTCTATTAAGTTTTACTCAGTTGCTTAACCTCTCTTTGCAAAGAGGATAGAGCTAGGACAGGACTAGTGGTTGGCTTACCTCTCTCGCTACACTACCTTGTTTTAGTATTGCAATGGTGGGCAATCACAATCATCCATACCTTCTAACAGAAAATCCTACTAAAATTCAAACTCGTGAGGTCCAGAATAAAAGCCAACGACGTAAACTATTGTGTCATGGATAATAGTTGTCGCTAGCTGTGGTCGAGTTGGTTAGAGCTTGCTCTATCGATCAGGTGGGTCTGGGTTCGATTCCCGGTAAGATCAATATCTAAATTGGATTTTTATTTGATATCTAAGACATGGGTGTTTGTGAAGTCAATTCTCCTTGAGTTAATTTCATGTGACTTTCAAAAATTCACATCGAGTATATCTCGTATGGTCTTTCAACTTCAAAATATTTGACGCATTGGCGTAAGCTGTAATTTCAAATATATATATTTTTTAAACTAAAATAAACAAAAAAAAAATATTTATTATTTTATTGTATAATTAAATCTTCGTCTTAGTAAATGAGAATTTAAAACTTTAAAAATTAAGGCACAAACGGTGAAAATATTACTTATTTCGTATCGTGTTTACTTCAATATCAATGCCACTCGTAAAATTAAGTCGATACAATTTTCTCTCTTCTATGCCGATTGGTTATTACAAACGTAGAACGGTCGGGCAGAATTGGCAATACGATTCGATTATATTCAACTAATGCTCTCCATAACAAAGCCAATAGGCTCCGACTCTACGGCTTGAATACTTATATCGAATTACCGAAAATGACCAACGAAATTAGGTATCCGATTCGACAACGGCTGTACAAGGAAGACGAGCATCCTATTACAATGGCACGAGAGGACCCGGGGACCAATTACCGATCGCTAGTCCGAAATCTCTGCCCGATATTTGACCCAGTGCCGGTAGCCACAGTTGGTTCGAAGCGGCCATCTCGTTTCGAATCTACTCTTGTGTCACCCCTTACTACAGTTGGCGGCAACCCTTGCGTGTGTGCGCTCAATTACACTTCACTCTCTTTTGCACGGTTTTTTATACGATTTTTAAATAAGAATTTAAATCATATAAGTCGACCGGCTAAAAAGAACGAATGCTATATTTTTTACACGAATTATTTGTGATAGCACGATTCTCAGAAACAAAACTTATATATCACTTTTAGGGTGCTCAATGTCAATACAGTAAAACCCCCGTTTACACTATATTCGGAACCGTGTAATTGGGGTGTGAATCTCATACAAAATTAGGGATTTGGTTTTTTTTCGCGGAAAACGCAAAACTAAGGGAAAAAATATGGACGAAATATTTAGTTTTTGTAGTAGTAAATATCCCCCACACAGACAGACGCCCAGCTATGCCTGTATAGCCTGGCACGTGTTGAATACACAGACGCTAGCCAACATTTGACTGTATGCGTGGCACAGACGACCGTCTCTTAGTAACGACAGTGGAATGCGACCTTGCAATTGGGGGATTTGCGGCGAATATTTCAAACCAGCGCCTTATTTGGAGTAGTGTAATTGGGGATTCCGCTGTACTTTTTTTCCATGTCCGCTCCAAATGTGGAGCGTATGGACTCCTAATGGAGTAAATTTCAACAGAAGTGTTTCTACGATAACTGCTTGTTACTTAGTTGCTCAACCTCTCGTTTTCCAAAGAGAGTAGGAATACAAAGATAGAGCCAGGGCAGGACTAGTGGTTAGCTAATTGCTCTCGATACTCCCCGTTCGTAGGAGAAGATGGGTGGGAGGGGGTAATTCAAGACATCACATACATCCATGCCTTCGAACAGAAATTCGTAAATCGATTGAAAAATCAATTTATAAAACTGTCCGTACTGGTATTCAAACTCCTGACCTCCAACGACGTTGACCACTCGACCACACAGGTGGCAGGCTGTCAATATTTACTGTGGAAACGCATTATATCAATAAAACCACAGTTTTCCTTTGTACTTATTTCTACTTTTATTTACCAAGATAAGGACCGGTTTCGCTCATGGCGAGCATTATCAACTAATAAGATATATAATATAACAGTGTTATTTACAATTAGTCGCCTGCTGTGGCCCAGTTGCTTATAGCTTGCTCTACCGATCACGCAGGTCTGGGTAGATTCCCGGTCGGATCACAGTGAATTTGAGAACTATTCAATTCGAAATTGTGATCAAAGACTTTGTGTTTGTAATGTCAATTCACAATATTTTCTCTCCTCCCATCCTTCTGATCGTTTAATAACTGGGTGTAGCAATAGCGATTAGTCAACCACTACTCCTGTTCTAGCCTTATCTTTCTCTCCCTATTACTCACTTTGAAAATAAGTGAGGTTGAGCGATTGAGTAACAAACAGTTCTCGTGTAAACTTTTTCTGTTGAGATACCTCCATTTGGAGGCAATATGCTCCACATTGGGAGCAGGGTTGCCAGATTTCTAAAAACACAGATCGGGGCATTCACTATTTCGAAGACTTTTATACATGTATACGTCGGGATTATAGAGGGAGTTGCAATGCGGGACTCGGGATTTTTCGATTGAACTCGGGACAGTCCCGCTCAAATAAGGACGCCTGGCAACCCTGATTGGGAGTGGAAATTGATTATAAAAAATATATAAGAGTCGAAATCTTAAATTATATAATAATATTTCATTACCTTATGTATATTAATATTTCACGTTATTCAAGTTAAGTGTCAAATCATACTATGCTGCATGATCCATTCTATTATCGTGGTATCCCTTTTTTCGTCATAATACATCAGGTATTATGCTTTTGACGATCATCGTTAGATTATATCAATCAATTATTTCAATCAATTATTTATTGTATTTTTACGCCAGAAATTGTGTCGGAGCTAATATATTTGATGACAAATTGTAATAAATAATTTAATTTCAATATACATGTAGTTAACTTGAAGGTTGTCTTTTGATATCTTTTGAATTACCTAGCTATTTTCTCCATTTTCTCGCATTGGTAGCATTCATGACTCGTTTGCAACAACTGCAGTATCAATACGACTGCAACCCCTCGAGCCAATCTCGTATCATCCTCTGACGCAGTCACCCAACAAACACAGCCTGAACTGCGTCGCAACGGCTTGCATCTCAACCCTATCCAAGTGAAGTCTTAGCTAGTTACGGATTATTTTTCTAACATTTTTCCATCTCGACCCTTAGTCTAGCTACACTGAACATAGCGATTATATATAAATGAATTTAAGAAATTATTTTATATATAATAGGGATTGGAGTCACTTTACTGTTAACAAGTACAAGTAATAAGTGCTTCCGTGCCAGATCTCACGGGTTCAAGTCCTAGTACGAACAGAATTTTTTCGATAGATTAATCGATTTCTGTTCGAAGGCATGGGTGTTTGTGATGTATAAAAATCTGTTACCACCTTTCCGATCCTTCTTTAACTAGGCTAATTGATGAGCGATAAGTATAAGATAACTTTTCCTGTCTTAACCCTCCAAGGACGAGCGTGACCATATGGTCACAGTAAACACTGTTGTCTATTGATCCCACTATTTATCATATTTCTACCTGAATATCGTTGCTTCCACTCATATTTGGTTAAGAAGGGTACAAACTTCAGTAAGTCATCAGCTGCGGGGACACAAACAGCCACCAAAAGCACATGTGATTTTTTGATTTTCTGTTTTTTTTAATGGACTTTTTGTAACTGTTAGGTATTTTTTTTATCAAAACATCAAATCATTTACAGTTATTTTGCCAATATATTTGTATTGAAATTATGTTGATCTAAAGAGGTCGAATTGTAAATATTTTTAAAAATTTCACCTTTAGCTATATTTCAACCCCGAATGTTTGCGTTCCCATACGATCACGCTCGTCCTTATTACTGTCCGTACACAATATAACACGGTAATAAAAGGATGAGCATTACCATGTAGTCATGCGGGGCTTCTATACAACGACTTTGCGTTTTTTTTTTAAAATTTTGTTAGGAATAAAAGTTTTCCGTGGTTTAAAAAATATTTTTTTATCGAAAAAAGCTCTCGTCTCTGGAGAATTAACCGTATCCTTTTATCTTTACTTCTCTCTCTGGAAAGAGAGGTTCAGCCACTGAGTAACAGTTCTCGTAGAAAAGTTCTGTTGAGACATCTCCATAGGAGGCCATTTGCTCTACATTGGGAGTGGACATGGATAAAAAAAAAACACATCACTACTGCATATATACGCAGACTTTCATGGGGGACTGGAAATATTATAGAAATGTCTCACATGTTGCGAAGGCATTATATTAATAAAAGTACAAAGTAATATTGTGTTTTTATTAGTATCTTCTTTGTTATTAGTGTCTTGTCTTGTTGAACTTCTTGTTATTAGTAAATCTGTCATCCATTTCTGTGTTTTTTGTTTCTGAGAATCGCGTTTGAACATATAATTCGTGTAAAAATAAACCGTGCCAGTATTGCACGGTTCACGGAAATGTTTGTTATTGTATGTTTTTTATAATAATTGACTACAACAGACGTACATAAGAATCCAGTTATGATACAAAAATGCATTTTTCAATTATTTTAACTATCGTTGAAATATGTCAGTAATTGCGACTTTACTTGTATTTTCTTGTTTTCTTCAATTTTACTTTTCAAACTAGCTTATGGAACAAAAAAGTTATTTTGAAATGAGGTCAAAACCTTGTTTTGCATTATTTCTTTTCGCAGTACTATGCAGTTTGCATGCATGCAGTTTTTGATACTTGTGAAAGTATGGAAACTTTTTTCGCTAGAAATGTTATGCGGAGAGTAAACTTTGTTCATCACATTCTGTGCTATGCAAAAATGACCAAATACGTTAAGGTTGAGACATACTGCACCAATTTGTCCTTTTAATAAAATATCCGTCATTCTATTTCATCTGCTTAATTTAAAAAGTTTGATAACATTGTACATGCATTTCGAGTAAGGCACGACCGTGCTACAACGTTAGATACATAATAATTTTATACACATCTCTGCGTGTTCGGAAAATCTTTAAAACTTACATTCGCTTTCGAACGAGCGGGATACGTGTAAGTATGCATTTAACAGTCTACCGCATAATATTGGGTGCATTTATGAACGTACGTATAACATTGAATGTCCCATAGTAGTGAAAACTGCATACTGCTTATACGATAGTATTCGAGAGCATCTTTACTTTTTAACGTGTTGGGTGTATTGCGCCTGTTTGGCTTGTAACATCGCATTGAATTCGATTATTTCCCATATAAGAAACAGTTACTTTATATGTATCTATAAATAGTTTAGTACTGCAAAATCTTTTATATTTCATGCTTAACGTTAATATTGTATTATTCGAAACAAGGTTTTCATTAAATTTCTTTAACACGAATTAATATAGTGTACACTCAACTCTTTTTTAAAACGATAGATGCGTTCCGAAAAAATTGATTCCTTGAATTTAACATTGTAGTATAGGAAATCGTGTAAAAAATGAAGACCTAATAGCGAATAACACAAAGTGTATGTATTTTTTTCAATCCATCTTAATGGAGTTATCTCAAGAAAAAAAAATCTTTATTACGAAAACTGCTTGTTACTCAGTTGATCTACCTCTTTTTTTCGAAGAGAATAGCGATAGAGAAGATAGGGCTAGGACAGAACCAATGTTTGGCAAGTCACACTCACTACACTTATTTTAGGAACGCAATGGTGGGATGGAGATTTTTAGACATTACAAAGTCCATACCTTCGAATAGAAAATCGATTTATAAATACTGTGATTTGAATTCTTAGGGTCTGTCATGGAAGCTAACGACGATTACTGTGCCATGAGGGACTGGTCATTAGTCGACTTCATCGCTATAAATGTCTTACAGACAGATTTGCATCAAAGAATCTTTTAGTATTAATACTTAACTTAATTTTGTTAGTTTTGTTAGTCACTAAGTTCTTTTTTTATAGGTCAAATAAATATTCCTTTTGCACTTTTTCTTTTGAATTAAGAATACTGTTTAAATCTTACCCGCCTGCGAAATCCAACATATTAGTTTATTTTCATTTCAAAAAAGTATTATTTGACATTATTTACGTTGCGTGGAATTTTCTTTTCGTTTTTTCATAATTAACCCTGCATCCATGTGGGTATAAGTAACTTTGAAGTAATGTTTTCTTTTCAAAAGGAGGGTGAATAAGTATCCTTTTTTTTGTTAAAGTCATGATCTTGACATAAACAGGCGTTTCGGCTTAACCGGCCCTTGTTACATTTGAATAATTCCTTTTTCAAAAAAAGGAAAATGCAGACGCGTCAGTACGCCCCCGGTGGCATACATCGTAAACCATTAAATCAAACAAAAAACTGGCCTGTAATAAAAACATGTTTTAAAAATATATAGCAAATTACAAAATCGCTATTACCATAAACAGTATTTATGAAAAATTGTGAATTTCTAGTGGGTCCCGTCTTACTCTATCATCGCTCATCCCACAGAATAATAATTGAGATCAAGTTTTCGTCGTATCAGTGTCTTTTGATTATGGGTCCATATACCATATGTTCCATGTCTAAATTTAGATTTTTCTAACTAGTCTTTTCTCGTCGTGTGGGATTGCGATCCGAATGAATATATCTTTTCTGGTAGCTAAGTATTCAATGATAAAAAAATATGCATTTGTACTAATTCCCACTTGTATTCAATAAGATCAAGACCGGTTTCGCTTATGACGTGTATTATCAACTGATTTCGTTGGTCGTCATGAGCGAAACCGGTCCTGATATTATTTAATAATAGTGGGAATTAGTACAAATTTTTATATATATATATTTTAGTATATAACTTTTCCATCAACACCAGTGTTCCCTCTAAGCCAGCTATACTCAACCTGCGGCCCAACAAGCTCTTGTGTGTGGCCCAAAATAATTATGGTCACCAAATATTTTTAAAAGATAGTTTAAAGATTGACTCAATATCAAAACTCACGTTCATTTTTAAGATTTAATATTTTGGATACATTCGTATTTTTGTCTACTTTTCACGTATTTTTTATTTGTTGGTCATTGTTTTTTTTTACTATGAAAATACATGAATACATAAATGTATACATGTGTATATCTTTACATAAAATTAAATAGTTTTATTTTGACATCATAATACATACATGTGTGTGCAGTATAGTATGTGTTATATTTATAGTTATTATAAATATGTTGCGGCCTACGTAGAGAAGCAAAAATCTTAATGCGGCCCCGAGGAAAAAAAAAGTTGAGTATTGCTGCTCTAAGCTGTGCGCGTGTGCTCGCGCACACAACTCGCCGAGTGCGCGCACATGCAGTAGAATAGAGCGCACAAAAGTTACACCAGCTATACCACCACCAGAATAAATTAATTGTCATTATATGGTGTTGTTAATTATTGCCATTATAAAAATTAACCATTTCGTTAAATATTTTTTTCCTTTTTATTTCCTTTCAAAGTTGCACCGCCAATGTATTTTGCGCACATAACCTTCGGAAAATTACAGGGAACATTAGTAAACACCATAAAAATATTCCATATTCAATAAAGGCAATACTAAATATTGTCATTGTACAAGTATGAAAGCTGATTTTCGTACCTTAAATTCAATGTTTCCCGAAATTTTTTTTTTTTTTGTTCAGTTTCCTATGGTTGCCGACACCATTCCGTATGTATTACAATACTGCAGTCGGTATTGTGTAGTGTGCTGGCGGAGTTGGCAACGCAAAGGCGGGTAAATATCCACCGACCTCTGCCCGACCGACAACATACATTCTGGAAATTCCCCACTTTTTTGCATTATCAAAGAATGCAACATTTTCGCTGTCTCATGAAAACACCCGCCCTACAATCGACGTACCTACTAGCGTGTAATTATTATTAGGCGAAGAGCTTTCACACGGTCGATTACGTTTTGCGGATAACTGCTCTGTGATTATTTGGTGCTTTTAAAATATTTGATTCTTTTTTCAGCTGAAAATATTAACAAAATCAGTTATAAACATTTAACAAGTTGGAAGTTGTAAATTTCGCAGAGGATGTAAGAACTTTATGGTCACCTTTTTTGTTTGATTTCATATTTTCTATCTGTGCAATGCTTGTATCAACTAGACCTGGACAAAAACGGTTTTTAAAATGTATATATAATCACTTATAAGGTGTTCACTTTTATTCTAATTTCACATTTATTCAATATGATCAGGACTACGGCATTCAATCCCGGGATCCCGTTCAATTTTATGATCCCGAAATTCCGGGATTGAGACGGCGGCGATCCCGGGATTTCGGGATTGAGAAATTTTTAGCAAATTCTCGAAATTTATACGAAATTGGCAAATTGAAGATATCAAATTCCTCGGTGAGCTAAAAAAAAAAAACGATTTTCTGCGAGATTCTGGGAAAAAGTATACCAAATCAGAGATTTCAAATTCCTCGGTGAGCTAAAAAAAAAAACGAGTTTCCGTGAGATTCCGGGAAAAAGTATAGCAAATTGAGGATTTCAAATTCCTCGGTGAGAAAATCTCAATCCCGGGATCCCGGGATTCATAATAAATCAATCCCGAAATCCCGGGATTGGAAAAAGGCTTCGGGATTGGATACCCTAATCAGGACTGATACTTTTTTAATTTCAACAGAAATAATCGCTGTGAAAAAAATTGTGTACGGAAAAAAACTACCATTAAGTAAATATTACTTATTTTGATGTCTTAATTTCAATTATTTTTAAAACAATACTTTGCAAGAACAATTAGCTTACCACTTGTACTATTATCAGTATCATTCAGTAAATAAACATATATGTTGAATTAAACTACATTGGGAGTATATATCCTTTACATCAGAGTGGATATGGCTTAATAAATAATGACAGAGTAGGATCGTAGCTTGTAAAATATTTTTTGTTTCTTTTACTGCGTTATCTTTCGTGGTTTTATCTCAAATATACTTCCCGCAGACTTGCAACTGACTCCCGTATAACTTTTACGAAAAATCTTCACGAAAGTCTATCCCGAATGAAACGTGGCATACCCAGCCGTGTGGATGGTACCCACACCGACCTCGTGCGCGCGACCAAGCCTCCTCAAACCTCTGCACTCGTCTCCACCACCGTCACAAGTTTGTTACCAGTTGTTCCGTTTCTCATGACACCCGGAGATATATATCACTTGGTTAGTTCCAACTTTGCGAATAAAAGAAAAACGATTTCCCACTGACTGACTGACTTTGTAACTTTCACAGCGCTCTAAAATGTTTTCTGTTCTTTTTAAGTTTTACTGTCTTATTTTTATATGTAGCCTTTTTTACGTATCAGTATATTTTATTGCTCCAAGTTATCGTGGAGTTTATTGCTTTTTTAATGGCGAGAATCAAACGGATCTAACTCACTCGATTTAACTACCGATTACTCTACGAAAATCGTAACTCACTTTTTTTTCCAGCACAGCTATCTGATCCTAACTTCTGCATAAAAAGAGAATCGCTTAAAACTATTGATTTTAAACTAAAACTATCCAACGAAACGCGTGAATTGTGAAAATTTAATCAAGAAACCATTTAAATGTTCGTTAAATTAATACATTTAGTTTTTATAAACAGTGTTAAAACTTTGAGCGAAAAAAAAATAATCCACCACCGTAAAAACCATCACTTAAGACTAGGGCATCCAATCCCGGGATTCGGGATCCCGTTCAATTGTCTGATCCTGAAATCCCGGGATTGATACGGCTGCGATCCCGGGATTTTGGGATTGAGAAATTTTGTGAAAATCCCGAAAGTTTCCGCGAAATTGGCAAATCGAGAATTTCAGATTCCTCGGTGAGCTAAAAAAAAAAACGAGGTTTGTGACAATCTGGGAAAAAGTATACCAAATCGAGGTTTTTAAATTCCTCGGTGAGCTAAAAAAAAAACGAGGCTTGGAGATAATCCGGGGAAAAAGTATAGCGAATTGAGGATTTCAAATTCCTCGGTGAGCAAATCCCAATCCCGGGATTCAAAATTAATCAATCCCGGCATTGGAAAAAGGCTTCGGGATTGGATACCCTACTTAAAACGTCACAAAGATCAATGTGATTTATAATTTATACATATTTGTTATTAAGAATATCATTGGCTTGATTATGTCTATGAATTTTTATTGTTTTTAGTGCATTTAGCTTAAACCCTAAGTTTGTATTACAAAGACAAATGGTTACTGGTTTAAAAGTTATGGTATGCAATTCTTTTATGAGAGAGTTTTAAAATGGAATCGTTTTATTGTTATTGTTCCGGGAAAACATAAATTCAATTTACTACATTTAATACTGTTATTTACAATATAAATTGGTATTTTAGAATATGTGAGAAAATATATTGTGTATCCCTTTTAAACCAATAGATATAAGTAGTTAAGTTAATGTATGTAAGCTTAAACATTGTTCTGACAATAGCGACAGCTGAAATATCTATCAACTATATATGGGCATATTAGAGGTAAAGTGAGCCAAGTGGTATTTTAGAAAAAAAAAAGTTAGTTGCGTTGTAATAATCTTCACATATTAAAGTATCGAAAAACTGAAGTAACCCCAGTTAATACACATTGCATTATATCTGTAAAATAAAAATATGAAATCCACACAATACCAAACAAAAACGTGATTGTACTTTAAAGTCCAAGAAGAAAGTTTTACCTTTTTACTAGTTGGCTAACTTCACCTCTCGTGGGCCCATATGACTTATTAAGCTTAAAACTAAAAAACATTATATTATTTCACTTTGTGATTCCTTAATCTCTCATATAATAACCAAACTGCTCACCGAATAATATGCAGTACAAGGCCCAAAGATGTATTACTTGAACCCATATTACTTTCAGTTAATTAAACAATGCAACAATAGATTCTTACCAATGCTGTATGAATTGCCAACCAATGTGAATAGGCAGTTGTAGGGTAAAAATAGCAACATAATTTATATGTTTCAAATTGTTTGATTTTTTTTAAAATATATGAGTCTCTGAGAGATGAAGTGATTCAATAAGTGCTTAAGGAAATATGAGTTAGACGCGGTATAATATTCTGCATGTGTTAAAGTATCACTTAACTGAAATAAGCTCAGTAAATACACAATAAAATAATAAAACAATCCATTAAAAATATTCAGTAAAGATATGATTGTACTTAAGCCCAGTAGAAAATAGAAAAGCTTTACCATTTTACCAACTGGCTCACTTTAATTCTCGAGGGCTCATAAAAGGCAATTTTTATTGCTGTCATTTTAATGATTTTGTCACTCATGCGGAAATTCACAGTTTTGTGTTGTTGATTATTAAAATTAAATTCATTATAGTAAAATGTACAAAGCTTAAATTTATTGATTGCCTTGGCATTTACTTGTTAGAACTCCATTATAATAGGGTAAAAGTAACGACGTATTTAGTTCTACAGTTTTTATATTTATTAGTTGATAGCTATTACGGCTTTTGCCATCGTCAGGACTATGATTAAACTTACATTTTTCTCAGCTATAAATACTGGTTCCGAAGAGATACACAATGCATCATATTATTCACTCCAACATCCTTATTCAATGTTATGTAATGAATAATAAATAACAGTTTAATTTATCCTAATTAACGTTTAAAAACCCCAGATTGCTTATCGTTCTTCGAAACACTAGAGTCATATTTAATAGGTGTAATATTATAATTGTAGTTTGAATTAGGAAGTTAGAGTGAGTTTATCGGTTGTGTCTATGCACCATTGATCTATTCCAAAATTTGAAATGAAACCGTACTAGCGCTGCCTATGTTCAATGCAGACAACTCAGTAACTCCACGAGACGGCGGAAAATCTCTGGAAACGTGTTCCTATTTTAAAAAATTGAATCGTATCTATCGGTCGGGCGGTGTCTATGGAAAGATTTTCCATTCTTATAAGCGGGGGCAGATGACGCGCCTTGATTTGTTGGTCCTATCTCCTCGATATTCTCCGTTCCCAATCCGTAAAGCTGTCAATGCCAAAAGATTTATGAAAAAAACACACACACCAAATAAACCGATTATTTGAATGCACGCCGCAATAAAAAATGTCGACCTGTCCGAATTACCCCACTCTACTCTATTTATAAATAACTAATATTCTCTACCAAAAAAGTGTATAGTTAATTTGTTATATAAACCGCTCATTTCTTGTTGCCATCTTTATACTTCTTTCGGTTGGTAAAGAAATTATTTTAAAAAATGTCTTTATTTTGTGTTTGTAATTTCTATCTACATAATATTCGGTCAGCAGTTTGGTTATTAAATAAGAGATTAAGGAATCACAAAAAGAAATAATACAATGTATTTAAGTTCTAAGCTTATATCACATGGGCTCATTAGAGGTGAAGTGAGCCAACTATTAAAATGGTAAAACGTTTTTCTTTGACTTTTAAGTACTATCACGTATTTGCTTTGGTGGATTGCATATTTTTATTTTACGGAGATAACACTATTGCAATGTGTATTAACCAGAGCTGTGGAGTCGGAGTCGGAATCGCGGAGTCGCGGTGTTTTGACCAGAGTCGGAGTTGGAGTCGTGAAAAATGAGCGCCTCAATTTTTTTTCAAGAAAAATGAGCGCCTCAAAATGCTAGAAGTCAACCGTTTATTTTGGACTCCGACTGCAGAGTCCTAGTTTATATTATTCATCGATTCTTGAATGTTTCACCCTTATTCTAAGTATTAATAAAAGTATCACTTTTAAGGTGTTTACAGTCAATACTTCATGGAAAGGTATCATATTTTCAAAAAATAGAACACTGTTTTGTACTTATTCCACATTTGTTTAATATATGTGTGTTAGTTGTTATTATTCTATAATACAAACTTTCCATCGATTTGATTCATAATATTATATTTGTTTCTATTTTAAATTTACCACCTATTACGTTAACGTGCATTTACACTGCCATTCCGTTGAGTAATGAACCCACTATTTCATTCCCTAAATCTTTGCATAGGAAAAACGCGGTGTTATGAATTATGTATGCGATGTGTATTCGTGCGCTATTTGTTTTTCCAGGTGAAGCTTTTGAACAAAGCATGACATCTGTGCTTACTTTCATGAAGCTTTTCACCAAAGCTCTATTACAGTTTCCTACATTCATGAAAAATTTTCTTCGGAAAACAGCACCCTGCTTTTCTTTTGCTTTTAGTTTATGATTTTCCTTGTTAGATGGCAGTGTCTTAACAAATAACCAACTACAAAAAAAATTAAATATTTTTTATAAATTATTTTATTGTAAATCAGGTATTTTTATATTATCTAATTTAATACATTTATTTTTTCAGCTCTCAGAACTCGAGCAGCGAGTTCTGGAGGCGGAGGGACGCGCGGAAGAAGCAGAAGACAAGGTAACAGTTTTTGATTTTTTTTCTTATTTTTAAAATATATATGTTTATTAAATTTATATGGGAAAATAATAATATAACTGTTTATCGTTATTAAGTTATACGCAATCTACCCTAATAATCATTTCACCCCGTAGCCCGTTATGCAATTTATCGACCGCCTCATTTAATATGACGTAAAACCTTACGGTTTCCAAAGTTTTATTTGTCGCAGACTTAATTGGGGGGTATAAATTTTAAAAGCTTTCACATTTTGTTTTTTTAATTTAAAATAGCCATCAAAAAATATTTGTATTTTTAGCATTATACAGTGAAATTATTTAATATTATACTATATGAAACAAAGAGGATAGGAGGAAACCTTTTTCTTGTCAATCAGGCTCAGAATTTTAAATGTATATTTTTGATATACATACCTTTTGAATCCGTTAAAATTAATTCTTACCTACTAAACCGATCGAGTTTTTCAGTTTTCAAACCGAGTTAATTATATACACGCTTTTTTGTCATATATTAAATGACGTTTTCCTACATATTATATATTAAAAGTAAATACTTTTAAATGTTTGTATTGATAACAAACGTTACCCATTTTATCCCCACAAAATACACATCAAAATTTGTCGTATAAGTTTACAGTCTATTAATTGTATGCACCATATTAATATAGCCGAATATGGTATTTTATCAACAAGTTTTCTAATCTTTTTCTAGTCTCGTCCCATGTTGACATGATTTTTGTTTGATATTCGGATTAAGTTTCCATTATTCGCTGACCCTTCTTGTAAAAGTTTAGAAATCGATGACTTTGAAAATGTTACCCTATATTTTATTTCTCCCCTTTCATGTAATGTTATATTTTGCGGCGACCCTATTTCTAAAAAGCTTGCATACTTATTTCTATGTTCGCATATTTCTCCATACGAAGAAAAAATTGTTTAGATTTTTTTGTGTTTGTTTTAGTAATAATTTTATTTTGGCGCTATTATTTTACTTAACAATTTAAAGGAAATGTTTGAAAAATTTATTCCGAATAAGTGTATTTATAGGAGAAAATAATTATCAACAGTAGAATTAAATTATAACTTTAAATCTGCTTCGTAAAAAAATTCATAGTTTGATCGATGTCGCTTAATTTCAATCAATAATTGTTTGTCTCAGTCAATACATGAATAACTATAAAAAGCTCACGTTTTGTACGCTTAAACGAAGGCAACGTTATATTTTAAAGTATAAACTTTACGTTTTTTATTCAAACTGTTTAACTAACAACCAGGCAGTTAAAATTATCTGCAAAAAGCTGAGACAAACCAATGATGTTGTTTCAGTGGTAGTTTTTAACAAAAACTGTATTCGTAAAAAGTAAAAAGTGATTTGTTATTATCAAAAGCAGTCTCGTTTATCTGAATATAAGTCAAATACAAAGTCATGCGTCTCTTATCACGTGACACCATAATCGTTAGTTGATACAGAAAAAGAATAGAAAAAAAATACATTTGTAATTTACAACATTGAATACTTTAAAAGTGTGTCATTGAGAAGTGAAGTGAACAAAGTAGTAAAATGTTTAAACTTTTCTATCGGATTTTGAAATACAAAAACGTATATACTTCTGGTGTTTTGATGGATAGAATTTTTTTTATTTTAGGAAGATACACTATTACGATGTGTATTTTTTACTGAGCTTATTTCACTTTTACGATAATTTAAGACATTTAAAGTATTGTAACGCATGTAACTTATTTTTTCCTAAAATATCATTTGGTTCGATCACCTTTCAGGACATCAAATGAACACAATTATTATTTAAGCCAGCTAGGTTATAAATTATTTCTTTGTTGTATCATTAGAGCAAAATAAATAACTAATAAACTTATTTACCATAAAGTGTTTGAATAAATAGCGCAAGGCGAGTTCACTGATTATAAAAATGTATCAAGTTGCTCGCCCTTCTCAGTTCATTGATTTTATATCCCCCTACGTTTTCCATTTCGGCACTCCTGGATTTTATAAAGCAATTCGGCACTTTGGGAACTTCTGGGTGCTTTTACAACTGTCTGATGACTTGCATAACAAAAATCGATGTATCAACTGCCATAAAAGATACACAACTAATTAATGATCGTATGCATGTAATTTCGATCACCCTGTTACCCTGTCACCATGTTATTTCTTTTTTCTTGTTTAAATTCGTGGTACGGCTCAACCAAAATATTTTTTTAATCTCCCACAGAAATTTATCGAAAGAGCACGTCATGCAAACCGATATGTTGGCTGTTTTTTTTCAACGTTAATTTGAACACGTTGTAAAAACTGAATCCATTTTAAATTTTAAAAAATCATTTTCAACAGAATTTTATTTTATTATGTTTCATGTATCACCCCCTTGCTTAGTTACCAGCTGAACAAAAATGGCCTGAAAATATTTACAATTTCATTTAATCAACACTTAAGGAATCGTTTTTCATTGTCTATTGTAATATTCAACCAATTTTAAACATTAAAAAAACATTTTTATGTGCTCTATTGCAAACTTTGAAAATCTTCGTTTCGTATATAAAAGAACAATTCGAACTGCATGTTATTTTTGAGTCCAATTTAAACAAATTTAACCTTTTAAAATAATGTTTCTGATATTGATCGATGCGTCGTAAATCTAAAAACGGTTATACTAGCAAACGATAGAATAATTATTGACAACTTGATTCAAGTTGTTACACACAGTTTCAACACTTATTAACCCTACTTTTATATGTACACTATCCCCAAACCACCCTAGTTCTGTCAACAGACTTCTACGAGCGTTCTCGAATGATGTAGAAGGTGCATTAACCTTCGACGGGAAATTTCGACCGTTGCATCCCATAATTGAAATTGACGTTTCTTTTAGTTGTTTATTTTGTTAGTCATCGTGCAAAAATACTAATGTATTATGTTTTAACTTAAGTTCCATTTTCGAACAGCTGCAGCGTTTCTTTTTCTCTTCAAATACATCATTTTTTGTCATCATTTTCACACTGTTTTGAAATATTTATGTCTATCAGCGGAAATTGCATTATTTATATTAATGTTACACAGTATTTCCTTTCGTTTAAAACGTATTCGACGTTGGTATTATTGCTTGGTAAAAAATATATCGAATTAATCATTAATATACGTGACTAGATTTTTATAAAAATTAATACTAGTTTTCACTAATAATACTATTTTTATAAAAATTAATACTAGTAAGACAAATGTGATGTGTAACCAAACCTGTCATGACTCTGATAGGACCCTTACTAGCGCGGGACAGATCATCGAGAGGGTTGACAGCTTCAGATACCTCGGCGTACATATCCCCGAAGACGGTAGTACAAAAAACGAGCTCGCCATTCGCTTAGGAATGGCTGGAGCCACATTCAACTCAATGCGGACTGTCTGGGACACACAGCTGTACTCGATTAAAACCAAATGCCACTTGTTCAACGCTTGCATTCTGCCGGTAATGCTTTACGGTTGCGAATCATGGCACCTGACGAAGACTCAGAAAAACCGTAAACTGAGCTTCGAGAACAGATGCTTGCGTCGGATAATGGGGGTGAGGTGGTTTGATTTTGTGAGGAATTCAGAGATAAGGGAGCGTACAAGACAGCGTCCCGTCACGTCAGTGGTTATGGAGAGACGTTGGAACTGGCTGGGTCACGTGCTGCGGATGCCTCCGGAAAGCCTCAACCCTGCCTGCCTCTTCTTTCGACCGGTGGGATTCCGGCGTCTTGGACGTCCGTCGGGTACTATCCATAGGATGTACTCGGCGGAACTGAGGGATGTCATGGGAGGAAGCAAAGCTATTGGCGGGAGACGGGGAAACATGGAGGTGCCGCGTGGCGGCCATATGCTCCACATAGGGAGCGAACATGGTCAAAGAAGATTTTTATAGGATTTTTTTACTTTGTGACTTTTTTATCCAATATTAGCTTAAAACGTTGTTATTAAAATAAACTTAATTATAAATATCCCAGAATCAAACAGTCTTTACGGCGAATTTATTATTATATTACAAAAGTGCTTGATTTAATACTATTAGCATCCATTACTTTCAACATTTTGATTCAACTAAGTTTATTTATACAAATAAAAAGGGATAATTTATAAAAGTTTATACAATCAAAAAACATGTCTTTGTTTTAAGGATTGACATTTTTAATTGAATTAAATTACTGTCGAATAGTTATTCTAAGCGGCTTACAATTAATTCAAATTACCAATTTAATTGTTTTCACACCACTCGTATACATATTAATACTTTTTTTTTTTTTTAAATATATTTCGCTTTTAATGTCTATCACTGGAAAATTTTAACACTAGTTATTTAGCGAGAACTATTTGTAAAACGGCCACTCAAATTCTGTCTTCGAAAATAAAGCATGGTTAGACTAGAATAGTGGGACAAGAAAAATTATATTTGTATCTTTATCTGGGGTACTCGATTGGATTTGGTGGTTGGCAAGAATTCTAATCCTCTACCTCGTAACCGGATATGGTGAAATCCCAATTGGCTGCGATGACTGAATATAAATCATATCAAAGACAGCACCAATTGATCGAATATGGGATCTTGAAGTTTGAAGCGTTTTAAATTTATTTTCTTTGTAATAATTCTGGTATCAAAAAAATATTAAAACACTCGTCGGTATTTATTCTACAATTATTTATTCTTATCAAAACTGGTTTAGCTCGTAAAATAATATATTTTGTGATTATGAGCGAAACCGGTACTGATCGTGATAAATAATTTAAGACTAAGAACAAAAGTTAACAAAAGAAGGGAGGACACCGTAAAAGTGAATAATTCTCTTAGTTAATAAAAACAATAATCTTTTGTACTTCATTCCACTTTATTTAATATGTCAGGACCGGTTTCGCTCATTGCGAGCATTGTCAACTGATAAGACAATTTGATTGGCAATTGCATTGGGAATTTCTTTTCAATGCCAACTGTTGTGTATAACTTTTCAATTTTGTATAAATAGCATTGTTAAATTATATTTCTTATCAGTTGACAATGCTCGCAATGAGTGAAACCGGTCCTGACATATTAAATAAAGTGGAATGAAGTACAAAGGATTATTGTTTTTATTAATATAATGCCTTTTCACCAAGTATTGACAGTGAACACCCTAAAAGTAAAAAAAAAATTCTCTTAGTATTCAATTATTTATCAACCAAATAAGTTAATTATTTTTGAAAGAATGAATATATTATCAAATCTTTTCTTTTATTCATCCAAATGCAAATTTTAATTCCGTCTTATTTAAATTTCATTCTCGGAATTTTATTCAAAGTCCTCCATCTTCAAGCGTTTCCAAACTTTTCTCTCCGCTGTGTCTAATCCAGATTCATCACTCTGTGATACGCTCGACTTGAGTCTTCCGCCTGTTTGCAGATACGATTTTCCCGTACTACTACATCACTCTCATTAAGAGTACTATGTCCCTACGTCTGTCTATCAACCCCTACCCTTCATCTCTATCCTCCGCCATTTCAAACATTTCCCTTCCTTTCAATGAGCAAATAATAATATTGCACTACTAACTCTACGCTAGAAGAACCGTATACCTATTCAAGTTTCGCGAAAATCTTTGAATGTATTTTTTAAATATAAAATTCTTTTTTCAAACAAAAGAATAGATTTTAAGTCTTTTGTTTACTTTTTTCAATTATTTGTTTAAATTATTATACATATTAATCCATGTCCGTTTTCTACCTGGAGCAATTGGACTCTTTGTATAGTTTATTTAACAGATTTTTTTTTTTTTTTTTTAATTTAAGATTTCGACTGAAGGTGCTTGGTGGAATTTCAATATTAATTTTGAATCGTTCAAACTATATACATTCTCACAGATTTGTCACTAACGACCCGGGTTTCGCCCTTCGGCATCTTTAGATTGAAAAAAGACACGTCTAATTTTGCTAATCACTTAATTTCGGAGGGACACGTGTTCAATCAGGAACAAGGGATAAAAATGTTACACCCAAATACGGACAGTCATAAGCACTTTTTCCAAGAAATTTTAGAAATCAATAGAGCACAGCTGCAAAGTCTTCCGATTTTAAATGAAATATTAAACTTTCCCGCATCTCCACTTCAATACCCTATATAATCAAAAAATCATATAATCATAAAACCTTTGCCGACAAACAAATAATATAATTCTTGAAACTACTTACTACTCGAATCTGTTGGCATTCCTATGAGCTCACCCTTTTCGCCAGCAATGGCTTCGGACTCAGTGATGCATTTATTTCTTATATAAACACGAAACATTCATTTACTAAACGTCAGTTCAAGTTCATCCGTGAACTTGAATGCCTGAAGATGCCGAAGGGCGAAACCCGAGTCGTTAGTGACAAAATCTGTGAGAATGTACATAGTTTGAACGATTCAAATTTAAGATTTTTTCTTCTTCGAAAACTGCTTGTTACTCAGATGCTCAACGTTTATTTATCGAATAAAGTAGAGATAAACAGGACTAGTGATTCTCTAATCGCTTTTGCTATGCTCCATTTTTAGTGACCAGATGGGTGTGAGAGAATCACATCACAAAAATGTATGTCTTCGAATAAAAAATCATTGATCTAATATAAAAATAAACTGCCCGTATTGGGTATTTGAGCCGAAACCAACGATGTTGACCACGTACCCAACAAATTTTTGCATGCACAGAAATTTAATAATGACATAAAATATCGTCATAATTAATTGATGAGGTTTTTCCGGTCATTGTTAAAAAAGGTTGGTCTCGTAACTTAATGGTAAACGTCGTTGAGCTTGCCTCCTCTTCAGTTGCACTGTTTTGTGCTCGGATGCTCGAATATTAATATTTAAATGGACATATGAATTATTATAAATATTAGATATGTATGAAATGCACGGATGTCTGCAATTTTTCTCAATTCGTTCCCATCCTGAAAATATTCGATGCGAAAAACGAAGCACAAAGTATGCTTAATACCCTTAGAACTCAAACCGTGTTAATTAAAATAGGGTATTTTTCTGACATGTGTCAGTTTTTGTTCTGTAATATTTTTTATTCGCTACATATCAGGTGTTTGGTTGTAAGAAAGGGACAACGCTAGCTTTCCCGCCTGTTCAAATCAAACGTGACATTGACAGCTTCCAAACGGTATTGTGCACAATGATTGAAAGCACAATGCCCGATCTGGCCGCATGGAATGTGAATTCCTTACGAAAGGCAGCCATGCCGTCGGCCATGTAAAACGGACATGCGCACTACGCGAGCGTGTTCACGAATCTCGCCCGTATTACCACCAGCCACGCGCTTTCCTATACCAACCCCTATCTATACATACCCAACCATCCCTTGTCTATACATTCCGTATTATGTTTGTGATTCCCCACAGCGATATATCTTTGCGACTACCGTCCTAAAATTGCAGTAATTCGCCACAATAACTCTACATTTAGTTTTATCTCAGTATAACGTTAATACATTGGACTATTTGTGATATAATAACAGTGTTAAAGATAGCCTTACTTCGTGGAGTGTACATATATTTTGATCAATACATATTTGGGCTCTTTTCAATTATTTACACGCTCGTGTTCTTAGTATACTCGACTGTCTGGTTGTTTCTTGGATCCATAATCGTGTTATTTTACAAGAATATTTCATTTAATATAAACTCACATAATTATCTTACGGTTTGCAGCAGTTTTTAAGTGAAATTCTGACATTTGGAACACAAATTAATAATAACCAAAGCATCTTTGTCAACTTCGAAATGGTATTTCTTTGACGTGCATTGTTTGTTTACTATTAAGTTAAATGTCAAGATCGTTTCAATTAATCAATCGTTTAACTGTTAAATTAATACAAGTTATCGAAGAGTTATTTTAATGTAAGCATAGTGTTCTATTTTCAATTTTTGAAACGTCAAAATCAAAGTGTCTGTAACGAGACTTTTGATTTTTTAATGATATCTACTAAAACTGCTCATCTTTTCTGTATGATGATGTTTATTTGTTTTGTTTATTTCAGATACATATCATATTAACAAATAAGTTTAATAATAATTGATTTCCAAGCGCAACGAATAGTCTATTAAATATTTTGCAATATATACAACGTAGATACGTCTAGACATGTCGAAATATATTTGAGGTTATTTTTTGTAAGTGTCAGTCATAGATTCAGTGTATTTTTTCGAAGCTTATATGCATTGAATGGCATTGTATTTTTGCGTCTTTTGTCTGGTACATCCATTCGAGTCGATGTCAGATAAGCAAGAGCAACCCTGGCGGCTGAAATACAAACTAACGATGACGGCGCTTCAGCGGCGCGATTGTGCTGCCACCACGTAGCGCCCAATTGTAAGTACTAAGAAAATGGCTACTCTTTCACATGATTTTCCAAAATGCGTTTGACAGTTCAAATCAAACATTTTTATTTTTGTGCGTTTGTTAATTTGTTGTTGTAAAAATATGTACAATTATAATACGATTAAATTTTAGGACTAGTTAGCTAATAGCTACGATATTTATTCGATCATATAATTACAACATTATAACAGTTTTATTATATTTTAATAAACATACTAACCACCATGTGTCAATGATATTTTTTTATATAAATTTCGATGTTTATATTTTTATATCGTGAAAATTACGTAATTTTTTCACTTCCTAATCTAAATATTGTTTTAAAATTATCATCCCTTTTTTAACATTTGTTAAACAAATTGTATGCCAATTTTTGTGCGTTTTTTTTTTCTTCATTTTTTTCTTCAGCCAAATTTTGTTATTCAATCAGTATTAAATGTCCTTCGTTTTACAGTGGCGCTTATTTTATGGGGTTAAGCGACTACTTATAGGGGTTTTATTTAACCATTTACCGATTGTTCCAAAACTGAGTAAAATATGGGCTTCACTATTATACTTTTACTATAACTTTCGTTAACATTTGTTTTTAAATTTTTCATACAAACTACTGGTAGGTCATGTGTGAGCCATGGCTTGGCGACTGCTGGTCAGTGATTTGACTTTAGTCTCATGAATGCTTTCCACAAAACGATCGACATAAAAAGTATGTTCGAGAGCTTAGCATGGCCCAATATCATTCCGTTTTTATATTAATAGGTTTTATGTATCACCTTCATTGTGTAAACTGTCAATTATAATGAAAAAAAATCTTAAAACATAACCATTTTATCAAATTAACCCATTACAAGAATGTTCAACTTTAACTGATTTCAAAAACAGTCTAGATCAGTCGTTGGTAACCTGAGGCCTTTTGGCTACTCTGGTGCGGCCTTTTGACCTGATCGCAATTTTTTGTAAATTTATAAATTCCTGAGATTTTGGATTCGATAATTTTCGGAAGAGCTTTTTTGGCAAATCCGTAAATTTTTGGGATTTTGGATAAATCCTTTGGGAATTCGGGAAATCCGCAAGTTTCTGGGCTTTACAAATTGGCATGAAATCGTTTCCGTCCAAAGATTCCCTAGTCAATGTTTACTGCGGCCTTATGTCGATTCATAAAAATGAATGTGACCTTTAGATAAGAAAAGTTTCCCCACCCCTGGTCTAGATGATTTGATTCAATTTTGGAATCGGTACTAAAAAATGTTTTTTATTTCATTATTCTATCACAGAAAATATATTGCTGATCTAAAGCAGCACCTCATCGGTTACTCAAGTAAATGTTGACAAATTGAAATTTATTAGGCCGCTTGATATCAGTGTCTAGGGTTGCCAGATTTCTTGCAAGTCAAACCGGGACATTGTCCGATTTGCTGACTTTTGAATCCAAAAACTCTGGAATTTACCGATTTGCGAAAAATTGAGCCCAGCGTGACTCGTTTTTTTTTAACTCTTCCTAGACTTCCGAAACGAATATCCCAAGATTTACCAATTTCCCCAATAATCTTTAAATTTCCGGGACAATTAAGCGTTTATATGGGACACGGGACAATCCCGGCCAATCCGGGACACCTAGCAACCCTATCAATGTCATGGAAAACGTTCGACGAACTGTAATCCTAATCAATTCTCGAAGGCATTGTGATTTCGCTAATGGACATTGCGGATCAATTTAATTATATATAAGTAGTTAAGGAGGTACTGTCGATTTTTATTGCGCGGATAAATTTCACCACTCCTATTTATGTGCCTTTTTTATACCACCAATCAATATTAACACATCCACGTCCGTACGATCAAGCAATTGGTGGTACATAGAATGATTTAGAAATTCACCGTAATGGCAAAAGGTCGAGAGGACTTTAAGATTTACTTTAGAACATTTTTACATTATTTTTATAGCCATTCATTTATAGATCGATATAAATTTATTTGAACATATATATTTATGCTTGTGTATCTAAGGGCCTGTTTCATAGAATGATAAGTCGTAAATTTGATGTTTTGAGTTATTTTATACATCATTTTCAACGGAAACAAATTAAATTGTCAGAATAAAAATAGTTTACGGTCAGAATATTTTATAACCATTTTGGTTGAGTTAGGTTTGGCTAAGTTTTTTAAAATTTAATTTAAATTATGTCTATTTACACTGACCGATATATTATGACAATTTAATATAAATTGTGATGAATGTAATATAAATTCTGATCGGAAAAATACGAGCCATTTTCAAGTACCTCTCTTCTATAGCTCTTAAAAAGTACAACTAGAAAAAATTGCCAGTTGTCTCTTGGTAGGCATATGTTATCGTAATGGAAACAAAGAAATATAAACAATCTCTCCTATTTCATATTTTTAAATAAAAATCTAAATATCGTTTTAAAGGTAATATCAATGTTGCAATAAATTTGAATTAAATTGAGATATATGACATGATTGACTTAATATATGAGACAAATAATAATTATCATTGCGATACAACTCAGTTTAGGTGCATTAAAACTTTGGTCTAAATATTTTAAAACTTCGCATTTCTATTTGTAGCATTATGTAACTAAGCCATCAATATTAAAAATTAAATTAAATTGACAACGTTTTTATTTCAATGGTTGTTTGTCAACTTGTAAACATAGCCGGTGGAATAACACAGATTTTAATTTTATAATTAAAACATTATATCCTCAATTCACTGCTGAATCCATAAAAAACATATAGATATTTCATCTATCCTATTTTCGTTGACATAATCATCATTATTATAATAGAAAATTTAAATTAACTTTGATTATTCCACGTATTGTGTTACTAACTGTGGCACGTGTTTCGCCTCTTTCAGAGGCATCTTCAGACTTACTATCGCAAAGTTTGCTTAAGTAATGAAGAAAGATTGATTCTAACATTTTAAAATTATGAAATTACAAAATGGAGTTTGGGTTTTTTTCCTTTTAAGGGGAGCAAGGAGGGGGGTGTAGAATCGAAATAAAGCAAACAAATAATGATACTAATGAGTTGCAATCAATCAGATTGGGATTTTTCCTTTGTAAGGGAAGCAAGGAGGGGATTATAAAATCGAAAGATGCCTCTGAAGATGCCTCTGAAAGAGGCGAAACACGTGTCACAGTTAGTAACACAATACGTGGAATAATCAAAGTTAATTTAAATTTTCTATTAAAATGAACTTCCACAAAGTTACCGCCGAAACTATCGAAAGTATCATTATTATAACTAGTTTAAAATATTTACCGCCTATATACCTGCCTCATATTCAAGTATAATTTAACACAGTGCTTCCCAACCTGGGGTCCGCAGGTTTTTCACGGGGGCCCGCTAAAATGTTCATTCTTTCATTTTTCTTTGCGATAAAGTATGAAAAAAAAAATCGGGGGTCCGCAGATTATTGCTTTTACAATCGATTTTGAAATCGAGGATTTCGAATTCGTCATTGAGCTGGAAAAAAAACGAGTTACGAAGACAATTGAGGAGGGCCGCGGATTATTTTTTTAAATTTAGGGGGCCGTGGAACGAAAATTGACTTCATTATCAAATCTATTTTCTAAATAACTGAAACATGAGCAATAAACTGCAATTTGGAATATTAACTTTACAAAAAAAAATCACTGTGTGTTCGCCGCAATACGTTGGGCGGGTGATTTGGCATTTGATTTTGAATTTTCTGTTTGGCAGTTTGTTTCTCCTTTATGACTAGGAAAAAATCCCGCCATTTCCTGGCGTCTAAAATACGCCCAATCCTATCAACCGTGAGTAATCTACAATAAAAAAAAACTTCGTTTTCTAAGAATCTATCTCACTGTCTGTGCTTCAAACATTATTAAATTATACTAGATTAATTTCCTTCTCCGTAAATAAAGCAGGGAAGCGTTTCGTTGTTTGAAATATTGTTCTGCTACATTTCCAAATAGACTAATGTTCCAAATGTTAATGTTCCAACTGAATTCAAATGTTAAAATATCTTCGATGAATTCAGCGTCGACTTTGTGGAAATTCATTATATTTTTTCTCAACGAAACGTCACAACTTCTAACACAATTAATCGACTAACAAAGTCATCAATTTACAATGTCACAATATTTAATCGAGATTTATGTTTATTTTTTTATTTATAAAATTCACAGCTGAACTATTATAAATCTTTTATATAAATCACAGTATTGCCGTTTTTTTTTTACACCGAATAAAAATATTAATCGCGTCTGTACATTTTTTTTAGCTTTAAGTTATTTATATTCGTGTTTGACGATATTATTATCTACCATAATATATTATTCCATGCCGATACGATTATCTTCAGTCTAAAAATGATTCTCGAAGAAGCGAAACACTTGACACGCATGGTAACACAACCATTGGAAAAACGAAGTTTTTCTTTTAATTTATATCACATTTAAGCTAACAATCATAATAGCTTTCTAAAATGGATGTGGTTATCTTCGAAAATATTGTCTTTTGAGACGAAAATTACACACTTGATGACTATTTTTAATCGTTTTAAAATCACAATCGTTGTGCTAACTTTTTTTGATTTTTTTATCTCGTGTATGGAAGGAAACCCTACCAATTGATTAATTCCAATGGTCTCTCGGGCAACCCGTCAAATAAATTATATAGTTCCATTTGAATTCGTTTTGAATAAGTACAAGAAAAATGTAGGTTTTTTTCTTGTCTAATTCAAAACCATTTATATACAAAATAAAATAACAGACTCATATAGTATAGGTATATTATAACAGAAATTTATAGATACAGTGCATTTTTTACATCATTACTGTTAAACTTCGATTTAGCGGACTTTGGTCTTAAAAGACAAAATGTGATGTTAATTTTTATGTGATTCAATCCAAGAACCTCTTTGCTAATAGAAAATTTAAAATAACGATTATTCCACGTATTGTGTTACTAGCTGTGACACGTGTTTCGCCTCTTTCAGAGTCATCTTCAGACATACTATCGCAAAGTTTGCTAGTAATAAAGCAAGATTGATTCTAACATTTTTAAATTATGAAATTACAAAATGGAGTTTGTGGTTTTTTAAGGGAAGCAAGGAGGGGGAGATAGAATCGAAATAAAGCAAACAAATAATGATACTAATGAGCTTCAATCAATCAGATTGGAATTTTTCCCTTTTAAGGGAAGCAAGGAGGAGGTTATAGAATTGAAACAAAGCAAACAAATATAATCATACTACTAATGACGTTAAACATTACAAACTATTAAACTAATGAGCTGCAATCAATCAACTTAAAATGAACTTCCACAAAGTTACCGCCGAAACCATCGAAATCTCTTTGTTAATTATCTCGATAAAAAGAAACGTTTTCATGAACCTTTTTTCTTATTCAACGTTTGAAGCATTTTAAAATTGAGATTTTTCTGCACTAAATAATAAAATGGACGAATGGCATTGTATTCGATGTTAAATTGAAATGACTTGCTACACAATAGTATATTGCACCTATGGTTTGGTTGTCGCAATTATCACGCAGGTAAAAATCGTTTTTATGTATACTCATCCCTTCTAAAGAGTATCACCAACTGACCCCGTGAGTAACAGTAATAATACGTCACGTATATAACATCAACAGCTGTTATTGTTGTCATGTGCATACATTGAATGTTACTTACTGTGCTACATGAGCTCACTCCGTATCCACCACTGGCTACTTCAAAAGAAGCCCTTGCTTGTCACCCCTATATTAATTCGACCCTTCATTCAAAAAATATCTGACACTGAGTCCCACGGCGAGTTTTTTTGTATTATTTATCTTATGGCTTTATTATAATATTCATGCATAAAGGGTGAGACATGATTGTAATGTACATATACGTTTTTGAATACCTATGACTTTTATTTCTATTTCTCTTTACGACGTTTTGTAGTAACATTTCGCTTCTAAATGACAGAAGCCTAATAAATATTTCATCGACAGTTTTTAGAACAAACTGAATTTTTACTAGCGCTTTTTTAAATATTTATGAAGTACATACACTGTAGGATATTGATTTAGCTTTCGCGAATTTGGTATAGCTACATCAATTAAATGTAAATATATCATGATAACAAAACAGATTTTAATTATATTTAACAAAAATATGTTCGTACTTAGTACATTTTGCTTTTTTACCACATCTTCAAGTTCGTCGTTATTCTCAATGGTAACATTTCTTTACAGTGTCTGATCAAAATTTCGTGTATAGGACAATATTTCGACAGGTTGTTTCTGCATGTTATTAACTTTTCATTTGCGGGGAGAATAATTTCTGCGGCCTTTTAATACAGACACTTTAAGCACTATTAGGTGATTTAAAAAAACGTTATTTAATAATATAATAAAAAAAGTTCTTTTTCGTTTTAAATCACGTACACCACTCAATCACACATGATAGCGTCTGTTTGTAAAGGCCGTTTGAAGGATGTGGCTAAGACAAAATAAATAATTAGCTTATCACTTTTCGTACGTCGCTTCTTTAGGATTGAATTGCTGGGAGGCATTTTTAGGCATCGCATACTTCCATGCTTTCGAACACAAATCAATACATCGATTGAAAAAAGAAAATGTTCGTGAAGGGGCTTGAACCTGTATACTGAAGATAACTATGCTGACCAGTGACCACCAAACTACAGGTTCGCCATTACACATACATACTACGAATACATGATAAAGTTTCTTATACATAAACTGAACCTGAAAAACACACATATTATTTAAGTCTATTTACAATTGTGCTGCAGAAATTGTGTGACCTTTTTGTCGAATGATTGATAAATCAAAGCATTTCAAACTTCTTCTTCTAGTCTCAATTAAAATGTTATTAAAATAAGCAATGGACAAAATATGAAACTCCATTTGTTTCGTTTGCTGGCCTTGTATGCATATATTCGGCACAAATGGTTGGCATTCGCGTATCATTGCCGCCGCCCAGATTTTTCCACGTCCGAAATCGGTCGGTTATTCGGGCATTTCGGTCAATTGCATAAAGTAATTTTCATCGCTCAGCATGATAGTTACGTTATTGGAATTCCGCAAATCGCCAGCGCTCCGATGAACGATTTCATTTTTACTTCCTCGCCTATCGCCATTTGCTTTTTTTACCAACTCGGAACCTGATCAGTTCCAGTATTGATTTCACTCATGGCTTAATACGTTCATCTACACTGGTGGTTGTGATTTGTTGACTTTCAGTTGTCACCCCATGATAGTTTTTACTAAATTTAGTTTTTTTGAATCGATTTACACTCCCAAATACTCCAGGAGCAACATTGGATAATGTTGAACATTTGTTCGAAATATTTTTGGGAACGATTCCGATTACCTAATTCAGTAGTTGCAGTACAATAGAATAATTTGTTAAACATGTTTTAAACATTATGCTAACAGTAATCAGTAAATGTTTCAAAGGTTGAAAAAAAATAATGAAAGCATTGACAACACGATTCACGTAGGTGACTGACTTACAACTATCTGGCTTGTGTCTTTAATCTTTTCCAGAGAGAAGATGCTTGCTCTATTTCTCTTTCATCTCTTGTTTTTTGATTGTTTTCATTTTTTTCTTCGTCTTCTTTTTTTTATTTTTCTTTCTCAGTTCTCGTTTAACCCTTATAATTTGTTGTGGTCAGTGTCCTTCTCATCTATCCGTGGTTTGTCGTCCTCAACCAGACAGGTGATACAGATAGTGGTGAAAGTAAGTGGAGCTTAGGGAGGTTTAAGCAAAATGACCTTTCGTGTCCTCGCGTTGTACGCACGGGGATAGTCTATGTTATCGTCAATGTATTCTTTTATCGTTGGGTTAGGATGATCTATCATGTCCTTCAACCCTTATAATTTGTTTTGGTCAGTGTCCTTTTCATCTATCCGTGGTTGGTCGTTGTCAACCAGGCAGGTGAGACAAGGAGTAGTGAAAGTAAGTGTGTTTTAGGGAGGTTTGAGCAAAAGGATTATTCGTGTCCTCGCGTTGTACGTCTGCAAATAGTCTATGAAATAGTCAAGGTATTCTTTCATCGTTGGGTTAGGATGATCCATCATATCGCTGTAAAATTTCATGCAGGTTGCAAACATTGCAGAAATTTAAAAAAATACATTGTGAATTTCATGATAAATCTAAAAGGTAGTTTGTTGTTGATCCCACAACCACCCGTTATGTGTATGCAGCCGCTATCTGACGGTTAGACTCCACGTGGTTTCATATCTTGTCACATTGTTAAAACTTTTAATCACATCGTGCGTTCGTTGCTCGCACCAAGATTAACGACCGCTGGTTTTGCTTTCAGGAATAGAACACTAATCTCCGAGATTATCATCGTCCAATTTAAGTTTGGTTTCTTCCTCCCGTACAAATCTTCGAAACAGGAACAATAAATTCCGTCGCCTTAGAAAAAAAAAATGTAACAGGAAAACATTCAAGGAAATCTTCTTAAGCTTTCTCTATTTTAGGTGCCGTAAAGTGAGTCGTAAACAACCATCGACTTCCGTTTCTGTGTTATTTTAAGAATTTAAGTATCGAGATAATCTTTTTTGGTGTAAAATTGTTTTAGACATCGAAGCGATTTTGCGTATCGCTTTATAGATTGACGAAAGTGTTTAATTTTATGGTAATTTTGTAACGCTTTTTCGTAAATTGTGAAATTTATTCCACTTTTAACGAATTCAGTCGAAATAATGTTTTTAACGTCATTAAAAACAATATTGTTTTAACTGCTTTTTTTTAATGAATTAATAATAATATAATGTTACCCTCCGTGGTCTAGTTGGTGAGACCTTTTCCCTTGTGGTCATGGCCATCTGGGTTCAAGTCCTATTAAGATCAAAATAAATTTAGATTTTTTCAATCTAAATTTTGAAATTATAGTCATGTGTGTTTGTGACGTCTCGTCTCGGGTTAATCTCTTATAGTTTTCTAATTTTATTTTTTTTGTCTTATTGGGCTTAATTTTAATTTAATTCTTTTTTATCTCTAATTTAAAAATAAATGCTTTCCTACATTGATATGAACAAAACCATTACTATATAGGTACGCCAGAAATTCTCCTAGCGATGGCACAATGGCAAAATAGCTTCGATTACAATATATTTGATTAAAATTAAAACAAACCATTTTTTATCAATGTGTGAATGGACATCTCACCAAGTATTTCAACGTCTAGTTTAGTTGTTTATCAATGTCTCAACCTCACTTTTGAGAGAGGTTAAAGATAGACTTACTTTAAAACCTATCTATGCATTTCCCACAAATTTGTTCTCGTGACCAGAAATTTGGTGTGGTCATTTGGGTCGGGTTCGAATTTTACCCAAATGATATTGAAGACAATTTTAATCTATTAACCAGTATTCTATTGAATGCTATATATAGCTTTTATTTTAGAAATCACTATGATGACTTTCTTTCGTCAAAGTTTTCAATCAACCATCCAAAAGACTACATGCATGACTTCACTGATTTATTTGCATAAAAATAGTTTTAGGGAAGTTATCAGCAATTTATTAAAAATCATCTTATATTAATTGTTTTAAAACGCTGCTTTTCGTTGTAGACTGGTTATTTGATTACATCAACAGTAAATTATATTTCATAATGATCACTTTAAAATACCGTGTGTGATTTTTGACATAAATGTTGACTGGGCACGGGGTGTAATAGATGTTAATCTTTCTTAACATGATTGTCGGAAGCCTTGCCGAAATCGTTTAATGTAGCAACTCGTACAATCTGTATGGCAATATATGAAAACATTATACAATAACCGTCGTAAATTTAATAATTTATTGGCCATATCCGCTGAAAATGGTTTTATGGATGGCTGCGCCACTGCCTGTGCAAAATTTTCGAACTGGAAACTTTCTGACGCTCCCGTAGAAAATTCTATCTCCTCTCCTGCATGTATAATCCTAAAAATTTACAAAAAAAACTATCGTCATTGCTCGAAACTTACAAACTAGTGCTAATGGAAGTTTAGAGTGGTTTTTACTTTAAGTTTTGATGTATATTATGTTAAGTTTTGCTGGCTGATGTTCTTAAACAGTATTTCTCAACGAAGAGCCACAGCATGTTCCAAGAAGGCCACAGAGAAAAAATAACTTAAGGAAAGCCACAACAATGTTTTGGAGGGCCACGGGCAAATAAATATCCATAAACTCCCAGATTTTAAAAATCGGGCTTCGAGAAAATGATTGGAAATTGCAAGTTTTAGAAATATGAATTTCCGAGAAAAGCTTAAAAAAAGGTTTCGCGTATGTTTATTTTGTGAAATCCCGGATTTTACAAATTGAAAATTCTGGGAATACCTAAAAAAATCTAAATTCCTGGGTTTTTGAAATTTGGCAATGACAAAATGTTTTCCGAAAAACTTTTAAAGAGGTATAGGGGCCACGGTAAAAATATTAGACTCAATAGGGCCACGGGCTCAAAAAGGATGAGAAGAAATACATTGGAAAAGCATGAAGCTTCAATTGGAAAATGTTCAAATGACCATAATCGTACCAAATTTTCTTCAAACGAAGTGCATCTTTGATCATACAGAAATGCGTAGCGGACTCTAGCAAATTTACTTAGAGTAACGATCTTTTTTTTTATATACAGTACGTGCTCACATTCAACCTATTATATGAAGGCCTTTTCATTTTGCCTGTGAAAATGCCTCTAATAACAAACCCACTATACAGTCATACTGTGGCGTCAGGAATGGACAGTTAAGCTCACGAAACTTGTTCACTTCAGGCGCCAAGCCCCATTCAAATCCCAAGTCGAAAATCCATATCCGAAGTAACGACGTTCGCAAGTTATATGATTATCGTTTTCCTCAAAGGCTTCGAATAAATTAAGTCTTTACTGCCGCCTTCTAGAACGTTCTCCGGTATCAAGTAATCCAAAGTTCCATTCGAGATAACATTAAACCGACGTGAACGAAGGACGTCGCGCCATATCGATTCTGCGTGCGAACGCCATAAATTGAAAGAATGCCAAAATAAAAAAAACTTTCATACAATATACGTACCAAATGCCAGTGTCCCCCCAGTCCGGCGTCTGGTGGAATAGTTTTTTTGTCTCTCGGTCGGCATTTTCCAACGCACATAAATGCATTTTCCTGCCCGACGCTATTTAGTTTAATTAAACAGTATATATCCACTGCTTGTACGCAGGAATTTCATTTTTAAAAAGGCACAGAACTTTCATTTGACTGCAACATTCAGAATATACTAGCTGTAAGCCCGTTGCCCAGCAACGTGAGATTTTTGTTGCATAGTATTTAATTTAATTTAATTTTATGTTATTTTATTTTATGGTATTTTATTTTATTTTATTTCATTTCATTTTATTTTATTTTATTTTATTTTATTTTATTTTATTTTATTGAATTTAATTTAATTTAATTATATTTTATTTTAATATATTTTATTTTTATAGTTAGCAGATATTTCGTAAATTATTTAATATTTGGAATAATGTTTAAGTTTGCTAACAACAATTTTTCGTATTAGCAGAAACTTCGTAAATTACTTAATTTTTAGAATAATGTTCAAGTTTGCTGACAACTATTTTTCGTAGTAGCAGAAATTTCGTGAATTATTGAATTTTTGGAAAAAAAAAGTTTGATAACAACCATTTTTCGTAGTAGCCGAAATTTCGTAAATGATTTAATATTTGGAATAATGTTCAAGTTTGCTAACAACCATTTTTCGTAGTAGCATAAATTTCGTAAAATATTGATTTTTTGGAATAAAGTTTAAGTTTGCTAACAACCATTTTTCGTAGTAGCAGAAATTTCGTAAATTATTTAATATTTGGAATAATGTTCAAGTTTGCTAACAACCATTTTTCGCAGTAGCATAAATTTCGTGAAATATTTAATTTTTGGAATAAAGTTAAAGTTTGCTAACAACCAATTTTCGTAGTAGCCGAAATTTCGTAAATTATTGAATTTTTGGAATAAAGTTTAAGTTTGCTAACAACCATTTTTCGTAGTAGCAGAAATTTCGTAAATTATTGAATTTTTGGAATAATGTTCAAGTTTGCTTACAGCCATTTTTCGTAGTAGCAGAAATTTCGTAAATTATTTAATATTTGGAATAATGTTTAAGTTTGCTAACAACCATTTTTCGTAGTAGCAGAAATTTCGTAAAATATTTAATTTTTAGAATAATGTTTAAGTTTGCTAACAACCATTTTTCGTAGGAGCAGAAATTTCGTAAATTATTTAATATTTGGAATAATGTCCAAGTTTGCTAACAACCATTTTTCGTAGGAGCAGAAATTTCGTAAATTATTTAATTTTTGGAATAATGTTGAAGTTTGCTAACAACCATTTTTCGTAGTAACAGAAATTTAGTAAATTATTCAATTTTTGGAATAAAGTTTAAGTTTGCTAACAACCATTTTTCGTAGTAGCAGAAATTTCGTAAATTATTGAATTTTTGGAATAATGTTCAAGTTTGCTAACAACCATTTTTCGTTGGAGCAGAAATTTCGTAAATTATTTAATATTTGGAATAATGTCCAAGTTTGCTAACAACCATTTTTCGTAGTAGCAGAAATTTCGTAAATTATTGAATTTTTGGAATAATGTTTAAATTTGCTAACAACCATTTTTCGTAGTAGCAGAAATTTCCTAAATTACTTAATTTTTGGAATAATGTTTAAGTTTGCTAACAACCATTTTTCGTAGAAGCAGAAATTTCGTAAATTATTGAATTTTTGGAATAATGTTTAAATTTGCTAACAACCATTTTTCGTAGTAGCAGAAATTTCCTAAATTACTTAATTTTTGGAATAATGTTTAAGTTTGCTAACAACCATTTTTCGTAGAAGCAGAAATTTCGTAAATTATTGATTTTTTAGAATAATGTTTAAGTTTGCCAACAACCATTTTTCGTAGTAGCAGAAATTTCGTAAATTATTGAAATTATTGAATTTTTGGAATAATGTTTAAGTTTGCTAACAACCATTTTTCGTAGAAGCAGAAATTTCGTAAATTATTGATTTTTTAGAATAATGTTTAAGTTTGCTAACAACCATTTTTCGTAGTAGCAGAAATTTCGTAAATTATTGATTTTTTGGAATAATGTTTAAGTTTGCTAACAACCATTTTTCGTAGTAGCAGAAATTTCGTAAATTATTGAATTTTTGGAATAAAGTTTATGTTTGCTAACAACCATTTTTCGTAGTAGCAGAAATTACGTAAATTATTTAATTGTTGGAATAATGATTAAGTTTGCTAACAACCATTTTTCGTAGTAGCAGAAATTTCGTAAATTATTTAATTTTTGGAATAATGTTAAAGTTTGCTAACAACCATTTTTCGTAGTAGCAGAAATTTCGTAAATTATTGAATTATTGGAATAATGTTCAAGTTTGCTAACAACCATTTTTCGGATTTTAAATTATTTAACAATTATTTCCAATAAAAATCAAAAGATCAAATCCAATTTTTCAATAAAAAATCAGTTGCACATTTTGTCCAAGTGTATGAAAAAAGCAAAATATTATTCTATGATATATCCATATCATAATTTGAATATTCTTAATGTATTAAAGAATTCTAACAGATTTTCAAGGTCAGACGTGAAAAGATTCATCATTATGATTCAATTGATCAAATCCGCTCCAAAAAATATTAGTCTCACATCGACTCACACGATCAGACGATTCATTTCGATAGCCCTATAATCATAGTTTGCAATAGTCGAATTAAAGTCTTTGATTATTCGAATATTATGATGTATGGTGATACAATACTTTAGCTCTACACCAAGAAATATCAAATTTTCAAACGTGGCGATATCAGAACATTCACGCCCGGTTTAAAATAAGCCGCTCCCATTGGATAGAACAACATTTCAAAAATGTGCTGTTCAGAATAAATCGAAATCATTGGTCTGTACCTTACTGCGGACGTCCTTACAGACGGACCTTATCGGCTATTAATGTTAAGATTTAACAAAGCTTACTGAATTGTTTTGTTATTCAAAAAATCTACTTTCTGGTGTCTACATACTATAGTTTTATATAAATAACCCCCCATCTATTATTTAAAGCTTTTCGTTACTTCTGAACCTGAAATTGAGCTTTTTTATTTTGTCACACATTTTCGACCAAATTAAAAAAATTTGAAAACATAAACATCTTTGGTTAGACTACAATTATAATCGAAACAATTTCGTTTCCATGCTTCTCTTCGTGACTTAAGTGTGTTGTATTACATTCTCAAACAAATTATGATCTATACATTTACTAAAGGGGTCTCTAAAACTCTAATTATGTTTATTGTATTTGGTTTTCACGGTTGATATAAAAATCAATTTAATAATTACGGCTATGGTCACAAGTCGTTCTATTATAATATATTTGACCAACCAGAAAAATTGCGTTAAAATGTGTCTATTTTAAAACAAACTCAAAATTAGGCAAGCTCGTTAATTATCATGTTTATCTCGTTATTATCATTTTATACATACATGGAATGGACATGAATAATCAGACATAAAAAGTGAAAAAAATAAATGAAATTCTGTTCGACTATATCAACTGTGACATTATTATTAGATCAATATTATGCCAACCGTTAAAACTAAATAAAAAAAAATATGTCGAATATTCAAAACCTTGTGGTGTTTAGTTTCTAATAAATTTGAGAATACCCCGTTGGTTTATTTTAACTTTCTTGATGATTCGTCTCCACTCTACCAACTCTTTGAACTTCGTCATTGATTAACGGTTAACTGATAATCTTGAAAATGATTTTTATTTAAGACAATTATTTATTTACAATAGATTTTGACTATCAATTAAATTCTTGCAAAAATGAGATGAAAGAATTTTGTTTTTCATATACATAAATAATATCTCTAATTTCACTTTATTTCTGAAAAGCCAACATTTTGTGATGCATTTGAATACAATTAAGATTTGATAAAAAAATATATTTCTGGTATAAATTAACGGATTTTTTGGCATAGTATTTTATGAAAATGACAAAATGACGCAATAGCCCAGCATGCAATACGCAGAGCTGATTGCTTAAATTTAAAAATCTGGCCGTTAGCGATTACATGTACCTGAAACCTGAAAAATATCTTTTCACTACAAATAACTGGTGATTCTCTCCAATATATTTTTTTCAAATTATTCAGTTTAATTTGTTTCTATAGTTTTATTGGTGGGCTAACAAAATCGTCGTGAAAATTAGTTATAAAAAATATTTTGCTAAACAAGTGTTTTATTCGCCATAGTTGACTTATGACAGTATTTTGGTCGAGAAAACCAAAGAATTAATTCGTGGGAAATCGACGCTTTTTGCCAGTCCCGGTTACCGCGACTTTTGAATTTATTAAACAAGCCGAGACTTGAAACTTCTGTGATGTTGATTTTGTTCATTCGATACAAAAATAGTTTGAGAAGCTATATACCTTGATAAGCTTTGTGAATTTTGAAAGGCAATAAAAAAAAATTAAGAGATTTTCAAAATCTTCCATTTATCTTGACATAAAATATGACCCCTCTACGCATTTGTGACAGATTCTAGTTTGCAATAATAACGATAAAATAAATAACCCAATGTTTTATTTTTCGAATTTAGTGGTTTCACAGGTAAAATCAAACGAATCTCTCAAATAATGCATATTAAAAATCAGTATAAATTTTCATACTACAATTATGGGATCTTATAGCAATATTAAACTTTAAAAATAAGTTTGTAAAAATAAATTACTAGTCCACAAAATTTCCCAGAACAAGCCAATTTTATGTCTCGTGTCCCGGAAATGAAGAAATCCGAGAATTCTGAATCTACTAACAATATATATCTTGTTTCAAACAATTCGTACTCACAATTAATATTCACATATAACTTAATACAAACTTTTGGGGAAACAAGTTATTATATCGCCTCGATATTGCTAAGTTTAGTATCGGGTTACCAACTAGCTTTATTGCTCCGTTTCATTAGTGCCTGTGAGAAACAATCGTAGCAATCTCTTCTTAAATTACATACAAAGTTTGCAATCACAAAAGATTTAGTGCCTTCGAGCGGGAAGCTTCGCGTAACAAGCGCGTGTTCACTTTATAGCTTTAAACAAAGCTTTCACAGATATGCCTCAATATAAATTTAAGGAGACCACACTTTTTGCTACCTTATTTGTTGTAAGCAGGGCTGTGGAGTCGTGTAAAAAAAGACGACTCCGACTCCGAGGAAGTTTTTTAATAATTGCATTTTAACTTATACATATCGACTGTGGAAAGGAAAAAGGACGTAACCCTCAATTTTCCAAAACAGCTTTTTTTCGATAATTACAATGTATACAACTTGACACACATTCTATTAAAAGGATGGAAGCTGAAAATGCCGAATAAGTATCTAAATTTAGCTTTTAAGTTTGAAAAAGATGACCCTATAAAAAATAAAACCAAGAAAAAACACTGAAATAAAGGTTTTTCTGAGACAATTTCTTTAATTAATATTAGGTTATGTCAATTAAACACTAGTTTAGGAGTATCCGTGCACTTCAAGGTTGTGTATAATTCATAATATGCATATGTCACAAAATCATCAAAACACGTTTTTAGCGCCTCCTGTAAAATTTGATATGTGTGGGTTACGTCCTTTTTCCTTTCCACAGTCAATATGTATACCATTAGATCATCTTTAGTCGGCCAAGCATGAAATGTTAACACTTTTGACTATTTTGTTTAAATACAATATATTTTTCAAAGAAAAATCGAGTCGCTCATTTTTCGCGACTCCGACTCCGGCCAAAATACCGAGACTCCGCGACTCCGACTCCACAACCCTGGTTGTTAGTCATATATATGTATATATTCATTTTAAATGTTTATCAACTTGATTGCGTACTTTACCTTATAAAAGTATATATTTAAAATACCATACTTTTTCGTCGTATTTATGGTTCAATACGACATGAAAACACGCTGATGTCTACAGACTGTACAATGGTGTCAGCGCAGTTAAAACAATTAAGATTAATTGTAAACTGAATTTTCTGTTTCACGTGAGGAGCACGGTGTAACCATTCTAAAATGTCCAGTGGTCTGATAAGGTGGCAGTGGAGGGGAACCTGCGGCCTTTTGACTTGATCAAAATATTCACTTTGATCAAAAAATTATACGCAAGCGCTTAGAAAAACAGCTTAATCAACTCATTATACGGTCGACAGTCGAAAAAAAGGGAGGACGGTGTCAACGTTTTCTTTACTGCGGCCTTATGTTGAATAAGATAAATGAATGTGGCCTTTTTAAATTAAACGGTTCCCCACCCCTTGTGTATCGGAAAGGTTAGCCAACGTATGCATGAATATCGTACGTTTGAAGCACCAGATTGGAAATACCAATTCTGGGTAGTGTCTTATCCAGATTTTTTAAAAATAGTTATGTGATTAAATACATTAAAAATAATTTATTATTTCCTTTATTTGTTTGAATATGTTTCTTTGGGTGTACTTATTCTTCTTATTTCCATTAGGATACAAAATCAGTTTGATCGCCATTTATATTTTAGTATTAAAATTTATAAACAATCGATTATGACGGCAAATATGTTTTTTAGAATAATCATTTTGTTCTTTTTTTACTTTTTTTTTGATTCCACATTCTGAAAATCTAATATATTCATAGAAAACGATGATAAAGTAGCTAAAATTATTTAATGTTCGCTTTGTGTGGGTGTGTTACAATATTGTTTTATTGCTCAATTACCAATGCCAATATCCTTTTCCGAATACAATTTTGTATTATAGAACGACCATTTAATGATCATCTATTTAATACGATACTTTTTTTCAGTCGTTTTATATTATCCGTATCAGTATTAATTTATACATATAACAACAATAATAATGTTACGAAACTTTCGACATAATGGTCACCCTAGATATACATATAGTTCAGCCACGAATATAATAGTAAATCTTAAAAACTATAATCGTTAATAATTGTCTTTGGTTTTGAACTTAGTTAATTTACGTTACGTTTTCCTCAACTTCCAGATAGCAATCTATAAAATTTATTATTCCATTTGCCATACATTTTAAACATAATAACTTCTTTGAAGATTTGAAACCGTCTTAAGTACCCGATTAAAGATGAAAAAGAGCTTATAAACTTAACGGTTCCAAATGATCACGACTTATGGTTTGTTTGTTTAATAGCACAGTTTTGATTTTTTTAATAATACCATTATAATATTTCAAAAAGCTTAAATTTCATCGACATACATTTTAGAAGAGTCATGATTTTCATTTTTTTCTATTTTTTGTAATTTAGTACTATCGTGTCTGCAATCTTTGAATTATTTTGTTATAAAAGATTTCGTCAAAACTGTGGAAAAAAGGAAGAATATTCATGTTTGATATTGCTTCAAAATATAAATTTACGAAGAAAATTTTATCAGCGATTAGCTCGTGGACATATTTTATCTCAATAATGGCAATGAAAAAATTAAAATATTATTATACACGCTGCTTCTAATCGTGAGGTTCCAATAGATTTTTTTTGTTTTTATAGACCTTCAAAAAGTGTCTTTATTATTTTCTTTAGATGTAAGCAAATATCACTGTTTTCTTTTAAAATGGCCTGTTTATTTGTCCCGATACAAATTTTGAACTAATATCCGTTTGAAGAAATTATCATTTATTTTATTCGAATTATTTCGAGCAATCATGTATCACATTTTTCATCGGCCATTTGTGACTATGAAACACTTGAAACCATCATATTGATAAACTTGTCTGTCATTGACATAACAATTTTATTTTATTTTTTAAATCCTCCGTTAATCGCAGTACATAAACAAAATTTTCAATAATCATTATTTTAGTATTTTAAAACCTTATCTGATTTGCTCATTTCTTGCTTGACAATAATTATAGTTTCCAATCAAAACTTAGGAACTACATTGAGATATATCTGCGGAATACTCTCTATCGGTTCACCTATAAAATTGTTGTTCTCACATTAGATAACTTAGTACACAATTATTGTTGTCGTCTAGGGTGGCTTCGCCCCTCACTTCACCCCTGCCATCGGTGAGTCATTCGTAAAAGCCGTATTTGCGTCAGAGGCGAACTGGAGAGCTGTTTTTTATTATACAGATTAATCCTCTTATACAGCCTGGTTATATTTCTTCTAATATTGTGATGTGCGGAATAACGTAAAAAGCTTTAATCGTTTCCGTTTGTATATATAATATAACACATTCTATAAAACATCGTCAATCTCTCCATGAGAGAATATTAGTGGCAATTATCGTTACCTCTAATTTTTCTAATGTGTGTAGATCATCAATATTTGTGAGCAATAAATTTTCAGCAAAATGTGCGCAAATATTAGGTATGTACTCACTGACGCTAGATGTCCAAGATTTGGTGAGTTTAGTATAAGTATTTTAAATTTTTCTGTGTACGGCCTGTGCGGGGATGGAAAAATGTGTGCGGCCATATTTTGGGAGATGTGCGCACGCACACGCGCACACCTTAGCGGGAACGTTGGTGGCAATCCGTCCAAATTCTGGCTTGGTCAAATATGCTTTCCTGGCATGAATTCAGCAATTAATTATGAATAAGGGGTTTTAATATATTTCCTGTAACATTTGATTTAGTCTAGGCCACATTCATTTTTCTGATTCAACATAAGGCCGCAGTAAACATTTACTAGGTAATCTTTGGATGGAAACAGTTTCATGCCAATTTCTAAAGCCCATAAATTGAAGGATTTCCCAAAATTACCAGCGTGGAACCTTTTTTTAGGTCTTCCAAGGATTTAGACATCCAAAATCTCAAGAATTTACGGATTCGCCCAAATAAGCAGCGCGGGAGTTTTTTTTTAGCTCCAAATTTTTTTGAATTTAAAATCTCAGGATTTAACGAATTTACAAAAGATGGCAGAATTGGCCGATCAGGTCAAAAGGGCACACCAGAGCAGCCAAAAGGCCGCCCCACAAGCGGTCTAGGCTTTAAGCCTTCGTCTAACATAAAATATGAAAAGTATTTCAATATATATTTCCATCCTATTAATGTACAATGATGGTGAAGTAATGTTAAAAAAATGACTTAAAAACCTCAAATGCTTGTTCATAGTCGAATAAAATAGTTTTTATATTTATTCTATGTAAATTTAGCTTTCAGCGTCGTTGTGTTATTTTATTATTATGCAAACCCAACAATGGCGACCATAAAATCGTCTCACCAAAAGGCGTTTGTTTTCGTATTTACATCGTTCCGATAAGCCATCATGTCTGTGAGTTTTCATTTTATTTTTCATAATATTTATGACGCCGCTAGACTTCACGCAACAGACAAAATTTAATGTTGATGTTATTGAAACGTCGGAGTTTATCGCCATTTTGAAGTTTTACCACGGCTTATTTATGGTTTCAAAATTCGAAAGGATGCCACCATTCGATTTTTTTAAAGTTACATTTTACGATACGTCAAAATATTTCTGAGACTGATGCCAAGCTGACTTTTTCTATCAAATAAATAATTATTATTCAACTTGTAAGTACTTCAATGAAACCAATCCGAGATATTTATTTTTGGTCATATTTATTTTGTTGAAGTAGTGAATTAAAACATTTCACTTCTTGACGTCTTCTTTTTCTTCGATTCGGAAATATATAATCACAATACAAAATAAAATACTGTAGCAAGTAAAAATTACCAAATGAACTGTGAGATTTCTCTAAGAATCTACGAATTGTTTTATTAGTTGAAGAGGGAATATTATTTGTGGTTTGGATATATGTATTATCTTAATATACGTGGTTTTATTATAAAACGTTTTTTTTAATATTCCATTTCGTTTCTGCTTAGATAAGATTGAATCTCAATCCGATTTCTCTATGGCCGTTCGATTCCATTTTCAAATATACATCCAAATACCAAACGTTCATGGAAACATTCGATGATTTTTCGGATAAAAATTGTTTCTCACTTATGAAATTCGAAATTTGAAAATTCGAATGCTTCCCTTCTCGCATCTCACGTTCCATTGTATGGCGGTTTATACACTTGTACGTGCGTCCGCCAGGCGCGCGTGTGTGTGCATCAGTAATGTGCCTGTATTGCGCAAGTGGGTGGAGACATTGTACTTGAGGGGGTTAGCAGATTCCGATTTCAGGGACCTACATTATATCTTTAAAATATATTGGTCATTGAATAAAATCGATCTGCTTAAAAAAGTTTCTATTTTCCCAATTCTTTCAAGATATTCTTAGACATGGCCAGTTGACATGCAGTGAAATAATATATAATTTATTTTGTAAATCGGATGTATATTTAAGGTGATGTAGTTTTGATGTATTTTTGGTGGGTTGGTTACACTTCATACACATACAGATATATTTTTTATTGTGTTCAACTGCCTGGCAATTTCATTCCTAAATATTTTCATCATTCAAAAAAGTACACATTTTTTTTCAGTGTTAAATAATTATTATTTTCCTTAATTAATGAATTGCGGACATGAACTGTTTTTACTCGCAAACCTTTCAGAGACCTTTCAGAGAGTGCTACACAGCGATATTATACAATATTGTCGCCAGCTGTAATCCCATATATTGTTATTTTACTTCTTTACAATATATATTGTTTCGAATATTCAAATATTCCGTGTAGACGTGAGCGACTGAAAATATATTTGTATTCGTTTGTTAAATAGCCTTATTAACCCGGAACTCGCTTGATCTTATTTTTCAATTCGTTTATAACAAAACTAATGAATATACATATAATTAATAAGTATTTTTTATAAATAGGCTTAATCGAGAAAAGAATGGTTGATATTCATTTAAGAATATTTTCATAATTGATTGTCAAATACCCGTTAACGTTCCATTTTATAAAAACCACAATAATTTTCTTTTGAATTGTTTTCATCGTTACCAGTTACCACTTTCACCAAACCTAGATCTCTTTATTCCTATCAATTAATTGAATTGTGGTACTCGTGATAGTCAGTGCATCCATTCTGTTTGAATAATAATTACCGAATCATTCTATGCACCATTTCACAGTCGTTGTCAGAATGAGGGTCTATTGTTTCCACCCTAATTTAATGAATGTACATAATCACCGCTTTCAACCCCAGATTCTAGTCATTCTATTTTGTCAAGTCAGTTGCGTGGAGTATATGCGACTTTTTCTATTGTCTATTTCAATTCACTCACTTATTTCGTATTTCAATTGTTGAATTGGACTAACTGCACAAAACTAATCACAGAAACATTACATCAGATTCTTTTAAAAAAGAAAAGAAATTATAATCGTAAGCGATATGTTTTATAAACAACAAACGTCGCCACTCGTCCTTTTGGCTATCACACATCATCAATTCAAAACAAGTTTTTTATGTGTAAGCACAAAAATCCTTTTCTAAATTATCATATTTTTTGTTTGACTTTGTTGTTGAGGATATTATGAATAACTTATATATGAAAATATATTGTATGAATTCAGTTCGCGTGTCACACAAGAAAGAAGAATAAAATGATCCTCTGGGAAATGAAGTGAGCCAAATAGTAAAATGATAAAACTTTTCTATTCGACTTCTAAGTACAATCACGTTTTTACTTGGTGTTTTGTTGGATTGCATATTTTTATTTTAGAGATTGCCGTGTGTATTTACTGACCTCTGAAACATCAATTGGCTCACTTCACCTCTAATGGACTCAAATAAATTTTCTGTTTCATAGTTTTAGATACTTGTGACGTTAATCTGTTTTTGTTTTTTTTTTGTTTTATGAGTTTCTTTATCACCATTGCCCATATTTGTACCTTTGTCATATTCGGTTATTTAAAAATTGCTCAAACTACTATGATTAATAAATACACAACTGTTTATTAATCGTACATACTGAGTGAAAATCTCCTGCTTCTTCGTAAATCTTTTTTTTCGTTTTAATTTGGTAATGATTTTTTTTATGACTTGATAGGGTAAGGATTTTCGATGAAGTAGTTTTCTCATAGCGTATCGTAAGAAGTTTTGTTGGCAAAAATATTTAAGGCTTAGCATAAAACTTTTTTTAACACTTATGTTATTTTATTACACCCGTACTTCTGTTTTCATTGATCAGCTATGAAAAAATATAAAAATATGTATTGAAATGTATTTTTATTTTCATAAATATTCTCGTAGTGTGTGTGCTTTTTTTGTTAATGGTTGTATGGTATTGGGAAATTCATAGAAAATTAATCACATATTTCGATTGTTTTAGTGACTACCGAATTTTCTGTCATAAAACTGTGATTCATTGCTGTTTTTTTCACCAATTTGCATTCGATTAATAACAGAAAAGCTCTATTGCGAATAGTTTTATGATCTTTAGTGATTCATTGTATTTTTTTATAATAAAATTGCACATTGATGCGGCCCTTCCCTTTCCGCGAAGCAAATAGGTACGTCCATGGTAGCACATCGCAAACTCACACACACACGTAGCGGCGTATTGGCGGCTCGTTGTCCCCTCTGAACTGAGCGGCGAGCGCACCCAGTCTGCATTTATCGGCCAAACCGGAGGGATTTCCTCTGAGCACACCGGCATGACTTACTTCACTTGACAGCCTTTAAAAAACTAAAGCTCGCAGTTTGACAGTCGTTTGAATTTAGAATTATATTCGCGCTCGAATAAAACACACGTTTGTTTGCTGTATATATATTTTTTTATTAATATTATGTGGCTGTCGTGTTCAATTTTGACAGCCTGATACATCTGTATCAGTGATTTTCCCCCAAATATGTTACCAAAATTGTGTATTTTTTAGATTATAAAAATAACATCGCGCTTAACAATATTCAATAAAAAAGTGAACATTTTTATTTTGTAATTTTTTTATCATACAAAATTTCTCAATCCAATTATAAACAGTTCGCTAAATTAGACTGGTGCTATTTTGTTTTTATTCCTCGTTTGCATCATTTACTATAACTTAAATAAGCGTTGATATTCGTAAAGACAATAATATGAATATAAAAAATTAATGTTTTATTATATAATAAAATACATAAAGTTTATCGTTACACAAACTTAATACGACTGTTAAACGCACATTGATGATGGTTAAAATATTTAATAAAATAGTTTCCGCTGAGTATTCAAGTTACGAGTTCTGTCTTTTATCTTTGTATCGTCGTTAAAATTCCGTGTTCGTGTTTCCTAGTGACACGATTGTTATAAATTGTGTTTATTCCCGTGTTTCATGTTCGTGCCGATGATTTTACTGTGTAGTTGATTTATTTGTTTCACATTGTCGGGGTCGTCCCCCCTTTTTAAGTGTGCGGGTGAAGTTTAAAAAAAGACACCTTCCAAGTTTGAAAGTTTCGCTTCTATTTTAGTTCATCCGCCACTCGTTTGTTTTATAATTCTCCTCTCGCTGGAGGTAGTGTGAGGGGGGGGGGGCAGTTTTACCGTCACCGTTTAAGTGAAAACTTTGGTGCAATAATAAATCTCGCGGGGGACAGTGTGTGGTTTTAATGAGATTTCGCAGTGGTCACATTCTCGACGTACTCACTAAAGAGTTGCCAGATTGCAAATTTTCTCCCCCACTTTGGGGAAAACTCGGTGTTTCCCTAAAGACCCTGCGCACTAAAAGTTGTTCTTATGTGGAATAATAGATGAGAATTAATATCTTATCTGTATTTATGAGAAACTTTATAATGAACAAACACATATGAATATTTAAAATAAAATAACTAAAAGCTCTATATTATTGGGTTCATATTAACATAATCTTTAAATCTTGGTTTTTTCCAAAACTAGATAATCTTTTTTTTAATTTTTCATAATTATACATTCAATAATATTTTTTGAGTTATTTATAGAGTCTTCAAGATCGCTTACCCAAACAAAAACATATGAGTAGTTTTAACGAAAGGTTGTAGTAGTGTTAACGAAAGAAGATGTGTAAAATAAATTTTAAGTGGCTAATAAAAATACGTTCTAAAATATGTTTTTTTTTTGGTATGATATGATGATCATTCATGCTTAACAAAACCTTAAGTTTTGCCGCATATTTTATACATTTTTTTTTGTCTTTCTACTTTACTTTAAAGTTTTAATAATTTTCTGCTCTTATGTATAATTCATGATAAACGTTTACATTCGCCTTTTAAGAATCAGAAATACACATATTTATGTACTATCGAACTTCTTTCAAAGACTTTTGTCATAATGACATATTTTAAAAAACAAAAGATCTTCTACCGTTAATTGCTCATTTAAAATTCTTATGAAATAAAAAAATAAGTGGGGTAATATTTTACCTTGATCTGGCAATCCCAACGTGCGTACAAAGAATGTTCCGGTAGATGTCTTCTCGTACAATTTACTAAAATCTGACTGCCGTGTTTTTTGCATCAACAAAAGGAATAAAATGCTAAGTGCGGTATCACGCACTCTCTCCAAAGTTGCGACGGCGACCTAACGACACTGCCATTGTGCGTTAATGACATTTTGTGCAAGTTTATTTTTTTATATTGTGACCATTTTGTTCTCTCTGTGTTCAATGATTAAGTGTTCGTCGTGTCCTTCTGTGAAAATGGATAAATTACAAGCAATTTGTACGTATGTTTTTATTTTACTATATCAAAAATAGTGTAATTCAAATTATATTTATTCATTTTTATGTTTTCAGCACTATTGTTGACTAAACCTCTATATTAATTAATTTGTTGCAAAGCTTTCGATGTATTATATGTACAAACAAATGTTATTAAATGCATGTAATAATATTAAAAACAATAAACGTCTATCTCATATATTAACAATCTTACATTATATTAATAAAAACACAATATTCATTAGTACTTTATTCCACGAGCATTGTCAACTGAGCAGAGCTCGCAATAACCGAAACCGGTCCTGACCTTTTAAATAAAGTGGAATAAAGTACAAAAGAATATTGTGTTTTTATTAATATAATGCCTTTCCAGTTCATTATAATGCCTTTCCAGTTCACAGTAAGTGAACACAGTGAACACCCTAAAAGTAATCTTACATGAACTGGACGTCATTGATTTTCAAAGCTTTTTGCGTACTTTAAATTGATTATATGTATTTTCAATTTTCTTTTTGCACGAGGGATAAGGTCCATGCGAAAAAACCGTGTTAAAAAAGATACACAGAGAAATTAAAGATACGTAAAGTCCGTGCAATTTTGAAACCGAGTAAAAATATAAAGTAAAAATAATCCTTGGTAAAAGATTAATTAGTTCAAATTAGCTGTAATGTTTATTGGTTCACCAGGTACTACGACGTGAGATATTACCGTAATTTTAGTAATAAAGTTTTAACATATTTTCTTACTTTTTTATCATTTATAAAGTAAAATAAATGTGAAATAAAAATAAATACATAACTTTATGTTTTGAAAATGATGTTGAAATTATCGCATAACTAACGAGATCTGCAATTCTACCTAATTTCAACACTAAGACGCAGTGGCGTAGCTAGAAATTTGGGGCCATCATGCAAACGTCACGCAAGACCCCCATGCAATTTATTATATTGAGTATAAAGACATTTGGGCCCTCTTGACTCTGCTATGGGGTGGCTACGCCGCTGCTAAGACGCAGCCAAAATTGTATCGCGGTTTACTAATGTGTTAATATTATTGAGTGAAGAGTTAATCTGCAACCTATACATTTACAACAATTATGGTTGAATAAATAATATGTCAAGTAGGGAAATTTAATATCTGCATAAGAAATATTCGCGTATTAGAATTACCTTATTTTGAACATGCATACATACAATTATTTTTAATGTTGCCATATATAATATATTCGACTTAATTCTTATATCACGTAAGTCAACGCATCTATTTCATTCGTTCAATGTACAAATTTGCAAGGGGGTCAAAAAGAAGATAACAAAATATAACGTATCGATTATTGTATTTATTTATTCTAATAGAACGTAAGTTTTCTATATTAAGTACTATATTTATATAAAAATAATGATTATTTTTTATTAAAGCATACAGTAAAACCCCCATTTACACTATATTCGGGACCGTGTAATTGGGGGTGTGAATGTCATACAAAATAAGGGATTTGATTTTTTTCTGCGGAAAACGCAAAACTAAGATTTCCCTTAGTTTTACAAAAAAAACTGTATGCGAAGCACAGACGACCGTCTCTTAATAACGGCAATGGAATGCGAATATTTCAAGCCGGCGCGTAATTCGGGGTAGTGTAATTGGGGGTTCCACTGTATTTAATAATATGTAGTAAAATATTCTACCACAAAAAAAATAATAAAAATTTGTTTCTGTAAATTTAAATATTAAGTTTTAACGGTCTCCTGAACACTTAAGGTTAATTGACTTACCCTATGTTAGAATTATGCCGAAGATATTATTATTTTGTTTTTCATTTAATATAATAAAATAAATATATTCTTATTTTCGCTCAAAAGTTAGAACGCACGTAAATGTGTAAATAAAAAACATAAAATATTTCTCGGGACAAAAGCTTTTATAGAGCTTTTGTACGGCTTAAAGCTTTTTTCTATAATCATATGATGTTCAGTGTGTATATTATTTTATCTGCTAGTGTCGGCTCAGCGAAAAACGGAGAACTGTTCTTGCATGTGAAATGGCTGAGACATCTCTTTCGTTTATAATGATAACTTTCAGCCGTTGTGTTCTTTTTAATACCAATGGATATCAGTTACACAACCTTTGTTCTGGAAAGGCGAAACATGTTTTTGTAAAACAGCTGCTAAGGTCGTAAGTCGTAACATTAAAATATTCTCTTTATTCTCTATATACCTACCGTGTATTTTATTCATACTGACAGCGTGCAGTAAGTCAACACTCTTGTGTATAGGAAACTCAACTCTTTCTACATGGTATATGTACGTTCCACAAAAAATCGTATTATTTATTAAAAGAACAACACTGTGGTATAGAAAATCGTGTAAAAAAATGGTCATCATGAAAATCCAATTAGTAAATGACAGCAAATATTATTTACAATATGTATTTTAATAATGAAAAAATAACACTATTCATCGGTACCTACTTGATTATATACGGGGACTTTAATGAGGGACAGGACATAAATCGCTTTCATTGCTAGAAATATCTGACACCTCTAATGTGTTAGCATCTAATGAAGTATTTTGTTCATCATTACTGTCTTGTGTTGTTGATTATCTTGTTAGTAAGAAATCCTTTATTCATGTATGTGCCTTTTGTGTCAAATGATTCATGTAAAAATACGGTATCGAAAGGCGAAGCCCGGGTCGTTAGCGATAAAACTCATGTAAAAGTACAAAATTCAAATTTGATATTGAGATTTCATCATGCACTTTCAGTCGAAATTTTAAATTAAAACAGTTCTAAATTACGCATGTGAGTCATAAGAATGAAAAACTATTTCAAGATGACCGCATATTAAACTTGAAAAACGATCTCTCATAACAAATATCGCTTATCGTATATTCCACGACTTATCGATGTAGAAAATAACAATGCGACAAAGATACTAGCTTTTAGGCTCGTATTTTATCATAAATGAATCTGGATCTTATTTCGGCGTTCTCGCAATTCACTGCTGACATTTTTGAAAGACTCTGGAAGCAAAACTGTAATTGGATGGAGACAGACAATTTAGCAAATACAGCGTGGTAGCAATATGCTCGAAAAACGAAACGGATTGGGCTAAATAAGTCAATTATAAACCTACAAATTCGCGTTGAATTAGCACTGTGTGGACATAATACTGAGTTAATAATTTATCAACACGAAATATGCAAACGTGAGGGCGCTGACCCTTTGAAAGTCTGCTCGCCAACAAATTCCTGTCTTCATTTCTGTCAGCAAATTGCCCCCCAATTATTTCGAAATGTTAATATTATATCATGTCTGTCTGCAGAGAAATTTTGCATTCATTTCACGGTTCAAAAGAATAATCAGAGAAGAGGTTCGTAATGTTTCGTATCTAGTGTATTCACTAGCTCTAACAGGGTACAAATTCTCACCGTTCTGGCAGAGTTAATAAGTTACAAAACCGTAAAAAATGAGTTAAATATACAAAGAACTATAGAAAGTACATTAATATAGAAGGAATGAGTTAAATAACAGTTGACGATGCTCGCCATGAGGGAAACCGGTTCTGACCTTTATAAATAAAGTGGAAATGAAATACAAAGAAATATTGTCTTTTCTTAATACAAAGAACTTTTTGTCTGTAATAATTCAGTTAATTTAATATACCAGTTACAATATAGGAAATTATTATTAATGCTGGCTTCTTTTCTATGCAGGCAATTGTCCCTGTCTATTTATTTTAAACTCTTATTTGTGTCAAATCAGCATTAATCCATCTATATTTCGATATTAAAATAATCTATGTCACATAAACTATCGATGCTAGAGGCTTTGTCCTAAAAGCTGATTTTTTTAAATTTGCTGTTAATATAAGTACTCGAGAACTATCAATTTTGTTACTTGCGTTACTTCTGCCAGAACAGTGACGAAATATTCTCTATAGATTTGACGAAAATTAAAACATGTTCAATTGATTCAGTGTTTTTTTTTGTGGATATTCATTTTAATATAAAATTAAATTTGAAAACTTTGTTTTTATACCATTTTTTCGTTTATTTGACAAATTGTTAATATACAATTATATTTGATAGCTTTGTTATTCTACTGATTGTGGAACAACGTTAGTCGAATAACAAAGTTATTCATTTTCAATTAACCGCGCAAACAAATCATTAACATGTTCCAGATACCGCGTGTTTTTGAAGGTAATAATTTTGTCATAATAAACACTCAATTCGATAATTTGTATATAATATAAGAGGAAATAAGTAACAAGGAATATCGTGTTTTTCTTGGTTAAACAATCCATCATTTAACGACAATTTCTGTACACGAAGCTCTTAACGTTGCGAAATACGTATTATTTTTATTTTGTAAACAAAAAAAAATAATCCAAGCTCTCGACCACAAATACTTTTTATATTAATTAGTTCATCGTGACCATTATCTGTACATAAGTCATTTTGAAAACTTTACGTCTTCAAACAAATAAGTATTTTTTTATGTTAATCATGCAGTGTACATTGTTGTAACTCTCCCGTACAATATTGAGACAAAGAGACAGGCTGATCAATAAGTATATATAAAGGTATCACAATTCAGGAACAGGTGTTCCAGACATATTTTCCTCTTTAGGTAAATCGCTAAACGTTTATTTTTCTCCTGACAAGCTATTTTCCCTGACGAAGTTCTTATATTGTTCGAAAAACTTTCACCGATCCTTCCTGGAGAATGAGCAATTATGTCAACAACTTGGCCTCTATACCTTACGAAATCGCTCAAATTTACTTTACTATCGCCGCAGTGGGTCTTCGTGGTGTCAGTCGCTACTAGAGATGTCAAACAACTCGCTTTTCAATACTCGAGTAGTTATGGTATTCAGGTCATATGAATACTCGGGATATATAATATGTGATTACATTCACATATATGAAGTAAAATTTACATTTTATTAATGTCAGATATTCAGGGTAAAACATGTTCGTTCGTAAGATATAAGCATGCTATTATCCAATACTCTCGTCATTCGATTAAAACTTCAAAATAACACTGGAATATTTAATAGCTCTATTTTTTTCATTATTTCATTGTATTTATTGAATATTGTTCAGTCTCAATGTAGAGTATCTAAAGTCTTATTAAGCATTTCAGCAAAACGCAGTTGTTCAAACTTTCTTGTCCCTCTCTCTACACCTCGTGTTTTGGGTGTAGGTGTGTGTGAAGGTATGAAAATATCACAGACATCTATACGTTTGGATTCATATATTAATTACACTATCTGATCATCAAATGATATCGATAGCGGTCTATGCCTACCGTTTTTACCCCCCTCTAGGTTTTAGGCCTTGAAGTTTGAATCTACGAAAAGAAATTTCTTATTTTTTTATTAATGTCAAAAAAAATCTTTTGGAAAAAAGAGGTTGAGTGACTTAGTAACAAACAGATCTAGTGGGAATAAATCTGTTACGATACCTCTTTTAGGATGTCATATGCTCAGCATTGGGAGCAGACATAAAATATCAATCTATTCATTTATATCCTTATGTAGACGTGTCTGTTTTTTTCTCTTTTCGCCAAACTTGTACAAACTTTTGATCCTTCTACACTTATCATTCTGAAGAAGAAATATAAGAAACTGATTTACAATTTAATTTATAATTTAAGATTTCGACTGAAGGTGCTCGGTGGAATTTCAATATTAAATTTGAAAGATTCAAATTTAAACTGATGTACATTATTTTTTTTCTTTTGAGTAACCGTATCTTCATATGAGTTAGGTCATGGTCAAATAAAGCTCTGGTTAAAAAATCAATATTCGTTACTCCTATATCCTTAAATTTTGCCTCGTTCTTATAACGAATACAATCCTGCAGCTTCATACTCCGGTTGGCATCCTTATTTGATACTGCGTATTCCTAAACTTTTGCTCCAGTTATAGTCGCGAACAAGTCGCATAAAAAGTTTAATATTGCCAAACTAAAATAAACTACATACACCTGCCGTACACTTTTATTATGCCGTCTTGTATGAAACCTGGAAGACACTGCAAACGTGACCATTATTGAAAGACTCGTCACTACTACATATCTGCATGTCCCTTATTACTTAACTTACAACTAAGAAGTGCGTAATTTATTCAACGAATAAAACACTCATTTGTACGTATATCACTATTAATATATGATCAGGACCGGTTTCGCTTATGAGGATCATAATCAACTGAATACAATATTACAATGCTGTTTATACAAAACGATTTTTTATCCATGTCCGCTCCCAATGTGGAGCGTATGACCTCCTAATGGAGGTATCTCAACAAAGGTTTTTTTCTACGAGAACTATTTGTTACTCAGTCGCTCAACCTCACTTTTTTTCAAAGTGAGTAGTAGGGAAAGAAGGATAAGGCTAGAACAGGACTAGTGGTTAACTAATCGCTATTTCTGCACCCAGTTATTAAAAGATAAGAAGGATTCGAAGAATGGAAATAATGTGAATTGACATGACAAACATCCAGTCTTAGGTCACAACTTGTAATTGAATAATTCTCAAATTTACTGTGATCTTACCGGGAATCAAACTCAGACCTGGGTGATCGGTAGAGCAAGCTCTAACCAACTGGGCCACAGCAGGTGACTGCTAATAAAATTATAAAGGTGTAACAAACAATTGGTATTGAAAGAAATTTACAGATAAAGAAACAACATATACTTGACTATTATTAAAATGTTTAAAACCTCTTAAAAATAATTTGAAGACTTGTCAAAGAAAAATTTAGTTAAAGTGGCGAACAATGATAAATTCGAATGTTATTATAATCTTGCATTTTTTTAAATAAAATAATTTATTATGTTACATTAATCACTAAACGATTATTAATTAAACTACCAAGTAACGCAGGAAGTTAGTTGATTTTTTCAAAATCAACAGACATAAGGATTCTCAAAAAGAACTCAACAAACTATATAAATTCTTAAACACAAAAGAATAAAAATATAAAAAGAATAGTAAACATAGGCTAATGCAATGAATAAAGTAACGTTAAATTCGAATGTGTTTTCATACAATGCCTTTCCAACAAGTATTTATTGACAGTGAATACATTAAAAGTGATTCTGTTTTTGATAGCTTTGTAGAAAAGCAGAAGTTAAAATTGTTTTCACCAGATTGTCTGTTTCACTTATTCGGTTTCCACAATACTGCTCAGCTTTCAGCGGTTTAAATTGATTTAAATTACTCATAAAACAGTGTTTCAAGACCAAAATATGATAGTACGGTATAAAAAGTCGTTTTCATTACCAAAAGCAGGTAAAATAATATTTTATTGAGCTAACCACTTTTTTCCTTCACCAAATCACTACTGTGCGCTACTGGCGTGAAACATTCCAAAACTTCTGTATAAATTAATAAATAATTCTAAATGGTAAAAAAGTTTTCCAAGAATAGAGTTTGGAATTTTATCCACAAGAAATGCTGTACTTACTGAGCTTAGCCTACTTTTTAATAAATTCTTTCCTTTTCTCGAATATTCAAACAATAAGTATTAAAAATGTACAAACTAAAACTTGAATTTCTATGTAAGGAAGTTTGTTTTAAGTTTTCTTCTTATAATAGTTTTGGATAATATCTTTTAGTTATTCTTCAGAGTTTCTTCCATTATCTATAGAACTCCATTATAACGCCATAAACATAGACTTCGTTGTTTTAATTAGTAAAACTGGTGATTAACCTCACAATAAGCTGTTTTATATATTATTTTTCTAATCTCTACAATACGTTTTCAATCGACTCAAAAGAATGTCTCCGCATTTTAAAACTCTATTTCGAAAGATGGCATCTTTCATAATGTTACAAGTATTTTCGATAGTTATTAAAATATTTTACTATCCAAGAGGTATGAATAATCTCTCAAACGTACTCTTTTATAAATAATCCATTTAAAAAAAATTGATCTAAGTATTAATTAATGTTCGTCTAGTCATACATAGTCTAGTCGGGTCCTATGACGCAGCGGTTAGCGTTGTGGGCTTCCATGCCGGATCTCACGAGTTTGAGTCCCATTACGGACAGCATTTTTTCGATTTCTGTTCGAAGGCATGGATGTTTGTGATGTCTAAAATTTCCTTCCCACCGTCTGGTCCTTTAATAACCAGGCGTAGCGAGAGCGATTAGCTTACCACTAGTCTTGTCGTAGACTTATCGTTCAATCCCTACTACTCTTATTTTTAAAAAAGAGGTTGAGCGACGGAATAACAGTTTTTGTAAAAAACTTATTTTGAGATACCTCTATTAAGAGTTCATATGCTTCACATTGGGAGCGGACATGGATAAAAATGTCATAAATAAGTATACTTGCATCTGACTGGCAAAATCTCAAGTCGCTCTGTTTTCACTATCTTTTAAACGTTTTTGATACTGCTTACTTTTATAATGCCTTTTTTTTACTAACGTTGCTTTTTTTAAATTCAATTCGTTAAATAGCTCTAAGTAAGGGCAAATTATTTTCTCTTAATCAGCAGCCTGTTTCCTTCATTCTTGAGTTTTTATTTTAATCAATGCTACTTAGATATTCGGTGTTTCTCCTTACGGAATCCAGGCCTAGAGCAATTCAATGAGCAATTCCCATTCCAACAACCCTTATCGCCACCCCGAGCACCGCAGGATTGAAAAACGCGGTTTTAAATAGACCTTTATCACTATTTAAGCGGAAAATGTTTTTCTCTTATCAGGCAAGCAGAATTTCGGAAGGGTATTTTTTTATTTTCGTTCTGTTTTGTATCGCCACGTTTACATAAAACTGCCGACTAATGAAATGTGCTTCTTTTACAATCTTCACGCATTCTGAATAATAAATCACGACTATTTACACAACCATACATTCTGGTTTCCGCGTATTTATGTGAGACTTTTTTGTTTCAAGTACATGATTACACAATCTGTTAAATTTTCTGTCTTTATTTTTCAACTGAAACCAACTGGAACATCGATAGAACTTTATGATTTTGCGCCAGAGTGAAAGAATGTATACTATTTCATTATATCCCCTTTCCACGTTTAGTATAGTTAATTACTGTTTAATGAAGCTTCTGTCAGCTGAAGACCTTGTGAAGTGACAACAGTTAAGCAAACCCTTTAAGAATACTGTCTGTAAACTTTAAATCTGAAAAATCGCTCAATGGAAATGTATTTTTAATTTGAAAAGTGACAGTGCCCAGCTACTTCCTCGAACGTGTAACCTTTTTCCAGATGGTTCCACACATGACATATGTGTGACTTTATTTTAATTTGCAGCAAAGCAAACACGTATGAAACTATGGTAATGTTATTTTTTAATTTATCTTTTTTAGATTGATGCTTTACTTGCTCCCGATGTCAGAGTAGAGGCTTTTTTGAAAATTCTTAATCTGACATACTATCTACAATAAATATACAAAACTAGAATAAACGCGGGAATGGATTTAAATAATATCTTTACTAATCCACTCCAAAAAAAATTGTCGGAAAACCTCTTGGTTTCCATAGAAAAGTATCGTCGGGAACAAAAATGACAAAAAAATGGCAACTTGGTTTATCCACTCGCCCAGTGTAAATATGCCTCATCGCCAAGTCAGCTCGGGTGGGTATGTGTGGGTATGTAAACCCCGGGGCAAATTAATGTTTGCAGTAGTACTTTTGTCTAATATGGTCTATTTATATTTGGCACGCGTGCCCGCTACCAAACGAAATAAAGCCCAAGAAGCGATTTCATATTTTGAGCTCGTTGTTCGAGAAACGGCACGTCTTCGACTGCGCCGTTGTTTTTTTTCTACAACCGTCTATTATGAACATTGTATAACATTTTTGTGTTATATTTGACGTACAACATACACTATGTAATAAAATAAATCAGCTATTTAGAAGAATCAGAAATTGATCTTTTGTAATTAGCTTAATCAGTTTAATGGTGCGTACAGCCATGTCTTGGAATACTTATCTAAAACAAAACATTAACAACAATACCAGCTTTTATTAACCGTTTGAATACCGCGCTAATAAATCATTAATATGTCCCAGAGATACTGCTTGTTTTTGAGAAAAAAATATTTTGCCTTATAAACACTCCAATTCAATATTTTAAAAACCTATATTGACTCAGTATAGATAGCACTACACATATTCATCAAAATATTGCTTATATTCTATTAGAATACCAAGTATTTGATTTTTTAAATTTCTTTGACATTCGTGTTCGCTTGCATTTGTTCCTGACACCTGTGTCCGTTTGGTATTCAAGTGGTTAAGAAGGGAACATTTTCAGCTGGTGACGATGAAATAAAAAGAACGGAGACATTTCTTTATTTCTAATCATAATGAATTTAAAACAATGCTAAACCATTATACAATGAATTAAGCACGTTATTAAATGTTTTCATTAATTTATCAAGTAGAATGTAGATACAATGTATGCATTTTCTGTACGCTGAAAATTGATTAAATCTAGGTAGTTGGTAAAATTAAACTTCAAATTAAATTAAATTTTAACTTCATAGCGATAACGTTAAGCCGATATAGCTATCAGCGACATCTCACGGTTATTGTGATAGTAAATACCAGGGCTGCTGTGTCGTTAAAGAAATAGGAAGACCCCGACCATAGCTTAAAACGCGACTTTAAATATGTTTATGCTTGGTAGCATACAGTGGTGCCACTTTTGACCCTAGTTATTTAAATACACATTTTTTTTGAAGGAATCAAAGTTATTAGTTTTTTCCAGCTCGACTCCAGTTAAAACAGTCCGACTTCACGACTCCGACTCTGATACCACAGCCTTGCTAAATACTATGCTATAAAATTTTAATCTTTCAAATTATGTGCATTCACACAAGTTTTGTCACTAACGACCCGGGTTTCACCTTTCGGTATCTTCAGGCGTTCAAGTAATTTCACATAATTTAAACGATTCAAATTTAATATTGAAATTCCACCAAGCACCTTCAGTCGAAGTCTTAAACTATGTTAGGAATATGAATGTTGCCGCTTACTCCATCCTAAATCAAATGTTTTTTTTACCCTTTTATATATGTAGGTCACTAGACATTGTCTTCGCATTTTGATAAATCTCTACTTTTTAAGATTATTTTCCTGTAATTAATTTAGAATAACAGGAGCTTTTTTATTTCCATCATTTTTTTTGTGTAATATTACTTTTTTTTTAATAAAATAGAATCTATGATTCTTTATTCTAAAACTTTAAACAATATTTTTCAACTGAATAGAGCTGGTACAATAGATTGCGTTTTGTTTTTGCAAACATTATTATATCTTTTCGTCGGCAAAATACAAATGACACCTTTTGAATGATATTTCGTCGGCCGAACATCGTAAAATATATAGATGACTGTGTTTGAGGAAAATGTGAAAATGGGAAATGAAATTGACGCCGACCTTAATTCCAAATTTTATTTTGTCAAATTCAATCCAATGCGGTGGGAACAATTTTGCTGACTGTCATTTTCCTTGGTGAAATTTTCAAACGTAGATACGTATTAAGGCATTCAACCCTACAAGTATTATCACATTTATTCTTCTCATAACAACCATTTTTGTTTAGCAAACTTTGATGGCTTAGGGTTTTTTCGAATTACATTTTTTCGTCGGACAACATCGCATAGTTTACGAATAATTTAAAAAAATACATTGATTAAGCTTTTATTTTTCAGTTTATTCTTAAACCTTGCAATTTTCTGTCTGATGATGCTCCTTTAAGAGGCGAAATACGTGTCATAATTTGTAACACAACAAATGGAGTAAAAATATGAATTTGAATCGTTTAAATTATGTAAATTCACACAACTTTTGTCGCTAACGACTCGAGTTTCGCTTTTCGGCATATTCATGCGTTCAAGTGGACGGATGAGTTTGAACTGACACTCGGTAAATAAATGTATCGTGTTTATATAAGAAATAAATGTATCACTAGATTTAAAGCCATTGCTGGCGAAATGGATTAATCCATGGGAATTCCTACAGATTTGACTGGTGGATAATTTCAAGAATTGTATCTATTTTGTTTGCTGGAAGATTTATAATTGTATTTACTTACCTATATGATACACCGATTCATCCGTGCACTAGAATGCCTGAAGATCCTGAAAGACGAAACCCGGGTCGTTAGTGACAAATTTTGTGTGAATGTACATAATTTTAACGATTCAAATTTAATATTGAAGTAACTTCTCTCGAAATTTTAAATTATAGATTAAAAATCTAATTTTATACTTAAAGTGAACTTCCACAAAGTAACCGCAAAATCCATCGAAAATATTTATTTATTTTGATTTTAAAAATATATGATATTGCTATTTCTCAAGCTACCGACCAATTCATTTTATTTTATTCCTGAACCGGCCATTGTTTTGCTTTATTGTACGTTTATCTAAATTATTAGGCCCCGCTGCCGCTTTTTTAATTAGAAATATTGGATTAAGACATCCGCAGGTAACGGAGTACGGTAGAAATAGTTAAACAGATAAGCCTTCTCTTTCTTTTACGTTCATTTATGGGCGCTAATTTTTCTATCTGCATAGTCTACTGCAGTATGTTTCGAACGGTGCCGGTAAATTATTGACAAATTTTAAACGAGTTGTAATCTTTATTTGCGCTATTAAATGCAAACCAGGCTTGTTCCAAAATTGGTGAAAAATGAACCACGGATATAATTTAGTAAATATAAATATATTTTTTAAGTATTTTTAGTAAGTAGCTTCAAACCTGGTATGACGATATAAAAAATATTATTCCAAAGTAATGTAGAAATTAAAAATACTATTAAAATATATATTGTTTTTACAAAATGAAATTCAAGATTCATTTTAAAACGAGCCGGGTTTGCAAATAATTGCCTCATTTAAAATAGCATAAGCACAATTAGGGCTTGTCAGTTTTCAAAAACTGGGTTTTAAGCAAAATTTGCAACACTCGAAAACCCGTTTTTTTCTCTTTGATTACCTAGTTTTTAATAATAGAATGCATTTTAATTTATTTCATTTAAGAAAGTGAATATTTTGATTTAAAACTGTCATAGTTACAAATAAAATCACAATAAATATTTATTTCCCTCCCACTCATCTTATCCTAAAAACAGGCGTAGCGAGAACGATTAGCTAACCACTAATCCTGTCTTAGTCCTATTTTTTTACAAACAGTTCTTGTAAGAAAAATCAATCGAGTTACCTCTATTGAGAGGTCATATTTGGAGCTGAAATAGATTTAAAAATATGTACATAGAAATATAAAATATAGATCAGTGGACGTTTTGTGTTTTCATAGAATATTTTTTTGAAATTTTGTGTTGAAATCTGTGACTTTCATCCGTAACAGAGATCACGGGTTCGAGTCCTTGTACGATCAGCATTTTTAAATTTAAAAAGAAATGAATTCCGGCAGTACTTTTTTTTCAACAAAAAATAACACTGATTATAGTCAATAGAGCATCAGCAGCTTACGGCTTAAAAATACAATTGTATTTAATATTGCATAAAAAATAAATACATGAGAACTTCGGAAATAGTTGTTATCTGTATGAGAATTTTTAAAAAAAAAAAATCACATTATATCCGTACATAAAAAACATTACTACCTACTTAACGTGGCACATAAATTTTATCAGAATACGAAGAACCCAAGTCGGCTTGCTTTCTTAGCTCCTAAAAAAGGGAAATTGCTTTTAGCTCTCAAAATTATTTATGGCCACGTATGATTTTCGATAAGACCCCCGCGTGCGCTACGCCACTGGGCAGTCATATTTCTTAGAATTTTTAAATATCTTGTACATTTATCTATATGTATATTTTAATAGCTGGAACCAGTGATAGCCGCACTAGTAGCGCTGTGGAGTGGAGGGCTTTAGTCTTACATGATTGCGCGATCAAGGATTAAATCCTTAAATAAGTATATTCTTTAGTACGGATTTGTGGATATAACGCCTCTTCATGCTAACTAGTTTCCTAGCTCAATACTATTCAGTCTTACAACCAGGTCTCGATTTACAGCATATATCTATCTATATGCTGGAAAAGTTTTATATTTTTTTAATGTATAACATATAATATCAACTGACTAGTATCAGACAAACGGATTACGCTTTTTAGCATCATCATGTGTATAAATTATTACACGAATGAACTAGAACTGAAACTGAAAACACATGCAAAAATATTACAACATTTGAACGATTCAAATGTGACGTGTATATTTCTTTGACATTCTTCCTGGTGGAATTGCTATCAACTAGTTTCCATAAAACATCTATCTTCTATTGAACATTCACCATTATTCGAAAAATGTATTCCAGTGATCTTTAACTATTTTACATAAATATTGACTCTTTTTGAATAATCCTCAAAATCTTAAAGTGTATATTTCATTTTATTTGTGTTTACTATAAATCTTCATAATATTTTCGTCCAATTCCATGAAATGAAATGGAAATGTTAATTTCTGTTTCGTGAGTTTGTTTATTTTTTCGTAATGTTGTAAGAGAAATTATATTTTTGTATACTTACGAGGGGTCGCAAGTTTTGAAAAAACGGTTCTTTAGCAAAAATTACGAAGTTTTTTTCAACATGGTAAAACGATTTTTAATATTCAAATAAATACCATGAATTATTATTAGGACATTTGGTTGTAAAATTATGTAGGTTACTAAGTAATAGATCTGTAGATACTTTATTTTTGTCAGCGTGTACTTACATAGTTTTAAATAATAAAAAAATAACCATATACATACATATTTGTTATTTCAATTAAATTATCCTTTTTGTGAAACTTTGAAAACCGGGATCAACCGGGTTTTAAGAACTATCAGAACCCGGTAACCGGTTATCGTATAAGCCCTAGTACCTTTTCATGGTTTTACATTCAAATTATATTACTTCAATGGAACTAGTGGCATTGGTTTGTAGTTAATGATCCATCCACTATTCTTGCCGATATAATGGCTGGCTCACAGCAAGTCATCTGTAACTTCCTAGCTTTCAAAAGTTTCATTAGGGGTGCACAACTTCTGCTTCGCATCCAAATCCGGCACAATGAAACAATATGTATATACTTACCAAATTAGAAATATATATCATTATGCAAGAAATCCAATACATGTTCAATAACCGCATTACCGCAAAGATATGGTTTTCTGTGCACATTATTGTATCAATATCGAATGATAGTATGTTGCGGTCGTATGGTATTATTTTCTAACATTTTTGATAGCCCTAAAGCCGAACGATCAACGCACTAGGGTGTTCGTTCACGGACTAGTATCCCCTGTTCGGAAATGTTCATAAATTGATTTTTTATCGTTGATATCTATGACGTTTACATTCCGTTTTTCTCATCAGATCCTAAGATAAATACGGGGAACAATTAGCTGACTAATTGTTCTTTTTTTGTCCACTCTTTCTATATTTACCATCTAAGTATTTAATTTTTGACAAAAATAAGTTTAAAAAAACTGCATACTATAGATGTACCAGCGTAACTTGACTGCCCGCGAGGGCGCCACCATCGCATCATTAACGTTGCCATAGTCAACACGTTCTAGGGCGACAATTTTAGTTCCGAGTTCTGCCACAGTCAAGTTAAAATGGTACATATCTATCAATATGAATAAGAATTTATAATTTCATTCAATATTTCAACATTAAAGTATTATATTAAAGTCCGCATTTACGATTATCAAAGATGATGATTGAAAGCTCTTAAACCTCATGCACCTTCATCGTTTTTTTGAAATAAGGACTAAATTTTATATATCCTTTAGCCAGTACTGCAATGACGGACCATTAAAATTTTAATACGTCGTACACGTCAATATGGGAAATCGATAAATAGCACCTTCTTTCATCCACTTACGACTTCAATTATTAAACAAAATAAAACCGGATAACATATTTCACGATTAACTGGACTGATTAACAATGCACGCAGTTTATTTCCCATGTTTTTATTTATCGCTTTAGTTTATTATACGCTGGAGAGTAAAATTTATTCCGAACAGCGTTTCCCATTTAGAAAGCTCGTGTTCCAGCACTTAGAGCTTTTAAGTTTACGTCATCATAAAAATAAATTATCGAATCTTGCGTGCGCCGCGTCGTTAAGATGCGCCATCACTCATCCATTCGAAAATAATAATTCACCGCTTTCGCTTTGTGATTATTGTAAGTAGCCAACCAAAAATAATGTTTATAGCGACAATTCATTTCCCGAATATTTATTTCTGTCAGCATTGTAATTATAAAAATATACTTAAATTGTTAAACTTCTGAGGCTTATTATTGCAGCCGAAAATCGTTTTCAAACATTCGACAAATTTCAAGTCTACGTGTTTACAATTGCCACGAAAAGGTTTAGAAACGGTTTGGTAAATGTGCAGAGGTGGGCTGGAGGAGGCTCAGAGGGGTTCGCGCGAGCCCCTTGTTACATTTTACTAAGGCCGGCGAGCTCATTGTTAATTTAAGATAATACAATATTATCAGATGAAATGAGGGCATAACTGCAATTTCTGACTTATATATTTATTATCTAGCTAGGACACCTTCAGTTTACACAGTAGTACATTTTTGGCCATTTACATTGGTAAGTTTGCGGTAAATTGCATACTGTTACATATTATAAGTGTATTAAGTAACAATCCATTGCTTATTTAATTATTGCATATACTTAATTCCATCGGAGTGATAAAAAAACTCACGGCTTCCCTAGAACACCGATAATTGATTTGATTTAAAGCTAGACCCCCGTTAACGCATTGGCAACCCACCGCTCTGAATGTCCACTATAGCACCGTAATTCAAACCGATAGTAAATTATACAATCTATGAAAAATTCGATAAATAAAATCGTATGTTTACCTTGTATGCAAATTTTGCCGGTGATTCTTTCTTAAATTTCCTCTATAAGATTGATATTTATGATATATATATAGTATATTTATTGAAAATACTGTCCCAACAGTTATGTAAATATTCCAGTCAACGATTCGAACACGGTAGCACGTTTTGACATCTGCGTATATGAAATAAATACTATGGCTTTTAAGTACACATATTTGTATTGATTTATTAAAATGTATAGCTTTGTTTTTCCACTGTTGTGGTACTAGGCTTAACACATCTTTTGACTCTTTGAGAAGCATCTTTAATCTTGAAAATGCTTAAATTTCACTTATAGCTTCAAAGCCAGTGAAATAACAAATTGGCGCCAAGATAAGTTATTACAAATTCGACGTATTTCGCCAATTTGATTTTTTACATCGCAGCATCACCCTCTTTGCTAGATTATTATCGGTGTTACGGTGGACATTACTTAATTAACAAAATCTTCCATACTTGATTGAATTAATAGCGCAAGCATTGTCGTACAGTATGTAGATGACAGCATTCAAATTCTCATTTGTATTTTCAATGTGACATTTGCTTACAATTATTTTTCTGTTGCTTTCAGGTGCGCGCGATGGAGCAGCGTCTGTGCGATTGGCCAGCGCAGTCGGAACCTCCCGCCGAGCGTAAAGCCATCGTCCGCCTCGAGGGACAGGTGGAAGAGCAGGTCAGCATGCATATACCCATTTCGCCAAATAATTACATTTTATTTATTTTCTACCATGGTGATAATAAATATCTGGTCCAGCAGACAAACTATTCCATACGGATAATTTTAACTGATCATTTAATGATTCCACAAATTCGTGGTTTCATCCGAAAGACTAGGAATGGAGGCGGACAAGAAGACACAATCACAACTCACGGTGCTTTGGGTTCAGACATTTGTATATTGCTACAGTACTGTAGTTGGTAAGAGCTTGTTGGCTCTATCTATCAGCCAGGTCTGGGTTCGATTCCCGGTAAGTTCTCTTATATTTGATTTTTGAAAAATCACAATAATTTGTTTTATTCTGAACATAATATATGAAATTGCTTGAAACAAAATAAGTTTACTTTTGAAGATAAATGTTGTCAATTTTACTATTATGCTAAGTAAGGGGTGTATTTGGTTCAGAAGCAGCTCCGAGTCCAGGACGCGAAACAGGTGGAAGCGAAAGCAGCGCGCATCAAGGAATGGGTGACCAACAAGCTCCGGGAGCTGGAAGAGCAGAACCAGCATCTCAGAGAGCAGAACAACAAGTGCAACCAGCAGCTTGAACTCCTCAGAAATCATATCGCTCTTCAGGGCAGCAGGAATAACTTGGTCAGTATGGCAACCCCTGTCGCCTTTAGATAGTGAGCCATTTTTTTTTAATTTGATTGACCAATGAGATTCTACTTGATGTATCTGTTTAAAATATACATGATTAGTTCACTATAAATTAGACATGGGCAATGGAATCATACTCTTTATGTCAATTGGCTGCTCTGAATGTGAAAAAAGCCCTAGTTGTTCAAATCAATTTATATTCTCTGACAGTCATTTGTTTTTTCACTCTGCCTGCTTTTACATGCAGCTGTGTTTGAGTGGGAAAGTAAGTTTAACATTTTCATAAAGTGAATGAGTGATTCTTACTCACTAAAACGTTGAGGCTATATCGATTAATTCGTTCACGAACAAATGCATGACTACTTTACACTCTTGGGTCCCTCATGGGAAAAAAGAAATCTCCACCACACTCTGTTGTGAAATGATAGCAGAGGAGTCAATAAATACAACTTTAACCAGCTATATCAGGAAGAGATGTAAAGCAATTTTTAAAATTTTGACAAAACAATGAAATGAATAACAAATATTTTCTGTTCATCTTTCTTACTAAGAGTTGTTTGTAATATAATAAAATGCATTTTTTCAGCTTCCAAACCGAGCCAGCTTATCTCTCGAAGTTCGTACGGAAGACAGTCCATCGAGAAGTCCCGTAGCTCTACTCGCTGCAAACAGAAGGAGATCAGAAAGTTTAGAAGCCCCTCAAGTGAGCTTTGTTATTTTGGCTACAATTGTGTTTTGAATTCCACTGAAATCATTCACTCGGATCTAATATGAAACCTTATTCTGTCTCTCACTTTATTTTCACCTACTAATTGTCCGGTGCTTCAAAGGCGAAGCTTAAGTCAGCACTTTTAAATTGGACTTAAAACATTCATCCATCCAAATATTGTTGCGCTTGAACGAATCTTAGTCGAGCATTAAAAACAAATAAATTTCTACTCCAGTGTTGAGCATGGCGGCAATATAATGTCTGATAATCAATAACTATAATATTATATCAAGTTATGAAACATATCTTTTTTCACTTAGTGTAAAATTGAGCGTAGAATACGCACATATTTCTCGATTTTGACAGAATGTGTATGTATCTCTTTTTGTAACTAAACGTTTGTCGCCTCATATAATTGTGGCTGCAATAAATGTCATTTCGGACTCTATGCGGGTAGTGGATCACTATTATTCAAACCAATATGCTTTTTTCTCTGTATCAATATTTCAATATTAACTACTGCAAAGTTGATTTGTTTAACACAATAGCAAATCACACAACAATTTATTACACATTGTTATGGATGTATGTGACAGTTGATACAATATTTGGCTATCACTTAACATTTATATATATACTATATTATAGTGATTTGAATTGATCAGCATCATTTTTATTTTTAAAGGTACCTCATCACAAATCCATAGAACCACACTACAGCACTCCAGTCAGACATAGAAGAAATCTTTCAATAGGCACTTCCAATCCGATCGTCAATATTCCTGCGAATAGTGCGTTAAACAGCACCCTAGCCGCCATGGATGACCACACCAAGGCCAGTTTGCTGGCCGATGACCTAGCGGTATGTATCGCAATTCACGCCAAATATTTAAATTTCAGAGAAGTTCACAGTGTTATGTATTTTGCACACAAATCTTTAAATCAGACAATCTATCCGTAAATTTGAATCATTCAAATTTTGTACATTCACACATGTTTTGTTACTAAAGACTTCGCCGTTTGCCATTTTCAGGTGTTCAAGTGAACCATTCTAAGTGTGAATGCACAACGATTCAAATTTAATACGTATTGAATTTCTGCCAAACCTTCAGTCGAAGGCTCATTTGGACTTTCAAACTTCACTAGCTGAAGGCTCCTTCAATTATTTTATATTTATGTTTCTTATTTACTGTTGCAGGCCGCTGTCGACAACCTAGTTATTCTCCCCACCACTCCAAACACATCAACAGATGGCGACACTACTCACGACTATGCCGAAATTTACACCCCCAGTAGAGGTAAAAAATCTTGAAATTATGAATGTATCTGTAAGCTATGTCGCTTTCTTAATTGACTCACTGTTACCTTACAGTGTGAATAGAGAATGGCCTGTGAAGTGTTTCAATTATATTATCAAGATCAGAAAACTAATTCCAACAAAACAATGCGCTAGGTTTGGTCACCCTAGGAAAAAGTGGACTAATTCATTCCTTTTCACATCTCTTAAAACATATTTACAATGATCATCTGTATAATAATAGTGGATAATGTTTGTTCGTATCTTCATAGAATGTTCCCTGATGTCGCCATTTTGATTTTCTTTTTATTCAAACTAAAGACATATTTGTTCATTACACTGACATCTATGAGTAGAGATTTGAAGCATTTTGTGGTGTGGAACATTGCTGAACAGTGGATTTTAGCACAGCATAAATGTTGCCGTATTTTAATGAGCGGTAAATTATCATTTTAGAAGGAATAGTGTGGTTTATAAACCCTTGCTTGTATTGGAAAACTTATAGTGAAATAAAGCATATGGTAAATGACGCATGACAAATTAGACACAATGGCTATAGAGTTTTATTTTTTTTTCTTTTAGAACGCACCCCTGGGTGGTTGCGTCAGGACATTAACCTCGGTGCCGGCTCCAGTGGAGGAGCGATGAGTTTAGGTGGGTCTAGCACCGCCAGCGATATGTCCATTGATCCCGTCCGACCTCCAACTCCGCCCCTGCATCGGTTTCCAAGTTGGGAAGCTAAAATATATCAGGTGAATATTTCATAATTCTTATTACAAACATTGCTACACAAATGGATATTATTTTAAAACGTTTGTAGTATTTTCAGTTCTATAATGAGTAACTCTTTGAATTACAAATATGGCATAAAAATTCATTTTATAGTAATATTTTGTGAGTAGAGTTATCATCGTATTATACTTAACCACTGACAGTATGATGTCATTTATGAGAGACCTCTAATGCTAGATGATGTTTATTTCAGGTGGCTGCTGACGGTCTTCAACAGTCTGTAGGAGATGAGCTCAGTCCTCCGGCATCAAGCCGACTTGCCGGTGACACTGATGGCTACCAAGATATTTCAGTTCCTGTTTATGCTACTGTCAAAGGGGTAAAAATTCTCCATAAAGTTTAAATTTAATTTAATCCTAATATATGTTTTATTTTTCATTGCAATGAATTTTTATTTAATAGTTATAAATCGAAACAAATACTTTACTCCATAAATAGAAAACTCCTCAAGATTTAACTGTATTATTTTTCTCAAAAGAATATTTTATCTCTTACAATTTTGCCAGTATCACATTTCTGCTGTTTGGCTTAAAAGAAAAATCAATTCCGTACCATTCAAGACATGCTATATAGAAATTTGAATAAACATAAAAATATCTGTTCTCACTCAATGTGAAAACAATCAAATGATTTTAAACTGAGGTTGTACAACTCTTTTTTTTAATTATTTCAGCGTGCCAGCCAAATAAGGTCGATGCCTTTCACCGGGGACTCATCCGATGACTCCTCGGATGGTGAAGAACCACACTCTATGAGTGTTACCGCACAGAATACACCGCACCATACATACAGTAAGCTTGCCACCGCCATTTTGATAGCTTGTGAAAGATTTTTTTCTATAGAAATTGTGACTAACATATTAAACAGAATCTAGCATATAATATGCATCTAAACGTCTCAAGTGGTTCATAATTTTTTCAAAAAGATAAACCACTTTACGTGTAACTTAGTTCCACATGTGTTGTGCTTTGAAAAACATTACTTGAAATTACTCAAAATCTATCTTTTTTAGATATTGATCAAAATTCCTATTTACAGTGGCGTAGAGTAGAAAAGCATGTGCCGCTTTTTAAGATTAAAATTTACAATTTATCACTAATAATGTTTCTGAAATATCTATTACAGATCCCCCTCCTATTCACACCGTCCAGGCTGTATCAATGACTGCCAGCGTCCTCCCTCCGCCTCCCCCGCATCCACATCCTCATCCGCACCCTCAGCCGCAGTCCATCTCCACCTTGGGGCTCACTCACGGCCTTACCACTAGCACCAATGGAGTCCTCGCCGGCCAGTGTAGTTCTAGCGATACGAGCCTCAGCGCCAGTAGTCCATCCAAGAGTGTGAAGACCAGCTCCAGCTTGAGTCCTGCCAAGAGATCGAGCAGCGGTTCGCCTAGCAAGCAAAGCAAAACTAGAGGTATATTATCCATATCAATACATATTTTATTTCATTTATTCTTTTAGGTACAGAAATATTGTTCCTGAGTATTTCTTGTAGCCAATCAGTCAGCAATCTGGGGTATTCAACTTTTTCCGCTGAAGTGGCCATGGATTGAATTCTCCATACAAACAATTTTTATAATTGATTTTTTGATCGTTCTATTCTGGACCTTGCTTGGGTCATTTTCCAAATCTAAAACGTAGATCGCCCATATCTCAATACTTTCTCATGTTTATAAAATATCTTTATCGTTTCAGATACATCTTTCGAATCAGGCATGTCAGATGACTACGCAATTCCACCGGATGCGGTGTCAGCCTGTGAAGCGACATCCACATCGCTCTCATTGCCGTCACTGGCCACCCGAGGCAGCACTGTCGACTCTCCAAGGCGACAAGAGCCTTTAGAAAAAAGCGGCCATCTTGCCAAATTAGGGGGAAAATTAAAAACATGGCGGAAAAGATGGTATGTGCACATATTATTTTTATATTCCCAATTCATGAATTCATCCCCAAAACGCCTCTCAAGATGCCAAAAGGCGAATCCCAAGGTGTTGGTGACAAAACGCGTGAGAGTGTACAAAATTTGATGGATTAAAATTTCAAATTGAAATTCTACCCGTGCTTGGTAGAATTTCAATCAAAATCATAAATTAAAAATCATTCTCGGAAGTTATTTGGATACTTCAAATTCATTTATTGACACATCGATATTCTAAAAACTACATTCTTTGTATATCCAAATAAAATCTCTCGATTTTCTGGTAGTATTCATTGTTCATGTGTAGATATTGATTTTTATAAAGCTCATTTGTTTTTTCAGGTTTGTTTTAAAAAATGGTACTCTTTCATATTGGAAATCTCAATCTGAAGTTACTCGGAAGCCCCAAGGACAGATCGGATTAGGGGAGGCGTGTAAGATTTCAAGAAACGAAGGCGCAGCCACATTTGAAATTTACACAGGCTCTAGAACTTATTACCTGACTGCTGATAGTATAGCAACTATGGAAGACTGGATTAGAGTTTTACAAGTAAATAAATAGAAGTTTTACAGAATATGTTGTTCACCTACCTATTTAATTGTTTGAATTATTTTTAAATGTGGCTCTACTTTATACCCCAAGGTCCTGAGGTCTCAGAACATTATATTGTATTTTTAATTACCATCAATGTAAAGGTAACAAAAAGAATATCATTGCATTCAATAAATTTTGGTGGATATTCAGTTAAATTTATATATTTTTTGCTTAAAACAACTGTTATGATCCCGCTACTACTGAGACCTTTACAACCCAGTTTCCTAGTGACCAGTTCAACCACTACGTGACTTCGCTTAATCTCCTTTCTTCAATTTGTGTTTTTTTTTATTTCACCACCGTCCTACTTGTAATCTTTAATATTCTTCGTGCAGCATTCCATTTCTTAATTCATTTCATTATATCCGTGAGAATGGTTTGTTTGAATCTAGTCTCGATTGGATCTAAATCTCTCTGCAATAATTTAGAATAATACAATCTGTGAAATAGAGTAAATAAATAATAAAAAATTCATAGAAACAATTTATTTTCTATTTTCAGAACGTCCAAAGACGAAATGCAACAAAATTATTATTGAGTAAGGAAGATAACAAACCGACTATCCAAGGATGGTTAAATAAAGTTAAAAATGGCCACTCCAAAAAGAGTTGGTGTGTGCTCATCGGAAAGATGTTTTTATATTTCAAAGCGCCAGCTGATACTGTAAGTATTTTTCTTTTCAGTATTGCTTGTAACAAATCATTGTTCTGGCTTGTTATATTATATAAACTTTAAGCCTTTAACAAAAAAACTTTTATGTATTTTCAATTAGCAACACCCTTGACCGAGGGTTACACAACTGTGGTAAAAATGAAAATCTTGCCTTTGCCTCAATAAACTTCAAAATTAAATTAAAAAACAAAACATTATTTAAAAAATATATAATAGATTTTTTTCTGTTAACTGAGGGCAAATAGTATTTCCAAAAAGGTTTTCTGACACCTGCCCTAGACAAGCATTAAAACCCAATAGTTTCTAAATGACATGTCTATGAAAAATTACAGTCATTAATTAACCCAGTCATGTAGTCCTATATAATTCTGCCAATATTTTTATCGTTTTGCAAATGTCTAGTGATTATTGTACATTAAACATTTTACAGAATCCTGCTGGACAAATCAACATGCGTGATGCAAGAGTTGAAGATGTGGAGCACGTCTCCGATTCAGATTCTGAAGAACGTAATGAGGAAACTCAGACACATCTGACAATCGCCATATATCCACAACATCAGGTAAATTATTACTTTACTGATTTCAATGGTCTACCACAAATCTTCTTTCTCTTCTTGTGTGTTTACTTTACGATAAAAAAAATACATTTATTCTTATATAAGGGTAGTAAACATTTATTGCACATTTTATAAAGAATTAAACTTTCATCATATGACAGGTATTTTCAGGCCTATTACAGATTTTAATATTTCTGCATAAATTCTCAACTACCATCAGCTTAAAGTTTTTGATTATTTTTGATTTTTGTCTCCCAGGGCCCAACATATTTACTCTTCAGCAACAAGGCAGAGAAGGATGGTTGGCTTTATAATCTGACAGTAGTGAGTGGCGGAGGACTCAGTCAAGGAACGCATTACGAACAACTAGTTCAAAAACTAATGGAAACCGATGGAGATCCAAGTAAGAAATCTTTTATCATGTGTCACTTAATATCGTCAATATTGAAATCGGATATGTTTGAAACATTTATTTGACACTATTTTTGAAAGGTGTGCCACAGCTCTTTAGTATCGGCTCATAAATCAACAGTGCCAATATTGCATGATTATGATGCACCACAATAAATGAAATTGACTATAACCGATAATTAAAAAACTTTGTTCTTCTTTTTCAGATTGTGTGCTCTGGAGGCATCCTCAATTACTACATTCTAAGGAAAACATTGCATCGCCATTGACTTCACTCAACTCTGAAGCTTTACAGGCAGAAGCCATTAAATTATTCAAAGTAAAAATAATCATTTATACAATATTAATTTAAGTTTTTTACACCTCCAATTGATTGACATCTTTTATACATCAAATTTTGGCGCCGATGGAGCCGAGCTCCAATTTCCCTTTCATCAGGAGTATTTTGATGCTGCTATTTTTCCCGCACATGTCCGCTGCCAATGTGGAGCATATGGTCTCCTAATGGAGGTATCTCAAGATATTTTCTTTTACGAGATCTATTTGTTACTCAGCTGCTCAACGTCCTTTTTTAAAAGAGAGTAGGGATAGAATAAAAGGGCTAGAAGAGGAGTAGTGGTTAACTTATCACTCTCGCTACTCCCTTATTAGTTTAGGATTGAAAGGGTGGGAGGGAATTTTTAGTCATCGCTAACACCAATGTTTTCAAACAGAAATTGTTAGAAAAAAATGCTGTTCGTATTGGGACTCAAGCCCGTGACATCCGTCATCGAATCGAACGACGTTGACCACTGAACCACGTCTCTGATAACAGTATTTACAAGACAGTAAATATAATGTATGTTTATGTGGTTTTTTTTTTTAACTCATTCGCAGTGTTGCCAACTATTCATGTCGGTGGCGGTGGAGCACGCGGGCATAGACTACCACGTGGTGCTGGCGCAGAACGCCCTGCAGCAGTGTCTGGAGGTGACGGAGCTGCAGGACGAGCTCATGAGCTGTCTGGTGAAGCAGACCAGCCGGCACTCGCACTCCAAGCACCCTGTGCAGGTAACACCCACCCTCGCCAGAAAGGGCGCGGCCTCCCTCGCCGGTAAATCGCCCCTTCCCAAGAAGGCCGGCGGGGCTCAATCGTCGCCCGGGAACACCGGACCGCGCGGCATGCATCTAAAGCTTAAGAATGTAAGTGCTTATGTGTGCGTAACAGTGACACGCATGGCTTTTTAGAATGTTTTCTTTTCTTTTATTTCCTTAATTTTTTTCAACGAGTGTTCGGCAACGAGCTTAAATGATTTTCACAGTCGTAACTATTTCAAAGTACTTTATCGCAACACTTCACTGGTCTGGTCACCTTATCATCTACTTCAATTATGACTAAATACACGTCGAGCATTAAAGAGTGACAAATCTTAGTATGTCTTAAATTATGATTTTGAGATAGTCACATATTTTATGACTTTCAATCGGTCAGCCTCTCTTTGCCCATCGGTGAAAGCTTTTAAAAGTTTTTAAGCTCAAGTCCTGAAAAGATCATCATTACATAAAAAGATAAGACCAGAATCGACAATTAAAAAAAAATTGTGTTCAATACATAAATCATTTACCTGATCATAAAGTTATATTCAATCTAATAAATAAATTATTTTACACTATTATCAACTTAAAGAATATTATAAAAAGCTAACGACAGATATGGTTAATCCAGTGACTGCCTCTGTTTATTTACATATTTACGAAATAGTTAGTTAATAATTCTACTATCAGATTGTCAGCAACCCATTTTGTTCACGACAATGCCAAGAAATATTTTTGGTATTTTAGACAAGAATAAAAAAACTTTTGTAAAGCATTTGTAAATTGTTAACTCGGTGACGGAGAATATTTTTATGTATAAAATGAAATATTTACTTTTAATTGGTGATATGACCCATTCACTTAAAATAGTGTCGTAAAATATACCACATTGAGCACAATTTTTTTAGTTTTACCCCACGATGCTTCAAAGTTTCCTCACATATTATTCAAAGCTATTGCACTTATGTATATTATATCAATCGATAAGCAACGGTTTCGGCTCTCACACTTCAGCCACCGAAGGTTGGTATTGATGTGTTAAGTCCAATGATATTAATTTCGAAAGAAAATGAATAATTTTTGATTTAATATGAATTTAAAAAAAAAACACTCAATTATATGTTTATTGCTCTACTTACTAAACATTCTGTTTCACTAGGTGTTTTAAGACACATATGTCTCTTGTATGGCAAAACGTAAGTCACAAATGTGTTCGCTTTATGTATGAATTGTTTATTATTGTTTTGTGTTACCATTATTACCAATCGAGGCCTGGCATATGCTTCCATATTGCTTCAATTTGTTGGCTTCAAGTATCCTTACGTGCACGGCCCATACTCATTTTGCGAATATATCACTCATTTATAAGCCGTTGATGTTGTATATTTGTTTCCTGTTTATTATATTTAGCATTGCAAAGTGTGTGTATGTCGCAATCGGCTCCTTAAGTCTCTTGTGTCTCAAAGCATACGTTGGATAATTTGTATCAAACCAGATACTTTAGGTATCATTTTTGATTTAAGACAAATATTACTTGATTGGCTAAAGAAAAACAAATATGACTACATTTATTCATATTTATGACAAAAGAGCTTATCACAATTTTTGTCAGCAATCAACTGTGTAATTATTTAATTAATATATTATAGATTTTGGCCTTCCCAATGTAACAAATCCTTTGATAGTATATGACACCTTTCTGGCGAAATACACTTTGCATTGTTAAAGTAAAAACTTGTACCTACTATTTTAGAATAAATTTACACACAATTTATGATAGTAATAGATAATAAAAAAATGAGTAGTTACGTCTCAAACCATTAAGTCCAAAGCAATATATTATCAGTTTGTTTTTATTTTAAAAACAGGCTTGTCAATACTGGAACAAATTCTTTGCATTTAAATATCATTGGTCTCATTTTGTCAATAGCCTGTTTTTGACTTGTCTTGATTTGGTCTGGATATTTTATTTTGTAATTTTTTTAGGGCTTATGGTTGCAAGTGGCACTTTTTTTACAAATAGGCATATACATAATCAATAGCTTCTATAATGAAAAGAATATTGTCGAGTTTTTATTATAACCAAAACATTTCTTTTTATTTTCAAATTTTTGATAGATTTAAAATTTGACAGTTTGTAGAATAGATTGTTTATTTATAATATGCTAATTGAGAATGTGTTCCTATATAGGTCGATTTCTTTTATGAGAATTATTTTGTTAATAAAAATTGTTAATCGTATATAAATATTAAAGGTTTTAGATTTTTACGGTTATGTTTAATTTGCAGGAATTGTTTACCAAGACTCTAACTGTCTTCTTAGGTTAAAATGTTTTTGGTAAAATTAAAAATGAACCATTTTGATCCCATTGATTTTTTCATGAAGAGACATAATTCATTCTTGTGATAGACATTAACCTATTAACTGATTAAATATTTTTGTAATTGAAAAAAATATATAACACCCACACATCTGGCCCGTAAGGTTTTTTGCACTATCAATGAATATATCAAGATTTTGAAAACACTGCAGATTTTTTTCTCAAGGGTGATTGATATATACCAAAAAGTCACACATTTACAGACACTCGAAAATTCTTAGGGATATGACACATGGACAGATAATTTCTCCTGTTTCCACCTAAAATGTCTATTATGGTTTGCACACTGTTTCATATTGAAGCCCTATCGAGAATGCTTGTAAAATGTGTTGAACAGTTTCCACAGACAATATCTTTTTTTAACTTTTACCATTGGAAATACCTCTGTGTTTCCATATCATTGTAATATTCGAATCTAGAAAACATTACAGTCAACCGAAACAATTCTTCCAAATTATTTATAATTTTTTGTACACAACATCGTTAGTTTTGCAAATGTTAATATTTCAAAGAGTTACATTGTCAATATAGGCTAATTTTAAGTATGTAGGTACTGTTTTGTTTATATTATGTTTTTATCGTTTCGGTTTCTATAAAACTGAAGTTCGTTTCCCTGATGGAATGTTGGTGTAATCCATATTATGAGTCTTTTCTTTTTCCTCTTGTCGTTCTTTTGCTGTTGCGCAGACATCTCTCGTATTTATAGTCCTTCCAGTTCAGTTCATTCATTTTTTTTATCATAGTCTTCCGTTGCTGTTATATACTTAGCTATGAATTTTGATAGTGCCTGCTTTATTTCAAAATGGTTTACAGTCACAAACGGTTCTACAATCGCAATATTTCAAAGGTAAACTTGAGGATTATGGTTTACATAATAATACATGCTGTCATTCTCATTTTTCTGTTCATTTGATCTAACCTACATGTGTTCGGTGTTAAAAGGGTATATCCACAAACATACAGTATCGAGACGGTCTTAAGAAGCATTTTTACAATCATTCAGTATTATTCTTTTTATAAGTAAATATCTGTGTGGGAATGGAAAAGGTTTTTAAGTCTTCCAAAACGCAAATCTTGTTTTGGCTCCACTGAACAGTTAAGCCTTTTTTAGTCCAAACAAGTACGCGGCTGATTTTCTCGGCGCATATAAGTTTTTTTAACGATTAAGTTAAATTTAACGTGCGTTTCATTCAACTTGTCAAACACCTGTTCTAACTCACCAAAAACGTGAGCGAAGACTTGGCCGAGGTAATAGAAACCGTTTCTATTCACTCGCTCACTTAAATTCACTCGTTGGATCGCTCGGGCAAATTCCGTGCGTTGTATTCAGATTGTTTTTTATTTGACCGAGTTCATTCTCTCAGCCGCGTTCTTGGTTGGTCAAAAAAAGGCATAACAATTTTAAACTTAATGCCTTTTTCTTTTCACACACAATTATTGTACTTATCTCTATATATTTGATTAAAAATAAATAACTTATACCAAAAGGTTATATTATTAAACTTTTATAATTGCAATTGTAAAAAATCGAGAAATCGATATACAACAGAACAATTCTTTCAAATGAATTCTTTTATACGCCTATCTTTTAAAGTTTTCGGATTTGTACATTACTGAATAAGGGTTGGCAGTGAAAAATACACCCGCTTATATTTTAGTATTATACTGTAGTTGCACGATATCTAAATAATGGTAATGGCCAAACACTGTCACATTGTAATATAAACAAAACTGGATGAAAATGAATGTTCCTTTATGACCCATCTCAAAGGTAACAAACCCATTTTAAATAATCATTTTGGGCTCTGGGTGCATCACTAATTACTGAATTATTTAACTAACAAAGCACAGCATAGCCACTAATGAATAAATTATTAATATATTGTTCTATCATGGCACTCCTCTCAAATCTAATAATGTGTTAATTTGCTTTGCATTTTTTTTATATGTATATCATTTTTAATTCACCGCATTACACTATTATTAATATGTATTCTAATTAAATCTTATACATTAAACCTGCCTTCAGCAAATATAGTTATAAACATTGATTTATCTATAATATATGGCTTAAGGGTTTTTAAGATTTTTTTTATATTTCCTCAACAGATGACACTGTACTGTTTAAAAAACGTACAATTTTATAATATCTATTGAACTTCGTTTTAGTCAATCAATGATCACCGAAAACTTATAACATTAATCTTAATATTCATACCATGGAGCTTTAAAACTAATGTATAATATTGTTAATACAATAAATCAAGTTAGTTTTAATTGTGTCTGACTATAGATTGGCATATTTTCGAAATACTCCAAATGCATCATAAGGTAATGTAAGGCTTGCAGATAATCAAATACAATAGTTTTCAAATTGGAGTTTACTATTCATAAAATTTGTCCATAAAAATGTCACATAAGAATTATCTATTTCTGGCATCTGAATTACTATAAAATTGTAATTATAATTTGAGAAATAGGCATCGTGACAGGTGAGATCAATTATCACAGATCTGTTCAATTAATATTTCATTTAAATTCTATCTCACGTAGAAATTTTTTAACACCCACATTGATTGAGATATGTGATATTTTTTTTTTTCAATGTGGCTGTCAGAAACAAAACATACATTGTCATCTGTGTCTTGAGAAAATATGATAGATTACCTAAATATTCCTGAAGCTTTACTTTTTGATGAAGTTTTCAATCAAGTATGCCTGTTATTACTAGATCATTTTTATTGTGCTTATTTAAAATGTAATGTGTTCTAATCTCTAACCATTTTGAAAAGTAATAAATATCTTTTGTGTCTTGAATGCAATTAATCTTGATTTTCGTGGCACATATTGTGAGACAACAGCTGGCTTATTTTTGTGGGCCCACCGTAACAAAGCTAGGATGAATTTTAGTCTGATTGCATTAGGAACAATGTGGAACGCCAACATTTCATTTTCAGCAACTTCTGTTGTGCGCCACCCAGTCGTTGTTCACATGCGACACCGGATCGGCCGGTAACAACGGTTCGGGAAATGTTTCTCAAAGCGGCAACTCTGACGCCGGTCACAATAACGGAAGCTCTCCTTTATCCGTGCAGGTAGGTTTTTCAAGATAAACCATCTCACCGCATCCACATCCTGAACAATTTGTTTAATTACATCAATCGAATTTTAAATATAAAAACTTTGTTTGGGCCTGTAAATCAGACAAATAAAATGTTTATTCTATGAAAAATATAACGGACACTCATCCCTTGATTTACGCAGTTGATAGGTTCCATGAAGTAATCAGATTTATCGAAGCATGTAACTCATCCAAAAATAAAAGATAGTTTCAAGATAATACATATCTACCTCAATAGAAACTTGTGTTAACATAAAATAAGAGATAAGCATAAAAAATAGTGATAAAAAATAGTGTTTATCTAAAATATTGATGGACATCGAAAGGTGAAAAGGACTTTATAATTAGGACCAGGGCTGTAGAGTCATGAAAATTACGACAATTTTGACTCTGGCAATTACAAATAATCTGACTATGACTCACTCAAATTTTGTTTTGATTTTTTTTAAATATTCACTTTAATGCATAATTTTTTGTGTTTTAATTTAATAAAAAAGAGAATCGGAGCCGTCCGTTTTTTCGACTTGGACTCTAATTTTTCCCTGATTAGGATTAAACAAAATTAAAATATGTAATATCTTTTTTGAATCCAACACAAACGTTTATTGAATATTACTTTGATATTATACAAGAACAGATCAAAACAGGGATGGTAGTCAAATACAAAAAGTGAAGATAGGCTAATGATCCCTCAGTTTGTATTTGAGTGTTTTTTTAAAGTTCTGGTTTTTATTGTACGCCTAAAAGTAAAATTTGACGCCTGCTGTGGCCCAGTTGGTTAGAGCTTGCTCTACCGATCATGCAGGTCTGGGTTCGATTCCCGGTCAGATCACAGTGAATTTGAGAATTATTCAATTCAAAGTTGTGAACGAAGACTGGGTGTTTGTGATGTCAATTCACATAATTTCCTCTCCTCCCATCCTTCTGATCCTTTAATAACTGGGTGTAGCAATAGTGATTTGCCAACCACTACTCCTGTTCTAGCCTTATCCTTCTGTCCATACTGAAAAAACTTTGAAAAAGGTGAGGTTGAGCGACTGAGTAACAAACAGTTCTCGTAGAAAAACTTCTGTTGAGATACCTCCATTAGGAGGCCATATGCTCCACATTGGAAGCGGACAAGGATTAAAAAAAAAAGTAAAATCTTGTGGAACAGATATCACACAAATTTAGGGATGAGTGCATTTGAAATCAAAATCATACAATTGAGTTATTTTTATTTATTTACATAATAGAATTATACATTTTTGTCATTCACGGTAGTCTTAAACTACAAATTGTATCTTACTATGAGAAATGAGTTTAAGGTAATTGAGGATATTTTCGCAGACAAGGTAAAATCATTTTATTGACTTATATCTGTCTATTTAATGGAAAATGATCCATTTAGTAATATGCTTGTATTTTGCATAATCCGTAAATCCTAAAGTTAATACAATTTAAATTTACGGTTACCAAAGTCATTATGCTTTTACTGTTATTTGAAATATTATACGTACATATTGCTTAATCAAATATTCATTGTAGTGATGCCACTGTCACTATTGTATTGTAAACTAATTTATGAACAGGTTTATTTTACGTCTAATATATCTATGATGGTGAATTTGTTTTTTGTTGCATTTTCATACTGTGAATAATTCAACAAATAAATATCAACAAATTATGCAACAATCGCAAATTTTAATAAACCCTTCAAGGCCATATTATATGAGACTGCGATATCAATTACATGGTCATCTAATTATTTTTAATAGTAGTTTCTATAGCTGTCAAGAAAAAGTTTAGTTTATTAATTTATTGCCGATTGAATTATCGACCTAAATGTAACATCAAACTTTTCTGAATGAATGCCTATTAAACATTGTTTTCTTATTTTTAGTGTGCACAAATTCACTCAAGAATCCTTTTTAAAAAGAAAGTTATTTTATTTCTTTATCTAATTGGGTCTCTTATACTCAATACGATTTTTGTATTCATATTATTTTACAGTCAGTATAAATTAAATGTAAAAATTACGGCTGTGTTCTCTGTTGTTAATTGTCGATCTTTCATGCTTTATTCAACCAATCAAAAGAGGATACTTTTAAACAAACTGTCAAAATGAACGCAAACTTGTCATGTAATCGTTTGACAGATTGACTATTACAACAGTGAACGTAGCCACAATTCTGACATTTAAGTTGTACGAACCATAGAAATCAAATAAATTTATAAGGGAAGGGTTAATTATTAGTGTCCAGATTCTTATATATTTGACAATAGCCCCGTACCACAGATCTTTTGCAAGTCATTTTTTGTATTGTATTTAAAAATGAGTCAAAAGGCTTTTCGCTTGACCTTCAGAATTGTAGCGATTTTTTTTTAATATAGTATAATGCCTTTACAACAAGAATAATTGACTTCTAAAATGTCTAGAGAACTGAACCGTTGGTTTTTGTCTACTCTAAAGATTGTTCATTTTTATGAACTCATTCCCAAAACATTTGTCTCATATATTAAACTATATTCGTTAAGATTTGTAGAAGAATTTTGTCAATCTATTCTTTCTATATATACATAATTCCATCATTGAATAATTGTCACGGGTTTCCACTGAAACCAGCACAGTTTTGTCTCGTATAATTTGGCCTTCTGATTCACCATCTCGATAATATGTAACCGTCGTTGAAAATAAAATCGGTAAGGACTGTTTTGTCGCTATGTATTTCTACACTAACATGCTACAGTTGTGTATTTTTATTGCGTAGCATTTTGATCACAGAGCTGTTTTGTATGTACGCACAAAATATTGTTGATGAATATATTGAGACACATTAATGATCTGTAAAACTGCTGGCTGTGTAATTTTTTTTTTCGTGTGAAATTGGCTAAAATGAGTTTGGGTTTCTTTTTTGAAGTGCATGTAAAGAAATTGAGTAATCAACCGACTAACAGTCTGTTTGAATTTTGCAAAGCAAATGTCCTAATCAAAATTAATTGCGACTTCATTGCTGAAATTTCATTTCTCCGATGAAGCAAATTGTTTTTTTTTCAGATTTTTATAATTTATTATCATTTAAGTGTATTTTTAGTAATTCAAATTGATAATTTTTGCATTGTCATACAAACAATAAATATATTCACAATTCTGTTAGATATAAATCTGCTGACGAACATATGACTTTTAAGTGTTTATTTAACTATATGCCTTCATCTTTAAACGTCTCAATGATATCTTAAACAGTGAAGTTTTTGTTTTTGGTGGGCCTCTCACAATCAACGTTCCCTCTAAGCTGCGCGCGTGCGCGGCCGCGCAGCAGTTAGGAACCGCCCGCGCACTCATTTCGGGTTGGCGCGCACTGCAAGACAGTTGCTCAATTAATATTTGATTGGTCCGCGCAGCTTTCGCGCAGCCTCCGCGCAGCCTTTGAAATTTTCGCGCAGTTAACCCTTCGGCTTAGAGGGAACGTTGCTCACAATCTGTGCAATCCGCAATGTGCAAAGAGGTTCTGTAGCCGAGAAAATCTCTCTCTTACCAGTCCTCTACTCTCTTTTATCTTTCATGATCAATTGCAATTATTTGTATTTTTCAATTTTTTATTCTCTGACACATTTTAAATTCTGCTCTCGTTGACAAGGGAATCTGCATTGTACAGCATTTCGGCCACCTTTTCAAATCCTTAAAATTTCAACTCTATTAACCAATACAACATCAAAAAGTACCCCTTTTAACATTTTAAAATTCAACCACAATAAGAATGGATTTATAAAGCAGCCAATGAAACTTCTGCAATTTTTATATTAATTTACAGAGGAATATAATTATTTCAAATTAATATTCATGCAAAAGGGACGATCAAGCTTTGTCTGTTTGTGTTAGTCTAGTTCGTCTATTAAGTTAATTGATCTTTTATAAAAAGTATTAAACTCTTAACACTACTTCTGTTCAACATATTGCTAACGCAATGTAATGACTATGTGTGACTCACTCAATCCACAACTGGCAGTTATATGGTTACATCCGCCTTCAATTTTATTAAACTTCATATGTGTGACATGAAATAGTTAAAATGGCATTGTATCGGCAATATAGTCAAGAGTTATGTTCAGAATTGAGTCTTTATAAAATAATATCACCACAAAAGAACTGATTTTCATAAAAATCTTTAACTACTGTCATTGATTTTTAATGGCTGTGATTAGGGATTCTGTGTCGAGACGTCCCGGGACAAAAGTCCCGGGACTTTTATGGTTTTTTGCTGTCTTAAGTCCCGGGACATTTAACAACAAAGTCCCGGGACTTAAGACAGCCAAATTGTACATTTTTAATTTTGAAAAAACCATTCTAACAAATAAAAGTTGGATGCAAGCAATCGCTAATGTGACCTAAAAAGTTAATTTTGATTTAAAATAAAGTTACATTGGTGTCTAACCGCGGGATCAGTTTTGAAAAAAAATCATTATATTGAGGCTAAGGATTAAAGGCCGGGGTTTTAACAAAATTAAGTATGCATATATAACGGAGATCTATAAGAAAAGAAGCAGCTGTTTGGATTTATAATTGTAGAAGTTTTAAATAACATCTATTTATATATTGTAATACGAAACAACCATTTTTAATGGGTAGAGAGAGACATGCAGAAATACAAAAAAAACTTAAACACGTGTTCGCTTACCTATTTTTGCAGCATGGGATAATCGCACAGAAGTCCAAGAAATAATAGAACCAATAGTTATTTCTATAAAATTATGTTATAAATCAAGGCGGCTTATGTTTTATTACCAACCGTTCTGCTGAGACTAATTGATTTTCGAAAAGAGTACACGAAAGATTTTGACAAATGCTCCAAAACAATATTTTTGAAATACGGAGATAATTTACTACAACGTCTTTTCTCCGTGGAAAAAGATATCGAGGTATCTGAAGAAAATATCGATAATGAGATACATATTGCAGAACTGTCACTGGAAGTAGAATTAAATAGATAGATTACAAAAAAAACAAAAGATTTCTCCATTAAAAACAAAACAACTAAACGAATTTAAGATTTTTAAATCAACTGGAGAACGGAAACAAAGATTATTTTTTATATATAACATTAAAGCAACATCGACTGACAATGATGATGAGCAACAACGTTTATTACAAAGATGAGAAATCGGCTGTCTGATTCGTCATTAAATTCATTATTATTTTTAAAAGTATATTTTGATAAGCAAAAATAAAATATTAACTTTTGTGTAAATAATACATACTATGTATGATTTGAGGTTGTTGTGACTTTATTATTGAATTAATTTAAAAAAATTATTATTAATAAATAAATGTGTTCAAAAGATGTATTTTTTTTAATTAACGCATACTTTCGCCGCCATTTTAAAGTAAGCGTGAAAAAAAAATTCGTCTAACTGCGTAAAAAACGCTCAAAAAAAATAGTTTAATTGAAACGAAATATTAAAAAACGTTTGGGAGAAAGATATCTTCATTTATGTTATTAGAAATTTGTTTAAATCAATTCATAATCGTATTAAAAATATAACTGCAGCAAAAACAAATTTAAGAATATTATAATTAAGTGTTCATACCTGATGTTGTTTTATTTACAAATGTTTTTCACTATTGTACAAAGTTACCAATGTCTCAATAGGACAAAAAAGGTATAAAAGCTGTATTGTAATTTGTGAAGTAACGGTCATAATTTTACCCAATTCATTGTTATTTTTTCAATACATGAACCGTTATCATCACTTTTTAGTACATACATACAAATATTTAATTTTAATAAATTTATAATTTTATTGAAGGGGAAATAAAAGTCCCAAGTCCCGGGAAGTCCCGGGACTTTGACTTTATCACGTCTCGTGTCCCGGGACTTTGAAAAACCCGAGACTTCAGAATCCCTAGCTGTGATGCTCTGTAAATGATTTATGTCAATAAACTATCTGAATTACAGATGTAAATTACAGGGTTGATGGTTAAAAGAATAATGTTTGGAATATTGACAGTGGTGTGATGATTGAAAGTGATAATCACATTTTTAAACCACATTGAGTCACAAACTTAATATTTAAATCGAGTCTTCTTTTTCTTACTGTGAATATTTATCATTTATAATGTTTTTCTGAATTAAGTTATTTATTTGATGTCTACATTCATATGCTTAAATTACGCAGGCTCCGTTGCTCTCTGTGGATTGCAAAAGTAATCCTCCGTCGTACAGTTTCGTGCAAGGATGGCAGCTGTTGGCGCTCGCTGTTAGTCTTTTTGTGCCGAGGAACAACAGGCTTCTGTGGTATCTCAAGTTACATTTATCGAGGAACTCAGATTCAAAGTAAGTCTTTCGTATTTTTCTAATAGATCGTAATTTTACGTTTTAATATATATAACTGCGGAAGATGCTGACAAGTAAATTGTCTGTTTTTAATGATAAATAATATAGAAACATTGTATGCATACAGCTAAAATGTATTTTTGTGTAGCACTCTTAAAAATAACAATAGAAAAGTAAGAAATCATTTGTTTGCCTATTTCGTGTTTTTATCTATCATTTTACTTTTTTAAATACATTAGAATTTACCGATTAATATACTATTAATTTTTCAAGTCTCAATCTGATGTACATAACACACAAAACATATTTTATGTTGTTATAATATTTTCTGTGCCTGAATGGTTTCATTGTAGTACAGAGTGATTTACTTGTTTATTGTTGATTTTAATCTCTTACTTGAAACCAAATTGGATTTTTTTTAAAACTGCATAGTTCATAAATAGTTATTGTCTTTATTTCAGGACTGAATGCGGAAAGTATGCAGCTTACTGTGAAAGGGCTCTAGAAAGAACAATCAGAAACGGCAGTCGGGAAGACAAACCATCACGTATGGAAGTACTATCGATCTTGCTGAAAAATCCATATCACCACAACTTGCCGCATGCTATTCCAGTTCATATGCTGAATAATACATACCAGGTATATTTTAAGTAGATGCCACTTTCAATACATATACTCAGAACAACATATTTTTTAATCCATGACCGCTCCCAATGTGGAGCATATGTCAATCTTTACAAGAACTGTTGTTCGACCTTTTTTGATTGAAGAGGATAATTATAAAAGGATAGGGCTAGGATAGGACCAAGGGTTAACTAATCACTCTCGATACGTCCTGCTATTTTGGGATTGGAAGGGTGAGAGGAAATTTTTAGACTTCACAAACACCCATGCCTTTGAACAGAAATCGATAAATCGATTGAAAAAAAAATGTTATTCGTTCTGGGACTTGAACCCGTGAGGTACTTCACGGAAGTCAACGACATTGACCACTGCGCCAGAAACCAGACGACATAATGCCAGAAATATACTTTTGACATGTCGATTCCATAACATATCTGCTTTTGAAGTGCACTCCTGTAAGATTCCTAAAATAGTATTTACATACAAAATTTGGAGTTCAGACATGACAGACATTCATGCATTGATCAGAAATCCATATATCTTCTATATGAAATGTCATTCATAAACACTTAATTTTTTTTTATCTTTCTAATATATGTGTTTCTACTTGACATTCAGATTATTTTTGCATTATAGATCTTTTCCTTTTCAAATAAATAAATATGTTACCGGCGGAACCATCGAAAGTAAATAAATATGTTTTTTTTTAATAGGTGGTCAGCTTTGATGGCTCCACGACAGTTGAAGAATTTTTATCAACCCTCAGTACAGAGCTTTCTTGCCGGGAACCTGCTGTCTCCGGTTTCACACTCTTCAGCGATGACCCTATAGAAAAAGATATGGAACACCACATAAAGCCAGACAAGAAGGTGAAAATATTATTCAATAACACTCGTTTAATTGCATATTATATATCTCTATAATATAAATATTACTTTTATCACAGTTACATAATATAAATGTTAAATATAATTGTTTTGTTTTAGTTGTGTGATGTCATATCCAAATGGGAGACTGCATTGCGAGAAAAGGGTTCAGGAAAATTTGAAAACTCCCGAGTCATTCGACTGAGTTACCGCAACAGACTCTACTTCCGTCACGCAGCTAGGAGCGAAACAGACAGAGAAAGGCTGCTACTTTGCTATCAGGTCAACCAACAAGGTTCGTCACAATTCGTATCGTAGAATCGGGGTTTCACTGTACAGACACATCCTACGTATAAGGTATAGACTACAAATTGAGAAATTTGTAGTTTATACTTTACTGATGTATCTATTGATTGATAATAATAATAAAGATCATTTTTTTTGATTCCTTAAGATTTTGTTTGTAAACAATTAATTTGATTATCCATCTTTTCATTCAAAAAATATTGTATATGGTAACATTGTCCATATTTGGCCTAACACACCAGGGTCATAAACATTTAAAATCTTTTAAAGAATAGATCAGATAGGCTCTTTATATATAATATTTCAAACAATGCATCTTTCACACTGATACAATAAACATCACTATTCATCATTTTAGCCTCGGGGAAGTTAGCTGTAAACTCATATTCTAAATGGCGTTCATTTCACCAACAGCGTTTTTTGAGTGATAACTGTCACATTATTGTCTTCTGTATCCTATTTTATAGATATCTCTCCTGAAAATACATATTTTTTTCATATTTCAGTTGTTGCTGGCCGATTTCCTGTAACAAGGGAACTCAGTACCGAACTAGGAGCGCTTATGGCCCAACTCGAAATGGGCGACTGCCAACTTGACAAAACTGTTGCCTTGGTGGATAGATTTTATCCGTACCGATATCGAACTGGACTCTCAATCGAACAATTGAGGTAAAATTGTTGTTTCAAATATTACTCTTCCACTAGTTAATGAGCGCCATTTTTTTACTGATGGATTCAATTTTAAGCTCTGTTTTTTCATAAAGTCTTTAGCAGCTGCCAAAACGATTAGCAGTTATTAGGTGATGACTTAAAAGAAGCCCGTCTACATTACGTACAACAGGAAAAATTAGAATTAAGGCAAACCTTTTTTATCTTCACTATTTTATAGTTTAGCGGCCCATATTACTTGTTGATGACCACAATAAAGACTTAAATTATTTGATTGTTTTCACAGTATCACTATCAATTTTATTTATCTCCATTATTGGGTTTTATTACCAGCGACTATGTGTTGAATTGGGACTTTTTCTGTTTATGATACTTGCCATTAACACCCATTTTTTAAGATAATGCAAGACTTGAAATTGAAAGTCTTAAAATTGTCAGGATCATTACTGTGCTAAACTCTAAGTCAGTTTTGGACTCAGTAAAAATCTTTTGAATGTCTGTACCTAAATAGGTATTCAAAATATGTTTTGTTAATGGTTGTTATACTGAAATAAAAAAAATATATACATGCTTTTTAATGAGCAATGTATTATTTTGTAACCCTGTGAATTTGACACTGTTTAGTGTCAATAATGATGACAGTATAGTGCAGACTTGCGGAACCTGCGGCCTTCTGGCCAATTCTGCAATTCTGTACATTTATATAAATTCGTATATTTGGAAAACGAGATAGTATCAAATTCCAATTCCTCGGTGAGCTAAAAAAAAAACAAGGTCTGGAGATAATCTGGGGAAAAGGGGAAAATTAATCAATCCCGTCCTAGTCAATGCTTACTGCAGCCTTATGTCGAATCAGAAAAATGAATGCGGCTTTTAGAGAAGAAAAGGTTCCCTACGATAATATATCCACATTCAAGAATGGTTATATTTACTTATATTTCACTTCTATTTTCAGGGAAGTAGAAGATAAATTAAAAATAAAATGGATCGCTCTGCGGGGAAGAAGTACTCTTGACTGTGTAAGAATTTACTTAAACTGTACGAGAAAATGGCCTTTCTTTGGAGCAACACTTTTCCAAGCGCGGGTATACTTTTTGCTTTTTTATTCATAAATTTTATAGTATCATTCCTTAATAATTACTCGAGTACGTTAAAAGCTTTAATTATTAATTTAGTTGCATAAATTTGTCTGAAAAAAATGTCACATCTTCACTTAATCCACAGATAAAACAGCCCGACTTGTCTATGGTATGGCTCGCCGTATCAGAAGACGGAGTCACCATTCTGGAACTGGCATCGATGGGCGTGATTGCGCGGTACGCTCACGCTTCCATCGGTCTGTTTGGCGGAGTGCAAGACGACCTGATGATGGTCATCAACGGAGAGGACGGTACGATGGGTATCGAAAAAATGCTCATCAGTTTGAATAAACCTAAGGTAAAATAATTATTGATTATTTCAATCCAATCCTTTTCATTCTTTATTCCTCAGGTATTTAAAAGCAACCATGTATTTCTTAATTATATATTTACTTTTTATTATGTCAAATCAGGCAGTCACTAAAAATAACTGTGTTTCACAATTCATCTCTTATTTGTCTCTTCAGTCGATGTTCTTTTTTCTAAATAATTCGATAGATTTACTATCCTAGATCAATAGCTTTTTTAGTTGCCGAAATAATTTCATTAGATCCTGGTCCATAATTGATGGCGCTGTTTGTGAAACTTAACAAAAGATTCTTAGGATATTGCAATTTTAGTTTATTAAAGTTAGTTGAAACAATTGCATGTTTGACCAGTTATACTCATTCGTTTGGATTAGATTTATTTTCACATTCCTCATTCTTCAAGGATATATATTTAATTCTTTTCGCAATTTTCAGATGGCAGAACTAACCCACCTAATAGCGGATTACAAGAACGCCCTCTCCCGCCACGGCCAGCCCGGGACTCCCCAAATGAATTCTCTAACCCGAAACGGCAGCCACCGATCTGTCAGATCGCGGCCCGGGCCATCCACTCTGCCGCACTCTTCCCCGTCGACTCTCCCGCACTCCACTCACCACAACACACTCAATTCTTCGACGCACTATCACACCACGCACAACACCTTAAATTCTCACGCCACTCTTAATTCTCACACCACTACGATGACTCTATCGGAAAGAAATGCCACATTGACCTACGGATCTTCGCAAACCAATCAGACGTCCAGCGGATGCCAGGACAGGGTCATGTCGCATGGCCAGCCCGATATTTTAAAGTCCACCCCCGATCATCACGTCTCTCCGAGAACCGACTGCAAGAAGCGGAGTCACTTGGACAGCGGAGTTGCGTGATTGAAGGTGAAATCGTAGTCGCGTTTATAGTTTGGCACCATTACCTTCGTACGTTACTAATTTTTTCTCTTTTATTCTAACGGACTATTTTATATTTAATAAATGTTCCAGGCTGTGTAATTCTGCTTTCATTCAACATGTTCATATGAAATCGAAAGATCGAAAATTTTACATTTGACAGTTTTTATGTTAGCCTCTGTACAAGTCGACCTGTGTTTTTTTCCGGTGGTATCATTTGAATTCAATACCTGTTGGAAAAGAAAATTTTACAAGTTGTACAGAAGCTAAGTAAGAAATTTAAAATTGCTTTAATTGTTTTTCGATTTTAAATGATACATTTAGTCGCTAATCGAAATGTTTGTAAATAGCTCATTATTTATGTGGATTTTAAAAAAAATGTGTAACTTATATTACAAATCAACACGAATACGACCGACAAGAGATGTAATATGAACATTTATACTAATATTAAACTGCGTAGTGGTGCTAAATGATGAAAAATAACACTTCCTTCTGTAATGTAGCCGTAAGGACACTTTTTAAACTTTTCACGAGATTAATTATTTATTGTATAATTACCAATGGGACTATTCGGAGACGCAAACAGTTAGACTTCACCTCTCGGCCTCAGTGTTAAGATAGAACATTAGTGAGCGATCGATTCTTCGGTGAACGAACAAGACAAATATAAATAATATGCACAAGTAGTGACTGCAAATTGGTGGTTGAATTTTAATACCGATCACAATTTTTATATTTGAATAAAAAGAAAAACAAACACTTCCGTTCTGCATACCTCAAAACGATTGACTTTTGTGAACATGTTCAGTGTATCTCAAAATATCTAATCATTAAAGATGTTGTATCTAATAAATAAAAGTGCAATCGAAAATACTAGTGTCAAACAAAACATTTACTCATATTTTTTACCGTTACCTTTTAAGTATTTGGAACATTTATAATACTGTAATTTACGAAAATATATCATAACCGTATGTAACTCTGTAATTCTACGTAAATGATAAAATGTATTACGCAATATTGAATAGGTATTCTTTTTATGTGACATTATATGAATACATGGATCATTAGGCGTTTTAAAATTATGTAATGAAACTTCATTCTTCACTTGTTTTTTTTTTATTTGTTTTCGATTTATCGCATCTCTTTCTCCAGTGTAATACTGATGTCACTCAAAATATATCAGTTTCGCATACAATAATTGCATCAATTTTTTCTATGCCATAATTTAAAAGACAGTTATCAACAAAAGCAAAAGCATTACAACATGAACTGTTCTTTCACCAAAAATTGTTTTTTTAATTTTAATTTAATGTTTATTTTGATTCATAACAGTATCATAAGATAATGTTGCCAATAAAAAAATATTCAAAAATGCCGTTAACAGGAAGTCTTTGTAATTATGACAGTAGTATTCTATCTTGATCCAACATTTCATTCATTCCATGCAAAAGTACACGGGTTGATAATCTATTTTATCAGAGTCATACTATATTGACCTATACCATGGCATATTTGCTTTTGTATAACTTAAAATTATATTTTGAACTTTTGTCACTATTGCTTCTTAACATTTTTTTAAGTTACATCTGTATTGCATTTTGATTGTGTCCATCATTGAAGTCTTGTTCTTAGTTGTAAGGTAATTTTGGTATAACTTGTTATATCTCTTTTCGTAATATATCATCAGGTATGGCCTTAGAAATCTAAAGTTAACTATTTTCTTTTATTCTATCTACTTTTGGTATAGTGGTACATTTGAATAAATTGACGTAATATAATCTTCAAAAATACAAATTTTAATCAGCGTTTTTTAGAATAAAGAATTTTCATAATTCAAATGTTATGAAGAAGACTGATCGTAAATTATCACTTCACTACGAAGTGTTACAATATTTTGAAAATCTGTTGCGACTACAGAAAACTCAATTATCATAAATAGATATTAAAAATTATCAACTGTTAATTATTGCCTTATCAAGACATCTGAGAATGTTTTGCAGTAAATCATTCTGAATTGAAACTTTCAACGCAGTCTGTCAAACATAGTTTGTTTGTTTTTATTTAAAATTTAAAATAATGCAGATTCAACCTGGAACTATTAATCACTTTTTTAGTGACTATAAACTATTGTCATAATATAAACATGTCACTTGATACATATTCCACGCTTTTTTTATAATTAGTAACAGTTTCGCTATGCATCAGAGTATTTTTGATTGCTAAAAATCAGAATTGTATCAGGCTATTGTTGTTATATATATGAAAATCACATATAACAAATATCGTTGTTATATTTATGAAAATCAGTTGGTTTAGATTTATTTAAAAATATTTATTTTACATTACTGCTGAAAAGTAAAATACTCAATCAAAAATACTCGATCATTGATTAAAAACTGAACATATTACAAAACTGTGGAATGTTTACTTAATATTGTGCTTTATTTTTACATCATCATTAAAGTGAAGACTACTTCACCTTTTCATCTAATTCATTTTTGTATTACATTATTCAAAATCAAATTGTGAAGCATCAATTCGAACCAGAATAAATTAGTGTGTGAAAGGTACAATGAAGCCTAAATGGTTTCTTTTGTGAGAGTCATTTTAGGTTAGGAAAACGTCAATTACCGCAGATTTTGTAACTGTTAAAATTTGAAATTATAACCTCTAGTCTTGAATGGACTTGTTTTCAGAAATTATTTCTAAAATATATCATTCAGTAGTTTCATCAACTAAATTATTTTTCGATATACTTAACTCTGTCTTCCTCACATCACACACAGATTTAATCCTTTGGTTACCAAAGTTTACGATCATTCCTGCAATTTTATACAATATTCTTATCCGTTTTCATGCAGCAGTATCTTAAGGTCCCATTACACTCTGCAATAAGTAGGCATATAACATTGTAATCAAAAGTTGTTGGTTGCAACTATATATATTTGAAACATTTTCACTCTTATGTTTGTTATATGCCAGAAAAAATTCAACTTCATCAATTTCGTTTATTTTCACTTGATATCGTAAGCATTACTTTTCCATGTATGCCAAGACATCTGATAAAGTAGTAGCTCATATATTTATATAAAATATGTTTTCTTTGACAATTCAGGTTTAATGCAAATAAAAAATGACAATATTTTGCATGTTTGGCATATATGATTTTCGTCCTGAATTGGGCAAATAAAATCCACGCTTCTTAGCAATGAGTCTAATGGCACCTTAAGATTTTGAACAGAAATGTTTTAATATACCATGCTATTGGATGGAATAACATTATAGTATATTTGTCAAACATTACACTAATTATGATTTTTTAAATAAACACCCGATACTATTTTATTTAATTTGACATTCATATTGATGCACATTTTCAGAACAGGAACATGTTGAAACATTCACATTGTCAGAAATGAGTTTATGAGAAAATTTATTTCCTGTTGACATATATAATGGGATATATCAAGCATCATTTTGAATTGTAATCAATCTTTTACCGAGTAATGTAAATCTCAATGTGTCAAATGACATGATAATGAGTAAAATAAGTATTATTTTTTTTTACTTGTTTCGGTCTTGAAGTGACGTATTGATGAATCATTTATTGATATTTACTCCAATGAATAACTTGTTTATTATTGTCTTTGTATTATATAATCAAACACCAAATAAATGTTTTTTTTCATAATTATCGACTCGGTTGCAGATGTAATTAATATATCCTGGAATGAATGTTGAATATTTAGTTATAGCCATTTTGTCCAGTCGAAAGAATGAAATGCTACACGATATGTATTGCATATTATATTCGAGGGTGAAATGAACCAAACGCGAAGGTTGTTGTTCTTGAGGTTGTTTTTTAAGATAAAAATTCATTTTGTAAAAACGTACATAACTTTTTATGTAAATTTTCTATCATTAGTGTATTGATGTATGAAATTTCACGGGCATGCATAATGATTGGTGATAATTATTTTGTAGGTTGACCATTTAACGTAATATATATTTAAAAAAAAGAAATTTGAGATTATTGAAAACGTGTAATTAGATTTTAGATATTCGTGTAAACAAATCATAACATGAAAGTGTAATTTCAACATAATGAGTTTTGTATTTTACTAATTATTATTTTTATAAGTATTTTTTTTTAAATTATAGTTGGTATCGTTGTTTTTGTTGTATTATTTTATAAAAATCAATACTATGGCTCGGTTAAAATAAAATGCTTGGCCTAAAATGCAAATATTTTAAAGCCTAAAAAATGTCTAAACAATTCTTCAAACTGTGTTAAAATATTCCATTTTCTTTAGTGTTGCCAATCGAATGAAATTGTGTTTTATTGTCAACCGTTTTTCTTTAATTGTTATGTAATGAAAAAATGTTTCGTTCAGTATGTTTGTCAAGTAATATATAGTAAAGGATATGTACTATAATAATTTATTATAATGACATGTATGATTAAATTCATATTAAAAACGAAACTGTGTTTTTCTCTAAAACCCTCCATACCCAATGTAAAGATTACAATATACACTTGTTATATTCTTGGATCCTCGAAGATCCACCGTCCAAGTGGTGGTTTAGAAAATCTGGATTTGACAATTCTCAGTTTACTTTTGAGAATTTCATAAAAATTTTATCATGAGAAATTGCATGTAATACTGAAGTTCACATTCCTCAGAGATGGTTTTTCCAATGCAGGCCTGCATCTGGCAGAAGTGCGGCCGATTTTGGTTTGTTCAAAGTAAATGAGAATTTTTTAGATGTATGTAATACAATTACCCAGTGGCGGTCGGTCAATGTGGCATTGAATCAATGCACCTCTTGTGTATGCAGGGTCGGTTATATTTCATGAAATAATATTCAAACATAACATTTATACACTTCACTCATTTGAAATTCTTCATGTATTTATTGTCTAAAATAAAATTTTCTGAAATATTTATTATAGACAATAAATACTTGAAGAATTTAAAATAAGTGAATGGTATAAATGTTGTTTGAATATTTTTTCATTAAATATAACCACCCCTGCATATATAAGGGGTTCAATTGATCCAATGCCACATTGACCGGCCGCCACTGCAATTATCCTTTGCCTATTATCCTAAAGTCCACAATGTGATTTAACTTTGGGGCCAAAGAGTATTATTTTTTACATCAAGGTAAACTTTGATTGACTTTTCTGAACCCCAGCATCATCAAATTTAGAAACGCACCAGTTTCTACTTTATTTAAATTCAATTATTTTTCATTCATTATATAAAATTTCATTACAGCAAGTCTAAGCGAGTGACATGTATTTGCAGTAGTTTTTTTTTGTGACATGTATTTGTAGTGTCTTTGTGTAGAACTGAAGTATTGTATCACCATAGATCGTAATATTCGAAAATTTTCGAATAATCAAAGACTTTAATTCGACTATTGCAAACTATGATTATAGGGCTATCGAAATGAATCGTTGGATCGTGAGTCGATGCGAGACCAATATTCTTTGGAGCTGATTTGATCAATTGAATAATAATGATAAAATCTTTTCATGTCTGACCTTGAAAATCTATATATTAATAGTCGATAAAATAATCACTCATTTTTCACAAATAATCACAAACATGTTCGTATTCATAATGTCCTCGGGTCTTTTTATTCTCTACAAAATATATTTGTTAGCGTTCTTAGACATTTCAATTATTCTTAAAATTATATTATATGCAATTTAAATACTGCAGGGCTGTCGATATATGTCCCGAGATCTTTTTCTTTTTCTACGAAATATATCTGTTAGCAAACTTAGATATTTCAATTATTCTACGAAATATACTTGTTAGAAAATTTAGACATTTCTATTATTCTACAAAATATATTTGTTAGCTAACTTAAACATTTCAATTATTCTAAAAATTATATTATATACAATTTAAATACTGCAGGGCAGGGCTGTCTATATATGCCCCGAGGTCTATTTCTTCTACTACGAAATATATTTGTTAGCATACTCAACCATTTGAATTATTCTAAAAATGATAAAATATGAATACTGTAGGGCTATCGATATTGGATATAGCAGCTCAGCAGGGCAGCTCAATTATGATTTTTATGAATATGTTTTATTATATCCGCTATTTGCATATTTTGTTTTGCAGTCCCGGTGTATTTTAGTTCTTTAAGAGAATTGGGTGTATTCCTAAAAAAATCTATTTAGAGAATTAATTACCTTTAGATTTTCTGGCTTATTCAAGATATAGGTTTGTAATTTATTTTTCATGCTTACTTAAAAACTTACTACTTAAATACTTAGTACATAAAAACGCAACAAAAATCTCCCTGTTGAAGTCAGCTTCAGGGGCTTACAGCTAGTAAATAATAATTTCTTTTACGTTTTGTATGTAGGTATGTACGTGCGTTTTATTTTTACCTATCCTTTGATACTTGCACATATTATTTTAAAACATGTTTGTTTTCAAGTGTTATTCGACTCCCACGAAAACTTTTGCAGTCGAAGATATACTGAATTTGAATACCTTAAAATGTCATAAATAAACAGACTCAAAGTTCAAAAGTTTTTTTTTGAATTTATAAATATAAAATTTGGATTACTCAAATTTTGTTACATTTCTTTATATCACACTTTATTGCCAAAGAACTTGGTTTCACGTGAATTTCGATAAGATAAGATGTCGAAAGGCGAGGCACTGTTGTGATTGAAATTTTCATTGGGCCCAATCAGTTGACATCAGATAACATGAAAATATTAATTAAATTTATAAGCGGTCCCGTCCCGGTCATATTCATAAAACCGGTTTTCGAACAATACTGACATTAGAAAACCGGTTTTTTCAAAAGTCGGGTTTTGTATAAGCACTAGTAGATATGTACAGTCAATCCTCTTTTTATGCGATTTCGAAGTAATGCTGTTTTTAAAAAAATCAAACTTTTACTATATTAACGTACATACGGTGCCGACGTACGCTGGGGTCGTATGTCGGCAGTAACGTGGAGAATGGTGATTCCCATACAGTCTATCGTCTCTGGTTTATCGGCGTAGACTAGCGACTTCACACATCGCTATAGAAAATAGCCCAAATGTGTTAAATCACACAACCTTGGAGGCCAATTCACAAGCCCATTGCGCGAAAGTATGGACTCACCGAATGTTTCCTTCAATAAATTGATTTTTGTGCGTGTTGTGTGATATGTTGCGCCGTCTTGTTGAAACCACGGCCTTCAACCAAAAATAATCATTTTCGAAATTTTGTTTTTTACGAATTTCGAAAAAAAAAAAGATTTTCTACATGAATTTTGCATAATTAGCAAGAGTTGTTTTGGCGTTAGTTTATTCATTGTGAAATGGCGAACCAAACTGAGCACAAATCAGCTGTCGCTGGGAAAAGTGTTGCTAATTCGAAAAACAAACTTCTAAAAAACACCCGTTATAATATTATATTTTCAAATACGTTTGAATAATAAAATAATGAATTTCATTTTAAACATCAATTGTTTTTTTTATATATTAAACATATTTAATGTGTTTTTATCAATTATTATTGAGAAATACTATTTGTCAGCACGCGTCGTGAGTATTATAATGTTTAAATTATACAAAGAATAATGTGCGACACCGAATGTCATTTTTGCTTACATTGTGTTTTAATATATTGAAATACTATCATATGAACTCTAATGTGTATTGGAATCAAAAATTATAATATTCAAATATCAAAAAAAAGTAATATATGTTGAGGTGGCCAGTATCAAACACGCCCAGCTCAGATTCACTTTATTTTTCAGGAGAGCCGAAAGCTTGTTTGACATTTAATGAGATTTGAATGCGAATTAACTTTAATAATAACGGAAAACCCAAACATTAAACGTCTGCTTATTAATTAAGTGTTAATACTGAATGACATTCTGTCGGCTGATTCAAATCCTGCGACCTGATCGGCTCTCAAGAACCAAGTTTGATAGTAAAATCTTTATTTAATGTGGATTTTTAGACACATGTACGATTGTAAAGCATATATTGAATTCTAGGTAGGTTTTAAAATTCTCTATCGGAATTAATAAAAAGGTGTACATCGGCAAAAACATGACATGGCTGTGTTCAGTGCCGGCGCGAGGCTATTTGGCGACCTAGGCAACGGTTATTGGCGCGCCCCTTTTTAAAAAATCATCCCATTTTTTTTTTAAATAATTAAAAATAAACCGCTCCCAATGTGAAGCATATGGCCTCCTAATCGCATTATCTGAACAGAAGTTTTTCTTCGTGAACTGTTAGTTACTTAGTCGCTCAACCTCTCTTTTTCAAATCACATAGAATACGGAACATAACTACAACAAAAAATACAAACATCAAAATAAAATAAAATGTATTGTTATATTATTTTTAGTGTACATAAAAATAATTTTCATACTCCATTTATGCGCCCCCTAATGGTTGGCGCCCTAGGCGGTTGCCTATTTTGCCCGTATGGTGGCGCTGGCCCTGGCTGTGTTTGATACTAGACACCTGAATATCGAATATTCGATTGTGATACTTAGTTATCACTAACGGATATACAAGCTTTGTGTTAATTGGCTTAGATTATTCCCTATGTATTAATTATCTGATGCTATTGAGAAATATTTTTTTTTTCACGTTGTGCTTAAATAAATTCCTCGACTTCTTAAAATATTTTTTTATAAATTCTTCAAATAATAATTGCTTAACAATATCTTTACGGTTTTTTTTTTCTTTCTTGCAACAAGCTAGCTTTAACTCAATTTGGATATTTTTTGTGAGCCAAATACTGGGCTACATTAGGTTGTGTAAGTAAATATTATTACCTCAATATTCCTACAAACAAATTCCCTCTCAGCAGAGTGATAACAAAAGGTTTATATTTGCGTGTTGCTTTCGATTTCGATCGAAATTTTCTGAGTTGCGCTGTTACGGCTGCGATAACCGAATATGTTTAGTTCTTGTGGCCGCCGGCATGTTAGTACGCGCGTGCGCTAGGCACATGCGCTTGCCGCGCTTTTCGCTACTATCATGCAGGACCGAAGCAAGACAATATTACCGATAATACTATTTAATGTAGGTAGTTAAATACAAGAATTTTAACAGAGCAAATTACCTTTATTTGTCTTGACCTCTCATACCTGAAAATCGCTGGCTATCAAAAATAACTTTATCTAGAATTAATCTCGATATACTATAACAACATTGGATGCATGCTTTTAACTGTTTTGTAAAATGCATGACATTCAAAAGGTAGTCCACGAAATATCATGTGTTTTGCTGGCTGGAATTTAGTCCCTTCATATTCAGCCTCTTTTGACAAATGTCATCAGTATTTCTGTATGAGCGTAGTGGCCAAATAACTGAAAAATTCAGTATATCAAGAATGACGTGTTTCCTAAATTTAACATTTTCGTGTGATACATTTATGAAATTCTTAAATTTCTGCTGTGCGTCTTCTTGGTCGAATCTGGGTTAAAAACCTGGATTAGAAAAATTAAAATAAACATATGCTTTTATCTAAATATTTATGTATCTAACATCGAAAAGTTAAATGGAAGATACAAAACTTAACGAGAACAAAAATCGTTTTTATAATGACAACAGCTCGTAAGATTCTCGTTAGATTCTGGCGTGAACTTGGAATTAGTTTTGTAGATAGGCGAGTAAAGGGGTGATTAAGATATTAACATAATATATTGTTAATTACTATAAACATAATAAAATCATATTTGTATATGTTCTGTTATGTGCTGTGTCATACATTGCTGTAAAATAATATTTGGGTTATAAACAATAAATAATAATATAATAAATAAAATAAAATAATTTAAAATTTTGACTGAAAGTGCTTGATGGAAATTTAATAATAATTTAGAATTATTTTCATTTTGATTTTGTACACTTCCATAAAATTCTTGGTCGAACACGACCCGGGTTTCGCCTCTCGGCATCTTCCAGTGCGCGAATGCACTCGAACTAATAAACTCGTTACTTCGAGTGCATTCGCGCACTGATCAGCACCGGAAGATGCCGAGAGGCGAAACCCGGGTCGTGTTCGACCAAGAATTTTATAGAAGTGTACTAAATCAAAATGAAAACAATTCTAAAAAATAAAATAATGCTGAAAGTAGACTGTTAACAATATTTATTTTTTAAACCATGTCCGCTCCCAATGTGGAGCATATGGACTCCTAATGGAGTTTATCTCAACAGAAGTGTTTCTACGAGAACTGCTTGTTACTCAGTTGCTCAACCTCTCTTTTTCTAAAGAGAGTAGGGATAGAAGGATAGGGGCTAGGACAGGATTAGTGGTAAGCTAATCGCTCTCGATACGCCCCGTTCGTAGGATAGGATGGGTAAGAGGGGGGAATTCAAGACATCACATACACCCATGCCTTTGAACAGAAATTCATAAATTGATTGAAGAATCAATTTATAAAAACATTTACAATAATATTCAACAATATTTATCCAGAACCTAGCACAGTTATTGACATAAAACTATTTCGATACTCTGGTAAGGCTTCAAAAAATAATTCTTGTCGTTGTAAGATCTTTCTAATGACCAATAGGATTTATAATTGTAATCACTGCGATGGAAATAATAAAATTGTTGGCCCGGCCCTGAGTACTACTATACGTTTTCATGGCAGCATATCGCAGTACCTCGCTGTCAAGTCGCGAAAAAACCATTCCGCGGCTTAGTACGGCGCTTCGTACGGGTGCGGTGTCACTATAGTCGTGAATGTTTGCCGTCGGGCAATGTCTATCGCCTCACGACTGATCGATGCGCCCGCAAACCGATGAAATGATACTAGTCAATTGAAACGGCGGTCGCGTATTTTATGTGTTTGCTTTTATTTGTTAACCAGCTTCGTTATTGTAATTCAACAAACGATGGTGTGTAAAGTTATTGGATTCCATTAAACCCGCTGCTGAGATCCGTCGGGATTCAGGTGTATTATAATAAAATAAGGTAAACATTGTTCTTTCATCTCTTTTTGGACGGTTTTGTGTGGTGTATTTTATCATAATGCGTTTGTTGTATTACCTGCAAGTATGATAACCGTTCGAAGGCGTTTACATGTTTAATACGAGCATTCTTTCGATTCTTTGCATGTCTGTCATTTTAACATTTCATATAAAATACAATTTCAGCGTTATATCAAAAATCTAATTGTTGCAATGCTTTAACAATATAAAATATAAGGCTCACAACACATTCGCGCTATTATAATGTAATCCTATATTTACAATATCAGATAAAACACCGTATCTACCTCCTTACACTATTTACAATGGTTCATTGTATTAATTTCCTCCGAATCCGGTGAGTGAGATAAAATTTCGTTTGGTAAAGTAGATAAAGTATCCTTGAATAGTAATTATTAATGTTGACATTCATTATAATATTTCTTTCGTATTTTTATTTACAATTGCTCGAATATTGTGTATGTATGCTAAAAACTCCGCATCCATGATAGTCTTACGTTTTATATCTGACATCTTATGGATACTTATAAGTATCATATTATTTAAGTGATTTATAGTACAATTAATAACCGATTAACACTTATCTTCACGTAAATTATATTGTATAAGTAACATCTCAAAAGCAATTAAGATTATTATCATGGTTTTATTGACTGATAATTGCTAATTTTTCATATCTTCATGAAATAATATGTGAGAAATCAAGGAAATATTTGCATATTCAAGACACGTTTTTATTGAAAGAATTTTTATATAATTACATGAACTTCATTAACGAATACGCTCTGTAATTTGTAAACCTAATTGACTATGTAAACAAAGTATGTATTTAAAAAATTACGAAGTGTTGTAAGCATGTTTAATATATTTTTTTTTAATTTACCGGTAAGAACACCTGTGTCTCGTATATTTTGTGTTAAATCAAATTATTTTATGTGCACTGTATGTAATAAAAGAAAAATAAACCATTAAAATAAACACGTTTTATAATAATATGCTTTTCGCGGTGTTTAGTATTAAAATTCTTGCTCGGTATCGCCTAGCAAAGATGCATTCACAACTGATAAAATTTGTATTTTATTCATTATTTTGCCGACCAGTGCCAAAAAGTAAAAATATAGTACAGGTTATGTATGATTCTTACAAAATTAAGGCTATTTTTTGAATTATTTAACAATTTTCATCTACATTTCAATTTATGTGGGCAAGGTACAACATTTTTTTAGGACATACGAAATAAATACATTTTATAGCCTTTAGCGACTAATACATAATATTATAACAATGAATTTAGTTACACAAGAGCTGTCAAACATGTTTGATATGTATTATCTTTACACACATGTTATTGGCCCCGTAGCCGAGTAGTCAATGCTGTTGTGCTATTGTCCAACTTACGAATTCATACGTTGATCTATGCATTCGAATCTAAAAGACATATAGTTCTGTGATCTCTGCATCCCTTTCCATACACACCATATACGATAATAATTGATAACTTTGTGTAATGAACACAATTAGCAAACTACCAGTCTTTAGCTAACCATCCTAGTTTAATATACCTTTCCGAAATAAAAATGTTACTTATAACGTGACAATAAGATTACACATGGAAAACAGATCAGTTGAATTTGAAGACGAAATATTTTTCCGACTATTTCACAGCCCAGTGATATCAATTCCAGTGGTAAAAATAAATTCTAGCTTTATCCGGGATTCGTCATTTTTCTCCGCGAAAAATTACTGAATGTTGCTAAAAAAATGCTTTTATCTAGAAACTTTTATTGTTGATTTGATTTTGACAAAAAAATACAATTGTTATGAAGAATACTAGTAAACCAGTGATGCACAAATGCGGCCCGCGGGCCGCATGCGGCCCGAAATGGATATTTTTGCGGCCCAAAATAACAAATACTTCATCAAAAATTTTTTCATTAAATATGATAAAAAATAGTATTCGATATGTAAACAATTTATGCAGTAGCAACGATATATAAAAAAATCAACGTTATTTTTTATTATTTAATATGATTGTATTTACATGGATATAATATTAATATGTATATAAAAATCGTATACTGATTTATCGATTATCTTGACAGAAAAATACAGTTTGATTGTGAAACATTTTTTGTGTGCATGTGGAATAGTGCGCGTATAAAGTTCTTTATGAACTTTTATTTTTTTCTAACAAATTAATTGTGTCTGAACTAATTTTCTCCCTATTTATTTATAATGGCAGAAAACACTAAAAAACGAAGAAAAATCGAAGAAGAAAATAGAATTTTCCAAGAACAATGGACGGACAAGTACTGTTTTATTGAATATAAAAAAAATATATATGTTTGATTATTGGAGTACCGAAGGAATATAATCTAAATCGCCACTATCAAATGAAACATAAAGAATTTGACGAAAAGTTTAAGGGAGAACTTCGTAAACAAAAAATTACATCTTTAATACAATCCTTATCGGCTCAGCAAACTTTTTTTTATCAAATCAGCCGATACATCAAAAGCAGTAACTGAAGTGAGTTTTAATATTTCTCAGTTAATAGCGAAGACATCGAGACCTTTTACTGATGGAGACTTTGTGAAGAAGTGTTTAGTAACCGCATCTCAAAAACTTTGCTGTGCGAATTGCGTGAAGAATTTTGAGTCAGTGCATCTTACTCGAATGACTGTGCAACGTCGTATCATAGATATTGGAGACAACATTGCGTCGAAATTTTCAGAAATATCCAACAAATTCGTATATTTTTCACTGGCTGCAGATGAGTCCACTGACATTACTTCTACCGCTCAAATGAGCATATTTGCTCGAGGTGTGACGTCAGAATTCGAAATTTATGAAGAACTCGTCTCTCTGAATGGACAGACCAGAGGTTCTGATCTGCTGCAGGGCATCCTTCAAAGCACGACTAAAATGAATTTGGATTTATCCAACCTTTGCGGAATAACGACAGATGGAGCACCGGCAATGATTGGGGCAAATAATGGGATGGTGTCCCTTCTCGAAAAACATTTGCGTGAGCTTGGCCACGAAAACTCACTAATTAAATATCACTTCATTTATACACCAACAAAATCTGGTTGGAAAAGATTTGGGATTTGAAAATATAATGGCCACTGTAGTGCACACAGTTAACTACATTAAATCTAACGGACTTAATCACCGACAGTTCAAAACCTTTCTTGATGAAATCGATGCTGAATATAAGGACTTGTTGTACTACTGCGAAGTTCGTTGGCTAAGCAGAGGCAAGGTTTTGACTAGATTTATGTTACTTTTAAATGAAATCAAAATGTTCCTTGTCAATAAAGGAAAGTCGATCGATGTCTTGGAAGATCCTCAATGGCTGTGTGACTTAGCATTTCTGACACATATTACAACACATCTTAATGATCTGAATCTTCGATTGCAGGGAAAAAATCATTATATTTCAGACATGGCAAACAATATATCAGCCTTCCAAGAAAAACTTAAATTGTTTCATTTACAGATGAATGAAAATAAATTGTGTCACTTTCCGCAATGCAAAGAAATGGTTTCTTTACATGGCATTGATTCCAGTCAGAAGTATGCTAGCCACATAATCCGAATTCAAGAATCTTTTCAAAGGAGATTTTGTGATTTTAATCGTGACCGATACTTGCTTAAGACATTTGCCAACCCCTTCTCAGTATTCATCAATGAGGCCGATTCATCATTGCAACTAGAGTTGATCGATTTGCAGAACAACGATCAATTGAGATCGAAATATCAGGAAGGGGATCTGCAAAGTTTTTATAAATATCTCCCCGAAGAGCAGTTTCCTACCCTACGTAAAAAGGCTGCGCTTTATGCAAGTCTTTTTGGAAGCACCTACATTTGCGAGCAAGCATTTTCCATATTAAAACTAAATAAGTCTCAACACAGAAACCGCTTGAACAATGATAATCTCAGTGCTGTACTAAGGATAGCAACCACAAACATTGAACCCGACATCAAAATGCTTGCTGCCAGTATGCAGTGTCAGAAATCTCTCTAAGTTCCATCGTGCAAATCTGCACGTAATGTGGAGCAGAAAAGGATCGAAGTTGCCGATAAAATTATGCAATTATTAAATTAAAAATAAAATATAAAATTTATATCACATCTAGTGTAATATATCAATATTTTTTTTTCACTTTTACCCTTTGCGGCCCGCGAAAATTTTTAAATGGATAAATTGGCCCTTCTCTCAAAAAGCTTGTGCACCACTGTAGTAAACTAATGAACAGAAATTCGAAATATGTTCCATACTTTCAAACAACAAAAATTGTTTGTTCTTTTATTCAGAGATCAACAGATAACTTAATCTTAATAATATTTAGTTATGTTAGGTTAGTTTTTTTTATCATTATTAACATCCGGTTTCGCCGCGAAACTGGTTTTAAAATTTAATAAAAATACAAAACTAACCTAACATAACATAACCTATCTTAAGACAAGATGGCGACTTTGTCATATCAAAATTACATTTCGTGTTTCGCTTTACTTGTCAGTTTTCTTTATTGCAAAGCGTGATTTATTTCAAAAATCAAATCCGTAATAAAAGCGTTGTTTTAACAGAATTCATTATTTTTTGGCAAAGAAAAATAATAGATCTCGGATAAAACATATTTACCAAAATAAACTACCTACCACAATGCAGGAATTTATTACAATGATTTGAAAATATCTCCAGATTGGCATTGTAAAAGGATGTGTTGATTTATTATGTAAATATTTACATACATTATCAAAATGATTGATCTTCCGTGAAATTCCAATAATGACATTCCCGAGGTCGATATCGTATTTAAAAAAATAAAAACGTCTTACAATAAATTGGATTTCTTATTATTTTCGATTGATTCGGTGATAATTCTATGTAAATTCCTTTTTTATATTAAACTAAATATTGATGAGTTTGTTATGCTACACGTTTCGCATATTTGCGAGGCATCTTCAGACTTGAATTGAATCGAAATAATTTATATGAAGAATTCGCAATCAAAACTTGTGCAGTCCAGATTGTGAATACGCTATAGTAATACTACGTTATAGGGGACTAGGCACCCGTACAAAACTTGAAGTAAGGTTCTTTCAATTGTATTTTGTGAATTGAACGAAATCAGCTAATCAAACGTGTTCCTGTTACGTTCACCTTTTCGATTCGCCCGTCACAGAATACATCTAGCGAAGTCAAGGCAGCGGTGGACTGCCAATGCGTTAACAAGGGGCTCGCTTAATCTCGAAGCAGTTATCGGTGTTCTGGGTAAGGAGTGATTTTTTTATCACTTCTATGCAATACTTAAATAAGCAATCAATTGTTATTTAATACACGTATAATATCTAACAGTATGCAATTTACCGTAAACTTATCAATCTAAATGGCTAAAAAGTACTACTGTTTATACTGAAGCTGTCGTTGATAAAATATAAGTCAAAAATTGCAGCCATATACTAACATGATCTGAGAATATTATTTTCTCTTAAATTAACAAAGGTCTCTCCGGCCTTAGTAACATTTAACAAGGGGCTCGCACGAGTCGCTCTGAGCCCCTCCAGCCCACCTCTGGGTCAAGGGACAAACAGCTAATAACAAATGTTTCCTCAATACATACACGTATATGTATATAAAATATAATATATTTATGAAGATTCTAATTTGACCTTGATAATGTAGCGTTTTGTAAAACTTCTATATGTGGGAAACGCTATAGAAGGGTTGGCTGTACTACTAAAATTGATACACATTGCAACAGACTCACGGGAAATTCCTTATTTTTTTTTACACAGTTGATTTTTGTATCTAAACGTAGTCTGGAACGAAACACGTTTTCTATTTTGAAAGTAGTGCATTTTTGTTTTGTTCACATCCACACTCATTTTCAACATTCTCATTTTGGCTTTACTTACGTTCCAGACTTGTTTCTTATTCAATATGGTTATATTTTATATTTCCACCACCCTTCACGTATACGAAGATAAATACGATATGCTACTAACAATTCGTCGAATGCAGAGGAGTATAAACAGATCTTCCAACACGCATATTAATTATAAAAATGCATTTTTATTCTTGACCTACCACAATAAAATATTTTGTCGAATGATATCCTGTGTACAGTTGAATTTCAATATTGTTTTTACAACTCAGCTGTTAGACATAATAAAAAAAACTTTCGCCATTGTAAAATATGACATAGTTGTTCCACTGTAATAATATTATTTATGTATAGTATAATATATTCTAATTCTACTTTCATGCATTTAAATACAGAGGAATCTACCTTGAATTTTTAATTTAGTTGCCGTTTTATTGAAATCTATTCATATTAAAAGTTTAATAATTTATTCTATTAGTCATAACATGTTAAGTACCGGCCGAGCAAGGTGAAAATTGTGCACGATGTGGCCTGGATTTACTGAAATGTGATAATTACTTACACTGTCTGAGGTCTTGTTTCGTATTTGAAATTTTTAAACAGCATTGTCTAGTCTAGGGCTTTTTGGATTTGTTAATTGAAGAGAAAATTATCAATTGTAAAAAATGCACCGGTGACTTTATGAAACTGATTAAAATCTATTTTAATAATTCAGTTTTAGTTTTTCGAATTAAAATGTTTCGGACTGTTTTGTCGCTTAATAACGTGTGAATTTTGTATATATTATACATTTACATAAGTCGGTTTCACGAAAATATTGTTCCGTCTGCACAGAGCTTAGCGTTCGATATACACATGACTTCATCTTTAATCATTTTTTTTTCATAATATATAAGTAATATTACTTCTTTTTATTTATTCTTTTTTTTATGGTCGCATAGTTTCTACAGGTCCGTGATCGTGTGCAGAGGCGGAGCAAGGGAGAAGTGTCGACATTTTAGAATAGACAATTTCGGACGTAGTTTACAAATTCAAATTCTTTTTTTTTTACAAAATATATGTATGACTTATTTTCTTCACCATGATTTCTTCCGTCTTATTTGTGACTAACCTAAAATAACATATACTTTTTTATGGGAAAATATCCGTTTATGTTTCATAAAAACTCATACTAATAATAATTGTAATATTTCTTTTTATAATAATTATTCAAACTCAATCAATTTTTGTTATATTAAAAAAAATCATCAACATTAATTACAAAACGTATCATTTGTTAATGATAAAAAATGTGATATGTAAGTAAGTATATATTATATTTACTCTATTTAAGTTTATCTTTTATTGAGAAAAAAATCTATATTTTCAAGGTGAGTGGACATGGTAAAAAACATATTTTAGCCTGATATCATTACATATCTCGAATATACACATCGACTATGTTTAGGTAAAAGGAATCAACTCACATTGAACAAATTTTACAAGAGAGACGAAGAACGTTTATTAACGATTTTGGGCCAAAGTCAAAATATTTGTTATACAACCTTGAAGTGCAAAAAGACTAGATGATAAACTTGTATTTTTTTTTTTAATTTCAAAAAAATATTTGGCATTACAGCTAATTCCAATGCGCCAAATAATTTAAAGTCGAAAGTCACCACAAACACCCATGTATTAGGCCTCAAATTTAAATTTTGCATTGACCTTACCGGGAATCGAACCCAGACCCACCTGGTCGGTAGAGCGAGCTCTATCCAACTAAACCACAGCGGGCGATAACTCATTTTAATATGCATGTAACAAGTTGTGAAAACCCTTCATGAAGGTCTTTTTTGTGGTTGCAATTTTCACATGCCCTTATTTTTTCAAACTTAAAAGTTAAATTTAGATACTTATTCGGCATTTGCGGCTTAAGTCGTTTTGACAGAAAGTTTTGTAAAAATTATGATTAACAAATAAAACTACTTGAAAAAATTGAAGGTGTATATCTAAGTTTAAGAAAAAGTCTATTTCCATTTATTGTGTTGGAATGTTTTTTAAATTTGATTTTCGAATGTAAATAAATATTTTCGATAAAATATTAATCGAAACACTACACATCATTTCATTTTATCATTTTAAATGCTAGCTTTTCAATCTTAATATTATCATCTATAACTTTGTTGTTAGATGTCTTACACATTTATTGATGCCGAATTCACGCATCCTTATCGAGTGAGCTATGACCTCTCTCTGTAAATCATTATTATGAAATAATTACAATGACATTAGCTACTGTCGACTGCATATCTATAAATATCAATACGTAACAAGTAGCAATGTTGACATATTAAAAAATATTTTGTCTGCCATTTTTATTAACCCTTTCGACGCCCGTGACTGTCGTTAACGTCATTGAATTGTCATATTCACACCCCCGTGACTAAATAAATTTCGACACATTTTTTGGGCCTTTCATTTTTTTTTTCTTTTTGATAACGTTTTAGTCGATTTTCCTCGCCTTTTTTTTATTAAGAGGAATAAGCCTTGAAGCATATTCTAGATTTAAAACTCAGTATATTCTATTAATTATTATTTTCGTTAAACTTTTTAAAAATACAGCAGATGTCATCGAATAATTAAAAAAATATTCATAGAATAAAACTTATATACTATTTGAGAAACATTGCTGTTTATCATACGTAAATATCTGTAATACGTCAGTAATACATACGTGATCTGCTATCATAAACGTAGCAGTAAATCAAAAAATCAAAATGTTATTTCAATCGGCGTATGTACTTAATGTTGAATGATTCTTTTCAACGACAACAAAAAATACACACTTCTGTACTAATTACACATTTCCTGACCATATTAAATTAATGTGAAATAAATGCTAACGAGTGCTTTTTTGTTGCCGAACATTAGGTACATAACGTCGATTAAAATTGTTGTCGTTGTATTCTTGTCGATTGAGAATGATCTTCATAAGCGAAACCGATAATATTAAATAAATGTGGGATTTGTACTGAAAGGTGTGTTAATATATATAACCTTTCCACTGAGCGTTGACAGTGAACACCTTAAAAGTGATAAATAGTTATTGATATAATTTCCTTATAACTGCCCAGCACCATTCCGTGAAATTAGATAAGTTAACACTGAATAAGGGCTGCAAAAATATGAGATACAAAATGTTTCATATTTATTTTTCTGGTTAAATACATATCGACTGTGGAAAGGAAAAAGGACGTAACCCTCAATTTTCCAAAACAGCTTTTTTTCGATAATCACAATGTATACAACTTGACACACATTCTGTCAAAAGGATGGAAGCTGAAAATGCCGAATAAGTATCTAAATTTAGCTTTTAAGTTTAAAAAAGATGACCTTGTAAAAAATTAAAACCAAGAAAAAACACTGAAATAAAGGTTTTTCCGAGACAATTTCTTTGATTAATATTAGGTGAAGTCAATTAAACACCAGTTTAGAAGTATCTGTGCACTTCAAGGTTGTATATAATTCATAATTTGCATACGTCACAAAATCATCCAAACACGTTTTTAGCGCCTCCTGTAAAATTTGATATGTGTGGGTTACGTCCTTTTTACTTTCCACAGTCGATATGTATACACATACATAATAAAATAAAGTAAAATAATATTTTTCTTTACATATTATTAAAGAATAAATGAAAGTGTAGTTTCTTTGGAAAGAACAAAAAATAAAATATTCAAAATATCAGTAAGTATAGTGAGTTTCAATAATTATTATTTTATTTGTTTCGATGATATAGTAAATGAGAATTGGCTGTAGTATTGACTAATGCAAACGTCTGTACTTACATTATTGGCAGGTGTCAACTGAAAACTTTGAGAAACTTCTTAATGAAATAGAAATGTCAGTTTGAACGATGGCCAAATTACGTGTAATTAAGTGACTTATGTAATTAAGAAATAAAAACAAAACAGATCGCGATTGATTATGTACGAAAAATCAACGTGCATATTTATTAATGTTCGATAATGAAACGTATATCGTAAGTTACGTAAGTATCAATCATAAACGGGTGATATTCAGAACATAAATTTCTTAAATAATAATTAATCATTAAAAGGCTCATCAATTCTGAAATCTGTTATAATTAATCGCGAATGATTTTATTAAGATATGTGATGGTTTCTACGCGTCATTAAATGTTCGAATTTGGGTTATTTTCTATATTGAAATTCCGGTAATTTTGCTATTTTATAACCGGTTAAAAAGGTTATAGATATAAAAAACACATTTTTGTTAAAAACTTATTTATTTTACATAGTATTCATTCACGATCAGGACCGTTTTCGCTTATCACGAGGATGCGAGCAAAAGTCAGCTTCCCTTATTTACGGCATGTCCTTATTTATTTTAGAAATCGCATGAACGAAAGTCTTTCAAGGATTCTCCCGACACTTTCAGGTAAAAAAAAAATGATTACGCTTATCTAGGCTACGCTTAGAAATGCATCTAGTAAGGAGTGTAGTCGTTACGGGAAGTGACGGTGGGTACAACTCTGAGTACCGCCCAGACGGTAGAAGACATAGCAAATTTTACAGGAGGCACAAAAAACGTGTTATGATGATTTTCGGCCATATGCAAATTATGAAATAAACACAACCTTGAAGTGCACGGAGACTTTTAAACTGGTGTTTAATTGACATAACCTGACATTATTTTTGAAATTGTCTAGGAAAAACCTTTTTTCAGTCTTTTTTCTTGGTTTCAATTTACACAAACCCATCTTTTTCAAACTTAAAAGCTAAATTTAGATACTAATTCGGCATTTGCAGCTTACATCCTTTTGATAGAACGTGTATCAAGTTGGATACATTGTGATTATCGAAAAAATCTGTTTTAAAAAAACTGTGGGTTATGTCGTTTTTCCTTTCCACAGTCGACATGAAGAGCTTGAGATCAAATACACCCAAATCTAGTTTCGAGAAAAAATGAGATATCGCTATAATATTGGAATTAAAATAACAAAATTTAATTAACATCTCTAAAATCCTCGTAGTTTCCGTACAATTAAGGATCAAAATATTGCCTTGTAATCAAAGCTGTCAAAACAAAGTTTTTATAGTGTGTTTTTCTCCGTTCAGGAAAAAGTGGATCTAGTTATTTTTGATCCTAAGCTGCTCATAATTTACTATTTTTGTTGTGCAGCATTGGTATTAATTATAAACATAACTCGCGTAGCAGCAAGATTTTCACGGTTCAACAAAATAGTGTAAATTCCTGTATTTGGTATGCTTTTCTTTTTAATTTTGATCAAGTTTTTCATGGCATTTTAGTCAAGAAGAAATAAATTACTGAAAAAAAATATATTATAGAATCCAACTACAGTGGAACCCCGATCTACCGTTCTCGCGTGGATCGTTTATTTTTCATAGTCCCGGCCAAACACCCATAAGAACAATGTAAAAGAATCCCGCATTAATCGTTCCCCGATTTACCGCTTTCCTCGATCTATCGTTTAAATATTTTGGTCCCGTCACTAATATTATCCCGATTGGCCTTTTTCGTTGAATATTTTTCATAAATAGTTTTGTCTCGCACTTCGTTTCACGTTTTTTTCCAGTGGAACCCCGATCTACCGTTCTGGCTATCTTTGTTTTTTGCATGGATCGTTTATTTTTTACTTGAACAAGACCCCGTCATAACAATATTTAATAATTCCACGTTTATCATTCCCCGATTTACTGATTTCCTCGATATATCATCTAAATATTATCATCCTGTGTCCTGTCCCAATTATTATCCCGATTGACTGTTTTTGTAGAATATTTTTTACATCGCATTTAGTTACATGAATAAATAAGTTTTTTGAATTTTTTTTTTAGTATTACTTGAAGATTTCCCGCATTATTCGTTCATTTATTACGGTCCTTTGAAAAACGTAGAATCGAGGTTCCACTGTATTCTAAAACGGTGAGTGGGATAGCACTCTATTTCGTGAATTGCAAATGAATTTGTTTTTAATTAGTTATTTTTCTTACCGATAGATGGCAGGGTTACGTAAGCGTGTTTACAGCTCTTCGCCTTGAGTGGTCGTCATGGATATTACAGATGAACACAATCAAATTGACCGCAATTACACATTTTTAATAAACGCTAAATATCATTTATTTGTACTCATTTGAACAAAATTAACATGCTGATTTATAATACCTTAGGTCAGCGATTTCCAACCTGGGAGGCACGAGGAGTCCAAAATATTTATTTACGTGTCTTTATTACTATATGAAATAAAGAATGGGGAGTCGCGAAGATTATTTTTTTCTTCAAAGGGAGGCGCAGTAACATAAAGGTTGGAAACCACTGCCTTAGGTTTACCGATATTATTTTTGTTAAATTTGGGAACGTTGTGTTCGTGTTCAAAATACTCCGCTTTGCGTATTTACCGAATACACATTTATTAGCAAAACCGAATATCGTAAAATCGGAGCTTTATGAATGGGTGGCTACGCTCAAAGAGAATTGCAAAAATAAATAATTTTGCATACATCTGGTTTCTACAGGGGCGTAGATGCTTGTTCGCGGATTTGAAAAATAAGAATGCGTTTTACTTCCTATTTTTTGACAATTTCGTGAAAGGTAGTGATATTTCTTACGATTTCCGTAACAAGTTATTTGACATATTTGTATACCTTCCTCTTTTTCAAAACATCATTGGAACGGCTTTTGGAAACAATGTGTGAAGATAATATTTAAAATACACCATCATTCTTCTGGGTTTCTCTAAAATGATTGGGCTTATATTCAAGACTGAGATTTATAACAATGGTCGATTCTAAGAAACTGCGTTTGTTTTATCAACAATTGCCATTTTAATATAAATAATATTATGTAACAGGTTTTTTAGGATGGTCCATCAAAACGATATTTAGTTTTTTTGTTATGTATGTTGCATATTTTACTTACATAAAGCAAATAAACTTTTTTGAAAATAATCGACTGTTTAACTGACAGGACGTCATTGTAATTGCACTTTTTTCATTGGTCGATTAGAGAATTTTTTTTTTTTTTACTAACCGATTTTGAAATTGATTTTTCTACTGGAATGCATGCTTTTAGTTTCTTATTTTCGTAGTATAAGTATGTAGTTGAATAAATTCACTTAATCTTAATAATTAAATGACAGTTATATACTTGCCATATTTTTAGTAAAGTAAGTTGTAGTCAAGCTTTACAACTGGCCTATTCTACATCTGTTTTTTTTTTAAATATATCGACTGTGGAAAGGAAAAAGGACGTAACCCACACATATCAAATTTTACAGGAGGCGCTAAAAACGTGTTTTGATGATTTTGTGATATATGCAAATTATGAATTATACACAACCTTAAAGTGCACGGATACTTCTAAACTGGTGTTTAATTGACATAACCTAATATTAACTAAATATATTGTCTCGGAAAAACCTTTATTTTAGTGTTTTTTCTTGGTTTAATTTTTTTACAAGGTCATCTTTTTCAAACATAAAAGCTAAATTTAGATACTTATTCGGCATTTTCAGCTTCCATTCTTTTGATAGAATGTGTGTCAAGTTGTATACATTGCGATTATCGAAAAAAAGCTGTTATGGAAAATTGTGGGTTACGTCCTTTTTCCTTTCCACAGTCGATATAGTCCACAACTTTTCATTTACATATAAATACTAAGAGTTCAATATCAAGGTACAAAAAAAACATACGTAAATAGCGTAAATAATAATCAGATTACAAAATAATAACATTGAAAAGCATGTAAATTTGTGACTTTCACCAATTTGAACGTGAATTGGAATGATAGAATTTTCTTATTTAAAAATAACGGATTTGAAAATATTTTTACGGGGCCTGAAATTGCTACCTACGCCACTGAACCGTGACAGACATGCAACCATCTGAATAATGAATGATGCATTGCAGGCAATGTGTGACTTTGAACCGTTGATCTTGTTTTCATTGCGCCAGAATCACCTCTGGTCATCGTCAGGCGTCGACCTCACTCATTAGACATTCAAAAAACAAACGAATCCAGCCATATAACAGTAGTTATTTCTTTGACACTGTTTAAGTAAGCAAAATATAAAATGTCTATTCTTGTGGCATTGTGATCTTGAATTCGACACATTACTTATTGTTTCGACTGGTGTGGAATACCAGCCTAAATCGTAACGGGTGGTAATAAGTCTTGAGATAAATCTGTTTCAAACTCTCTTCGTTTTTAGCAATTTGCATAGTTTTTGCTGTTTATTCTCGGAAGTAAGTCATTTTATTTATACAAATTTAACATTTACTTCAGCACATTCTCCTATGTTTGTATAGTTTACACTTTTTCTTATCGAGTGATAAATTTCACCTCTTAAAAATAAATATTCTTGAATACAGGGTATTTTATAAAAAATATATGATTTTACTTTTCTCGGAACATTCAGTCAGTTTGTAATATTGAGACAAATTTGCAGATGTCTAAAACTAATTGTAAAGAAGTGAAAAAAAGTTAAAGCAATAAAAAAACTTGACAACTTTATTGTTTTAATGTGATTCTTAAAAATTTGATTGACTTTGAAATAAATTTTAACTATTTATAAAATTAATATTTTAGGAAATCACCCGTCGTTCAGAAACCACAGCAGGATTCTTTCAATTAATGTTATAAAACAATACATGTTGTATTAAGTGAATTAGCACTTACTTGGTAGAACTCTATTTTATAATAGTAAGGTAACAATATTAAAGTATATTATGGTCGATAGCTATTTCGACTTTACGCTATCATAGATAGTTCTGTCGATAGTGTGAAACCGAATTAGTTCAAATCGATCTGATCTTATAATTCTTGTAAAGCTTTTTTTCCATGTCCACTCCCAATGTTGAGCATATGGCCTTCTTATGGAGGTACCTCAACAGAAGTTTTTCTCCGAGAACTGTTTGTTACTCAGTCGCTCAACCTCTATTTACCAAAGAATAGAAGCATAAGACTAGGACAGGAATTTTCGTTAGCTTCTCGCTACGCTCAGTTATTGAAAGATATCAAGGGTGGGAGGGTATTTTAAGACATCACAAACACCCATGCCTTCAAATAGAAATCGATAAATCAATAGAAAAAAATATTTTTTGTACTGCGCCAGCTGCGCCATAGGACCCAACAATTGATTCTTAATACTATAGTTTTTTTGTTGATTTCTTTTTATTTTATTTCAAATCACACTATTTTTCAATTGTATGAATTTTATTACATTACTTAATTAATATTTCATATTATTTTGAAATAAATGTTTCGAAATACGGATAGTCATAAGCTCTTTTTCCAGGAAATTTTGGAAATAAATAGAGCACAATTGCATAGTCTTCCGATTTTAAATTAAATATTAAACCTACCGGGATCTCCACTTCTATACCTTATATAAATATAATCATAAAACCTTTGCCGACAAACAAATAAATATAATTCTTGAAACTACTTACTACTCAAATCTGTGGGCATTCCCATGAGCTTATCCTTTTCGCCAGCAATGGCTTTAAACTCAATGATACATGTATTTCTTATATAAACATGAAACATTTATTTACTAAGCGTCAGTTCAAGTTCATCCGTGCACTTGAACGCTTGAAGATGCCTAAAGGCGAAATCCGGGTCGTTAGTGACAAAATCTGTGAGAATGTAAATAGTTTGAACGATTCAAATTTAAGATAGCTTTTCATCAACAAATTAAGAGAAAACAATAAAAATTTGATACTTGAGAAGTATTATACATATTGCAGAAAACGGTGTTGCAATGCCTTTCAGCGTCGTGTTTCATTGCCTCTGGCAAATACATTACATATTATAGGTACTGGGTAATAATGGCACAATGTTTGCACGCCTGGTCAATATTATGCAAAGACCCGGACGAACCACATTCGAACTGATATCTTTGTCGATTAAGGTCAGAAAATCATATATTCCTCACTAGGGTCTATACCTCATAGTTATAATATACATATCCTTTTTCATTTTGAATCGTGCATTTAAGTACATAATCGAAATTCAATTCATGGATAGCGAGACTTTATTGATGAATGAAAAATTGTTTCAAATTTATTTATTTTTTTATTTTTCACTTACCTACCTGCTGCATTTCATTCGAAGACTGTTGGGAATGAATCCCGATTAAAATGTTTATCTTATAATAAATAAAGGCGTATCTCATTTTGTCACAAAATATTATATATTTTTTTATTGATCTGTTATCCCGGGATTTTTTTCAATCTTGTCCGCTACTTGTGTGGAGCATATCGACTGTGGAAAGGAAAAAGGACGTAACCCTCAATTTTCCAAAACAGCTCTTTTTCGATAATCACAATGTATACAACTTGATACACATTCTATCAAAAGGATGGAAGCTGAAACTTCCGAATAAGTATCTAAATTTAGCTTTTAAGTTTGAAAAATATGACCTTTTAAAATATTAAAACCAAGAAAAAACACTGAAAAAAAGGTTTTTCCGAGACAATTTATTTAATTAATATTAGGTTATGTCAATTAAACACCAGTTTAGAAGTATTCGTGCACTTCAAGGTTGTGTAGAATTCATAATTTGCATATGTCACAAAATCATCAAAACACGTTTTTAGCGCCTCCTGTAAAACTTGATATGTGTGGGTTACGTCCTTTTTCCTTTCCACAGTCGATATACATACATATACATATTTTTATGGATTATCTCAATTTTTTTTTAAAGATGACTGGTTGTGATCAATCTTAAACGGTAAAGGCTTTAGATGAAAATTGATCGCAAAATCAAATTTTAATAATCGTCTGCACAGGAATTCAAACTCACTGCAACTAAATAATAAAAACATGAGAGTTTACCTGTCGACTACATAACAAGTTTAATTTAACGAGATTTAAAATAATGTGTTTTCAGATATTGTATTATTCCCACTTTTTTATGTAATCGTTATTAAAAATAATCCCGGAATTAATCGTGTAAAAAACTGATACAGTGCAGTCCCTAGTTTTTACGCTCCATTTTTTTGAATAGGAAAATTACCGTAACGATCGGAATTATCATGATTCTAAGCAGACAGAACCTGTCATAGCATCGCAGTTGATTTATATAATTATTAAGTGGCAAATCTATTGTCATGGCCATTGGCGTGGCGTGTAGCACCGTGACGATAGCCGCGTGTGTTTTTTTACGATGCGACCAATTAAAACAAAACAAAATGCAATTAAGACAACAATTATCAAATAAATCATTCTCATTTCGGAAACAATGGCGATTGCGGTTTGGCCAACTTGTTGATGTGATTACAGCTTCCCTTTACAGATTAGTTTTGTATTGCTCTGCAATAGATATTTATCAAGTCGGTTTTTTTCATTTTTTATTTTGGTATCACTATCCAAAATTAAATCACGTGAAGTGTACACTATTGAAATTATAACAACATTCTACATGTGGGTGTACAGTATCAATTTTCCACTAGAGTTTACATCAATTGTTTTAACTGCATGGCTGCCATAACCCGCGTTAACGTGCTCAATTTAAGATACATTATACTAGGCCAAGATCGATTATTTAAAAAAAAAAATCAAATGTATTTTACACAGTGACGTCGTTTAGAATGATAGTGAAATACTTAGAAGTAACAAATTATAAATATGACCAATATTACATCGACTTCAAATGGAGCTTCGTCGGCTAATTAAAGCGCGTCACTAAGCAGAGTTTCGAAATGCACCACTGCTTGTAGACAAAAAAATATTTTGGGATAACCTCCCTTAATCATGATTTTTTTTACGAAAATTGCGACCAGGAAAAAGGACCTTAAAAAACGACTATTCTCGAAAAAAATATGAAATTAATATTAGATTAAGTCAATTAAAAACCATTTCAGTCTCCGTGCACTTTTTTCCGTCAATTTGCCTTTGGCCCAAAATGATCAAAGAACGTTTTTTGTGTTTTCTGTAAAATTTGTTATGTGTGGGTTACGCCCCTTTTCCTTTCCACAGTCGGTATATTTAAAAACAAAACATTACTTATGCAATTACTGTTCTTATTAACTTAAATTCATTGTCTATCAGTTATATGGCAACCGTGGCGTTCTCTGAAAAATTGGTTTGTTTTTTTATAAACGGCGGCACAAACGATACACTATTTTTTTTATTTAGTAAGTCTTTATGTTTTACTTTCAATATTTTTTCCAAAAAAAGTTATGTTATTTGGTTTTATTTTTCGAATAAATTCGCGGTTTGCTGGGTACCGACCGCTCTACTAATACATTCTGGCATTTAAATGGTTAAATAATTAATAACATCTGTTCTTCTAACATGTTTTAATCAGTTCTTAATTGAAATATATATTTAAAATATATAAAGGATTGTTTTATTTTATATTGTAAAAAAAATTGATCATTATATAATATTTCATCTTTCATACTCGGTTCCTTTATAATTTATTAAAATGTTTTCATAACGTACTAGATTAATGGAAATCGATTTTAAAGTATGAACCTATTAGATTGTACAAGTAATAGAAATAAATCAATTGAACATCTGGTCAATATTAAATACATAAGAAAGCGTGTATTCAATTGATTTTATACGAATAAATTCTACAAAGCAGTGGCGCCCAAGATTCTCACACATGTATCAAATAATTTAAAACAAAAAAATAACATTCATTGTAGCGTTTAACTAATGAACACCTTTTCAAACTTTAATCAATTACACATTTGTTTTTGAACAGAAAAGGATACAATTACCTGCCTTTAAATACGCATCAATGATAATTGAGGATAAAAATGCCGTTTTTGAACAGGTACAATTAATGCATTTACCGAGCTATTCCAAACAAAGAATTGCTGTACTAGAATCTTATGGTGGATTTACCTTATTTTTGCAAATTTTGTTAATTGCCAACTGCCAGTACAGTGACGATTTACACATCTTAAACCAGGCGTGTCTACCTCATGACCCAACTGAAAGTTTTGTGTGCTCCTTTCGAGGTTTCCAACATTCAATAAATTCTGCATTTTTTTATTGATAAAATAAACAAATAATTATAATAAAATAAGTGAGTGGCGAATTATTGATCGACGTGGTCGCATGCCGATACCGGACATTCGTTTGTAGTAATTTTAGTGTTATGCGGGACAGCGCTAGCCGACTGAGCAAGACAGCGAATGAAGTGCTGTCCTATTGCATGGTTATGGCATGTGCCGGTTGCTATCTCGCTCTAAAGCAGTGTCTGCCAAACTGTGTGCCGCGGAAGAAGAAGCATAAAAAATATTACTTTAAATATTGCATATTCATTTTTTTTTCAATTTTAAATAAATTCAACTTCTAGATATTAAAATAAATATTTGTCACGTTCGTAAATATTAGTCGACGCAACACATTTTCCACATTTCTTTTATTTAATTGAACATTTTTTAAAACACCTGTATTTGGTGTGCCGCGAAACAAATCCCTTTCACAAGTGTGCCGCGAAGTAAAAAAAGTTTGGCAGAAACTGCTCTAAATGATAGAGCTAGAATAAAACAGCTGTAATTCCATCAAAAGGAACAACTTCGAAAATCTGTATAAACTCGTTCAATATATTCAATAGTGAATACTTGCCAATAGAAAACAATGTATTTTTTTCCTAAATGGTACAGTTGTACTTAGTACAGTTACAAAAGTAAGTCACAAAAGTGTGACCCATCAAAGACATGCAAGATTATTTGCGTGCTTTTGAGCCATCTTCAATCATGATTAGGGTATCCAATCCCGGAGCCTTTTTCCAATCCCGAGATTTCGGGATTGATTAATTTTCAATCCCGGAATTGGGATTTGCTCACCGAGGAATTTGAAATCCTCAATTCGCTCTACTTTTTCCCCGGATTATCTCCAAGCCTCGTTTTTTTTTAGCTCACCGAGGAATTTGAAATCCTCGATTTTGGTTTACTTTTTCCTAGATTGTCACAGAACCTTGTTTTTTTTTTAGCTCACCGAGGAATCTGAAATTCTCGATTTGCCAATTTCGTGTCATTTTTCGGGATTTGCTCAATCCCGAAATCCTGGGATCGCAGCCGTATCAATCCCGGGATTTCGGGATCAGAAAATTGAACGGGATCCCGAATCCCGGGATTGGATGCCCTAATCATGATGTTGTAAAAATGTAAAGATAATATTAAATTGATCAATAAGAATCTTTAACTAATTTCAATTCAACTTATACGCCACTGATACGTAAGTAATAGCTAAGGAATACAAATGAACTCGATTCGTTAATCGATACCTTTTGAGGAAGGTGTTATTTCTGACTATAATAATTGAAGTATGTGTACACGGTGTTACCTTTTTAAGAGGCGTTACTTTGACTACTTCCCTTGATAGATTTTTTTGTGTTGATCAGTCCTAATACGGCGTGCATTTACTAATCTTTAACATAATACATATATATGAAAGATCATTTATCTTTTCTGTTACATAACTTCTCACGAAATTGTAAGTAGGTACCTACAAACGAAAAATATTGGTTGTGTAACTCAGTCATGAATTGAATTTGGTAAAACAGAATTATGTAGCCTAGCGAAAAGATTTCCACTTTTTAAGCAAGTGGTGATGGTGTCATTTGAAAGTTGATATCTACATTATAGATTCTTAAAAAAAGGGTGTTTCATTTTTTCCCTTTCAAGTTAATTTCGTTGTTCCGCGATTATTTTATACCCGCCACTTTCTGGAAAAAATTTACCCGGTAAAAAAAGGATTAGGTGTATATCAAATAATTATTATATATACTATTAATTGTTGCATACAACAATATATATATATATATCGACTGTGGAAAGGAAAAAGAAAAAAAACACAAAGTTTTTTCAAAACAGCTTTTTTTATAATCACAATGTATGACACGTTCTATCAAAAGAATGTAAGCTTCAAATGTCAAATTAGTATCTAAATTCAGCTTTTAAGTTTTAAAATAGATGGGCTTGTGAAAATTGAAACCAATAGAAAAAACTGAAAAAAAGGTTTTTCCTAGTTTTTATAGCTTTACTTAATATTTGATTATGTCAATTTAACACCAGTTTAGAAGTCTCCGTGCACTTCAAGGTTGTGTATAATTCATAATTTGCATATGGCCCAAAATCATCAAAACACGTTTTTTGCGCCTCCTGTAAAATTTGATATGTGTGGGTTACGTCCTTTTTCCTTTCCACAGTTGATATGTATGTATGTCATATATAACTTATAGATCATGGAATATAATACACAGGTATTATATCATGGAATATAATACCTGTGTATTATATTCCATGAATATATCGCTAATTGATCGATTTGAATTTTGTTTTTGATTATACTTATTAAGTTTTGGAACATTTGGAATTTTTCTGTTTTGGAGCTATATCAAAATTAATTCAGAATTTATTTTAAGATGTGTGGTGGATGATTTTGTTAATTAACACTATAATCACTTTTTTTATAAATCTTTTTGTTGGTTAACGAAATCTTCAACTGGACTAATTACTTCAAAAACAATTTGAGGTCGCAGCTAGGGTATCCAATCCCGGGATTTCGGGATTGATCCCCATTTTTTCGGGATCCCGGGATTGGGGTTTCGAGATCCCGGGATTGTGATTTTCTTACCGAGAAATTTGAAATCCTCAATTCGTTATATTTTTTCCCAGATTCTCACAGAACCTCGTTTTTTTTTTTTTAGCTCACCGAGGAATTTGGTATACTTTTTTCCCCAGAATCTCGCAAGACCTCGTTTTTTTTTTGGCTCACCGATTTACCAATTTCGTGTAAATTATCGGGTTTTCCTCAAAATTTCTCAATCCCGAAATCCCGGGATCGCGGCCATCTCGATTTCGGGATCAGAAAATTGAACGGGATCCCGGGATTGGATACCCTAGTAGCAGCGGGTTCTGGTGGCAATAACATCGGGAACTATAGAATGCTTATATTTCCATATTATTTGTTTTTTATTTATAATCTATACTTCTTAAATAATCTTCTGAAAAATTAATTCTAGTTTTTTTTCCCAATCAGACAAATTAAACTTTTTCAATACATCACGCAAATCATCATTATATTACGGTTTAGTAAATTTTTATTCGTTCTTGTGGTATATTTTCATGGGCAAGATTTACGATTTAAATATTTTAGCTATTCAGATATAGCTTTATGAGTATCGATTGGTTAAAATTTTAATGTTAAACCGCCAGATGATGAATAAAAAATATTTAACGCCTGCCTTGAACTGCGGTTATTTGGTAAAACAACCAAACGACCTTGTCACTAAGCTCGTCGAGTGACATATTTATTTCCCATGGTGGTACAGTCCATCCTTTATTCAGTGCTGTGAAACCCAATGACGAGAGCGACACGTATTTCCAACACTTTGTGATATAGGTTGATTAAATTTCAAATTTCGCAATAAATGATTTTTTTGCCTTATTCGTTATATCATATAAACCAGTGTCTGCCAAACATTTTTACTTCACGGCACACTGATGAGTGGGACTAGTACCGCGGCACACCAAATAAAAATGCTTTAAAAAAGAAAATGTGTCGCGTTGACCACGATGTATGAACGTGACAAATACTAAATTTGAATTCGTATATGGTGAATTTATTTAAAATTGAAGACAATTGAAATGAATAAGCATTATTTAAAGTTATTTTTTTAAGGCTTCTTCCACCGCGGCACACCTGAGACTTCTTGCGGCACAGTAGTGTGCCGCGGCACACAGTTTGGCAGACACTGTTCTAAAACTTTACGATATACCTAAATAAATGCCAAAATTCGCAATAGATGATTATTTTGCCATAATCGTTATATCATATAAAAAAAATAGATACCAATTAATTATGAGACTAATGTATAATTATTTTATTGTTTAAAATGAAAGTTACTATTTATTATACAAATAGATTTTGCCCATGGATATTTTATTAAAACGCTGACTAGGGCATCAATCCCGGACCTTTTCTGTGATTCCGGTATTTAAGAATTCACAATCCTTCAATCCCGGGATCCCAGGATTCTATAATTCTGTTGAAAATGCTTGTTATGAGCGAAACCGGTCATGAACTTATAAAATAAATGCGGAATTAGTACAAAAGAGTATTGCTTTAAATCAAGGGTCGGCAACCTTTTGTTGTAAAAGTCACAAATATTTTTCGTGAAGTTAGTGCGGGAAGTTAGTAATGACATGTGTAAACAAATATTTTAATCTAGAGAACCTTGAGAGCCGCACCACGATGCCTCGCGGGCCGCAGGTTGTCGACAACTGTTTTAAATAATAATCAAAAGTTTCCTTAAAAATAGCACATGATTAAATTTTGTTTTTATTTATTTTTTACAAACAATAATCGGGCCCTCTAGAGGAGAAATGCGCCGAGTGGTATTTTATAAAAATAGATCAGATGCGTTGTAATAATTTACATGTCTTAAAGTATCGTAAAAGTGAAGTAACCTCAGTAACCTCATGACAATAGTGTTATCTCCGTAAAATAAAAATATGCAATCCACCAAATCACCAAATAATGACGTGATTGTACTTAAAAGTTTTTGTACTTAAAAGTTTCACCATTTTACTAGTTGGCTCACTTCACCTTTCGAGGGCCCAATCATTATGTGGATATACGAAATATATCTGTCTTTTCCACGACGCTTTATTTATTTGTATTTTTAATATTAAATGAAAATAGTTACAACAAAATCATCTCTTCGTGAAATTCCTCGTGTCTCGTTTGCCATCACCGTTTGACAGCATTATTTACAACGCGTTTTTTTTAATTTTACATTCTTTTTAACATTCTTGTTAATGTCTCATAATAAATATGTTTTAAATGTCTGCGCTGAGAGACGAATGCAACATTTCAAAGTTTAATACGAAGTAGGTATACTTACAAAAAAATAATCAGCTAATATTTTTATAAACTGGAAAATACAAATACGTTTGGTTTTAAAGATGTTATCCTTCATTTATGGTGATTAGTGTCAGTCGACACAATATATTTGAACTATGTTATCTTTGATCTTGCTGTTGGTCCTTTTTAAAGAAAAAAATTAAATACTTCATTTTATAGCTTGCGCTATTTATTTTGTCAATATTTTATTCACTACGTTTATCTTTTATGACAGTGTCGCCTGTCAGCATTCGTTTAAATGTAATTAATGTGCAGTAAATATAGACTGTATGTGTGTCTAGTGTGTACTATGCGGTAAAATGTATTCAACATTAACACTCGCACACCCATACACTCAAAATACTATCGTTTAAATATCCATGTAAATCCTAATTCAATAAAAAAATATTCAAATATTTTAAGCAATATTTATTTTCATACGTCAGATTGTTATAATTTTTTTTCTCGGCGAAATTTACAAATATTTTTTTTATAGACTGTACTGAAACAAGCCGCGACATTCGCGTATTACAAAAAACATTTTTTTCCCTTAAATAACTAGCTGACCCAACGAACTTCGTACCGCCTCAGAATCAATAAGTGTTGTGTTAACGTGATAACTTGAAACGTGATAACTACCGAGCCAACCTTTAGTTGTTAATTGTGCGGTGGCAAGCCAGGCAGATCCAATGAGCTTAAAAATTCAGTTGGATAGTTGGTTGCTTCGTCTTCGTTTGTTACACAGTCGATAGATTTGAAGGAATGTAGTGGACCAACGATTTTATTTTGAATAGTGAAGTTTAAATGATCCATATCTTTTTTCTTCGCCGCAAGAATTGCTCGTTCACTCAACCAATTGTGATTTTTGTGATTAGATGTTTGGAAACATTTTGTTGATGAAGCCGTCCTTCGTTGAGACGAAATTGCTAAAATTCGGCGGAAACGAAATCAATCCGTTCGATTCGTCAACAGGAACACGGTCGTTACCGACAATAGTCAGCAATTGCTTGGAGAAATCTTCGGCAGATGAATCGTTTAGCAATGCAATTCGCATGTTTGTCGTCAGCTGAAGTTGCACATAGCGCCAGAGTCATTATTTGAGGCAAACGTTTATTTCATCGGCAGCGGTCGATCTTGGAATGACTGGTAGTGTTTGGCGGAAATCGCCTGATAGTAGAATCATTGCGCCTCCAAAATATCTTGACTCATTGCACAGATCTTTCATAGTTCGATTGAGTGCTTTCAATGCGCATTTATGCGCCATTGTCCATTCATCCCTGGTGATGATTGTATTTGTTACCAAAAAAAATGCAATTGCTGAGTGTTTCGCAATCTTGCATGTCGGTTTTTCAGTGGTTTGGAGGTTTAACGGCAATTTCATCGCTGAATAAGCCGTTCGGAATCCTTCTATCTACGTGGCCGCTATTCCAGAAGAAAAAACTGCTACAGCAATTTTATATCTCGCACGAACAGTGGCCATAATCAATGACATGAGGAATGTCTTCCCAGCTCTACCAGGCGCATCGAGGAAAAATAAGCCACCATTTCCATCATCAATTGCATTTATTAACGTATCATACATTTCATTCTGTTAAGGGTTCAACAGTGGTACATTCGTTCAAACTGATTGGTTCAATGCATTTCGATCATATTCACGTTCACGTTCCGATTCTCGATTGAAAGCGTAGTTCATTCCACGATCTGGCGTTGGCATTCCTAACTTGACTAACAAACTGCCGCATATAAGGCAACAAATGTCTTCGATCAAAAGCAAAGCCTGGTTATGTATCTCTTCATTCATCTCCAGATCGGGATTCCCTGAACTGACACGAATTCGATGTAAAATGTATTTGGACATGTCATCTTTGTACTTGTTCCACAGTTCACGGGGATTCGATGGGAAGCGTTTCAAAATAATGTGCGTATCTGACTTGGAGATTCAAAAACAATTTCTTCAGCGATTGTCATGTCCCAATGAGTATCATTTTCAAACAAATTGAGCTGTTGACATGCAAGTAGAAGCGTTCGTCATTTTTCGGTTGAACTGGGTAAATGCGACCAAGAGCATCAGTAGTCATTCGGGTGATCAGGAAACGCATCGCCTTGCTTTTGACGTTAAAATTTCTTCGATGTAGCTTTCCAAGCGTAATAACGTGGCATCTCAGAGTAGAGCAACGTTCGTGCAAACAGCGTAATACTTTTGTCAAAAAAACTATAATTATTAACATAACCTTAGTTCAATATTATCCGATTTTCTTTTGTTTTCATTTCATATCATCGATTTTGTTTATTCTAATCCACACTCTAAATTTAAAATTATTTAAAAGTCAATCGTATGCAAAAGAAGCAGAAACAAATGAATTTTGGAAACAACTTGCCATCCAGTGGATGAAATCGGCATACAACGAGATTTTCATTATTTAAAGCTGTTCGTCATTTGAAAACTGTATGAGAATATTAATTTTCTTCATAATTTCTTCTCCGTGATATTTTCCTTTGTTTTCTGCTATTCTAGGCGGAGACAAATTTAATAAATCAAAGATCATTAAAATCTGCCAAGCCCTTCTTGAGATATACGTGGTGTAAATAACCCGACTTTGTTTTATATATATAGATGATTTATTGGCGCAGATTATCCGAGACTTTTTATCGATGTAGTTGAAGTTTAATCGATAATCCATACCATGTAATGAATTATCAAGGGCAGCAAAAAAATATTCACAATTTGTATTGCATCTCAAAATATGCATGCTTTTGTTTTTAGAGATCTATTTTAAATTCAATAATTTTATTTATTTCTACTAAAAAAACTGCCGAAATTCTTTACTTACATTAAAAACTGAAATTGATAGTTTTCGCAATTTTAACAAATTCAAAATTAATCAATCCCGAAATCCCGGGATTGGAAAAAGGCTCCGGGATTGGATACCCTACTACCTAGGTAATATTTTTTTGTTTCACTAAACTCGGGTGCAGTTAATATTTTATCGCAAAACTTAATATTATAAAAGACATAAATATTGTCGCCGCTTTTATTAAACAAATGATACATTTGAATAGAAATTCACAAATCAATTTTTAAAAATTGCCCGTACTGGCATAACCCGCGTATGTGTGTGTGTGCGCGGAGACAAATAAACCAAAATATATAAATATATTCTAATGCTAATCTTCAAAGCATATAGCATTAGAAATATATAATATACGAGTCTATGACGTTCGTCGGCAGCCATTTTTTATTGCTTTCGGGCATCTACAATACATAGATCGGTACTGGCTTTACGTTTTTTTTAATCTCGTACTTTTGATCAAACAAGTGGCGTACCTTTGAACAAAATTCAGTCTCCCTTCTTAACCCTCTTAATGACTACCTCAAAAGCCATCCGAAAAGAAGTGGACCTTTCAGAAACTATTATGCTTGGAGGGTCAAAGTGTTGGCCAAAAATAACGCCTTACTCTCAAAATAAATAAAAAGGACCGCCACCCTTTCCAACAATGTAGAAAAAAAACACTTTTAAAAGGGCCCGATTTTCAGCGACTCAAACATCGAATCTCTTTGCCGAACTATTTTGTATGCATACAAAAAATACGATCAACACTTGATTATTTAAAAAAAAACTTTGTTATGACTGCACTGCATACAGAGGCGTCACGCGACTTATATTTATATTGGGGACTGTGATTATGATTTTTAAAACAGATAAAAATATTTTTTTATTAATCTCCATAAGTCTTTTGGTTAGCTTTTCACTATTCGTGATTTTACTATATTCGCTCCCAACGTAGTGCATTTATATTCTTAAGTAGTGTTTCAACAGAAGATTATTTGTGATAAGTTGAATAAGTGTAGTTTAGTCACTTTGGGAAGAAGAGATATGTAGAAGCAGCTGGATAGAATGAGTATACTTTCGATGGATTCGGGGGTAACTTTGTGGAAGTTCATTTTAATATAAAATAACTTAGATTATTCCACGTATTGTGCTACAGACTGTGAGACGTGTTTCGCTTCTTTCAGAGGCATCCTCAAACAGACTTACTTTCACAAATGCTTGCTTAAGTACGAATGATTTTAATTTTAATATTCTGATATATAATATTATATAATAAAAATCAAATAAAATGGGAGGCAAGGAGTGGATGATAGAAAAACAAACAAACAATAATGGTAATACAAATGATATTTTCATTAGGAATTGATTAACTAATGAGTTGCATGAATTAGGACGGGCCGTTGAAAAATAAATTTAGCAGTGGCGAACCACTTGCTTTATTCAAGATTTTATTTAATAATATTTCTTTATTGTTAATATAATTGTAGCACAATACGTGGAATAATCTAAATTATTTTATAGATAGAATGAGGTTTAGATGACAACAAAATTATATATTGTAAATTTTAAAGCTAATCACTATTTATAAAGGTTTTCAACATCTGAATGTTGATTTCACTAACCAAACAAATGAAAACTTACGATTATAACTCCCTTTTTTACAACGCCGCTGTGGGGTCAGGTTAACGAGCGCCACCAAACCAGACAAACACCCACACATATAAAATGGTATAAATATTTATATGTGCGCTTGTGTGTAAACTTGATCCCGCGAGTAGTTCAGTATAACATGTGACTGTCATGTCAGTGTCCCGTTTTCCAATACATTCTTTCATAGCATTCCGCGGGAAACCAAGTTTTTCCTACTCAAACCATATAGAAAACCGACAACCCCTAGTTCTACTGTATTGGATTATTTAAACGGTTAAAAAATATTATGACAAGAGTGGTCCTATATACATATAGACAACATATCGACTGTGGAAAGGAAAAAGGACGTAACCCACACATATCAAATTTTACAGGAGGCGCTAAAAACGTGTTTTGATGATTTTGTGACATATGCAAATTATGAATTATAAACAACCTTGAAGTGCACGGATACTTCTAAACTGGTGTTAAATTGACATAACCTAATATTAATTAAAGAAATTGTCTCGGAAAAACCTTTATTTCATTGTTTTTTCTTGGTTTTATTTTTTTTACAATGTCATCTTTTTCAAACTTAAAAGCTAAATTTAGATACTTATTCGGCATTTTCAGCTTCCATCCTTTTGAAAGAATGTGTATCAAGTTGTATACATTGTGATTATCGAAAAAAAGCTGTTTTGAAAAATTGAGGGTTACGTCCTTTTTCCTTTCCACAGTCGATATAAAATTATATAATATAATTTAAAAAATATGAATCCTTTTATAATACAGTGTATGAATGATTAATTAAATCCATAAAACATTGCATGAAATTACAGCCGTGTGTGTGTCACTATGACTACACTATGCATTAACATTGTCTTACCTTCTAATACAAAAACACAAACCATATGGCAAATGATTGGAATATTGCCAAATATATTACAACACTCGAGTATTACTCCATACAAATCATATTTTAATTCAATGCCTTCTTAAAATAATAGGTTCTCGTAAGTATTTGCATATTTTTAATAAACGCGCAAAATGTCTTTTTATTGAAAAAATTAAGTTTTCAGTATTGTTTTGTTATTTAGTGACAGCAATTGTTTTGGTTTACTTTTCGTAATGTAATTTTCGTATGGTAAGTTAGATGAAAAAAAACAGTTTCGGTACATTACATTTTATCAATTCAAACTTGGACATAACTGAAGTATGGCTTTTGAAAACATATTTTCCGTAGTAAGCAGTGATGGAGTAAAATTAAAAAGAAAAATGATCTAGAAATTTCTCAATTACTCAATTTCTGTATTGTATTCTATTAGTGAATATGCAACATGATTGCCATGTCACGTACGTTTTACCATCCTACTACGATGTGACTTGAATGGTAGAAATCTGCCAGCTGTCAAAGAATGGCAATATTTATAATATATTTCGCTGTTGGTATTTCAATGACCTGTTTTTAAAACAATCATGTACAACTATTAAAAATATTAACAATGGTTATTTGCAATTGAAAATAAATATCTATCACGTTACTTATATATAATACATTAGTAATATACAAATTTTATGAGGAGTAAGTTTTATTACACCTATTCCGCTATATGTACTCGTAAAATAAGGTAAAACACATACATGGGAACTTTAATATAATAAATTAGGCAAATTCGGGCAAGAAGGTCTCAGTTAAGCTTTTGAGTTCACATTGAAAAATTCTTCTTTATTTTAATCATTCGATTAATACCAATAATATCTAGCTGGTATTTATTGCAATCTTCAATGATACCTCAATAAATGCAATGCAAATATTATAATGCGTGTTTCGCCTTTCGGCATCTTTGTGCGTTCAAGTGCATGGATGAACTTAAACTGAGGGTTTGTTAGTGACATAACTTGTGGGAATATACAAACGATACAAATTTGGTATTGAAATTTCGCCAAGTATCTTCAGTCGTAATCTTATTTGAGCTTACTTGAGATGCATTTTGGTTGAGAATTTTAATCAACAATAAAGCTTGAAATATAAGGCATTTATACCAATCGGCGATAAACACGTGTTAAATTCATTGATTTGCAATGCAAAATCTTGTGTTTTCAATGTCCGATACCTAAATTTCGCTAATAACTGCTAAAATATAGCCATATGGCACATTAACACTGTTACTCATGTTTTATCTGTTTGTGTTAATTCAGGGTTATGCCTTTCGTCAAAAATCAATTTGTTTTTTTTTATAAAAGTATTACATAATTTTATTTGTTGTTGGTGGCTATTATTTGCTATCCGGCTCGTTCCTTGGTGAAAGACGAACCATGAATATAATATAGTAATTAAAAATAAAAGTATTTTTAGAAAGTAATCTCAAACTTGGCTTAATAACATACAAAATAGCATTTCAAAGTAATGTAAAACTAAAAATTCGTTTAAAATAAGTATTTAAAAAAAAAAATGAAATTCATTTTTCAGCCATTTCGGAACGAAATGTGCTTGCAAATAATAGCTTTATTTATCATTGACGATTATACGAATTGTATCTGTAAAATATTCTCCATCTAACCAATTAAAATATTTAAAAAACATAGAAATTTGAACCGTTAACAATATCTTTTTTTTATTTTAAACAACAAATACACTGGAATGCTCGAATCATAACGACTGCCTTACTCCAACATTACAAATCGAAAGAATATCAAAAAAAATCATTTCTTGCATTCACTTTTGATTAATACAATATATAAACCATTAGCGCAACCCTACGTACGATAGCTTAACACCTTTTTCCGCGTGACGTCACAACTTTTTTATTGTTCCATCAATACGTTTTGATGAAAGCTTTTTAGATATAAAATTCACCGACAGATAATAAAACGTCAAAAATACATTTACCGGATATTCGCAATTATGCACAAAACATTATTGCTTTGCAGGGGCGTACATACTATATTACGGTCAGCTTCAATAATTATGTACACATACATACATATATATGTAGATCGATGTTGGAAAATGAATAGTACTGGACTAGTTGTTAGATAATCGCTCTGTGTTAGTTCTTAGGATCAATATCCATGAGAGAGAATTTAAACATTCACGCCTTTCTACACAAATCCATAAAACGATTGCTTAATCAATTTATGAATCTCTCCGTACGTGAATACAGCAACAACGATATCGACCACTCGCCTACAGGCTAGTAAACATGTACATATGAGGGCTTTAATATGTACAAGTCTCCATGTTTTATCGAAAATGAGTTAGATACCTCAACGTGTAGGTAGAGCTGACAATTCCACATATAGCAGTTTTTAATAATGCTCTAACATTTAAATCGAGCTTATAACAAAAGCGGTAGTTTAAAAAGTCCTGTATAGAAAGTTATTAAATTAATTTCACAAAACAATGGAAATTAAAATAGAAATATAACACAAATAAAAATATTCAACATAACCCTTTTCAGACGTTTTATATTTTACGTTTTAATTGATTTGACAACAGTATTATGAAAACTGCCACCTTTGTTTCCCGAGTCCGCATGTATACATATCGACTGTGGAAAGGAAAAAGGACGTAACCCACACATATCAAATTTTACAGGAGGCGCTAAAAACGTGTTTTGATGATTTTGTGACATATGCAAATTATGAATTATACACAACCTTGAAGTGCACGGATACTTATAAACTGATGTTTAATTGACATAATCTAATATTAATTAAAGAAATTGTCTCGGAAAAATCTTTATTTCAGTGTTTTTTCTTGGTTTTAATTTTTTACAAGGTCATCTTTTTCAAACTTAAAAGCTAAATTTAGATACTAATTCGGCATTTTCAGCTTCCATCCTTTCAATAGAATGTGTGTCAAGTTGTATACATTGTGATTATCGAAAAAAAGCTGTTTTGGAAAATTGAGGGTTACGTCCTTTTTCCTTTCCACAGTCGATATGAATTAAAAAAAAAACACTATCACAGTGGCTGGTTTATTTATAAGCATTTAATTTAATTAATATTATGTTTAATTAATATTATGACAAATTACTTTTCTTGGCGTCTGGTGATCTATGGTTATTGTGATTATTACGTACATGGTACATACATTGGATTGATTATGACAAAGAATGGTTAAGTAATGATGGCGAAGGAAAAAATGTAATTAGGATTTGTTTATTTCAATTCCAGCTACAAAAATTAACAAACGAGTTGATATGAAATGGCCATGTGCGGCCTTGCGTTGCCTTTGTTGTTCCAGTAGGATCTTGGACACGTGCCCGAGCCAATGCTCTGCATTGGGAATAATTTTGTAAAATCTTTTTTATTCAATTTTTTTTTTAACAATCTTCACGTACAACGAAGCAAATGAAATGGTTCATCTGATTTCGTAGCCGAGTGTTAATGCGGTTATCATTGTAGAGCGATTAGATATTAATATTACAGTAAAACCCCCATTTACACTATAGTCGGGACTGTGTAATTGGAGGTGTGAATCTCATACAAAATTAGGGATTTGGTTTTTTTTCCGCGGAAAATGAAAAAAAATATATGTACGAAATATTTAGTTATTGTAGTAGTAAATATCCCGCACACAGACAGACGCCTAGCTATGCATGTATAGCCTGGCACGTGTTGAATACACAGACGCTAGCCAATATTTGACTGTATGCGCGGCACAGACGACCGTCTCGTAATAACGACAATGGAATGCGACCGTCCAATTGGGGGATTTGCGGTGAATATTTCAAGCTAGCGCGTAATTCGGGGTAGTGTAATTAGGGGTTCCACTGTATTTAGTAGCAATATACCTACATATTTATCATGTATACAAGTAGAAGTTGATTGATTGAATTACAAACAGTTCTCTTTATTTAGCTAACTTCGATCAATTTCCCGATGAGATCTTCTCAAGCTCCTTCAAAATTTACCTATTGTGGTATGGCAATTCATTATGATGTTATAAACTAGCTGTGAGCAAAAATAAATCTTTACAAAAGTAAGTGCAAAAGGATTTCTATATAGATTTCTTTTCAAATGTTTGAAATTACTATACGTATTTTCTACAATTGTTTTTAAAAATATTGATACGTTATTGTCCTATATCGATTGTGGGAAATAAAATGAACGTGACCCAAGCTGTGAGCAAAAATTAACACTTAACAAATTCTACAGAAGGCACAAAAAACGTTTTTTGGCGATTTTGGGCCAAAGGTAAAATATGAAATATACACAACCTTGTAGTATAGTGCACGGAGACTAATAAACTAGTCTTTAATTGACTTTATCTAATATTTATTGAATAAATTGTTTAAGAAAAACTTTTTTCCTGGTTGCAATTTTCACATTCTTTTTTTTTTGTTTTACCATGTCCGCTCCCAACGTGGAGCACATGGTCTCCTAATGGAGTTTATCTCAACAGAAGTGTTTCTACGAGAACTGCTTGTTACTCAGTTGCTCAAACTCTCTTTTTCCAATGAGAGTAGGCATAGAAGGAAAGGGTTAAGCCAGGATTAGTGGTTAGCTAATCGCTCTCGATACGCTCCGTTCATAGGATATTTAGGAATTCAAGACATAACATACATCCATGTCTTTGAACAGAAATTCATAAATCGATTGAAAAATCAATTTATAAAACCGTCCGTACTGGGATTCGAACCCGTGACCTCCGTAGCGGTAGCCAAAGACGTGGCCACATTCTTTTTATTGAATCTAAAAAGCTAAATTTAGATACTAATTCGGCATTTTCAGCTTACATCCTTTTGATGGAACGTGTATTATCGTATAAACAATTCATACATATTAGTAAATAATTGTATTTTCAACGTGATATAATATTTTGTGTTAATTGAAGTTTCATTTTATGATATCTTTAACCGCAAATTAGATAAGGCCTATTCTTATCCGGTCATTTCCTCGGTATCCAAGTGAATGACTTATTGTAAAAATATTTTATTAATGAGTTACAAAAATATTATGTAATTTAAATAAATAGTATTCTGTAAGAATAAAAAAAAGGGAAGGCTTTTTAATTAAGATAATGTGATCAAATATTCATAGAAAGACTTTACCGCCTCGAGTTCACCTAGGAATTTGTAATCCGTAAGTACCTACATTATTATCATAAGCCAAATATATTTGAAAATTAGCCTATTAATCTATATATTAATAGCCGATAATGTCCGTTTGTCCGAGTGAGTGGGTGTAAGGTGTCCTTGACCTACCAGTCTCCACTTTTTTAAATAAAATAAAATAAAATAAAATAAAGTAAAATTAAATTAAATTAAATTAAACTAAATAAAATTAAACACAATGCAACAAAAATCTCACGTTGCTGGGCAACGGGTTTACAGCTAGTCGTATTGATTAGTGAACTAATGACCGTAATTTAATTTAAGGTTGGTGACGTAGACGTTTTATTTTTTTAATGACCACATCCCTGTTTATTACCTTGATTATTTAAAGTAGATACATTCAATCAAAAACAAAAAAAAACGTAAGAAATTTTGACTTTTTAATGTTAATAAAAGTACTATACAGTATAAACGTATCAGAATCTAGTGGTGTTTTTATGCGAAAGAACAAAATTACGCATACCAAATAAAAGTTGAAAAGTTTTAAATTAAACAATAAAAATGTGGTTTCTTTCACTAAAACGTGAATCTGGTTAAATAATAATCGGTCATGGCAGTAAACAAGTATTACATAAATAATCCCATTGATTCCGTCCGTCAAATCAGGTGGCTGACATACTTGAAAGGTTTCGACGAGCGGTTAGCGAAGCCTTAGAAAGCTCAGAAAGCTTATCGAATAGGTGAAAACGTGACATTGCTCAGCAACTTCGGCTGGTGACTGACTGTTGTTGGCTGAATAATTTAACATAATTGTTAATTTACTAACAAAGAATAAACACATTTCTTTTTTCCAGAGAAATCAATGTTGTTTTCACTTCGAGTCAACAGTGTTATATATTTATGACGGTAGAAAAGAGTTTTTACAAATTTGTTGTGATATCGACTGTGGAAAGGAAAAATGACGTAACCCAAAAGTTTTTCAAAACAGTTTTTTTTTGCGATAATCACAATGTATCAAACTTGATACACGTTCTATCAAAAAGATGTAAGGCTGCAAATGCCGCATTAGTATCTCAATTTAGCTTTAAAGTTTGAAAAAAGATGATCTTGTGAAAGTTAAAACCAAGAAAATAAACTAAAAAAAAGTTTTTCCTAGAAAATATCTTAAATTAATATTAGATTATGTCAATAAAACACCAGTTTACAAGTCTCCGTGCACTTCAGGGTTGTGTTAATTTCATAATTTGGATATGGCCGAAAATCATTAAAACACGTTTTTTGTGCCTTCTGTAAAATTTGCTATGTGTGGGTTACGTCTTTTGATATGATATAATATGATAATAATTTCTGTGTTTTAACCATAGTTGACAACGTCATATTTCAGAACAGGACTCGATAACTGTCTTACAATCATTTTTTCTAATTAGATATACACTGTGATCCCACGGTTTTTGTATATTTACGTGTAATTTATTTAGTCACGATTTATTTAGTGCAGCAAATTTAATTATTACATACACAATACAACTATTTACCAAGCAGTTTACGTCGAAAAGACTGTTTCACATTGATGATTAAGGCATCCAATCCCGGACTCTTGTGATCCCGGAAATTCGGGATTCAAAATTTTTCGGATCCTGGGTTTGATTGATTATTCACCATAAAATCGTGGAGGAATTCGGGATTGAGAGATTTTAATCTACATCTTAAATAATCTAAAAAAGAAGGTAAAAGAAAAACACCCTTTTAATTCAAATCGCTGACAGATTTCAAAAAGTCAGGAATTTGTGAAATTCCTAAAATGAAAAATGTGATATCTTGTTTTTAGTTCGCTGGCTCGTTTCGAAAACATTGCCTGGTTGGCTGATTTTAATAACTTTTCGAGAATTTTTCACTTCTCACCCACAGTCCTTAAATATTGGAACATTGGAGACCATATTGATGGTGTATGAAACGAAAGATTTTTAAAAACTCAAAAATTATATACACAACCAATTTTCATGATTTATTAATCTTTTTCTACGTTTTCTTTGTATGTATTAGGACTTTTGATGCTTTCAAAAGCTTTAAATTTTGGTTTCACTGTATATATATACATATATGATTTTTAATTTCAACACATTACTCCACGATGCCGTACGAATACCCCTTAGCTAATTAGATTTAAGCAAATGCTTTGAAGAATTTACGCTCGCGGTAGAAAGCATTTTAATCTGGTGTATTATAGGGCATCAGGCAGTGGACCAATAACCCTTAAGGTTCTTATGAGAATCATTCATATTAATTACATTGCGTCCAAATTAATATTTTTATAATACAGAATGACATCCTCATTTCACAATTCTATAATATAATATATAAAAATAGATACAAAATTTTAATATCTTCAGTAATTTTTAATTTTATTTTGAAATTTAACACAACGTATTTATCACTTTTAGGGTGTTCACTGTCAATACTTGGTGGAAAGGAATTATATTAATAAAAACACAATATTTCTTTGTACTTTATTCCACTTTATTGAATAGGTCAGGACCGGTTTACAATGCTCGCAATGAGCAAAACCGGTCCTGACCTAATAAATAAAGTGGAATAAAGTACAAAGGAATTTTGTGTTTTTATTAATACAACGTATGTATATTCATATTGATTTATCAATGTAATCTAAAATCTTTGTCATTTTTTTTTTTTTTTTTAAGAACTCTGAGCTAAAATTATATAATGTTAAATTAATAGATTAGTTGCATCGATCTCTAGGTGTAGGACAAAACAACACACGATAAAATAGTTCTGCGATTTTTTAAATTTATTACTTTCGTTTTTGTTTCAGCCAAATTTGACTGTATTATCTTATCATCCTCTCCGATTGAAAAATGTTTTCGTGTAAAGAAAATTGGTCCGACAATAATTATTATTAGTAGAACTTGTTGACCTCGCGCCACATATTCAACTGGCTGGCGATAAATTAATTCGGAAAAAATCACACAAAAAAATAACTTTCGTTTTTTCCACATAAACAATAGACACTCATAAATCATCACAACTTTTTCTCACAAATATATTGCACTTTTATTTATTAAATTAAATTAATTGGTAAAACCTACGAGGCGTGAGTATTGTTTCTAGGGTCAAAAGGGCAAGGCGATGCTATAAAATACAAAGTTTCGAGATGCAATTGTCTCAATAATATTGCTATTTATTTATTCGCTCACCTGGGTCGTTCTAAAGAGACTTTTGACCGCGGGAAACTATGCACAGGGTGAACTCGAATAAATTAATGTATGCTTGCATGTCGTGGGAAAAGCAAAGTTGCTGATGGATGGCAGACGAGGATGTCATGTGGTGGCCATATACTCCACACATGGAATGGATTCGGACAACAAGAAGAAAGATTTTTTATTTTATATAAATTTATATTATTAAACTTCAATTCAATATCAGTTTTATGGTGTTAACTTTCAATTCTTGGTGGAAAAGTATTAGGTACATTGCGCGATTTTATGATTTATAAATGTTTTTTGGTCGGCTTGAAATTCATTTATTAGAAACTCATTATACTGTTAAAACGTAAAAAAAATAAGTGTTTATGATATATATATTTATATATAGTTCTGACGATAGCGTCATGTCAAAATAGCGCATAACTATATTACACATGAATTACTTAAGTATAATCTGTTTAAATAATTTAAAACTCTCGCGACTATATCGATAAATAGTATAGTACAGCGTTTCCCAATCACTGCACATCTATCACCTTATTATGTTTTATAAACTATACAGTGTGCGTCTATTTATATACTTTTTATGAATTTGTACTTTTGGACTTTTGAATATTTCAAAACCATGTCCTACTCATCTCTAGATATATAATATGAGGAGCGAACACTAAAAAAGTGATTTGTCACAAATTAAAAAAAAATGCTGTTTCATACCAGTTCTTATAGTCTATAATAAAATCTATGAATGGAAATCTCAATTAGTGTTCCTATAATTTTTTTATCATAAACTTGATAAACATTCAAGCAAACCGTGATTTCTCCAACACTCAAATCATCATTTCTCAAACTCGGTATTTGTGTGACAAATCACTTTTTGAATGTTTGCTCCTCAAGTATATAGCCCAATTTACAATATTATTAAAGTTAATGGTTTTTTTTATTTAACAATAACTTCGCGAATCCCATTCGGAAAGCAATGATTTATTATCTTCAATAAACTTTCATTAGTTATTTGAACAAGTCTATTTCATTTATTTTTTCAAAATGTTATATTATACAAAAAACAATAGTTTGATTCATTAGTTGTACTTTAAAAAAATCGACATCGACATATTTTGTATTTTAATTATGATGACGTCATCGGGAATAGTCTCCGAAATTTACTTGTGACGTCGCCAAGTCCTTCAAATCCTTTTCGTATATCTTTACATCTTCTTGAAATACACACTTTTTCAATTGGCGCTTACTTATATTCCAACACAATTCGCGTCCTCCATCCAAGTCCACTTGTCATTTCGACGACAATTTTCCAATAGCCCTTGTGAAATCTCAAAATACTGTAATACAAAGCATCTTTTTCAAGTGTAAGCCAGAAGTACTATATTCCTCAGGGTAGATAGAGCAAGAAAAGCGATTCGCGTGTGACATGGAATCTTGTAAACGCAGCGTTGTGGCCATTTGCTATAAATACAGAGCCAATATGGTCCAATAAGAGAAAATGTATTCATCGTTATACCTACCACAATCCGATGTGGCTTAGCACTCTTTTTACAGGGTTTATTCTAAAGCGTAACAACGTTATTCGACTTGTTAATTTTTGTCCTGATTTTCCGAGTTAAAACTTATGTTTGGAAAAATCGCTTTTCGAATTACTATATATCATAAAACTCGGTTAAAACTGGTTTTCAATGTTTTACATAAAGGGAAATTCTTATAAAAGGGAATAAGAATCTATTGTAATACACCAGAATAACTACGGCATCCAATCCCGGGATACCGTTCAATTTTCTGATCCCGAAATCCCGAAAATTGTCACAAAATTGGCAAATTGAAGATTTCAAATTCCTCGGTGAGCCAAAAAAACAAAAAAAAAAGTTTCTGAGACAATCCGGGAAAAAGTATACTAAATCGAGGGTTTCAAATTCCTCGGTGAGCTAAAAAAAAAAACGAGGTTTGGAGATAATCCGGGGGAAAAGTATTGCGAATTGAAGATTTCAAATTCCCCGGTGAACTAATCCCAATCCCGGGATTGGATACCCTACTAATAACGTCTTGGTTGGTCTTTGGATGTGATAGACAATGACGTTCCTAGGCTATGTGCCGCCCCTAGGCAGAATTTAAAATAGTCATTTAACTATATTATTTTATTTGAAATTACCATATCTGTCGCATATTGTGATGGGATCGGTAAATTTCATATTTAAAAAGATGTTTCGATCAATTTAACTACTGCTTACCCACGGGTAATAATATTATTACCATTAAAAATGTTTTTTGTCGGCATTTTTCTATCAGACATTGAGGCATCATTTTTATTCTAAGTCGAATTCGATTGTCAAAATACTCGGTCATTTAAAAAAAATGTGATCATTTGCCGCTCTCTAGGGCTAACCGCCCCTAGGCAACTGCATTCTCGCCTATGCCCACGGGACGTCACTGGTGACAGATGTATGTGTTCTGGAAAAATAGCTTAATCAACCCATTATATGTTCGACAGTCGAAAAAAAAAGGGGGGGGGTTGTCAACGTTTTTTTCTGCGGCCTTATGTTGAATCAGATAAATGAATGTGGACTTTACAAACTAAAAGTTTCCCCACCCCTGACATAGACTGTAATTGTAGGATTATAATGCAAAACTTACTATTACCAAAATGAGTGATATCTAGTAAGGTATGCAGATAGGGTAATTCACGGGTGTCCAACCGGTAGGTCTCGATCGACCGGTCGATCCCAAAGCAAAATTTGGTCGATCCCGAAAGCTTCCGTGAATTTCGAAAAATTGTATAATTTAAATATAAAATGTACAAAAATACTAAAATTGAATTATTTTGTAAGCACATACCTATCTAATGATATTTATTTCGCATTTAAAATAAACATTTCATAGTTTGAAGAAGGGAAAAAACATTAAAGAAAATTTCTTACAAGAATCATGTTATAAGTCGATCACGAGAAAACTTAAGATTGAAAAGTCGATCTCAGGGCAAAAAAGGTTGGACACCGTTGGGGTAATTCAAGCATAATGAATCGACTGGCCCTATTGGTTTTAACATTAAATGTCTAAAACACTGTCGTTTTTTAATTTGAAATCGATTTTTTATGCAAATGTTATTTTGATTGTGTTATAGTTTTTTTTACTTAAATAGTACGTTTTTCACTATAGCCCCACAATTGATACACGTCTACGGTAATCGGCCGACACTCTTAAAAATGTTCAAGTCAAGATTTGTCCGTGAGCCAACTATCGCGATGATGTATTGGAATGACTTGTTAGCAATCGTGCAAAAATAATGAAATAGAAGTAGACAATCTTGTTGATGTATGTTTCCTTCGGTTATAACGATGCCAGCACTATTATGTGCGATGGACGTTTATATAATAGGACAGACAAACGATACCGCACTCATCTCATATGAATTACCTTTATTAGATTAGCCATACAAACACGGAATCTAAATAGACCAGTGAAGCCCGCAAAGTTAATCTTATATACCTGTATCTATTATATAAAACAGAAAATACATGTATCTTTCTGGCTGTTCGTCTGTCTGTGACAAGAACTCTTCCCAAAGAGTGGGCAGTAGTGACGCAACAGTAAGATAAAATAAAAAAAGTTGATTTTATTATATACAGTAGAACCCCCAATTACACTACCCCGAATTACGCGCTAGCTTGAAATATTCGCCGCAAATCCCCCAATTGCACTGTCGTATTCCATTGTCGTTGTTTCTTGACGGTCGTCTGTGTGGCGCGTACGGTCAAATGTTGGCTAGCGTCTGTGTATTCAACACGTGCCAGGTTATACACGTATAGTCGGCCGACTGTCTATGTGTTGGATTTTTTTTGCGCTTTGCTTTTTATCACTTAGTAACTAAATATTTCGTAAATATTTTTTTTGCAAAACAATGGGAAATCTTAGTTACAATGTCCTGACTTGGGTGTAAATGGGAGTTTTACTGTATATTGATTGCCTTGTAATTTCAAAGCATCAGTGGGATTATTTAATTTACTACACAAAAATCTACTGCTATCTTTTATCATAAACCGTAAAACAAACAACGTAAATAAAACCCTAATTAACTATTTAAAAAAGAGAAAAAAATAAATGGTCAGATTTTAAATCGATTTTTGGACAGAATAAAAATATTATATGTTATGACTATTATAAATTCAGACCAATGTGATAAAAATTATGACCGAAACTGTATTAAAATTCAGACCGGAAAAATACGAGCCTTTAAAAAGTACGACGCAAACCTTAAAGTATGCTAGCGATGTCATTCAAGTTGCCATTTCCAGGTCAACTGTGTTATTTTCGACATTTTACATCATAATACAATATAATAATAGACTATATTCTGTGGGTTTTTACGGTCTACGGTGATGTTTTCAACCTTTACTAAAATAGCCCAATAATAAAACCAACGTTCAAATGTCTTAATGCTAGCGACAAAATAATTCAGACGTAAATATTTGTATTTCAAGTGTCTGCGTTTTGACTCAATACAACCAGGGTGAAGCCAGGCAGTACAACTGCATATTCTATTTATATGACACAATCTTTGTACTTATAGAATAGTGGTAATTAGGCCGTATTCCAGTAGTGTTTTTTTTTCAAACTTTTGCCAGGGATGTGTGAAATTCGGGAACTGGGAAGAAATAATCGATTCTCAAGTCCAAGACTTGTTTTTTTAGCTCCATCTCTTATAAAAGCCCGCTGCACAATTTTTAAAAATCAAAATGAATGTCAAAAATGGTTTATTGTATTTAGGGTATCCGTGGAGTCTTTGGAACGTGCTGAGGCCCCTAAGGGGGGGCACGTGGACCCCACTTGAGAAACGAGTCACTACACTATGCCTATTTCTCAATTTCGCCATATTAGGAAAGTGTAATTTACCTCCCATGTGCAGACATTATGCATATTAAAATTAATTTTTTTTAGCATATGACAAATATACACAAATTTTAACTTTGCAGTATGCTTTCGTTTGCGGTATATTTATGATCATAAAGTGAAGGCAATCAAAAAATAAATAAAAATGGTTCAAGTACAGTAAATGTTTTATTTCTCGGAATACTTCTTCTGCTTTCAGCTTTCACGTATCATCGCAGTATATTTATTTGATGATAAATTATATTTTGATAAAAAATAACAACGCGCCTCCTCTGACACTAACAACAAATGGCGCGCAAGCAATTTAACAATTGAATCAAAATCGTTGCTACCTCTGATTACCTCTCTCAAATAGCGTCGTTTAACGATAACGATATCAAACAGTGGCTCGCATGCAGACCGCCGCTGACCCCCTCTCGAGTACCAACCAACCCCTCGTACAAATAATTTAAGATACGTCCATTAAAACTTTTGCTGAGCGTTTTACGGGTCTTAAATTTACTTTGTAAAACTCCATTATAGTCATGACAAAAAGATACACCCATAGATATTATAAAATATATTCGATAGCTATCATTCTCGTCCGAAGCATAATCAATATTATTTTATATATAATATTTACGATGGCGTGTTGCCGAAGTAGCTATTAGCTATATTTCATAGTAATATTTGTGGAACTCAAAAAGAATGAAGAAAAAAAAATGTGGAAAGGAAAAAGGACGTAGCCCATACTTTTTCCAAAACAGCTTTTTTTCGATAATCTATATATTAATAGCCGATAATGTCCGTATGTCCGTCCGTCCGACCAGATTTCACACCTTCCAGTCTCCACTTTTTTAAATAAAATAAAATAAAATAAATTAAAATTAAACTAAATAAAATTAAACGCAATGCAACACAAATCTCACGTTGCTGGGCAACGGGCTTACAGCTAGTTCCAATGAATACAACTTGATTGCACTGACTGCACTGACTGCACTTGAAAATGCAGAATAAGTATCTTAATTAAGCTACTGATTTTGAAAAAATAAGGGTCTGCGAAAATTGCAATCATGAAAAATAAAATAAAAAATGTTTTTTTTAACAACTTCATTAAATTAATATTGTATAAAGTCAATAAAAACCAGTTTATCAGTCTGTGTACTTCAAGGTTTTGTATATTTCATAATTTGCCTTTGGCCAAAATCGTAAAAATACGTTTATTGTGTCTCCTGTAAAACTTGTTGTGTGTGATAATAATATACATATCGACTGTGAAAAGGAAAAAATAACGTAATTTTCAGTTTTTACAAAACAGCTTTTTTCAATAATCAATGGGATGGAAGCTGAAAATGCCGAATTAGTATCTAAACTTAGCTTTAAGTTTGAAAAATGAAAGGCTTGTGAAAATTGCAACCAGGAAAAAGGACCTAAAAAGGTTATTTTTGAACAATTTATTTAATAAATATTAGGCTAAGTCAATAAAAACCAGTTTATCAGTCTCCGTGCACTTTGTGCAGGTTGTGTATATTTCATAATTTATCTTTGGCCAAAATCATCAAGCAACGTTTTTGTGTCTCCTGTAAATTTTGTTATGTGTGAGTTACGTCCTTTATCCTTTCCACAGTCGATATATATTATATATATATATATATATGTATATAATATTTTTGAACGGCTTTTGACTGTCTGACTAAATTAATGTGAACATAATTTCGAGTGCAAACAGCTATCAAATAGTCCTAGTATTACTTGCTCTCATTTAGTTTATTTAGTGTTCATTCATTGGGCGGTGGAGGTTGCATTCTGACAGTCTCACATTTTATTAGGTTATTTAATATTGATTTTACTTAAAACTCTGATTTTGAACTTGCACTGTTTGTTTTTTGGGCCTCTCACTTGGTTTAAATAATTTAATAAAATATATCAGCTGAAAATTTCTGCTATGAATGAACAAGTCTTGATCATTTCATCAAATTGCGGAATTCGTTAAAAAAATATCGTTAATCCCAAGAAGAATTGACAGTTAAAACATTAAAGCGATCGAAAATCATACATGGCGTGTATAGTTTGTTTTGATTCAATATTATAGCATCATAATAAACAAAACGAATCACAGTTTAAAGACTTAAAAGCCATGCATACATATGTCTGCAACACATATATTAAAGCTACATACATATATCTGTTTTCAAATTACTCATACAAACTACAAACAGAGTCTTACTTCTTGGGTTTGTTTAAAGCGCTGCTAAAATACGAAATCTAACAATTTTGGAATTGATATCAATGGCATAGTTAAAAAATAAATCACTCTTTTGTAATTATGTCACATTTATTTATTACTAGCTGACCCGACGAACTTCGTACCGCCTCAGAATCAATAAATGTTGTAATAAAAATAATAAAACATTTTTAGTACTTTTCCCACATAAAATTTATTTGATCAGGACCGGTTTCGCTCATCGCGAGCATTATCAACTGAGTTATTATCATCTGAGCATTATCATCAGTTGATAATGCTCGCAATGAGCGAAACCGGTCCTGATCAAATAAATTTTATGTGGAAAAAGTACTAAAAATGTTTTATTATTTTTATTATAATACCATTCCACCAAGTATTGACAGTGAACACCTTAAAAGTGAATAAATGTTATGTTAACTTGATAACTTGAAGCATGATGACTACCGAGTCAACCTTCAGTTGTAAATTGCGCGGTGGCAAGCCAGGCAGATCCAATAAGTTTAAAAATTAAGTTGGATAGTTGGTTGCTTCGTCTTCGTTTGTTACACGGTCGATAGATTTGAAGGAATGCAGTGGACCAACGATTTGATTTTGAATTGTGAAGTTTAAATGATCCACATCTTTGTTCTTTGCCGCAAGAATTGCTCGTTCATTCAACCAATTGTGATTTTTGTGATTAGATGTTCGGGAACATTTTGTTGAATGAAGTGAAATTGCAAAAATTCGGCGGAAACAAAATCAATCCGTTCGATTCGTCGACAGGAACACGCCCGTTACCGATAGTCAGCAATTGCTTGGAGAAATCTTCGGCAGATAGATCGTTTAGCAATGCAACTCGCATGTTTGTCGTCAGCTGAAGTTTTTTTACATAGCGCCAGAGTCGTGATTTGAGGTGAGCGTTTATTTCATCGGCAGCGGTCAATCTTGGAATGACTGGTAGTGTTTGGCGGAAATCGCCAGATAGTAGAATCATTGCGCCTATAAAACATCTTGAGTCATTGCACAGATATTTCATAGTTTGATTGAGTGCTTCCAATGCGCATTTGTGCGCCATTGTCCCATTCATCCCAGGTGATGATTTTATTTGCTACCAAACTTTGGTCGTTGCTGAGTGTTTTGCAATCTTTCATGTCAGTTTTTTCAGTCGTTTAAAGCAGTGCTCCGCAAGCGGTGTGCCGCGAGGCGATGCTGGGTGTGCTGCGGCGCGAATCTCTAATAAACGAAAAAAAACAAATAGTTTGGTCGATACTACAAAATATTTCTGATGACACTATCATAGAGAAGCAGAAATAATTATTTTTTGGTTGAAAGAATATTTTATATGTACAGTCTGCGCAATAATGTTTCTCGCACCTTGCGAAAGTTCAGTTTTATATTTTAAAATATCGTTTAAGAGTACAGATGAATTATTTCTTTATAAATATCATTACAAATTTGTCTAAGCATGTACCCACATTTTAAATATAAGTGTTTTTAGCGTTTTTAACATTTGGAACAGCTAATAATGAGCTTATGATAACCAGGGTAGTAGAATTAACAATTCGTTGTATTCATTAAATGTTTTTCAGTTTAAATTTACAATTATTTTTTTACCAATTATTAATTTTTGATAACTTTTGACTTCCAGGGATCATTAAAAAGCATTGAAAAAATCCATGTTTTCTTGAAAGCTTTTTATTTCAATTAATATCTTATTATATTAATACCTTAGTTATTTTAAAAAAATAGATTTTTTTAGATTTCAAAGTGAAAAGACAGTCCATAAATAAAAATAGTAAAGAGATTTAAATAAATAAAAAAAATCTTATCCATATGGTTCTTTTGTGGTATGTATCATATATAAACACAAACTTATATAATTTCTGTATATTATGCATATTTTTACTTGACAATAATGGGCACCAAAATTGCAGACCTTAAGCCCAAAAAAATAAATGAATTGAAAAAAGGTGTTTGAGGTGTTTAGAATAACCAAAAAAACCCAATTTATTTTTAAAAGAGTATAATTTCTTGCCATGGCAATTTACAGCCCCAATGAAAGCTAAGGGTGAGAAATTTGATATTTATTGGAATAGAAATCTTTAAAAAAAACATGGATTTTTTAAATGAATTTTTAAGATTTCCTGGATGTTAAAAGTTATCAATAATTAACAATTGATAAAAAAAATAATCGCATGTTTAAATTAAAATATATTCAATGAATACAACAATTTGTTAATTCTACTACCTGGACTATCATCAGTTCATTATTAGTTATTAAAAATTGTATCAAATGTAAAAAAATATATATTTGAGATGTGGATACATGCTTTGACATATTTGTAATGATATTCATTTGTTTTCTTTAAAGACATTTTAAAATACAAAACTGAATTTTCGCAAGGTGCACGAAACATTCTTGCGCAGACTTACATACACAGAATACCCAAATCGATAAAATGTTTGTTAGTATAACTTTAACCGCTAAATGTTAGAAACATTTTAATAGCCGAAGCTGAAAATTCAACTGAAGTGGGAAACTTACGGACTTTTCTCTACTTTGGTGCAGCCTTTTGACTGATTCTTTTTTGTAAATAAATCTGAATAATCTGAAACTTTTCTTTTAATATAATCTCCATAAAGAGTACATATGCTCTACATTGGTAGTGGACATGGTAATAAAATATCCATATGGTTTTTTTGTGGAATGTATCATATATAAACACAAACTAATGTAGTTTCTGTATATTATGCATATTTTGCATATTTTTACTTGTGATGTGCCGAGAAATTTTGAAGAACACGTTGGTGTGCCGTGGAAGATAAAAGGTTGAGGAGTACTGGTTTAAAGATTTAACGGCAATATCAACACTGAATGAGCCGTTCGTCATCCTTCTATCAACGTGGCCGCCAGAAGAAGAAACTGCTACAGCAATTTCGGATCTTGCACGAACAGTCACTATAATCAATGACATGAGGAATGTCTTCCCAGCTCAACCGGGCGCATCGAGGAAAAATAAGCCACCATTTCCATCATCAATTACCTTCATTAACGTATCGTAAATTTCCTTCTGTTGAGGGTTCAACAGTGGTACATTCGTTCGAACTGATTGGTTCAATGCATCTCGATCATATTCACGTTCACGTTCCGATTCTCGATTGAAAGCGTCGTTCATTCCACGATCTGGCGTTGGCATTCCTAACTTGACTAACAAACTGCCGCACATAAGGAAACACATGTTTTCGATCAAAAGCAAAGCCTGGTTATGTATCTCTTCATTCATCTCGAGATCGGGATTCCCTAAACTGACACGAATTCGATGTAAAATGTATTCGGACATGTCATCCTTGTACTTGTTCCACAGTTCACGGGGATTCGATGGGAAGCATGTCAAAATGATGATAGAAAATAATGTGCGTATCTGACTTGGAGATTCAGAAACAATTTCTTCAGCGATTGTCGTGTCCCAATGAGTATCATTTTCAAGCAAATTGAGCTGTTGACATGCAAGTAGAAGCATTCGTCATTTTTCGGATGAACTGTGTACATGTGACCAAGAGCATCAGTAGTCATTCGGATGAGCAGGAACCGCATCGCCTTGCTTTCGACGTTAAAATTTCTTCGATATAGCTTTCCAAGTGTAATAACGTGGCATCTCAAAGTAGAGCAACGTTCGTGCAAACAGCGTAATATTGTTGTCAAAAAAAATATCATACCTAATTATAATCATAACCTTATTTCAATATTATCCGATTTTCTTTCGTTTTCATTTTATATCATCGATTTTTTTTATTCTGATCCATACTCTAAATTAAAAATTATTTAAAAGTCAATCGTACGCAAAAGAAGAAGAAACAAATGAATATAGAAAAAATGGCCATCTAGCGGAAGAAATCTGCAACAACAAAATTTTCATAATTTCAAGTTGTTCGCCATTTGAAAACTGTATGAGAATATTAATTTTCTTCATAATTTATTTTCCGTGATATTTTTCCGATGTTTTAATGCTTATTCTGCTATTCTAGGCGGATACGAATTTAATAAATCAAAGATCATTAAAATCAGCCAAGTTATAGCCAAGTTATACGTGGTGTAACAAACCCCACTTTCTTTTATATATATAGATGATCTGGACCAGTTTCGCTCATTAAGATCATTTCCAAGTGATTAAACTATATATGAATACAGTTTATTTATAATCTACGCAAGACTAAAAAGGGCTTCGTTTGTTTCACTCTTATTAGGTAATATAAATACTAAAAGAATTTATAGAAAATGACACATTTTCATTGGATTATTCTTATAACCTCACAAGTGAACGATAGTATTGTATAAAAATGTTGTTTGGAGCATATGGCCTTCCAATAGAGGCATCTCAACAGAATTTTTCTCTACGATAACTGTTTATTACTCAGTCGCTCAACCTTTATTTTTCAAAGATAGTAGAAGAGATAGAAGGATATGGCTAGAACAGGACTAGTGGTAAACTAATCGCTCTCGCTAAGCCCAGTTATTGAACGATCGGAAAGGTGGGGTGTAATTTTCAGACATCACAAACACCCATGCCTTAGAACAGAAATCGATCGAACAACGCTAACCGCTGATCCGGCAGCGACATCAAATGGTGTTACTTTAAAATATATTATCGATTTTTGGGAAATCCTAAATTAAACAAAATTTTTGTATAATATTATACATTCAATTATTGAAAACAATATGCCTGTACATCGGAAGCGGAAATGTTTTTATTTGCAAAAACCTTGTAGCTTTTAATGAATTAAAGGACGTAACACGTAATACACCAGAAAACCTTTAATTTTATTTATCTAGTTACGTCAAAAACTATTATATGAGACGATGTAGCTCTTTCGCTATTCCCAAAAGTAACATGTATTGAAATTTATATGCGACCCTATAATACGTGGAGTCGTAATATCACTTATACAAATTGGTTGAATTAAAATGTTGGCAATTTATGGGGAAGTGGTCGGAAACCTTTTTTTATTGATACGGACACCACTAATGACTTGCTTGTGACGAAGGTGCTTGATTTATTTTTTCTGGATAAATGAATTGTGAGCTGTATATAAAAAAGCACGAAATCCATCGAAACTTAGTTTATTATTTCTTCTTTTGCCATATTCGCTTCCTATGTAGAGCATATAACCCATGGTATCCCAAAAAAAGCGCCGCGACATAAACGCCTCCGATAAAAACAAATTAGAAATGAGAAAAAAAATATACATAATATTATATTTTAAATGATAAAAATATGTACAAATTAAGACATAATAAATAAACAAACATACATATAAGTAAAATATACATTATTTAATTTCAGTTTGTATGCTTGCCACACACTTGGATGCCCGCGAGCCCCGGGTTGCCGATTTCTTATATCAGGCACTCGAATTTATTATTTTTGTTTTACATAACGTCGCATACTTATTTGCTGATTACCCTGTCAAATTTGCTCGAGTTTTCTTCATATTCTTATCAATATCATTTATTGTACACCAAAATGTTATATGTACGTGGTTTTTTGTGTGAAACTTTTTTCAAATAAATAAAATATGACAAACTATTGTCCATATTTATATGACAGGTATTGCTTCTTATGTCGTCATCATTATGGCAAGGTCATTTATTAACCGTTTAAATACCGCGCAAATAAATCATTCATATTTCCCAGAGATACTGCGAGTTTTTGAGAAAAATCATTTTGCCTAATATACACTCGAATTCGATATTTTAAAAACCTATATTGACTCAGTATATATAGCACTACACATATTCATCAAAATATTGCTTATATTCTATTAGAATACCAAGTATTTGATGTTTTTAATGTCTTGGACATCCGTGTTCGCTTGCATATGTTCCAAACATCTGTGTCCGCTTGGTATGCAAGTGGTTAAATGATCTTTTGCATCTTTGTTTATTATGTGTTGTTTGAGTTGGTTTCAAATAAATGTTTACATCGCGACTAGGGTATCCAATCCCGGAGCCTTTTTCCAATCCCGGGATTTTGGGATTGATTTATTTTAAATCCCGGGATCCCGGGATTGAGATTTTCTCACCGAGGAATTTGAAATCCTCAATTCGCTATACTTTTTCCCGGAATCTCACGGAAACTCGTTTTTTTTATTTTTTTAGCTCACCGAGAAATTTGAAATCTCCGATTTGGTATACTTTTTCCCAGAATCTCACAGAAACTCGTTTTTTTTTAAGCTCACCGAGGAATTTGAAATCTTGAATTTGCCAATTTCGTGTAAATTTTAGGAATTTTCTCAAAATTTCTCAATCCCGGTATCCCGAGATTTCGGGATCCCGGGATTGGGTGCCCTAATCGCGACACTTCAGAGATTTGAAATTGAAAATTTCTGGCGCATTGGGAATTTAATTTCATTTCAAATATTTTTTTAAACACAAATCGTATCATTGAAAGTAGATTTTACCAGCTTGTGATTAACTTATCTCTAAAAAGGTTGAATCTCCGCAAATGAGCGCCTCCAATTCCGGAATCCCGTCCAATTTTGTGAAACATTTATTCATTTTTATAACAAGCTACTTCTCGGGCATACTGAGCAAAAATATCATCAAAAATACAAATGGATCGACAAAAAAAATAATAGTGTGTAACGGGTGTAGCTTCTATAAAATCGTTTGTGCAAGCCGGGTATTATTGGTGTTGTATTAATGTAAATTCTATTTGTTAAAAATTTTGTCGATTTGTAAATTGAATGATTGTAAGTTTCTAATAAACATCTCCATAAAAGTTGAGCGATGTTTTTCTTTTTTCCTACCGACTTATCAATCAAACTGCTGTTGGTCGTAATGACTTTTATTAGTGAGGGTTTATTTATTCTTGGGGTATAACATCGTGAAAAAAATTCTCACAATAAATGAAACTCGCTCAAAAATAAATTACGAGTCATGTCAATATATACTCATGAGATGCTCATATAAGAGACATAACATATAAAGACATATAAATAACATATTAAACATTAAAGGAAGACAAAATAGTTATCAAAAAACGAAACGTGTTTCGTTCATTCAATTAATCTTCAATATATATATTTTTTAATTATTTTCTTACAGACTTGGAAGAAAATTTTATTTTTATTCAATAATTTAGTTAATTACTCGTTCTAAAATAGATTTTTGAAGCTCTGCAAAGTAAGTCAACGACATGGAGATGTACCAGTTTGAGGGTCGTATGTTTATTATAAAGGTGTGATGCAATTAATAATAGACGAATTTGTTTGTTTTCTCTCTAGGGAGCGGCGTGACGTCGGGCGCAAGAGCGTCCTCCCCAACACAACAACATGACAAAAAAGTTTGAATTCAACTGGCAGATTACAGTTCCGGAACCACTCTTACAGGTAATTCACCATATTTAAATAAATTACAATAATATCGTCAAATATATAGAGAAAACGATACTTTCAGATCAAATTAGTATAAAACTGCAATTTCTTACATATTATATATTATCTACGACAGCTTCAGTATACACAGTAGTACATTTTTAGCCATAATTGATAATTTTACGGTATATTGCATATTGTTACATATTATAGGTGTATCAACCATTTGAGTGCCATGCTTTTTTATGCTTTATCAAAATTGCCAACATTTTAAAACTAAAAAGTGGGATATAGAAAAAAATATTTATTCTTCACATACATGTTTGCGATCGCATTTCTGGCAAATTTGGCACGTGCACAAAGAGCGCAATCGCTGTTCTTGGCACTAATGGTTAAGTAACAATCGATTGCTTATTTAAGTATTGCATATAGTTGCATAGGAGTGATAAAAAAATTCACTCCTTTCCCAGAACACCGAGAACTTTGAGATTAAGCGATCTATGTGTTAACATATTGACAGCCCACCGCTTCAATATACGTCATTGTTTGTAAAATACATTAGTCACGGGCGCAAACATTTTTAGTCAATTAATCATAATGATTGTGCTAAATAATTAATTTGATTAGAGATTAATAGTAAGGGGGGGATGGAAAATAAACTTTTTTTCTCCAAAAGAAGTTGCAAATTTTTGCATTGATAGAAATTTTCTGTAGAAGAAACTACATCTGGATATGCGATATAATCATTGTGGTTATTTCTACAAGACAAAAACATTCTTGGAACAAAACAAACTCTTTCAGTGGACATAATCTAAAAATCCCAGAGAATATGTTTTGAATCAGCGGTGGGCTGCCAATACGACAACAAGGGGCTCGCTTAATCTTAAACCAATTCTCGGTGTTCTGGGAAGCAATTATTTTTTATCACTCCTATGCAACTATATGACATTCTTAAATAAGTAATCGATTGTTACTTAATACACTTAAAATATTAACCAATTGCAATTTACCGTAAACTTATCAATGTCAATGGTTATAAATGTACTATTGTGTACACTGAAGCTTTCGTAGATAATACATAAGTCAGAAATTGCAGTTATGTACATCAAATTATTGATCTGAGAAAATTGTTTTCTCTTAAATTAACAAGGGGCTCGCCAACCTTAGTAAAATTTAACAAGGGGCTCGCGTGAACCCCACCGAGTCCCCTCCAGCCCATCCCTGTTCTGAATCTTGATTACTGTCACCACAAGAGCAGTGTGTGTCTGGTTTTGGTTTAAAACTTATGAAAAATATGCAAATAATTTATTTATTCAATGACCGTGGATTTAAAATTGGTGGGTGTTTGTAAACACGTTAATTCATCACGTAAAAACAGTATTAATTTCCTCAAAGTAGTATATTTCAAATCAAACTGTTGCCAACATTTCAATTTGATCCCATAAGTTCATTTGAGCTAAGTGTTGTATTATTTTGGACTTGAATATCTAAACGGCACTTCAAACATTGCCAATGTCCGGATTATCAATTCCGCACTTCGGCGTTTGGCAAAGCGTAGTTTTGTTAAGACATTTATTGCAGTTATCTATTGCTTAACATATCGAACGTATAAACTGCTTTACGAATGAAATACAACATTGCATTCATCGACCTATTATATTAAGAAGAATTCCGTAGCTTATATTATATTTGTGCTATGAGATCATTCTAGTGCATCTAATCCTGGGCCCTTTTTGTTATCCCGGGATCCCGGTATTGAACATTCAACGTGTAGAAATTCGGGATTGAGTAATTTTTGCCCGACGATTTAGAAATCCTGGAAATTTACGGATTTCCTAAAATAAAAAGACGCAAGTCCGTATTTTTTGCTGTCGTTTTCTTAAATTTATTCAATTTCGAAATCCCGGGATTCAGAATATTGGGATTTCGGGATCAGAAAATTGAACGGGATCCCGTGAAACTTCTCTTGAGATAAATCTATTAGTAGGATATATGCGGTCAAATTTGTAGGAGCTTTTATTCAAAAGAAGTATTCTTTATTTGTAAGAGGTATTAAATATTCCAATTACATCCAAATTAGTGTCACTTATTCATTTTCGTATCTTCATCTGCAAATTCCTTTCATATTACCAATTGTTTGTTACGCCCTTTATAGTTTTACTTGGCTTAGTATAAATTACCCTTTATTTGTGTACAATATTATTATCAGTTGAAAATGTATTCCTGACCTAGGGGTTCGATCCTCAGTACGGTAGTGTCCATAAATTCATTTCCCAATTGATTTATTTAATGGATATGTGTTCAAATATTTATATGAACGATTACATTTCTTCACAGTAGTAATAGGCTTATATCCACTTGATCCTAAAATTTTGCAACATGGAGGTATAGCGAGAACGATTAGAAAACTACTAGCTTTTAAATATCCCCACCCTTATATTTTTTTCTTTCTCAAGAATTAAATTGAGTGACATGATACTTGGAAAAAGACTTCTTCTAGTATTCTTCATTAGGAATCCAAATGCTGCACATCGAGTACGGAAATCGCTGTAAAACTCTTTCTATAAATGTATTTTCATCGTCGATATTCTAACAATGTGGATTACGTACAAATCCGTACAACACAATTCCGAGTTGGCTCGCTTTTCGGTTTTAATGTTAGACTGGCACTTTGAATAAGTGCTTTATTATTGCGATTATTTTAGTAATAGTTGTGTTTACATCACGAAATTCCCTCACGAGATGCGGAGCTATCAAAACCTATCATATTGTATTTACATTGAATATATGCGAGTCATCCTATCGTAAATGCTCTACAATCTGAAATCTATTTTTAGTATTTGGAATTTTGTTGGATAATTATATGCACGTAATTGCGTATGATCGATATCCATGTTGATCGCCGTGACCGCGTCATTGCGCGTATATGAGTATAATTATCATATGCACCTAAGTCCACTAACATTTTTTTTGTTGAGATTTTCACGACAATCAATTCTTTTTTATCAAAAAATAAATTACTCATTTGTAGTAATTCACGCTTTATGTAATAAGATAAGGTCTAGTTTGTAAAAATAAGTATAATATTTTTTTTAACATAATGACTTTTTATGCCATAATGCATTTTTTTAAGTAATTCTAGTTCATCCGTGCACTTGAACGCCTGAAGATACCGAAAGGCAAAACCCGGGTCGTTAGTGAAAAAAAATGTGTGAATGTACATAATTTGAACGATTCAAATTTAATAATTAAATTCCACCAAGCTCCTTCAGTCGAAATCTTAAATTATAATGCCTTTCCACAATGTATTGACAGTGAACACCCTTAAAAAAATCATTTTTAAACGATGAAATATTTTGAGTTCAGAATAATCAAACCAAAATCCATCTTTCTGTTTGTAAAATTAGGTTGTACATTGAAGTTTTTTTCATAAGTGCCAAAGTCCAAGCCATAGTCAAAATCATACCTGCTTAAGTCCGATTAAGCCAATCACAATGAAGCAACAGCCTGGACACGCTGTAATTATTTGTTTGGCAGCGTGATTTGAATAACGGCGTCTCGTCTTTATAGTGTGATTTGTATGTTAACAGCTTAACGACCGCACGTTTTTTTATAAAATGTCACCTGGTGTCCGGGCAATTTCGCGAAAAATTCGCAAAATTGTAATTTTACTAAATTCACTATAATTTGTAAAAAAAATTAAATGTCTTTACCAAATTTAATTTTCTTAGCTTCCAGGAGTCCGCCGGGCAGAAACTTTTGTTTTTCAAAGACTCAAATACGCGTCCGCGGTCGTTAAACTGTTAAAATGGAAGATAAAATAAGAATTGTTTTAAAAGCAGGAAAAAATCAAAGGAGATTGAAAAAACCGATCAATGTTTACATGTGTTCTAACAAAACTACCTAAGTCCATATAAAAAACCTGTTTTATTTTGTAACTATTAAAAATATAACCTAAAATGTGTTGTTTTATTGTTAAATTAATTATTTAAAATCATATTTTTTACTAGCTCAAGAAAAATCGTTATAATCTAAAAACGCTTGATATCCAAAATGTTGTTAAAATTTATCTGTGACTTAGGTGCGTATGATATTTATCGGCTCATAGCCTTTTTTATTCTACAATATACTATGTATGTCCAGAAGTATTTAATGATTCATATCAATTTCATGAATTCCACCACTTTAATAAACGCAACCGGTGCTGACCTTGAGTACATTTAGTTGAATGACGTTCACCATAATATTATCAGTCATATAATGCCTTGTAACGTCTTATTTAAATATAAACAGCATCAAACTTCCTTTCTGTTCGCATATAAAATGTTAATTTTACGTACAATGTGTGAACAAACTCATTGCCCGGTGGCATAAAAATTTGCATAATTACTTTATAAGCACCGTGTAGACAGATTCAATCAGCTGGTAATTAGTGCCGGCCCAATTTTATAAATTGCATAAATTAACTCGTAAACTTTATCGGGCCATTTTTAATTAACCCGATCACTGCGGGCGCCTATTATAATACAGGGGCGTACTCGTTGATTACAATATTTGTTTTTAAACACGCCACACACAGTTTACATTATAACTAATATGTACTTGATTAATAAATATATTCGCCCTAGAGTTCTGAAATTTACGGACTCTGATTTTTTACTTTAGTAGACTTATAGTAGAGGGTTTAACAGACAGTTTGTATATTACAAAAGGTAGGAAAAGGAGAGTGGGGTTAGAAAAATACCACTATTTTTTAGCAAATAGCTTTTTTTTTCTTCGTGGGTGGGTGGGGAGGTATGAAGAAAAGCACATCCGACTTGGATACGTCCAAAGTGTGTGCTATTTACTAGATACTGGCTATTTCCTTACCCCATCCTTATTCTTTGCCAGTGGTCGGCAAACTCACTATTCAACTGAGCCAAATATCAACTATACAACGACTTAAAGTTCTTTAAGAAACATTTTTTAAAAAATACAACTTAATAGGTAGGTAATTGTTATTAACTTGATGAGGGCACTCCTAAGTTGGCTTTTGCGTCTTTTCATGACCACTTACGTGACGGAGCGCTGTCTTGTACGTTCCCTAGCCCTCATTATCTGACGTAAACATTTATTCTCGAAGCTCAGAATACTATTTTTTAGAGTCTTCGTCAGGTGCCATGATTCACTATCGTAAAGCAGCACTGTTAGAATGCAAGCGTTGAAAAAATGGTATTTGTTTTTAATCGTGTACATCTGTGTGTCTATGACAGTTATTGTAACAATCTGCTGCATACTGTCATAAATTGTAGATGGGCAGTGTCCTTAAAATATTTATTATTATAATCTGTGAATGAGACATCTTTTTGCCAAATTTTAAAATAATATTTTGGACCTCCAGTGTCTTCAATTTCATTTCATGCCACCAGCGATTCACAGTGAATAATAAATTCAAAACAAAAAAACACCATTTTGTACTAATTCCACTTTTTTAACATGATCAGGAGGGAAATCGGCCCTGATCATATAAAATAAAAGTGAAACAGAGTGTTTTTTTTAATTTAATGCCTTTCCACCAAGTATTGACAGTGAACATGGTAATAATTAATACTTAAATTCTTACAGTATACTATGACCTATATCTTAGGCATAAAAATACGTCGATCACGTCGCGAGCATGTTTCCATCACGCTCAGTAAATTTTCCAATTTATCATGATGGTTCAACGATGTGCAATGAGAATGAAAAATTGTCGCAGCCGCGAGTAACGGCCCACGATCGTACTTATTCCGCCCCTGGTTAAATGGGTGAGCTTTGGATTGTTCGTTTAACGTCAAATTACCAGCCGCTTGCACAAAATTACTATATCAGAATTTGTTTCAGGACTGTCAGGAGTATACTATGCACTTTTTTAGAAAAAGGATTTATTTAATGTATCTTTTTTTTTCAACTATCAAATTTAATGTTATATTACAAATTACTTTCACAGAGTTACCCTCTAATCCAGAGGTGGGGAATCTTTTCATTTCTAAAGGCCACATGTATTCATCTGATTCGTCACAATGCTGCAGTAAATAAAACGTTGACCCCCCCCCCTTCTTTTTTTCGACTGTCGAACATACATATAATAGGTTAATTACCCTCTTTTTCCAAACGCTTTCGTATAATTTTTTGATCAAAGTGAATATTTTAATCAAGTCAAAAGGCCGTATCAGAGTTCCCCTTCACTGGTCTAACTCATATACTAATAATAATTCATCATAACAATCACATTAACTGATTAAATTCTCATATGTAGATAGAAAAAGTAATAAATTGTGCACTTGAATACATCCGTGCACTTGAATGCCTGAAGATGCCGAAAGGCGAAACCCGGGTCGTTAGTGACAAAATCTGTGAGAATGTACATAGTTTGAACGATTCAAATTTAATACATTTCATATGGATATAAAAAGTGGTACACAATTATCACTTATATATATATATATATTATTCCCACCCGAAATTCTCGATTTATTCCGGGGATAAAACCTGGATATGTTCTGCCTCACATCACTAACTGGTACTCGAACCCGTGAACTCAGTCACGGAAGTCAACGATTGACCGCTGCGTCACGGAGTCAACATTACTGTTCGGTTTTTTTTAAAACATAACAGGTTTTCCTCAGCTTGTTAAAATTTTCAATTGAAAATCCAAAAGTCACATTTTCTTATCGATGTTTTACGCAAATTCTAGCAGTGGAACATTCTACGCAAAAACGTTAATACAATATTACGATTTAATTAAGTCGCCATAACCCGAGTGTCGGAAGTTGGCTTGCCTGTGGAAATTTTGGCGGCAATTCGAAAACCCAAAGGCCGCCGGTTGCCCCGCGGGATTGTAATGCAGCTCCCCCCACAGCCCCTGGCTGGTATCCCGCGCAGTTTTCCCGCCCTCCGCGTATAATGGAGTTTGGTTTATTTGGGTCACGGCCCCTTTCTTCTTCCAGGACCGACGGCTTTACATCGTTTGAATTTGGAACAGCGGATATATCGAGGGGCTTGTTTCACAATATTTTTTAACATTTTAACATAACCTATAAAATATAAATTTCAGCTCCTAAGATGTATTATTTTGTACGATCTTAGGAGAAATAACCATCAATTTTCTCACTTACATAGTTATTTTTAGGTTGTTCACTTGTCAATACTTGGTGGAAATTCATTATATAAAAAAAAATACTCATTTATATTAACCCCACTTTGATTTAATAAGATCAGAACCGGTTTCAAATGTTCATCATGAGCAAAACCGGTCATGATCTTACTAAATAAAAGTGGAATTAGTACAAATGAATATTCTATTTTTCGAATACATACATATTGTTTATGACACTCTGTCTTAATAAATTGTATGAGAGTGATAAAAATCCACTCTTATATTACACACACACACACCACATTGTTAACGTGTTGGCATCCCACCGCTGGTTGCGCGACTGAGAAAGGAGTTTAAGTACAACAACAACTTAATTCGAAATAAACTATATAATAAATAAGGATGCTGAACATTCCAAGCGGGCATGGTTAAATTTTGGGTCAAAGGCAAATTATGAAATATACACAAACTAGAAGTACACCTTGGCTGATAAACTGGTTCTTAATTGACTTATACAAAACTAATTTAATGAATTTGTTAAAAAAAAAAAATCATGATCACAATTTTCGCAGGCCTTTATTTTTCAAAATCCAAAGCCTTATTAAGATAAATTTGAATTGTTTGAATTTTGTACTTTTCCATGAGTTTTGTCGCTAACGACCCGGGTTTCGCCTTTCGGCATCTTCAGGCATTCCAAGTGCACGGATGTACTTGAACTGACGCGTAGTAAACAGTTTGTATCGTTTATAAACAAAAATATAAGTAGATCACTAAGTTAAAAGGCTATTAAAATGTAAATTAGCGAAAAATGAATGTATACAATTTTCAATGGATTAAGTGGGTTTGTTATAATTATGGGGATTTTTCGAAAATATTAATGACCAGATAATAACATAGGAATGTTTAAATGTTATTATCTAGTGTTATTATCTGTTATTATCTGGTCATTAATATTTTCGAAAAATCCCCATAATTATAACAAACCCACTTAATCCATTGAAAATTGTATACATTCAATTTTCGCTAATTTACATTTTAATAGCCTTATAACTTAGTGATCTACTTATATTTTTGTTTATAAACGATACAAACTGTTTACTACGCGTCAGTTCAAGTACATCCGTGCACTTGGAATGCCTGAAGATGCCGAAAGGCGAAACCCGGGTCGTTAGCGACAAAACTCATGGAAAAGTACAAAATTCAAACAATTCAAAATTGATATTGAAATTCCTACAAGTACCCTCAGTCGAAATACTTAATTAAACCTTATTAATATACTTTCTTATTCAGCATTTTCAGCTTACATCCTTTTACTATAATGTGTATCAAGCTGTATTCATTGGGATTATCGAAAAAAAGCTGTTTTGGAAAAAGTGTGGGTTACGTACTTTTTCCTTTCCACAGTCGATATATATAGAGAATTAATTTGAGTCTTTTTTGTAAAAATTTTATCCATTTTTCGTCAGAAATTTTTACAAAAATTCATTATGTCACCGGCAAATGAAAATTCCACTTAAAATCTATCCTTGTATACGCGATGAAATTCAAAATAATGGTCGGCCTTTGCGTGTTTTATTGGTGTTGAAATTTTAATTAATGGTCGACTGACAAAGTTTTCCCATGCGGTTTGGTTCACTGAAAGTATACTAAAAAGCTTCAGGACCGTTTCTCTCGCGGTTTGTCGAACATTCCAATACAAATACGCATGTATCTGAAAAACTAAATTCATTTCTACAATATATTACAAAAATTATAAAAATATTTAACTATGTTCAAACAAACTATACCCGATTGCAATTTGGAGTATTTCGTCACTCTTTTCTCAGAAGTTGGTAAGTAACAGATTGATAGTTCTGAGTAAACAGTAAATAAAAAGTATTTTAGGATAAAACTTCTAGCATTGATACTTTATATTGCATAGATAATTATAATATCAAATATAGATGCATTTATGTCAAAGAGCATTGCAACGCTTGCCGGGAACCGGCTAGTAGGTATATATTAAATGATAAATCATCTTTTTAATATTCATTTTTTTACTACTTTTTCCACAAAAAAATTATTAGATCAGGACCGGTTTCGCTCATGGTGAGCATTGTCAACCGATAAGAAAAACAATTAAACACTGATATTTATACAAAAGTTAAGTAAGAAAAACAAGGTAAGACAAACAATTGGTATTACAACTAAGCAAATGAATTGAAGCAAAATACAAGAAAAATAAACTATAAATTAAAAGTTGAAGACCGCTTAACAATGCAAACTATTATGTACAACAAAAATCAATTAAGTATGAACTAGCTGTAAGCCCGTTGCCCAGCAACGGGAGATTTTTGTTGCATTGTGTTTAATTTTATTTAGTTTAATTTAATTTTATTTAATTTTATTTTATTTTATTTTATTTTAATTTAATTTATTTTATTTTATTTTGTTCAAAAAAGTGGAGACTGGAAGGTGTGAAATGTGGTCGGACAGACATTATCGGCTATTAATATATAGATTATCATTAACAAAGTAAAAAATTAGTGTATATAATAAATAAATCTTAATTTCTGTCTACAAAATTAATTCAATTCATTTGCTTAGTTGTAATACTAATTGTTTGTCATACCTTGTTTTTCTTACTTAACTTTTGTATAAATATCAGTGTTTAATTGTATTTCTTATCAGTTGACAATGCTCACCATGAGCGAAACCGGTCCTGATCCAATCAATTTTATGTGGGAAAAGTACTAAAAATGTTTTATTATATTTTATTATAATGCCATTCCACCAAGTATTGACAGTGAACACCTTAAAAGTGATTATTTTTTTTATTATTTATTATACGACACTGTCTTAAACTTGTATCTATACGAAACCGTTGATTAATAATACATTCAAATATAAAATAAACTTGCCGCAATTTACTGAAAATAGAATTTATTATGTTTAAGACGTCGCCATTCTGTTTCCCGCCTATTTGTAAAGAATCTATGATTAATTGTTTTCCTCTCCAGCGAAATTCGTCCTTCGGCTTTGCTACGGATAAGATTTTCTCTTCTCACAATATAAATATCATCCCAAGGACATTTCCTCGAAATCAACATCCTTATAGAAACGAGACGACAGTTATTGTTTTATGTTGATATCTAGAATTACTTTATTTTGATAGCAATTAATATAAAAGATTATTTAATATAGGTCCAAGATGATATTGATATGTTGCATTGTCTTCATAATAAACTATCTTGGATGCTTGCCTTATTCGATTGTGATGTCGAAATGTTTACCTTGACTTTAACTCATTTGTCTTTTAATGCGATAGCATATTAGTAGCAGTGGCGTAGCTATAAATTTAGGGCCTTCATGCAAAAGTCACGCAAGCCTACACCCCCACGCAATTTGTTATATATTGAGCACTCTCAGCTCTTTTTGCACGTTAGACGCGTCCTACAAAAAGCCGTGTAAAAAAAGTGATAAAATAAATCGAATAGTTTGGGACTGGATCCCTGCGCTGTTCACTTTCAATACTTATGCCCATTATATAAAGAACAATACAATATTCTTCTGTATTTAATTTTCACTTTAAAATATTAAGATCGGGACCGGTTTCGCTGATGGCAAGCATTTTCAAATAATAATAAATAAAATTTATCAGTGCCATTAATACAAAAACAAATTGAAATGAAAAGGTGTAATAAACAATTGACATTGAAAATAATTCACAAATTACCCGCTGTGGTTAGTTGTTCAGAGCTTGCTCTACCGATCAGGTGGGTCTGGGTTCGATTCCCGATAAGGTCAATGTCAATTCGGATTTTTTTCAATTTAAATTTGAGATCTAAGACATGGGTGATTGTGACGTCGAGTATACCTCGTATGATCTTTCAACTTCAAAATATTTGACACATTGGCATTAGCTGTACTGTCAAACATTTTTTTTTTTAAATTAAAAAATAATAATAAAAAGAAATTATCAATAAGTGACTCTAAAATCATACAAATTAAAATGTTGAGCACATCTAACATGTAATTAAAAAATCATCAAATATATAATTGATAGTAAATATGCACCAAACAAACGTCGTAAAAAAAATTGCTTCAAATAAAAAATGCACATAGTCAATACTATTTTTAATTTTATTTCCGTAAGCAAATACATATCGACTGTGGAAAGGAAAAAGGACGTAACCCACACATATCAAATTTTACAGGAGGCGCTAAAAACGTGTTTTGATGATTTTGTGACATATGCAAATTATGAATTATACACAACCTTGAAGTGCACGGATACTTCTAAAATGGTGTTTAATTGACATAATCTAATATTAATTAAAGAAATTGTCTTGGAAAAACCAGAGTTTTCAGTGTTTTTTCTTGGTTTTAATTTTTTAAAAGTTCATCTTTTTCAAACTTAAAAGCTAAATTTAGATACTAATTCGGCATTTTCAGCTTCCATCCTTTTGATAGAATGTGTGTCAAGTTTGTATACATTGTGATTATCGAAAAAAAGCTGTTTTGGAAAATTGAGGGTTACGTCCTTTTTCCTTTCCACAGTCGATATGTCCCTATATTATGAAACGCGTATAAATTCGGAAAAAAATATCATTAAAATTAGTACAAACCTTGAGCTTGATGTGAGTTGCAAAGAGTTTTAAGTAGAGGTACTAATTTGGAAAATTTAATTGAACATCTCCACGGTTTGTGATATCCAGACGATTCCTTTTTTTAATAACAAATCATTTTCAGCTCTAAAACCGCATTCAACTGAATATGATAGGAATGACAACGAGTTAAATTTGTAGTTTTGTTTGTAAAAAATGATTTGCGCATTGTCCCACATTGAGAAACACCGGCTTAAATATATATTTCCACACACGCTTTTAGATACAGACTTAGAGAAATCCCAGGAATAAGAAAATACTGTATCGCCGTCAAAATCCCGTTATAAATTGACTGTATCCAATGATTGTACGTGTTTTGGCATATTAATCAAAATTTGATAAATAACTTGTTATTCTTTAAATTGTAGGGCGCGATCTTTGACAGATGGACCGAAGAAAAGGACAACACTGACTTTGAACCCAGCTGTCTGTTCAAAGTCGACGAGTATGGGTTCTTCATATACTGGAAGAGCGATGGAAAGGTAAATAAACATTTATTTCTTTTAATTATTCTCAGTCGCTCCTTTGACTCAAACTGGTATAAACAAATTTCAGTCAGAGGCACAATAAGCTTTAGTTATTTATATCATATATTCATTCACCATTACACCATCATGATGATACCTGTAACAAAACCAGTACTGTAGTTGATAGTATACGACCATACTATATTATTCTGCATTCATTGAAATAGCCTGTAATCTCCGGTGAAATCAAAATTCAAACATCATCGTTTAGTGTATTGTCAGCATCGGTTATCACCATTGCTGAGTTCTTTTTATTGCAGTAATCTTAATGTTCCTCTGACAGTTTTTTTAATTTTCTTTTTGCAATGTATGTACAATAGGGCGTAAATATAAGGTATACAGTGTCGGATTACCCTACAGGCAAATGAAGCGCTCGCTTGGGGCCTCCGAATCTAACGGTCCTCAAAAATTGTTAATATTATGTCACTCAGTGTATCTCAACCTTTTTGGGCCCGTGGCTCCTTTTGAATGTCTTATTTTTGCGTGGCCTCCATACCTGTTTTGTACTATTCGAAACCTAAAACGAAAAGATGTGAGACATGTTTTTTTTAGCTATTCACATGCATTCCAATTTGTAAAACACAAGAATTTACGGATTTCGGAAAATTTGCCCGTGACGCCCCAAAACTGTACTGTGACTCCCCTAAAAAAACTTGAGAAACCCTGAAAAACCCATACACTTTTTATTCAGATTTTTTGACATTTTTATTATTTTACATGGTTTTTTTTTTGACGTTCTTATGTTATCCGAAAAACAGGGCCTCCAAATTGTATTGCGCCTGGGGCCTGTCGCGTGCTTACTCCACCACTGAGGGTATACGATATCGCACAACGAGTGGGTAACCATCAATTGTTTACGAAGTCTACGACCACAATAATGCCTGTAATGGCTTAGAAATGTTAAGTGAATAACACCTACATTAAAATGCTGTCACGATAGAATTTATCCAGATAATATGTAGTAGAATCGTTTTCATGTCAGTAAAAATCCTGGAAATGCCATAAAGTAAGATGGAATGTGTTCACGGAATATCTTCACGCTCTTGCAGGGTGTTGTTTTCACCCCGACCCGATAGCCAACCTTGCTCTTTCACCTCTTCATACCCGTTCGAACTTGAAAAGCGGTCGCCAGGCAACGCATCTCGTGCAGCCTCATTTTTAGTGACGTCATCAAAGTCTAATGACGTGCATCGCTGGACGCACAGTCGCGCGAGCACTACTCTTTATGTCGATTTACTGTATTGACTTATCATATAAATAAATTAACTGATAAAACACGCTTAATTTCCATAATTATAAGTTTTGTCTTGCCGACTTTCTAATCGAATCCTGTCGATTTTATTTGTCTTATAAGTGCATAATCCAACCCGCTACACAACATGAGTGTTCAACGTTTTTGATATTGTGTCCTCACTCTTTGGAGTTTGAATCTTAGAATGAATACTGTTTAAGCAAGGGATGTAGAGTCGTGTAAAAAAAAGATGAATCCGACTCCAGCTTTAAAATATTTAACGACTCCGACTCCAAGGATTTTTTTCATTTGAATTTATATATATGTATTCCATCAGATCATCTGTAGTCAGCCAAGCATGTCATCTCAACACTTTGTACTGTATTTTGTTTGAATACACTTCATTGAAAATATTTTTCAAAAAAAATTCGAGCCGCTCATTTTTCACGACTCCGACTCCACAGGTTTAAAAAATGATTTGTGTTTCCTACAAGCGTGTACTATAGAGAACGACTAACTAACTAAACTCATTTCAAATATCTATCCTCATAAATAATACTAAAGCTCTATAAAGGCTTTAAAAAACTTTTTGGGTGTACATATAGGAGTAAAATAATATGTTATTTATTAGGTGGCCAGAAAAAGATCACCAATAATGTAATGACACGAATAGAATTGTTTTACTTATTATATTATTAATGGGCCCATTACAGGTAAAGTGAATCAAGTAGTATTTTAGAAAAAAATAAGTTAGATGCATTATAATATTCTACACGTCTTATAGTATCGTAAAAGTTAAGAAACCTCAGTAACACATTGCAATAGTGTTATCTCCGTAAAATAAAAATATGCAATCCACCAAAATACCAACCTCTGCAGGGCTCATTTAATATCAGCCGTCATTTTTTTAGATGGCATTCTTAAAACTTCTTGTAAATGTTCATTGGTGAATTAATCGTCGTTCAAAGCGTTAATAATTTCACCATATTCTTCTAAACTATATTCTGATATCTTCACACAGTTTAAATGTTAAAAGGCAGATTTGTTTTTAGGGATACGATTATTACTAGTTCCCAGTAAACTTCTGTTAATATGTTCTCATGAAGATGCAGTCTTCTGTTGAAAAATGACGGTCAAATTACCATTTTTTTCTCTATAATCGCATAGTGTCTCGGCTTGATAGCTAGGTGAATCTTTTTCTACAAACGTCACACTATTTATTTACATTTTTACTTGCAATGTGAATTGAGTCCTCTTATTTTTCATTGCGAAAATAGAAACCGACGCATACAGATTGTCTACCTTAGATGGTCGCTATCTACAGACAAAATGCAGAAAAACATCTCTTACGTCTTGCATATCTTGTCTACGAACATCGTTATGTAAATTAAAAAAAAAAACTGTGTTCCAAACAAAAGAATTGCATTGTTTTTAAAGAATCATTAAAACAAAAGCATGTCCACCGCAGCGTTTGTCAGTGTCAGAATATTATGATTTAGAAACGAACTTTACATAAATAAACACCTCTTTACTCGGTTTCGGTATAACGTTTTGGCTAGCAGAGTAATTTTAAGATTTAACACGGCCTTAAAATAATATGCAAGTCATTATTATAGTATTATTGTTTGGGAATTTAATATAACATAACTTTATTTAATAAAGGCATAAATCGATTTGGCTTAAGAAGTCGACCATATAAATTATGATTTACAACCAATAAAATAAACAATTAAATGTTTTCGTAAGATCAAAAGCTTGTTTACTTTTCATAAATTATAATAGCTATTACATTTCTTAGGGCTTATAAATATTTATCAATAAATTTCCTTATATTTTATTTTTTAATACAATATTTAAAAAATTGTATTCGTTCGGTTTTTTTTTGGAAACAACCCAACATTTTAAATGCAAGTGATTATATTGATTTAGAACAGTGTTTAACAAAGTGTGGTACGCGTCCCCCCTGGGGTACGTGAATAGTTTGGTGGGGGTACGCGCTGCACCGGGCTTTGGCTGCGCCTGGTGCAACAAGGAGCTTATATATTTGAATTGTTATTATTAAAGTATATGTATTTTTTTAAACGAGGGAGAGTACCTACGGTGTTACAAAAATTATAGAAGGGGTACACATATGTCAAAATTTTGGGAGACACTGAGTTAGAACATTTAATTAGGACAGGAGTAGTGGTTAGCTAATCTCTCTCGCTGCGTCCCATTATTTTAGAATTAGAAGGGTGTTAGGGATTTTTTTAGATATCACAAACACCCATGCCTTCGAACAGAAATTGATTGAAAACATCTGTTCGTACTAATACTCCAAACCATGAGATCCGTCACGGAGTTTCGGACCCGACAATTGTATATGCATATAATAAGTTATTAAAGAATTTTACTTTTTACTTTTTGTTTTAAATTTTAAATTTTGATTATGTCTAGTAAAGCATCAAACCGTTGGTCTTAAACTAGATTAATTGAGCCATTATAGATTTCGGCATATACTAATATAATGGCAGTTTTTTATGGATTACACATATGTATTTGTTGTATAATTTTTAGTTTCGTTGAAATAATTCGTCAACTTAGTTATATAACTAACATACTTGTTAATCGAAACCGGTTCCGTTCTCAGTCAATTAAATGTATGGAATTTACAAATAATTACTTGTAATTAATTGTTTTATAACCTGTTTTGTTGTATTTGTATATTAAATGATACTCAGGCATTTAATCGAATAAATCGACAAATATCTACTTAGTTCCACGCCGCTTAAGCCAAAGATATTACATTATGGGCCGACGTATTTGTTTTCTTATAAAGAAGGCATGTCCAATACGCGGCCCTCCGATAGTTCTCGTAACAACATTTATTAAAATGTTAATCAATTATTATTTCTCATTTTTATTTTTTTAAATTTTCTCTTACACACAATTTAGTCTAAATTTTCCATTTCAATTATTCAAAATATAGCAGTGATAATCGTGCTATAAAAAATGTATTTTTTTATAATGAAATACTTTTTAATAATTGTGTTTTTTTTAATTTGAATAAACGTATTTGTTTAAAAAAATAATAATATGGAAAACATAGAGCAATTCACTCAATTTAAATCACCTTATACAATTGAGGATCTCATTTTAAAGGCCTACTTAAAGACCATTTTTGATTTTTTTCAAATTTTAATGCCAACTTGTTCTCTATTTCAATATCTACACAATCAATAAATTTTCAATTTCAAAACGTCTCAAAATACAGAGTAATCGCATTTTAAAAAACGTGTTTAGTCTCAAAACCAGTAGCGGCCGGTCAATGTGACATTTGATCAATGTACCCCTTTTATATGCAGGGGCGGCTATATTTCATGAAATAATATTAAAAAATAACAATAATACAATTCCTTCATTTTAAATTAAATAAAATACTTTTTTCTAAAATATTTATTATAGACAATAAATACGTAAAGAATTTAAAATGAGTGCATGGTATAAATGTTATATTTGAAAATTATTTCATGAAATATAATTGCCCCTGCATATACAAGGGGTGCATTGATCAAATGCCACATTAACCAGCCGCCACTGCTCAAAACCTACTCATATTCAAAAAGCCCACGGCAGTTTTTTTCACTTTGCAGTTTGCTTTTTAGAGTTAGGTTACGTCCCAGTTATAATGCAATAATTCTTTCAACCAGCCCCATCCTCTTACGGACTCTTACAGTCTGGACTTATCTAGTAACGCAGCAGTATTAAAAATGCTTTTTAAAATATTGCCAGCTCTGTTTTAGCGTTAATTAGTAAAAACCAACCCAAAAATTAGTTTATATGTACCTAACAAGAGGAGAAAAAAATGAAATTTTCGGTGAATCAAATTCAAATATTATTCCAATCAACTTTGTAACAATGTACAATGACATATTTAAAAGACCGGCATTAGCTGTATCACACTGTAAAAACTTTTTTTTAAACAAATTAATTAATTGAAAGTGTTTCTGAAAGTATTATTGAGTACTTATATGGTCATAATTCTGTTTGCTCTTTGTATGGCAAAAGGTTATACAATGCATTTTAATTCAGATTCGTATTCACCGATGGTCTATCGATATCGAATGAAATGTATAAAATCTAATACATTTTTGTGATTTTTATTTATCAAAACATAAAATTAAAAGGCTTTGATTGTCTTGCGCACAACGCACATATACAAAGTTCTGCCCTGGAATATAGAATAATGCAGCCGGTATCGCCCAATGAATAAAATAGTTTCCATTGTTTGCACAATACGCACGCGACTCCCGCAGGTTGCGAAATTTTTCTCTAAATTGTGCACTCAAATTACTATGCCATATTGATCAACAGTAATATTTTCTAAGTATTCATCTCTACGCTGTTGGCTTGAAATAATATCAATGCCATTTTGAACGGGTGCTTCAAAATGTAGCTGATATGAATGATTTGAAGAGTCGTAAAGAAAAAAACAAATACATACATTCACTTTACAATGTTAGTAGTAAACGACGATTGTTTGTTTCATGCTTAAATTAATATTTTTATCGGTATTTAAAAAAAAAAATGCCAGTCAATCGTTATTTGGAATAAACATAAGCAGAATGAACTGAACTGAAAGAATGAATTGAACATATATCGACTGTGTAAAGGAAAAAGGACGTAACTCACAGTTTTTTCAAAACAGGTTTTGTTTGATAATCACCATGTATTAAACTTGATACACATTCTATCAAAAGGATGCAAGCTGCAAATGCCGAATTAGTATCTAAATTTAGCATTTAAGTTTGAAAAGGATGACCTTGTAATACATTAAAACCAAGAAAAAATACTGAAATAAAGGTTTTTTATAGACAATTTTATTAATTAATATTAGATTATGTCAATTAAACACCATTTTAGAAATCTTCGTGCACCTCAAGGTTGTGTATAGTTCGTTATTTGCATATGGCCCAAAATTATCAAAACACGTTTTTTGCGCCTCCTGTAAAATTTTATATAAGTGGGTTGCGTCCTTTTTCATTTCCACAGTCGATATGTATTGAATTTAATAAGCTTAAACATTAAACCAAATAGTATCATTTAAATCAAATATTTTTTTTTTGCAAGGTAAAAAAAGAAAAATAATAAATAACTCTTAAAGATTTTTTAAATAAAATCAATATCTGGGGATCACGCTATCGTTAGGTTAATTTTTTTTAAATATTTCTTTAATCTCTTAATTCATTTATTATGTTAAATCATCACTATTTCTAACAAATAATTGTATATTATAAAAAAACAATGGACTACCAAATCTTTGCAACTTTATATGGCAAATTGAAGTTGCTGTTTTTATGTCTCAGCTCTTTTCCTTTTATTTAATAATAGTTCATCTACCCCTAGACTTAAACAACGAAGCCTTAAAAGCTCCTAATGCACTTTGTATGCACCTTAGAAATGATAATAAAGCCTTAAACGTGAGTAATGTGTAAGTAGAGTGACATTTTTACAACTTTTATAAAATTGCATAGAATATAAAAGCTCTCGTTAACTTTGTAATTTTATATGACATTTCTTGCTGTTAATATAAGAGCTTATTTCAAACATCTTTTTTCTCTATATTTATAGCTAATTGACTCTCTATAGTTGTAAAAGACCTTTTAAACATAATGAGTTTTTATTTTCAGTTTAATTAGTTATACCACTTGTCAACGAAATATCTTATAAAATGAACTGAAAATATTGTTTTTTTATACTGTGGACCACGTACATCAGACTGTCCGGATTCGAATTTGTCAAACTGAAGTTATCGTAAATTGTTTTTGTCAATGGTTGTTTTATAGATTTTTTTTTTTTTTTGGAAATTTCTGCATTGCTCTAGTCCAGTGGTTCTTAACGGGGGCGGTACCGCCCCCATGATGAGCGTTTATATGTCTGGCGGAGGCGTTTTTAACTATCCAGAATTTGGGGGGCGCTGCAGAAATGCGAGGGGGTGCTGCGAGTGGGTGATTTAGATGTCAGGGGGGCCCACTGAGGTGTTGCAATACTATATTATTATAATATGTGCTTTATTTGTAGTAGGAAATCCATTGCATGAAATATTAGTACATACATAGATAATTGAGTAATTTCATAATTTCCTTTTTGGGGGGGGCGTTAGATAATTTCGGATAATTTATTTCTGTTAAAGGGGGCGATTCTTTCAATACGGTTAAAAAACACTACTCTAGTCGCTTTGGAAGAGTGAATAGCTAATTACTTGTAGTTTCACAGCCCCATCATTGCGTCATCGTCCTTTCAAAATGAATGACATTTAGTTCTCGTAAAAAAATATTTTTCTGATACAAAGCTCACGAGCTTCAATCTCAGAACAGGCAGTTTCATTAATTGATTTTTCAATCAATTTATCGATGTCTATGATATCATAAATTTCTTCTCTTATGTAGCTTCCCACTAAATATCTTTCTATTCATACTCTCTTTAAAAAGTGTGCTTGAGCAGTTTAGTAACAATCAGTTCTCCTTGAGATAAACTCCATGAGAAGTAAATTTGTTCCCCATTCTCTTTTTAGACGTAGCTTCATTTAGAAATATTCATATTTTTTTTGATTTATCTTAATTTGAATTTAGATGCGATGGACTTAAAATAACAGGAATTTCTTGTTACTGGTACACGATACACGTATATTTATCATCGATTAGTATTTTTTTGTCAAAACAAACAATTTGCATGTGTCTATTGATTTATCGCTTACAATAAATACTTTTAATTTCTAACCAACCTTGACTTAATATCTTGTTAATATTCAAATATTCAAAAATTAGAAAAAAAAAACAATTGAAATAACATCGTGTATTTATTAATGGTTCCAGCCAATAATAAATTAATTAAACGCCCGAAGAGAAATTGATCATTTTTTTTATATTAGTGCAAAGAGGTATTGCTTCGAATATCGATATATTCCACGTGAACGTGAGTGAACTCAAAAAGTCACTTTTTTTATTCATTGCCCACTTCATTGTTATTTTTTTTTATTTTCAATTTCTTACTTCCTTTATTTTTCAAAGGCAATGAGCCCAAAAATGCTCGATTACTGTTACTTTATAGGTAACAGTTATCTTCAACTTTGACGTTTTACTTGTCAACTTCACATAATGTGGATATTAGGCTTTCCAATCCCGGGATTCCAATTTTATGATCCTGAAATCCCAGGATTGGTATCGTCGCGATCCCGGGATTGGATACCCTAATGCAGGCGTGGAAAACCTGGTCTTCTGGCCAATTCTGTAATTCTGTAAATTTATGTAAATTCGTAAATTCCCGACATATTCTGACTGTAAATTCCTGTTTACGGCCAAAGATTCCCTAGTCAATGTTTACTGTGGCCTTTAGAGAAGAAAATGTTCCCCACCCCTGCCTTAATGGATACCTTATGAATTTTTGAACCCTGCAACTGTTAATGCTTTTATTCTTAGTATCAAATATTATATTGTAAGTTATGGGACATATTGTATTAAAATGTTTGTGTTATTAAAATTAATTTATGTTACGCAGCACGTTAACTAAATGGAAAACGATCCATAGATTTTAAAACTCTTATAACACATTTCATGTTTGATCAAACATGACTTGACTTATATATAACTCAAAAATAATCAGTATACATCCTTTCAAACAAACTCAAAAGCGTTAACTAACATTTCCCTGAACGTGATCCGCAAAAAACAACAAAATACTCACCTGAGTATATTAGATAACATGTTTTCGAATGTGAAATACAATACAATTAATCATTGTTTACCTCAAATAAATCGACATTATCTACAAGTAACAACATTTGGAGGCGTTGTCGTAGCTCGTAGGCCGTAGCAGTAATCGTAGCATCTTAACAAGCAGAATGTCGTCGTAGACGTAGTGTACATGTTTAAAACAAAACAAAACAACAAGCGCGAGATTTATCTTCTTATATAGGGACACACAACCTTTTAGTATTCGTTTATTTAATAGTACAAAGTTTCAATATAGAAAAGCAAAACTCCATTTTTTTTTCTAGGAAAGTTCTTCATCAATCACTCAAATGAATTTTTGACCATAGTGATTTCTCGTATCCTCAAATACACTATAGCTTCGAATTATTATAAGAAATCGACCTGGATTACGAATGTCGATAAAGTTAATATAAAATATTTAGACACTTTTGTCTATGAAATCAAGGGCTGTTTATTTCAACAGTCGAATATATATTTTTTTTTAATTTGACATTACAGCTTACGCCAATGCGTCAAATATTTGAAAGTTTTTAAGTTGAAAGATCATACGAGATATACTCGATGAGAAATTTTTGTAAGTCACGTGAGATTAACTCAAGGAGAATTGACGTCACAAACACCCATGTCTTATATCTCAATTGAAAAATTGAAAAAATCCAATTTGACATTGACCTTACCGGGAATCGAACCCAGACCCACCTGATCGGTAGAGCAAGGTCTAAACAACTAGACCACAGCGGGTGATCAGATAAAAGCACACAATAATTAACAATTACAATAATACAATAATATTGACGATTAAATATACTCGCCCAGTATTGCAATCCCAATCAATGGGCCGGATATTTAGCTTTGTTTATTTTTTTTTCGTAAAACCGGTATTTCCTTAATGCTGCGGAACAACTTCTGTTAAGATGCTACTAATTGGAATCCATATGCTCCACATTGAAAGCGTGAACGAGAAAATTATTTTAACTATCCGCATGTATCAACTATCTAAATATCATGATATCATGGTAATACAAATCCGAATTCCCGTCTATTACAATAATGAAAATAAATCAATTTTCTTGATTCTGCCTCATTCTTAATGTATCGATTGTAAAATTGTTATATCTATTTCAAGGGTTTCCAACCTGAGGGTCGCCAACTTTTTTCGATGTTGGATTTGAACAACAAAATAACGAAAAAGTAAAGCAAATCGAGGATTTCAAATTCCTCGGGGGGTCGCCTAGTCGCATGGTTTTATAAAAAGGGGTCGCCACCCGAAAAAGGTTGTGAACCTATGATCTATTCGATAGAAGCAAAGGTTGCGAATCTCCAGTTAACACGTAAGGCGGCTGTCCTTCCATTCAAGGAGACAAACAAGATGCAGATAAGTCTCCGTTAAACACAGAAGGACGTTCAAAATAGAGATGCTAGCGTGAGTATTGAGTTTTTTTATTCTCGATACTCGATACTCGCTCTAAGCATTCGATGGTAATTTGAGTACTGCACTTCTTGACAGTTCATAGGTAGATACATATTGACGGATTTTAACCTTATTGCCATAGTCATTATAATTTTGTTTTTTAGTAAAAAAAAAAATTGCTGTACTACCCTTACCTTATTCAGATAAAAAATACCTTACGCATTTTTAAACGCATATATTCAACAGAATAACTCATTTAAAATAGTACATTATTATTTCGTTAGTATTACACATACAATAGGTAATATATTTTTTTATACCAGCTTATCTACAATTAAAATAAATTCGTTTTGAATTTATCATATTGAAAATTTGCGTAATCAAAAAAATATTTAAAAAGGGATCCGTCATTTTAAATTGTGTACTCTTTGAAATATTCCGCTGAAGAATTGAATAGCCAGCAAACTCATAATTCATTTTTTTAATATGAATATATGATTACTCTGAGAATATCAAAGTAAACCACTAATTGACAAAGTGTAATATTTTGGATTCATCATTGTTATAAATAAACAAAAAAATCCAATATTGATGCACCTTTATACGGCGAGCAACTCGAGTATTGATCCGCAAATATTCGACTACCCGAGTAAAAAAGGTTAGCGATTCGACACCCTCACTTTTCATAGAGCGTTTGTTTTCATACCATAGAGTTATTGGTCATAAAAATAAAATAAAGTGGTAAATTTGAGCCTGCGTATAAAAAAAATAAAACATTTTACTTGAAACACATGTCTTTGGAAGTGTTCTTCGCAATAAACCAAATGGCACATAAAATCATAATTATTTTTATTGTTACCACGATGATTGGGTTTATGGTTCTCCCGCACATTAGAATACTTGATACTTAATCCTTATCTAGGACCAATTGGTTTATTGCTGGAAAGACCCTACTACTTCTCGCCAATTCTTCATAAGTTATGGGGATGTTATTATTGTACGATACTTTTTTATACTATTTATTGATTAACAAATTAAATTATGTTACCATCTGGATCCAAACTATCGCAAGTTTTCATATTCTTACCTTGTTTTGATAATAAAATGATGAAAATGAATTTGTCTTATGCGTACTATTGAGTCATCCAGCAAATATCATTTTGAGTACTATATAAATCCGAAAGTTCCACATTCATAGATAAGTACATGTCATATCTTCACGTCCGCTCCTACTGTAAAGCATGTGGACTAGCAGTGGATAATTTCAACTGAGTTTGTTTTCACGAGTATTTGTAAGAATAAATTAAGATGAAGTCTAAAAAGCAATAGTTGTATGTTCCATTTTCGGGATCGGATGTATAGTGAGTGAAAAGGTATGACAACATCATAGACATTCATGCCTTTATATTCAAATCCGTAAGTCATAAAAAATAACACGGAAGCCCATAAAACAGTGATATAAAAACCCACGATCCATCAATTTATTTGTAATCGTTTTTACAAGTATATAATATTGCATTTGTATTTTCTCTCGTCAACCTAACACCGCGATTTAAACAATCATTTTTTCAATATTTTTGTAAATGTGAACATCTGCATTATAATTTAATGTATATCACATTAACAAATGTTTTATTAAGCAGTATGACCTTCCGCCTGCTGTCTATTAGCTTTTCTTATAGAAAACACAGTTTGACTGCCCCAAAATTTACTACAAAGACATCATAACAATAAAACACACCCTATTTCTTTCTGTCCACGACATTTTTAGTTTCTTAGAAGACTGTTTTGTAGTGATGATCATTTCTACGTCATATCAAACTAAGATTAACTTCAAACCGATAATTTATGACAGTCACAATTTTACATATCGCATCGATATTTAAATATTTAAAATTATCTATCACCAAGAATTTTCGTACAGATGTGAGCACATCCTTATTCTTTACTACGTATTCCATATTTGAAAAATGCATTGCCAGTGCCTATGAATTCAATATTTGAATAATGGAACATATTCTTCGTCTCTGTTCAAATATTTGTTCGCTCGCTTTGGTTCTGGCAGCAAATAATATGTTATAGTGTCTTACATTCGGCAGTTCATAGTTCGTTTGTGTTTTGTAAATAATTCAGAAAAGGGAATTGACTCCTTTCTGTATCATCTTTGTGACTGTATTCATAAGGTTCGTCAAAGTTAAGTAGATATTTGCATGTCATGCATAAGGCAACAAACACTCAGCCGTATTCAGCCTAAAACGGATATCTGCACATCAGGCGAAAAGGAAAAACAGACAGGCGATTTTTTTACTTGTTAACATACGATAAAGTTTTTACTTTATTTAGTCTATTATTGTATTATTAAATTCAACTCATTTTTTACACGTTTTATTTAAGCACAGTTTTGAAATAACGCGGCCCACTAAAAATACTAATACCTACTATATTTTACACGAATTATTTGCTTTAAAACGATTTCCAGAAACGAAAAACACAGAAGCGGATTTCTTAATTACAAGAAATTCAACAAAACAAAACAAGACAGTGATAACCAACAATATGCTTCGTTAGATACTAACACATTAGAAGCGTGAGACATTTCTAGCGATGAAAGCGATATATGTCCAGTCCCTCATAAAAGTCCCCGTATTTAATCAAGTGGCTTTGAATAGTATTATGTTATCTTAATTAAATTACATATTATGAATAATATTTTGTGTAATCTACTTATTGTTCTTTCTTTTTTTTTAGTTTCGTCCTTTTCATCCTTAGCCCCCGATATATTATTACATTTAATATTATTATTGTGTTATATGATATTAATTTAACATTTTTCTCCCATGCAATAACCAATATTTTTATATAAATTATTAATTTTATTTCAGGAAGGAGATGTCATCGAGCTATGCCAAGTCAGTGACATCCGAGCGGGAGGAGTACCAAAGGTAATTAAAGCATTTATGTAGAGTATCTTTCGTATGAAAAGATCAGGGATCCCGAAATATCAGGATCCCATGCAATTATTCAATCCCGCAGTCTCGGGATCGCTTTACTATCAATACCGGAATTTCGGGAGTAGCATTAAAATATTTAAAAAATATTCATATTTAAAATACTTACTCGATTAACTATACCAAAAAATGTGAATTCATTACTATGCAAAAAAATTACCTGACGAACCATACATACGTAAAACGCGTCAGCCGTTGCAACTTTTACGTCATGTATGAAACATGATACTTTTGACACATTTTTTTTGTTTTTTCGCATAATTGTGTATTAAAATCAGTTGAAATCAAATATTTTTTAGACTCACCGCAGCTTCTCAATTTTTTTAAGTGCTCGTATACTGTATTATTATATATATACAAATATTATGATCTGTGTTAATAAAAAGCATAAAAATTGTATCGTCTTCTGTTATCTAGTCAGTTATGAGTTTTTCCTTAAGGTCCTTGTAAATTAAATGTTAAATAAAAAAATATATATAAATTCAAGATCTTGGAACATGGATTGGATATTCGTAATGTTTTATTTTTCCTCGAGTTGATCTTGAGTGACTTACAAGCATATCTAACGAGCTTATCACTATTTTTATTTTCGAAACGTAAGGCGCATTGATATTATCAGCCTGTACACCAATTCTTTGTATTTTTTTTAAATAATTTAATACACTTATATATTTATATTACATATTCCAATTACATTTTTTTTTATTCTAAAGATATTACAAGATTTTGTATAAGTATCACATTTTTCTAAAGCGTTCATCATCTTCACAGTATATATATACATATATGTGTATATTTATAATTCAAAACAAAATAATCAGGAGTGGGCTGAAGGGGGCTCGCGCGAGCCCCTTGTTAAATAATATTAAGGCCGGCGAACCCCTTGTTAAATTAAAAAAAAACAATATTCCCAGATCGTTGCATTGTATAATCTACTAATATGCAATATATTTAAATAAAAAAGTAGTAATGTATATTTGGGATTTCTGACGTACAGTCTTCAGCTATTTATATTGATTAAAATACAATGTATTACGTACTGTTTCAAAATGCAAGTGCATATTATTATACCATTCGATAGCTTTACTTATTATTGCGTATAGTTGCATATGGGTGATAAAAAAATCACACCTTACCCAAAACATCAAGAATAGCTATAAGATTTGGCGAGCCCCTTGTTACCGCATTGGCAGTCCACCGCTGTATATACCGACTTAACCACTTGGATCCCAAGCGGACACAGGTGTCCGGAACACATGCAAGCGAACACGGATGTCAAAGACATTTTAAAAAATCAAATACTTGGTATTCTAATAGAATATAAGCAATATTTTGATGAGTATGTGTAGTGCCATCTATAATTAATCAATTTAGGTTTTTAAATTATCGAATTCGAGTGCATATTAGGCAAAATTATTTTTCTCAAAAACACGCAGTATCTCTGGGACATAATTAATGACTTATTTGCCCGCTATTCAAACGGTTAATGATCTATCTCGGGATCAGAAAAACAGAAAGATTGGATGCACTAGTAGGTACCAATCTTTATAAAGGCCAGCCAAAATTTTGGTCGAATTTGAGGCGTTTCCGCATTTAAGTAAACACAATAAATATTTGGCAGATTATTTATATTCGAATATTTTCGGCATATCTCACTAATTGGATTTTGAATCGCTTTTTTCGAACTGTTTGCGTATCATTTGATGCTTTATTTAAATCTCAGAAATCCATCTGATGCAATAATGAGTGAATTTTCAACAATAATGACGAAATTTAAACAATTCGTATAACGATAGAACAAATACTAGAAAATAAACATTCTTAAATCGATGGCATGAAAATCTGAGATTTTATTGTAGTCGTATGACCCTCTATAATACTACTGTCATAAGTGAAAATATAGCTAAAGACGAACAGAACATTCCGATCAATGCATCATGAATAAATGAGAAAAGAGAGGTTAAATGGCAATCTAACAACCAGCTAGTATAACAATCTCCTGATTTAAATACTCTTTAAGACATTGATCAATTTAAGAAGCAAACAAATAATATTAAATTAAATTTGATATTAAAAATGAATTTCTGCAAAGTTATCGCCGAATCAATCGAAAATAGCAACAAAATACTTTAAAAACTGCAGTCATAACTCTCGCCCTGTTTTCCTTTTCTATCCCTTCTAATCTCTTTTGAAATGAGAGATTAAACGACTGAGTAACAAACAGTTTTCGTAGAAAAGGGTAAGGTGTTATTAATATAAAAAATATCGTATTATTAATTAACGTTTAAAATATTTATGTTTAGCCGATCAGAGACGTGCATTATTTTATTTGACCCACCAAGTGATTTTAGTTGGAAATCCGTGATTTATCCACTTCGAATATACGATTAAAAATTAGCATACGAATGTGTGATTATCAATACTTCGTGTTTTTTTTTATCTACTTGACCTACTTAAAGCTACATCCCACTGTGAGACTTGGCTTCCCTGCATCTGCTATCAGACGAAATCCATCATCGATCGTTCACTTCCAGTTCCTAAGCTTTCTTATCTTGCTCCAATATTCTTCGATGTTGCGTTTCACATCTTCATATCATCAGTGCCGGAAAATACGTCTGTGAATAATTCGTCCATGAAAATTTTATGTGGCTCTCAGTAACGAAAATAAATGATAATAACTTTATTGTGTGTTAGTTGTTTTTGAATAATCATAATCATAAACGCTTATTGTAAGTACAGGTTATTGAAAAATAAGTTCATACCTTCTGCATTGAAACCGGAATTAATTAAAAGCACATGTATTTATAGGTTAGGTATCGTTAGTTTAACGTTATAATTTTTATCAACCTTTATTTTGTCTATAATTATTGATATTTTTTATCAAATAATATGTAAATGTTGTCGGGAATGTAATGTATTTAATTATAACCAGTGCTTTTTCCCATGCAACGCGGAAGAACGGCGTTCCGACACCTTTTTGCTCAACATTTTTAATGTTTCAAATCAGTATTCGCAAAATTCTATTTCTGTTTTCCGTCGAAATCATTTGATTCTTTATGCCGTTAAAGCGTTAGTATTTGTGTTATTTATCCTTATCATTCAGTCCTTAAATTAACAGGGCAAAGCGAAAGCGATTAGTTAACTACTAGCCCTGTACCAGCTTTATTTTTCTATCCTTACTTTCAACCGGGTTTCACCTTTCCTTCTGGCATTCAATTGAGAGCTTAAGCTTATCCGTGGACTTGGCCGCATGGCGATGCCTAAAGACGAAACCCGGGTCGTCAGTAATAAAACTTTTATACAAATATACAAAATTTTAATGACTCAAATTTAATCTACGTAAATAATCAGATAATCTCCCATTATGTCTATCGCTTGACTGCTATATATTTTGTTTTATATATCCATGAAAAATGATCATCGAAGACATGACCATGGACGAGTCGACCTTGTGCCATGTATTATTAGTACGGTGTTACGCTGCCTGATACCGGCCTCGTATATGTCAGTATTTCTGATCACGATCGATTTATATAATGGCTTCGATCTTTTTATTACTCCGTGCAAACATCTCGTGAAGTAAATAAACATTGCCAAACGTTCAGCAGTTTAACGGTTTACGCTCTCCTTTAAAAATCAGACCCTAACATTCAGCGACGTACCGAATATTACTCACCAGAAGGGTATTCTCTCTAGAGTTTTTTTTTTATTTTGAAAATTGTTAACGCGCGGAAGGATGAAATGATAAACGACGAAGCAGTAAAAAAAGCGTTTAAAATATAAGCATTGTTTTAGGGGCGTGTAGTCAGATAAATCAGAAATTGAAATTTTGAGATACAGCTAAATTAATATTCAAAAAACTTAACTGCACATCCCGTAGACTTAACTTGTGTTTAGACTGAAAATGCGCTTTATCAATATACTATAAGCCTACAACTTAACTGACTACACACGAGACTTTCCAATGCCGGGATCTTGTCCAATTTTGTGATCCCGAAATTGGTATGGTCGGGATTTCGGGATTGAGAATTTGTTAGCAAATCCCGTAAATTTATAGGATTTTGAATTGGGGAAAATCGGTAATCGGCAAATCCTGGGTTTTGAGAATTTGAAATTCTCGGAAGAGCTAAAAAAAACGAGTCAAACCAAAAATTTTCTCAATTTATACATGATTTCATGTTCAGTACCCAATCCGGGGATTGAAAATTAGTCAACCCGAAATTCCGGGATCACAAAAAGGCTCCGGGATTGGATACCCTACTACACACATATTAAGGAGTATTTTTTTTTAGTCGATTGGCACTGATCATATTTTCAATATTTTGTGACTTATATGACTAAAAACCAACCCACGATTTGTACATTGTCTTGAAAACTTTCCAACTGAAGTTGCTGAAGATATCAGAATATAAATTTTAAAATTATGGTGATATTATTATCGCTTTGAATATTGATTTTTCACCAACGAACATTTACACAGTTTTAAGAATCCTAAAATTAGCACCTCGATTGAAAAAAAATGTAATATGTAAAACAACTTCGTTCGTCTCATTAAATAATCACTTATTTTTTGTATTTTAAAATTCCTTTGTCACGATAATAAATAAAATGTTTCTTTTAATATTATTTTACTTGCAACCGCAACCGCAACCTTTTATAAAATTGAATTAGTTTTATCCCCTCAATTACTTTACACTCAGTTCACCACTGGCGATGACCCATCTGGGATCGTAAACATTTTATACGCTCGCCCAATAAATCTCGGCGAATCTTTTTTCACTCGTTTGAAACGGGGCGATTGATAGAAGCACGTGCATTAAAAATGCCTCGCCAATCAATTAATTATGTATTTCTCTTGTGATGTTTTTCGATTCAATTCCGAATCAATAAATAATACGTGCCGCTGTGTTTACGTTACGAAGCGGCTGCATAACCCAGTGGTATGTGCATTGCAGCCAACGCGCTAATCACAATTCCCGCTAATACACAATAAATAATTAGGGGGGAAAAATACGGTCGATAGGTGTATATAATTACGTTGCATCCAGTGGTGTAGAAAGGGATCCTGCCGCCCGGGGCGATCCTTGAATTTGTTGCCCCCAATATGTCCTCTAATTTTGTTTTTAAATCATTTCTACCATTTTTATCTATGAACTAGGAGTTTAAATACAGATGGCTTAATGTTTTATCTATAAATATAATTTATCGAAAAATACTTAAAATTTATTTTTGAAAATGCCGCCTTCAACAATACTCCGCCCCTGCCGCACCCCCCTTGCTACGCCACTGGTTGCATCTCATTTGAGTGCATAGCAACCTAGTCTTGGATAACTGCTTCTAAAATAATTCTGGCAATTATTTTAAAGCGCTTAACTGCATTCAAGGAAAAAAATTCCGACTATATATTTCATTCGGCTTATACGAGCCCAAACTGAGAATTTCATCGCTCTCGAGAATGTGAAACTTATTGTTCTTGATCATTTTTTTAAAGAATCGTGGACATAAATCGTTTGTTCTTCCAAGGTGTAGAACCAACCTGCCAATGGGGATGCCACTGGGGAGAGCTTTAACATTGCTTAACAATATTACTTTAGATATTGACGTGGACGATAGTGAGTTCAGACGAATACTGTTTTTTTTGTGTATGAAAGTTGACTTTGTTTGGTACTTACTCAATTGACTTCCTTGCAATTTCAAATGCTTAAATTGTTTTTCTACTATTTGTTTTAAAATATACTTTAATATCTTGTATTTTACATTGCAAAAATAACAATTTATGATTTGTAATTCTTTTATAATGCACGTATGTACATGTAAAAAAAATATATCGGGATTAGGGATTATAATATCGGGCGAATACATCAATACCGATATTTCGGTATTTCATTCTATCATTGAAAAATATATCATTATCATAAACGGGTTATTTTCACAAATCGGTTACGGATTCTTAAAATATGTCTACATCATTGAAAGGCTCATCAATTCTAGAAGCTATCTCTAATGGATACATCCATCATCAGATTTAAAATAGTTTAACTTATCGCAAACGATTGTATTAAAATATGTGATTTTTATATCGAAATACCGAAATTTTTACATTTTCTAAACCAGTATTTTGGTATTGAAAAATACAATGAATACCAACTGATCTCAGTCTCGATAATATCGGTAATGCACTCCTTAAACAGGAAACACTCAGTAAGGGCTCTAAATCTGTAGCAAGTCGTAACTGATACAACGTTGAGAACCCTCCGTCGGTGGATATTCCTTAAATATTTATTACAGTTATTTCAGTCATTTTACTTTGACGGAGGAGTTTAGTTATTAATTCGTAACAGATTTTTTTTATAATAAAAACAAAACGCAAACTTTTGTAATAGTTCCACATTAGTTTCCCTGGCAGTATCGTCTGATGGAGCAGTACAACATTTTTTTTTTACTAAAACTGGTGAACTTTACTGACTCAAACCGAACAAGCCTAGATTGGGAAGTGAAAAATTGTAATGGTTTGAGGAAGAACGAGTTGAAGTCATTTGCATTCTTTACGCCCCACTGTCAAGATGGGAAGGTATAACACGATCACAGACATTAGTGCATTTGGATACATATCCATAAATTTATCAGTCAGTGCTCGGCAATCAGACAGCCACCACAACAATATCCAACCAAATGACATATGTTTATTAATTTTCAAAACATTTACTTTCTATCAAATGTTTTATATTGTTTTATTATCTTTCAGGACTCCAAGCTAAGTTTCAGCCTTCTTAATAAATATGGTGAGACCTTGGAAGACAAATCCCTGACGATATGCAGCGGGACGGATTATATCAACATCAACATGCAGCATGTCGTCTGTCCTGATGCTGCTACTGCAAAGGTAAATATTCTACATCTTGATCATTCTTATACTTTGACAGTAACTTCAATATCAGCTATAATTAAAATCTATTTTACTATATGTACTTGTAACATTTAATGTCACACCTTTTTTAATTTTCAAAGTGAGGTTAATTAAATAAGTTTCCATTTTGAATCCTCCTAAAGAATTATCGCCAAAATCCTTTCAGCTATTGCACATACATGTATTACATATTAGTGAACATTGTGTGGCCGCCTTCCATAACGCTATTAGCAGAAAAAAAGGAGTATACCTTTCACATTCATGGCTTGAGCAGAGCTGTACGGGACTGATTTTGAATCATGCACTAGGTCAGTCTGATGCAGCCTTTCGACTTGATCAAAATATTCACTTTGATCAAAAAATCATACGCAAGCGTTTGGAAGAAGAGCGTAATCAACCCATTATATGTTCGACAGTCGAAAAAAAAGGGGGGACTGTGTCAACGTTTTCTTTACTGCGGCCTTATGTTGAATCAGATAAATGAATGTGGCCTTTTGAAATGAAAAGGTTCCCCACCCTTGCACTAGGTGCTTAAAAAGAAAAAAAATATAATAATTAAAAAAAGGTGAGACTAGCTCAGCCTTTCAAGTCTACTTGATGTTAAGTATTCTGTGTATAGTACGTATACTGAGTGCCCGTTGTTCTAGACGAGTTTATTGATTAGCAAGGATATGGCAGTCCCTAAATAAATAAGCAAATTTTTAAAATGCCATGAAAGTAGCCTCAATGGCAATCAAGTCTGTAAGAATAAACCGTAGCCAAAAGTTCTGCTCGGTCTGATTTCACCTCAGAGCAGTACCACAGAATGTGATTGAAGTCCTATTCAGCATACCCACAAGTACAACCAGGTCTTAAAACCGACTTGCCAAGTGCTGATAGTTTTGCATATAACTTGCCATGATTGGTTAGGCACAATAAATTTCTCAGCTGTATTTTCTGTATGACCATAAATTTCATTATATTTAAAATAATTGCATATCATTCTTTCTAATTAGGTTTGGCTGGATGGACTTCGGAAGATTACGCACAATGGCAAAGCGAACAATTTCTGTCCAATGACATGTTTAAAAAAGCAGTAAGTCTTGTGTTATCAATTTTCAGAGCATGGTGGGGCTTTTGGTCAACTGACAGCGATGCATGGTGCCACCATTTTATCTCTTTGCGAGAGTTATTTTTCTTCTATCTTTCCAACTTTTTTCTGTATTAATATTGTTCCGCTTAATATTGTATTGCTTTTTTTACATGCATGTTTTTACTGATTATTCCAACTCTAAAGTATATAGCATTCTTCTAAATCTCAGCAATTCTTGCATATAACTTTAGATTGCAGATAATCTTTTATTAAATAAATATTAAGTGAGATTTTATTGTGAGATAATCCTATTTTAGATGTCAACACATTGTCATTTCGAGACAGGAAGAGTAGATTATGTTAAGTAGATTTCATTTTAGGGGAAAACAAACAATGCTCCTCTAGTACTTATGGAAAAAATATTAATTGGAATTTTGTAGAATATTCGTTTATTGATTAAATCCAGATTTTTGAAATAATGAAACATTGCAGCCAATTTAGGTTCTTTTCATAGTTATTTTATTGTCTGCTATACAGAAGGGATAAGGCACTATTTGCACCTCAAATCGGTGACTTTCAAAAACTATTTTATGTCAAAGTTTATAGTAAAACAAAATTAATGATACCTAAAACTTTTTGTAATTTGAGCACAGCTTAATTCTCAGTCCCTCTTTTGAAAATTCTTTAGCTATGAATGTGTAATAAAATGTAAATAAACATATTTTTTGGGTAGAAGTCTTTCAATGGGAAAATTTCGTCATTTTAACCTTTTGACCGCGGCTCGGATCCAAATCGGTTCAGATTGGGCTGCTATAGCAGTCAACCGCGGTCAAAGGGTTAAGGATAGCTATTGACTTCAAGTTATCATTAATAGATGTCACTAGTACAGCTTTTGCACAGGTCTGAAAATAATCTTTTTATGCCATTCTACTACGAAATTAAACAATATTAAATTTACTAATCCTTACAAGAGACATGTCTATCGGTGGTGGTTACAATATTTAATATATTTTTTATTTGTAGTGTTCTTTGAATGCTTCACTAACAGATTTTCTATATGATATTAATTTGCATATTTCGTTTTCTCATTTTATTGCTGCATGCTTTTGAATTGATTAATATAGACGTGGCAGGAGTGTTTGAGAATCGTCACTCATAACAATAAGGCACATAACGTGTGCCCGCAGATCAATCTTATGAAACAGTAAGTAAACAGTTCTTTTCTTGAATACCCAGTCCATTTTTACATAAATATTAGTTGATATATATCAGTAAATACATTACAATTAATAATGGGCACCGTCTAATTGAACACTGTGAATTTTGATAAATGGAATAACTTTTTGGATCAATGAATGTCATTAGAATGGAACTTAGAATGGAACAATGGCGTTCATTAGTGCATCGATTTCCTTCATTGAAATTGAAAAATCTAGAGTAAGCATCAATTTAAAAATGGTAATCTCTTATGTGAAATTTGTTTTTACAGCAATCAATTGTGTCATTTGTCACATACACGTTTTTCATTATTTGGTAACCTTTATACTCCAAATTAAACAAGTTTCAAAAATATTGAATGAGTATGGTTCCAATAATACATTTTTCAATTATATTAACACCTTTAACTAATAAACAATAACATAATACGTAAAGAACTATTTTAGTGCTTGAAAGGAAAGGGGATTCAGAACATAGATCATCAGAAGATCAATAAATGCAATTAATCTTTAAAAGAAACTTTTCGTGTCGAGTGACAAGTCAATTTAAAAATTCTCTCGATAATCCACTTTTTAGCTCTCAGGCTTAACCTCCATTTTTCTTATTGACTTAAATAGTTAACTTGTTTCGTTTTTATCTTAAATTGTAGTCAGTATTATTAAATGACAGTATTTTGGTCAATTGATGCAATTCTGGCGTGTCATTTACGCGGTAATGTGATAATAAATTGATGTCATTCTAAACATCAAAGGCAGGCAAAGCTTGGCAACTTCAAGCAAATCAAGTTTGCATGTAAAGGTAAACTATGAATAGGAAGGTCTTCTATCAGTGACAGTTTATTAAAATTTTGTAATCAATTGGTCTAAAATGTTTATGTATTTATTAAGCAATTGAGGGTTGCATCGATTGGCCAAAACATTGACAATAATGTACATATTTATATTTCACCGTTAACACAAGATCATCTTACGCCACTGCCATCTATAGTAATTTCTTGCAACCACAGAAATTCGATTCATTCTCAGTGCCATACATGTCTATTCTACATTAAAATGGCAGATTTGTCAGATATATGTGAAATACTGGATGAAACAGGTGAAGATTTTTCAACAGAACAATAAATAGCCTTTAGATATATTAAAAAATAAATTCAATGGTAAAAATATTTTCAAACACTTACTTACTTGGACAAGTTTGGTTCTAGTACACATGTATATATATATTGTCCATTAAAGGGTAAAGTAACACTTAAAATCTAAAAAATATAAAAACATATGACAGTTAAAAATCTTTTTTGAATGATTTTGTGGAAGAGGACCTAGATAAACATCAAAAAAAAATATTTAATACAAAGAATGATGATCGCCAAATTACAGAGACCCATCCGTTTGATGCAGTTAGAGATCAATGGGTTAAAAGTCATCTCTTTAGGAACTTTCATTTTTATCGTTAAAATGTATTGTCACCACTCTCGATTCTTAACATTACAACGCTGAGTATCACACCTACTAACTTTGATATAGCCTTGTTTTTGGTCCTTGAAGATTAATCAATAATACTGATCAATCGGACAAAATTAGTTGAAACATATAATTAATAAAATATTCTTTATCATTTTGGAGAATGGTTAATAATATAAAATTGAATTAGTTCACATTGCTTGACCGACACGTTAATGAATTACGCTTGTTTTCTTCCTTTATTTAACAATGGCAGGAACTTATAATTTTTTTCAAGATTTCTTGCTTTCAAAGTATTTGTTGAACTTATCTCCGCAGTTACACACTTTGCAAAAAATATTTAAAAACATGTGCAATAATACATCATCAACTGTCACTTTAAATCACACACATCCACCCTCATTGTGCTTTATATTCTTCAACTCACCTGCACACCCTCTATTTCAGTCACCCATCACTTTTCTCTATTCACTAAATAATATTGTTTTTCGTTTTAAGTGGATTTGAACTATATTTTAATTACCAATTACCTCTGATAACGATGAACTTCTGTACAAACATAATTACACATAAATAAAATATTACTAATTGATCTTTATCACTTTCAAGTTGGATGCGTTTGGGATTCCTCACTGACCACAAAGGCAAAGTACCCGTCAAAGTTGTGGCGAGGACCTTCGCATCGGGAAAGACAGAGAAGCTGGTGTACCAATGCCTCTCAGACCTGTCTCTTCCTTCGGGGAAATCCGACACAATGGATAAGGAGGCGTTCACGTTTGACAAATTTTACGCGCTCTACCATAAAATCTGCCCTAGGAATGATATCGAGGAATTGTTTAGATCGATGTGAGTATTTTTCTTTTTTTAACCTTTAGAGAAGTATAAACGTACATGTACGTCAGCGCCATTTTTCTGTTAAGGAGTACGGACGTACTTTTAACTCAACACGGTAGTGTCTGTCTGTGAACATATATATTCTTTAAGTATGAATAACATATCGACTGTGGAAAGGAAGAAGGATGTAACCAACAGTTTTTTAAAAACAGCTTTTTTTTTTGATAATCACAATCAACGTTCCCTCTAAGCCGCGCAGCAGTTGAGAAGTCCCCGCGCACTCATTCCGGGTTGGCGCGCACTACAAGACAGTTGCTCAATTGATATTTGATCGGTCCGCGCAGCCTTTGAAATTTCCGCGCATCTAAACCTTCGGCTTAGAGGGAACGTTGATCACAATGTATACAACTTGATACACATTCTATCAAAAGGATATAAGCTGCAAATGCCGAATTAGTATCTAAATTTAACTTTTAAGTTTGAAAAAAGTTGGGTTGTTTAAATTGCAAACAGGAAAAAAGACCTAAAACTATTAAATTAATTTTAGATTATGTTAATTAAACTCCAGTTTACAAATCTTCGTCCGCTTCAAGTTTGTGTGTATTTCATAATTTGCCAATGGCCCAAAATCATCATTATACATTTTTTGTGCCTCCTGTAAATTTGATATATGTGGGTTACATCCTTTATTTCTTTCCACAGTCATTGTCATATTAAATAAAAGTCATTGTCATATGTCATAATTGTCATGTTAAGAAAAGCCAGTAAAGTAGCAAAATATTGATTCCTAGTAAATGATTGAAAGGAAGAAACGTTTTTCAGGCTTATAAGCAAGGAGATGGATATACTTATAGTTCATAGCTACTATGTTGACAATCATTGTTCCACTTTCAGTACCCAAGGAAAAGCTGACATAATTAATCTGGAGCAGTTCATTAACTTCATGAACGAGAAACAAAGAGACCCTCGACTTAACGAAATCTTGTACCCGCTGTACGATGAAAAAAGAGCTGCTGAAATCATTACGACCTATGAACAAAATGAAGAAGCCAAGGGAAAAAGTGAGTGATTCCTTTCATCTATTTTGCATATTTGTGGGTGAGCACAATTTGATACTCTAAATCAGCACATGCAGAAAACGAACATCAAAGAAATATCTCGTATATTCTGATTTGATTATTGAAGATATCGTCTGGTCTTCGTCTAAAACATCTACTTTAGAAATATCTGAAAACCAAATGAGTATCATCCGTATAGACAATTTAAAATGGCATACAAATGTCACCTGTCAGACAGTCATGATAATTTCGTGCCTGTTCATAAACGGCCTAAACTTATTTATTAATATATCGAAATATATGAACATTAATCTTCTAATTATCAGGGCTTATGATAAGAGAAGAGGGCACGGATTATCAGAAAATATGGATACTTGCAACTATCATATTTAAAAATAATAACACATTTGTAATACTGCAGGCATTATATTTTACTTATTTAGTTTAAATTAGTTATTTAAAGGTATTTGTTAATTTTTAAAGACTCATGTGTGACTATTTTCAGTAGCAAGTATACTACATAAAATTGAAAGTAATCGTTCTATTGACTTTTTTAAATATACATACCTGTAAAAAGCCTTACTATAAAATCCTTAAGATTTCCTTCTTCAACAGTCATATAGAATATCTTTATAATATCATTTTCTTTAATTTAAACTTTAATCAGATAGTTTAAAAGCTGATACATGTAATCAATGTTCTCTCTAAGATGAGAGGTTAGCTGCACGAAAAATTTAAATGCTGAGCAGGCCAGTCCAACAAATGTGCGGTATAATTTCAAAAATTAATTTTGCATATTTGATAAAAAAAGTAGTTTTTTTTTGTTTTGTTTTAAGTCAAAATTATAATCGTATACTAATTTATGTTAATGTGTATTATAAAACATTAAAAATAACGGGTTTCATTTCTTACAGAGTTAAGAAAAAATAAGCAGAAGGAAAAAAAATAATCAGACGATAGTACAGTAATTAACACGTTCCTTACAAATAATTCATATTCTGTATATAATATAATATTTCATCTAAATCTTTTTCTTGTTTTGATAATAGGTAAGATTCAATTCTTATTATATTATATAAATTTTCAATTTCTTAATTATTTTGGTAAATTAGGATTATTCCAGTTTTTAAATTAATTATTTGAATAATTGTATTGTTGTGCGCGTTAATCCGGGACGTGTGTGCGAGGTTTTTCAAACTGCTGCAAGGACGCGCACACTTGCAGCTTAGAGGGAACATTGCATGTAACCTTCTACACAATGGTATTAATATCAATCACAAATAACGCCCCATTCAACTTCTTCCATTTCAGAACAACTAACTAAAGACGGCCTAATCAGATACCTTATGTCAGACGAGAACGCTCCTGTATTCTTGGACAGACTGGATATCTACATGGAAATGGACCAGCCGCTCTCCCATTACTATATTAACTCCTCACATAATACTTACTTGTCAGGGCGACAATTCGGAGGCAAGAGTTCCGTAGAAATGTACAGACAAGTTCTACTTGCCGGCTGCAGGTTTGTAACCTTTTACAATCACTAACAAATTTATAACCTTATGCCAAACTGTTGTATTCAGAACTCCTTATTGTGATTCTAAATCCATGCAAAAATTTTATTCTTGAATAATGGAAAATAAAATAAAGCCCAGGAAAAAAAAGTGTAATAGTATGTAACCGCACCATATGAAATACCACAAACATTCCAGCAGTAGTCTTAAACCGTCATTGCTCAATGATCAAGGTCCAACGCAGCATGTGTCTAGTTCTCCGATATTTGAGTAAATCACTTTTAGGGTGTTCACTGTCAATACTTGGTGGAAAGGCATTATATTAATAAAAACAATAATCCTTTGTATTTCATTCCACTTTATTTAATATGTCAGGACCGGTTTCGCTCATTGCGAGCATTGTCAACTGATAAGAAATATAATTTAACAATGCTATTTATACAAAATTGAAAAGTTATACACAACAGTTGGCATTGAAAAGAAATTGCCAATTACATTAAAGTGATTCTAAAATAACACAAAATTAAAATGTTCAACACAACTAACATATAATTAAAAAGTCATCCCAGATTCATAAATTCAGAATGCGATTGAAAGTAATTACAAACATAATTAAAACTATCATTAAGCATATTCATATCATTAAGCATATTCACTTTATTATTGTAACATTTTATCACTTTGTCAAAAATTTCCCAAATTTTAATTATGTTTGTAATTACTTTCAATCGCATTCTGAATTTATGAATCTGGGATGACTTTTTAATTATATGTTAGTTGTGTTGAACATTTTAATTTTGTGTTATTTTAGAATCACTTTAATGTAATTGGCAATTTCTTTTCAATGCCAACTGTTGTGTATAACTTTTCAATTTTGTATAAATAGCATTGTTAAATTATATTTCTTATCAGTTGACAATGCTCGCAATGAGCGAAACCGGTCCTGACATATTAAATAAAGTGGAATGAAATACAAAGGATTATTGTTTTTATTAAATTTGAGTAAATATACAGTAATACATCGCATAGTCTAGCTTGGGTCAGGTTTCACTATGGTCCTGTTTTTTTTCCATATCCACTCTCTAGTCAGAGCATATGGCCACCACATGATTCCTCCAAGACTCTCTGTCCCCCGCCAGTCTTGCTTCCTCCCATGTCATTCCAGCTTCCCGTAGCTCCGCCGAGTACATCCTATAAATGGCCATCAGTGGCCTTCCACGATGGTGAAATCCATCCAGTTGGTAAAAGAAGAATTCAAGTTTTCCTGAGGCATCCGCAGCATATGTCCAAGCCAGGTCCATCGTCACTTCTTCACTTTGGACGTAATTAATGGCCGTTTAGTCTGTTCTCTTATCTCCGTGTTTCTGACAAAGTCAAACCACGGCACTAGTATTTGGCGCAGGCATCTGTTTTTAAAGCACAGTATATAGTTACTCCGTGCTTTTATAAAGTGCCATGACTCGCAACCATAAAGCAGAACTGTCAGAATAAACAGAAGGCACTTGGTTTTGACTGAGTACATCTGTGAGTCCCAGACTTTCCACAGTGAATTGAAAGTTGCTTCAGCTATCTGCAATCGGATTGCGAGCTATTTGTAGAATTAATTCATGAATTTCTTTCAGATGTGTGGAGCTTGATTGTTGGGATGGAAAAGGTGAAGATGAAGAACCCATCATAACCCACGGAATGGCTATGTGCACCGACATCCTGTTTAAGGATGTCATATATGCCTTGAGAGACACCGCCTTCGTCACATCGGACTATCCTGTTATCTTATCCTTTGAGAACCATTGCTGCAAAGCGCAGCAGTACAAGCTGGCAAAATACTGCGATGAGATTCTCGGTGATTTGCTGCTGAAGGAACCTTTGCCGGATTATCCAGTAAGATCAACAACTAATATTAACTGCTATGGTAAGGTAGTAAACTAGATTATAGTTGCATTCCATTATAATGTCTACCAAAACATTTCATGGAATAAACATACAAACTTAAATGCTCTTAGCCCATGAAACACCATAAATGAAATTTAACTGTTTTTTGAGTTCCCTTTGTGTATCTGTGAAGCAAAATTGTTAAATCGTCTTCAATGCATATTTGTGTAATGAAGAAAAGAGAGCATCAGGGCTATTTTCATGAGCCTAAGGATCTGGAATTTGGACATTTAGAATTATTAATGTATTAACTTTTAACGGTTGGTAAAACACAATTATATAAACTGCAGCTATGTTCATTGTTATCTTCATAGTGTTGATCTGTCAAACACATATGATGTCGCAGTAAATTTTTTTATCTCGGCAGTGAACGACAACTTTCTCAGCGTCATATGAGTTAAACAGATCGTCTATAAGAACCTGAGTAACTTCTACAATACATTACAGAAAAACACATTTTTTATTTCCAGCTTGATCCAGGGGCGGTTCTTCCTCCGCCGTGTTTGCTGAAAAAGAAGATCCTAATCAAAAATAAAAGACTGAAACAAGAAGTAGAGAAGCAAGAGTTGGAGCTGTTCAAACAAGGGCAGTTTGTTATTGAAGATGAAATTAAGGAAGATGCGTCAGCTGCTGTTTTGGACAAAAAGGTAACACTTCATTTACGTTGGTTGGTAGTCAGTGGAGGGGAACCTTTTGACTTGATCTTAATATTCACTTTGATCAAAAAATTATACGCAAGCGTTGGGAAAAAAAGCGCAATCAACCCATTATATGTTCAACAGTCGAAAAAAAAAAGGGGGAGGGGGTGTCAACGTTTTCTTTACTGAATCAGATAGATGAATTTGGAAATTTAAAATGAAAAGGTTTCCCACCCCTGTTCTAAATTATCAATTAAAATTGAACTTTAATACCAAATAAACAACCTTTCTATGTTAAGCTTAAATAACATATAACTACTATATTGATTGCGAATAATGTTGGTTATTTTGTATCCATGTCCGCTCCCAATGTATAGCATATGGTTTCCTAATGGAGGTATCTCAACATTTTTTTCTACGAGAACTGTTTTTTACTCAGCTCACTTTTTTTTTCAAAGTGAGTAGTAGGAATAGAAGGATAAGTCTAGAACAGGACCAGTGATTGACTAATCGCTATTGCTACAACCAGTTATTAAAGGATCAGAAGGATGGGAGGAGAGGTAATAATGTGAATTGACATCACAAACACCCAGTCTTCGATCACAACTTTGAATTGAATAATTCTCAAATTCACTGTGTTCTTACCGGGAATTGACCCCAGACCTGCGTGATCAGTAGAGCAGGCTCTAACCAACTGGGCCACAGCAGGCGACAATATGGCTGGGTTTTTAGTCTGACATTTTTTTTTCGAAAGAATATTGATATTATTAATAATTAGTTAGAATTAGAAAGGCTATGTCAATCGATTTAATAAATTAATTGTAGGTGATGAGGTCATTTTAAATTATATACAGAAAAAAATATTTTACTAAATTGTTTATTATTGGTTTTAGCCAGAGGAAATAGTTGCCGCAGCGGCAGAGGCAGGTGATGATGCCCCACCTCCTGTAGCGTACACCGGCTCGACCACAAATGTCCATCCGTGGCTCTCATCCATGGTTAACTATGCACAGCCTATCAAGTTCCAAGGATTCGATGTTGCAGATCGTAAGGCTTTTTATTACTACCTGATTCCTGTACTATTTTTTATCAGCACACTAAGAACTATCACTGACAAGCATTTTGACAGTAAATTGATGATCAATAAGTTCTCTTCTGTTGTAACAAAATCTTTTTTGATCTATTGCTGTGGCCCAGTGGGATACTTAATTCTTCAATGACCCTCATCCCTAAAAACATTTGCATGCATTGATTTTTGTATCGGTATCTATGGCCATGGTTATCCATAACTTTTTCTCCTCTCATTGCACTATTTGTCCAATCCTGAAAATAAAATCGGGGAATCAAAAAGTTTCAATTCATTTTAAAACATCAACCTTGAGACACCAAAATTTAGATAAACTCCTAGGAGTGAATATTTATTGTTTAAACAAATCCAGAATACTTAACAGCTTAACGACCGTGGACGCGTATTTGAGTCTTAGAAAAACAAAGGTTGCTGGCCGGCGGACTCATATATGCGTATAGGCGAAGTATCTGGAAGCTTATAAAAAAATATTTTTTGTAAAGATACCTCAATTTGTTTACAAATTATAGTGAATTTAGTAAATTTACAATTTTTGCGAATTTTTCGCAAATTTTTTTTTCGCCAGGTGAAATTTTATAAAAAAAAACGTGCGGTCGTTAAGCTGTTAACACTCAGGAGTCCGGGCGAACATATGTGTGCATCTCACTTTCAGTGCGCAGGAGTCCGCGCGAACATATCTGTTCGTTTTGCCGAGTGTAAGTTTACACAAAAAAAAGTTACTTTGTGTGATGATTTTTTTTCTTCACATTTAACATTAAGGTTGCCAGTGGTATTGAAATTGATAATGTCAAACAAATATATTAAAAATATATTTTTTTTTAATCGTAAATATAGAAGTAATTCCACAGTATCACCTAGTAAATAATATTTTTTGTATAACGTTTAACGTTTGGTGTAATATTATTTTCATGGAAAAATGCATCTTTTTTTGTTAGATCTTTTGCTTCGTTTACGTATATAAATATGGGTTAAATTTTCGGATAAGTTTATTTATCGCTTCTTTGGCGGCTTCACAATTCTTTACAAAAAAATAAGTGTTTGTTCTATGGGATTTTTACGAAAGTGAAATTAGTCATGACAATAATTATACAACACAGATCCATTGTCTCAGATTCATTTTACATCTGTATCCTTTTTTTCTTTTGTAGACATTTTGCAACTAATTCTTGTTGGAATGTCAACCCTATATTCAAAGAAATGAAATCATTATTTTACTTCGAACAAAGCACCGCTTTTACTCAATATATGTTTGGCTTGCCAATAGCAATAAATTATGTAATTCTTAATGCCCTTTTCGAGACGCTGTTGACAAGGAGCTATTTTTTCTGAAAGTTTATGGCTCTGCTATGAAAAAAATGTGACCCTAATGCTTCATAATTATTACACATATGAATGGCCACCATTCATTAATAGCATATACCTGCACCATTCTAACAAAAACAAAGGATTCTCAAAGATTTAAAATATTTAAATAATTAAAATATAACAAGAATTATTTAAAAATATCTGAGAGTTGCGAATGAAACCTTACAATATAGAACAGAGTTTATTTTCGGTTTTACAATATCTCAAAAAAACTAAAATAGTTGTCGTTGCTGAGAAGAAGGAGATGGGGGGGGGGGTAGTAACCAGTAATTTTATTTTAAATTAGTGTATATTATTGCAACTCTTTATAGCCATTTCTTACTAAATAACTTTATTTTTAAGTTGTTAAGACTCTTTATATGAAACCCTCGGTTGAGAAACACTGATTTTATCATATTTTTATATGTATAAAACCATAGGAACGCTTTTCTGAAAGAAAAAAAAATATACATCAATCGGTTAAATAGTTATCGCAATTTAAACGTGAGCGCAAAAAAAGTTCCATTTCCCCAAAATTCGGCCGGCTCCCGCGCATTTTTTAGTATGCAAATCTGCGGACCTATATGTGTTAATATATTCATTCAAATATTTCCAGAGAAAAACATCCACCACAACATGTCCTCATTCGCCGAGACTGCAGGTATGAATTACCTAAAACAGCAGGCTATAGATTTTGTCAACTACAATAAGAGACAGATGTCCAGGATATATCCCAAAGGAACGAGAGCTGACTCTTCAAATTACATGCCACAGGTAATATAAGCTTTAAGAAGATACATTGTCAATCCTGTAAGTAGTATTGGCGATGTACATTGACATCCAAGTTTTTTGTAGTCTTTTATCTTTTGATATTTTTCATTAAATTATCACTTGACAAATAGTGACAGTTGTGCCACGGTATATTGTCTCACATTCACAATAGTATGTCAATGGAAAAATCTGTACCCATATAATATTGAGCAAACAAATTTATTTCTACTCAGTTCTCTTTCTGGAATCTACAGTAATGGAACTACACCTTTACTCTTTACACTTTACATTTAAAAACAAAATTAGGAGAAATATTGGGGGCGACAGAACCACTTCCTACACCACTGCTTACAAGGGTTAAGCTACTATGTTTCGCCATGTCCTCGTTTAACTAGATAATTAATAAACATTCAAATGCATATTGAATTTTTCAGGTTTTCTGGAATGCCGGTTGCCAGATGGTTTCCTTGAACTTCCAGACTTCTGATTTACCAATGCAGCTCAATCAGGGAAAATTCGAATACAACGGAAACTGCGGATATTTGCTGAAGCCCGATTTCATGCGGAGAGCCGATAGGAATTTCGATCCGTTTGCTGATGCTCCAGTAGATGGTGTTATTGCCGCTCAGTGTGCAGTACAGGTGTGTTTACTTTAACTATTTACTATAAAAAATCTTAGAAACATTAAGCCACACCCAGTACTATAACTGTCATACACAAAAAGAGAGCTAATGACATATATTCAACAAAACATTAACTGCAATTTTAATATTAAGTATTTTACTAAATTCTATAATTGATTTTAGGTAATCGCCGGTCAATTCTTGTCAGACAAAAAAGTTGGAACATATGTGGAAGTGGACATGTACGGCCTACCGACTGACACCATCAGGAAAGAGTTCAGAACCAGGATGGTCCCTGCTAACGGCCTCAATCCGGTTTACAATGAAGAACCATTCCTATTCCGAAAGGTAATTATCTAATAAGCTGTCAAAGTGTTATAAAAATTAATCAACTGCTCGACTTATGAATGTCGTCATGCAATTTCCTAAATTGAATAGAAATGAATCTAATTGATTTATTTCAAAACTAGGTTGTACTGCCAGATCTTGCTGTGCTACGTTTTGGAGTATATGATGAAAACGGCAAACTGCTCGGTCAGAGAATTCTACCACTCGATGGTCTCCAGGCGGGATATCGCCATATCTCTCTGCGTACAGAAGCCAACTTCCCAATGTCATTACCCATGCTGTTCTGTAATATCGAACTTAAAATCTATGTTCCTGATGGTTTTGAAGGTATGTTAAAAAGATTTGTAATTTATTTACACGTATTTATGGAAATATTTTTAACATTATTGTTACTTTAAAGAAATTTATATCACAAATCATAAAAACTGTAATCAGAATTCCCTGAAATAGTAAAAGTAAACGGTTTGGCATTATTCCGAAAAAATAATACTAATAAAATGGTTTACTTCACTGCTTTGTTAGATTATATCTACAATTATAGTTGTACCAAAGTATATATTTTCTGATTTTATATACAAATCCAAGCCCAACGTACTATTGCATCAAAAAATCTCTGCGTCAGTAAACCATCAAATCTCTGTGAAACATTTATCATCAATTTTGCTGATTCAAATTGATTTATATCAAACCAAAATTTTTAACAAAAGGTGTACACATACGACCTAGAAAACTGTAAGGATATATCGTATCAGAAGATAAATGTATAGACAAGTGGTATGAAATATCTTTTATCTGGCACAGTCGGTTGAGTTACAAATTGATTTTTTTTCAGACTTTATGGCTGCCCTGTCTGATCCGAGAGCGTTCATGGGTGCAGCTAAAGAAAGATCTGATAATATGAAGTCTATGGGAATCGAAGAAGCGAGCGGAGGTGGAGCACAGTCTGGTGATCAAAAGAAGGTCAAGGTTGAAGAAAAAGTGGAAGGTATTAACAGTTTTATTTTAGCACTATAGATTTGAAAACGCATGGATATCCAATACTCATATGTTAAGTGGAAATCGACAGTCTTAGCTTGCAGTGTACTGCAAGGTTTTATAATTGAGCCGTTTGGTTTATTTCTATTCAATCACCTTTATTAAATGATTTGTGTTGGATATATACATACAGAATGTACAGTCATTCAATGCATAGTCGGCTTTTATGGTATATAGGTAAGAGCTCTATCCTAGCATCAGATGGGTCTGAATTCAATTCCTGGCAAGGTCAGGCTTGGGTGCTTGTGATGTCTTTTCTCCTCTAATTGATCTCGAGAGACATTTAAAATATCGAAATATTAATTAGGAGCCTTGGCTATCATTAGCTTTATTTTATTTTTATAATTTGTATGAAAATTTTTTTAAAAAATAAATCACAAAATTAAAATGACAGTATAATAACATTGGATTTTATGAATTTTTCAGAGCCACCTCTTGTATTTGAGCCGATAACAGTCGAATCTTTACGCCAGGAGAAAGGTTTTCAGAAGACTGGAAGAAAACAGCAAAAAGACTTGGACATGATGAGAAAACGCCATGCCAAAGAGAAGATGGCTATCCAAAAATCTCAATGCGCTGCAATAGAAAAACTCATCAAAGGAAAAAAGTGATTATAACCCACTCATTTGGAATCTCACTTCAAAATTAAAGATTAGATCAGACTACAACTAATTCACTTTTAGTAATTGCTATACATAGATGCTTTCCTTGCATTTTCCACATCACAGTCATCTAGCCACTATGTTATTATACATTCCATTGTCTATATTACAAAATGAGGAAAATCACATATATTATTTCTGCCCAGTATGTAAAGATATTATGTTGGTGAAAACTGGTGTAAGCAAGCTCTTGAAATCAAGATAATTGATTTGTAATTAAGTAATAAGTAACAGAGTGTTTATTATAGACGATTTCATTTCTTGTGTTTTATACATCAAGAAATGTCTAAAACTGTTGGTGTCATCCAGTGGCGGATTACCTCATATGCATAAGTTGCGCGCTTGATGCCTCAAAATAGCATGTAACCAGTATAATATTTTAAATTTAGTAAGTTATTCTAAAAACAGGGCCTTTAAATTAGATGCCCCTGGGGCCTACCAAGTGCTTAATACCACTCATGACATTTAATAATACAAACCTTAATGAGTATATTCCATTAAACAGCAACATTGAGCGCTTTAAAATGACATAGGAGCAGCTACCTGAGATATGGTCGCTATACACTAAAATTAACTAAACACTAATTAAAAGTATATGATTTACAGCAAGGCAGAACTGACATCAGATCCCGCAGTCCGAAAACTAGTCACAGAGCAGACAGCCCAATGGAGCGAACTGGCTGAGAGACAACGCCGTGAACACTGGGCAGGAGCTCGTCAACGATTGCAAGAGCAAAGAGAGCTCTTGGCCAGGTTGATGGAGTCTGCTCAACAGGCACAGATGAAACAAATGGAAGCTAAGCAAGAGCGGTAAGCTAAATGAACTATTATTTTTTTTGTTACAATATCCACTACCAGTGTGAAGCATATAATATGTACTCCTAATGGAGCTCCTTCTTACTAAATAGCTCTGCTCAATCTCTTTTTTCGGGTGCAGTGAGGATATTAAAAGGATTATATTAGGACAGGGCTAGTGATTAGAAAATCACTCACTTATCACGGACATCCATGCCTTCAAATGCGAATCCATTTATCAATTTATGAATCTCTAAAATTGTAAAGGTCATAATCTCATAAATACCTCTAGGGCAGAGATGGCGAACCTTTTTCGCAAGTGGGTCAAATTTGATTTGAAAAAATTTAAAAAAAACATGTCGCGGGTCACAGATTTAATAATTAAGGCTTTAAATAAAAACAATCATTTCTAAATGTTCAAGCGGGTTTGATAATCTATCCCTGCTCTAGGGCAAAAATTACCTAATAATGAGTAAGGTGAGACTGAATTATGCTGAAAACACTTATTTACTTATACACATACTATTGATTATTTCTTGTATCAGTGAAATCAAAGAGATGAATGCCCGCCAAGCTAAGATCTCTGTGGAGACCAGCAAAGAAGTGGCCAACGATAAAACCCTCAAGACTAAAGGGGAGAAAGACCGCAGACTTCGTGAGAAGAAGCAAAACAACACCAAGAAGTTTATGGATGAACGCAAAGTGAGTATAAAGTTTAATTTACTATTTTGATTGAATTGGCATTTGATTGGTAGAGCTCCATTGTAATAAGGTGAAAAAATATCAAAGTATTTAGTAGTTCTGATGAAGATGTAAGCTGAAATAGCTATTAACCATATGAAAAATAATATTTGTAGAACTAAAATACGTTGATATTTTTTTACCTTATTGGTTTACTGTATTATTACTTATTTACATTTTTCAAAGATCCTATTGTTGAATAAAAATTGAAATATATATAAACGATGATGAAAAAAATATTGCTGCTAATTTTATTAGGATTCGATGATGGATGCAACTGGATGCAAGGCATAAAAGAAATATTTGTATGATGAATTACCTTCTTTAACCCTTAGACCGCGGTTGACTGCTATAGCAGCCCAATCTGAACCGATCTGGATCCGAGCCGCGGTCAAAAGGTTAAAGCAGCTATGTATCTGACGGCACATAAACATCTCAAACTTGGGAAAATAAAATACAAACTTTGTTATACTGAGATACATTTAAGCTATAATCATTATTATTTTGAAATATAAATGAAAAATGAACAATTAAACAATGTTCATATGAATTTTGTAGAAGAACATGTGAAATCATATTCCATAGTTATCTCAAAAACATTGGAAATCACAATACCAAGTGTTGTAGTATTTAGGTGGTGAATAACTTTGATTTTGCTTTTTTATTCAAACCAGTATTTTGGTATAGAAACAACTGAAATAATGGGATCCAAATATCGGTAATACTAGTCTTGAAATCCCTAATGTATGGTAAATGGTCTTCCGATATAGTAGTTTAATTAATGAAAACACAATATTCCTTTGTACCTCATTCCACTTTATTTGATAGGTCAGGACCGGTTTCTCTCATTGCGAGCATTGTCAACTGATAAGAAATATAATTTAACAATGCTATTTATACAAAAATGAAAAGTTGTAAGTGATTCTAAAATAACACAATATTAAAATGTTTAACACATCTAACATATAATTAAAAAGTCATCCAAGATTAATAAATTTAGAGTGGTGACTGAAAGTAATTACAAACGTAATTAAAATTTGGGATTTTTTTTTTTTTTTTGACATAGTGATAAAATGCTACATTAATAAAGTGAATAGGCTCAATGATTGTTTCCTGTTTTTCCTCGCTTCCAAGTGTTGGTGTGTGTACATACTTAAACACCTGACCTATAAAATAAAGTGGAATGAAGTACAAAGGAATATTGTGTTTTTATTAATATAATGCCTTTCCGCCAATTATTGACAGTGAACACCCTAAAAGTGATAATAGTTTAAGTTAAATCATGTATTTTAAATGATAAACTATTGAAATGTTTTACAGACTGCAACAATCAAACAAGGGCGGGAGAAGGAAAAACTTAAGGTGACCCATGATAAACAACTTGACGAGTTATCCAAGGAAGTTGACAATGTAAGTTTACTATAAATTATATTTAAATATCTGATCATGTGAAAAAAATATATCAAATTTTCTTAATGATTTTACATAATTTCTGAACTATTAACACATTAAATTTGTATAAATGACTTTTGTGTTTTTTTAACTATTCATATATTGAAAAGGATTTTCTGTTACACAATTGATTGTGACGTTTATGATGGACAAGTATCTTTTGATTAAAAACAGGCCACCGCTCAATGATAATAACAATTAAAGTATGAAAAACGGCAATAAATTATAACGAGATACTATAATTATAATTAGAGACAGTCTTAACAGGTCTGCTTTCTTATTTTTAACTTCATCTAAATAACGCTGAGCCCCTATTCAGCTGTCATAATATGTATATCAAAACACAGCTCAGGGGAGACAAAAAATTCTACACACTAAACTATGATTTGAACCTATAAATTTAAAAAAGCTTTCTATTGTTTATGGTTAAAAAAATCAATATAATTTTATTTCAGTTATCTATCTGTTAATATTTATCTGAACATAAAAGTTATTTTATAAACTGTATTTTATCTTAACTCTAGTATTATATTACCTGTCTTAACTAGACGCTCATCCTGTAATTGGTGATTAAAATCTTCAATAATTTATCAATAAATGTGTATTTTTTTTCTTTTCAGCTCATCGAAATGTATAAAATAGAAGAAGCTGACTATGACATGAGCTCGAAGACCGAATTTTATGCCTAAACATTTTGTTTTCTGTTCTACATCCTTCCAAGATTTTCTATATTTTTGATTATTCTTCATAGTTTTCCTGACTAACAAACTTTAAACGGTTTCAAATTGTGTCAATTCCCCCGTCACCCTCTGTCAAAAATAAATTTAAGTTAAATTTTTATACTGACTTGTTGTTTTCCTAGTATGTCTAGTTATTTATTTAACGACCTATTCATATTATAAATATTAGTAGTTTCAAGGGTTTTTAACTCAAATTATTTTTAAATACTTACTATATTAGATTTGTACACTGTAGGTTGTCAAAAACCTACTTCTTAGTCAACGCTGGGATGAATAATTTTCCAGTATTCTATTATAAATTTATTTGGTAAACATCTAACGAGTGTCGTCAAATCTTTAACTTTTATCAAAGATCTATTTAACATTTAGTCAATAAGACAACACATAATTCTAATGGATTATACTTTTTTTCTGTTTCTCTAAAAAGATATTTTATATAATATTTTTCCAATAGTAAAAATACGTAAAACCATTTGTACACTTTCATTTCAACAATCTTTGATAAATTGTATGAGATTTATCTTGTTAATACCTAAATGCAAATTCCTTTGCACTGGTGAAAAAAGTAGTATTATTCCTACTGTTTATTCTTCATCCGTCAATAAATTACCTTGTTTTTGATCGTCCTAAAATTTATTGATTTGATTATTGGTAGATTTTTTTATACATTTTCTTAGCTTTGGAAAATACTGTTTTACATGCGGACATATTAACAATATATAAACCAATAAATTTATGTGTTTAATTGATGCTAATTGGTAGAAAAAAACACGACTTTATATACAGAGTGCACGGGTATTCATGCAACCGCGTTAGCACCAAAAAATGAAGTGTGCAGATGAGATAATAAAGTTAGTAAATAAAATACAATTAAATAAATTGATGTAACAAGTTGCCTGTAAAACGTAATTATAATAAATACCCGGCATTCATGAAAAGACTAGCTAATGCAATATTGCATACCGACCGAGTGTCATAATATAAATTCATTCGAGACATTTACATAGCTTCCAAGTATAAAATACAGATGTCGCTAGCGTCAGCTTTTCAATATTACAGGCAAGAAGATAATATTGACAACTGTAATGTTAAGCTGATTCACATAAATTGCTTACAGTATTTTTCTCAGCTATGAATAATGAAAAAAAGACACAATCGTGTCTTTAATATTTTGTGACACGTCTGTTATAATATATATTTTTTAGTAAATCTGAATTTCCACGTTGGCAGGTTATTAAATAGGATATTTTCAATAAACTATTGTAATATTTATAAACATAACTAACACATACTGTTAAATAATAGACGCTACTGAATTACACTGAAAAATAATCTAGTCACAAGAACATAACATATAAAATTAGTGGAAAATACATGTTATATATTTTACAAACTCAATAATACTGTGTATTTGAAACCCAATAAATTTATAACTACAAATTAAATATTTTATAAAGTAACATAGTAAAGTTATAAAAGATTCACTCAATATTTAATATTCATACAATAAATCAATTATGTAATTAGAATTTTATTTATTATAATAATTATAATAGTGTCACCGTCATATTTTAGTCAACAATATACTACTGATCGTATCACTTTATTGTCATTTACGGTGAAAGCATTCTCGTTCAACGTTGTTAAAAAAAATATACACTAAGAATAAGTGGACATTTAAGGTTATTATAAAATATGGACAGTAAACGATGTCCATGACTTTAAAATAAAAAAATATCATAACATATTTTTCATTTTGATTTTTACAACAAAAAAATAATCAATTGCGAAATTCTTCCAGATTTCTCCAAATGTGACCAAATCTCAAAAACTGCCTCGAATGCTTTCTTCCTGTGAAATTATAATGAGAGTTACTTTTTTTTTATTTTCAATGATATAAGTATAAATAACATTATTCTTAACGTAATATTTGTGATGATTTGTCAAGTATGATTTTATTTTCAATTATCAAAAAATTATATCATCTGACCGTACCATTTTTACAGCTTCTCCATATATTCACTTATATCTACAGATGTTTAATTGTTTGTATTGATTGTTGTCTATTTCATATACATATTATTATGTTTATATTTTGATTCCGACAGTTTAGTATATAGTTCAGTTTTAAAATAATCATTTATAACATGTTATAGTTATATTGTGATAATATTTGGATGCTTGAAAATATACTGTTTAATAAAGCGAATTGAATGATATTATTTAAAAAAATGAATTTCAACAGTGACTGCCGAATGCATTGAAAAAAATAATTGAATGTGTTATCACAAATTTAGACATTTATTATTATTTCATCTCTCTGAAGTACTAAACTGGAGGATCAATAGAATTATTGTTTCTGTTCGAGTTCAAAGTTTCAAAGTCAATGTTTACAGTAAGTATGGTCATTTGTTTTAATCTATCTACAAATATCAAAAACAAAATAACAACTGCAGCCTGTAAAGTCTGTGGCCATATTATTTCTTATATCATTTTGTTTTTGTAATGGTTGCTGATATTTTTCAAAAACAAAATTGATAGATAGCTATTTGAAAATAGAATTGCTCAGTTATATTTTTTGACCATAAACAATAATTTAACTTTTTTATAGAAGTACTAACGGATACCATATTAATCTCAAGTAAATATGTATATTATGAAATGCTATATATTTAAAGTAAGCAAAATTGTATTTTTTCTTTATTAATGTCCAATATTTTGAATTAATATAACAATTAATTATTTATATGTTATCAAGAGCATCAGGAATGCTCTATGAAGCCTTTACCAAGAAGAATTGAATTCAATGAAGTGAGATAGATGTGTACTATGTATACTTAGGTAAAAATATTTTTAATCGTGTAAGTTATTTAAATTAATTATATTGTAACTATCAACCAAAAGTGAGATTTAAATTCAAGTAATTAGATATTTACTATGAGATAAGCGAAGAGAAATTAAAAGCACGTAATATCTATATATGGCCATCGAATACTTTCATTGAAGTCGTATAACGATGTCACCGTGTTCAAATAAAATTATAATGTAGAGAAATAAGTGCACTGCGCTCAGTGCCGACCAAACGGTTTAGAAATCCAACTTGATTTTATTCAAGGTGTCTACATTCGAGTCTATTTATTTTTTCAATCGACAATTAAGAGATTTCGTGCAACATAACTGTGTAATAATACATTACTTAGTAACTAATTGTCCATTTAAAGCATGATTAGAACTTACGATTAATTAGGATAAGCTTATTGTAAGTTGATTCCTCACCATACATTTGCAATTGACAAAGATCATTGTTTAGCAACATCTTTCTTAGCAGTTGTCATTGAAAATTAATTGATATGCAGTTATAATTACCCAATAATAAAAGTAAATAGTCCAACATGTAAATGCAGAAAATGACTCACTGATCACAACCTTTGCGAACATCCAGGCATAGATAACGAATGGGAAAAATTGCTCAAGATTAAACGTTAATCGGTCAAATCTGTCTGTCATGTCAACGTGGTTACATCAAGGCATTCAAAGAGTTCACATTGTGGTATGACAACAATTTTTATGCGCCACCAGCGCTTTCAAATACCATCCCTTTTACAATAGTACATTTAAATTAATTTTGAATCGGTCTAGTACTCAAGCCTTTATCGTGTAAAATTTAACAAATGCATTGAGTAGTGTAAAAGTCGTTGACATTCATTTCCCTCGAAAAAATTCTCCTCAAATGTAACTACTCTGTAAGTTAAAATTATTATACACTACTACACTTCCACTTCCAAAAAAAAGATTGTGTACATGCATAATATCATTGAATTATGATACTTGACTATGACTTTAAATTTATTATATAGAGAAGTTCTATCCAGTCATTTGAGAAACAGATTTACACAATTTTTACCAATTTGGTCAGTCAACCCTGAACAATATTTTTCAATCCTTATTGAATTTTATCGTTAGATTGAAACTCAATAAAGTGACTAGTTGCACTGCGCTCTGATAAGCGTAAATATGATTAATAGAAAACTGGTATACGAACCTGATCTGTTAAAAAATGTTATAAATACATTATTGAGTTTTCACGATTGTTTGTCATCGAACTTTAAATGTATGGTGATGAATTCTTTAATCATTTCAGAATATACTGAATTTGAAGAAAGCTATTATGTAGATCTATTAGAAATTGTAAGAGTCGAATTAAATGACTGCTTGTCAAGTGTAATAAATAGAATGTTTTGAGGTTAAAAACATTCCAGATAATCACAGTTAGCGAGAAACTTAATACAACGGAACTAGAATTCACAGTTAATCACAGGCCCCTCTGGAATGTTTTTAATGTCGTAATAAATGTTGCAGGGAAGGAACCTCAAGAATTTGTTAAATAGATTCGGCGCATTCTTTACGGTAATTCATTTTCATATTAAAAAAATCTTTGTTTTTCACATTAATTTGTGTAACTGAATATTGCCCATGTATTTCCTTACGCCAACGAACATCGAGTCGCAGACAAGCCGAAGAACTAATAGATAGTGGCTCAAGAATTTACCCATCAGTAATTTATCTCCTTTTGTTCTATAGTTAAGTCAACACTATTTGTAGACTAATGACGCATCGCTGTTGTCCTCGTCGTCCTGGGACAATTTATATATCTGTGTAATTAGACATTGTTTCATAGAGAACATCCCGACTATATGGACTCATATTTAACAATGGACTCGTTCAAATCACCTCATGAAGTTAATCTGTGTAAAATAGTAAAAAAAAAGTATTCACGTAACCAAAAACATTTAAGGAATACTTATTTGTTTTTTTTATACAGACATGAATAGTTTTACTCTTAACCGTGTATATTCTTTATTTTAAGTTGTTTAAATTCAAATAAATTTATAAAAGTGGTTAAATTGCTACAATACAAATTAAATTAAAATACACACAGTAAATTATTTGTTTCAACAAAGCGTGTACTCTCAGCTTGAATTTGTAGTTTTATAATTATTAATTCACCTCAGTAGTTTTGGAACGATCACAAGATATTGAAATGTTTTCTTGATTCGGCATTAAAGATACATAACAATAATTTTAATATAAACTTTAAGGCAACGGTTAATTTACATATTAAATAATTAATAATCGAGGCCTATTGTCATATGTTCTTAATCAATGGTAAACTAAACTCAATATGAATAAGTTTTCAACATTTTGAACTAGAAACCCGTTTATGTAGTTATATCATGAAGTTCAAAATACCCTCTTGTTAAAAAAAACTGTGCCAAAGACGTACCCGTAGAAAATGCAAGAAGTTCACACTGTCGCCGTATAACAATGTTTTAAAAAGAAGCATTTCAAAATGTGGATACAATAATATTTATGTAAAAAAGTATAGAAAGTAAATTTCTTAAAACTGCTTTCATAAAAGCAGTGAACCTTTTTTTTAAATACTTCTTTATGTATTTGTATACTTGATAAGTTCTCATCGTACCTTATCTGTGACTTTAATGTAAGAATGAACACATAAAATAGCCAAATAATGTATTAGGTTTCCTACAAAGTGTAATGCTATAAACAATATTTATTATCATCTGTTTGTCCTTGAATAAAAAAGAACACTATAACTTTAAATAAGGCTTTTATTTTAAAATACAATAATATACATTCACAGTGCGAGCAAAGCAGACTAAACTAAGCAGAAAGGGGTTAATTTAGATACTCCTGATCTTCTTCCTCTCTCTGTAGATTGATATCATTCCGACTGCAAAAACGAGGAATGAAATAAATTAAATTGTGTTACAAAAAAATCAATGTGTATCAACAGTATATTGAAGTAAACAAAACGATGGGCATTCAAATACGACGATACAGAGTATTGAATATTACATAAATTCTAATTGATATTTAAAATATATTAAAAGACCATTTTTAAAAACAAGCAAACATCACAGATTGTCATAAATACACTGCAGAACATGGTTTTAAAACCATAGCTATTGTGTTAGAGATTGCGTCATCGAGAGGAAAGAGTTGGTGTTCATATCCTCATCAGCTTAATAAAAATATTGCATTAAATCTCTGATCCAAAACTTTTCACAACAAATACGAGAAACTCAATGCTTTATGAGAAAAAGTTATTCAATCGTTTGATATTTTTAGTTGGCAGCTTCCGCCTGATGGCACTGTGGCAAATTTGTTGTAGTTTGATGAAACTAATCTTTTAAACTAACATTCTTTTTTATTATTACTACGATTTACTGGCAAATCTCATTCATCTTAGCAACATAATTTAATTGAAAGTTTATAATATTAGGCCCACACGTTTTGCTATGTCAACATGCAGCTCTTAGATTTCTATCAACTGTTGAATTATTAACACACTCTAGAGTAGTAACACTCTTCATGAGAAGTATTTTAGTCGAGTTATGCTAATTCAAAATGTTATTTTCTATGGTCCCAGCCAAACTAAACGGTGCTAAATAATCCTGCAGTCATTGTTCTCTGATATACAGGTTTTAATATAATGGTGTCTAATAAAAATAATAAAACATTTTTAGTACTTTTTTCCACATAATTTTTTTGGATCAGGACCGGTTTCGCTCATGGTGAGCGTTGTCAACTGATAAGAAATACAATAAACACTGATATTTATACAAAAGTTAAGTAAGAAAAACAAGGTATGACAAACAATTGGTATTACAACTAAGCAAATGAATTGAAGCAAAATACAAGAAAAATAAACTATAAATAAAAAGTTGAAGACCGCTTCGCAATGCAAACTATTACAACAAAAATCAAAAATATGAATTATCATTAACAAAGTAAAAACCAACAATTAGTGTATATAATAAATAAATCTTAATGTTTGTCAACCATAATTGGATGTGGAAATTCCAGTAGAGTTCAATCCAACAAAATTGATTCTCGGACTGTAAAAAGATGAATTACGGGCGCAAATGTATACCCGTGAAAATATAGTCATATTAAATAATTAAGAACAGTATTAAATTTTCTATCTGTGACGATTCAAATTATAAACCTTTGTTACTGCATATTTTTTTCAGATATCAAACACAGATTTTTAAAATATTCGATGAAAAATTTGTTGATGAAGTACTTGTTATTTTGGGCCGCAACAAATGCCATTTCAGGCGGCATGCGGCCCGCGGTTTGTGCATCACTGCTTTTGTTGAACATTGTCATCCTATTTGAATGATTTTTAACTAATAATATGTTGTGATCGTGGTTATCGCTTAGTATTCAGACGGTTACACTGAGCATACTACTGATTGGTCGCATCACTAACATCTTGAATTAGCATACTTCTTATTAGACAATATAATATTAAAAAATATATATTGGAGAAAAATGATTGCAGGATTATTTAGCACCGTTTAATTTGGGTATCACCATAAAAAATAGTGATATGATAAGTGCGACAATGATAGATCAGGGTTCTACTGTATACATAATAAAATATATTATCATTCATTACTGTAAGGATCCATCCTCAGGAATTCGAGTTTCTCTGCAAGTCTTTCTCTGGATCGAATCAACTGGTGTCCACTGACAGCACTTTCCACCAACACCATTACATATCTAAAAAAGAATTTTTAGCCATTCAGCACATGAATCTATAAATGACTTGACCATAGTATAAAATAAAACAATACATCAGTTTATTCGTAAGCCTTGCAATGTTATGTCTGATGATGCTTCTCGAAGAGGCGAAACACGTGTCACCGTTACACCTATTTTTTTATACTTCTGACTAGGATTTGGCCTTTTCGAGAGTGTTTATGGGGAAAATAAAAATACACCTGTATTTTCTTGTAAACCGGGACTTTTGGGCATCCCGAAAGGTTTGTTTGGGACACCGGGACACGAGACTCATAATCGGTGACGTCTGACAACCCTACATATATGCCTACTGGTTAAGCTGGAAAAACTTGACAGCGAATCTATCAAACCCAGTGATAAATTATCTAGTTCGATAATTAGAGTTTGAGTCAAAACATTGGTTATCTACTTTTACCACTTCATGGCCGGGAAATATAGATACATCTGCCTGCACTTACTCAATATTGTCACCACTGGAGATTATATTATCATCTTAGAGTAGAACGCGATAATATTTAGTGCAAGGGGTTCGCATTCGATTATGCGGTGGTAATTCATTTCTTACCATTCAACTACATTTTTCTTTTACACTGATATTTCCCAAGAAAATATACTTTAACTTGCCAGATTTTGAGTCTATTATATAATTTGGTAAATATGGCATTTAGTAGCACGTCGATTACTGCGGCGAAAAATTTCACAAACTAACTGAAAACAACGGCCAATTTAAAATATTTATTGAAGCATTGATAAATCGCGTTAAAATTACACATCAATATGAAGAACACTGATAAATAAATTATCCAAAATATGACATATTCTCACTGTACACCGCCATACTTTTTAAATTATCCTTTACATGGACTATTGCGGCAAACTAAGCTGAAAACAACACCACGATTTAAAATATTTATTGAAGCATTGATAAATCGCGTTAAAACCACACGTTAAAAAGAAGAACACTGATAAATTATACGAAATCTTCGCCTCCATTATTCGTAGAGGCGAAGATTTCGTATTTCGTATAATTTATCAGTGTCCTTCTTTTTAACGTGTGGTTTTAACGCGATTGTCAAGCCCTCAAAAAAAAAATTAAATCGTGGCGTTGTTTTCAGCTTAGTTTGTGAAGTTTTTCGCCGCAATAGTCGACGTGCTACTTGGTGCTACTAAATGACATATTTACCCTGCATTGTTTTTTACGGTATTAAGTAAATTTTCGGAGAGGAAAAGAGTAGCATGTTGTAAAGCATAATTACATATCTTCAATACCAAGAGAATACTTATCGCAAGTGAGTGAATTTAACTCTTCCATAAGTAAGGGTTCTTTTTGATTGACAGTTTATTTCAAAAATTATTTGAAGATTGTTGTTCAATACAACATAACCTAAAATATACGTACTTGCTTTTCACTTTCTTCAGAAGTACATTTGTGAGAAACATTTTGAAATATCTAGAAAGAAAAATTATCCGAAAGCCTCAAACAATAACTGAAGGATTTCCTCCCAATTCCAAGTTTTGGTAATTTGACAGCTTGATATTTTAGGTTATAATTTAAAATTTGCGTTTGTGCTGCCAGAAAATAAATTATCAAAATTAATGACTAGGAGGAGAAATATTTCCTTACAACTTATACATAATTAGAGGTACACTTCAGTGGCGTTCGGTGACTTTTCAACCAAGGGATGCTATCCAAAAAATCGACCGATCAATTTTTTGACATTTGATATTTTTTCTCCTCGTTATTGGTAAATTCATCGATCAACTCATCATATACATTTGTGTTATCTTTGAATCATGCCATTATTTATTTATCAATTGATATTGAAGCGAAAGCGGACTGTGTGTCTTTAATTCGCTTCTTCTTGTAAATTTGTATTCCGTAAATTAATTGTATTATATTATATCCTCGTTTATGAAATTACTTAAGTAATGAAACTTTTTAATGTTATAAAATCAAAATATTTTTCATGACATAGCTGATTTATATTTTTTAGTATAACATAATTAAGTGCTCTGGCGCTACAAAAACTCCGTAGGTTAAAAAAAGATATCTTGATTTTTAAAGCATTCAAAATATCGTATAAATATAATAATCACGTAACAATAAGCAATAGAAAGCTATACGAAATACAAATTTAACACGGTCTGAAAATACTATTAATTTGTAAGATTTTAGAGGATGAGCAGCATTCATGAACCGAGCGCCACTAGTAAAATTATAATTTATTATGAAGCATTTTTTCGTAAAAGTTTTAATATAATGTGATATAGGTATTTTGAAAAAGAATTGTAGTAGTGAGCTTAAAATTGTCTAAATTTAGAAACTTTTCTATACTTCACGTGACGAATGAGTCGATATTTTGTATGCGTCACGTGGTTAGTTGTATCTGTATAGCTTATTATTAAAACTATCTGTGTAGCTTTAAAAACTTTGATTATTCCTTTCTGTCTTTTGTATAATATTTATAAAGCCTTCAATCTTTTCAGTTGACAAAAAATTTTACTCCTACATATACATATTGACCCTTGACCACGCTAAGACGATTAGCAAATACAATATTGTTATTATGATTTACTACTTTGACTTCTCTAATATTTAGGTAATTATCATAATATTATTTGCCTGTTTATTTTAAGGCAACCAAAAAGTAATAATATATAATAAATTACAGTAAATATCAACTCAAATAAATTTTTATTTAGCTGTAACTTGAGTCATATTCATATACCTCAGCAGGTGTAATCGCATACCATCATAATATATATTATACTATTTGAACATTTTATGAAAAAATACTTATATTTGAATTATAGTTCGTGGCTTTAATTTTTCGTGTTATAGAATTAATTTAAATTTAGTATGTGTGTTTACTGGTTTTCTTTTTATTATTGAGTGTATTCATAGCCTTCTTTACCAAACAGATGGTTATGTAATATATATATGGTATATTCTATTTAAATTTGTTGACGAATAACTTTTTGACATTACATACAAAAAAAACAGAAAATGCAAATTTACAACAAACCGCAGAAAAATCAGTTGGAATAACACCGTTTAATAGTATTAATATTGATTTAAGCCATTCTGAAAAAATATCAGTCACAATAAATCACTTCTTTGAAAAAATAATTAGATGCCTATGAATATGAAGAAAGTAAGTGAGATTGCACATTAGCGTCACAAAGAATAATTAATATCTTCATTATAATTTTAACATGATCAAGTAACCTCTCTATTTGTTCATATGCTAAAAAAAATCTCTTATCAAACAAAGAAAGTACAGCTCGCTGTCAAACTGGCAACATCATAATCAAAAGCAACACTAGCCGGCGTCATCGCGTTGGTCATTGTTTGAGTACGTTTCAACTGTATTTATAATTTTGACAATAAGTACATCTCCGTCTTCCCTCAGTCGTATTTATTTAGACTCCCGGTATTTCGTAGGGTCCGGTCCTCGCCGGTCGCCGTCCGCGTATTGCGTATCGGTAGACATTTATCGTTCCACACAATGGACGACATGATGCAAACTGAGAACGGCGGCGGAGACGCCAACGTCTCGCAGACGAAACTCATGGTGAATTACATCCCGGAAATGATGACTCACGACATAATGTACTCTGTCTTCTCGGCCGTCGGCAAGATCGAGAGCTGCAAACTCATATCCAACAGGGGCTACGGTTTCGTGGAGTACACGAACCGCGAGGACGCTGAAAAGGCGCGCAAATCTTTCGACGGTCTCCTCATGCAGGGCAAGACGCTCAAGGTGTCGTTCGCTCTACTGAACCCCGAAAGCAAGGCGTCCGCGCGGCGCGACACCGACTCCAACTTGTACGTCAGCAACCTCCCCGCAGACATGACCCTCGAGACCCTCAACTCCACTTTCCGGCCGTTCGGTACGATAACCAACAGCAGAATCTCCCGTGGGATAGCTTTCGTGTGCTACGACAGTCGCGGCCAGGCCGAGGACGCGATCACGCACCTCAACGGCTTCAGCGGCGGCGCGGGTCCGGTCAGCGTCAAGTTCGCCAATAAGCCCAACGCTAACAGAACCAGGCCCGTCCCCCGGCAGCCGGTCCTCGCCGCGACGGGGCCGAACCGCGCCACTTTCAACGGAAACGGCTTCGGCGGAGCCGCGTACGGAGCGGCCGCTCCCGCTGGCGCCGGAGGTTTACCTTACGGCGTCGCGGGTTATCCGCAAGACTCGCCTCCGCCGCTGCTGCCGTCTCCCGGGAAAGCGCTACCGTTCATGAATAAAGGCCAACAGAGGTTTAATCCGATGGCTGCGGCCAACCACGCCGGCCACCCGTCGCTATCGCTGTTCGCAGCAGGGGCCAACGCTCTTCTCGCGGCGGTCCCCGCGACAGCTCAACAAACGACCGTGTACGTTTACAACATCGGCGAGGAGGCAGAGGAGCTGTCGCTGTGGCAGCTCTTCGGGCCGTACGGTGCCATCGACTCCATCAAGGTCATCCGCGACACGGAGACGAAGAAAAACAAAGGGTTCGCTTTCGTTAACATGCGCGATTACGAGGAGGCGGCCGCCTCCATTCGAGCTCTCAACGGTTACGCCCTCAATGGGCAGGTGCTCTCGGTCAGTTTCAAAACCCAAAAGAGAAAGTAGGCCCCCGTGTGACCGACTGACCGGCGGGGGAGCCCCGCCGTACCTTGTGATAGTTTTATACGTCTCCCGGCACCGTTCATTCCTCCCGGGGAAACATAATATTAAATTTGATGTATTATTAAGACGGAGCGCAGAAGCGCCAGCCTGCATATTTTTGTAATCGCTTTGAATTAACAAACATAACTTTTTAATACTATATAATATTATATATCTGTTATATATGTCTATTATATATATATGTATGTAATTTTACGTATCCGTCAAGTCCTTCTATCGCTCGCATATTTTATTATGTACCTTTGTCACTCGAATTTCAATGCATAAGTTATGTATCCATCCATCGTTATGTTTATCCCCATCGATGTATCTCTCGGGCCGAGTCGGCCGTCCTTTCCGGTCTCCCCTCGAACGAGGGAAACCTCCTGAATCTTTTTTAGTTTGTAATGTTGTATTTTTAGTTGATAATGCATCGGTTGACTCGGCCCTCGCTATCTACTAGCTGTTATTATTATTTTATGTAAATTTTCCATGTATCATTTACTATTCTTTAATAAAGTTTGACTTGCTTTTTTATTAATTCCTCGATTCTTATATTTATTATATTATTCAATATGTTTTCGTAGTTATTTTTTTATTTCACTATTTTCATGGGTATATTTTTCAAATTATAATTTCATCTGTGCTGTCATATCCAACACTTATTATACACTAATTGTATTTGCATTTACGAATATATTATACTATATCTGTACATATATTTTTAACAAAGCAGGAAGTAGTCTTCAGATTTTTAATAATTAATAAGTGTTTGGATTTTTCCATATAACATACTCACCTTCATTGCGAAATTCATGTGTAAATAATGATCGAAGAACTAACTTATCAGGCTTTCGAAGTCTGGCAACATTTCTGACTACTTCACTCTTCCAAATTCAAATAATAATAATTAATCGTTTTTTTGCTCAGAGCACTCTAACAAAATGAAAATATGCCCATTCCGAATGGAAATAAAAAATGCCTTCAAAGCGACTCATTGAGACAGTATGTGATATGAAATATCAGGAATAATGATAAGTATTTGGGAACAAAAAGATGTGTAGTAAAAATGATTTTCAGTCCCTCACACTCTTAAGTGCTTTCCATGCAAACCAAATTTAATCGAGTCATAAAAAATTACTAAGAGTCATTGTGACTTTAACACGAGTTATAATTTTTTTTGGTGCAACAGTTACTGTGTAGCGCAGCTAATTATCATAAATTCTTACTATAGCCAAAATAAATGTTCACAGTTCAAGGGAATGTTTTATACCCCCCAACACTCTAAATAGCGACATGGAATGCAATACTCTGAATTTAAGTAATGACTTGCATTGGTTGATGCGACCATTTATTATTGCTTCACCAGCTTGCAGATTTCTAAACACATCGCCATGTTAATGTGGAGTATTCATGAATTGATTCAGTTACCAATGTCGGTCTACTTTACGAGCATCCTGATGCAGATACATGCAAGGGTTGATTGACAACATTATTGATTTTCCATTCAATCAATAATTGGCAGTGGGGTAGAACCATATCAAAATAGATTACATACAGTTAGCAATAGTTTTAAATTTGCTTGAAAATCAAGAATCTTGACAAGTCTTGTATGTTTTAGTAAGTAAGATTGAAAAACAAATAGCAATAGGTTGGAAAGACTAGCTAGGATGAGATTTTATCACGAATTAAGACAACAAAATTTGACTGAACTATTTTGCACTTGTACGTGATCTTTTTCTTCTGGAGTAAACGTGGCATTTTTGCAATAGTGCATGTATAACCAATGATCCTTAATTTATTCCAATTTGGTTGCCGATAACAATAAATCAATGAAATGACGCGATGCCCACCTATGTATTAGGATACATTAAAATTTGTCAGGTTTATGTATTTGCCATTAACAATTCATCAAAGTCATCGATTTATAACTATCTGTAAATCTGGTGTGGTAGAAAATTTCTCAGTAATTATTTATCGTTTTTCATTGATCTTGCATATGTTTTATGTTACCTTTAATAAAAAACCGACCATTCGTCATTTTCAATATACTTATTTTAAACTATTCAAATCGGTCTGTATGAATGGGTGAAAATCTTAGATGCGATATTTTTTCTGTCTGAAAATTTGTATATATTGTATGAAATTCACAACGCCATAGTAAGCATCGTACATTTTAATTGTTATTTTAAATTTTACACTGACAGTGATACTTGATGCACAGTTTTGGCACTGAAAATATCAGCAGTGGCTAAAAGGGTCATTATACAAGGTATTCTCTCATGATCAACGTTCCCTAATTAATATTTGATCTTTCCGCGCAGCTTACCCTTTGGCTTAGAGGGAACGTTGCTCATGATTGGTAAAAAAAATTGATTCTATGCTGATTTATGCATTTTTCTGGTGCTACAATCAGTGGTGAACCTTAGCCACTTCAGTCAGCCTTCCAATTTTGATTAATCACAATATGTGTGCATGCTCGTATAATTTTTTCATTTCTTTGATAAGTGCACATATTTTGTATGAAAGTCAATCACGAAAGAAGTCTGGGAACAGAACCCTATCGTGAGTCAAGGAGTACCTGCATAAAAATATTTACCTGAATTACAATGGTGAACGAAGGCATCACGTCTATGGTTTTCACCTTTTCATATATAAGTGTGTACAATTTACGATGCTTGATGAGGGGTTTTTAGTTGTCTGTTTGGTCCATATTTCAGTAGGAAAGTTGTGTTACTTCCGAATAGTCACTTCAGGCTATGTTTAGTCAACATACGTGTGATGATGGATTTTATTTAAAGAATGAATATAAACAAGGGTGGAAGGCTCATCAGGCCAGGTCTCTATGGTCATCTTCATATTTATTTTTAATATAACAATTCACAGTGCCATTGAAGTTATGCGGCGCCGGTCACTCCTTTGGCGATCAAGTGTCTGCATGTCAGTAATTGTAGTTGGAACAAACACCTATCACGGCGCTCTGTCGGTGGTGTATTCTATTATATTATGTTGGTAAAAAGAAATGAAACAAAGTTTTAAAAGCTTAGACTATTTTATTATTATGTTATTTGTCAGAATATACAATATTAGGCATCCTTCATCTTGCAAAATATATCTTGGCACGCTCCCATTTAGATTGTTTTTTGTTAAATACATAATTATTGTAGACTGCGCAATGGAAATGCATAATCTCTCAAGATAAGTAACAAAAATTACCTTCAGGCCGAGCAAATATATAACATAAATATCAATTTTTTTAAGTATTTAAAAGACTTTACACAACCTAAACATTAATAAATTATAATAATATCTGGAACATTCTGAAAGCGTAGACAAATCGTTTAAAAGGTTTTAAAAATATTTTCAAAAATAAAAAATATATTACTTTCAATGGAATAGAATATAATTACAGGCCAAATAATAAAATAAACTAAATGCAAAATTTGTACACGAGTACGGCAGAATGTTTGTTGAGGCACAATAATCAGTTTTTTCAAGCCCATTCCAGGACACAGTTTAAAAATAATAGCTTAATTCAACGAAAAAAATGCATATACTATATTTTGTAGAATAAAAAACCTTTTTCTAATATGTCCACGATTGAAATGTAAAATTGTTAAAAATGGAATGTCGAATGTGAATATATATATTCAAAAAGAAATCATATTAATTTATTCTTACCAATAGATACAATTATATTCATTACAAGAAAGTATATTTCTTAGAGGACTAGAAATTATTAAATAATTAAATTTAACATTGCGCAATCTGTCGAGAAGCGATTCTGAAATGCTTTCAAGAATGAAAAAAATGAACTGTTACGATTGCTCGGTCAAAACATTTATTTGTGGATTCAAAATTGTATTTTTACTCGGTTATCATAATTTATGTGAATTTTATGTACAGAAATGAATATCTATCCGAAGACATCAATTTTATCAAGTCTCGATTTTTAAATTTTAGAATCGTATCCTAAAATATTTTTGTGCTTCTCGTTTGATTTCCTCTCGGGAGTATTGACAAATTTGTAGAACTAAATTATAGTATGTCCGATTCTATTTTAGAGTACGCAATATACAATATTAGATATACACATATTTTATATATATTTTTATGCATATATTTGGTGTTACAAAATTTACTTTTATAATCGAATCGAAAAATTGAGTTCCTATAGTTATTATAATGGAATGTACACACAGAACAGCTAAAATATCACTATAATAACACGGTTCACCTTGAAGAAAGTTCATGAAATGCGTACATACATTTTTCTAAAATAAATAATTAATCTCTTGTTAATACTTAAAGTATTCTTTTAGAGTTTTTTGTACCCCCTAAATTGAAACGCAAATCCGTTTTATTTTTTTACGAAGGTGCTAAGTAAATAAATAAAATAAAATTGACCAAATATGAATAGACTAGCTTAGCTGAAAATTGACAAAAAAATCTATCAAAATTATTGATATTGCTTAATTTTCTGTGACACTTTAAAAGTTTAAAAAAAATGACTCGATGTATAAATTGCTTCTATGACATATAAATCATTTATTTTTTAAGTCATCAAATTATATATATATATTATATTTTGTATATAGTTATATTATGTATGCTGCAAAATATATAAAATAACCATAGATTAATAAAAAAAGTTTTACAAAATTTCTGAATAACACTTCTTCATATGTTTGTAAATATACACACAACGCCACTAAAATTATTTGTATGTATGTTAAAATAAAAAACAATGATACTGGTGGAAATTTCTTATCAGCTTTTAACAACAATAAATAAAAAAACACATTTACAGTGCAGCGAACTTGAACATTGCGATTATTTTTAATGTGCTAATGTGTGCGTGGTTGTATGTGTATATATACGAACATTATTATGATCACCCCATACTTTATTATATCTTTTTATTTCACATTTCATTAGAAATTATAAAGCCATAGGTGCCTTTTTTAATTATTAAAATACAAAACAGACTTTTTCATATGTAACTGGTTATCTTGAAACACACCAAACTAGTTTTCGGTCATAAACACAATCTTGCACCTGTTAACAGTATTATATAATTTAAATAAGAATTTGTTTGATATTAAGAATAAATTAAAACCAAGGACTCTATCTAAAAAAAAATAGGGTTTTCATAGAATTGTTTTTGTGTATCAAACAATGGGGGTTGCAGAGGACCAACTTTGACACAATATTAAGTTTATAATAAAAATTAGCTTTAAATTTGTCTAACTATAAGTAGCGACATGTGGTTTGTCTAAAATACTGAATTGAATAAATTGAAATATATTTCAGAGTTAATACAGTAGACAAAATGATTATGAACCAAATACGGTGATAAAAAAATAAGAAAAATTAAACATTAAAAAAAATAAAACAATCTTTTGTACTAATTCAGCATTTATTTGATATTATCAGGATTGGTTTCGCTCATTCGTGATGCGCGAAACCAGTGCTGATCATAAAAAATAAATGTGAAATTAGTAAAAAATAGTTTTATTTTTAGAATATAATGCCTTTCCATCAAGTTAAATATTTAACATGCAATTACTGCCGAGTAAAATATTTTATTTCCCAATAATAAATAAGAAGGCATTAGAGACCTTCATTTAGCAGTGGTTTAGTTTCATCTGTGAATAGATACCATCTCTATGTTATTTCCGTTAAAAATAAATTTTCTCTTCTGGCAAAAGGTTATTAATTACATTTGACAATATACGTGTTATTTGAATACACTTCAGTTTAAGTTATAATACCGTGTTTCTCAAAATGAGATGTGTCTGAGAATAGGTATACGTTTCTCGACTGTTTGATCAACATTGGTATGAGCAACTTAAAAACACCGTTTTGGAATAGTCGGAAACGATATATAATATTTCCTGGACTTTGGAGTTCAAATACTTACAGCTGAACACAATAAACTTGTTTGTAAAACAACACATTAATATTGTAGTCAGAGATACGCTCTGTCGCCTCTACAACCCTGCTTGAAATACAACAGATGTGGGCACGGGTTAAAGTTTCAATGTGCCATATGTCTCATTACGCATGCTATTTTAAAAAGAAACTCATTAATCATCCTTCACAGTAAATAAAACTGGCTAACAATTCTTTTTGGCAAATTTATAAGTATACGGGAGCACTAGCAAACTGAGTTTGCATCAGTGCTAAAATGACAGTCGCTGTATTATAGTTGGTATATTTTATTATGAAAATACACATTTTTATTTGAGAATCGGGACCTGACCGTAAATAAAATGTAGAATAAGGATGTATGATATATATATTATCATTTGTTTGTTCTTTATACCTGGGGTGATTCCGAGAGATTGGAATAAATAAAATAGTATTGTTTTAAACTTGGTTATGAGTTTTTTGAAGTAAATTTTTTATATGCGGGACAGACATAAATTTCAATAAAATTAAATATTTCATATTCAAAGAGCTTTTTTAAAGATAGATTCGGTTGTATTTACTTCCAGATATTTAATTATATTTTAAATATGCTGCTAATAAGAGTTAATTTAGAAATTATAAATAAATAGATAAATAATAAACAATTTCTAAATTATTCTCGAAAACATTTCATACAGAATAATAATTAAACATTTTATAGCTGCCGTGAGAAATTTAAATCATTATAAGTGAAAACGTAATTGTATGACAGGTACAAAGACAAAAATTAAGTTAGTATTTCATTCATTGTGCTTTCTATACTATAAATTTTGCCACAAAATATGAAAGCATTTACAAAATTGTATGTCGCTCAAAGAAGCTCAGAAATACCTTCTGCACGCCGTCATAAAATGGGAAATGGTGCATTAAAAATAAAATACAACCAAATCCAGACGAAAATATTGTCACGCAGTGCTATTTTCGTACATAAGTTTGTCATACACTTGACATTGATGCCGCACCGAGAATTTTTATTGAAACAACCAAAGTGTACCTTGCCAATAATATATTAAATTACACAGAGGGTTGCGTGTAAAACTCAATATTGGTAAATTTCAAATTTTAAACTAACTCAATTTTCAAATTTGAATTCATGTCATAAAAAAAAACTGGATGTAGAAGGTGAACTTCCAAACTATTGCTACATAATCGCTTACATTATTTTCATCAACAATATTTTACGGAATTCAAACATATAACATAGATTAATTAAATAGTAAATGTTTGCATGGGGACACAGTTTTGTTTACTAACCATTCATTCAACAAATAATATGCACGCTGAAGAAACGAGCGCATTTAACTATTTGACTACAATATAAGATATGAAAGTTATTGACAAGGTACAAAATCGGATAAATGTGAATCGCGTTTAGGATCTTATATATTTTCATGCAGGATGTTTCTGGATTGAAATGTTTTCTAAATTGATTTTGATAAGTTTAAAATATAAATATTGCCGAATAAGGATAAACAAAAAGCCAGAACGCTGTATCAAGATAATGTCACATGAAACATTTAAAACGAGCCTTTTTTTGGTAACCGAAGAGGAAGTTGATTAAAAATATATTTTTATATTAAAATAATGTATCTGTTAGAATTACTAATTTTATCACGAGATTTTCATTATACATTCATTTATGTAAATCACTATGGAATTTTAAACATTCTCGCTTAGCAACTGCGCATAAAACCAGAAAAAAATAATTGGTATAGCATATTTAATGTTAGTGAAATAAAATGGTCGGTGATTTTGACAGAAAATTTAACGGATTATGGTAATCTGCATAAAACGCTTTTAATTACAAAAAGTTAAACAGTCGCATGAAAAATTCGCTATATCGATAAGAAATAGCAAGTCTTATTCAATTAAAACATATTTTCTAAAGATAAGCTTTCAATTTAGAAAATATTATAATTATTGACTGGGTCTTTAGTAAAAGGGAATATTTTCAATTACGTATGTCAAATTGAAATAAAATTTATACACGATAGATGAAATACATTCAAAATTTAATGAAAAAAATCTATATCGGATTGTTAGATGATTGTCGAACAGTTATTTCTTATTTAAAAGTAAAATTTGATTTTTAAATTCTATTTGCATTATTTTGGTGTTTCTAAATTTTGTCAGTATTTCAATAAGTGTACTTGTTACACAAACGACCAGTAGGTTTGAGGATTCAGGACCGTTTTAAAACCAGTCAATATAATAATAACAAGCGATTTACATCTATAATTATGTTCATGTATTGAAATGATTTTAAGATAACAATAAAAAATATGAGGTGATAAAATAACAAATTTCAAAGTTCACTATTGTAAAAAAAATATATTACGAGAGTCGGTGTCGAAAACAAATTCACATAAAAGAAAAAAAACAGTTACGCTTATTCTAACGCTATTCTCATGAATAGCAATTGTAAAAATATCTATGGCATTCGTCAATATTTACAATAAATTAAGACAACAATACTGCATTTAAAGCGGAAAAATAATTTATAATCTCGAGGCACAATGGAATGTTACTTTGCGTCGATTTATGGGCTAATATAATCAAAATTATCATTATTAATACTAAAAGTTAACACAGCTATATTACGGCTATCGAAGACTGAATGTTATTGTAGTAAATTATTTTTATTGTAATAAATACAATGATTTATATATTCACAGCATGACGGGCTTAATCAACATTGGTACACATTACTCTAAACAGAACATTTTAACACAATAATGAAATTGTGAGAATTAGTATGCTTTACAGCATACAAATGCTTCAACTGAAGTATGCGTGAGCTGTTGAATGATTTTATCAAAAGAACTGGCAAAAAAATATATCATCGTTTATTTCAAAAGGAATCAAATGTCAAACACAGACATGTGACAGTTTATTTGGAGGAGATTTCATGTTATTTCGCATCAAACATTTGCAATAAATAGCTGTAGCATTTTAAAATACCAAACATTAGATAAACTGTTATTTTTTTTGCCAGACAGATTGCAGAGTAATTTTATAAATTGTCTAGTATTTTCAGAAATGAGAATAAAAATCAAACTCGCGAATGGAATCTTTAAAGATAAGAAAAGATGGTTCGATTTCTGCAAATGATTCTGCCGTTTTTTATTAAATAATTGCAAATTGTCAATGGGATACAAATTAATTAATTTGCGCGTGGTGTTCTTCGTTTATCTATAATATTTATTCTGTTTATACAATGTTTCAGTGCCGTCTGGATATTTCAAATACTTTAACAAAAGTTAAGAGACTGAATAGTAAAAATCATTAATCAGTAATCCAGGTCAGCTGGTTGAAGAAATATCACAAGTTAATCCAGAGTTTACACAGCTTACAGTCAGTAGTTGAGAAAAAGATGAATTTTGACTAATTTGTACTCATGAAAATGATAGATTGTTTGATTTTATTGAATAATAGTGTGTCACTTTATCAATGATGTAAAAGACAACATAAAACGAAAGGAAAACTTGATTGAAATATAAATATACGACAATCAATAATAATTCTACAGACTATGAAATACAAAGAGAATTGTATCAGTGCTGATAAAAGTATCATGTTGATACGAGAAATGTAAACTCGAGTCAGAGCCGTGAAAAGAATGTACGTAAATAAGAAATGTGTACGGAAATAGATTGCAGAATCTCGTACTCGGGAATGGTGAATATTGTGATATATTTAGACAATGTAAATAACCTGCAGACATGCTTGTTAAGTATTTTTCGCAACACGTGGAATGGATTAAAATTTCTGGACACATCTGTATGGCTAATTTCGATGCATCCGTTTTATTATCTCTGCGAGCGGGAAGTTTAAATATTGTTTCATTCGACTTACTTCAACAAATGATAAATAATAATCATTTAAAAAAATGTTAGCGATGGAATTTTAATTGATATGAAACATTTATATTTATAAACATTCACATAGTAATTGATATGAAAACACTTTCTTATATTTATGATGGTTAGTTGAGTTGTTGAACTAAAGATGAAATGGTGGGCATCCAGCTGATGCTCAAATCTGCACACATACTCAATTCGTTTGATCATCATAATGTGACGGCCACTTTTGCGAAAGGATTAATTTGTATTGAAATTTTTAAATTTTAAATTTAAATTTTTTTACTAAATTTTTTAAATTAATTTAAAAAAAATATATGACATTACAGCTTACGCCAATGCGTCAAATATTTTTAAGTTAAAAGATCATACGAGATATACTCGATGAGAAATTTTGAAAGTCACATGAGATAAACTCGAGCAGAATTGACTTCACAAATACCCATTCAAATTAAAATTGAAAAAAATCCAATTTTGACATTGACCTTACCGGGAATCGAACCCAGACCCACATGGTCAGTAAAGCAAGTTTTAACCAACTAGACCACAGCGGGCCTTGATATAAATGAAAATAATAAGAGTTGTGAAATATTTTTTTTGTAAATCGTATTTAAATTACTGGCGCTTAAAATTATGTCGTCAAATAGAGAGAAAGAACGTTACCCATATAAGGAAACAAGGAAAATGGGAGTATCTTAATCTTAAAACAAGAAAATTTAATTGTTGATACTGAGAGAAATTTAAATTGGCTTAAAGCGCTGCAATAATAACCAACGTTTTCCGACTATTCTACGCACAACGAATTGGAATATGTAGATGAAGTCGGCGAATTAGAAAATATAAGTAACAATGTAAGAAATCTTTACATAGAAAATGTGAGGCTATCGGTAAACCTGACTCATTTCTATATTGTTGATGTGGTTTTTACATGGCAGTCTCAATTCTGATTTGATTACATACAAAATATGAATTTGTCCGGTTTGCAAATACCCGACGCGTAGTTTTTCAATCTGATAAAATCATTAAAAAATAAAGCAGGGGGCAATATGAAATGTGTATCTGTGTCATGTTATGTTAAATAATATTTTATCTGTGTTAACTTTTAACAAAATAATGCTTTAAAACGTTCTTTTTTTTGAAAAGATATTTAAATAAAAAAAATCCTTTGATCGATAAGACAATGTATGAAAAACTGACAGTAGCAACCGCAATAATATTAACTTACTTTTATATACACGTGTATAAATAATTCATTTTTTGGAAATATTATCTCATGCTTTGTCACGCAAATATTATTCGTTATATTGATATCTATGTTGTACCTAATTTTCCTTAGTAAAATAATAATTTTATAACGTAGGTTTATATGCAGAATAATAATTTATATATCTTACCGTTAGTCGTACAAATATTTATAATAATACGTTTCGCTATAAATGTATAAGGGCGTCATTCTTAAATTTATCAATTCAATTAAACTACAATTAATTCACAATTACACAAAAGGCGATTGCACACGTCGAGTAACAGTCGAAAATGTTTCCGCAAGCGAAACCGGTCCCGATCGTAATATAATTCCAAGCCGCGTGTAGCACTAGCGTAACATTCGAAACCTTTCCTGCGATTTTTTCATTTTTAAGTCAAGTCACGAACTCGTTCATAATAACTTTCTAAAATCAAATTTATAATAAAAAACACAATTCTTATCGAGTATGTATTGTTTCTTTTTTTTATACATTGTATTAATTTGTCTTTGGCAATGAGGATGCAACTGATTCCACCTGCGAAGATCAATGATGAAATTGAGATATGAAACCAAAAATAAATAATTATATTTAAGTACGAAGAAAAAAAACGAAAAAAAGGAATGAATGTGTACGTCGTCTTGAAAAGCAATAAGAGACTTAATTTAATTGAAATTATTACTTAGATCTGTATTAAAAATCATTACCAACGAATTTGAAACTCGACGTCTCAAATACGAATTCAAATTTTTCACATACCGAACATAATCTTTGACAAAATTAATTTGAAAGATGACAGTTATATTACTGAAAGTACTTGTCAATATTTAAGATTTTTGACTGTGAACAATAAACGTGCTATCTCTAGATGCAAATATGAAAATATTATAGAGACAGCACGATCTGGTTTTGAATAAGTCTGCTTTAAATTCTACCCGACTCAAATAATATTTACTTTTATAATTAGCAAGGTATCTATGCGATCTGATAAATTACACGAGTCAATTTTTAATTTCAATGCTACATTAATTTTTTGCATTTTTTTATATTGCCAAAATTTTCCCGAGAGTATAAAAAATGATTTTTCGTTTGCCAAAGTTGGTCAGATTTTGATCAAATCTTGTTTGATAGATATGTAAAAATATCATGTTGTAAAATTGATTTCAAAATTTTTTGGGTACAAATCAAGGAGTGCTGTCATTACATGATTTTGTCATCGTTTTAAAGATATGCGCCGCAAGTCGAGTGTAACTTATATTTTTCAGTCGAAAGGATACAGTTTATGTTAGTACTTTTCATTTGTTCGTTCATTTATTGTTACGGTGTTACTGTATTGAGATGTTATAAAATTGTAAATTTAAATGTCGCACATGCGTCGAAATAATAATACTAATTCGTAATAAGTCTCGTAAGTTTTGAGCAACTCACCCGCATTGATAAAATATCAGTGAAAAATGAATAATATACGTTACGTTAAGTCCTAATCTATGACAAATAATACAATTTTCAACGACCAAAGCAGCGTTTCCTGTTCAAAATCCCCAATCAAAATTTACTATCTGTCAGTCGCATATAGATGATTGCGAAAATAGTGTGTTCGATTAAAAAGGTGTAACCCAGCGAAACCAGCAAAAAATATTTGAATATGTTTGGCACATTATCCAGAGATAATGTGTTTACATGAATACATTCAAGTTTTCAATTTTCAACACCATAAAAACTGTGATAAATTGTACACTTATTCTAAAAACATGCATCTAGAAATTCCATGGATAACAATCACTGCGGAAAGACAACTATCATTTAGAAATCCAGCTGGTGTATTTGCAGTCATAGAAAAAGGCTGAAATATTCTTTATTCATATCTACAGTATCCAAATGTAGATTATGGACATAGCTTCATTTTTATAAAATAGAATCTAATTAAACCATTTGTGACTAAAATATTATTTAATCAATTGTTTGTACACTGTTATATCGTTTTCCTAAACGTTACAGCTATGAAAATTAAGGATACAAGGGAAGAACATGTCGTGTCACGATTTTAATTTTTAAAAACTGACAGTCTTGTAGATTTAACTGAGTATAACAAGTCAGCATAGCCAGTTTAAAATAAATAATTTGACATTGCATGTTTTCTCCCTGTACCCTTGAAATATTAACATTAATATACATAGCACTGTCTTATTGAAAAGTTTAGGAAAAAACTAATTGAAACATTCATTTGCCAGTACAATGACCTTAAATTATGAATTCAAAAATCTTTTTAAAAATCAGGAAACGCCGCTTTGGGAAAAATACCTGACCGTCTCCTAAATCTTCTGATATATATATTTGTTAAAAAAATCTAAACGTGTAAAAATTTACTACTTCAAGATACGAGCTTCACTAAAAACCTGTTTAGAAACAAGCCTTGAATGTCTTTTTTTAAGTGTCAACCGACTGTCACCGAATTAGGCGAGTCAATAATGCAGATCAAAAGATATGTAAATTATTTCAACTCTAAAAGGTCGACGCGTTTTTCGATGATTGTGAATTTAATAAAAGAACATTTTCTTCAATAAAACACAAAAGTGTTTACTTTTATAATGTTATAAATTTGAACATGCTCTTGTTTAAGAATATTAAATAAACGAATGTCAATTTTTTTAGGGTAAAAATGGTTAAAAAGAATGCTATATAAAAACTGTTTACGGCACTCAAATTTTTCTTTACAATTTATCAGTTATGAAATGTATAATATTATTATTATAACTAAATATTGTGGAGTTCATAGATGCCGGTTGTAAATTAGTATTTTTAAAGTTTATAAAGGACTATCTAAAGACTGTCATAGATACATCTTTTCGAGACTAAAACAATTTTTTTTAAATTGCCTGAACAGTATGCACACACGATATTAACATTCATTTTTTAAGCTTATCTAGCAACTCGCTGTAGACTGTCGAACACTCCTGCGGGGTATACACCACTCCGCGGAAGCTGTCCTTTCTTAAATTAATTAATTTAATCGCTATCTATAAATATATTTGCAGGTATAATGGGGGAAAGGGTATAAAATCAAACAAGGTAGTATTGGAAGAGGTTATGCCGTCGCTACGAGTGCCGCGACGGTCTCCGCTCCTGCTGCAACGGAATGCCGTGCTCCACTAACGTCTCGGGACTGAACCTCACCCGGGAGCCCGACCCGCTGGAATCTTTCGCCGAAACGTACGAACTGTCCTCACTCGTCAAACTGTCGGGGGGCGTCGGATTCGTTGGAGTACCCCCACCCGAACCCCCTCCACTTTTTTTCTGCGTGTTGTATTTTTTCAAACTAGATCTCAACTTTGTCGGCACTCCCAGCTCCAGTCCCAAGCTGCCGGGCCTCTCTTGCGCGGAGTTCTCTTGTGAATTCTGACGAGGGTAATACTCTCTCGATGTGTGAGAATATTCGCTGGTTTTCCACGAGTATTCCACAGGTCCTTGTTTATTCTGGGTGTACTCGTATTCTCTCTCTCGTTTTTCAGGCGTTTTCTGAACGGGGCCGTACTTATCGCAGCTCTGGCTTCGTCTGTATACGTGTCCGGGATACCCCTCTTCTCCCTCCGCCCGAAAACTCTGGTTCGCGTTCGAGATGGATGCATTCGTACTGGACGCGTTGGAAACATTCGAATTAGTCCTTCTATGAGTGTTGTAGGCCTGTCTGACTGGGGTACGGTTGTTGTGAGAGACCCCCGGCGCCTCGTAGACATGCTGTTGCGAATAGTCAGGGTTGAAATCTTGGTGATAGGCATCGTAAGGACCGTGCTTTTCGTAATTGTGTGGCAAATTTTGTCCGGCTTCATTATAAATAGGATAAGAAAATCCTTCCATATTTCTAGTTTTAGGAATATACTCGTTTCTCGGTTCGTAATTATAAGTAGGCTGTGATACGTAATGAGGCGGACCGTGTTGCTGTTCATTCCGATAGACCTCTCCCCGAGAAGTAAAATGTCCGACGTATTGGGGTCCGTTGCCATCAGCGTAATCGGGTTGCGTTTGACTGTGATAATCGCCAGCGATATAAATACCCGGCACTCTCTCTTGGGGGTTGAAGTTCTCTCTGTAATTAATATATAGATCTCCTTCGTTGCTCGTGCTGCTAGATTTTCTTCTAGGACTCGGTGTGGGAGGTTGCGTGGCATGGGTAGAACTGTGTGCGGTTCCGAGCCCACTTCCAGTGCTCAGGTTGGAGCTCGTGTTGGTGTAATTTGATCCTAGGCCGCTGGTGTTAGAGAGAGTTTGCGCAACAAAGCCACTGGACGTGGAAGCCATGTTTGCTGGCAACGTTGACATGTTCGAGTAGTGTTGAGGTGAATCTGTAAACCTTAACGGTTTTTGATCGTCACCTTGCATGTTGGACATCTGAAATGATTATTACAAAATGTTACCCTAAGGAAATTTTCAGAATTAAAAACATTAATAAATGGCAATACCGATATTATTTTATTTTTTTGTTGATTCCAGTCAGGACTGTGGAGTCATTCAATTGCCTTTTCCCCTCTTTGTTATTGCAACATATGTACAGTTGTAATAACACCAATTATTGCAATAAATAACTTATCCGTAATATAAAATGGTTTGTTGCCTGCCATATGTATTTTTTGTCAACAATTGTCCACCCAAAACCATAAATCCACAGCCCTGGTAGATATAATATAAATTTGATTGTGCATGCAGCTCCAAGAATAAGATTAGAAGTTGTTGCCTGGATGATTTATGATATACAATATCTACTAGGTATCAAGGAAAGAATTTTCTGTTCAGATCTGATTTTTGGTCACGCGTGTCATAAATCAATATTATGTAACATTTGATTAAAAAGTAATTTCTTTATAAAAATGACAAAATTTTTTTCTTTAAAAGCAGAAATAAAAATATGTTATATTTTGCATAACAGGTAAACAGAATTAAATCATTGAAGTAGAATTTTAAGCAGTCAAGATCAACTCAAGGAGAGAAGATATCTTGAACACACACTATAAGTGTAAATTTGAAAAATTCAACATGTGGTATTAATTTTATCGGGACTTGAACCCATAACTGCTGATCGATAAGAAGAGCTCTTAACTCAAGGCCAGTAGTCACAGTATTGGGTTACGGCTAAGCATATTAAAGGTGCCTACCATTTTTTAATACAATGATAAAATTATATCTAGTGAACATCTGTGTATAATATACAGATAAAAAAGTTAGATAGTGATACTGCTGTTCTCTTTGACAGTAAAGCTGTACTGCTAGAGTAGAATGGCCAACGAGTGCATTGGTCACTCATGATTCATGGCAATGTATAAGATGCACTCCCAATAGATTTTAATATGTTTTAATTTCATATTGAATTCTCAGGTACCTCTTGCAAAATTAAGATGAAGAGACCAATTTCATAAGCAAGCTATTAGCGGGCCCGTGATAGTAAAAAGGTTGCCAATCATTGGGCGGAGATAAGTTAACCCAATCGATCGAATGAAGGATGATATGCAGATACACCATTAGTTTTATTTATCAATCACTTACTTGATTAGAGGAAATAGTATTGAGGTGTGGTCGGTAGTGTTTGGCTGGACCGTGGTAGGTATTGTGTGCGTAGCCACTGCTGGTGTGAAATTCGTAATCTGCTCCTAAATGTGGACTTCCTTCAGATCCGGTACGGTATTGGGATTCATTTTGAGCTTCCACCCTGTGAGAAAAAAGTCACATTTCATTAATTTGTCAATATTGAGCGGTGCACCTCCGGAACTGCAGGACCTTCAGATAAAATAAACTTGGCAAATGTTAGATTATCGCTGTGCCAAAATTAAGATACGCTATCTAAAATATCTGTTACCGGCCATTGATTGCTAATCATCAAATGGCAAAATTGATAGAACTGCAACTTCTATACAATGATAATACTACTAGTTTTTGCCACCTTTGTATTTTGCAGTACTGACTGTTTGTTGAGGTTTTCTACCCTTTTGCTACTTGTTAACAACTCCTGTAGGCCAATCTTGAAACACAGTGTAAGAATAAAATATAAAAACAAATGATACACATATTTATAAAATTCGCGTCAGTTCAAATAAAACACACGTGTTTTCTGAGTTTGATAAAATGGAATAGTATATGTATTGGCTGTGAAATTGTAAATGCTTAGACAATAAGAGATTAAGATTGCAAATAAAATTGAATTTGATATTTTAGTTACAAATCGTGACACGTGTTTCATCTCTTTAAGAAGCATCATTAGACATAGACAGATAACATCGCGAGGTTTATGAATAAATTAAAAACTGATTCTCATTCTTAAGTTATAAATTACAAAATAAAAGACAGGGTTTTATTTTGTTTTCACTGGATGCAGGAAGGTGGTAAGGTGTAAACATTGATAGAACTAATTACAAATTAATTACTTATATTAGGTACGGAAAATCCTAATGGAAATAAATTCAACAGTGGTGAGCCGCCTATTTTATTTAAAATGTTATTTACAATGTTGCAAATGCAACTTCAATTATTGTAAAGCACAAAACGAATTTATTTGTTCATCGAAATATTAGTTTTATATTTAACAAAAATAAACCATTTAAAAATAACGCTTACCACCAAATTAAAGGTTCCTTTTATGTTCAGTCAACACTATCAACTTTTAATGAAAATAAATTTTAGTTTAAAAGCTGAAGATCTGCAACTGTACCATTTGCTTCACATGAGATGTGTCAAATTTCAATGATCCATAAAGTTAGTGACAAAACTTGTGTGAATGTACATAATTTGAATGATTCAAATTCTTTAGGTAGTCTGAATTTATCATTCTTTTCAAAATAAAAATAGCACCATGTTGATCACCCAAATTCATGAGTATATAGTTAGATAGCCATTTTAGTAATAGGAATATTTTTAGTGCAAATACCTGTACGGTTGAAGTCTTGGATGTACAGGACTGACATTTGACATTCTGACATCGTAACCGGCAGCTACTCCGCCTAGTAAAGACGCTGTATTATAAAGCACCATTTCTATTATGCTAGGTTTTTTTGATCTCGCACCTAAAGAAAACAAGCAACACATAATTATTTTACGTATGTATTATATTGAATTTATGGATTTGATTTGAATAATTAAATAAATTAGTAAGAATGTTTCAAAATTACAGATGTATATGATTCACAATTCATCACCTTCCGTATTGTATAATGTAGGCATTGGCACACTTTGTCTTGACCCTCCTAGAGCATACTCCGAGCTCCAGTCTTCATTACTGTAATCTGAAGAAAACAATAACGTGACAGAAGTAAATAATTTATTTATAATTAGGGAACGACTTCTATGTGACTGTTTTCTGATCGTAATTTTGCAAAATACAGGATAAACATAATCAAAATACCTTGAGTAGACAACTTAATCTATATTTTGATTTTGAAAACAATAAATTTAAATTGACCTCCTACACTCTCGATATGCGCTTGAAATCATTCATAAACAGCTCAAAATTAAGTACGTTATGTCTGACATAAGTGAGGTAAGATTTAATAATATAAACTTATATTTATAGTATCTACATGTTTACAAAGTAATCAGTAACTAATTACTTATTCTTGAGAAGATTTTTCAAGAAGAGCTTCAACTTCTGTGTATGGTTTAAGATTTCGACTGAAGGTGCTTGGTGGAATTTCAATATTAAATTTGAATCGTTCAAATTCTGTGTATGGATTAGAACACAGGCTAACCTTGTTAATAAATAAAATTCTTAAAATAATTCATCTAACATTTATTTTGAATGGTCTGAAATATTTTGAGTAAACAGACCGTCCAACACAATCATGTCATTCAGATTGTAAAAAATAAGTGTTTGCACGCGGAAACAGCACCACCAAAATTCTTGCAGGCATCTTTTACATCAATTTCTAGAATTAAGACTTAGATGTTCAAAACATTATATAGCATCTCCAGGAAACATGGCGCTGAAACTATTTCATTGACGATTCCGATAAAATATGATGCTGCCCTGCTGTGAACTGTTGACATCCTAATGGACAACTCGAGGATACACGACTATTTTAAGTTTACATGTCTTTTTAAATTGTGTTCGATTACACTCGCTAAGTGTCATTTCCAAAACTTAAATATTGTTAACAAATAGTCTACCAGAGGTATTTTGTTTTAAATAAAAATAATAAATTCTTAATCAGAATAACCATCAGAAAAAAGAATCAAGTATATTTGAAACGGATGTTGTTGTCGTTTCTAATGCTAAATAAAAATATGTTTATTAATTAATGTTAAAAAAATATATAATAATAAGATGAATACTTACATTTTATCGAAATATTTATTTTAATTTCTAACTAAAATCTCCACTATCATTCTTAAATTTTGGTTTGAACCACTCCTTAACAATAAAACGTTTCCTATTTTAAGCACCACAACCAGAAGTAAGCTTCGAAGCATAATTTGAGAAATTTGTGTTGTGCTGAAGATGTGTTTTAATTTTTTGATTTTTATTAAACGACCACCACCATTTTAGAACAAGTTTTAAAAATTGTATTTAAGACAAAGCTTGGAATTTTTTTTATATAAAAAGTATATAAATCTAACTGTGTTTGTATAGTGATAAAAAATATATTCTGCGACAGGTGTTTCATCTTTTTCAATCAGTATATTGTGAGGTAAGGAAAATAAGCCGTTGGTAAGTTATAAATCAGCAAAATGGGATATCAGTCGAATTAGGAAAAAATTTGAGTCAATTTTTTTAAAATCCACATCCAGTCCAGGGTAATTGATAATATTCGGACCGTGAATACTTTCACGAAAACCAATTGATTGGCAATTGTTTAAATCATCATTTATATGAAAAACGAAAATGAAGGAGTCATGAGAATGGGTAGTCAATTGATCGCTTACTCTGGCTGCTCTCAATGTGGAGCATATGGACTCCATAGGTATTTCAACATTGCCTGCATGCGTGAAAATCATTCATCTTCTACTTTCCATGAAGGCAGTAATAGAAGGGATATGGCTAGGAGGACTAGCTGCACTACTATCATACTAAAACGCTCACTAAATGTGGATATGAAATAACGAAGTAAACACTCACAAATAGAAAATCTATCTACACAAATATGTCATCAGTAATTTAAATCAGGATAGTAAAATATATGCCTAGTGTGTTATTAACTCGGCGGCTGCCACATACGAGATATCTGGTAAATTTTTTTTGAGCTCAACACGCCAGAGACGAGTAATCTCGTCAATAACTAATTAAATTAATAATTGGAAATTATAGCCGGCGTGTTAGGTAAAGACGTATTTTTTTTTACACCAGCTAAAAGATTAATAGTGATTTTAATAGCAAAAATTTTTGACGTTGTCGAATCAAATGTCACAGAATATATTTCTTTAATATAGCAAATTAAGATATTTCTGAATCTTTGTTTTTGTTGAAATTATATTTATATCCCATACTTTTATTCAATATATTGTAAATTGAGTAAATGATCTTTTTTTAAAATTGGTATACATATGTTTATTTTATATGTATAAATTACCTAGTTTGTTCATATGAATGAAATTTATGATAACGAATGATAAACATAAATTCAAAAAAGCATGCAAACAAAAAAAAAACTCTTTTTCGGCTCATGTCATTTATTGAATCAATTTCATCAATTCGTATTATAATCAAGACTTAATAAGCTTCATAAAAAAGATAATATTAAAAAAACTACAAATTTTAAAACTAAAATCATTTTACAAGTAAAGCTTAAAAACAACAAGACTGATGTTGCCAGGTCAATGCACCATTGGATACCAACTCATGGTTTTCGATAAAAAAAAAAAAATTGACGACAATTAAAAAAGATGTCTTATTAGTTTTTTTTTTGTTTAATAGGAATGTTGTCAATGGTCCATTGGCATTAACAGTCAACAGTTAATCAATTATTTATGGTTAAATCTAGTATAACAAGAAATGTGTAAAATTAAAAGGGATATTATCTATTTCATATTTTATTATAAAACCGCCACCAGTTATAGTTGGATTTCCAAAGTTAATAATATATCAAAAAATCACGCATTTGTCTTCTATGTGTGAAAAATATTTGGCCATCAATCTATCAGACACCAAATAAGTGTTAATATTTTCATAGACATTCCCTATAAATCCCCAGGGTGTGTAACTTTCAAATGAGAATGCCGAGTAAACCTATCTATATTTCAAATTATATTACTGTATGTATATATACGTACAGTAAAATATTTTTTAATTCTTGCTAATAATTCATGTAGGTAACGACTGCGTAAACGAAGTCATGATTTTTGATTTGTATTAACTGAGGAAAACCGTGCGAAATTCAAAACTCTAGATGGGTTGTTCGTATGAAAAGTTTCAAGTAAGTAATTTTAACGGATTACTTTTGCCATGTAGAATATCTCTTGCAGATATTTGTTCTAACAAATTTTGTCAATTTTTAAACAAATAAAACGACAATAAATTTCAAATAAAACTTCAACATATTTCAAGCTCGACTTGTTAAAACAAAATTTAAGTAAACGTTTACCCATCACTTAATCTGAATAAATTAAATACTGTAGAAAAAATTAAGTCATTCGATTTTTTTTTATAATAATAAATTAAGTTTGAAAATCCAAATAAATAATAATAATAATAATATAATAACCGAAAGGTAGATAGTATTTAAATCATATTGACACTAAAAAAATGTGAACAAGCGGGGCACAACAACAGGAGAAAGATGGACTTTAAATAATTAATTTATAAAGACAACGAAACGACACAAAGAACGTAACATTAAGAGTCATGCGAATGTGTCGATCGGAACAAAATAAATCTAAACGGTACCACCTGTGGAGAAAATGTTGCATTTCAAGCACAAGTCATAATAATCGTTTCACACAATAGACGTTAGCTTGGATAAAAAAGGAATCGTTTATTGCTAAATGCACATGTATGATTACATTAAATTACTAATGATTTAATATTTATATAACTATTCTTATTTTAAGATTGCGTGTCGGCTGTCAATTCATTTATATTTAATGATTTTATCATCAGCTAAAATAAAATGTGTAATTTTCAACTACGAGTTCCACACACGTAAATTTTACGCTGTCAAGATTCGCCGGGGTAAATCCATGACGAAATATTGAGATTGAATAATTGCATTGGTAATAAATTATGTCGTCTAAGTAATGACTGGAAAAATAAAGAAAGGTCAGAGTCTGAACAATACTTTCAAAGGATTTAGTTTTTATATAATTTGTGCATGAAATTTTTATAAAGGTGGAATAAAAAATAATGCATATCTATTTTCAACATTTTCTTCAACCCCTCAACTCAAGCTCGGAAGAATAAATGCAGCTGCGATGCTCATTGTGGATAAGTTTACTATAACGTTATTAATATAAAATAGGACCAAAATATTAACTTCACTCTCATCGGTGGAAGTTTTAAGGACCAATATTCATTGGTTGTCACATTCTTTTGACGTATTTCTTGTATCAAATAATATGAGTTAAATATTATTGTATCTTTAATTTAACAACAATGTATTTGTCATTAAATTAGCTTATTATTTAAAGATAATTCTTACAAAAGATAAATACACATAACGTATCTGCTAAATTTATAAGAAACTAAAATTATAAACCGCTAACAAGTTTGCTTAGAAGATTTTCTGGTATGAAAAATAAAGTCTTCGATACTCAGGTTAAGATTGGTAAATCACGGATATGCCGTGTGCAAAACTTCACTTCACACTTCGAGCTTGAGGGGTTAAATATTACAATAAATAATAACAAAACCAATGAATCAAAATAAATAAATGTAAAGCAATAAAATAATCAACATTTCCAATAGAAAACAATACAAAAAATAATATATTGAAATGAAGAGGGTGGTTAATGAGCTTGTAAATTTTTAATACCATCACCGAAAGGAACATTTTTATTTAATTTCTATTATGAAATATACAGTAGGATTAATATTATATAATTATTAATCTGTCATTTATTATTGAGGTTAGATGGTTCAGAATGAATGTTGTTATTATGCTTATTCATTGAAAATAAATTTAAATGGTGGTAAATGCCATTCAATATTCACGTGTAAAATAAAAAACATTGATTAAAAAAACATTATAAAGATATATTATTATAAAACTGGATAAGTCAAAAATCTAAATTGATTGCAATCTTAAACTGCAAGACGCAGGGTGATATATTCTTGAATATATTCTTGATGAGTCGTTTTAAGTCCCGAAAGGTTAAAATTACGAAGAACAGATTTAAAAACTATACGTTAAGTAATAATTCTTAATGAATAAATAAATTTGATTTTATCATATCAAATAGACGTATTTTACAGTATCGTTAATTGGTGTAATGAATGTAATGCAAGATCAAATATAGATTTACTAAAATAATCACGTGAATTTAAATTTACACTTTATGAATATTGAATATTATTGTTATTGTAACAGATAGAAATAATTTAATCAACAAATAATAAAAAAGTAATTAAACCACCCTCCTATCATTCAGGACTTTCAAATAATAATAATAATAAAAAAACAATAGAAAAAACACATTTACAGTAATTCATACAAAATCATAAATAAATGAAACATCTAATGTAAAAAAAAAAACAAAATAATCATAAAATATCTATAATTCATTATGCAATAATAAAAATTATCAACTACAAAAAATATGGATTCATTGAAAAAAATGAAATAGAGATAAGGAAATTTACGGGAGGATTTTTCAGTGTCGAATGGTGAGAAATAAAATGCACTTTGAGGAGTATCAAATTTACTTACATAAGTATTGAAGGTTTTCTTCCGAGACACCTGTTCGGCGATAGCGTGTAATAAAACGATATATAAATATTTAGATAATCATTTGACTCGGATACAAAAAGGAATGACTCCAAGTTAATATGGATGCTACTTTTAAAGTAATGTATACTAATCGTTTAAATCTTAAAACGAAAATGGGTGTAAATACGCTATAAAAAGAAACTAATAATTATTGTTGATCACTAAACGAGATAATTTTAATGTTTTATTTTTAAATTTAGCCAGTTCAGTGTCATGTTCTTATTCCATTTAAAGAGAAATACAACTGCGCTATGTTATTAGGTATTTTTAAAATGTAATGTATCAAATGGGAACCGCTTACTAATTTTAAAAAGTCTTTATCTATTGGAAAGAACTGATTTACTATTCGTATCCTATGTAAGGATGGTTATTGATCATAATAATGCATCCATGTTTATACTATAGAAATGCTAACTATTTGATATATTTGCAGCTGAAGGAATCGCTGTAATTCCTGCATGACGAATTCGATCAAGACACTGAGCAGGTTAATCAATTTAAATAACTAAGTTGTGGTCATGGAACAAAATTTATCGTAAACATTAACAATTTTATAATTAATAAAAGCAGTACCTACTTAAAAATAATGAATAAATTCATTCGATTACTTCAAAGGGATTATTTATTACCTTTAAAATGAATATAAAAAAAACAGCTTAAAACAACTATCACGAAAACAAACACTAACTAAACGAAAAGATTCTAATTTATCGGAATAATTAATTTTCGTTAAGCAAGCCCTTTCGCTCGGAATTGACGGAGACCACGCTGATACTCTTGACGGCGCTACGCATATCGCTGAGAACCGTCGAGCGAACTAGACTACTCGAACGGAAGTTCTTGAAGAAACTAGGTTTCTTCACGGGTATACTGGATTGATTTGATTCGGTAGCGAATTTAGTCGACTTGTTCCGTTTGTGGCTCCGTTCGGAGCTAGTAATCGAATCACCCGAATTGGCCTGCTTGGCGATCACGAAGTTATCAGAATATATTGAGAACACACTGTCATAATGATTCTCCTCCAAGTTTGGTATGCTTTTACTGTGTCGGGAATTGTGCAGGAGGGAAGAGTCGGCGTTTGCGGGCCGAAGGTTAGAATTGTGGAAGAAAGAGGGCATCTTGTCGGGACCGGGCGATTGGATTCCGAATTCTCTCAGACGAGCCGGCAGGGGAGCGGGCAGGGTGACGATTTGCAAACAGGGGTTACCTAAGTCTCTGGTTCGATTGTGAGCGAGCGCGAGATTGTGGTGATGGGCTTGGTGAGTGTGCGGCGGCAGGTTGGGAGCGCTCTTGCTGAACGGCGGCTGGCAGACCGGCCTCAGAGCGGGAAGGTGGCCGCGCTCTCTCTGATGCAGCGTCGAAGGACCCCACGTCTTTCCTTTCACTCCGTCGGCGGGAACTGCAATTACGCACACGTGGTTTTCTATTAAACGTGCCTGTCATCCTGCTAACAGCCACTTTTTGCATTTTAAACGTGTCATAAAATATTTATTTCAATTCAAAATATGGTCATAATATTATAAAACTAAAATTGCTTTCATTGAGAAATATTCTTATGTTTGATAAGTAATAATTTTTTTTTTCACGAAGAATCATGCTGCTCAATAAGAAATGTGATAAAGTAATTGCAGCGAACGGTAATAAATGAAAATAAGATGTCAAATTAAATAAACTAACGCGTAATAGCCCTGAGAATGCTAGGAGATCCGGGTGGTGTGTTGATAGCGACTCCTTTGAGCAGAGCACCCTGTCGTTGTTGAACCGTAATGGTGTGACGAAAGTCCGAAGGGAGAGAAATCGCCGAACCCGGTTCTTTCTTTGGTAATCTAAGTCTTCCTCTGCTAAATTTTCCTGTAAAAACAATTCATGTAAATAAATAAGGTCACTATGTAAATAATTTAAAAAAAAAACAAAAATAGCCATAGCGTTGAGTAAGATTTTCTATACCACAACCGAGCTTAGAATTTTTCTATTTATTTGCTGCGGAAATTTTGGCATACTTATGTGCCGACTGCCGAAAAGTTTAACAAAAGTACACAACTCATCTCATTTTGATTTAAAAACATATTTTAACATCACTTAATTATCAAAGTTTGAAGTCTATGGTAGTCTAATTCACGTTTTGTGACTAGGATAAGGAACAACATTGATTCTTAAACAATGTGCTGTTTCTTACAGGTGTACTATCGTTAAATAATTAGGTGGAACCAGGACTTATCCAATGGTAAGATATTATGTGAATATCCATCTGCTCTAGAAAGAAAACATTTGCATTTTGCAACAAATGCATTTTAGTTGGTTTTGATCTTTTATAATTGGAAAAATATTATTATAAAAGAACAGAAATTATGTAAAAGCTTGGATACATAAATATTATATTTAATGGAAATGGATTTTTTTACCTTTTCTTTTATTAGGCTGCGGCGGATTACTTTGAATGATCATAATGTGCAATTCTCTCTCGACTAGTTCCATCTCCCTCGCGGCCAGATCTCTCTCTCTCTGCTGAAGAGATTCTTCGTGAAGTCTTTGCTGAAGTTGAGCTCTGGTTAACTCCTCTTCTCGACATCTCAGTTCCTGAAACATTTGTGTTAATTAATTACCGATTAGTCTTTTATAAGTAAATATAATTTATAACTTTGTAACTACATTTTAGGATATCGCAGAGCTAGGGTGTGAAAATTTTCTTTCTGAACTATAGGAGAATATTCTACACATAAATATACAAGTTTTTATCTTTATGATATATTATATTTTTATTGAGGGTAAATCCGTACTTGAATATGACGCCATTTGCATTAAAATGAACTTAATATAATTTTTAATCACTGGATCAAGAAATGTGAATTTAGAATATTCTCCAGGAGACTATTCTAGAAAGCTTCGGTACAATAACATATTTGAATATTTATTTACTAGTGAAGAATAAAACTATCATGAAATTGATGACAGGACTGAATTTACAATATAGCAAGCAAACCTTCGGGATCCTATGAAGTAAATTCACATTTCAAAATTCTTCTTATTTCAACCAATCGCTAAATCTCAATAATATTTAACTAATATTTATTATAATTTCTAACGGTACCTCGATCAGTGCGATGCAAATATTACGCAAATTTGTCTGAGGTCACTTTGTACCCCTCGCACCTCGATCCAATTTTCAACGTTTTGGTACTCGAGTGTTAAACAAATTTCAATTCAACTATAAAGAATAAACTGAGAAAAAATGTTAAATGACACTATTTATGAAAAGGTTCTAGATGTAATATAGCTTAACTCGATGGCTGCCACAGACGAGATATCTCGTAAATTTTTTCGTGCTCAACACGCTAGAGACGAGTTATCTCGTCAATAACCGATTAAATTAATAGTTGCAAATTATAGCCGGCGTGCTAGGTAATTACTATTAATTATCTACGGCAGCTAAAAGGTTAAACAGTTCTACAAAAGAAATAAACTTAAAAAAACTACTGAATTCGATGAAATAAAGAAAAAAATATGTATGACATGAGAGTCAATTACACAGTGCCAATTTTATAAACCGGGTTAAAGTAACAGCTAGAAAAAAACATTGATAAATTATAATGACAAAGCAATAACTAGTTATAGTTTATTCCATACAAACCTCTTCAAATGATTTACAAGCCTGCGAGGAGCGTGTAAAAAATACAAAACTGGATAAATACAAAAGTAATTATCACTAATAAAATCTAAAAAACTGTTTTCAATAGTCTCACAATTAATAAAAAAATATTCATCCCTGGGCGAAGTGAATTGATGAGAATAGTGAGTTCCTGAACCTGAAGGGTTTGTGAAAATTTGTTTACAAAAATGTACTGGTTTGATAATTTCAATTTCAAACACTGTCATATATATAGTTAAATCATAGCATTTTAATAATAAAAAAAAAGAATACACAAATGGTTATCTGAACGACAACAAAGTCAACTGCGCAACATGATATACATTTTTTTGATGATATTAAACCCATACTGTCCAACAAACATTCACCTCTTGCGCAAGCTCGCCTAGCATCTCCACCTAAATAAATTGTTAAAATATTAAACATGTCTGGCTCCAGCACATCGCACTCAATAATATAGGTTAATAATTTTTATCTATTTAAAATTCATTTGGATTTAATCAAATAAGCAATAATTTTTTATTACAAAACGTCTCGTCTGCATACCTTTTCTTTTATTCTAAGGTCACGCAGGACTTCCTCGATTTCAAGTCTCCAGTCCTCCTGCATCGTGTGGAATGATTCATGCGGTCTCATCGTGAATTCTGAATTCCTAATATCCTCGAGTGCATGCAGAATACTGCCGAACAGAGGTCTGTCGTGAGGATTTGACTGCCAACAAGCTGTAATTAAACAAATAAAAGCAACCTGTTGAAAGATTTCATGTTCTCAAAAGAGTGGCAACAATGATGCGCTTGATGGTAAGGAAAAAAAACTATTTTTATGAATAATATCTTTTCTGATCAATGGCAAGACTTGTGTTTCACTGATGTGAATTGATTCTTCAAAGAACAGCTGCTTTTTGTTTTTTTCATTACAATGTCCATCATCATAACCAGGCATACAGTAAGCATCAACCAATTTCCCAATCAATTGGGGGTTGGATGTATAGCATCCATTCATATTAACTGCAATATATTTCCTATGTGTATATAAAAGGCAGCAAATATTTTTTAATTGATCAAGACAGTTGATTAAAATGAATGCTTGGAACATACCTTCCATTAGATCTTTCCAAGGCTGCGGGCAAGTCTTTGGAATTGGAAGTGTCAGCTTGTTTACAGCCACTCCGTAAGCGATGGCCAACGAGTCGAAGCCTCTGTAAGGGGTCTCCCCTGTAAGCAGTTCCCACAGAAGTACCCCATACGACCATACATCGCTCGCTTTTGAGAATGTTGATTTTTTTATTACCTGAAAACATTATTTGCAAAATTAATAGAAAAGTTATTTGAGAAATAGAGATCATTGTTTGATGATGAATTTCAAAATCTGTCATTTTTTTATAAATCCATGTTAGCTCTCAATATGGAGCACAGGGCCGTGGCGTGTGCAAAGAGTGCGGCGCACACGCATAGGTGCCGCACAAAGGCACAGAAATCTTTGAGCTGGCTCTGGTGGAGCATATGGCCTCTTAATGGTGGAACAGTGCGTTTGGGACTACATTTCGCTCAAAAACGAAGTGTCGCAACAGGTTGCTTGATGTAAAAACGACCAATCGATAGTGATGCGCGTCACCTAAATTACCAGTTGATATGAAAAATATATTAAATAATATACGAAAACAAGTGTTCACAATAATTATAAGGTAATATATTTTTTTCTTTGCGGACCGAAACCATTAAATTTTGTTTTTATGTGGCCCACTAGAAGAAAGAGGTTTGGCATGCCTGGTATATACCATTAAAACTGAATAAAAAATTTTCATTGATTCAGCAACATAAGTGCTGCAGTTTTCATTTTAATGTTACATTAATTAAGAACTAGTTGTAAGCTCGTTGACTTCAACGGGGGGGATTTTTGTTAGGAATACACCCAATTCTCTTAAAGAACTAAAATACACCGGGACTGCAAAACAAAATATACAAATAGCGGATATAATAAAATATTTTCATAAAAATCATAATTGAGCTGCCCTGCTGAGCTGCTATATCAACAGCCCTGTAGTATTCATATTTTATCATTTTTATAATAATTCAAATGGTTGAGTGTGCTAACAAATATATTTAGTAGAAGAAGAAATAGACCTCGGGGCATATATCGATAGCCCTGCCCTGCAGTATTTAAATTGTATGTAATATAATTTTTAGAATAATTGAAATGTTTAAGTTTGCTAACAAATATATTTCGTAGAAGAAGAAATAGACCTCGGGGCATATATCGATAGCCCTGCCCTGCAGTATTTAAATTGTATGTAATATAATTTTTAGAATAATTGAAATGTTGAAGTTTGCTAACAAATATATTTCGTAGGAAAAGAAATATACCTCAGGGCATATATCGACACCCCTGCAGTATTTAAATTGTAAATAATATAATTTATAGAATAATGTTTGAGTTTGCTAACAATTATTTTTCGTAGTAGATGTTAAAATAAAAGTCGAAATATAGTTCTATAAAATATCCATACCGTAATTAGAATATTCCTAATGCATTTAAGAAATTAAAAAGATTTTCAAGGTCGGATGAAAAATATAACCATACCTTCCAATAATCGAATGAATGACACTGATCAAAATCTGTCAAATCAGCTCCAAAAAATTTTCGCCCAGCCCTATAATTATAGCTTCAAAAAATCGAATCAGTATCTTTGATTATTTAAAAAAACTTACGATGCAAACTTTCAAATAAAGTTCTCTCAATATTATTACGATGCTTCAGTTCTAAGCCAGGAAATTTGAATTTTTAATATAAAAAGACGCCCATTCTAATTGGACGAACGACAAATCAAAAATATGCGAAATATAAAAATTCAAAATAAACCGTTAGCATTGGTCGAAAAATGTGCTGTTCAAAATACACCGTTATCATTTGGCGAAAAGGACATTACGATGTACATATTTGTGATAAGTGAGTGATTATTTTATCGGCTATTAATGTGAAGATTTTGGTTTTTTGAGATGTGGCTGTTCGATTCGCACAAGAGTATTTTTTTTAAATGGGCAATCATTATCTTTTAAAATCTATTTAAATGTAATATAAAAATAGATAGCGAATATGGACTGAACCATACCTCGGGGGGCATCCAGGCGTAGGTCCCCGCAGCCGACATTCTCGTTGTCTTGTAGACTTCTCTCGCAAGTCCAAAGTCGGTGATCTTCAAGGTTTTGTCTTCTAAGTCATCATTTTCTATCGCTTCACTCAAGAGAACTGAAAAAAGAAATATACAACAGTTTAGTCGAGAGTTCTATAAATTTCTGTTTTATCGAAAGAAATTGATCCAGAAAAAGCATAAATAATTAGTTCATTTTTTAATACACCATACCATATTCTCTCTCAATTGAGGGCATACTATTGACTTTAAATGCAATACTTATTATACAATACTTAAAAATAAGTATTTAAAAAACTGATTGTAAAAGTAAGAGTTGATAGGATAATCTGTTTCAAAAATGTGTTTAGAAGAATAAGATGAAAACATCATAAACATACATGTCCTTGAATCCACAAACTGGTTGAAAAATTAATGTATATTTATGATGGTGCCTTACTGTTGATATTTTAATATCGCTAACTTGACTAAGAAAACCAGAAAATATAAAACAACTTTGGGAGCCACTGTTATATAAATGGTGACCTGCCTCTACGGTCTAGCGGCAAGAGCTCTTCCCTAGCAATCAGATGGACCTGGAATTAAGTCTCGGCAAGGTAATTATCAGATTTATTTATTTTTAAATTAAATTTTAAGATTTGGACATGGGTGTTTGTGGCGTCTTTTCTTCTTGAGTTGATCTCTAGTGACTTTTAAAGAATTCTCTTTTGAGTTAATTCCACGTGTTTTTTTTTAATATCTGCCGCCTTGGCTGTTAGCTATAATGCCAGATATTGATTATTAAAATTAATAAACAAATAAGAAAATGTTTACAACTAAGAATTATGAACCTCATAACAAAACATGTTCAGATAAATAATATTTTGATTCGGAGAAATATTTCTTTTCAATATTGTTGACTGACACTTCCTACACGAACATATAATTAATAATTACAATATACGATTACTATTAAAATTTGTTTTGGTTATCGCTTTCGCGAAATTGCTTGCAATTTTTTTTGTCGCCAATACTCCGAATAGACAATCATAATAATATGAACACGTTCATATAAACAAAAAAAAATACTCGGGAAGTGTTGTGAATAAGTATTCACCTATCTATTTGCATCCGAAGGTTGGATACGCAGAATCCAACATGACATTTTGTACAGACGCCCGAAAAATGATAATAAAAAAATATTTATCGATTTCATTAAAAAAAACTCAAAAACCTCATTATTTACATCAGCTGTTACCGCAGCGTAGAAAATATAAGAAGGAAATGAAAGTCAGCTAAATCGATGATTACGATTAGATTGAATCCATCATAATGTTTCTCTAACGTAGATACGTGCTTTAAGAGTTAAGTCGACAAAATGTGTACAGCATTTTACATTAGTTCTCTACGTACGTGGTTAATGCGTTCCGAAAGATTCTGTGTAAGTCACGAAAGTCAAGAAATACTTTTATAGAATTTCTATATACATAAATTAAATGTGTATTCACAGTTTCATATCACGGGATATAATATCATGTTAAAGTAAATAAGAATACACAATTGTATAATATCGCCCTTGACATATATTTTATTTATAAGGTTTTTAGATTACACATTTTCCTTAATAAGTATTTTTATTACATAAAGATAAAATAAAAATACAATGAAGCAAAAAAACAGCGGATGTAACCAGCTCTACGTATGTCTGTTATGCTATTTCCATTATAATATCTTCAGGCTTAAGGATGATATATTAGTGTCCTTTTCATCCAATGTATTGAAATATTTATTCAGTGATGTTTGTACGACAGTTTTTTTCCTCATAATGCATACGTTTAAAGCAGACAATTGCATCCTGCACAAGTTTATGAATTTTCGTAAATCGATCAGCATCAAGATTTTGTGCTTCGAATGCATACATTTCTATATCCATCATATTAAAGCATTCTTCCAATTTTATTTACAAATTCAGTTACGAAATCCATAGAAATCGATATACGAACAAAATGACATAATTGATTATTTTGAACACTCATCCGCGTTACCACGAAATCGCGTAAGGAGAAGACCCACTGTATTTCGTATTGCACACACTTAAAACGTGGTCGGTAATTTTTAATTGGAACCCAAACCGAACCAGTTTTCCGGGAACATTTGCCGAATCTTAAGTCAGTCAACGGCGATCGAGCACGCAAAAAAATCGTCAGAAACATGAAATGACGAATATTGCAAAGTGGAGTTTTGAGAAGGAGCAGATCGCCCACATGATGAAAAGTTAGAATTAGATATTGTAATGATAACAAATGAGTTTTTAGTTCATATGTAGGTATCAGAGTGGTGGACATGAAAGTGTCAACATGTCACATAGAGACCTTCATTCAGCAGTGATATTAACTTGTTTAAGACGACATGATGTTTGGGTCGCTGTGGAGTCGGATAAAAAAATACGACTCTGACTCTATTTGTTCAATCATTTCCGTTTAACTTACATATCGACTGTGGAAAGGAAAAAGGACGTAACCCTCAATTTTTTAAAACAGCTTTTTTTCGATAATCACAATGTATACAACTTGACACACATTCTATCAAAAGGGTGGAAGCTGAAAATGCCGAATTAGTATCTAAATTTAGCTTTTAAGTTTGAAAAGGATGACCTTGTAAAAAATTAAATCCAAGAAAAAACACTGAAATAACGGGTTTTCCGAGACAATTTCTGTAATTAATATTAGATTATGTCAATTTAACACCAGTTTAGAAGTATCCGTGCACTTCAAGGTTGTGTATAATTCATAATTTGCATGTGTCACAAAATCATCAAAACACGTTTTTAGCGCCTCCTGTAAAATTTGATATGTGTGGGTTACGTCCTTTTTCCTTTCCACAGTCGATATGTATGCAGAATAATTCTAATACATTTCACCAATTAGTATGATGAATAGACTAATAATTTATCAATATTTTTGACTTTTTTTTTCTCAATTTTTTTCTGACTCGTTTCGTTATAATTGGTACAAATCAACCAATTAATGTAAATAGTATTTAGTGACAAATACACTTGGGTTGCGTTTTCGTCATCAGGTGAAATTACAAAAAAAAAGCATAAGCGCGTCGGTGAAACAATTAAAAATATCAAGAAATACGAGATTGATAAACGAGAATTGAATATTTTTCGTTGATTAACAATTCTCTGGGACTAGAATATTCTATGAAATTCTAGTTAGTTCTCTCCAGCACATTCGATCGATAATATTTTGAAGTTATTACGAATGCTGTGAAAAAGAATCAGAAAAATTGTCTAAGCACATTCGAATTGAGAAGATAACATAGGCATAAAATAAAATAAATTTCGTAGAATTGATGTTCACAAACAGACGGTGCACTGGCGGAACAACACATCCTTGACATTGCAAGCGTTTCGCCATTCGAGATGATGCCCAGACCACACACTCTGCGAGTCTCGCCTGATTGACGGGTCGCACGGGTTCGTATCCCACTTCCGACGACCCACCGCACAATGGGGTGGAGGAGTGAGCTCGAGTGGGCAGCGCACAATAATAATTATGAATTATTGATACCGAACCGCGTATAAATAAGTCGTTGATAGTCGACGGAGAAGAATATATTTATTTACATTGTAATAAATAAAACGTTTTGGCAATACAGTAGGTTGAAACAGCATCGTGTAGCGTCGGCGTAAGTGCAATACCGAAGAAGAGTTCAAGTTTTCAAATCTTACAGTGGGGTCAATCAATTATTGAAAACAGACACTCAAGTCACTTACGTGAGTTAATTTTATCTCCGGAAATTCTAAATATTAAGTTTCGTTCTAATCCTTTCCCAACTTATAAGTACGTTATTTGACTTTTATTTACGACTAAGTAATTAATTATTTTTTAATTTATTCTATCCAGTATTTATTTGTATTAGCCAGAGAATGTATTTAAGGAATATGTAATCACCGGAAACAGCAGAATTACTGCAACGCTATATTTCACGATTTGGGCCCTCGCTAAATTTTGTAAGAGGCGTGGATTAACGTGTTTAAATTACTGTGGGTATTTACGAGATGGATGGATTACGATGATTGTTTTACAAATTCTGGAGAGCTGCAGTCTGCTGATGCTTCTCAAACGAAAAGTAAACGTGCGAAACACGTGTCAAAATTTGTTACACAACCTGTGGAATAGCAGTTATTTATTCAGTATGAAACTTCACTTGCTGCTATGGCTACATCTGTAAAAAACCTGACGTTTGTTAACAGAAAAGTTGGACACATCAGAATCTTCGATTGGTGAACGGTTGCATGATACGTTACAGCTCGACCACAGTAATTGACAAATATAAGTGTTAATACGCAGTGGGCTGCCAATACGTTAACAAGGTGCTCGCTAAATATAACAACTATCTGTGGTGTTCCGGAGAAAAGATTTTCTTATCATTTCTATACAATTATACTCAACAGCAATAGTAATCGAAAGTTACGCAAAGTTAAAACAATACGTCATTGTATTATTCGTTAACTAGCTAATATCAATAGCTGCAATTCCTACCTTAGATAGCACGGCAGCACAAATCACAAGTTCCAAGTTGGCGCAAAAATACATATGTATATACAATTTATTCACTTCGCTTTAATTTCATGTATCAAACTTTTATGTGTTAACTGTTTTGGGCAGTGATATCTTGTCAGGAGAGAGTGATATCTGCTAATGAGAAAGATAATTGATTGAATTGGTATTTACTCGGTCAAACTCCATTTACTAAGATATTTGCAAGCAGTGGCGGCCGGTAAATGTGGCATTGGATCAATGCACCCCTTGTATATGCAGGGGGCGACTATATTTCATGAAATAATATTCGAACATAACATTTATACCATTCACTCATTTTAAATTCTTCATGTATTTATTGTCTATATATTTATTTTGTTATAGACAATTTTTAATATTTATTATAGACAAAAAATACACGACGAATTTAAAATGAGTGAATGGTATAAATGTTATGTTTGAATATTATTTCATGAAATATACCGCACCTGCATATACAAGGGGTGCATTGATTCAATGCCAAATTGACCGGCCGCCACTGTTTGCGAGTGTTGTGACAATGGTATATAACTCGTGCAGAACTAAATACTTTGTTATTTTTACCTTATTATGAAGAATAAAAAAATGTTTGGATAATGCTGTAGTGTTCATCCAGGATAAAAGCAAGCTAATGAAGCTGTTGAAGAGATCCAGGACTTATCAGTGTTGTCACGCTCATGATGATAATGTTTCAACACATTTTTAACCAGTAACATTGCACGCGAATTGTTAGTACTTACTGCTACCAAAAAAATGCTTGACGAGAAAATTACACCAGAATATGTGTACCGATATCACGGAGTCGTCGGTTACAAGCCAAATCCATTAGAAGGCGAGTACCCAATACCCCCTTTTTACGAGAGGTATTATTAAAAATCATTTTTCGTGTGAAATTTCAATGCCGCATTGCAATTATGTATGCAAATTTCAATATGTACGTGTAATTTTGAATAGTGGGAGGATTTTTAAGTGCCGTATTTAATAACTATCCAGGCCATTAGACGTAATCAACAAGAATACCTTCCACTTCGAAGGAGATAAATTAAAATTCGCTTTAAATTTATCATTATCAATATGTGTGCTTATTTTTTTTACGAGTGAATTTAATAGAGGCGCACCGATAAATTATAGCCACATATTCACATTAGCTTGTAATGATAAATTTTAAAAATAGATGATAGCTAAATATTCACTTAATAGCATGAAGAACATTCATACCAATTCAACCTTTCGAGGCCAAATTCACAATTAATCACAAAATAAACTTGTGCCAACTTTCACATACATTCGTAAAGTAATAGCTGTTAATTCTTGGAGAGAAATAATTATCATTAAAAAACTATCTTAGAACAACCTTTTTTCCAATTTTATAATAGATATTATAAGGAATAGCTTTACACAGAGAGTGAACAATTTAAATTGATCACACGATTAGAGGCGTCGGTTCTAATCATAATATTAAATAACCGCGAGACAAGTAAGAACTAATTGATTTTGTTTGGTTTTTGTACGTTTTAATAACAATATTTCGGTGGAATCACACTGAAAACCCCAAGTAGTGTATAACTGCTTGCATTTCTGCTGTGTTACGGTAGTGAATCAAGGCACCGTGTTTTAAATCGGATTCTTACGGCGAATGTTAGAGTTAATATACATTATAAAATTTTCGCAAATTAAGATGTGCAAAGTGAACTGACTTCAAAGCCTTTTTGAGTTGGACCTGGTATGAATATGCGTTGTTTAAGGTACAAGAGAGTCTAGTCCGACCTGGTCCCGTATTCGGCAGAACTAAAAGATGCTGTCATGACCTGGAAAGTAGCGATAAGAGTGACGAGCGGCACAAATCTCGCAAGAGCCGACAGGTGACCATATGGTAAACTTGATAAGCGGATATGAACGCATATAATGAAACACGATGTAGTTTCACCAAAAGAGAGACAGCGGCGAAGAATTGCTAAATGATAATAAATAAAATAGATTTATTTAAATACAATATTATAATAGAGTAGGTAAAATATTAATTTGATATATTGCCGAACGACAACGGACAGTACGCATTAGTGAGCAAAATGCCATTTAAGTGTTTGAGGCTATGATGGCATGATGCCGTAAAATCTATCGAAAATGTTTAGCAATTACTGCTGTTTTACGTTACAACTAGAGCATCCAATCCCGGGATCCCATTCAATTTTCTGATCCCGAAATTCCGGGATTGAGATGGCCGCGATCCCGGGATTGAGAGATTTTGAGGAAAACCCGAAAATTTACACGAAATTGGCAAATTCAAGATTTCAAATTCTTCGGTGAGCTAAAAAAAAACGAGTTTCCGTGAGAATCTGGGAAAAATCATAGCGAATCGGGGATTTCAAATTCCCCGGTGAGCTAAAAAAAATTCAAAATTAATCAATCCCGGGATTGGATGCCCTAGTTACAACGATAGAGTTTTGGATATTACCATCATCCATATCAAACCAATTAGATAACCGACGCACTGAAAGTTTATCTATATTTTACCGAAATATAAACTTAAGATCGCTATTATTTATACCCATTCTAACAAGCCTCGTAAAATCCACAAACGTCGCCATCTATCGATATTTGCATCGAAATAATTAAGAGCCATTTGAACACAAATGAAATCTATCATACTGCTACATTGATACAAGATACGGCAAGATGACAATTATTTCTTTCGAGCGTTGTAATTTCATTATAGCGCTAATGGAGTGTAATCTCCAAATGAGGCAAATCCAAGCGCATATTAATCGAGCGACTTCCTCCTGGGAGCGCATTCACGACGCTGCACTTGGACGCACTGCCGCTGCACGTTGCGGAGAGATGTGACACCACGAATATCAAGTACCCGATTCCTCGTTACAGCGAGTAATCAAGTATGATATCAGTTTAGAAGTTGAATGGTTTTGTACGAGAAATTCCCAGTCACTATTTTATAAAGATATCTGGTTTTTAAGCATCTGATAAAACGAAATTTTTGACTAAGAATAAAATAAAAACAATAATCATTTTTTTTAAAACATATGGAATAATGAAAGATTTAAAGAAAGACCAGTAACATATTTTACGCTCACTTATATTTATAAAAAAACTTGATTAAACTTACCATTTAAATTAAAGAGTGAGAGTGTGAGAGATGTTCACTGTCAATAATTGGTGGAAAGACACCATATTCAAAAAATAAAACACTTATTTGCACTAATTCTACTTTTATTTTATATGATCAGTACTGGTTTCGCCCATGACGAACATTATCAACTGACGATGCTCCCCATGAACGAAGCCGGTCCTGCTCAAATAAAATAAAACTGGAATTAGTTCAAATAAGTGTTCTTTTTTTATATATTAGAAGTGTTTACTTATCAACCACAATATGTGGACAATTTTGAACAATTTTACATCATTCTACAGCCCCAACTGTGTCTTATATGTCTCATTTATGATAAGGAATTTACTTCAACAAATGTTTGAAATAATGATAAAAAATAGGAGAAAGATGTCGGCAATGTCGGAAATTACCACAAGGCTCAGCAATTGAAAGAAATATGATTACATTATCTAATACAAAATAAACACTTTAAGTTTACGATTTTGCAACATAAAGCAAACAGGGAAATAAATATATCGATTTAGATACACCACGGGAAAAGAAGTAACCAAGTCCCTGCTATAATAATCTAAAAGAACGTCGGAGGTTAATATTTTCCTGAATGTCAGACACGTGACCCGTAACGTTTCCCGTTCCGGCAAGGATTTATTTATCTCGGCTGACGGATTACCGAGTAACGATTTTGAAAATATTAGAATATTCGGATGGGCATCTCTACTTGGTGGGTAGGTGGGCAGTTCGCGGGACTCGCGGATGTTTATTGTCACCATTTATGGGAAGGCGTGCATTTCTCGCTCAATAAGGCAGAAAACATTCGCAAATATTATCGGCTATTTCCAGCAACTGAAGAATTTCTAAGAATAAGGTGAGTACAAATTAATTCAAAAGTTCATCTTTGGCTAAACTTGTCCATTACACTGAGTAAGTAGATTATATGCTATGAATTCGGCGGTGACTTGTGGAAATTCATTTTTAATGAAAGATAAAAATGTATCCACTGGTTGAGTAACTAAGTGTTACACGTGTGTAAAATACTTCTAAAATATATCAATTTTTATATTTGACTGTAGGAAAAAGGAATGTTCCTTATGAGGAGTGGCTGCCTGCCATTCGACTAACACATTATGATAAATTCAACTAGAAATGTTTTTGAATCAATCGCTGAATAATATAAGAATTGGTAAAAAAAAACAAAATCATATACTTAGTAAAATTTGATGTTTTTGAAACTTCTGATATCAATCACAAAACGGTGTATACCCAAAATATTAAGATTATGACAATAAAAATAACTTTTTAACTGCGTTGCCCTTGGAATGTGTACGTGATATAAAATTGCTGAAATTTTCAGAAACATACAAATATTTAAATTTTCAAATGTTAAAGTAAACTTCATTCAACTCTCGAAAAATAAAAATACCATTGCTATAAAATCGAGTAAACTAGTGCTTCGCTTATTAAAACGGTGAAATAATGTGGATGATATTCCATATCATATATATAGTTAAGTAAGAATGCTTTTAAGAATTTACAAATTGAACATGTCAGCACCGGAAAACACTAACGGGTTTATGGTAGATTGTACATCAAAATATTAGATGAAAACCTGCAACACGGGACCCGTACAGTGAATGTATCCCGATAACCATTTGAATAAAATTGATATTCCTCTTCGAGGGCATAATATTATTGTATCGTTCTCGGAGGACCTTTGGCTCAAGAAAAATAAATATTATCGAATATAAACAAAATTTTCGTTTCATTTAACATTCATACTTGCATGCCTAGTCGAATGAAAAAAATACGATATTTAGAAATGTATATGATTGAATTAATGACAAAAATATAGTTTTGAAAAGATTGTTCAAAAAATAATCCGAAGTTTTTTCTATTTCCAAAAAACTTAAACGTTTTAAGCATAATAATAAAATCACATTTAATTATAATTGAAATAACGATATCAAAGTAATCCAGGATAAGTTTTTTTCTATTATCACAATGTATTAACTTGATACACGTTCTATCAAAAGGATCCAAGCCGCAAATGCCGTATTAGTACATAAATTAAGTTTGAAAAAGATGACCTTGTAAAAAATTAAAATCAAGAGAAAAGACTGAAATAAAGGTTTTTCATAGACAATTTCTTTGATTAATATTAGATTATGTCAATTTAACACCAGTTTAGAAGTCTCCGTGCACTTCAAGGTTGTGTATAATTCAAAATTTGCATATAGCCCAAAATCGTCAAAACACGTTTTTTGCGCCTCCTGTAAAATTTGATAGTGTGGATTACGTCCTTTTTCCCTTCACAGTCGATATGTTAGTTGCATGCTTAATTAATTATGACGAAAAATCATTGTATACATTCAGCAGCCCAACGTAAAAAACTTCGCTTAGCGATCATAGGGATTCTGGCAAAATACCTGACAAGGTAATTAACGAATGGTGAACATTTGAGATCTTGGTTATGGTAGTTTATGGTGTCTCTTATTCTCGAGTAATTAAATTATATTAATTAAATAAAATGCTCTTTTTTATTCACGTACGAGCATTTTCAACAAATGGAAAAGCACGTGGTAAGCGAAACTGGTTCTGATCATATTAAATAAATGTGTAAATGGTGCAAAACTGTGTTTGATTTTTTAAAAAATATAATGCCTTTCCACTAAAAATTGTCAGTGAACATCTTAAAGGTTATTTAATTATAGTTCAAGGATTCAAACAATTATTCAACTGAGCCTATGTCAAACAGCCATTAACTGTACGTATTAATATGTAAAGTAATAACTTGCACACTTGTTTCTATTTTTACACGAATGATACGTTCTATACAAAACAGCCCAACAGAAAAACCGTGTAGAAAAAGATAAACTACGCCTTGAAAAATGAACGAAAGTTTCCTTACACATTTAATCGTGTTAGTGGAGAATCAGGTACACTTGAGGTGTTCATTCGAGTCAAGGCTCTCAAGATCAAGTCCTGATAAAATACACACATCTTTGGACGCGGAATATATTTTTAAAATTATGTAGATTAAAAATAAAATTATGAGATACTTCTGGTAATAAGTATGTAGTGAATTAATTGTCAATAAAGTTTGCATGAATAAGCAAAGAATATAACCAACACATACCAGTAAAATCTTGTGGAATTTACGCAATAAAATAAACGGAAACATTATGCAGTTCAAACAACAAAACCTTCAACCGATAAAAAGATATTAAAACCATTTTTACGACAGCAATACAGCTTCCACGGGTAGTCATAAATAAAGTGACCATATCTATCGACAACATTGTCATCTGCTGCAGAAATCGAGTCACGATTAGAAAATAAGAAAATCTTACACGGAAATCTATGTACCGCAACGGCATCCGGACGGTCGACGGCAATGCGCCCAATACCCAGATATGCGAATATCATTGTCGTGATCCGAGCGAACATTGTCAGCTGCACCTATGTAGGGAAGTGGAATTGTTGCAGCCCAAGATCAGATATATGTTATCCTATTAACCATAAAGGCGTTGTGCTTGTCGCGTATCGAGATGTAATTTAAGCAACACAGCTGTAATCTTAAATATTACATTGTGATTATATATTGTAATTCAGCTTTTATTGTATGTCATATTAATTCAATGAATTTGGTCGGTGGCCTCACAGCTCAACAAGTAAAGGAGTCTCTTTTAACCCTCCAAGCCCATATGGCGTGCACAGTACGCAAACAAGTTAAGAAATTAGCATTAATTATACAGTTTAACCTCCATTTACACCAAAGTCGGGACAGTGTAATTCGGGGTAGTGTATTTGGGGGAGTGAATCTTTTCCGGAAAAAAATTAAACTAAGATTTCCTTTAGTTTTGCAAAAAAAATAATATGGAAGAAATATTTAGTTACTAAGTGATAAAATGCAAAGCGCGCTAAAATCCAACACATAGACAGTCGCACGTGTTGAATACACAGACGCTAGCCAACATTTTACTGTATGCGCCGCACAGACGACCGTCTCGTAGCAAAGACAATGGAATGCGACAGTGCAATTGGGAGATTTGCGGCGAATATTTTAAGCCAGCGCGTAATTCGGGGTAGCGTAATTGGGGGTTCCACAGTAATACACTTATTACTGTGGAACCCCCAATTACAATAAATTGCTGTTTTTGCCAAACTGGTAAATAAATGCACCTACAGAATTATTCCAGACAAAGAATTGATGCCCATTTTTCAATTTTGTTACTTACCAAAAACTGTCAGTATGTTGACGATATATTAGATAAATTCCTAAATGCGTTCACACTTAACTGTCACAAGTTGTGTAAAACTTCGAGAAGAAAATGATAAAACGGTTTTTGAATAAAACAATGCTGATCGCGAAAGCTATGAGAAAATTATGATACTCAAAGTTTTGTTAAAACACACCAGAATACAATGGAATGATTAATTACCTAATTATTAAGTGATTTACGGGGTGTGTTTCCAAATAAAATGCCACATTTTTCTGCATTATATATAAATATAATATATTTCTCTCGTTAGATATTCACAAACACGAAGTCGAATACAAACACGGGAAACGGCCTATTTCCAAAATATCGCCGCAGTCGACTTTTCCGGTGGCGTTTATTGTTTTTATTTCGCGGTCGATCGTGCAAAAACGGCGTACGGAATAAATTCGCCGCATCGCTCTCACAGACACATTATCCGGCGAGTTCAACGGCCACGGAAAAGCGTATCAAACAATGCAACACCACTTTTCCGCTGATGTATTTTTCTCGCCGAAGTCACGTAATATATTATTGAAAATAAACAATGTGTTATTATCGAGCTACCAGATGGGACGCCTTATTAGAATATATCAATTCATTGGAATATGCAACAGCCTGACTGCAATGTCATTTATGATTTTTAAGGAGTGTTTAAATTATATTTATTGTCATATTTAAAAAAAATGATTCGTCATTTGATTAACTTTGATGTGCTGTGCGTCGATAAGCAGTGCTGAGGTTAGTAAGATAGGCTGGAAAGTCCCTGAAAAGACCCCACCAATATACTAAAAATAGATACCAGATTCTTTTGCAAAGGAGAGTAATGTATTAAGCCAGTGGTTTCCAACCTTTATGTTACTGCGCCTCCCTTTGAAAAGAAAAATATGTTCGCGCCTCCCTATCATTTATTTCATATAGTAATATATACACGTAATAAATATTTTGGACTGTTCGCGCCTTCCTTTGCAGTAGTCCACGCCTCCCAGATTGGAAATAGCTGTATTTATTAAGACTACGCTAGGACTAGGGCTTCCCATCCCGGGATTAAGGATATCGGAATCGAAAGATTGTGACAGTTGTCGACAGATAAAATTAGTGTAATATCAATAAATGTCTCAAGATGGTAGCACAATCATATTTAATGAAATGTGTGTAAGCATTTAAAGCGCTTTGTTAGAATACAATAAATTATCATCTATTATAGGAATATGCACAATGAATATTTTTTATCCGAAATCTATGTATTTATTTCTTACAATTTGAAAGATTTAGAAACTCATAGATGGCGGATTGACGTAAGTTTACCTCTAGCATTAGAACGAAGTTAAACTAACTAGCCATTTAAAAATTGAAAATAATTACAGTAGTAACGATCTAGTAATTCTGTGACCCAGGGTACGAGTCTACGAACATTAATTTTAGTTATATTGGTGTCTGTTCCACTACCCACTCCCGATATTGAAACGTTTATATTATTACCCGCTGACTTACAATAATTAGTCATCTCCAATTCGAGTCAAAAAACTGACGGAGCGAAAATGGTTTCGAAAATGTAAGTGGGCTGTGATAGATTGTCGACGAGATCCTACGGCGTAGATATGTGCTACGCTTTAAACGTAGGCACACAGAGCAATTGCGAAAAAAACTACAGCTAGTAGATGGGGTGATAGTCAATGGATCATTTAATAACAAAACAAGTTAAAAACGTATTTACTGAAGTATTTATTGATACTAAACTTTTACGTGGTATGGATTGCTTCCAAATCTTTCAACAGTAAAGTATCCCGATCTTAATTTCTATAATGCTCAGTGACGAAGGGATATGAAACAATGTTTGCGCGTTCGCGAAACAATGGTCATATCTTGTTACAGTGAAATAATAACGTTATCAATTTTATATGATGCTTTTTACGATAACGTGACAATACAAAAAAGGTCAAATATATTTCAACACATATTATGATCATATTATCAGACAACAAAATGAAAGGCGTATTATTACTGCCATATTTTCAATAACAATCAATTTAAATTAACATCCATCTTCCTTGACTTGGTATGCCCTGAATTAATTGCTATCGCATTGGTATTTGGCAACAATTTCATTATTCACAATAGGGAATGCAAAAGTATGATTAAGTGTCGAGTTTCAACTTATATTGAAATTTGAATAACGTAAACTTTAAAATCAGATTTCAAATGCTCATATTATATATTTAAATGTATAATATAATTAATTAAAATGATATAAGAATCTGCTCTCACACAGGGAATAAGATACAACATTTCTTATGCGAGTCTTCTACACATTGTATTTTCTCTGATTGATTTAATCTAAATCGAATAAATTGTTCGTTTTTCTACTTAGTAGAATTTTCTTCTAGTAGAACCTATGTTAGTCTACTAGAAGAAAAATTAAATCTAAATAAAATTATTAGACTGGTTAAGTAACACTGTGACTCGGTGCAATAATAATCCATTTATGAATTGCCAGACACGTGCGAAGGCAGCTGCGGTGTAGTAAGCTTCTGAAGACTTAATTCTACTTACGTGTCTTACACGGTAGTAGGCGCGAAAGTATAATTATCAATACGCGTTAGTTTCACTTTGGGATTATTATTTCTTCACTACCACCGAAAAAAGCGTACTATTAGAGAAAGTTTTATAATCCTTGGAGGCCGTCAGACAAAAATATAAACTTTATTACTTTAATTAAGTATGGAACGGACGGAGCAAGCAGCATCGTGATTCTTTGCGATAATCTAAGTCACGGGTTTCCAAAATTTTTAGCCTGAGGACCACTATGTTACTTCCATTAAGCCTCAAGGGTCCAAGACCTAGCTAGCTCGCCATTCCAACATACTGTAGTTTTAAATACGGGCATGGTCGGATTGGTGGAACCCACGGGCCGTATTTTGGAGTACCCCGATCTAAGTGATCGTCAGTCGTCATTCGAACGATGTTCACCGTCAATATTTTGGAGGAGTGACATTATATTTATTTATCAAATAAAAGACAATTTGCAGTAATTTCTTACATCACTTTTAAATGTGTTTAATGTCGATTACTGTCAATTGTCAGGACGACTTCGACCATAGCTTAAAACACGACTAGTAGTATACATTTGCGCCAATTTTGACTAGCAGTTTGAATACCCTTTTTTTTAAAGGTTTCGTTCGAGGACGACTCCAGTTAACACAGTCCGACTCTGCGGTCCTGGTAATAGCACAACCTTCCGGACTACAGCCCATGTTTTATAATCTTGCCTACAGGATTTGTCATTCGTCATACAACCCATTTACGATAGATATGTGAGCGGGGTGGAATCCAAAGCGCCACCAGATGAGTCGTAGCGGTTGAAAAATAGCACATGTTATGATTTTGTATTTGGTCGTATTCTCACTTTAGAGACAGACTACAACAAGTCACAAACCATTACGACTAGATTCCATACCACGAATGTGTAATCAAAGAGTTAGTACGTGACATTGGGTGCACGTATAAATGGGGTAGATGGGGGTAATCTAAGCTCTGGTATAATCCAGCTGCCGAGCTGCGAGCGAGACTGTCTAGCATCTTTATTTGGCACCTTTCCCCAATATCATTTCTTGTTATGTCCTACCATGTCTTTCTAATACTTCCGAACGGTGTCTAGCATAGTTGGCTCTTCGTGAGGATTATTTAATAAATACTTTAAGTATCGGCGTGTTTGATTTATAACATTATAGATATTTAACTCCATTTTTCTGTTATGTTTAATTGAAAAAGGTAAATTTACTTAGGGGGAGACGCGTGTATTTTTTTTCTCTGAAAAGATGGTAGCGGTCAAATAAGTTAAACAGGTATCTACCAATCTTCATGATTAAAATGCAAAAAAAAATAACAACAATGACTTTTAGATCAATGCAAAATTAAGAATTCCTCATTTTAATCACTGATAATATATTCGACTTAAGTCGAAGGATGTCGCTTGCTAAGAATTAAAACACAAACAAATGATATTTAAAATGTAACAAATTACTTATTTTCACCAAAAAAGATTTTTAAATGGAAAATACATACACGTAATATTAGTATGCATGGCGTAAAAGAACATTCAATATAATCCGCCTCACTTAATATTTTAAACTTCAGCAGGCAGACTGCGCCCCGGTATACAAACCTACTATTGACGAGTTCAACACTATTTTGTTTGATGTTCAGAACAAGTGACTAAATAAAACGCGTAAAATATAGATAATAAATATTAACTGTACACACTATTTAAACGTCAATTAATAATACTAAGCATTCTCCCTTTCGCTATGTCGACCGTGTTTATTCGACGTTGTAATATTTTTCAGTAACGAAAGAAATTCTGCAATCCAGGACTAACTTTTTTGTTGTACCTAAATCTATGTCCAATAACCTATCTTCGGTGACAATGAATTCGAATTGGCAGGTTTCGTTATTTTATTGTCATATTATTATTATCAGAGTTAAGCGCGTTTTTGAGTTCATCAACACAGTTGTCCAAACAATTTGTTGTTTTGATAAGGTATTAGACAAAAGAATAGTACATACCTACATGGATTCAAGACAAAGCGGTGATCAGGTCTCGTGACGGCTTGCCCATGTTTATGTAGCCCGTTGCTACTACTGTCCGAGAACGCACACAATGGCCAATATGGTAAGGGTCGGGTACACGTTAATCCAATCAACAAATTTAACAATTAATACATCGTCGGGGTTCCCAGTCAACGGCAAATTAACCCCATTATGGAAACCGACATACGCTCAATAATGCTGTGAAAAATCGTTATAAAAATGAATTATTTTTCATACATTTCGCTGGCGATCAACGTGCTCAGTCAGTTTAAAATGCTCCCTTACACATCAAAACCGGGAAAATGTTCAAAACGATACGATTATTACTCTGATTTTCCGGTTCATTTGAAGTCCATTACCTCTCTATAGGACGATATGAACTCACTCGGTATGATCGACGCATGCTGAATTATGTGCAGCTATTGAACATTACAAGGCATTCAAAAAAAAATCACGACGTCATATAGATAGCAAGTGGTCCTCAGCTTAAAAAGCTATTCCACTACTTTACACTGTATGGGGATTAAGCAATTTTTTCCAAACATTCGACATTCTTGGCAATAACGCTGCTGTTGCGAGTAGTGGCGGGCAGAACAGTAGTCTTAACCGTTTTCGTGCCTAGATCGTAAATAAAGAGCTATGGCTACAGGCCGCTTGTTTATAATGTACCAAAAATGTCATAAATCTCATCACAATCACACATTTATTGTTTCTACTCTAAGTCTACTTTTGATCATTTATTGTTTCTAATTAATTCCGGCTAAGCATTGATAGGACTAAACGTTCGTAAACCAATGTCAAATAAAAATATTACATGTCGCGCCATTTGAGACCTCAAAGATGCTCACGCACCCGTGCGTGTAAGGCACTGAACTGGTTAAAGCCCTATAGGGCATGTAAAATACATTGCTGAAAAGAAATGCTAATGTGAATTATGTAACGCAAATATTTTCTTTGGTAAGTTTTCAAAGATTTAAGTATTAATGAATAACTTGGTACGTTACACACAATCATTGATCGATAGACGTTTACTAATCTGTCAGTGTATGACGGGCAGACGCGAAGTTGGCGGGTGGGCGGGTGTCGGGCGGCGAATACCGCCATTTACATAACCGAGGGCGGCGCCTAGCAGACAAGCTGTCGCTTAATTATCATTTCGCAGATTAGGTACTCCATATCGACTACTCGGTGATAAATTAACATACGCATTTCGGGGCAGGTGGGCGGGATATGAAATTAAAAAAAAAAAACAACACAAGTCCGCCTTGTGAAACCGTACCAGTCACGTGCGATCGCCGAACTGTCAGATTCAGGAATGTTACGAATATTACGCACGTCAAAACACAAAATAGCAGTTAAAATTAATTATCAATTATTTAAAATATCACAGACGCAGTGTCAGTTCATTTTATATTTTCGAAGTAGAACAAGACAAAAGAAATGTACATGAAGATAGATTCCATTGAGAAATTAACAATTGTTGACTACATTATAAAAGTAATTAAGGAATGTGGAATCGGAGTGGTTTCGTTTTGACTTTCGGGTGGAGTCACGAGTCGTAAAAAAATGGGTGATTCCGCCTTCTTTTCTTCAAAATTAAAATAAACGTCAAAAAGTTATGCATTTTAGTAAGTATTACAAAATATGCAAAGACTACATAATAAACTTTATATGAGATTCGCGGATTTTTTTACGCCTCCTTAAAATAACTAAAAAAAAACAATGCATTGCACACATTCCGCTTATCTTGTGAGATTATTATATATTAAACTATTGTTCACGTCATTACAAATTCATATGAAATAATCCAAATCGAAGACTACGATCGTCATACAAACATTACGGGAATGATAAGATTATAAAGTTTGCATTTATTTTGATATCACGCGAGCGTCATAAATATTTAGCTATTTTTATCTTACAATAATAGAGTTGCACAAGTATCAATTTGATCAAAAATACGCACAATATTTTTTAAACCATTTCCGTTCATTATGTGGAGCATACATATAAGCATGGAGGTATCCTAAACGAAGTTGTTCTACGAGAGTGGCTAGTTATTCAAAGGATAAACCTCTTTATTTTCATATAAGAATAAAAATTGAAGAGAGGTTATTCTAATTAGGTAATCGTGGGAGTGAATTTGTAATTATTTCATTGTTTTATTGAAGCCAAAAAACCTTGTGATCAAAACATGCAACTGCAATTGTTTCTATGTCAGATGATTATAATTTATTATCAAGTACGATATAACATAATATGATAATTGTACAAAAACTAATCACGAAAGTTTTAGAATCTACGTCAAATATATAAACTGATGAGCTTTATTCGTTTGTTCTACAACGTCTTGCTATTTCCTGGAAGATATTATTTGACATTAAATGAAAATTTCTTTAAATTTATCAAGGCGTCATCAGATTACCTGGTACTAGAGATTGCAATACCGGACAAATAAATCAAATGATATTTCATATTATCCAAAAAAAGTTTAAATAACGAAAAACATACGACCAATTGGGATCTCAATATCGGACGAATAAATAAAAATTGTCATTTCATATAAAATAGCGCCATTAAAAGATATATCATATGACAGGTGATTATCTTAAATCATTTACGATTTCTTAAAATAATAAGCTTAAAATAAGATTAAAAATAATATGGAACCTGCCAATATTGTTAATGCTCTCAACAGATTGAAAATATTTGAATTAATCCGTAGCAATCTTCTATATATTAATAGTCGATAAGGTCCGTACGTCTGTCCGTCCAACCCGATTTCACACCTTCCAGTCTCCACTTTTTTATTCATACTAATATTAATAGTCGATAAAATAATCACTCGCTTTTCACTTTTCACAAATGTGTGCGTACTGATGTCCTCGAGTATTTTTCTTCTTCTACGAAATGTATTTGTTTGCGTACTTGAAAATTAATAGTTAATGAAATAAAATTAAATAAAATAAATTAAAATAAAATGTAATTAAACTAAATAAAATTAAACACAGTGCAACAAAAATCTCACGTTGCTGGGCAACGGGCTTACAGCTAGTATAATTTGAATATGCGATATTTTCTGCACATTCAAAATTTGATTTTGGTTAACTTATCTTAAAAACATCATCAATACCAGGATCCCGGTTTCGGTAATACCGGTATTGCGATCCCTATCTGATACCTTTATAAAAACTTCGGTAAGACAGATACGAAAGATTGAATTCTGATAAAACATAAGTAACCAAATTACCGACGTTTGGTTTCATCGAAAGTTCCAGATCGTAAGTATCGAAAACTTGAAATAAATTTCCAAACACGAGCTTCATAAGTCTGAATAACTATGTGCTGATATAAATGTTACGAGTTTCTAAGTTAATATTAATACCACATCAGTACGAGTGTAAATAAGCTGTAGGAAAACCCGACGGAGATTTTACTGCTGCAGGATGCAGCACTGAGCTGGCGAGAAAACATAAAATATTTTGTTCATTCCTGGTGAGGTTATTCATAAAATATTATTCAGTTATTAAATAGTGTGGGTCGAATTCATTTCCGAATGGTTGTCTCACGTATCAATGGTTATCGTCACGCAGCCATTAATTACGTTCAGCATCATTTTATTTACTCTGGACACGTGGCCGAGTCGTCAACGCCGGCTTCAGGCCTATGGCTACATATCGTCGTTGCGCTTTCAAAATCAACGAAAAAAAAAAAGATTATGATATCAGGTGTTCTAGAATTGCTTCACAAGTACATATGTCGATTTTGTCGAGGACAGACATTGCAATTCGTACAGTATTTAAACATGCTTTGAAAAAGACACATAGCAGATTTGAAAGCGCAACGACGATATGGCTTCGGGAGCGATGGTTTAAATCTCAGATTTTCAATAGATTTATGTTTGAATCCCTTATGTATAAAAAGTTAACAATTCACTAACACACGATCTTGAAAACGTGGTGTAGCGATAGCGATTCGCTGACCACTATTCATGCCATAACTTATCTAAGCTTATTTATTCCGAAAAACAGAGGTAGAGCGGCTAATAAGCAATCAGCTTTCGTAGAACAAATTATGTGGAGATATGCTCCATTCGGAGTACACATGTTCCCATTGGACACGGCTCTAGGGTTAACGGGACCTCCGAGCAATTAGGTTCACAGTCCACAGGTATTTTTATGTTAATGATAACTATTAACAGCAGTACCGACACTGCAAATTTGGTGTACGAGTCGATGATATCATTATTAATAAAATTGTACTTTGATGATACATAGTGTGATAATAAGTAGATCCCGGAGACAGGACGTAGAGAGAACAATATTAGCTTACTAAGAGTTCTTTCTTGACACCGTGTGAAAATTGTGATTAAGCATCTGCTTCACTTCTCGTTAACACTTACGTACCGAAACGTCGAAAGTAGGATCGACGGGGTACAAAGTAGCCCCAGACAAATTTGCACAATATTTGGTATGCGTTTGTTGAAGTATCATTGAAGATTACAATAAATATCAGCTATAGATATTATTGTCATTTAGCGAATGTTTGAAATAAGAAGAATTTTGCATTGTGAATGCACCCCATATGAACTCGAAAGTTAACACCGGTTGTTGGAAATAATGTAATACGATTTTATATGATCCAAATAAGAATGAAAAAGGCAAAAAAAGATATCAATATTTATTTATTTGTATCCATGTCCGCTCCTAATGCGGAGCATATGTATTCCTAATTAAGGTATCTCAACAGAAGTTTTTTCTACTAAAACTGTTTGTTACTCAGTCGCTCAACCTCATTTTTTTTCGAAATGAGTAGTAGGGATAAGGCTAGAACAGGACTAGTGGTTGACTAATCGCTATTGCTACACCCTGTTATTAAAGGATCAGAAGGATGGGAGGAGAGGAAATAATGTGAATTGACATCACAAACACCCAGTCTTTGATCACAACTTTGAATTGAATAATTCTCAAATTCACTGTGATCAGACCGGGAATCGAACCCAGACCTGCGTGATCGGTAGAGCAAGCTCTAACCAACTGGGCAACAGCAGGCGACAAAGGATTAATATAATGAGAAATATAACAATTTAACCCACAAATTATCAACTATGCAGACTGATTTGGTGACAGCAATTCCACCGTGGCCTTAGTTCCATGTCTATTACTTCATTTCAGTCTTATCTCAAGGTCTGTCCAACACTAAATAACGTGCCGATAAAAAAATCAACGGAGTAATTTGTGATATATTTTAATCGTCAGCCGTTCGATCCTTTTACGGGCGAAAAGTGTGTCAAAATACTTGAGATTAATTACCAAAGTACAAAACCTACGTCGTTCCAAGGAGGCTTGGAATATAATCAACGACTTTGACAACGCCTCCTTATCATGAACTAAATTTTAAATAAAACAGCAGTGATTTACGGCACGGATAGAAATAAAAAAAAAAACAAAAATTCGGGTTGCCACAAGATTTACGTCACATACCAAGATTTGTCTCATTTGAATGTAGAAAGAATGGTTTATGAAATACAAACAAATTAATAACATCACATAGTTTGGAATGAAGTTTTTATTTAGAAAAAATATAATCTTTCAATAAGAGGGACAGCATCGAAAGGAAACGTGCATGGAATGATGCTGCAGGAAATGTCTAAATGCGAAGTAGCAAACTTGAGATATGTGCATGCCAAAATTTAATAATTGAGATTTATTTATAGTTATTAGTAGTTTTAATAAACTGTCGTGAAATTAATTTTAAGTCAGCCACACTCTCACGGATGATATACATATGTAATTACGCCGTGCAACCCCCAAGGAAAGATTTTGGAAGCAGTAACTTACAAGAAGACAACAAAGAAATTCTTCAAAGTTTGACGATAGCAAACTTGAGACATGTGCATGCCAAAATTTAATAATTGAGATTTATTTATAGATATTAGTAGTTTTAATAAACTGTCGTGAAATTAATTTTAAGTCAGCCACACTCTAACGGATGATATACATATGTAAGTACGCCGTGCAACCCCCAAGGAAAGGTTTTGGAAGCAGTATCTTACAAGAAGTCAACAAAGAAATTCTTCAAAGTTTAACGATAGCAAGATAATGTGTTGAACGCAAAGAGCAATGAAAAGTTAGTCAATCACAATATTTCATTATAGATAGATAGATCAAGATATATAGAACGTAAATAAGAATGACATGTTACAAAAATATCTGTGTGACTAGTAGTCGAATAACAATTTATTATTATTCTCGTGTTGAGAAGCAGTGATCTAAATACTAGATAGATCACGGTCCGAGGCGGGTCGTTTATCTTACACCTATATATTACGATTATAACAAACGAGCCTGCGTTCGAATAAGCCTATGACAACTTTATTAATTTGGTCATAGAAAATTTAGCTTCTGCGCTGGTCGTAAATAGGCGGGCTCGTACTGCGCGGCGTGTGTGTGCGTGCGCCTTGTACAACTGGGCACAAGGCGCGAGAATGTGCCAAACTGGTTTTTGGAAAGCAAATTACCGGGCACCAAGAGACGCTTATCTAAATAAATTCTCCGCAATGTTAACAACACTGGATACAAGTCGATTATTGATTGTTGCCGTAGGTTAACTGCGAACGCTTTGTGCGAAGTGAAAAGTTACTCTGATGCATTTCCGTTGTATTATTATTGTTGTCTTCAAACAAAATAATTGGTCGTCAACCATGACCACCGCTACACGGACCGAAATACCTGATAACTATTCAGATTCTCAGTATGTAAATTTAGAAGAGGTTAATGAGAAAAAGATTAGGGCCAGTTTAAAGTTAGCATAATACTCTATCGCCTCTATCTATACTAGTCGTGAGGGAATTTAAAAATTAATCCTTGAAAATGTCTGTTCTAGGATTTGTCCGGCCATCGTAACCGAAAAGGACAAACGCCCAAGAGCGTTGACAACTCGGCTATATCACCGGAAACATAGTTATACTATGGCAAAATAGCAGTCAAAATTAGTAGTTCTGACCGGTGGCGTGATATCAAAATAGCTATTAAAACATGTTAAATATGAAACGAAACATGTTTCACATATAGCAACACCACCAGATTATCATCCGGATATTGTAGTCACTAGCGGTAAGGGTCTGGGCATTTCTGGATCCAATTACATAGTATTTTTTTTCTCAGTATTTTACGACTAGGATCTGTATTATAATATTCAGGTCTGCAATATTCATGTACAATAAAATAATGTGTAACTATATAATAGCATTTAATTTTCCACGTTATGTCAGTTTATCATCACCAATCATAAACACGGAGTTGCCCAAGAATATTAATCAGCATACTTGTGTATTATGTATTTTATTATATAATATGTATGTAAATAAATGTTCAGAAACACGGCGATAAAATGATTTGTTTACAGCCGGCTTAAGGGGGTATTCTAGTGTAGAAATTTGAAAAAATCGATTCTTTCTTTTTTTAATGTTAGACATTAGAGAGTATGCCCTCAAAAGGATTTTTCAAAATTTTAATTATTTACCGAGTTACAACAATTTTGGTGACGCCCCAAACTAAGCTGGTCCGACCGGAACAGATCGAAACTCAAAACTTTAAACGCGTTTTTCTCGAAACTACTTTTATCAAGCTGACGTACATAATATCTCAAGTTCTACCAAACCGACTTATTTGAAATTTTGTGTGGACCTTCTAAATAAATTTTTCTAGAGCCTGTAGCAGATTAAAGTCAAAATTTTAATTTTTACTTTTTTAAAAAAAATTTAAACTGTTAAAAAAAACGTAAAAATTCATTTTTTTTTCAAAAGGCTGCCATTTTCTGATTTTTTTTTTACTTCTTCGAGGTAGGGACTATGCGACATTTTCATTTATTAAGAATCCGTTAAAAAAAAAATCAGATGACCAGGAAGATTGGAATCGTGTACGTCAGGACACCACATTTTTTTGGACCCTCCCTTTACCAGCCGATAACTTTTCAAGTTTTGAAAAAAAAAAAAATCTTTTATATATTTTTAAAATATGAGTAAACGAATGGTAAAAAAATGGACGGTAAAATTTTTCCTTGTTTATTTTTTACAGAGCTCGAAAAAACACCCAAAATTCGTGCCTCTACACTAGAATACCCCCTTAAAACAAAGAAATTTAAATTTAAAAAAACTTCTGCAACCGCAGCAAGTACCGATGTGTGAAAAATGCGCATTAAAAACTTTAAGATGACTGCCGCTCCCTGTAAAGATATTTTTGAGTACCATTAAAAAAACAATAATCCAGCAATAAGTATAAAAAAATAGGACCATTAAGCATCTAAGTGACATTTTTATACGTCGCGAACAAAGAATTTTCACTTTACACGGGCTATTAAAAAGGAAAAATAACAAGATACACGCTAAGCTGGCAGAAACGCTCGCGAAAACACAAAACAATTAAATTAACAGTTTTCTATTTACGAATGGCACAAATTCCTCCGGTTCTTTGACACACATTGTCTCAAGTAAAACACGTTGTGATAAGTATTTGCTGCACATTAATTTTATGCGTTATGTGAAACAATCAAATGTCAATAAGCTAAGATCGGAATTTTCTAAGCGGCCGTTCACGAATATTTCGAGACGATTTTTCAATGAAAATATTGAATAGTATGTTTTTTCTCGACATATGGTTTTAGGGATTCAAATTGAATATTTTCGCTACTCTGATATTCGTCCATGTAAGTGATTAATATTATAAACCATTGGGTAAAAAGAAATACTACTTCATACAATCAATTAGTTTATTTTAACAATCGAAAATTATTAAATATTATACATACATGATGAAATTCACACAAAGTATCCGAATACTACAAGGATCTAATATTCGATATTCGCACATTGATCTAATAAGTTTTCAGTAAATATCCGCGAGCTTGGTATTGAAAATACTCCAATTCTGAAATTAGAATAACGGTCCTTGATTGGATGTTCTCTAGTTACATTTTGTTTTCAAACACAAGAAAACTCAATTTTAAAAATATGGACAAGTCATAAAAAGTTTTTTTGAGGCCCCTTGGATTCTGTGGCCCCGAGCACGCGCCTCGTGCGCTTATGGGGTAATCCGCCACTTTTGTTTTACCATGTCCGCTACGCTCCGCATGTGCAGTGGTCGACAGCCGGTGTTCTGAACTGCGAAAGTTTGGTGATCCGCTGAGTTCTTCGCCGTTTCAATTTGCCGAGAATCCATATTTCTTCAAGCACGCACCAATAAATATCGTGCTAATTAATTTGTCATACTTTAACAAGCGCTGTAACCTTTCCACATTAAAAAAAACTAAACTTTTACTGCCATTTATGTTTATACCTTTTTTAAATTGTCAGTGGACAGCGGGATTCAAAATCGTAAGTTTAGTGACCCACGAGATTTTTAAATGTTGCCAACTGCCGGGTTAGTGTGTTTGATATTATATTATCAATTTACATTCGAGAGGTTCTGATTACATATTTCAATTTAGCCACTTCGCCATGATACCGCAGAATTAACATTTTTACAACCTTCGAAGAAGGCATGTCTTTTTAAGATAAGTTAGATAAGATTAGCAAAGAATTCAATTGATTCGATTTTGCCACGCTACGACAATATTCCGCGCAATTTGTATAACAATAAATTAAATCATAGATTATGATTATTATTTAATCCGGCCTGAAATAGATAGACGCATGTGGCAAATTTTCAATGGTGGGGGATTTAAGAAATTAGTTGTTAAGTACCTAATAAATTATCAATGTGTACATAGAAGATAACGGTGTTATTGTGAATTTCGTTGTTAAAATTTTAAAATTGTGTAGCTCTTCAAATGTTACATTAAACGAGAGAGAGAAAGAACATCCTAGTTTTGCAAATAATATAATAATGTTGTGAAAAGAGTCACATAGGAAATTGAAAAAAAGTCATTGATGTTACGATATGGACATTCGATTATTTCTAGTATAGATAATGCTGCGGTGCATACCAAGACGCGCAGCCGTTTCATGTCGCCCGCCTGATGCTTCGAAACAAGAATTGACTTTGTATTTTATTATCTATTCATTTTGTTTTTCTTTCATACAAATTATATTGTGCTTTGAATTGCTTCACTTTTTATGACAACTCAGCACATACGGGTTAGTAGACTGCAACGACTGATGTCAAAGGTTGGCCACCCATGCTATAGACTGACTTATATGTCCTGACAGTGCTGTCTTTACGGTGGTTACTTAAACTAATACCCGCTCCCCACAAGGGAACTAATACACAAGGATTTCTATCATAATTACTGTTAATATATCGTATCATTTTTAATGATTATAAGTTTATATTTCCTTAAATCAACGTCAAATGAATGACTGACAAATCTTGCAACATTGTTTGTGTATGATCACGTGACGAAATAACTCGGGGGCAGGCAGCGCTGTGACAAAGGTGTCACAATTAAGGAGCCGAACTGTATGCATATGTATATGCAAACTTGTGATATAAGACGCCTAGTTGCATACAATAAACGATATATACACGGTTTGTACAATGTGCGTTTTCTAACGCGCGATTTTAAACAGAGTGAGAAAATTCTTATGTTCCAAAACTCAATATTATGAGCTCACGGAAAAAAATAATTTCAAATCTTAATTGTCGACATATTCATAGAACGGAATAGTATTTCAATCTGATTGATTCTAGTATCTGGTATGTACAATTTAATTTTGCTAACATTTATTTGATTCTATTGATTATCAGCTAATAAACGCTGTTATTTTTTTGTATTTATATACAGAATAGAAAAAATATTTTTGCTTGAAACATAAAAACCTTGTTTGCGGCAAATAACTATTGAAATGTGTACATATAGCATATGTCGAGTTGTCAATATGTTCACACCATGCACCAGTGGTTTCCAACCTTTATGTTACTGCGCCTCCCTTTGATGAAAAAAATATTTTCGTGCCTCCCCATCCTATATTTCATATAGTAATAAAGACAAGTTTTAAAGGGTAAATAAATATTTTGGAGGAGAATTGAAGAGCGGGCCAGGCTAAAAGCACTGAAGGACAGTGAAGCTGACCCTGAAAAATTTGAAGAACGTCGCGCTGATTATCGTAATCAGGACAAAGTTGTCAAGAAGTCTGCGCGACTTGACAAGCGCCGATTCTTGGATCGGCAAATTGAGACAGCTGAGGTGGCGGCCCGCAGAAATGATACCAAGAAGTTATTTAAAATCACGCGCGAGGTCTGCGGAAAGCGACCACCGACTCCCGGGCCAATTCGCGGCCCTGATGGAGCAATAGAGTCAAACGCAGAAAGCGTTAAAAAGATTTGCAAGGATCATTTCTGCGAGGTGCTGAACCGACCGCCCCCCCAGGACCCTTTTGACGTAACCGAAGAGGCTACATCTATGGACCTCCCCCGAGTGTCCGGTATTTCAGACCGTACGCCCACACATGCCGAAATCATCTTGGCAGTGAAGAGGCTTAAAAACGGCAAAGCACCGGGTAGAGACGGAATACATTCGGAATTTCTGAAATGTGGTCTTAACGCCGTCCTACATCCTCTCTATCACCTGATGGCCAGGGTGTGGGACGGTGAGCGTTGTCCTAGGGACTGGGTGGACGGTGAGGTGTTAGCACTCCACAAAAAAGGTGATCCCCTCAGCTGTAACAATTACCGAGGCATAACTCTTCTCAGTATTCCTGGGAAGGTAATGGCACACATTCTCTTGGCGAGAATAAGAGGTCCCATTATGAAAATACTTAGGAAAAATCAAGCGGGCTTCCTCCCTGGAAGGTCGTGTGCGGACCAAATACACAATCTTCGATGTCTCCTCCAGCAGAGCAATGAATTTAACAGTGCTCTTGCTTGTTGTTTCGTCGACTATGAGAAGGCATTTGATAGTCCGCACAGACCCTCTTTGTGGAGGATACTGGATGCCTACGGGATTCCGCCAAAGATTGTGGCCATTATCAAATCCTTACATGAGAATAGTGCATGTTGTGTGAGAATCGGTGACTCAAATACCGAATGGTTCGGGGTCACTACCGGAGTGAGACAGGGGTGCGTTCTTGCACCGTTCCTGTTTATTATTATCCTTGACTTCATACTTCGCAGGTCAATTCCGCCTGATCGAGGTGTAGCTGTTGGTCCCGGTCTGAAGCTGTGTGACCTTGAATATGCCGATGATGCTGTAATATTCGATAAATCCATTGAGGGCATCCAGGAGACTATTGATGGGTTAGGAACTAACTCAGGTCGCATTGGTCTAAAAATTAATACTAGTAAGACCAATGTGATGTGTAACCAAACCTGTCATGACTCTGATAGGACCCTTACCAGCGCGGGACAGATCATCGAGAGGGTTGACAGCTTCAGATACCTCGGCGTACATATCCCCGAAGACGGTAGTACAAAAAACGAGCTCGCCATTCGTTTAGGAATGGCTGGAGCCACATTCAACTCAATGCGGACTGTCTGGGACACACAGCTGTACTCGATTAAAACCAAATGCCACTTGTTTAACGCTTGCATTCTGCCGGTAATGCTTTACGGTTGCGAATCATGGCACCTGACGAAGACTCAGAAAAACCGTATACTGAGCTTCGAGAACAGATGCTTGCGTCGGATAATGGGGGTGAGGTGGTTTGATTTTGTGAGGAATTCAGAGATAAGGGAGCGTGCAAGACAGCGTCCCGTCACGTCAGTGGTTATGGAGAGACGTTGGAACTGGCTGGGTCACGTGCTGCGGATGCCTCCGGAAAGCCTCAATCCTGCCTGCCTCTTCTTTCGACCGGTGGGATTCCGGCGTCCTGGACGTCCGTCGGGTACTATCCATAGGATGTACTCGGCGGAACTGAGGGATGCTGGCATGTCATGGGAGGAAGCAAAGCTATTGGCGGGAGACAGGGAAACATGGAGGTGCCGCGTGGCGGCCATATGCTCTACATAGGGAGCGAACATGGCCAAAGAAGAAAAGAAATATTTTGGACCATTCGCGCCTCCCAGGTTGGGAATCGCTGCTATACACGGAGTTATACAGCCTTTAAAGCGAGGACTATGTCTTCTTTTCGGGATATGAGGAACTTGTTTTGCGAACGGTGACCTGCCAAGAATGCAAAAAAAATACCATAATTTGAGAAAAATAACGAGTATCATTGCATTTTGTGTTAAAATTAAGAAATGCGTAGCTCCCTGAGGGTTGGTTAATAGACCAACAGCGTATTAATAATATATGCTAGGCATAACGGCAAATAGAAATGTCGAGAATACATTGAAAGTAACTAAATACCTATGTAATTCAAGAATAATTAATCAATCATCGCGACCCGCGGGTATAGCAGTACATAAATACGCTGGGTCCCTTCTTCTGGGAGGTTCTGTAACGTCAGACATTAAACTGTCCACAACAATGTAAAGTATTTTTTTTATTTTACAGTAACAGATTTACACCAAGAAAAAATCTAAATTTAATCAAAATAATTAATGCGAAAAATGATAATTTTGTTATTTACCAGTTTAGAAAACAAACAAAAAAATACTAATTCCCCAAAAATTTTAGTAGCGATCAAAATTTATCAATTTATTTCAGTGGGACTATTTTTAAGCGATGACAAATATTTTTTAAAAAAATACGAGCTATTTTTGTTATATTTATTATGTAAGGAAGATATACTTGGTTTTAAGGTTCGGTTTGGTTCTTTCGATGGTTTCGGCGGTAACTTTGTGGAAGTTCATTTTAATAGAAAATTTAAATTAACTTTGATTATTCCACGTATTGTGTAACTAACTGTGACACGTGTTTCGCCTCTTTCAGAGGCATCTTCAGACTTACTATCGCAAAGTTTGCTTAAGTAATGAAGCAAGATTGATTCTAACATTTTAAAATTATAAAATTACAAAATGGATTGGGTTTTTTTTTTTCCTTTTAAGAGGAGCAAGGAGGGGGGTGTAGAATCGAAATAAAGCAAACAGATAATGATACTAATTTTACTAATGAGTTGTAAACAATCAGAATGGGATTTTTCCTTTTTAATGGAAGCAAAGAGGGGATTATAAAATGCAAACAAATTTAATCATACTACTAATGATGTTAAACATTACAAACTATTAAAACTAATGAGCTACAATCAATCATCTAGGTTTGTGATTACTCTATTAATTGGAAACAATTTGAGTAACGGGGAACCGCCTGTGCTATTAAGAATATTATTTAATAATATTTCTTTTTTGTTAAGAGTTTTATTAATTTCTAAAAATTCTAAGCTATTCATCTTTAAACCCTTTTTATTTACTCGGTGGAGTATTTCTAAATTACAAATCTGATTAAAATTATGATTATTTTCTATTAAATGATTGGCAAACTCAGAGAAATTGTTACAAAAAAGTTACAATTTCTCTGAGTTTGCCAATCATTTAATAGAAAATAATCATAATTTTAATCAGATTTGTAATTTAGAAATACTCCACCGAGTAAATAAAAAGGGTTTAAAGATGAATAGCTTAGAATTTTTAGAAATTAATAAAACTCTTAACAAAAAAGAAATATTATTAAATAATATTCTTAATAGCACAGGCGGTTCCCCGTTACTCAAATTGTTTCCAATTAATAGAGTAATCACAAACCTAGATGATTGATTGTAGCTCATTAGTTTTAATAGTTTGTAATGTTTAACATCATTAGTAGTATGATTAAATTTGTTTGCATTTTATAATCCCCTCTTTGCTTCCATTAAAAAGGAAAAATCCCATTCTGATTGTTTACAACTCATTAGTAAAATTAGTATCATTATCTGTTTGCTTTATTTCGATTCTACACCCCCCTCCTTGCTCCTCTTAAAAGGAAAAAAAAAAAACCCAATCCATTTTGTAATTTTATAATTTTAAAATGTTAGAATCAATCTTGCTTCATTACTTAAGCAAACTTTGCGATAGTAAGTCTGAAGATGCCTCTGAAAGAGGCGAAACACGTGTCACAGTTAGTTACACAATACGTGGAATAATCAAAGTTAATTTAAATTTTCTATTCGGTTTGGTTGGTTGGAAGGTTTTGTGAATGGTTATGAAAATAATAATTTACACTTCATTATACGTCATTTACTGTTCTCGCATAGATCATTTATTTTCCATTGTCCCACTTCACACTCATAACAACAATGATAAATAATCTCTCCCCGATTAATCAATTTCCTCGATCTTTCATCTAAATATTACGGTCTCGTCACAAATATGATCCCGATTGACATTTTTCGTTGAATATTTCCCATTTCGCTTACAGGACAGTTTTCCCTGGCACCTCGTTTCGCTTTTTTTTCAACTAAAATGCACCTAATGAAGAAAACTATAACTAGCTGATAAACTAAAAATAATTTAAGACATTGCAAAAATCTAGAAGAAAAACCGGTTGACATAGAAAAGTACCAGAGTTTGGGGTTCTTTGTAAAAACAAAAATAACTGCGAATAGGCAACTTATTAAAGAACTTAAAAAAACATATTACATATTCTACAATCAAAATAAGTTTAAAAAAAACAAACATTTTTTGAGTATTATTCGGAGCATTTTTAAAAACATTTTCACCAATAATTATTTATTTTACCACATATCTGTTGTAGTCTTTTTGAAAATCAATTTATTACGAAATGAATTGTACATCGTAAGTATCGATTTTATTTCTTTAGCTGTTAAGCTAATTTTAGGAAATAAAACACTTTTTTGTAATAAAGTATTAAATTAATTTTGTACTAACTTATTTCAGTTGAAAATGTTTGTCGGCGAAGTCGGTTCTGATCATATTAAATCACGGGTTCCCAACCTGGGGGTCGCGAGGGGTTTTCAGGGGGGTCGCCAACTTTTTTCGATTTTGGATTTGAACAACAAAATAACGAAAAAGTGTACCAAATAGAGGATTTCAAATTCCTCGGGGGTTCGCTTAGTCACATGGCTTTTAAAAAAGGGGTCGCCACCCGTTAAAGGTTGGGAACCTATGTATTAAATGAATGTGAAATAAGTACAAAATAGTGTTATATTTTCTGAATATACTGACATTCCACCAAGTATTGACAGTGTACTCCTCAAAAGTGTAAAATTTGTAAGAAAAATCAAGGTAGAGTAAAGGTTAATCAGGAAAGGGGCGCCCTCAAAATATTGCTAGAAGTGTGTTAATAGTTATTACAAAAGACTAAAGTTTGCATGAAAAAACCTGCCATCGTGTTGGTATGATAAATGGGAGGCTACGACACAGCGTAATGATATATTACAATGTACACAACTCGTCCCCGTAAGCACCAAGTGTCACAGTAGTTATTACTTAAAATTGAGTCTGCCAATAGCATCGTTATCCACTGGGCTACAGGCCCGAAAGTATTCTACGTTTGTGTAAAGTTCAATGGTGAATAACAATTTAATCCGTATAGTGGAGATAGCTATGTTTGGGTCAATGTATTATGTATGCAAATACATTCGGGGGGTGTAATTAAAGTAGAATTATCGCCCGACACTTTGGCATGCAGCTTACGGAGGAATGCGCCGAGTGCCGTTTTAGGAAGCGACATGTTTTCTGCATATTTCAACAATATCGCAACAACAAATAATTATTGCCTTCTTACCACCTAAGCATAATTATTTTAATAACGCACATAACGCGGAGAAGAAATTGTTCATGGGAAATTTGCGTGGTATTTTTTAATTAAATATAATTTATACTGAGTTACGAGGGGTATAAAAGCAGTGGCAGCTTTCTACTACGGAACTTATTTAAAAAAAAAAACGTAAACAAATGTAAAAAAATAAACATTACAATTTAATTGATGTCAGCTCAAAGTCTGAAGCATTTTTGGTTATATGATGGATTGAAAAACCATTTTTCAAAAAGCTACCATTTTCTTATGACCCCCCATATAATATAATAGAAAAGTCTGCGTGTGCACATTTTTTACAAAAATAAAAAATGTTTTTTTTAGATAATTTAAATTTAAATTTAATGACTGATTTTTTACATATGTATCTGTAGGTATACATTCGGTTTATCAAGGGTTCCCAACCTTTTTTGCTCCATTCCCTTATTCACCATCTGGATCGTATATCATAATTGTCCCCTTTTCAACATAGTCTAACTCTAATTCAAAAGTTGCATTTAAATATACATATGCATGTTTTATTGAATTTTTTTAATTAACGACACTAAATCCTCCACTGGTTGGGATTCATGGATGTTCTCTTTAAAAAAACCCAGATCTTGCGTTTATCTTCATTAAATAATGTAGATCACTGCTCTTACCTGAAACAAACGAGAAAAAACATAATAAATAACATGAATAGAAATAGATAGTCATTGGGTTGTGAAAATATCATAGAAGTACATTGAAGAAAAGAATCATTCCAATGAATTAATTCTAAAAATTGCTACATTACACAAAAATACACTGAGGCAGGATATCACATGTATATTATATATGTATATCATATCATGTGCAATCTGCATAAACTTTCATGAAAGCACAATTATTGATAGTTTATTTGAATTTCTCCTATGTCCAATATATTAAAATCCTTTTTTATGTGTTACAATGAGTCAGTTTTTTTTTCTTTCTGGACCTGGCTTGGACACGTGTTGAGGATGCCTGAAGAGAGCCTGAACCCTGCCTGTCTCTTCTTCCGGCCGGATGGATCCCGGCGTCGTGGAAGGCCACTGATAACTATCCACAGGATGTACTCGGCGGAGCTACGGGACGCTACGATGACCTGGGAGGAGGCGAGGAGACTGCCTGGAGATAGAGAATTGTGGAGGAGCTTCGTGGTGACCATATGCTCCGTATAGGGAGCGGATATGGATTATATATATAAATTTTGAGGGAGTCCAACGTTAGTTGCTATTTTGAATTGGAGGATGTCAGAAGCCCCTCATAATAATATATTATTGGGTTCATTTTACTGTTTGCTAGTAATTTCGATTACTGATTAATTACTATAATAATGAAGCAATCGCAACACATTAATAATTGCAAGATCGAGGTTTAGATTACTCAATAAATACACTGCAAACTGATGTCTAAATCAAATTAACAGCGAAAGACGCAGTAGTGATTGGCTATAATGGTTTTAACACTTTACCCTTCACTGATATTTGAAGTATTTATAATGAATCTGTTTCGTGTAATAATAATTGTGAAATATTATTGAGTAAGCAATAATTTAATCAAATCACTAGATCTTTATCAGCGAGGACGTTAAATGGTAAATTTACAACAGTGACATTTACAAAAGATTTATCTGTTCGAAATTAAAAAAAAGTTTAGCATAGAGTTTACCATTTCGTGACACCGGGGAAATTTACATAAGCTACACGTCGCTCAGCAAAAAGAATCCAATAATAATATATTCAATGTTTGAATGATTGCGAGTGACACTCAGAACCCCCAGAATGATAAATATTATTAAAATGAAGACGAATTATAATTGGTACCTAAAATGTGTCTTATTTTTAAGCAATTTTGAATGTGTAGATTCTGTGGTGTTATTTTTTAATATGCAACTAACTAAAATATTCGATTAATCGTTTACAGCAGAATGGCGATGATGTTTGAAGACTGGTTCAGAAACTTATTATGCGTCAAGTAAAACCATTATTGGCGACGAATTGCTGAAATTCTCGGTTGTATCAGATCATCAATCAACTATTAAGTAATTATCGCAGATTTTTTTAACCCAGGCGTAGATAATACACAAGCATTTAAAATGTATTGGCAAGGTAAACAAACTATGTATTTGGGTGCCGCGTAAATTACCATACAATAATAAATTGAGATAAATGTTTATGTGCAGGTATTTGTTGTCAAAGTAGAGAAATAATCTTCTTCATGTAAACAATGAAAACATATCTTTCATAACTGTTGACAGTGATTTCTTATTAGTTATTACGATAATATAAGCCATCGAGACTATTTTGTAAGAACTAATATTCAAATTTTATAATCACCAATAGATATGCATACATTTTATTATATTGATATAGTATTCGTAGAAGGATGCAATTTAGAAAGCTTTGACAGTTAGCTAATTGCCCTTTTATTTATAGTGGTAGCAGAGTTGCCATTCGGGGATTCAACCCCTTAATCGATTAAAACAAAAATATCATTAGGTTGGTTTAATTTTTTTATATTTATATCACGAGGTCGCATAAGTCTAAGCATAAGTCTAAGTAGAGTCTTGTTTTATTCCTTAATTGGAAACTATCCGGCCTACGTAGAATTTTATTTTTCGATCGATGAAATAAAATAACTAAACTGTATACTGAATTTACAGTAGTTTAAATGTGCAAAAATGTGTCGAAACATTTCCACCTGAAATAAATATTAAAACATACGTAGGATGGATATTACCGAGGCTAGAAATAGTGACAAAAAGCATATAAAAAAAAACATTCAAATATTCGGCGTAATAAAATTTAACGTGGGCCGTGAAACATGTTTTAATGCTAGTATAAATTCAAGCATAAAGAGGGTGTTGAAATGGGGCAACGAAAAATTATAAAACGGCAGACAAGGCGTGGGAAAAAGTTTCCTTTCCGCTTAGCACGGCAATAAAACGAAAACATATCGAGATGAAGATATTTTACAATTACCATAACGATGACATACTAAAACACAGATTGAATACAAATGTGTTTTACAAAGAGAAGATTAAAAATATCTTGGATGAGGAAGACATGCATAAAATACTAGACGAATAACTGTTATGATAAGTAAGCTCTTAAAAACGAATGAAAAATAAATGCTAAAGGTGATAATTGATAAGGAGACCGTTGATTTTCAGTTTTTTTTTTAAATTAGTTTACAATTAATGCAATATTACTGTATATGAAATGCAGACAGACTTTGACTAGCGTACAATTCGATTTTGGATAGTGCAAGGGTTAGTTACAAAACTGATTTGATTGTACCCATTGGTTTCATTGGTAAAACAATATTTTAGAACAAACTTTTAAATCACTTTTAAGGTGTTTACTGTCAATACTTGGTGGAAAGGCATTGTAATAAAAATAATAAAAGATTTTTAGTACTTTTTCCACATAAAATTTATTAGATCAGGACCGGTTTCGCTCATAGCGAGCATTATCAACTGATAAGAAAAATATATAAACAGTGATATTTATACAAATTTAAATTGAAATAAAAAATAAAAATTGAAATAAAAAGGTTTACACCTTTTTATTTCAATTTAAATTTGTATAAATATCACTGTTTATATATTTTTCTTATCAGTTGATAATGCTCGCGATGAGCGAAACCGGTCCTGATCTAATAAATTTTATGTGGAAAAAGTACTAAAAATCTTTTATTATTTTTATTAAACTTTTAAATGTTTTTTTTTTATATTGCTCTATTTCCGCACATATTTTCGGGAACCAATTAATTATGGAATTAGAGAACCGCCATTACCATGTATTTTATATAGTGAACATGACTTTCTTAAGGCAAAAATGCAATTGGGGAATCATTTTATTACATAAAATCAGATAAAATATACATATTCTAAAACATGATTTATGAAAGAATTCGAGCCCATGGACACTGCAACTAAAGAGGACGGCTAAAGACCCGGCAAAAATTAAAATATAAAAAAATGTTTTTGATTTATTGTAACAATTTGAATAAAAGATTGAAAATTCAGCCGACTGCATGGTCGAGTGTCAACGTCGTTGGCTTAAAACACGGATGTCACGAGTTTGAATCCCAGTCGGGACAGTTTCTATAGATTTTTTTTAAAACGGTTTATGGATTTCTGTTCTAATGCATGGATGTACGTTATATTTTAAATTCCCCACTCACTCTATCCTAAAAAATTGGACGTAGCGAGAGCGATTAGCTAACCACTAGTCCAATCCTAGCCATATCTTTATATTTCTACTTTGTTGAGTACCTGGGTACATATTCTTCTGTTGAGATAAAATCCATTAGGTGTCCATAAGCTCCACATTGGGAGCGGAGGTGGTATATGTATTTAAAAAAAGAATATTAATATACTAGTAGATATTATTCGAAACCGGTTTCATTCAACGAGTGAAATTATTTGCTTTTTAGGAAATTCATAAATATTGTATTGAATCATTTGAATGAGTAAATAAATGAGAGGGATTATAATTAAAGAATGGTGAAAAAAAAGTTTTCTTTATAAATATTGCGCCAAACAAAAATTTTACGTCAGCAATGTTTAATTATCATTTTCAATCAGGTATACAATAATTCATACACTTTTTGAATTAAATCGTCCATGGTATCAAAAACGAAAAAATTGGACCGCTGTAATCACTTTGAAAACAAAGCGCTCTCACGATGGGCAACGAAAATATGTATCACCATTAATAACAGTGAGAATAACAAAATCTCTGGGAAGCATTTGATTTGATCATTACTCGAAAACTTTCATGCAAAATAATCCGTACACGCTGTGACTAATGGTAGAAATTAATTTTATACAATTCGTCCATTAGCTTGAACTAAAAGCTTATATCATAAGATTTTAGATCTATAAAACTTCAAGCATACATATTAAAATAACATCATTACCATATTGTATAATTTTAATACAAGAACTATGTTAGTTTCTCTCAAAAAGTAAGCAGCTGCTAGTAAGAATATATAAGAAAATATAGTTTAAACACCTTATTAGAGTTTGATTTTAATAAATTAAAAAAAATATAACTTAAATTACTTGTTCTAAAATTTAAAAAATACATAAGAATTAATTAATTTGTTTTTAGCATTTTTTCGTCAATGGTTAAAAACAGGTGTTGACTGGATAAAAAAAACCCGTTCTGACTAAGCAATAATAGTAAAAAAAAATCGCAATAAATAAAAATATAATTTTATTTAAAAAATGTAAAAGTTAACTTTGCACATTAACATATCACGATACGTTATTAAAAACATTAAATGATTACTTTTTATAATATTTGTTATTAAAAAGAAAACCGGTTGTTGCCCAGTTCCACAATATACTATTTTTTGAAAGGGTAAGTATAGAAAGACGAGTATATGAGAAAATTAGACAAACATATAATATTAACGTTAAATACCTTCGACTATAATATTATAAATACATATTAAGGTCTACCAAGTAAATGTAAATGCCAGATTGATCACTAGATGTCGACTAAAGAAAAACAAAAAAACGGAACAGTTTTTTCAAAATAGCTTTTTTTCGATAATCGTCGATAGTTTCGATATTGATTCAGTATTAAAACATGTTCCAGTAACAACGAGATCGAATCGAGTCAACAAAGCGGTCTAGTGTAACAGGTTTCCAAATACTATACAAATAATATTCGAAGCGCCGGCGCACACGATCAAATCGACCTAACACACACAACAATATTCCCACGCTCACACGAGTATCGTCCTCGTAAAGCCATCATTCGTACTGAGTACGCCAGGGTAGCAGTAGTAGTCAGCAACACAGCGGAATAGTAATAAAATAATTTACGATTCTTGGAATTGAGCGATCAATTCATACCGGAGTGACTATAAACGTGTATTTCATGTCTGCGAATTATTCATGAAATAAAAACACGAAATTCGACTGCAGTACTCTTCAGTTTTATTTGACGAGCTTTTAGTAAAGCTTAAAAGCTTTATAATCAATATCATATTTATGTTGTCATGCAAACAATATTTCACTTAATGGTAATTGAAATATTTAAATTACAATAACAGTAATTGGTTTATATTTATATCCGGTCGTAGTGAATGGTCGTAAACTTATATGTAATTTAATTTAATTTTGTACTAAGTATTATATATAAATCGAAATAGGAGTTGCAGTCTTTTTACAATTCCACAGCCCCCGGTTAGAAAAGGTATAAAATATGCAATAAAATCATTTAAAATCATTGAAAATCAAATGCAAAGATTTTGTATGTAAAGGCAATACAACCGATATTTAAGAGTTAATCGTAATTGATTCTACAAAAGTGCATTTTTATGAATCCGTTTAATATATTTCTGCATTAAAGTAATTAATTGGTTTGATATTGAAATAATTTGTATATTGTCGGCTTTAAAAATGATATGTCTGTAGTATTTAGAATATAATAACAATAAGATAAAAAAAAAAAGATACGGCATACGTGTGGTCTCGCAAGATAATAACTACAGCGGCCACCTTATTACGGACGTTGAAATAAACACATTAGTTTTCGAAGTTAATAACAAACATAAATAAAAACAATTTAGTAATAATTATATATAAACTCGTGGGAATTGAACCCAGAACCCCACTGCGATGCGACGTGACACGTGAACAATGAATGATACACAAGCGTCACACGTGGGAATAAAAAAACTTATCCAGCCGTCAACATTTAATAAGTCTCCAAAAGAAAATGATATTTTTCGTATGAACACCATATGATTATTTCTAGATTAACCTTTTTTACAATTCTGTGGAACAACTTCAATGTTATAATACATTCATTGGCTATTAAAAAAGGCACTGTGCATACTATTGTATTTTCTTATCGTACAATCTTCAATTTAGTTTTGGCTTTTATTCAATAGCTGTTCTTTATATCGCCATATACTACATATGTGTATACTGAGAATATCCGTGTTAACATTGTGAATGAATTAGAAAATCACTAAAAGCCCAACACACGACTTGCTTTTAGAGACCAAAATCAGAGATTATGGATAAGTTTTATTAAGTAAGTAATAAGTGTATTAGAATTAAACCATTTTCTGATTTCATGGAGACTTGTTTGTGGTAGCAGGTGTTGTATGTACATGCAAATTTTAAAACATCTGCATGATAGAATATTATTTGGTATTGGAATTTCCACAAAATAATCGCTAAACAGATAGGAAATGTTGTGACTGATTAATGACACCGAACATCACATTATAAATTTTGATGTTATTTAGTGGAATATTGATTATATTTTAACATAACTCATATTTTTCGAAGACATTTTTATATGTAAAGAAACTAATGTGTAGGAAATTAAAGAGTTAAATGCCACAACGCACTAACGAATAAGTGACACGATGAGGATATTCAGATTTTGAATATCGCTTAAAGTCAATTCTATTGGAAATGTCTTTAGCTGGATGTTAAAACAAATGCTGATTGGAAATCGGTACCGCATAGACGTAACACATTATGTCACAAGATACAGTTTTGCAACCAAAATTAAATTTAATTCTGCCAGGGATTACTACTTTAGCAAAAAAACATCACATTCACAATATTTGTACTAAAACCACATTATTTATTAGCGATCAGGACCGGTTTCCTTCATCGCAAACATTATCAACATATGAATACTCACATTGCATTTAAATAAATGATTAATACAAATTTAAATAAATATTATTCTGGTTGTGTTACTAATATTATTACTTGATACAAGAATTGTAATGAACCATTTTCGGCCACAAGCCGCTCAAATATAAGCAGATGCGCATTTCATAAAAAAAATCAACGATAAAAAAGCTTCATATTTATACTTAAACACGATCTATTTTATTTCCCTTTCAGAAATCCGTTTTTACTGTTAGGGATGGCGTTTAGTTTGTTCCGACATTATGTAGAGGTTTTTCGACCATAAACCATTTTCCGTACACTAATTCGTGTAATATGTACATACATAAATCGTATACAGTAGGTATGAAGGTTATCGTATTTGAAGTCATGTTTTTGAATTTTGCTTGTAGGGAATGTAGGGAAGTACGGGTCAGGCCAGCTAAGCCCGGGTACTAGAAGAGAGAGCATTAATCTTAACAATATGTCGAGCAAGTATTACATGGCCTGGAAAAATCCCAAAACTCTCTATACATCCCCCGGGAGGCAGCCAGTTTTATGAGGTCGAACTAAGACTCTGTTGAAAATATTGTACAATTTAGTCGGACATTTTTTGCGTTGTATGGTACGACAATGTTTTGATTAACGAGGTGGACTATCATAAATTTTATTTATGTAATATATTAATCTAACTTTATTTTCGAGAAAAAATAAAAACTACCAATTTCTTATTGTGCCATTGGAAAGTATACAGAAAAAGCTATACCCGCGCATTGTTTCCCGGCACATTATCTTTCATTCATGTCATTAACTATAAAAAAAATGTGATAAAATTTACACTTTTTCAAAGTTCGTTAAATGAATGAACGTATAAATAAATTAGTAAGTGTCGAGAATAATACAACAGTGAACGTGTAAAAGAGACAACACTATATCAAGCAAACACACCAATTGTTTCCGAATACAAGTTTTCATAAACTGAACGCTATTGGAGAATATACAATAAAAGTATTGAATAGAAAATAATAATTGTTTTATCTATAAACACCTGCAGGGATTCACCATGATGAGCTAATCTAAGCGATGGAAAAGTATTACATTTGAATCGATTACAAGTTTAACATTTTGTTGACAATTTTCATTTTTTAATGAGAACTATTATTAACGACGTTGATTAAAAAAATGAGATAATCGCAAAATTTAAGCAATTCAAATCATTTTGCATATTGGAAATTTGCTGTAAGTTTTGGATGTGCAAAAATTTACATTCTTAATTAGTATTAATTTCTAGGAAAATGCTATGTTATGTATAATAATTATATTTCTAACTGTAACATGATATTACATACTAAATTTCTCGGATGATATTTTCGTGCTATAAAGAAATTGTGATAAAAAGTTTCTCAGTTAACCATATCCATCGGAGACTAATAAGAACCGGGAGTAAGTGTAGCATAGCTTCATTATCTTCCCACGATGAAATACAAAATTGAATAACCATGACTATATATGCCTGACAAATGAAATAATTCAAGACTGAGACATTGTCATCATTAATTTAATTCAGAACAACAAGTTAACTAATTTACTTAAACGCCAAATACATTCTGGCATCCTACATCAATCTAAAATAAATAAGAGTGAACGCTTTATTAAATCAAAATAACAAAATTATACGATGAATTATAATATATTTTGGCAAAATATTATACGCTAAAAGCAGACAATCGCTTATTACAGATTTTTTAAAAGCTAAATCCAAAAATATTCCAGTGTCTTCCCCGATAGTGAAAACTCAACAAACGATCTCGAAAAATAGTGGAACATGTAGAATTGCAATTAATAGCGATAATGAATGAATGATCTATTATATTAATATATGTACGTATGTTATTAAAGTTTTTTTAGATAATACGTAAATGTATATTTTGACGATTGTTTAATAAAAAAAAAAAGAATATTGAAACACACTTCGACATTTTTTTGGAATGCAAAGACTATTTTTGTATGAACATCAAATCTCGTATAACATACATTTGTCGGATTCGTATTACACGACGTTCTTATGGAACCATATGACCGTGTTATACGAGGCCCACGTGTAATAGCAGTACTGTAACAACAACGAACTAAGCTGCTTTGGCGATAAAGCATGTACTAGGCGAAAATAATATAATAGGTATGACAGTGATTTCGCGGAACGCGGGAATCTGCTACTGCTTGCATCGGTAACGTACCGAGTGGTTAAGAAAAGCCGCACGTCTTCCGAAACAACACTGACAGATTCACAAGTCACTGGATAATAAAGGCGGGCCATTCGACATTTGAGTACATGTATATGAAACAAATCGCAAAATTAATAAATACATACATGTAATTATAAGCTTGTCAAAACTAATCTTTCTTGTCAAAACTGTGAAGCCATTTTATATAATTCAGTAAACAAGACGAAGTCTTAAAATAATCATGCTTTAATAATATCGACTATGGAAAGGAAAAAGGACGTAACCTACAGTTTTTTCAAAACAGCTTTTTTCCGATAATCACAATGTATCAATCATACACGTTCTATCAAAAGGATGCAAGTTGGAAATGAGGAATTGGTATCAAAATTTAGCTCTTAAGTTTGAAAAAGATGATCTTGTAAAAAATTAAAACCAAGAAAAAAGACTGAAATAAAGGTTTTTCCTAGAAAATGTCTCTAATTAATATTAGATTATGTCAAATAAACACCAGCTTATAAGTCTCCGTGCACTTCAACGTTGTGTACAATTCATAATTTGCATATGGCCTAAAATCATCAAAACACGTTTTTTGCGCCTCCTGTTAAATTTGATATGTGTGTGTTACGTCCTTTGTCCTTTCCACAGTCGATATGGTATTGCAGAAAATTGTAGACAATTTATTGTCACACATTCTTGCTGCATTGATTAATATTATAAATAATATAATACAGTAAACTTAATTAATATAAGGATATTTTATGAGTGAATATATTTTTAAATCGAATGGATGGCTTCATATTCTATTCTTAAGTATATTGGTATGTTTTAGTGACGACTCCGTCCCTCTTTATTCCTTATTGATTTATTGTCTGTAATAGATATTAAAAATTGTTTATAATAAAATAAATATATATACAATAAATACATGAAGAATTTAAACCGAGCGAATGGTATAAATGTTTGAATATTATTTCATGAAATATAACCGCCCCTGCATATACAAGCGGCGCATTGATCCAATGCCACATTGACCGGCCGCCACTGAGTACGAGTCTAACATAGAGTGCAACTGTTATGTGCCACCAGGCAATACATGTAAGCGTGCATTTTATTAAACAAGTAGTTTGGCTAAGCAGCGATATTTCCAATAGAGACGGAAAATAATTTGCTATCAAAATAAAAATATATTCTGGCACTACCAAAGTCACGAGTGTTGCAAAATAAATATTCAATAAGGATCAACTGCCAAGCTAATTTATTAATTTCAATTACACATAAAAAATAATACGGTGTTTATTGGCATTAAAATGTAAAATTATATAATGGAAAGTTTTAATGGTTTTATACATACGTATACTAAATTATAGGATAATCTAAAGTGGAACGTAAATGATATCCGTTTGCCTTACTTTAGTTACGTCAACAGACCGATGTGAAAAACATTACTGTATTCTTGAATTCTCATTTACACCTTATTGCGATCTTACCAGGTTCATTAATAAAAAAATAACGTATTAATTAAATTTCTTTAGAAAAAATAGAAAGCGAAACATTAAAAATGCACTGTAATGATTACAAGGAGAGTGCCGACTGCCGACACCGGTTTTTTTCACCAGCCCATAAGGATGGCTAAGGTATTATAAGTATTTTTTATGTCGAAATTGTAGTGTTAAATAAATAAAAGTTTTAATTAATCTACTTTTTTAAAAACTAAATTCATTCTACTCCACTCATATACATTATAATAAAACAGTATTGCAATTGATTAACAATTTATCATAAAGGAAACATTCACTCTAAAGATATTAACCTTGTTGCACGTGAAAAGTGTGGCGGCAATATACGATTGACAAAGTTTTGATTTAACGGCTTTTTATTATACTAATATTCAGTTCAATAGTTATCAATTTTATTCACATCTATTTTTTATATATGTATTACATTTTTAACAATTGAAAACTGAATGAAAAACATATGAAGTTAATCAAAGAGTGATCATCGGGACAGTCCCGTTTTTAGGTGGTGTGTCCCGGTATCTTCGAACACAGCTTCAATATCCCATGTTCATGTTATGCGGCGACCCCCAATTCAGGAAGCACTGATCTAGTAAATTGTATCGTATGAAAGTGTGAGACGCTTAAAAAGGCGCATAAAAGTAGCATTTTTTTAGGTGTCCCGGTTTGAGGGAAAAAAATAAATGTTCACGTTAGATATGACACCACTTTGAGAAGGCTATATCGGTTCCATAAAAGAACGTTGCAAATAAATATATAAGTAAATTTTACTTTCACAACGTGCAACATAATTGAAGACTGAAAAAGATATGATCCGGAATAGGGTTCACCAACCAATATTATTAGTTGGTAAAAGTTTACCAAATAAATTTTGCCGGTAACAGCTTAGTTATACGCATTATGACTTTTCTCATACTCAGTTGTGCAGTTTATAATTCGAGCCTCCGATCACTTTTATAAATTAGTTTTCAATTCGAATTATTAATTGAATTTCGAAAGAATCATGCGTTTTCACGGTTTTGAAAATGGAGCGTAGTGAAGAGAGTTTGGTAACCTATTTCAATTTGAAAACAATGATCGAAAAACTGACTAACAACTAATTTTCGTTAAATACACTCTGACTCCGGCATTTACAAATAATCTGACTAGGATGCAAAATTTTATATACCTACCTACAGTTTTTGCGTTTTTAAAATGACAATTATAAAATTAATATTTTGTGTTTTAATTTAATTAAAAGTCGGAGTCGTCTGTTTTTTATGACCTCTTAATACACAAGACACCACACCACGACTCTACAAATACGAATCCACAGCCCTGTGAAATAAATTTACAAATTTCATTTTTTCAACGTATTTGAGAATATTAGGAAACGAGTTAGGCCCGAAAATAAAAATATCGTCAATAAAATGTAGCATCATTTTGTTTAGATCAGTGTTTCCTAGATTGGGGGGCGCGGAATTTCTCCGGGGGCCGCCGCAGAACATGTTTTGTATAGAGGAGGACCGCGGATTATTTTTCTTCAGATTTAGGGGGCCGTGGAATGAAAATGTTTGGGAAGCACTGGTTTAGATGAGAGATAAAAGCGTTTTTTTTCAAACCAAGCATTTAGAACCATTTATACAAAAAGAAGATAATACACGTATTCTCATAATATGTGTGTTTATGAAATGTACAACTTAAAAAAAAGTATATTGGTATCTTGCGACCATCTGAGTTATCAAATTAGCATCTTCATTGAGCACATTATTTATTAACCGGAAAACGGCCCGCCGAATTAATTGAACTCGGCAGAACAGGATTCGACGGAAATAGCGTTGAGCCCGCGGAATGAAAACGATTGTAAGCCTCTGGCCCAGAAGATGTGGTTACGCAAGCCGATCACGGACCTCACCTAACCGGTAACACGAGATGTGATCAAAATTGAGCGGTCGGCTGTCGTATGATTTTTGTGGGCGGCCGAGTGACCTTCCATTCGGCAGATTCGCAAACTTTTCAAATCCATCGCGCAAGTTATTATGACACAAGTATTTTATCTGCTATCAGTACTAGCGGGCTGCCCCGAAGAAGACTGTATTCGGATAATTGCTTTCTTTCCAGACAAACCCTTAAACATTCCTTCTGTACTTAATCGATGGTGTGTTTGTTTATCAGTACTATTTAATATCAACCGATTTAACGTTTCTAACTAGCAATTCAACTCGACAAGAATATTTGAAAAAATACGTGCCGAAAAAAGACACATACATAAGACGTGTACATATATCTAGGCCTGATAGCGTTCCTATTACAAATTATACGCCGCTGGCAAAAATAAACGATTTTTTTTTTAGCAAAAACAGAATGCATTAACATCAAACGTTTTTTCATACTATTTAGTGAAAGGTATTTTTAATTGACCATGTCCACTCCTCAAGTAGAGACTTTTTTTTTTAAACTATAAATCCATTTGATTCAAACGGTTGTTAGTGTTATAACGATAGGTTCAATCGATTTCCTGTTTTTATAAATAATATTTATACTTCGATAATAAATTACCGACTTTACCCCGAAGATTATTTTTACATAATTTACTCTACAAAAAAAGAATGGTTTTCGGCTTTATTATTTCGAAAATATTTTTAAAAAAATATTTCGGAATCAAATTTGTTACTGCTTTTTAAGGTAAAGAAAGTTTAATTTAAGATAAATAAATACATAAAGCAGCTATATGGACTTAAAGCCATTCGTTTCATAATAAAGCCGCATACATTCTGGGAACAGGAACAGTAACATTACGACCTTGACATACTTTTCATACAACAATTCATAACATGTAAGTATGTGGCAACATATTTTTGAGTGCTTTGTATCCTTGTGTAAGCGCTGCTTAATAATACTTATCGGTAGGGAGTAACTAACAGTTAACAACAGTACATTCAAATCTACGCATATAATATGTATTGATAAAATTAAATAAAGCACAAACGAATTTTTAAAAATATATTCTGAAAGAGGCACTGTTTTAGAAGCCATTACTGGTCTCGTGACATAAGAATGACGTCAATGGACGACCTGTTTATGTTTGAAATCAATTATTGCGACGAACGAGAATATCATACATGTACTTAATGCGGGGAAATATGAAAATATATGTATTCCAAATTCGTGGGCGAATATGGGTGCATACCAATATACCAAATTTAGATTTATTTAGACATGTTTTGACAAGTACTTGTCATGTATATTTAAAAAAAAATGCTTTTTTCTGTCTTTTCCTATACGTTTTGAGTATCGCCCGAAATTATGGTGATCTGGGTACGTACAAAAGGTACAACTCAAAAAGAAAAATATAAATAACGAGCACCAACGCTGAATTGAAAAAAATCAACATTTAAGACGTTGCCAGGACTCGAGCCTGAGCCCTCCTGACGAGGGCATCCGATTCCGGACTATTTTTGTGATCCCGGGATTTTGGGATTCACAATTTTTCGATCCATAATATCATGCCATAATTGCTTGAGATTCTCCGATAATTTCGGGGTTCTCTTGGAAAATATTGGATATTAAGAGATTCTAAAATAATTTGCAACTCAATATTTTTTTTAGTTTTATGATTTGAGAATTTCAGCCGATTTCACAATTATTGAAAAATGTGAGAGCTTTTTTTTTAGCTCAATAGGCAAAAATAAGCGAATTTAAGCGGATTCCACGACTATTTAAAGAGTTTCTTTAGCTCGATCCTCCAACAATTTTGCGAAATGACGATTTCTACAGATATTCAAAAATGTGACACCCTTTTTGTAGTTCTAACCTTTCAATGAGAACGACTGCCAGTGACTCCGGAGCTAAAAATATTTTTTTGCTAATTTCGCGTGTTATAGTGAACCACGAATTTTGGATCCGAACAGGATTTTGAGATCCGGGATTGGAGAACCTACTCTTGACTAATCAACTACGGCATCTTTCCGCTAGGTCAAAGTTGGTGACTATCAAATAAAAACAGTTAACGACGAGTGGGTTTATAAAATCGAAAGGATTACTTCCACGTCAAATACAACGAAAAAGATGTAAGCGCAAACAGAATTGTGAAAAAAATAGTAGTAAACCCAAACTCAAGTTAGAAATATCGCAGAAATTATGAGTAAAAAACATTCTTCGCGAGAAAACGATTACATACTGATAACAGCTGTGACGTTTATTTGATTCAGATAGTGGGTCATGACGTCACATTAACTGATGACGTTATATCAGTCAATATGGCTATAAATGCAAAGTATCATTTAATCGCAAAAATACAATAGAATTCCGATAATTTGATATTTATTATCAGAAATTTATATGCGTATATAATTTATTTATTTATGTCGTTCGTCTATCAAAAACAAAATATTTAATTGAAATTTTAAAATTTTAAAAATATACATTTGAAATGAAACATATTACTCGAAGTTTTAACGATATGTATTTTTAAGAATACATTTATCAATACGTGTGCGCGTGTGATAGAAAAACAAATAATATTCAAAACATATTTGTATACATTAATTATATCTAGACGACAAATTCGCCTGCGATAAGTTTTCCGTTTGACAATTGTATGCGCGGTCAGTTGTCCGCCTGAGCAATTCTACCGGGTCACTTGTCCGTACAAGATTACACGTTATTTTCCAATATATGTCAAAAACATAGCAACGGCAGATGGAAATATATTTTAAAATAAAATAATATAATCAGGTGGCTTAAAGATTGTATATTTAATTTTGGTCGAAAGTAATGTACCTCAAATAGCCTTTATTTTTATATGTTCAAATATTGCATTTCCAAACCTACTGTTTCAAAGATAAAACATATAAATTTAAAATTATAGTATTATAAATCATTCAAGCAATATTTTTATGAACAGATATGAGGAGGTTGAGATAAAAAATTACGTGATTCACTATTTTCTGAACAGCGAAAAACACACCTTTCTTAAAAAAACTTTGGCAGTTTTGATTATAATGTCATACCCTTAATTGTATAGAAACTACGAAGTTTTTAGAGACGTTAAAAAATAAATTCTGTTCTTTTGAATCAGTACTCTAATATTATATCAATAAATGCATAAATTAGGAAGGGGGGAAGGAAGGAAGCAATTGATGCAAGTCATTTAGTAACGTAAATGTCATTTGTAGTATCATAATGGTTTGTTTGTTTTTCTATCATCCTCTCCTTGCCTTCCGTTTTTATTTTTATAATATATCAGAATAGTAAATTAAAAATAATTCGTAATTAAACAAGCATTAGTGAAAGTAAGATTTTCTTAGGATGCCTAAGTTATTTTATATTATGATAAATAAATCAACTATAATATAAGGCTCAGCGATCATTTAGGTAGTATAAAATCTAATTTGCCAACTTTAAAATTTATTTAAAAATATTTTAACTCTAAGCCATTGATTGATATGGACTGCGGACATAGAAATCGGAAGCTATATTTAGACGTGGTTTGTAATGTGGGCTCATCAAATCTAGATGCTTCTCGTTCCGAGAAAACGCGGAGCATCGTCACGATGATTTACATCATGAGAAACAGTTCCACCTCGGTGACTGCCTCGAATAATAAGGTGTCAAATCAATAAGTGGAATGGCGTATTGACTCACGGCGACACGACCGGCCGGGGTGTGACGCGAAGCATCTCAGCACCGGAAACGAGACGCGGCGCGACGGCGCTAAATCAGACGCCGACAGACGGCCGTCGAAAATTTTGTCACGCGTAACAATCGTATTATCATATCCCCCGCATTGAATCTGTGTGTACAATTTTTTTTTGATATCAATCAGTTTTTTGAGTGGGGTTACAAGATGGAATCTAAAATGACGACATGTCCTTCAATCCGACTTTAAAATTATGTCCTCCATCCATTTTGGAAACGTTCATCTATTGTTATCCGTTTCAAATCACTGCATAAACGAATCTTTGAATTTTATACACGGCATGGAAGAATTACTACGCGTTGTGTTGACAGCACGGAATACAATTCTTTCGTGTTGGTATCAGTATATCTGTCTTCATTAACCACTTGAATACCAAGCGGACACAGGTGTCCGAAACATATGCAAGCGAACACGGATGTCCATGACATTTCAAAAATCAAATACTTTGTATTCTAATAGAATATAAGCAATATTTTTATGAATATGTGTAGTGTATACTGAGTCAACATAGGTTTTTAAAATATCGAATTCGAGTGTATATAAGAAAACATATTTTTCTCAAAAACACGCAGTATCTCCGAGACAGATTAATGATTTATTTGTGCGGTATTCAAACGGTCAACATTGGATTATTGAGATTGTATTTATCTACAATGTAGCATTCATATTTACTTTAAATAATAATAGTTAGACGGGTACACCTGAAAAAAATACCGTTATTAATGTAACATTTTATGTTGATTTTATGAGATCAATAATTTATATTCATGCAAATTAATGGTGTCTGTAAGTAAAATTAAGAATAAAATAATTTTATTTTTCCCTCGTATGTGTGGTAATTATGTCTTACAAGAATGTATTTGTAGCAAATTCTTAGTGATATGAAATAATATTAAAATACATTACAGCTTGTATGGTTGAATTCAAATTCGTAAAGATATTAATTTAAATATTTTGATCTGCAGTTGGAAAAATTACAACACGACAACGCCGGGTCACAATATACATTTGGATTATTGAAAGCCCACGATTAATAAATAGTTACACAAGCACCCACTTACTATTCGTTATTGACTGAGAGACCATGGCACCGAGTCGCGTCGTCGTGTAAACCGCAAGATTACTGGCGCGACGACCTATTAAAAAATTGGAATCCCGCTGTGATTATGCTAATTTAGCATTTAGTCTGCAAACAAATTAATTGCATACTAAAAAAACGAGTTACTAATTCGCTATGAAGGGTAGCACCTACGCAGATTTGTGTGCGAACAGTAAATAGCTGTCAATTTAATATCGAAGTTCTTAAAACCAATTTTAGATACAGCATTGAAATAAATCATATGTCGAATAAAATCGTTACTTTCGGCTGGCAGTCGTTTTAAAACACGTGGATATATCAATAAATCAATGCTCTACTAAGCTACTAATCAAACTTATTTTATAAAGCGATCAGTATTTTTAATATTTATATTATTTCCTACGGATAATACAGATTCACATTTTGGTAAAAAAACGTGTTAATAATTCAATTCAGTTTTTGTTGTCTATATTAGTCTGTTTTTATTCAAGCAAACTTATTTTATGCAGAAAAGTCAAGCCATTACAAATACATACAAATTTAAATGGTTGCATATCTAGGATAACACAAAAAAATCCATACTTTATGTTCTTAGAATTTTAAAATGGTAACCAAACGTTCGAGTGTACGGATGAATTTGAACTGCGGCTTGGTAAATATCGTGTATAAATAGTTAGTAACAAAACCAGTGGAAGTGTACACAATTTGAATGATTGAATTTAACATTCAAATTCTACCTCGCGCCGTCAGACGAAATCTTAAATTATATTTATTCATAGAAATTATTTCATAATGCTTATATCATAATATCGTCGTCGCGCTTTCAAAATCCGCTATGTTTTTTTTCTCCAAAACATTGGCTGTAGTCTCAAAATCTGTTCAAATACAGTACGAATAACAATGTCTTTCTTCGACAAAAATCGACACACTTATATAGCAATCCTAGGATGCGTTATATCATATTCGTTTTTTTCTTTGCAGGTGCGGTAAATTATTATATTTTTTGAATAAAAAAAATCGATTTCGTGAAAATTTGCACATGTGGATTTTGAAAGCGCAGCGACGATATCATAAAGCTGTAATACAAAGCCCGGTCGCAAAAGGAAGTAGGGTTATTAAAATACGTCTAAATCATTTTTTAAGACCATCTGTTCGTAACAAAATACTACGAAAATAATGACACCGCACGCGGAAACCCCATTTATCATAGTCAATCAATCATCCGTCTTCCCGCTGGTATAGGAAACGAGCCGGTGCCATGTGCACGCGCCTCTTCCCAATACTATCGATGATTTCATACGGTAATCTATCAATCGAACCGAATGACTAAAAAATGACTCCTCCGAACTGAGCTCTCCTACGGGATAGATTTGTTTACTTCTTGTCGGATGTCGATATGGCGGTGTGCGAATGAGCCGTCGGGTTATTTTAGGGAATGACAATGATGAAACCGTTACATTAAATCTAAACAACCGTACTAAACGTACGAGCTTTACAATAACCACATAGGTCAGGGATGAAAACAGTTATGTACTCATAATTCAAATTGATACAGAAACTAATGATGGCCGTCTTGTGGATTTTATTTAATGTTTTGCTTATTTTGTCGATATCTCATCATACTTGAATATGTATTAAATTATGTACGTTTTATTTGTCTGTTTATACGACCGCGGACTCGATTAATTAGTTGTTCATATCTAAAAATTATGATGAATATCATTGAATATAGATATTTACAATTAGAACGTTCAATAGTTTTATGTTCATATTCTTAGAAAACTCAATATATGCATGTCAATGTTATATTATTTTATCAGTTTAAACATCTATATGGCAGTTATATTTCGCTTATAAATCAGCTCAACATAGTTATAAGTTAGGCCTTCTATCTGTTAATGGATACTACTAGTCAATACTTCTGTAAGAATTGTCATAAGTACATTTCTAAATCAGGTTGGAATAGAGATCATTGAATATTTCAATTAAATATTACCTTATTACTTCCAATATTTGTCGTTGGTCCGATTCATTCAAATTGTATTCATCATTTACTAATATTCTAGAATTGAAACAAAAAAAGTAAACTTATGTTTATAAAACAGTTAATTATTAAATCCAGTTTATTAGCTTCTTAATCGAGGATGATTTTATATCAATCCTTTCAATGCAAAGTCCATTGATAAATACCGCAATAAAAAATAAAACAACACTATTATAATGATATCAATAGCTATACATACAATAACTTCCGCTATAAAATATTTTGGACGTCATATTTAATATAGACATTTAAATAACCAACAATTCAATACACCGACAATTTTATGGTAGGAAGACGTTCTTACCTCGGGGAAAATAAGAACGATTTGTTGCATCATCGGGCAATAATTCGTCGTTTTTTTTCATTCAACATCTTATACTTACTATGATTTTATTGATTGCCATTAGCAATGATTAGCAAATATCTCAGGTCGGATGGAGGCTAACCATTGGAAGATTTCAACTATTGTGACGGATCCAATCGTAAGAAAGTAAAATAATTATAATCAAAGAGAATCTCAATTTTCACTTTTAAATGTAACAAAAAGGTCAGTCGACACGAAATATTGCGCTGAAGTTTTTACAATGTAAAATTGATAACAACCTTTAACATTTATTTTGACTAATTGAAAAGCATTTTCTTGTATAAGTAGATCGTTGACATTTACTTTTTTTTTAATCACGTGCGTTTCCCGGATCAAAACATTGCTTGGTTTAATAAGCAACTAGCTGGTAAGATTGAGAGTGAATACTTAATAATAGTGAATTAAAGTGATATTTTCTATGTATTCATTTAATAACTTATGTTATGTTAGGGTTTGATTTTTGGATTCCAATGGATTCAGCTGTTTTTACAATGTTTCGTTCATTCATATTATTTGTACAAATACAAAATAAATGATTAGAATTATTCAAATCTGCGACTGATTGGGTATCGAGAAAAGAAGTCTTATATGTATTTATCAACGAAATATTTCACGCGTTGCATTCTCGCATGGACCGTGCATAAAAATTGCGTAATAACAACTCGCATGGCACACTGGTAAAAGTGCCGTCTTATCGAGATCTACCGGGCGATGACAATCCGGGTTCGTTACCCGACGAAGCGGCGGTGTTGACTACACGAGTAACATTCGCGACGTATTTAAATAAAACGGCGATGACTGCAATAATTGGAAGAAAATCATATTATATCATCATGGCGGTCATGTACAAATAACGAGGATGAAAAAATAATGATGTAAAATCGGACCCATATAATAAAAACTGATATATATTGTCTCTGATAACTTTATTATTCCACTTTTTGTGCTACAACTTGTGACCCGTGATTAGCCTATTAGTGAAGCACCATCATACTATCGCAACGTTTAGAACATATATAGGCAACCACCGGCCCGCCGAGATATTTAGTCCGGCCCTGATTCATCTCGGCGAAGCAATAGAGAAAGAAATTAATGGTTCCAGGGAGCCAATATTGCTAGTCTCGTTATTCAAGTTCAAGGCCAATCTTCACACTCATTTTTTTAATCGGTATATAATATTATGTCGTTCATTATATTATTACAGTCCAGTAAATTGGGCTACGACTTTTGTCAACCTTTTAAATTTAATTTCACTACATTGCCGGCAGGGTATGAATTAAAAATAATAATAAACAAAATAGTAAATCATAATCGGGAATTTTAAATAGATAATTAGTAATACTTGAACGGGGTAATCATTTCTTTTTGCGCCGGCAACGTTTTTTTTGGTTTGTACTAGCTTCCGGCGAGAGAGAGAAACAATATAAGCCCGCGAAGCGATAGTTCGTCCTCTTTTTTTCTTAACAAATTCGCACGCGACAGACGTTGTTTTTGTGGCAGCGGACGCTGTCACATTTATTAATTTTTTTTCTCACGTGGCAAACCTAAATCCAAGGACACCCACGACAATTTTCAACATTTGAAAAACTTATCGTGCTGAAGGGAATTTGTCAGTGTTAAACGTGGCGGGCAATGGTGTAAATTAAGTGTTACGAACCCCGAAGTGGAATTCGATGTTCCAGTCTGCCTTCTAGGACTCCAAACAAAGGTTAGTTAAACAGATAAGTCACAATAAATCCGGTCCTGTTACCTGCAATCGAACTTACGTTATGGCCAAGCGGCAGGCTCGATGCTAAGTAGGTAACATTATTAATGTGCCGGTGAGACATATTTCGCCGTTGGGAAGGCAGACGGGAACAAGCGAAAGGGGGGTTCGATTAAAAATCACAGCTCGAGTTAACTTAACTTTTTTTTATGTTCGCTATTTTAAGTCAGACCCGTATGTGTAAATATGTATTGACATGTGCTTATGTTCCATTATCCGATTTTTGTAGGATTATTGGAGGCACAAAAATGTATTAGGTTAAGGGCCAGCTATCCGTGAGAGACAGTAACTTCAGTATTGTAATAGTAACGAGGATTTTGTTTGTTTTTAGAGAAAAAGAAATCTATTAAATATTCTCCGAACTTGCCTACAGGGCGGAGAAGGGGGTCTTTGGTCTTATTGTGAAATGTATAAGCGAGAACGCGTCGCCGCAGGTCGACCCTACCGCGGCGTTCTAAATCTGTCGTCTCTCATGGATGGACTGGCGAGATGAAGGTATCCGATTGGAAATATAATCACCGTTCGGGCAGTGGTGTAGAGAGTCGAACGTGGCTGCTCAGGGTCGGATGCCTTCATCCTAGGGTAGTCAAGAAGTCGACGTTAAGTGCTCCTCACCGAAGACGGACGGACAGCATAGAGCTCCGCGGCCGCAGGAGCGGCTGGGAGTCAAGGTATGGCTTGACGTGTAAATCCTCAGCGTAAGGACGCCATCTTACTCGCGGACGTCACCCCGGGAGTAAGACTCAACCTCGAGGTCAAGAGAAGACCGTTCGATTAAAATAATAATTCCATAGCCAAGCCCATCCGCCAAATGGGTATGACATCGATATGTCATCAATTTTAGAGGTAGGCTGCCATATCGGGGACTGTCTTCTGGCAGGAGACCGTTTCCACCCCGGCTGTCCGCTCGTCTCAGTGAAATGGAGCACGTGTTAAGAAATTTGCTGTGTGGTCGACGGACGTGGCGCTGTCGTGTGAGAGGCAGTCAGGTCGGACCTGACTCCAATTACTAACGTATACGCCTGACCAAACGGTCCCGACGAGCTGGATGCTTGTCGGCATAGCGGACCGATAGAACGCTCAGCGTTCATCACATTAGGCATGTAAACTCCGCTATGAAGGTCTCACAATACGCCCCCCCGCGTTCCCGAGATCACACTAACTTCATAAAATAGGGTCTGCACTTAGGTATCGGACACGGAGAACTCATTTTCCAGAGTGTGGCTGATGATGACAACATCACTCGGTTTTCGAAACCGAGAAGACTTTTTAGTAACGCCACTACGCTAGTTTCAAAGAAACTGGTACTAATCCCTACGAATTGCCTGTCCAATACCTACGCGAGACATAGTTTTTAGAATAATATTTGTTTTTCTGTTCATTGAACCTGACCAAAAAAATCCCAAATATGATATTCATTGCTGTCACAATTTATAAATCAGGAAAGAATTCCAAGGATATCATATTATCCATTGCATAAAAAGAATGTTTTTTTTTCTAAATCAATAATAAGTTGCAAATTTATTTTGTACAAAATTACACTCAATTATCAAATCATTACGAACAATGTAGTTCGAGTAGCATTGCGTTTAAAAATAATCCAAACATTAGTAGCAAAGTTTCATTTAATTATTTAATATGTTTAATTGCCCGATACTGGGATTGTATGTTGTTGTTTCTGTAACCCGGGTCGTAATTAAAGTTAGAGCTCTTAGTGAATTTTCATTTGGGGAATCCACATATTGTATTCAATTTCGCTGCTAGATGTTTTTTTTATGTGAGCTAGTCGAGGAAATTTTTCTAAATTACCATAACCTGTTTTTTTTTAAAATATACTGGTGTTCTGCACCCATAATTGATTGTAACCCTGTGTTTGATTTGTTTTGCAATTGACCCTACTATATTTTATCCACATGTACAATGAGGGCGACGCAATACAAACATCAGCGGTTATGGTGGAAAACGGTTAACTCTGTCTTTCGTCTAATCGCTGGTGGCGTCGTCGTCACAATATAAATAAAAAAGTATGCAAGAAGTAGCAACGTGTTTAATTTAATTTAATATTACTTTATTATATTTAATAATTTGGTCCGGCCCTAGACTCGGAGACAGAATGATAATTTGGCCCCAGACCTAAGAAAGGTTGCCCATGCCTGGTTTAGAATAAAAAAGTTATCAAATTTTATATTGATGTATGTTATGATTTTTTGTCATCAACGTTTTTTTCATTTTTATTTTACTGTTTTTTTTTAATAGTAACCAAAAAGTGTTTTGCTTAAGAAATTATACTGTCGGAAGGTTCCCGGTAAATTGCTCGAATAACAAGATAATCAATTTGTTTCCGTTTGTTCTGTCTTAGCCCTAGTCTTCTATGTTTTCTGGAAATATATAGAAACAGTTTGAGTAACTAATTAATAAGCAGTTCTCGTAGAAACACTTCTGTTGAGATAAACTCCATTAAAAGATCATATGTTCCGCATTTGGAGCGAACACGGTTAAAATAAATACTTACGAAAATTATTTTTATATTTCACTCTCTAAACAAGTGTCGCACAAGATAAAAATGAAATTCGTAGAAAAAGTCGTGAAAAATCGTTTAAATAACCAAGCAATTCGAATAATTTAATTCGAGCAATTTACCGGCTCCCCTGTCGGAACACTGTTGTAACTGCTAGTAGCATCTGAATATCGAACAAGTCCATAGAAATATTAAAAAAATAGTACTTGTTTACTTGATAACGTTATGGTTTTCCCCAAAAAAAGCGTGACAACTATCGTGAAATTATAATATCAATGTTCGTTGCTAGTTAAAAAGTCATTAATATGAATTAATAGACCATAGATATCAAAGGAAGGCATAAATACGTCAAAAGAATATGTGCACACAAAATGTTAATTAAACAAATCTTTTCATCGCAATGAAAACTATTAATGGGAATAATACAGTTAATACATCTTCACGCAGAGCCAAATTCAAATTAAACACACGACTCTACTAGCACGTTTGATACACAAAATTAATTTTAGATACTACATTTAAAAAAAAGCCCATGGTTAATGAACTTCTTATATTTTAGTCGAGATTATCTCGAGTGATTTTGCTATATTTTTTTTCCAGTTTGTCAATTGATTATTGGGAGCATTAGCGATTGCTGTTAAGTCGAGACGACTTATGTTATTAATTCTTGTTACTGCGCCTTCCTTTAAAGAAAAAAATATCTTCGCGCCTCCCCATCTTTTATTTTATATAGTAAAAAAAAACACGTTTCAAATGGTAAATAAATATTTTGGTCCACACCTCCCAGGTTGGAAATCGCTGGGTCAATGCAAACAAATATTTTTTTAGGAACAGCGTGAGACTGTCGGATAAAAATGGCAAATAGGGACAAATTGTGTTAGCATGAATAAATTTATTGAAAAAAAACCATTTAATACTTATTTTAAGTATTATCGTAATATTTTTACGGAGTAGTGTCACTTTAAATAAAAGCATGGTATTTTATCGTCTATTGCAGGGTTTTCCAAACTATGTTCCGCGAAATTTTGGAATATACGCTGCAACACATTTAAGCATTTCTACTTCACATTTAAAATCGAGTGATGGTAAATCCCCATTGATGTTTAAAATGTCAAATATATATTGAGATTTTTAATCGCTAAGAGCTTTGTTTAACATGTTTTAAAAAATATTAACCAAAGTGATTTAATACCATATATTTTTTTCAATATTTTTACTATTATTACCTGACCTAAAAAATAAGCTGTGTTCCGGTAACATTTTCAGATTTGCGAAGTGTTCCATTGCACGATAAGTTTGGGAAACCCTGGTCTATTGAACGACCCGCAGGACGCTAAGAATACAGCGGACTACTCATACAACATCGGCTTATTAAAATGGCTCGAGTAGAACGGTTATTTTTTATCGCAATTATTAGGGACTTCTCAGAATAAGAAAATAAATATGGCTAAATTATTTCCATCCGGTAATGAATTCGCGAATCTACCCACGATATGCAGTACGTACTGGAATCACTTACTTCATATTATATGAGCAGATTCAACGTGACTCCTTATAATATGTACACATTTCGAGCGAACCTTCCATAAAGCGGTAAAACGGTACTCAGAAGAGTTGTACAACTTATGAATTTAATTTGAATATTGATGATGGGATATTTTACTATTAATCGGAGGTGGAGAGTGCGAAGGACTCACTTCTAGTATTACTTATAATTTCACTGTGCGAGGTGGATGTAGCGAGTAAAAATATAATATTTGACATCACATCATACTTATCAAGAGCACCAATGTAATAGAGATCACAAATTTTAAATAGAAAAGAAAAAAAATATCTTGCCAGGACTTGAAGAAGGAGCTGTGTGATGGTTATGGTAGAGCTTTGACTATAGAGGCGGCCGCAGATACCAAAAAGTTATTTTAAAAACGATATTTATGGATTCAATTAAGGCGATTGTCTACGAGTGGCATATTTAAATAAAGAGTGGCTAATTTTGGGAACAATACGTTTAAAACTGCAGATAATTTGAAGAGGTACATTTACGGAACTGCAAAATACTCATCGCGTAAATAAACATATGATGTAATTTCTAAATCAAATATATTTTCAATTCTTAAAAAAACATCTTTTCTGTGTATAATTTAGTCAAACGGCGCTTTTCAGATTATTGAGATACGTGACACGTTTGATAATACGAATACGTGGTATTCAACATGTCGACCATTAACAATAATGTAGATACAAATACAGCAAAACTACCAACGATTTCATGGAGAAAAACGTGCAATATTTCTTAGAAGAATGGAGTGAAATAGTCTTTAAACTGTTTGACTGCCAAGATACGACATCTATTAACTGGAATCAAAATTAGTGGAAAAAATTACACAATTAATACTACATACACATAATATGTATTAAACGATAAATATTTAACTTATAAAATGGATGTGGTTTATAAAGATCACGCAATGGAATTACAACGAGGAATAATAGCAAAAAATGTATTCACATTGTAATGACAGAATGTATCGCTATTTTAATATACCTGACCAGATAAAAGATTAATCACAAGCTGATTTACCTATAGTACTCCCTTTAAAATAATCTTCCACACATCCGTTGCTTTACAATCGTATGATAGGACATTTCATTCGGGCATCAAGAACGTAAGATCTAACGCTATAAAATTATATAATCTGCATAATATGTTTGGATAATGTTATTGTACAGCATATTGAATACTAAAAAAAACTCGACATGAATATAGCCGACCGCGCTTTTGGCGGCTATATGCAACGCAAGCAAAACCACTTATTAAATTTATTAATTTGACTTTCATTAAGCCTCCGTCGCCGAACCGCTTGGATTTCGCGTCGGCATTTCCGGAACGTTTGTCGACATACGTGTTGACTGAGTGCCGGGCCCGATAAGTAGGTAAACAAATAAAAATCTTCTTATCGAAATAACAAAAAAGAACATTCTAAGTAAATATTTTTGACACTGTCGGAGTAAATTTCTAATACACCGATCTCTTTTTTTAGACGGTAGATACGTTCCAGTAAGTTCCACAAAAAAATCGTTTCATTTTCGTATGGAATATTCAATATTTTTAATCGCTCTAATAGTCGCTTCGTTCAGGCCAAAACGTTTACCAACAGGTGTGGAACCTTTACCTCTTCAAATTATTTTTCGTTGACTTGAACATTTTATTAGACCCCTAAAATAAAAAAATATTATAGAACAAATTATCTATATTCACTTCACAGCACGTAAAACGTTATATAGTATTCGTTATTTATAGTGGATACTGTCATTTTAAATCTGTATATCGACAGCTTAGTGTGACGAGGGAAAACTACAAAACAATAATTTTGTATTTAAGACATATTTAGCGGTAAAAAATGGTATACCCCCCTACTAGGGCATCCAATCCCGGGATCCCGTTCAATTTTCTGATCCCGAAATTCCGGGATTGAGATGGCCGCGATCCCGGGATTGAGAAATTTTGAGCAAAATCCGAAAATTTACACGAAATTGGCAAATTCAAGATTTCAAATTCTTCGGTGAGCTAAAAAAAAAACGAGTTTCTGTGAGAATCTGGGAAAAAGTATACCAAATCGGGGATTTCTAATTCCTCGGTGAGAAATCTCAATCCCGGGATTGGAAAAAGGCTCCGAGATTGGATACCCTACTTCCTACCAACCTTTTCACATTAAATCTACTTACTTTTATCATAACGTACCGTGAGAGCATTTTATCAGTGTGAAGATATATAATATATGAAATAAGTCTATAACTTTTTCCAACCTTTTGGAAGACTTTAAATATACCTCCTTTTTCTTCTTGAGTTATCTTCAGTCAGAATTATTTGTTTTTTTTTTGCGAGCTTGTCGTGGTGGATAAAACGCTCCCCTGCTTCTATTTCAGATTGGAGCGTGCCTGCTGGAAGGTAAACTCGCATGGTTTAATAAACACTCCCGAAGCAACAAACCTCAAGAGCACTGGGGCGAATTTATAAAAGGTTAATGAATGTTATTGAAGAATAAAAACGCGAAAGAAAAAACGGCAACGGATAATGTTATTTATAATCGGCCGGATTCTGACTGAGGAGTCAAGGTTGAAAGCAATAAAAGGTGGATTAGCGGATTGAATGTCTGACAAGTTGCAACAACATGTGATGCAATGAATGATCCGCAGATCATGCTAATACAATGGATTTCAAACTGAAGATTATATTTCAATAGTCGTCAATCGTGATGTTTTGCAGGGATTACAAATACTTTTTATATGCTGGAAAAAAAACATCTTTCAATTTATTCGCGATGCAAAATTATAAAGGTTACGGTTTAAGTATCAATTATAAGATTCTTTTCTGAAACTGACGGCATGTCGTTTTTCATTAGTCTTTCAAAAATTAGTTGTTGCAACTTCCAAGTAATTTCATATAAACATGAATCGCTTCATATTTAAGCTTATCAAACCAGTCTTTTTCGGAGAGTATGAATATGATAAAATGACTATGACTATGACTATGATCCGCATTACGGATATCATGTCTTTGAACACGAATCCATAAATAAATAAATTCAAGACACTATCCGTACAGGGATTGGAACCCGCGTTCATGGTGACAGAAAACAAAAACGTTGATCACTGTACTATATATGAATGAACAACAACCTCACTGTCAACTACAATTTACACTAAAGCTTCTATCATCGTATTACCAAGGCGGTGAAACATCGAAAATATAATACTAAAAAAAACACAATACTCTTTTGTAACACTTCCACTTTTATTTAGCAAGATCAGGACCGGTTTCGCTCATGACGAGCATTCTAAATTCTAAGCTCATAAATATTATAAATTCATTTCGATACCAATTGTTTATTACATATTTTTATTGCTTTGTATAAATAACACAGTTCAACTTTTATTTCTTGTCAGTTGATAGTGCTCGTCATGAGCGAAACCGGTCGTGATCTTGATAAATAAAAGTGGAAGTAGTACAAAGGAATATGGTGTTTTTTTTCCAACATAATGCAATTCCACTAAGTATCGACAGTGAACAGTGTTTACACCCTAAAAATATAACTGATAAGTTTAAAAAAATCATCTGGAATCTTCCACGGTACAAATTATTAAGTTCACAATTGATAAGTTACTACGCGTAATCAATTACAAAACAATCTTGTTCTTAAAAAAAAAACACACGACACTTGTCTATAATTAGGCAGTCGGTTTTGAAGTCGCCGATAGATAAGGAATATAGTCAGGTGGAGTAGTCCCCGGTGGAATCGTTTCACCGAAACAGACACACTCGATAACAGAGTTATGCACGTCTCGAAGAGGGGCGCTTATCGCGGCGTTATCGAAATGTGTTATCATCGCCCTTATCACCGGCGGGCGGAATGCGGACGCGGGAAGGTCGGATGGAATTTCGATAGCGGGACAAGGTATTTGATCCCAAATAATATAAACTACTTAAAAAAAACTACACAGTTATCATTTAACAGACGTATAACAACGAATGGGAAAAATAACATATTTAATAAATTTCAATATCACATAATACATAATCATTTTTCTTGTATTCTTCACCTATATCAAACAATTCAAAATTATAAACAGTTATAAAAACATCGATCGTGGAAAAGAAAAAGGACGTAACCCACACATTTTACAGGAGGCACATAAAACGTGTTTGGATGATTTTGGGTCATATGCAAATTATGAAATATACACAACCTGGAAGTAGACGGAGACTTCTAAACTGGTGTTAAATTGACATGATCTAATATTAATTAAATAAATTATCTAGGAAAAACCTTTTTTTCAGTCTTATTTCTTGGTTTAAATTTTCACAAGCTCATTTTTTTTCAAAGATAAAAGTTAAATTTAGATACTATTCGGCATTTGCAGGTTTTACCTTTTGATAGAACGTATATCAAATTTGATACATTGTGATTATCGAAAAAAGCTGTTTTGAAAAAACTGTGGGTTACGTTTTTTTTCCTTTCCACAGTAGATATGAATACATATTTAAAATCAGTTATGTGTATTGAAAAGGTTTACGTTGAATAAAACTGGTCCTAATCATTCAATATAATTGTGGAAAGAATCATTTTTATAAATATAATGCATTTTCACCAACATAGCACCATAAATGTTTATATTGAATAAACTAGAAGGTTCAAAATACATCATTTTAACAGTCATAATTGAAGACATAAGCAGTTCTTTTGTTGCATGATTCCTCAAGTTCATGAATTGATTGAACTTGCTGTTGAGATATGTGGACAGCTCGAAAAGGGTAACGGGTATCGTTATTTACACCGATCGACTTGTCTTTCATGCAAGACAAAGAAAGCGAAAATTATTGAAGACATTTATTCTTATCCATAATATGTACTTTAATGAAAAAGGTAACAATGAGTGAATGACACATACATGGAATATACCACTGAAGTTGATCAATTACCATCAACTTATCCTGCATTACTCGTAACTCGATACAAGAAATTAAAATCAACGCAATAAGCTTCGACTGCTTTATGTTGCATGTGCACGCCATATAATATGCAATAGAAAATGATTACATACTTTTAGTTTGTGTTCGGCTATCAATAATTCAACTGAAATAGGAAACCAATTCGATTTTTATCCGTTAAAGAAGTCTCCCATCCACGTTTCAGTTGTAAGTAAAGATTGAATGTTGGTATTTGGTGGGGCGCTGCATCATTTCATACAGCGATGATGCAACCATTCATCTCTGCCGACACTCCGACAAAGTCGCCGGAACCAAAACCGCCAAGAACGGTGCCCGACAATACCGCCCGTTTAATTAGAAATGACACAATTCAGACAAGAAATAGATCAAGTAAAAATTAAAGTAGAAAGAAGCGGACCAATTGCGTCAAAATTTAAATATGTCAAATTAAACGAAAGACTGCAAGAGTTATTGCCTTGAATCAATTTAATATAAATTCGCCCAAATACCAAGAAATCCACGGAACAAGAGTCAGAGTTTTCTAATTGGTACATTTCAGCAGTGCTTTTTTTAAATAGGTACCGGAACTGACTTCTTCAAGGTTTCAACTGAAGTTTTATCTCGTTCATGTCCGTTCCTAATGTGGAGTACATATAAGGATTCCTAGTGGAAGTATCTCAACATAAGTCTTTTTACGAGAACTGCTTGTTCCTCAACTGCTCTTTTTATTTCGAAGAAAGTAATAGTGCTCAATTAATAGCATATAATTTTCCCCGCTAATTTTAGGATTGGTAGAGGGGAGGAATTTTTAAGATATCACAAACACCCATGCCGTCGAACATAAATCAATACATCTATTGAAGAAAATGCTGTTCGTACTGGTCGTACTGGGAATTGGAAATTTTACATATTATCAAAGCAGATTATTGATCTGCAAAAAAAATACTTAAATGCAAAGCTACCGGTATGTGACGAATCGTCTCTTCACTACTGGGCTCCATACTAATATAAATAAAGGGTACATGAAATAACAAGAATCAAATCCATTAATAACTCCAGGTCGTACCCTAAGAGACGTTGGGTCATAGTTTTCTGATTCCTGGCGGAATAGTCAGCAAAATAAATGCTTAGGAAAGCAACTAAAAAATTACAAATTGGTCATTTCTTTAGCTGTGAGGATAAAAGCAGCCATTATCGTCTTCAATATTGGAAGCAATTATATACTTTCAATCCGTATCATGTGCGCAGAACACGATAAAAAACAATGTGACCAGGGGACAGCTGATATAAATACATAAACCACTTTTATTGATTAAGTTTGTTTATTTTTAACTTACGCCGAGCGACAAAAATAGCCTCAATGTCACATTTCATGAATATAACATACACAGTGCCTTTTCCTATGATTGAAATGTCACTACATGACATGTTTCAGATTCTTTACACGATACGATAGATACAAATAAATTAAGTTCGGGTGAAGTTTGTATGACGCCGTGATGATATATTTTTACCTAATAAGAAAAATAAGACTTTATTTTTCTACCCGTGATACCTGAAATGTCAATTGTATTGATCCTATGGAAAATATCTTCAGAATGAATGCAAGAGTATTGTGTCTAATTTCAAATTAAAATTCTAAAGATTACAGGTGTGGAGATTTTACAGTTGCCTAGCCGTGGCGAGGGTAAGGACTAAGTCAGGGATGTCAAACAAGGGACCCGCGTGAGAAATTATCTAACCCGCTTGAACTTTTAGAAATGATTGTTTTTATTTAAAGCCTTAATTATTATCAATCTATGTGACCAGCGACATGACTTTTTTTTTTATTTTTCAAATCAAATTTGCCCACTTGCCAAAAATAGTTCGCCATCCCTGGACTAGGGCATCCAACCCCGAACCCTTTTTGTAATATCGGGATCCCGAGATTGATCATTTTAACCATAAAATCGTGAAGAAATACGGGATTCGAGATTTAAAAATAATCTACAAAAGGTTTAAAAAATCAAATTGCAACAACTTTTGCTCACCGATCTTCAAATCCTGAGATTTCCTATAACAGATTTGCTAAATTTTATTAATGTGAGACTTATTATCTTAGCTCACTCGCGGATTTCACTTCTTATAATCGATCTCAAAATCCCGGGATTACTATTATCACAAACCCGGGTTTCCGTGATCATAAAATTGGACGGGACCCCGGGATTGAAGACCCTAGTAAGGACTCACTACTAACATTACTCTTTAAGTGAAAGGAAACTAATTACATGTTGGAATTCGACTGCTGTTATTCTACTGGTTTCAAGGAATTGTTTTCCAAATAAACATATTTTCCAAACGTATTCGATTTGTATTGAAATATTTTTTTAAAATTTAAATATGTCTGGATTAACAGTTATTAAAAAATAATTAATTACTTCCAGATAAGGTTAAGTTCTCAAATGATGACAAGTATCAAATTAGTTTAAAGTAGGTTATAAAAAAAACCGAATGCACAGAAAGTAAAGTTCATCGACTATCTTGCACTCGTGCTACACAAATAGCTCAACTCGAGAGAGATGAGTACACAGTCAAAGAAATCATACACCTTCAGAAAATCAAAATGAATGCGAATTATTTCATACGTTTTTTTTTACTAAGAACTAAGGTGTTTCAGAACGTATCTAAATTTTTGTACAACAAGACACTGATGGCAAATGAATGGTATCATCAAATAGTACATTAAAGTCAAATTATTTAATATTAAATGATTGTTCGCGACTCGACTAGCCATAACATCGAGAAGCATCTTTCAGTCAGCCACTTTACTATATAAGACCTTTATATGATTGACATTTACGAGGTCTAAAAATTGCAATTTCGGCAAAGCAAATTTTAATGAAAATTTTGATTTGACATACAGTGTAAGGAGCGCAGAGTGGCACCGGTCGTTGCTTTATAATCTTTATATGCTAAGCGTTCAGTCACCCGTATGTTGTTTGCGAAAACTACACCTATAATCGAATTGGCGATCACATTAATATATTTTTTTGTAACTGTTATCTTATATTGAATAATATGTTTGGACTAGTATTTTGAAATACATATTCATTTTTATAGCACTAAAACAAATACCAGTACATATTGATATATTCGTTCCAGTATTTCAATACATATGAAGGTCTTTCTCAGTGTATCTAAGACGACTGTTGTATGATATAGACATGCAGTTATTAATTGTATAGAAATACTTTGAAGTTATTTTAAAGCAAAGCTATTGCGTGAATATTATATTATACTGCTCAATAATACAGAATGTGCGGCATGGGCTGGATTCCAGTTACTATTACTCAATAATACACTTTACTCGATGCCGAATTGAACGTGGTAAATTTGCATCGCCTACTGTTGATAAAAAAAGTATTATCTAAGAAATGAAAAAAAGGGGGCAACAAATTAAAATACGATCTGATCACAGTTATCGAAAAAACAAACTAATGTGGCCAACCTCGTGCGCTTAACTCTGGTGGATTCGTGTATACGTCAAAAAACTACTGACCGAATGCAGTTGGAGACGTGGCCGATGCGGTTGTGCAATATTGCATAATTAAATGGCTTCTTTGTAGGTATCGCTTTTTGCGAAAGACGGCACTGGCCCACCAAAAATAGCTGGTCTCGAAAATTATTTCTATTCTAACAGCCGAATCAATATTATTTTGATACGAATCTTTACGGATGATGTTCATAATTTCAATAACTGCAAAGAAAAGCTGGTAATACTTTTAAAATGCTTGTGAAGAGCAGTGCGCCAACTATCGTTTTTAACGAAGTCTCGATTAATTAATAACTGACCACAAAACACACACGGCAATCGTTTCAAAGCTATTCTCGCCGCAGTGTTACAGGATCGTATAAACCTTGAAAAATCCAAAATACGATGCAATTGAAAATTTCAACATATTTTTTGTCAAACTAAACTTATTCAACCCTCGATCTTATTTTTGTACAACTGTCCATTCTTGAAATGAAGATTGTCATTTACCTTTTGTTTAGACGCTGCTTCTTTCTGGTTGAACAATTGATGATAAATAACCTATATAAAGCGTAGATAAATAATTATATCATAGATCACTTTTAAGGTGTTCACTGTCAATACTTGGTGGAATGGCATTATAATAAAAATAATAAAACATTTTTAGTACTTTTTCCACATAAAATTTATTAGATCAGGACCGGTTTCGCTCATCGCGAGCATTATCAACTGATCAGTTGATAATGCTCGCGATGAGCGAAACCGGTCCTGATCTAATAAATTTTATGTGGAAAAAGTACTAAAAATGTTTTATTATTTTTATTAATTATATCATACATAAAGCACAGACCGCACTCATATTTTATACAATAGTTTTCTCTTAATCCAAGATTTTTTAGATAAAAGAAAAGTGATTTTGTTCATATTTTTAATTGAAATGAAGTTTTTTCTCGTTACTCTGGCACACACCGAATGGTATCATATATCCCTTTTGACCTTTTGAACGGAGATATTAATAATATATTAACCAGAACGGCAAGGTTGAATTTTACAATGGCAATCTATAAAAGGGTTGTGTGGTTTGATGCCCTTTTGATAAGTATTCCTATTGAATATTGATATGCTGACTGAAGAAGAAGGGTATTCGATGTATTAATTACATGCATACAACTCCAATTTTATTAAATAAATACATCATCATAAAATTTAAGAGGTAAGTATTTAAGTACAAAGCAATATCCCGTAAAACAGATAAGGGGATTTAATATAATCAATATATTTGATGCGTTAACCCTTAAGACAGCAATAGATATTTAATAACATATTAAAATAAAAGCTGCAAAAATTCTTGGACAGAAAAATTACTGTAGCCTATGTATGATACAATTCATTAGGAAAATATTATCGAAATACGTCAAATGTATTTAATACCACTATAGTAATTAAAGAAAGAAAGTCGTTATTTGTATACGACCTCAATCAGCCTAGCTGTTATATATACTTGGTTGTTGCAATATTTTATTATGACGAAGTATAATTTATTATGCAATAATTACTCGCCATTCGAGACCGGCCTAGCAGCTGACGCGGGCGAGCTCTGAGGGGTTAAAAGCTGGCAATAAAACTCCCCCGAAATACACCAATCGACGCCAAACAAGTCCCAATAAAACACAACACCGTTCTCTGTCACAGCGGCTTACGGCAAGATTTACACCACACACTGAGCGAGAGGCAAATACATCGAAAATGATATCATTCACTACGATGTTCATCCGGTATGAGGGTGTACGCTAGTATTTGGCAGCGAAAAAATGCAGGGGCGAGTTTGGGTAAAGGGTTGCCAGTTGTATTCAGCACGGAGAGCAAACACTTTCGCGAAAGAGAGTCGAGTAGTCGTTATTAATTATTCAACAACTTGAACTCCACAAATACGATCGCGTTTCGTACCAAACTTAATTAAAGCTCTACCTCTTCTATAAAAGAAAATTCTGGCCTTTTTTGGAGAGTTAAAATAAAATATTATACGATTTAGGTATTTATAAGCTTTTAAGCAGTATAGTCATTGAACGGATGATTTTACGGAGTGAAGTTATTCGACCCCTATACTTAAGTCAGTAATGAATAAGTCTAATCTGGGGAGGCGTCATATTAATACAAATCGTAGTTTTTAATAATTCTTTCTCTGCATAATAAAAAACAGCATTATTAATAAACAAATTATAAGCGAGTAAAAACAACATATTTAATGCAAAACATTGTTCTGACTAAAACCACATGTCAAAAATAAAAATTGGTACACTGCTCCTCATCGTTTCAAAACATGGCTTATGGGACTGTATCATTTGTTATACGATGAAACCTAAGCCAAATGAGTTCAATGGGAAGAAGTCCACTACAAAATGGGACATAGTGACCGAAGAAGACGAAGAATGTCCAGCCACGCACCAACAAATGTAATCAGCGTTTATTTTTATACAATTTTTAGAACGACTAATATTTTTTTTATACTGCGAAAAAATAATCATAATTTTGCCTTTTAAGCAAATATAAAGATGAAATAGAATACTATTTATCATATCGACTGTGGAAAGGATAAGGACGTAACCCACAGATAGAAAATTTTATAGGAGGCACAAAAAACGTGTTTTGATGATTTTGGGCCATATGCAAATTATGAAATATATACAACCTTGAAGTACACGGAGACTTCTAAACTGGTGTTTAATTGACATAATCTAATATTAATTAAATAAATTGTCCAGGAAAAACTTTTTTTCAGTCTTTTTTCTTGGTTTCAATTTTCACAAGCTCATCTTTTTTCAAACTTAAAAGGTAAATTTAGAGACAAATTTGGCATTTTCAGCTTACATCCTTTTGATAGAACGTGTATATACATTGTGATTATCGAAAAAAAGCTGGTTCGAAAAAACTGTGGGTTACGTCCTTTTTCCTTTCCACAGTCGATATGGTGATTTTTCCATGAACTGGATACCGTTTCAAATATATTGTATTGCATTATTAAACTTAGTTTTACCTAAATTTGGATAAACAATTACAAAAGAACTTTTACTGACAGTAATAGACGATGTTGTAAGTAAATCCTTACACATACATGACAAGGGATAATAAATATAACTGATTTTTTTCTAGGCTTTTATAGATCGGTATGTTTTTGAGTTGTACTATACTTTCACAACAATGCGAGATATCTCATAAATCATTTATCATAGATAGGTCAACTTTACTGCGCACTGTGTCTTCAAATTAATTATTACTACCAGTAGAGGCTATAAAACTTCTTGGACACAAAACAAACACGTGAACAAATAAACATGACTATTTTGGGAAAAAAAGACATCGAGACAATTCTCCCAATACGGATACAAACATACATATAACGGTGATAAACGGTATTATTAGTTATGTTGCTACATTATCATCATAAGCGAGATAATGTTGTATGTACATTAGTAGTTTTAAAAAAAAATCACTTGTAAGGTATTCACTGGCAATTCTTAGTGGAAAGGCCTAGTGCAGGGATGGCGAACCTTTTTCGCAAGAGGGTCAAATTTGTTTTTTTTTTTTTAAAAAAAACATGTCGCGGGTCACTTAGATTGAATAATTAAGGCTTTTCATAAAAACAACCATTTCAAGTTCAAGCGGGTAAGATAATTTCTCACGCGGGTCACTTGTTCGCCATCCCTGGCCTAGTGCAACACATTCAAACTTTAAAAAAAGAGAACGCATTTATTATATTAAAAATAAATAACGTGGAATTAGCACAGAGATTTTAATCTATTGAAATATAAACAACATAATTAAGACAAACTATTTTATTATATATGGTGGTCCTGGTTAATAATTACCAGGGCTGTGGAGTCGCAGTATTTTGTCCGGAGACGGAGTCGTCTTTTTTTTACACGACTCCACAGCCCTGATAATTACAGTACAAAATGTCATCAAAATAATATAAATAAAATCAACTATTTCATCCGATTCTCGGGGTATAGAAGATTAAGCGATTGGCTAACTTATTCCTTATCCATTTTTTTTATATTCAATATTTCTTCTGTTAAGTTCTGGCACTACACCTAACGGCCATGTCAAGCGATTTTTTCAAGCCCCAGTTTTAAGATCAATTCGAGAAGAGATATCACAAACACTCCCGCTCAGCTTCCGGGTACTTGGACCCACCCTAACTGATCGCTAGTATAAAGCTTTTTGCACTCGACTAATTGAGCCAACAAAACAATGTATACAGAAAATCATATAAACAATCTGGTAAACTGTCGGAATTTTAATTATGAAATTTGGTAGTTATCCGGGAAGTACTTAGATTTTTTTTTTCATTTTATAGTGAATTGCCAAATCGGTCAGGATAACGGGATTGGCCGCCTGTGTGGTCGAGTGGTCAACTTCGTTGGCTTCGGCTATGGAGGTCACGGGTTCGAATCCCAGTAAGGACAGTTTTATAAATTAATTTATGAATTGGATGGCATGGATGTATGTGATGTCTTGAATTCCCCCCTCCCACCCATCCGATCATATGAACGGGGCGTATCGAGAGCGATTAGCTAACCACTAGTCCTGTCCTAGCCTTCTATTCATACTCTCATTGGAAAAAGAGAGGTTGAGCAACTGAGTAACAAGCAGTTCACGTAAAAAAAAACTTATATTGAGATATACTCCATTAGGAGTCCATATTCTCAAAATTGGGAGCGGACATGGTTTAAAAAAATTGATATTTATATAATATAAAGAGACGGAGAAAGCCCGACTTACTGGATGAAGTTTACTACTGATAAGAAAGTTATTCCAACAAGAACCAACAGCAATGAATGACGTTTAGATAGATCTGAGCCCAACAGCTGCACAAGGCCGGACTGCCTTTACAAGTCCAGGGTGGCGCAATTAATAAACAAAGCGGCATAAAAATGCAGTCGGAACTGGATTAATTATTTACGTGCAAGGCGTGCCATAGTACTTTCTCGCTCTACCCGTCGTAGCGGAAAAAATGCATTTTTAATGAAATGTCAAGGCACGCTTAGCCACCACCGACACGACACAATAATACCTGAGCATTGTCACACTATGGCGGATCTAGTGACATACAGACATATGTACGCGCACAATAAAATCGCATTAACCCTTTTATCAATGGTTAGTTGTCAACTTCGATTTTTGTGAGGTAAATGATAAAAAAACGATTCTTGCAGATTTCATTATTATTGAAAAGCTTATTTTACATTTTCCAAATGTCTTCAGATGATATGTTTTCTTTGAGAAATAGCCCACGGTGGAAGTAAATACTAAACTGACATCAGGTAGAAAAAATCATATGAATTTTTAAACTTTCGTTTACAATTTATTTTTTTACTAGAACTGATTATGTACTACTGGAATAATTCAATTCAATGATAAAAATATTTATCTAAATATTTAAATAGACCTCACAAAAATGGTAGTGTATGGTATTCGCAAAAATACAATGTATCCTACAAACCGGTTGACAGGCTAAGTCCGCTGACTTGTTATATTGGGCAACGGCGTCAAATTGACGACCTGCGGTGTTTGCTGCTGCAGTCATGTCTTACTGAACCGGAGGGCTCCCGAGAGGATACCAGCGTTCCGGATAGAATACAAAGAGAATTCTAAAAATATTTTCAGACGTCTTCTGCCAACCCCAAAATGGGTAATGTAAAATCAGGTGGTAACCTGGTTGATCAACCGACGCCCGTCTTTTACGACGCCGAATTTATGATGAGAAGTTACATTGAGCATTAGCTAAGCAGGTTGTTCATAAAAGCAACAATGATCTTAAACTCAGATCTTTAAATAAGATAGTATAATGAAAGATTATTGTATTTTGTATAGTGAGTTACCTGGTTGAAAATGATACCGACGATCTTATTATCTATACATGTTGCATACTTGACAACAATGTGATTTAACGGTATCGAATTTATACTCACTTCAAATTAATATCCGCGTGTAATGAAGAATGTTACAAATATTCTGAATGTCAACGCAAGTCTCTATTCTCTTTAACATGAGAGAAAATGAACGACTTTTCAAGATATACACAAACAAGTATTCCGTAAAGAAGAATCGCAGACAACCTTTTAAATCTGGTTGTCATATTAGACAGACTGCAAAAATACAATACATAAAGAGCAATTATCTGAAGGCATGGAAGCTAATCGGGGAAAACGTCAAAGCTGGAAAGTCTATTAGTTTAAATTATGTATCTTTTTAAGGATGCGCTTTTGTTAATTTAATCCATCTCGCAATCCGCCGCACGTTTAAAAAAATATAATAGATACTGCTTGTTCTAATTAATTCCTGCTGCCTAAACTATCATCTTTCACTGCCATTATTTGCTTTCTATCCAGTATGTATCCCCTTGTAAAAAGGCTAAACAAAACATGCGTGAGGTTTTCAAAAATAGCCCTAAATAATTCTTGATTATTTACGTATTGTTTCATAATTCCATCACTGGCAACCCTTCGTGGAATTCTCCCCTCCGAATATAAATTTCTGCTTATTATATCGGCACGCTCCCCATCGCCCTCCCTACTGTTGGAGAATGGCAAGAGCTTGCCATTTAAAAGTTAACCGTCAATACACGCTTAAGTTATATTCGTTTCACTTTTAATGTTACGGGCCAATCCATAACCTTTTTTATACACAACATAACACGAAAATTGAATAGTGTATGAAAATTATAAGACAAGATAAGTATAGTATACACTTAAACAACTACTTAAGAATATATCGTCTCACTGAAAAGAGTTTTTTCTTTAAAGTAAAAGTGATATTTGTTTAAATTAACTGATAAAATAATTTGATGGATCCCGTACACAGCTGGGAATGTAGAGACCTCAGTACGGCAACTTATTCAGTTGCACCAGACGGCAAAGTACGCGGTCTATGCCGTTTACGTTCGGATAAACTGCTTTTTATGATACTCATGACTGGTAATTTATCAGGAAACTAAAGAGATTGGATGATTCCTCTGCGCGATTACTAATATATGTATTTAGTCTGCAAGCGATTTCGGGATTTCTACATCGTAATTTGGTTTCGAGAATAAGGGCTTTGTTTAGTTCCATCCAGTGACTACAGCGAAAATTATTTTTTTAGCGGAATTAAAGGATTTTTCATGTGTTATCCGCGAATCCCTAAATTCCCGGACTAGTACTTAGACAAATCCGGGATTACGAGACCGCAAAATTAGTCGGGATCCCGGGTCATAGTCTTACCAATCCGCTTTATAAGAATCTTATATCAAATTATCGATTAATTTTCCCGTTTTTATTTTTTATTAATACTTATCATAAAATAATGCATATTAGGAGACGTTTTATATAGTGCTTAAAATATATTATTTCACTATTCTTAGTTCGAAAGTCAGGTTTTGATGCTTTCAAATATTTACAAGAGAATACCAAAGAGCCATTTTTCCAAGCAGGTTCTTCTATTACGTTCATTAAACCAGGTTTTGAAAATGTCAAAGGAGGACACCTTCTGGATTTGCGGACAAATTTGCGAATTTCTCCAAATAACCAGCGTGGGATTTTATTTAATATTTTTCAATGCTGAAACTGTTCCATAAATTACGAAACCAATATTATAAATCACTTTGAATGTTTTCATTGACAATGTGTAAGAGCATTATATTAAAAAAAAAAAGTGTTTTGCTTTTTTTGTATATTATAAATACTAAACATGATAAACCGAATTTTAATATTAGAAAGAAATTGTTTGTTAACTTGCATACATACATCAATACGCCAACATAATAAACCGATAATAAAATTGATATCAAAAATTCGCGTGCGCAAAGTGTGAGTGTTTCGTGCACGCACGCCTTTAGCCCACTTAGTATGAAGCATTCCTAACCAAACATAATTAGGCATAGGGAAAATATTGTATTACAATACTTACTTACTTTGCCATTCAATTTACCTGATTTGCACATTTTCGGTGAGTTCAACAATTTCCAAATAGGCGTTAAGTTTCGCAACGAATATAAGTGCACGCAGTCATAATGATTTCAAAACAGGTAAAATTTGTATTAGGAAAGTAAGTCAAATATTCTTAACAGTGTACGACGACATAAATATATGTTACTTATATATAACATGGATAAGTATTTTTCATGAAATTTTTTAGAGTATATTTTAAAAAGTGGTAAATGTTATCACTAAAATGTGTTTACGTAAGAAACCATCATGGCTAAAGAACAAATAATGCAGACATCGTATCGATAGCTGGAAATTAATAGAAACTGAAGCAATATGAATCGAATGTAAAGAAAAAAAAACTATTATACAATAACACCATGACCGGCATCCACACCTTACCTTGCCAAGCCAGTCGACTCACATTTAAATTAAAAACGACATGGTTTTTTGTACTTTTGAATACATTTATTTACTTTATTGCTTATGAATTTTTCTCTTAGTAATTTTTAATACTTTTTTTTTTAAAAAAAAAGTTACCAGAACTCACTTCTTGTCAAGATTTTTCTCTAATCCGTGTTCGTTCTCAATGTCAAAAACAAGTTTTTTACGAGGACTGTTTGTTATTCAACTTTTTTTTGCTGAAGATAGTAAAGATAGAAGGCTAGGGTTAAAACAGTCGGTGGTTAAACTAACCGCACTCGCTTTGCTTCGTACAAGTGAGATCCGTCACGAAAAACAACCACGTTGACCACTGGACCCGACTAAGAGAATTTGTAAAACAAAATATAAAGCATTATACTGGTTCTGGTCACAGATAATGTATATGGACATAGTATTTTTTTTGAAAATTTCATTCAGAAGGGACCTAAGATTGGAACAAAAACATTAAGGTTTCCATGAAAAAATCAACAGTTTTTAAAGCAAAATAAAAAATTATGAATGTTCATTTGAAACATCAAAAATTGTGAGAAAAGGTGCCGGAACGCTGTTTCACCGCGTTACTATGTTTTCTCATACGTTTTCGTTTTCTCGGAGACATCATACAGACGGACGGACGAACATTATCGACTATTAATATATAGATGGAATTTATCGCTTATTTAGGAATAATAAATGCGTTTGCATTAAGAAATACTTATATTTTTTCAATTACTACATATATTACCTTTTAAAATTTCGACTGAATGTGCTTGATGGAAATTGAATGTTAATTCAGTTCGAGTGCATTCGCGCACTGATTAGTACCGGAAGATGCCGAGAGGCGAAACCCGAGTCGTGTTAGACCAAGAATTTTATGGAAGTGTACAAAATGAAAATAATTCTAAAATATATATTACCATTTGTTTTATATACACACGCTTGTTTCATTACTTTTATAAGCTGAAAAGACATACGAAACCGACCATGATTTAAAATCTTTAGGAAAGAATTGTTAGGAGAGTTAATAATATTTAGTAAATATATTTGAATAAACGTGACAATACAATACATGTACGCCAAACATATTGTGTGTAAATTGCTAATGCAGATCATTTCACATACTCGAAAATATGCGGATCTTTACAAAGCTTTATATTAAGAATGTAAGCGGCACTTAATACTGTCAGTTCACGTAACAATAGATGTTTTTATTACACGTAAGTAGTTTCATATAAGAATTATTTACGGCCATGACTCTTGACCAAATTACCAACCCCATTCATCACGTCATGTGCCGCGTTTATTTTGTGACAACGGGGTCACGCGGTAAACCGTGCGTCAAACGTTAATACACTCGCTCAGGTAGATCTTCGGCACGTCAGCACTGCGCTTACGTTGACAGTTAAGGGATGAAAAATGATATTCTGACAGCGGCAGAAGACTGAGTACGGATGCTATTAGGGTTGCCTTTTCTTAGCGGGGTCACATTTCACCCTAGTGTAATACTAACATAAAGGCTAACTCGTACACTTTCAACATATCTGAGAAAGGTGTATAATTAATTATATTACTATAGTTAAAATTCTAGTTTCAGTCGTGTATTATACAGTATATATAAAGTTGTTTTTATTTGCAGTAAAATCATTGAAAACGTACGTTAAAACGGGCATGAGTCAATACACGTAGTTTTGAATTAATCTATTAAATAATAACAAAATACAAACAGCCATTATATAATAAACCTAATCATTTATTTTCATATTGACGAGGGACTATATTACAGGTATTCGATACAGTAAATTAAATTATATGTTTTTAATATCAAAACTTCCCAGCTGGACGAAGAAGTAAACGGCGAGCATGCGTGTGACAAAAATAAAAAAACACAAGAAAATGAAAAAATATTTTAATTTAGATATACACCTATGTGATGCTAGATCACACCAGTCTCATAACCGAGTGTTCAACGCTTTGCAGATGTGGTAATATTTGACAAACTAGTTATCATACAATAATTTCTGAAGATATATTATATTATTAGAAGTCCATAGCGTATTATATCATATTATAGCGAAAAAGTAGTTAAAAAAAAACATATCTTGGTGCCTTAAGATACGACTACTTGCGGTGACGTCGACGATATATTGCCCATGGGAACCGGTGTGGTTAAAAAATATAAATTAAAGTTGCAAGTTTGGGGTTGGTGAACAGTTTTGCTTGTATACAGTGCAGTGGTGCCAAGTCGGGTGCTTGACCGGATGACGGCCTCCATTTACCACATGTCACCTGCCGTCGTGCTTCGAAAGCCACAGATATGCGATCTAATAGCAGTTTGTGTACTGGTTGTGCGAAAAAAAACGGCAAAGAAAAAATGACAATGAGCGTGTCAGCCGACAGTTAGGTCGGCGCGGACACAAGACAACATAAACACAACCGAAAGTGTATATATAGTGTATACAATAATAATAATTGTAAACAAAATGACAATATATATGTTATAAATACATCTGAACAAGATCACGATAGTTATGTAGAGAAAATTACAAATTTGAGAGCTTAGTTAGGTATTTAGAACAGAATACGCAGGTACGCGTTTATTGATAAACAATCTTCTGCAATTGTTTTAAAAACATATCAATTTGGCCAGACGCTTCTTGTCATAATTATAATTTATTTATTTTACATGAAATATAAGTAAACAGTTACATCCAATATAATCAAATCAATTAAAATTGTAAAAGGTTCGTCCTCACACGAGCCCTACAGACGACGCTGATATCATCTCAACAATGGCCAACATTGAGTCATTCGTTAAATTTATAAAATCACACATGATGACAAGTTTATACGTATTCTTTTTTAAATTAAACGTGGCATTTGTTAAAAGCTACATACTTGGCTTAGTGGTCAATACGTATACGAGCACTAATGATAATTAATATAACCTCAAATGGGAACAGCGGTGAGTTTTATTTATATTTGGGCACAAATACTATAGATTGAAATAAATCCAATACAGCTCTGTATTGGGCCATGAATATGATTGGTAAATTAAATTGTTTTATTCGGTTGATATATATATATATATATTTAAACCGGTGGTGAAATTAGAGACTGCTTAACGTAGTTTTAAAACGTAGTGTTATTTTTATGCGCCCTTACAAAGTATGTAAAAACGAAAAAACAAAAAATGTTTAAGATTGCAGTAATTATGTTTTTTTTGTTTTAAATATATTTTTGGACCGGTTTCACTCCTGATCATATAAAATAAAAGTGAAATTATTGTTTTATTCTTTGAATATAATGCCTTTCCACGAAGTATTGACAGTGAACACCTTAAAAGTGAATAATATAGTTATTGTAACTAATATAACTGAAATCTGGTGTGCGCCCGCCACTATTATCTCTAATTCTAATTCTACTATCTCAAAGTCTCAAATTCGCCAGTTACCGCAATATGGTTAAGATCCCCTGCTTTAGCGTGACGAGTGTGTGGTGGTGGTGGTTACGCTATTGAAAAAAGCTGAATAAAAACACAACAAATCTGAAAAAAGAGTTACACAATATCCACCTGCGAATTATCGAAAGTAATCTATGCAAGACGAGACATGGTGCGGTGTCAGGTGACGAAAATTAATTTCTATAACACTGTTAATACTGGCCACCGTAACATTCAAGCCTATCTTAATTATTTTTTAAAGATACGAAGTGTTTGAATACTGTAATTAAAATAGAATATTTCGTAAGACCGGTAGTTGAGTGTTTATTAGGCTATTAACATAAATATTTTAAATCAACGACATTATTTGCATAACCTAATCTAAAAAAGTTTGATAGCTCTTGTCCGGTTGTATGTCGCATCAGGGCAAGCCATTGGGTAGATGGCGATCGCATATCGACTTTGGAAAGGAAAAAGGACGTAACCCAGTTTTTTCAAAGCAGCTAATTCTATAATCACAATGTATAGAACTTGATACACATTATATCACGATGTAAGCTGCAAATGACGAATTAGTATCTAAGCTTAGATTTTAAGTTTGAAAAAGATGAGCTTTTGAAATTGAAAGGCTGAAAAAAAGGTTTTTCCTAGACAATTTATTTAATTAATATTAAATTATATCAATTAAATACCAGTTTAGAAGTTTCCGTGCATTTCAAGCTTGTGTATATTTCATAATTTACATATGGCCCAAAATCATAAAAACACGATTTTTGTGCCTCCTGTAAAATTGGCTGTGTGGGTTGCGTCCTTTTCCCTTTGCACAGTCGATGTGTATTTGCTGTAGTACATCGCTATAAAGGAAAAATAAGTAGAAAATGGTGAAACATTTTCTTTGTGCGCGATTTTTTTCGATTGTACACAATGTAAGTATCAAATAAAATACATTTCCGACACGTACATCGCATTTTTTTCTTAAATCAGTTGGCTTTCCCTGTAAATGTAAATATTTTTTTTACATTTGCGGCGATGTGAGAACCTACACGTGGATCAATCTGACAGAATAAATTATCGGCATCTCAACCTTGGCCTTATCTTAAAAAAATAATAACGAACCGAAATAAATATTCATAGCAAATCGAATCGTATTAATTATGGACGTCACATTAAAATAAAGCCAATGAAATTATCATGGAGCGCAGATACGAAATTTGAATCCGCGAAGCTCTGAAATAAAAAGAAGACCATGCCATTAAACCAGTGGAGGGGAACCTGCGGCCTTCTGAATGTATCAAAATATTCACTTTGATCAAAAAATTATACGCAAGCGTTTGGAAAAAGATCGTAATCAACCCATCATATGTTCGACGGTCGAAAAAAAAGGGGAGGCGCTGTCAACGTTCTCTTTACTGCGGCCTTATGTTGAACCAGGTAAATGAATGTGGCTTTTTAAAATGGACAGTTCCCCATCCCTTAAGTAAACCATCTTTCGTTAGAAAAAAGGTAGAAGTCTGCTTTGGTCAGCCAAATCTGAAGCCATCGTTAAGAATTTGATTTGTTGATTTCTGCTTTTCTTCCGGAACTGTCACTAACATCCTGGATGGAGTCTAGAACAAACTTACAAAAGATATCATGTTTGTAGTTGCAATATCACTTGGTCGGTTATCTCTCCAATATTTGATAAGTGTATGCAGCAAGTAAATCAGAACCACCATGATTTTACATGGAAATAACGCAATCGATATAGAAAAAATCATTAAACTATTGGCGCGAACCCAGTGCGTCATTTTTTAACCAAGTATTGCATCAATTATTGAACGTTCTTGACTTTTGCTCCGAGAACGATTTATAATATGATGAAATTATACTCCATAAAAAGATTACGTGTCAGAAACCAGAACTATGAAAGATATATCATTAAATTCTAAATGACAAGGTACGTTTTGCGGTACCAGCCACCCGCGTGGATAAGCCTTTCCCTTTTCTTTCGTGCGTTAAGTTTATTATTGTGTTCGGTAAGCGATTACCTGGCCAGACAGGTGAACTGTACAAAACATAAATCATGAAAATCCGTCACAAGAGCGTATTCTTCCCGGAACAATTCCGTACAGCATTTATTATTCAGTTCACGTATGTTCGCGAGCGGTTCGTTCAAGCAATGAGAGATGCGCCGTATCTCGATACATAAGTTGGGTGATGGATAGTGGATACTTGATACCCGGATGTGCCGAATACGAAATGACGAGTAACATAGCGGGTAACGAACTGAGAATTTGTGTTTCTCAATTGGTATTCCACAAAGTCAGGAAAAAAAAAAACACTTTGAAAGAAAACACTATAAAAAAATATGCTGTTATAAGAGAAGGCACATACAATGTGAATTGAAAGGGATTTGCTTTTATGCCAAATGTATACAAATTCATATCACTATTGAGAAGTGAGGACGATGTGTGCAGTGATGGCGCCAAAACAATGGTCGGATAATAATAATAAAGAAAAAAAATGTGATGTTATAATTTCTTGTCATTTAATATATTATATTAAGACTTTTAAAAAGTCTCTCAGCGGACAAGTGAATACAGGATTGCTGCATCTGTTTATGGACCAAAAAGGACAAAACAAGTATCTTTCCATTTAAAGGTAGTTGACCTTGAAACAAGATTTTTTCGCTGGCAATAGTCTTTTTATACATCAAAATATTTCAAGGGTGCTACGTCTTTTTGGTCAATGTGAAAATGGATTCCGTGACGAAATAGAACTGGAAAAGGCTGTCATTATATGTAACCTAGATTTTATGTACTAAGAAAGTAGAGGTCTGCACGGGCCGAAATTATACAAAATTACCCGGTCCGAGCCCGAAAGACTCAGACCCGGCCCGGGCCAGAGTCTAATACAACAATTGTTACCCGAACCCGACCCGAAGCCAGGATTTATACTCAACAGACCGGAAAAAAACCCGTTTTTTTTTTACAAATTTACAACAATTAACGATTCTCTATAGAACTATTAATAATTAAAATCACCATGGCTGACTTATGACACGAACAGTCTGAAATATTTTTCTGAAGAATAAATTGCTTACCCGGACTCGGCCCGAGCCCGAATCTCAATTGCACTTACCCACCCGAACCCGACCCGGGTAAGAGCCCGCGGGCCAGGCCCGGGCCCGTGCAGACCTCTATTAGGAAGCCTAACAAAAAATCTTATATTTTAAAAATATTCAAAAGTTTATTGCAGAAAAATAAATATTGAATCAACTCATAATTATACTGATGTAAGTATGTCAGTAAAACTCAGGGCAGTAGATTTTACGGACCACGGTAGACTAGTAGACTACAGTGTACCGCAATTGTCAAATTAATAAAAATAATTAACAATCCAGATGTATTGAATGTAAACATATATTTTCTTATTCTCTCTAGATTGGATGCAATTAGAAAACGGTGAAATAGAATTTATTAATTTTCAGTCTAGTCCCATTTGGATTGCAAAATTTGTAAATATGTATGCGAAAAAGTGCCGAAGAATGGGAATGTCATTGTCTTTATCAGATTGAATTGGGTGCCAAATTGAAAACATGGAAAAGCATGTCAGGCACCTCGTTGTAGGCCATTTTTCATCCACGTACTATGTGAAAGTATATTTCCACATTGAATAATGTTCATACATTGAAAGACTAAAAAGAATTAGCAGTATTTATTAATTTCCAATCAACAACTTATCAGCCCGATCGATACACACAAATAACGTGATACAAAAATTAGTGTCTTATTAAATATTTTTAGTTTTCCTTGTTTTTATATATTTAATGAAAAATATCGTTACTTATGTACGTATAAATTGTTTATTTGTTTTTTTTTTATATTAATTGAATATGATTTAGATTTTATTATATCTAATTTAATAAAAACGGTAAGCGATCGAAGTAAAAAAAAAAAAGTGTTAGTTCGGCAGGCCGATCAAATCCTATTTAAAATCCCTGCCCTATAAATTCAAACCTCGTCTAACTCACTTCATGTTCATTACCAATTGTTAGTTAGATCATAATAATTTTGTATTTTGTTTTGTATACCGAAATAGCGCTGTAATATTGTACTCTCTCATCAGTTGATCCTTTTCATATAAAATAAATGTGGTATTAGTATAATTTTTTGAATATGTTAAAAATATTAAATGCTTATAAAAGCTATATATGTATGTTCATCTTTAATTTTGATTAATGCATTTATGCAATTAATTACGTACTTTTAATGGTATTGTATTAATTGATAATTCTGAAGTGAAATGATATTTTATATATAAAAAAAAAATATGTTGTACTTTTCACACATTTTTTAAATAAAAATCAAGACTGGGTTTCCTCATCACGAGCATTGTCAAAATTTTCGTAATGAGAAAAACCGGTACTGTTCCGTGCGGAAAAGGTACATAAAAGACTGTTACGTTTTATTTATCATACAACTAAATACAGTGAAATATGTTATAATTATTACGGCAATCAACGTGGACTGCAAATATATAGAGATACGATCAATGATAAAGTTTTTTTTTTATTAAGTCAATATGAACGGTGTGTATTTTTATAACCAAAAAATGAAAGTAATAATAATTTAAACTTCCGCGTATCGGTATCATTATTTTTTTACGAAGGTTCTTGCAGCTGGCATCGGGTAGAATAGCCAGATGGCGAATCCGGAGTAGGATACATACCGAATGCGCAGATGGGGTAAGCGAAACCGCGAATTTTAAGACCATTTTCCCATTATGTTTGAACGTTTCGACGGCGAAGATTTTCAACCGTACTTTTCATAAATAATGCTGTTAAAGTTCACAATTTCGAATACGTTATTTTAGAAAGAACGAACAAAAAAGGTTAACGAAGTTTCCATAAACGGATTAAAATTATTGAGCAAGTTTGGGTAAGTTAAGAGTGGGGTATGGTTTAACTCTGGTCAAATTATCGGCCACCACGTGTCAAAACCGTCACGGCAGTAAGATCAAGTACTTATCATAACGCAGGACATTCTTTACGGGTGGTAATGAATACGAATCATTACTTTAAAAGGTAAAAATATATATGTTTCAATATCAAAACATGCCTTTCTAGAAGATTCTTCTTTATTCATTTGCCGCATGAACACGTACACGTTTGTGTTAAATCATCACCATATACGTTATGCTTAGTATCGAAACGTCTTGTGATATTAATACTCATTCATTACTGACAAACCATCCCGGCAAATGAGACAAATAGTATTTTTATTAACGTTAACAAAAAAGGGTTTTTTTTCTCATAAATATGCTCAAAGCTCGCGGGCAACAGAAAACCCGCTCCGGGGCAAGGTTTACCCGTGCCTGGTTTACGACAAGCACCATATCCACCCAAAATAAACTTCATGCCCCAAAAAACAATGCGATTTTCTAGAAAATTTGATAACAAATAGGAAACTAACATTCGAATCAAATAAACCAATAATTTGTGCTTATTACGAAATATTAGTACGAAAATTTGAAGTAATATTTCAAATATGTTGTATGGAACGGCCAATTCTGCGACGGCTACTGTTTCGTATTTCGCGTAAATTATAACTATGTCTGATTTCCATTGTATGATAGATAATATGGCATTTCCCTGTTCGTAATTAAATTTCATACAAAACTGCAATGTTATAAGCGACATTCAATAAATTGTCGGGTACAAAAAAGTAGTATGCTGTGGAGTGTAAGAGCATAATATTTACCTTTTTATGTTGGCATTAGTTACTTTTATGATAATAAAGCAATTTGATCATCGCAATGAGATTAAATACATAACAGTTGTAATAAAAACAACCTAGACTAGAATTCAACCACGTGTATTAGAATAACATGGCGACAAGATAATTAAATAATAATAATTAGGTAGCCGTTGATAATGACGAACACAAAAAAATGCGATAAGAATGATTTTTAAAGGTCATATTATTCGGGACATCCCAATTAAACAAATTAAGATAAAAGTTAAAAATAATTGATTGATGCATTCATTACGGACACACATACAATATTTTTTTAAAGCTGTTAAAATGCCATTTTACAGACGAAAATTACTTTCGGTCTGAGAGCAAAGTTTACCACAAAACTTTTCCGAAACATGCAGCAAATATTACATGGATTAATTTGTTAAAATTAAACAAGCGACATTAAGAAAATTTTAGATATACATATTTGCACCGCTTTAAAAATAAAATAAAAATTAGGTGATCCGCGGAATAAAAATGGTGAGTTTAATGGTCCCGTTGAGTCCGAAGAATGGCGATCTCTGATCTGGTGTACCTTTCGAGTGCGAAGTAAAAATGGCGGATTTTATGTAAACAAATCTTAATCCTTGATATATGATAGTATAAAAATGTCAACGCGCTTTTTGGACAATTTTATATTTGTAGGATTGACGTTTATTTTTATAACTAAAATAAGTACAATATATATACAGTGGAACCCCGATCTACCGTTCTCGCATTGTTCGTTTTCCCGCATTAATCGTTTATTTTTCATAGTCCCGGCCAAACACCCATAAGAACAATGTTAAATAATCCCGCATTAATCGTTCCCCGATTTACCGTTTTCCTCGATCTATCGTTTAAATATTTTGGTCCCGTCACAAATATTATCCCGATTGACCGTTTTCGTTGAATATTTCTCATAAATAGTCTTGCGTCGTATTTCGTTTTGCGTTTTTTACAGTGGAACCCCGATCTTCCGTTCTCGCTATCTTCGTTTTTTTTGCATGCATCGTTTATTTTTTACTCGACTAAGACTTCGTAATAACAATGTTTAATAATTCCACGTTAATCATTCCCCGATTTACCGATTTCCTCGATCAATAATCTAAATATTATCATTTTGTCCTAATTACGATCCCGATTGACCATTTTGTTGATAATATCTTTTTTCACTCATAAATAGTTGAATAAATGATTGAAAATTAAACATTTTTGGTACTATGAAGATTTCCCGCATTATTCGTTGATTTTTTCCGGTCCCTTGGAAAACGTAGAATCGGGGTTTCACTGTATATACACGGATATGAATTCCGTCTTAAAAATACGTTCCCTGTTTATATCGAGCATTGTGCTCAAGTAATTGCTGTTAATCAAGTCGGGAATGTCGATATTCGACGTATTCAATTACTCTCCTAATTCATTGACTTGAAAAAATCGTGAGGAAAATCATCAGCATCACGCGCTCTCACGTTGCACGCCTGTTCAATGTTGATAAACACCTTATCGCCAATATTGTGTTATGGGGAGAACCAAGTACTCGGGTATTCGACAACAACGACAGTGAAATGTTTTTTTTTTTTGTAATATACTATATCGGCGATGCCCAATAGTTGCGCCCAAAGCTCCAAAGGCAATCGATATTAAAAGCGCAAAGCAATTTATTTGAAACATTTTCGCTTACAAAGTAGTGCATACGAAGATATTGAGGTGTCTATTAGCAGAATATATTTAATGAAATGCTTCCAATAGTTCCTTCGAACATACCCATTGTCTAAGATTACGGAATAATGAGATGTATTTTTACATAAATTATGGTTGCTGGTAGTCTTGGGTGGAACGACAACATTACAAATGTGTATATGGATTGCTTATTAAACATTTCATTTTTAAGCCAGGACCGATTTTGTTCCCTTACTTATATAAAATTTATAAATGTAAAAGCGATGCCGATTCTGATTATGACTTGTGTCCGACACGGACAGTGTATTCAGCGGTAAGAGATTCGTTTACCGATCAGAGTGCTCATATTAAAAACTTTAAAAGGTCAATAAACACCAAATCAATGTTGATGTTGTATATTCAACAGTAATTGTGGGCATTGGTGTTTGTGATGTATGTTCTCTTCGATCGTCGATCTCTAGAAAATTCTCCCAACTCCTTAACCTTTGTTTTATGATGTGGCGCAGCGGCAATTGTCAGCTGTAGAGAGTTATTACACGTTAATGATAGAGTCAATATTATGGTGGAACGCACGACCAGAAAGGATGCACCCCACTGGATAATATACCGACAATGAAATAGAGAGGACTCGGGCAAAACCCGACGGATGGAAGATTGCGTCAATGGACAACGTGCAGGCAGATGATAATTATGTTATGTCCGATAGATAGGTGAAGCATATCGTTTCGGGATATGTCAATTATAAACACGAGAAAACGAATGTTTGGTTAGATTGCTGACAGCACTCCAACATAATACAATCTGACCGCAGTAGTTCCCTACAGGACGAGGGTAGCGATGTAAGTTTAGGAATGGGACAGGACCTTAGGCAGGAATTTTAGACATAACAGACAAAAAAATGTTTACAGAAATACATAAATAAATCGATTGACAAAATTAACGGAACTGCCCGTGCTTGGATTTGAACCCACTTGATTCCATACCCGGCAGACTTCTTCAGACTAACAGTATTTATTTATATCGCAGAAATTATTCGGGAGAATTTTACCGCTAATCGTGCATGGAGGGGGTAGGACTCATCACTATCATAACTTATATCATGTGTGGGGGTAGGGGTTGCCACACAAAATAAATTCAAGAATAAGTAATAATAGAGTCCAATTTAAGAAATTATTTTTATTTAACGTTTGAAATCTTGAGGATGATTGTTTGTTATATATTTTTTGTTCTAGTGTTATTTTTTTAATTGGTTGTAAAATGGAAAGCCAGATATTCTTTTGAGACTAAAATGAAGGTAGATATCGAAAACATTTTTTTTTGTAAGTGTAAGTATACAAAGGTGAGGTAATGTTTTTTTTTCTTTTTCGACTAATGCAAGAGGTAAAATTTTACGACATGTGTTCAAAATCATTACCCAAGAAATATGTATCTGTTTTTGTGCAATGAAGTTCCCCATGTCCTTTTGACAGGGGTACCAAACTCGAAAACTTATATTAATTAAATTATAAGTTATTTGATTAGTTATTCGCTGGAGTCAATAGGATATAGATTAATATAAGCACATCCATGCAAAGCAACTCGTTTTTTTTTATCTTGAAAAAGGATCAAAAAAATATTATTTAAATATTGGTTTTCACGGTGTCCGGTGGACTTTTAATGGAGTTTTTTTTTAACATAGGTGTTTTTACGTTTCACGCGTAAGAATTCATATTATATATTATATTAGCGTTCATGAAATTTGATCACCATAATTATTTCGTAATATTTACCTCGTGCAGCTGTTTTTAAAACCAAGTATAAACGTAAACACTTTACCTCGCGCTTTGAATGTCATGTTCACACAGGTCACTGATAGTGAATGGTTGCTTTAATAAAAAAAAATATTATTCGGGTTAATTTTTGTTCAATATGCTCCATCCTTTCTTTAATAAAACTTTTATGTGCATAAACCTAATGGATATCGCGCCATGAATATGTAAAGTAGTATGTATAATCTACGCTCCATACGTCGTCTATCCATCAACTCGATCAATAATAAAAGAGCCTTGGAAGTGATTGATCGTATTACCAAAAAACCAAGAACGGAGCTCAAAAGGCCCGATGGAGAAGGAAGCGATATTTCGGAATAAGTAAAAATATTAAATTCACGGTTAAGTAATTACCTTCTCTATCAACTAATAGCTAATCTCTAATTTGTTTTGGTATGCCCTAATAACTGCATTACGTTAATTAATAGGCGGGTTTCAAATGAATATAGCAGCAAGCGATGTTTTTCATCAATGTGAAAAGTAAGGTTTTCAAAACTGCACAAGTGTTTTTAATTTGATTGAATTGGTGTATTTAATGAAAAAACTTATACCACTGTATTATGACGCCACTGGGGTGAGGTGTAGCCGTTTATTGGGAAAATATTCCTCTTAATAATTTCAGATTTTTTAGACAACTTATTTATTGACTTGACGCCTATAACATCAAACTACATAAAACAATATCTGCGTACGATTTGCTGAATGATAACGAATGTTGGTGTAGGGACAAACAAACACACGCTAGGTACGCGTTATCAAAACATACAAGTACATACATAACGGATAAACGTTTTGTTTTTATGATGGCAATAATTATCTTTGCTTAATTAAATTGTAATGTTGTTATCAGTGAATTCCCTGTTTGTATGCATGTTTGAATATACATAGTATGCAATATATCTTGTTTCTATTGTTTTAGTAAATTTGACGATGGTTAAAATTGCAGTGTTTACAGGTCCTAAGTAGGAACGTATAAACGTTAAATGATTAAAATCATGGGAAGACATCGGGGGACAATGAATGACATAAACGAATGCCAATCGTTCGGCTCAGTGATTGTACCTTTCTGTCTAATGAGATTTCATTATTAGACTTAAACATCTATGATAAATGACTATTAAGCCTTTTTTTTTATAGATAATAGATTTATTTGGCATCAAAGATTTATTTGCGATGAAATGCAAAATGCAACCATGCGCGCTCTCCATGCGAAGTCCCAATGAAGCATCTCGTCAGGTTTTGAATTAAGATAACTGGCTTTTATTAAATCGTTTGTTACTCAGCTACTCAACTTATCTTTTTTACCAAGAGAGCAAGGATAGAGCTAGGACGGGACTAGTGGTTGAGCTAATCGTACTAACTACGCCTCGTTATCTCAGGATTGTGGGTGGGAATTTTTAGACATCACAAACATCCATGCCTTCGAACAGAAATCGATTGAAAAATGCTGTTCGTACTTTCGAATTCGTCAAGTCCGCCACGAAAGAAAACGACGTCGACCACTGCACTACAGCCCGTCATGATGTCAAGACTAGTTATAAGCTAATCACTCGTGATAGTATGTATAATATGACGGATGAGAGGGAATGTACACATCGCAGACATTTATCATCAGAATACAAATCCATATATTAAATAACACACTATGTAGTTTTTTTTTGTGTGGATTGATCAACAACAAAGTATACACTGTGTATTTTCGAGTCTCAGGTGATTTCAAGACATGTGCTGATAAGGAATCAAGTTATAAAAGGAATGTTTGCGCTGCCATTTATTTACTGATAAGGTTGAACGTAATATTTCATATGTACACAGTCAATATCCGCATAAAAAATGTACATATAAGGTCATTTCTTTCGGCTGTATTATGAAAAAATAACATACATGTACGACATCAATAAAGGATGAAAGATAATTCTATCTGCACTCCTCACACCTTTAATGATAGAAGTTAGGTTCGGAGATTGGCTTGAGGTCTGAAATACTCAACACGTGATTGTAAGTACATATTTCAGACCGTTAAAAATTAGAGTATGTACGCGGGAATAGCATCGATGATATAAGCATTTAAAAAATCTTTCAAACCAGCCATAAACTTAATCGCAATTGAGAATAACAGATATATGAGAGCAGCTTCGTCGCCGAACTGTTTGATTTTCGCTAGTTTTTCATATTTCACAGCACCTTTTGACGAATAGATTTTTTTATATATTTCTTCGCGGTGTATGTTTTCCGTGGTAAATTTAAAATAAAACATACATATACTTACTAGCGAATCGGATACTGTCTTACAATTAATGTACGTGAAGTGTCAACTTGTGAGCTCGTTTTTCTTGGGTACTATTTTTTTCTGTGGAAACGAATTGCAATGTATTAAAACGGTAATGTGTAAACCTAAACAACACTCGCATTAAAAACAAAATCTATGAAATTTGTTGTATAGATAAAGATATCTCCATTAAGGTAATATATAAAACAATTCAGCTACGCCACTGGCTGTTAATGATCAACTGTTGGAAATATCACAGTCGTATACCGAAAATTTCATAGACAAACAAGATTATTTACAATAAATTTTCGTATTTCTAATTATGTATTCCTTTCTATACGATAAAGAGATGAAAGTGCCTCCTTGGTCTTCTCACACAGATACTGTCTGAATTAAAAAAAAAGCTCTAAAAGTAGATCTGATGAATAACAAATATATGAACGAGGTTTAAAATAATAATATACACAGCCAATATTCTACATATATCATTCATAGACAATAAGTATATAGAGATTTATAACCACCAATGTAATTATAATCAATGCGTTGAGTTATCCAGAATAATAATAGTATCTATGTTACATACTGGAACTATTGTATAATACACTGACTGGGTAGTATCTTACGTTCAATAAAAAAATATTCGACTTATAAAAAGTTTATACTGATCATAAATAATAATGATACATGTATGAACAAAAACGTCAAATAAATTGCTTATTTGAAATAAGAATAAACTTTGAAAGTAGTTTTTTTGTAACGACGATTCAAGTCTAGTCTATACCATATTGTTGACTGTCGGGCTAGGTTAGCCAAATGTCAAAGTCACCTAATTGGTTAGGCAAGTACGCATTGTTCTATTTGACAGCTGAAATAAACACAGAGTAAAATGTAAAAAGTGAGTGGTATTTACCGTTGGAGCTCTTGAGGTCCCGATGGATGAGGCTTATTGGTGCATCGAGATGAAGATAATACATTCCACGAGCTATTTGAATAGCCCAATCCACTAACACATAGGGTCTGATCTTTCTCCCCGAAAGCACCCGGTTCAGTGAACCACCACGAGCGTATTCCATCACTAAACACAAGTTGGGCTCCTGAAGGCATACTCCCTTCAGGGAAACTATGTTATCGTGCTTCAGCAACCAAAACAACTTGGCTTCCTGCAGAACACTCTCCTTCGTAACTTCCATATCTTCGTTGGCATCCTGTCTAGCCGCTTTCACGGCAACCTCCTGCCCGTTCCAGAATCCCCTGTATACCTTGCCGAAACCGCCCACTCCGATGACTTCTTCCAGTTCCAATTCGGTCCAGTCTATCATCAAGGGAGCTATGTTTCCTATCAGAGACCCGACATCGTTCAAAGGATCGTCTTCGGCCACGAAGTTGGCGGGAAAGATCCCGACTTTGTCTCCGATCTTTCCGGTCCACCAGCCTTCGTCTCCAGATATCTTGGCGTCCGTGGAGAGCACTTCGACGACCTGCCCTCGGCACAGGGAGAGCTCGTCTTCCCCCTGCGCCGCGTAATCGTATACGGCCGACCATAACGAGAGGGGGCCTTTAATCGTGCCCTGCGTTTGGTGCGCCGCACTGCCCGGATCTCCATTTCGGGACGGTTCCATCGACCTCGCAGAGTGCTCGGTCAGCAGCGGAGGCATCCGCTTGGCGCCTCGCACCCGGCCTTTGCGCAATCAGGGCGACCCCGCGGCCGCCATCCTGACGGGTGTCAACCCGTGCACTCGAAAACAATACACACAAAACCACTTTCACACAAACACCAAAATAATTACCGATATTTCACTGTGTGTTACCTTTACACGGCACACATTACGCAAGCGATCCGTTTAGCATTTATAGCACACGCACGACACAATAACGCGACTCTACTGCTATGTTAATCATGACAAAATAAGGCATTTTTGCTCATTTGGTTATGAGCACTGTATTATTCCGCCATTTTTAATTCTCACATTGATCATGACGGTGTTGCCAAGTGTAATGAATAGAAATCCAATCATTTCGTGCTTTCATTATGAAGAGGTTACTTAAAATTATACCTGGAATACTTGAAACGAGTCATTTAATTTTACGAATGCAAAAGTAATTGAATTATATAAAATACTATTAAAGATATATTGAGTCAATCAGCGAACTATTTAATCTGTATTTTTCTTTGTAAATGAATGAAGTTGTAAAATAAACGTTAACAGCTTAAAATAGTTGTTTGTTATTATAAAGATATCAAAATAAAATATAATTTGTGAAAGAGTCTTTACTTATTTTATTGTTACTACTACTCTGATCCAAATGAATAGCATTGCAAATATTTTGATTAGTTTTTTGTATTCGACAATCATCAAATATCAAAAGGTTCCCACATTTTTTTATACATACTATAAGTTCTATCGTACACTCGACTAGCCATAAAATAAAAAAGAGTAAAAACTAACTTCACGTTAGTTCTAGTTTCATATATCACCACTAGAGCGCAGATCGGAGCAATGCTTATAGGCCATCTGTGATTAAAATTTATTACCAAAATTTTAATAATATTAAAATATTTTTATTTCAGTGTAAGAATAAAAAACTATTTTTTATTCGTATTATTTTTGAAACAACATTTTTTTTCTTAATTTTTGAATGATATATATTATGGTTTAGTAAAATTTGCTTATATTAACATATTTTTACGTGACAGCCAACTGGTCCCATGGTGTAATGGTTAGCACTCTGGACTTTGAATCCAGCGATCCGAGTTCAAATCTCGGTGGGACCTATATTAGCGAGGCTTTTTGGTTTTTTTTTTAGTTTCTATTTGGCTTTATAATATTTTATCGATGCTTATTGCTGTTTTCATTAATTTTCGTACATTTCGCGGCTATTTTGCATGCCTGTATATCCCACAATAAATGCTGGCATTCGCTGCGAGATGCTGTTCTGGAGCATTATTGATCGAAGCAGAGGGTTTGGTCACACGGTTTCACTCACACACACAAGCGCGCCTCTCAGCCCGCGCGGCTGGTCACCGTTCCGACATGGTGCTAAACTAGATTTTATTTGCAAAACGCGAAAACTCTGAAGTGTCCACGCCAAAATCCTCAAAAATAGTCCGAATTTTACAAACCCCACCGAACAATCCGAACGAGTTGTTATATCAAAGTATGAATTAAAAGGAAAATTCGTATCGAAATTGTTAACGTGAAGTACTTATGTCTTTTGATATGGAACGGAGATTCAGGTGCATTTCCGCTCGTGTACCAAACCGATCGCTTCAAGATGTATTAAAATATTTATTTTGATTTTAATATACTGTTTAAATGCTGTATTTTTATTTCGCAAACATGCCTCCACCGCTTAGTGAAATCGTATATATGAAAAGCCTACACGAAACGACTGATATATTGTGTTTCACAGCAAGAAAAATCTCCAAATTGCGGAGAAAATTACCCAATTTTAGTATCGACGAATCAATGTTTTTTATAATATAAAAGTGTTTATTTTAAATACAGTTTTCTGACCTCATGTGATTGTAGATTATATGAAAATGACACAGTCAAGCGACGGCAGAACATCAGTGTTGAAATGGTGCTGGTGTCACCGTTGGTTCGGAGATTCAAAAGGACGATGGGACATCATAACTAAAATTGGAAAATTCATTATACCTCCCATAGAACGCTGTTGTTATTGAAAAAAATACCCCCCGGCTTAGTTAAGTGTTTTAAGTGTGTGAATCGGTTCCGGCGTAGGTTATGTATAATTGTAAATTTAATTTCGGTTTTTAATTGTGTGAATTAAGCGTGAAAATGAATACGGTACAGTGTAAAACTACGGGGAAGGTGGTAGAGCTAAAAGGATATGTAATCATTCTGGTGGAGACGAAGGAGAAGAAAATTAAACTCTATGGTAAGCAAACAAACTATCGATGATTCCGCTTTTTAAAATAAGAACACAAAAGCATTCGTTCATATGTCAAATTAAACAAATGAAATTCAGTTATCGAATCTATTGGGAGAAACTATCAATTTGGCATGGTTATTTTGTATTTGAATTTCTCTTGCGATAGTTACTTTAATTTCCTTTGGCGCCACTTGTATTTTATGCCCCTCCATCATTCAGCTGTGTTCTCGCATTTCGACCTCATTAATGTCCTGCTGAAACCGTTTATTTTCTGTAGTTCCGTTCTGGATACAGATTGCGAATATATACATTTACTCTTGTATTCGTAGGTCGTACCTAATACCAGGTCATAAGAGGCTATTTTAGTTCATTTGGTATGAATATGCATACACAGTGTACTTACTTCTGTTATTCATAAAAAAATGACAATTAAGACTATTTTTTAATATATAATATTAAAATGATTGTATTTATTCAATGTAAAAACATGTCGTTAAAATGTTATTGCTTACCTTTGAAAAGACTTAGAAAAGCGAAGAAACTGTTGCCTTACATGAAAAAAATAAATATGTCGTCATTGTTATGGAAAAATTCATTTGCTCAACAAAACGTTTCACGGAGAAAATGGCTTTTAAAGGTGATATTTATTTTGAAAATATGGAAAAGAAGCACTCAATTCTTTATAGTTATAAAAACTATTATTTTACATTTCATTGAAAGGGATTCTTTTCTCTCGTTATTAACTGTGTGTTGCATTGCAGTTAATGATAATATTTATACAAACATTAGTCACATTAAAATTTGTTAACTTTGTTATTTATTCCACTGATTGTGCTACAAATCGTGGCATATCCTTAGCCTTCCTGATAAGCATATCCAGACTGATTTCAGACACATTAAACTTATTCACAATAACCGCAGAATCCATCTAAAATCATTCATATTAGTTCAAATTATAAAGGACCGTACTTTTCACACTTTCCATAACAACGAAAATGCTATGTTTTTAAAACAATAACAGAAAAATCTACAGAAAATTATAAAATAAGGAGGGGGCTGGACAAATTATGCATAATCATCCGTTCATAAATTTATCGTCGTAGCACCGTAGACCGCTACGATGCGCCGTAGAGAATGTAATTATTAGAAGTTGACCAATCGATGCTGGATTTGTTATCGCCGTCAATGTATCTTGATTACAGGCATTGATTTGAAGCGATCTTTCCCAAATGTCACCTTATTTTCAACATCTTTTATCATAATAAATACACTTCAATATTTAACACCAGTAGCAGAAATATGCACAGCAGTAGATACAATATTACATATTGTGTAAAATATACATCAATAAAATACATTGGTAATATATATGAATTGACGCAAAACCAATAATAGCACAGATTAAGGTTAGAGCGTGTTTCACATATATCCATCAATATCATATATCACATGAATTATTGCACCGTCCTTTAAAATGTATATTATATGTTATCAACTTGGATTCATTTTTGACACACGTAACAAGTTTCTTCTAATCAAGAAGGAAATTCAATTCTTCTGAAAAGTATAATAATTTTCAATGCGTTGTGAGATTTCATATTTTACAAGAAACTCAAAGTTTACTTACCCAACTTTCATGGATTAAAATTATATTGCAGTCAAAAGTGTGCTGCAACTAAAATGAGTTGATTTATTTTTTAATGCAGTCAATCATAAACGTGATTTAAATTGTTTTGGTATTCGTAAATTGTGTGCTCTGTATTATGTTATAACCAAAGAATCCTTCAATATGCAGTAAAACAATTGGACAACGGAAAATGATTTAAAACAAATCTGCACTGTAATTGTTGACTTCTTTTGTTTGAAGAGAAATAAACTATAAAGTTCCGTATTCAAATTTTAAATCGAATTGTAACATAATAATGTATTTTGTTTCATATGTGATACTTTAGATACAGAGTAAATATAATATTACGCCATCTGTGGAATGATATTATAAAGATTGCTTTAATCAACTGAGACGTTTGCAAAATTGGATTCATTTATAAATAATTGTCACTATATATATATCATTCTATGAATGTAAAGGATTTGTAAAAAAACCTGTCATAGCTTAAAAGCAAAAAAATGATGAAATAGTACATTAAAAATAAAATATCTCTGAGCTTAAGCTATACTCTCGGTGAAAAGGTAACCATGGCCTTAGATCTAATCCAGGCATGTCAAACATGCGGCCCGCCGACATATTTCCGATAATGGGATTTTTTTTTCAAATGTAAACATTTCAATTTGTTTATTTAACACCTTTTGTACAATAATTGTAATGTTGCAATAAGGTATTTGCAACATTCTTGTATGTTTACGATTATTATTCCACAAGTAGGTGTATAACAACAAATAGTAGCTATTAATTTGAGTGTTTTTGTAATGCGGCCCGCGGCTTGATGAGAAATATTTAGTATGGACCCTAGTGGTGATCGAGTATGCATAATCTAGTCGTATTAAATACCTATCAAACGGTGTAAATAAAGTGCACAACTTAATTAATATTTAGCGATAAGCAATTTTTCATTACATTTTGAAATTGTATAAAAAAAATAGATTCTGAATTTATGTTTAAACTAGTATCTTATTTTTTTAATTTAAGATTTCGACTGAAGGTGCTTGGTGGAATTTCAATAATAAATTTGAATCGTTCAAACTATGTACATTCTTACAGATTTTGTCACTGACGACCCAGGTTTTGCCTTTCGGCATCTTCAGGCATTCAAGTGCACGGATGAACTTGAACTGACGCTTAGTAAATGAAAGTTTCGTGTTTATATAAGAAATAAATGCATCACTGAGTCCAAAGCCATTGCTGGCGAAAAGGATAACGTCATGGGAATGCTAACAGATTTGAGTAGTAAGTAGTTTCAAGAATTATATTATTTGTTTGTCGGCAAAGGTTTTATGATTATATGATTTTATGATTATATAGGGTATAGAAGTGGAGATGCCGGAAGGTTTAACATTTCATTTAAAATCGGAAGACTATGCAGCTGTGCTCTATTTATTTCCAAAATTTCCTGGAATTTCGAACGGGTCGTTAGTGAAAAAGTCTGTGAGAATGTACATAGTTTGAACGATTCAAATTTAGTATCTTATTATTGAGCAGTTTTAAGATTTGTTTGAAATAACGTAGTTATGATTAGAAAAAAAAATTAGGTGACGGAACCAAGTAATTTTATTTAACTTTTCCGGTTCTAAGCTCAAGAAATGCGACCCCAATACCCACATTTTCTTAAATATCTATTTTAATATAGGTGATAAAATGTTTATAATTAAGGTATTTTTATATCATAGTTTTTTGGACCTTTTGTAGTTTATATAAATACGCGATAAGGCGATAAGCGATCGTTCGTAAGATAACTGGGCTAAACTCGTCAGTTGCAATTTCATATGTGTGCTGGGTGACGTCTTTTTTACGCGCAACTTAAAATATGATTATTTATTAAAAAACCACGGATCTTTATAAAAAAAATATATTAGGAATGATGCAGAGAGATATTTTCAAGCCCTTGGACTATTTTTTTTTTGAAATTCATAAGAATAAGGCCAGTAATGAGGAAACCACTGGGGTCTCTAAATGACTCCATCGGCAGAGAAGTATTTTTCTAGTCTCCGAGCCGCGAGAGCATGGTAAATTTACACAATTGCCTAGATTGAAAATAATTTTTATAGTGCTGATATATCAGAAAATATATTAAATCATTCTTTTTAATACTGTACTATTTTCGCCTTAATGTATATTTAACATTTTTATAATGCATTTAATTTTATAATGCATTTAATTTTAATTTAATAACTTCCAATAGCAGTCATTTTCAAAGAGATGTCAAAAAAGAAAAAAATACAACTGCTAGACCAGGGATGGGGAACCTTTTCTTCTCTAAAGGCCGCATTCATTTTTCTGATTCGACATAAGGCAGCAGTAAACATTGACTAGGGAATCTTTGTCCGGAAACAGGAATTTACGGTCACAATATGTCAGGAATTTACGAATTTACACACGTTTACAGAATTACAGAATTGGCTAGAAGGCCGCACCAGAGTAGACAAAAGGCCGCAGGTTCCCCATGCCTGTACTAGACAGTACTTTTTGCGTTTGCAAAATAACCTTATGGGCGCTACGAATTTTATTTTCTTTGTTTTTTTATTGGGATACATAGCATTATTGCTTTTTTGCAGTCGTGTTGTTACAAATGACTATCCATTTTTACTAGAACGTTTTCCTTCCCTGTACATATTTCAACAGAGCCGAGCAATTTAAAACTTTATTGCAGAAGATTTAGTTATCATCCACTCGACTGCAGATGCTGCCGTCGGCGTTTCGAGCAATTTACTGGAAAATGAAGCTTTATTTTAAACTTTAAAGCGTCAACGATCCAAAAGTTTTAAAATGGACCTAATGAATATGCGTGTACTTCATTGGAATTCATAATAATACGATTTTAAAAGTAATTTATACACGTCTTCAAATCTAAAATATTTTTGATAGTTAATTCGGCATCCAACTATGTTCAATACTGTGTTCAAACTTACTTTTCTAATATTGAAAAAATAGTCGATACATGAACTTAATATTTCTTAAATACAGTGCTTTTTTCCTATGTAGCGCGGTGGGACGGCGTTTCGTCAAATTTTCTTTCGACATTTTTATACGGATACATATTACTTAAGCTAAATGGCTGAGCAAATCACATTATCTTTTTTTTCAATCTTTATTTTTAAAGCACAGCAGTGAATGGTTAAAAGATAGGTCCCGTACAGCTCTGTTTCCGGTCAATAACATGATGAGTAAATTCGTCTATTTTTTTTATCGTATTGTGTTATGGAAGGTGGCCGTGAAATAATAGCTGTATACAAATAACGGGTGGTGATGGGATAATCAACAACCAACTTATGCAATTAACACATCCATTCCGTTTTTCTCCACTCCATACATTTGGGTTTGGGGGACTCAAATGTGAAATAGCTATGGGCCTCACTACATCTGAATTCGGCCCTGACAATTATGATATTTTGTGGATCATTACACGGATATAATGGAATATACTGAATGCGACCTAAGTACCTAATCTGTAAACACCTGTTAATAAAATGGCAGATGTTATTAATACTTGATTTATTGTGACCTTTTGAATATTGCTTTATTCATTATCTCAAAACATGTTATTAGCAGTTCCATAACTTGTTAACTAGAAAATCGATACATTCGACTGTGGAAAGGAAAATACACAATTTTTTAAAAACAGGTTTTTTTCGACAATCACAACTTATCAAACTTGATACACGTTCTATCAAAAGGATGCAAGCTGCAAATGCCGAATTAGTATCTAATTTAGCTTTTAAGTTTAAAAAAGATGAGCTTGTAAAAAGTTGAAACCAAGAAAAAAGACTGAAATAAAGATTTTCCTAGACAATTTCTTTGTCGCCCGCTGTGGCCTAGTTGGTTAGAGCTTGCTCTACCGATCATGTGGGTCTGAGTTCGATTCCCGGTAAGGTCAATGTCAAAATTGGATTTTTTTCAATTTTAATTTGAGATCTATGACATGGGTGTTTGTGAAGTCAATTCTCCTTGAGTAAATCTCATGTGACTTTCAAAAATTCTTATCGGGTATATCTCGTATGATCTTTCAACTTCGAAATATTTGACGCATTAGCGTAAGCTGTAATGTCAAATATTTTTTTAAAAAAATTAAAAAATCAAAATTAAAAAATTAAAATAAATTTGAATCGTTCAAATTATGTACATTCACACAGATTTTGTTGCTTAGTAAATGAATGTTTCGTGTTTATATAATAAATAAATGTATCACCGAGCTTAAAGCCATTGCTGGCGAAAAGGATAAGCCCATGGGAATGTCCAGAGATTCGAGTAGTGAGTCGTTTTAAGAATTATATTTATTTGTTTGTCGGAAATTTCTTTAATTAATGTGAGATTATGTCAATTAAACACCAGCTTAGAAGTCTCCGTGTACTTCGAGGTTATGTATAATTCATCATTTGCATATGGCCCAAAATCATCAACACACGTTTTTTGTGCCTCCAGTAAAATTGTGTGGGTTAAGTCATTTTTCCTTTCCACGGTCGATATAATGAAAGTGTTCACTTTAAGTTCAACATTTGATTTTACATCCTTTTTTATAGTTTAATAGTTTTCTCGGTGAGGTTAAGCTTTCTTTTAATTTTTAAACATTTAATCAGAAAATCGTCGTCGTATTTTTTTAAATCTACAATTTTATTTATAGTAACTTATTTGATGCAATAGTGTCAGAAAAAAATGCCACCTGACAGCTAGATAGTCAAAAGTATAAAAACACATTAGTTTCCATAGTAAAAAATAAACCAAAATTGACAAATTGTACTTTTAAATTATAATTAAATGCTGATATGCCGAGTGACTAATAATATATTATCATATTACTATTTTTTATTCCTGAATCATGTGTGTGTTTTGATAAACACATTAATTTATTTATAAAAAAAGATAATTGAAAATGACTTGAATTTTTGTTTTTAGACGGAAAAATATAATATTATTTATCTAATATATAAAAATGAATGTTTGTTTGTCCGTATTTTATGCGTTGTCACACCACACCACTCATCCAATTGCAATAAAACTTTGATAAGTTTTTTGCTTGCACTTCCGGGAAGGTTATAGGCATAGTAAAATTAACTTACAGTAGGTCTTATATATATAAAAATCAATGTTTGTATGTCTGCCTTACAGTTCATTTTGACAACGTATGCTTGCACTTGCAATCGGTTAACTTGTTATAGTATGATTAACTTAATGTCGTACCATATACAATCGGCAGCAAACGTCAGACAGAAAAAGAAAACATGTACTTCAATAAACACAATTAAAACACAAACACTTCCTTTCTTTGAGTGACATTGCAACGCTTGCCGGGAACCGGCTAATATATTATAAAAACCAAACTGTAGAAGGTATTTCAAATGTAAAATTACATATTATGTAGGCATTCATATATCATATTGAGTTATAAAATTTATAGCTTTGATGGATTTGTCGGTTTCAAGCCACAAAATGAAAATAATTAGTTTTTAATTATTATTATCAAAGTTTGTATCTTACACCCCTGGCTGCGTCCAGTAGAAAAGGACAAACCCCGAATTTTATTTTGTAATTTATAGCAAAAGATTTGAATCAATTTTTAATTTATTCGTAAACTTTGCGATCGTCTGGTGATGATTCTCAAGAGGAGAAACACGTGTCACAAGTTGTAGCACAAAAAGTGGAATAACAAAGTTATCAAATTTAACTTAATAATAAAATTTATTTTGATCTACTTTTTAATCACCTCGTTTTTTCGTGATGCACTAAACACAAATCAGGGGCTTATTTTTAATCTTGTTGTCCAATGTTAGAATGGATTTTGGTAAACATATAAATATTAAACGCTGTTCTCAATTATTAACACCCAACTCCCAATCAGTATCTTCAGTTCATGGCTTTTGGGCATCGTTACTGTTCTATGCGTTCTCCGAAAATTGGTAGTCAGGGATATCTCATAGGTATACTCGCAAAGATTATTTAAATTGATTAAAAATCGTTTTATTTTTCCAGGGTCACCCGCGGAGAAGGATAATCTGGAGGTGGCGGACGAGATCTTGGATGTCAACGAGACTAAGCTCGAAGACATGTCCAGGGCCGATGTCATCAGGCATATACATGAGGTAAGACAAATATATTTTGGAATCACATCAGATGAAAGTGAGCGATTCTAGCACGGATATGTATGTTATTCCTTATCTTTGTTAAACATGTAACGCATGCATCAGGTCGATAGATATATGTGTTAATTTGATTTTGTTAATGAAAATGAACACCAGGCCTGTAGTCAAATAGCAAACGTCGTTGACGTCATAGTTCACGGACTTTAATTACAGTATAAATATACGTTCATAAATTAAGTCCCCAAGAAGTGAAGTAAACCGAGTGGTAATACGGTAAAACTTTTTTGTTGGACTTTCCACATCTTTCTTTTCTTGGTGTTTTTGAGAAATGCATATTTTTATTTTAGGTAAATAACACTATTGTAATGTGTATTTACTGAGCTCACTTCACTTTTACGATATTTTAAGACATGTTGAATATTATAGCGATTGTAACTCATTATGTCCTAAAATACCACTTGGCTCATTCCTCTTCTCAGGGGCTCAATTGATTGTCTCTCTTTATTCTCTTCAACCTATTCATATAACGAGGCGTAGTCAGAGCGATTAGCTAACTACTAGCTCTGTTCTATCCCCAATTAATTATTATTACTATCTCTGAAAAAAAGTAAACGAGTGTCTTACCCAACATTTATTAAGAAAAGCTTTGATAAGAATCAATTTGCTACACAACCTGAATCGATATGGTCACATTTTTTTTTAAATATCGTACCTTATAATAATTCCCGAACATAATCAAATAACGATGAATAATGATCACTTTTAGGGTGTTCACTGTCAATACTTGGTGGAAAGGCATTATATTAATAAAAACAATACTCCTTTGTACTTCATTCCACTTTATTTAATATGTCAGGACCGGTCTGAATTTATGAATCTGGGATGACTTTTAATTATATGTTAGATGTGTTGAACATTTTAATTTTGTGTTATTTTAGAATCACTTTAATGTAATTGGCAACTTCTTTTCAATGCCAACTGTTGTGTATAACTTTTCAATTTTGTATAAATAGCATTGTTAAATTAAATTTCTTATCAGTTGACAATGCTCGCAATGAGCGAAACCGGTCCTGACATATTAAATAAAGTGGAATGAAGTACAAAGGAGTATTGTTTTTATTAATGATGAATAATGAATTGACAAATTTGCTTACTTATTGGGTCTGCCGAGAGTTGTCGATTTTCTAAAACACAATGTTTATATTTCTGTAAATAACAAAACTGTTTTTGCAATTCAGGGAACCAATCATCAATTTTTCTATAAATTCTATCTTTTTTTTAACTCGTTATTGTATTTAAAATTTTCGATCCTAGAAATGGACGGAAGGAATGCGAGTAGCCAAATATTAGTCATTATTCATTTCCTATCTCTTATTTGAGTTTTTTTTATTTTCTATCATTAGTACGTTTAGTTGTTAAATGTCCATGCAAAAAAGGACAGCTTACATGGGCACGGTTTTGGCACATTGTGAATTATTTCGGGATTTTTAATATTTATTGCCATTTGGTTGGTGAGAGGTGGGGGGGTTCAACTAACTCGTAATAAAACAAACAACAATCGTGCTTTTTTTTCAAACATAAGCATGCAACAAAGCAGAGTAAAAAGTGTTCTAAATTTAACTAGTAAAATTTATTTGAATCATGTTTATTTGGCTCTTATCCAAAGCTCAACATAGTTGCATGAAAATTAATGCAAATCACCATGGTAACTGATCGTAAATATCTAATAAATTTATTTATACATAATATAAAAACACTTATTTCGTCCAGTGTTTATTTTTCTCATGAAAAATTTACATAAAAAGCACGTCCCGTACAAGTTTGGTTATAATACTTTTTTCAAAAATATACAAATTTATCCGTGAAAGAAGAGCGATTTTTGGTGTCGTCAAATACTAAGTAGACACCATTATGCTAAATTAAATCATTGATTGATTGAATCATTTATTGATTGATTGATTTTGATTGATTTATGCTAAATTAAATCATTGATTGAATCGTCATACCGCCTATGTGTTCGAGTGGTCAACGTTGTTGGCTTCGGCTACAGAGGGCTCGGGTTCAAATCCCGGTGCGGACAGTTTTATAAATTGATTTTTCAATCGATTTATGATTTCTGTTCAAAGGAATGGATGTATGTGATGTCTTGAATTCCCCCCTCTCACCCATCCTATCCTATGAACGGGGCGTATTGAGAGCGATTAGCTTACTACTAATCCTGTCCTAGCCCTGTCCTTCTATCCCTACTCTCTTTGGAAAAAGAGAGGTTGAGCAACTGAGTAACAAGCAGTTCTCGTAGAAACACTTCTGTTGAGATAAACTCCATTAGGAGTCCATATGCTCCACATTGGGAGCGGACATAGTTTTAAAAAAATCATTGATTGAGCCCTCAAGAGGTGAAGTGAGTCGACTAGGAAAATGGTAAAACTTTTCTATTTGACTATTTACTACAAATGACGTCTTTACTTGGTGTCTTGGTGGATAGTATATTTTTATTTAAGGGAGATAACCCTACCCTACTGCATTTAGGGCTTATACAAAAACCGACTTTTGAAAAAACTGGTTTTAGAATGTCAATGTAGTTTGAAAACCGGTTTTATCCGGTCTTCGAAGTTTTACAAAAAATGGATAATTCAATTAAAAAAGCGAGAAAAGGTTCAGTTTATTTATGTTGTTTATTTATAATAATACACAACAAGAAATAATTTGGTGTTATTCTTCAGAAATATAATTTAAGAAAACACAAAGCGTCCACTGATCGTTCTGTAACTAAATTTCCTGATATCGAAAATACCCTTTCGCTGGGTAATGATGTGGGGCATATGGTCTTTAAGCCATCAAATAAAATATCCAAATTTTCTGTCCTTTTGTTTATAGACTCGTATATGAAAAATTCGACGCAATCGGTTACGAAGTTGAAAAACCGGTTTTCGAATGTCATAAATTTAGCCAAAAACCGGTTTATAAAACCGGTTTTTGAAAACCGACAAGCCCTAATTGCATTGCGTATGTACTGAGCTCATTTCACTTTTCGATAGTTTAAGTTTAAGTCATGTAGAATATTATAACGCACCCAACTCATTTTTTTCTAAAATATCACTTAGCTTATTTCACCGCTCATGGGCTTTTTACAATACATCATCGAATGATGAAACTAAGCTTCGAACCATTTTATCTTTTATTTTATATATCATTTTATTTTATTTTATTGTGGTTTGAATACACAACATTAAATATGTGTTTTTTAAATGCTCGTTTTACATTACTCCAACTCCGATTCAACAGCCCTGGATCGAAGCATAAATCTTTATTTATGAATACCGTACTAAAAACATTTATAACTACCAATGTTTGTTTTTTACCCCCTCCCAGCGCCCAATAGAAAACAAAAACAAATCTCGACCTTCATTTTGTAATTTATAATTTATAGAATTAAAGTCAGTTTTAATTTGATTGGTAAATCTTGCAATTTCGCCTGAGCATGCTTTGTAAAGAGATGAAACTCTTGTCACAATTTGTGAAACAACACGTGGAATAACAAAGTTATCGAATTGTGAACGTCCACAGAGCTACCGTCGAATTCAGCTGAACATAATAAAGAAGTAGCCAGTTATTTTAATTCGTTAAAAAGATCGAAGTCATGGATGTATGTGATGTCTTATCCTATGAACGGGGCGTATCGAGAGCGATCAGCTTAACACTAGTCCTGTCCTAGCACCATTCTTCCTCTCTTTAGATAAACTACATTAGGAGTCCATATGCTCCACATTAGGAGCGGACATGGGAAAACAATATTGTATTCATTATTATAATTCGGCCCTTGACTCGGCTACAGAATCATAACAAGTAAAATTTGCCCATGTCTACTAAATTTTATCAGATATCATCTTTCGTGAATCAAATAAAGAACACAGTACATTTTTACAGGGTGTACTAATGTTAAGCAAGCACTGAAATTTAATACGGGAGTCGTTGATGCAAAAATTTTACAGCTCGCATTTTTTACGGCTGACCATAAAGTGGACGTATTCACAAAAATATGAATAATTTTCGTATTAAACGTTTTATAAATAAATAAAAAAAATATGCCGCTCAACTTTTGGTCGCATCAATATCGAGTTATGCCATTCGGTTGATATAAGCAGTGAATACTTTATTTAATTTTTATCAGCCATCACAAAAATATGCCTTACTTGATAATTTAATTCCCTTTCATATTTAATAATGTTGAGTTCAAGATAGTTTTAATTTGATTTGTCATGCTCGTGGTGCAGTGGTCAACTTTGTTGGCTTCCGTGACGGATTTTGCGGGTTCAAAACCCAATACGAACAGCATTTTTTCAATCGATGTTTGTTTCTATCCTTCCAATTATTAAATGACGGAGCGTAGCAAGAGCAATTAGTTAACAACTAGTCTTTCTTGCTCTAGCCTTTTCTTCTATAAAAATTGATTCAGGATATAAATAGACAAACCTCTTTTACGTGCATTTCGCACGACATTGCTTTCATCATTTGAGATAGCCAAAGCCTGTGTAATATTGCTTCCCAAATTTTCAAGTTTTTAGAAATAAACCTCTCTGCGCATAGTTCTGAGTAGTAAGTACATACAAGGTATGTAGCACCGTGTTATTTTGAAACCGTGTAAAAGAGAGACTAGTATATCGACTGTGGAAAGGAAAAAGGACGTTACCCTCAATTTTTCAAAACAGCTTTTTTTGATAATCACAATGTATACAACTTGACACACATTCTATCAAAAGGATGGAAGCTGAAAATGCCGAATAAGTATTTAAATTTAGCTTTTAAGTTTGAGAAAGATGACCTTGTAAAAAAATAAAACCAAGAAAAAAACAATGGAATAAAGGTTTTTTCGAGACAATTTCTTTAATTAATATTAGGTTATGTCAATTTAACACCAGTTTAGAAGTATCAGTGCACTTCAAGGTTGTGTATAATTCATAATTTGCATATGTCACAAAATCATCAAAACACGTTTTTAGCGCCTCCTGTAAAATTTGATATGTGTGGGTTACGTCCGTTTTCCTTTCCACAGTCGATATTATAATTCTTACTACTTTGCCATTCATACATACTTGAAAGGAAAAAGGACGTAGCCTACAATTTTTTCAAAACAGCTTTTTTTCGATAATCACAATCTATACATCTATCGTCAAAAAACGGTTTTTGTGTCTCCTGTAAAATTTGTTATACGTGGGTAACATCCTTAAGTAAAGTCGTTATTCATTTTCTTTAAGCAATATTAACTACATCATGCAAACATAATTGCATATGCATAGGCGCTGACTTCGCAGCACGGGATTTAATTGGAGTTATTCATAGATCATTATTATTTAACCAACCAATGTCTGTCGATAAATAAAAAGATAAAGATTAAACATTAATTAGTATCAATGATAAGCCGTTAAAACTTACAAGAATTTGATAGTAAAATTTTTAAGTAACAAACTTTTTCATGCTTTGAAGGCAGTATTCATTCATCTACTGTAATTTATGTTTTTTACATTTTTATAAATGAAAGAAAGAGTGTAACAAAAAATGAATTCAAGAGTCAAAAGGGAGCACTTGAGTACTTAGTTGGTGGGCTCCAACTCTGCTCTCAAACTTTTTTTATATATAACATAGAGTGTTTACGTTAATTTTATATTATTATATTATTGTAGTGAATATTTTAATGTATTTTTATATTAAGAATGTTGAAATGCGTGTCTTAATTTATTTATAAAAGTATTAATTGACTTCTTTCTACCCAAACAATAATTGACATATTTTTGTATAACGTGTTGATTTCAAAACATTGTTTTTTTTTTCAGTGCATCCAATCATGTATGATCAAGCTAAGAGTGAAACGAAGAAGCGACATGCGGCTAGGTAAGATACCAAATAAATACTCTTACTTATGGATACTTAATCGATTTCAAATTTAAATATTGTCGGGAAATACAAAAAATAATGCTTAAAAAAAACCCGATTACCAATGCCACTATGTTGGGTATTCGAGTTGGCTATCGGTTGCCATGATGGCAGTATACTGGTTATAGGAGTGCACGACGTTAATTAAAAATCACTGAAGTCTTGCTTCTCTTATGCATTCGTGTCATTCGAGTGTTATGTCCACGAATTCTACAAAGTCGTAAATTGACTTCTCAATAAATTTGTATATGTATTACACTTCCTCTCGATCCTTGATATTTACAACTAATTTAATTCTGGGTCCTTAGCTAGTACAATCCTTCGATTCGAACGAGTAACTTCATTCACAACCAAGGTTAGGTCGCATTAATTTCTTGATCGCGAATAATTCAAGTTTACTAGTCATAGTATTAGTATTAAAATAAACAAATATATATTATGAAATATATAAATAAAAAAAATGGCATTGCAGCTAATGGCAATACGCCAAATATCTTTAAGTCGAAAGATCATACGAAAAAATCGATGAGAATTTTGTTAAGTCGCTCAAAATTAACTGGAGGAGAATTGACATCACAAACACCCATGGGTCATGTCTTAAGTCTTAAATTTGAATTGGACAAATCTAAATTAGACATTGACCTTACCGGGAATCGAGCCCAGACCTGCCAGATAGGTCGAGCAATCTCTAACCAACTAGACATCAGCGTGTAAAATATGAATGTATTCTAATAAACAAAATAAATTATTGAAGCCAATGCTATTTGTAGTAAAGAGTAAAGTGTACAAATATATTTAAAAAAAAAATGCATTATTTGATTTAAATTTAATCTTATATTATATTAGATAATATTCAGCAAAAAGGCGATAACTGATTTTGCACCCTGGGCGTCAATCTACCTTATCTTTTTTTTTTTCGACCAATTCGCGAGTTTAAACAAAAGATTAAAAAATATTTTCAGCGAGTGTACTCAATCGACCGAAACATATTATTTTTTATTAAAATAAACTTCCGAATCAACAGCTTAAACAAAATGCTATTGTTTAACCACGCACAAAGCAATTTTGATTTTAATGTGATCTTTATTGTGAATTTTCATTTTCAAACTGCATTATTTATTTGGCTGACAGTTTTAAGTCAATTTGATACGGTTGGTTTATAGCGACACCTATAATTAGGACAAATCATTAAATGACCTTTTTACAAACATTCTTTTAATTCAGTGTTTCTCAACCTTTTTCGGCCCGTGGCCTCTTTTGAGTGTCTTTATTTTTCTGTGACCCCCATACCTGTTTTGTACTACTGATGTATAATTATGAGGAATTTTTGGGACCGAAACAAAAAGACTATAATTTCAAAAACCCAGGAACTTCGAATCCAGAATCCCAGGTATTTGCGAATATCCCAAAACACCGTGAGACGTTTTTTAGCTCTTCTCGACATTCCAATTTTTAAAACACAACAATTTACGGATTTCGTAAAATTTGCTGACCTATAGTTCTGTATAGTATACTGTGGCTCCCCTAAAAAAAATCTCTGTGGCCCCGTTGAAAAACCCTGGTCTAATTGATAAAGTCTAGCTAAATAGGATTCTCAAAACAGCCCGATTGAAATTTATACCCTTTTTTTCTCGTAAAAGAACCAGCGGCGTGCTTAAGCATTAACCTTTTATTTTTTCAAGAAACAAACGCATCTCAACCAAAACACGCTATTTATTTTTGCAAAATCAAATATGTTCATTGATATGGCATGAAATAAAGCCAAAATAGCTATTCATTTACCAATATATCAATTCTTGTAGAACTAAATACATGGTTATTTTGACTTATGCTTACTGAAAATCCACAAAAATTCGATAATTTCTTCTCCGTGTGACGACACTATTTTTTATTATATTTTCCATCAAGAAATAATAGTGATATTTTATAATTGAGTAATTTAAATGGTGTTCATATCTGCATGTATATTTAAAAGAATTTATTTCATCGTCATGGCCCAGTGGTAAATGTAAGACGTTCGTTACATTACCGATTTGCGATCAGATATGATCATATTTCTTTTGGCAACATCTCACGTTACCATATTACATCACCTCACCTAGTCGTAGACGGATGGTTTCAAAAATCTTGGTGTCAGTTGAGAGCTTCTTCAAAATGAACACACGGACGAAATAATAATATATTCAAGTAAATAAATGTGTTGTTTAAAAAATGTTTCAAACTTATAATGAATATGTTTTGAGTCCTACGAATTCAGGTGAAACACTTTCTATGTACAGTGGAACCAATTACACTACCCCGAATTACGCGCTGGCTTGAAATATTCGCCCCAAACCCCCCAATTGCACTGTCGCATTTCACTGTCGTTGCTACGAAACGGTCGTCTGTGCGGCGCATACATTCAAATGTTGGCTAGCGCTTGTGTATTCATCACGTGCCAAGCTATACACGTATAGCCGGCCGACTGTCTATGTGTTGGATTTTTTCGCGCTCTGCATTTATCACTTAGTAACTAAATGTTTCGTCCATACATCAAACTAAGGGAAATCTTAGTTTTGCATTTTTTTGCGTAAAAAACCAAATCCCTAATTTTGTATGAGATTCACTCCCCCAATTACACTACCCCGAATTACACTATCCCGACTTAAGTGTAAATGGGGGTTTTACTGTATCTATATTTCTATGTTATAACCATCATTTTATTTAAAAAAAACACTCTTTTGTAGTAATTCCACACATTTTTAATATGATGAGGACCGGTTCCGTATATGACAAGCATTTTTAATTGATAATAATACTAATGAAAACAGTGCTATTTGTGGTAAAAATTTTAAAACTATATCACGCTCGTCAAGAACGAAATCGGCCAAGATATAACAAAACAGTGTTTTATTTATGAGCATAGTTTATATATACCAATGGTTTTTCACAGGGTGCGCCTACTAAGCTAATTAAAATGGGATTGCAAACACTGCAAACGGTTTGACATTATAATTAACGATTGCCTTTTAACTAAATTTGCGAGTTGTATATTGAAACCTTTTTACTATTTAAAAATATGGAGGGCGAGTTTTTGTTTTCAATTTGTTTTTTTTTTGTTGAAGCCATGTCCGCTCGCAATGTGGACCTTTAATGAAGTTTATCTCAACAGCAGTTTTCTATGAAAACTGGTTGTTACTCAGTTACTCAACTTATCTTTTTCAAAGCGAGTAAGAGAAAGACCGATGAGACTAGAACAGGACTAGTGGCTAGATAAAATGCTATCGCTAATCCATGTATTTATAGAGTACGTTAAATGTTCAAAGTTTCATTGACAAGGACGACGGTTTTTAATTTAATTTTATCGTAAAATAATAAGTAACATTTAAATAAATAATGATATATATTGGTGTGTTATATACATCATTATATTATATTTCGAAAATTGTTTAATCAAATTCTTCGGTGTACACAAACCCTAATTGGGCAAATGGCATATTTGAAATTTGATTAAATTGTATAAATAATATGTATTATGCAATCACTGTTTATCTATTATTATAAATAAAATCCCAAATTGAACCATATTGCGAAATATGTTATGGTTAGATTGTTATATGCATTAAATAAAAATTTGTGTACCTAATTATCCAGTGGTGTCGGTCGAAAAAATCAAATAAATATTTTAAAATGTAGTAAGGTGTTATCATTAAATAATGGCTATAAAAGGAAATGAAAAGTGCATATCCAACAATTCATTCATTAGCACAAAACTATCTTCAAATTTTCATGTTTTTTTCTTAACTATACGGTGAGATAACGGTGATAAATAAAAGACAGATATGTTTGGTTGTTTTAAACATATCGTAGGTCATGACTCATGACATAATCGAAAATATATTATATGTTAATCAAAACGATGTTGTTATATTTTTTAAAATTTAATCATCGCTATGGAGTCGGGGTCGTTGTGTTTAAGGTGAAATTGGAGTTCGATCCTTAGAATCGCATCCTTAATTAGTCTATCGACATAACATGCAATTTTGGGAATCTCCTTTCTCTCTACAATTACTTTTCCTAACAAGTCAGGCCCTTATCAGTGAGTGTATGGATATAAGGATGAAACATAAATCCACGAGAGAATTAGTTTTTGACTAATAGTTTTTCATAATACACAATTTCCACGACTGAAACTATTAAAATTGCACCATTCCTATACAAATGTACCATTGTTTGAATTCTACTACTCGGCGACGGCGATTGAGATATATAAATGATTAATATAAATTAAAGAAATAATTCATATACCAGCAGTTACAGTACACCCAATCCTTTTTTGCGCGATTTTGATTTTACGTGATTTTTTTGGTCGGCAAACGTTACTTTTTTTCATAAATTTTTGATACTTTTTTACGCGGATTTGGTGTATTCTAAAATAATTCAGCAAACCGGTACGTGAAATTAACGAAACCTTCCAATTTTTTAACGCTTCGAATTTCGCTTTCGAATACAGTTAGAACAAAATAATGTATTTTTTATACAACAGTTAATGAAGAAGTATATTAAGCCGATTTTTATGAAATAATTCAAACGTTTGATAATGTGAAAAACTGCAAAAAATAGCGGAATTTACGATTCATGAATTGGGGCGGTTCAATTCATTTGGTGAAGTATGAGTTTTATTATTTATAAACCCGGAACGATGCCGTTAAAAGCTCCCGGGAGAGTGGCGCCTCTACCGTGTGAATAATGAGTTTGGTAAATAAGTAAGTGCCTTCCCACAACAATGGCTACACTTTTTTCGAGAAAGATTATTATCTGCCATTATTTACCGACTTCTGCATTACCACTTCAAACTTTTATACAGACTTGAGATTATTTTTACTTTTATTTTAATGAGATATTTATCTAGTCACTTTTAATCTATTTTTTTTAAATATGTGACGTAAAAGAATATGAAGCAAATATGGAATATAAAGAATAGTGTAAAAAGATTTTGTGGATAAAATCTTCTTTGTTAATTAATCAACCTTTTTTTAATGCAGCGTCGTATATCAATTAACGAAAAAACACTTTTTTTATTTTTTTAGACCACGAAAACGTTCTGAATTAAATTAATACAATTTAACACAGCGATTTCCAGCCGGGGAGGCGCAAACAGTCCATAATATTTATTTACCCTTTAAAAAGTGTCTTTATTAATAAATGAAATAAAGGATGGGGAGGCGCGAAGATATTTTTTTCTTCAAGAGGAGGCGCAGTAACATAAAGGTTGAAAGCCACTGATTTAACAGATTGATTTCGACGATAACAACTCAAGATCTCAAACGAGAGAAGTCAAGTATATTATAATTATACTATATATTTTTTGAGGTTACGATATTTAACATGCATAACATTCAGTAGCGGATTAAGCACACGAGAGGAATCAGGCGCAATCAAATTTGGAGGCCCTGTTTTTCGGGTAACACTAAAACGTCAGAAAATTCTATGTAAAATAATAAAAATTTGAACAAGGAGTATATATGGGTTATAGGAGTATATATGGGTTATATAATAATGGGTTATATAAATAAGGAACCAACACTAAAAAGAGGGGAAACCCCAACATCAGACGAAAGGGCAATTGGAGTAATCCATAAGGCCCTACAACTAAGTGTAAGACACCAACAACATCTTTTTTTGAGGCCTCTAAAATTCGGAGGCCCCAAGCGCGCGCCTCATTCTCTTGTAAGGTAATCCGCTACTGATTACACAGCATTAAATAACGGCGTCACATAGAGAGTGAGCAGGCTTTAACTGTAAAGCTTTCATTACAATGAAGCGGATAGCAAACCAAATATTTATCAATGAATGCTGTTACACCCCGGGACATCATTGAAAGTGCTTTAAAAATGATCTTCGACGGTGTTTTTATGGGTGATTCATGATGTTTTCGCATATTTTTTTATTTACGGAATATGGACCAAAAAAATATATATGCTTCTTGGAGTTTTCCACACACTCCACTCCACTCTTGTAAAGAAAAGGTTGCGTGATACATCTCGTTTCTACATTTTTTACGTTAATAAAATTAGAGTGGGAGATATATCGCATCGTAATGTGATGCACGTTTGCATGCGTGTGAGACTGTTTTGCTACCTATAGTAGATAGATTGTCAGATACACTTGTTACATTCACATGCTTTATATCTGCCTTCCAATAAACATTTTCTTCTCTAAAGGCCACATTCATTTTTCTGATTAGACATAAGGCCGCAGTAAACATTGACTAGGGAATCTTTGGCCGGAAACAGAAATTTACGGTCAGAATATGTCAGGAATTTACGAATTTACATAAATTTACAGAATTACAGAATTGGTCAGACGGCCGCACCAGAGTAGCCAAAAGACCGCAGGATTCCCACGCCTGTACTATACATATCAGGGCTCCTTCTCAGATTTAAATTAAAAATTCTACTACCTAACCTAACCTTACATATTTATATCATCAGTCCATCGTTCGTCAGTTAAGCATGCAGTGGCAACACTATGAACTAATATAGTTTGAATACACATAATTAAATAATTTTAAAAAAGGTTCAGATTTGTCAATTTTTAAGACTCCGATTCCGAAAACAAAACACCCAATTCAATGACTCCTGACTCCGACTCCACTGCCCAGATAAATACACGATTTTTAATCTAACTCTAAATCCCTGAATATTTCATTTTTACATTTCAACCGTTTCACTCTAAGACGACTTTCAAAGAACGATTTTTCGTAAAATTTAATATTGACTATTTATGTAAATAAAAAAAACATTTAAAATACAGCAAATGCTTCTAACTACGGCACTGATTTTAAGCAAGGTTAATGGATGTTTTCGATTGAACGATTTGCTAAAAACCTTCGCATATCAGGAAGTGCAATTAATATGTTCTGTTTCAAACCTGTCGACTAATTATTTTCATATTACCAACAGTCAGTGAGCACATCTAAATGAATTGCGAAAACCTCGTATAAGTTAGTTAATCTAAAAGTAATTAAGTATATTGTAACGTTCGACTCACTGTTCTGCCGTAATAGGCGAAAAAAGAGTATCTACTTGTTGGGCAATCGCGAAAAAAAGACTAGAGTATTATTATCTAGAAATACACATTTAGCTCATTAACTAATTGTGTGCTTTTAATATTTGAGTAATAACTTAGTTTCCGTAAAAAAATTATAGCTATTTCCAAGAAACACATAAAGGTGCGTTACCTTTGTCGGTTTGCAGTTAAACGACAAAATTGCTATTTAAATTCAAATTTGAGCCTTTAAAATTAAAATAAAATAATTTCTCGTCGAAATAAATCGAAATTGTGAATATGTTTAATTACAAATGATTTTGAATTTTAGTTTTGAATTTAACTTAAGATTTTTAATTTTAATTCAAAATATTAGGCGTTACAGCTAATGCCAGTGCGCCAATTATTTGATGTTAAAAGATCATCATATGAGATTAAATCTATGAAAAAAAATTGTAAGTTACTTGAGATAAATTTGAGGACAATTTACGTCACAAACACTCACGTCTTAGACTTAGATCAGTGTCTGCCAAACTTTTTTACTTCACGGCACACTAGCGAATGGGACTTGTACCGCGGCACACCAAAAAATGGAAATGTACATTTAAAAAAGAAAATGTGTCGCATTGACCACTATGTATGAACGTGACAAATATTTGTTTGAATGTGTAGATGTTGAATTTATTTAAAATTAAAAAAAAAGAATCTACATAATTTTAAATTAACATTTTTAATGCTTCTTCAATCGCGGCACACCTGAGACTTCTTGCGGCACAATAGTGTGCCGCGGCACACAGATTGGCAGACACTGACTTAGATCATAAATTAAAATTTGAAATTGACCAGGCCGAAAATTGAGCCCAGACCCGCTTGGTTAGATTTTATTCTAGTATATTTGTGTAATCTTTACCCTAACGATCACATGGATCTGGGTTCAAGTCCTTGCAATGTTAGAATGATATTTAGATCATTTTGATGTATTTTTTCGCCGAGTCAGTGAAAAAAATCCCATCGTTCTTTTATTGTCTGATTTAACAATATCGACTGTGGAATGGAAAAAGGACGTAACCCACAGTTTTTTCAAAACTCTTCGATAATCACAATGTATAAAACTTGATACACGTTATATCAAAAGAATGTTAGCTGCAGATGCCAAATTAGTATCTAAATTGAGCTTTTAAGTTTGAAAAAAGATGAGCTGGTGAAAATTGAAACCAAGAAGAAAGACTGAAAAAAAGGTTTTTCCTAGACAATTTCTCTAATTAATACTAGATTATGTCAATTTAACACCAGTTTAGAAGTCTCCGTGCACTTCAAGGTTGTGTATATTTCATAATTTGCATATGGCCCAAAATTATCAAAACACGTTTTTTGTGCCTCCTTTAAAGTTTGCTATGTGTGTCCTTTTTCCTTTCCACGGTCGATGTAAAAACATATTTGGAACCAACACACCCATTTACTGTAATGCCAATCATCTTAATTAGTTATTCATTATTTATAATTTCATACCCACATAAATATACGGCATATGTATTAAAGAAAAAAAACTGTATAATTGTCACGGCCTTAAGATGACGTCTAAATACGCAAAATGCCCTCCTCGAATATTTTTTTTAACCACATCGCTGTCAACGCTTTCAAAAATTAAGAAAAACACAATAATCATTTGTACTCATTTTTTGTTGTTAATATTGCTCGCCATGAGCGAAACCGGTCCCCTGATCTTGATAAATAAAAGTGGAAATATTGTGTTTTTTTTTAATATAATGCCTTTCCACCAAGTATTGACAGTGAACAAACACCCTAAAAGCTTTTTAAAACATCAAAAGACCGATGTATGCGATCGCATTGTTTTTTTGTATTATATATAACAGAAAGTTCTATCTTCCATCTATGATCTACCGTTTTATGTTAAAAAAATATTAATTAATTAAATATATTGTATATTATTCTAAATGAAGGGCGTGCCATGTACAACAAAAATACTATCATCAAATAATTGAAAAGGTAAGTAAGTACCCATATCGGATTGTTATAGAAAAGTACCTGCCTGCTTTCTACCTCAGCGAGTATATAACGGTACAGAACATGGTACTGATAGAAGAGGTCAATGGGCGAGGAATGAATGGAAGAATGCTGTTATGCACCAAAGTATTAGATGGAATTTGGTTGTATACTAGCGGCTCTGAGCTCAGAGCCACACTGGGCCAACAAAAAAACGTGAGTAGCGATAAAGCCTAAAACAACGACACCGGTAGAAAGTCAATCTACAATGGTTACTTCTGATATCTTTGATTTTGGAAGACTCTACTTTTTTATTATACTTATAGTATCAACGGTGGTAGGGCCGGCGCCACCATACAGGCGAAATAGGCAACCGCCTAGGGTGCAAACCGTAAGAGGGCGCATAAATGGAGGAGTAAAATATTTTTTTGATATTAAAATATTAAATATCTATGCAGTGAGCTTCAATCAGTAGCTCGAAAAATAAATCAAACTACCGTCACAAAACGTACTGTTTTTTAATTGCAACAAAATATTAAGCGAGAGCTAGAAAAAAAAACTCGTGTCTTTTCATTTTGAGAATCCCGTAAATTTCTGGGTTTTTGAAATCGGGCAGCTAGTAAAGAATTCTTAATCCCGAAATTCTACACGACTTTATGGTGAATGTTGCCTAGGGCGCTAAATAACTTCACGCCGGCACTGATCGGTGGGCTGATACTATACGTAGATTATCCTTATTTTATAAACATTCCGTACTAGTTTAGAAGTATACAAATAAACATTGTGGCAGCTGAAAGCTTTGAATGGGGAAAAAAATTAAGAAAACTCCCTTACGAATACTGATTGCAGGTTTCAATTGTTCATTATATGATATATTTCATTGAAAATATTTGAAGAGTTTTTTTATAGATTTAGCGGTAATTTTGTGGAAGTTTATTTTTAATATAAAAACTTTGTCATTCCACTTGTTGATGAGGCTTTTTCAAAAAGACGAAACACGTGTCACAAATTGCTGAGTTGTGGGCTCTTAGTTTCCTGTCTTAAGCTATTCGTTGCCCGTTGTCCGGTGCTGATTACTTTATTTCACTTTTCGCATGCGAGTTAGGACGCCGAATATTGAGATTTCTAAACAAGTTTGTCTAAAGGCAATGAGTATAAAAAATATTTAAGAATAAATTCTTATGAGAATCATTGTTTTGAAATAATTTATAAAATTTGTTTTAATTTCAGGAATTGCTTGTAATGTTGGTGTAAACTTGAAGTGCTTGTAGGCTTTTGAAATAAAATGAGATCGTTAGATTCGATCATCATTAAAAAGCTTTTCAAAAGTCATAACACAGGTAAGCATATTGACTATAAAAGGGTGGCTTTTATCAGTAGTCGCAATATTTTAAGAACTAAATTATTTTAATTGGTAAGAAAATTTTATGATTATTCTATCATGGTTAATGCTACCATGAATATTTAAAAGAAAACTTCAAAATTTAAAAAGAAACACAAACATGACGTTATTATAGTAAGGATACCTAATATTGAATTTTATATATATGACTTATTTTAAATAACAAATGACAGTTACTAAAATATTATTATCTCTCGTTTTGTGAGTCGTTTCTACGGTCCTAATAACCTTTAATCAACATTAAGTTTGTTTTTAAATTTACTTTTTTTCAAGTCGTTTGGGGAGACGGAAACAAATGAAACATTATTTAATTTTAATTAACCGCAATATGTTTACCTTTCCTAGATGTTAAAACTTAAATTTTAAATGTCTTATTTTGAGACTAAAATATAATAAAGTGCTCAATGACGTGTTACCTTGTTTCTTATGTTTTCATGTACACATATAAATTAGGGATTGACCATATTTTACTATGTACTAGGGCTGTGGAATCAGAGTTGTGGAGTTGGACTGTCTTTACCGGAGTCGTAGTGGGGAAAAAATGACTTTGACTGATTTTTTATGTATACAAATCGCTATAGTCAAAAATCGGTGCCACTGGTATTAAGCTTAACAAGTATTAAAGGTCCGAAACAATTATAAATAATTAAACAATTTAATAAATAAATGATATGTTGTAAGATTAGAAAGAATTATAATCAAATGTTACTATACTATATTATGTAACCGTAATTATACCGTAAAATAATTAATATCTACTATCTATGGCTGAGAAATGTACTAACCTAGCATACCTCATATTGCAAGTAACACATCCAATCCCTGACCTTTTTGTGATCCTGGGATTTTGATATTGAAAAGTTTTCCAATCCCGGGATAGCGGGATTTCGACATTCAGCATAACATCGTGTATCGGATTAAGAAATTTTTGCTCGGCAATTTTAAACTCCTAGAATTATTCAAAGTATATTTTGTCGATTTCATAAGCCCAGGAATTTGCGGATTTCCCGAGACGAAACGACGTTAAAGCTGTTTTATAACTCTTTCAGGATTTGCAATTTCAAAAAATCAGCAATTTACGAAATTCCCAAAATAAACCTAAATTTTAAACCATCTTTTTTTAGCTCTCGCTCAACATTCTCTCTTTCCACAATCCCAGGATTTAGGAATAGCAGAATTGGACGGGATCTTGGGATTTTGAAAGTGATTAGTTCAAGACTGACGCAGTAATTGGTACTATTTTTTTCGCTCAAACGTTATACCGAAACCGTCATAGATAATATATGTGTCAAAAATTGCAGTTATTGATTGGATCTGAGAATATTGTTTTATTTCTCAATTTAACAAAGGGCTTGCCAAATTCGTCCATCGATTTGAAATACGTATATATATTTCTAATTTCTAAGAAGCTGGTTACTCAGCCGCTTATGATTTTTTACTGAAAACTGGCTGATGATTTATTTAATTAGCTAGAAATCGTTTGAAAATTGGTATAGAGCTATTTGTCATGTCAAAAAGCCGCATTAAAGAAAATGTAATAAAAATTGAAACCTTTTTTTGCCGTTTTCATCACTAATGTTTTGATGTTGGAAACTTTGTCCTTTATAACATAGAAATCTTTGGAGCGTATCCCTCGTGTGAAAAGAGAATCGAGTGTATATAAAAATGCGTGTAAATCTTTTGTGAATGAAAGTCACTGGTTCCTCAACTCTACTGTATTCATCTCGTTGATTACATATAAATTCGATGCCTATTACAATCTAGTTATGTTGTATTGGAGTCCCGGATCGTCGAACATTGAATTGAGTTTATCACTAGGCCAGTGCGATCGGCACACTTCCATTTAATAATAGAAATTTGAAAATTATTTCGCTATCTAGGAAAAGATGTAACCGCAAAATTCCTCGGACAGATAGTAAATAAGTAATGAAATAAAAGAAGCTGAGAGAGGTCCCATCCGAAGTAAAACCGTTCCGTTATTCTCGCTGTCCGGCGAACAATACAAAACCATCTTTTTTATGATTATTTATTTCCAATACGATTCCTGTTTAATAATAATACAAAACACACACACGAAAGATCTACCATAGTTAACTGTGTGTGCGTTGAACAGTATATGATCACTGCGGTAGATTTTAACTCCCTGCTCTCATTTATTAGAAAATTCGTCATGGTTGAGTTGCTTTCGGTGAGAAAATGTACATACAAATACAGCTACTATATAAAATTTTATTTTATTCCAGTCGATTGCTGTATTAGATTATATTCATATATATAGAGTCTCTCCGGGGGATTCTGGGGTTCAACGTTCTAACGTTCACCCCCATCAATATTCATAATTACAAGAGAGAAAAAAGAGTACTTTCTTTGTAAAGGTAATTATATTATTGTGCCAAAAGCTTTTATTGTTTTAAGACTGAAAGAATATTCACTTAATACGATATATGTACAGCACCAGAGCTGAAAAGTTAGGCACGAAAAGAGCAGTAGTCCCTAAACCGACACCTCAACCACCCACGAAGTAAACTAATTTCTGTTTTCAGAAAAGGTTATAATTGTTGAGATTTCGAATGAACTTTTACAAGCTGTTCACTCACACTACGTCTTATTTGTTTTTTATTATTGATATATGGCGGGTGGTAAATGTTGAACAAATCAACGTGTTGTTAAATTATATTCAAAACACCTTAATATTTTGACCGCACTCGAGGAATGCTTTTGATAGATCACTAATTTTAAATGGTTGATAATGTTGTGTGAAAAAAGTAAAATAACAAGTTCTCGTGGAATCTTAAAATTCTTTTACTCAAGTAAGTTAGCACTTCCAACTTATAACAAAGTAAGTACGAATGTACTATCAAATTCAACATACATAACTAAAAGAGTTCGAAAGAATCAATCTTAACATGCTTTCACCCTAAGCAATCATAATTAATCCATCTCTTTGTACGCAATTTGTTCGTGATGTCTAAACTACCTCCCACGTCAAACGTAATGGAAATCAAATAAAACGTCCATAATGGTATTTGGACAATGAATTAAAGAACTATTGTTACGTTATATTTTGACCTTTATTTTTTTTAATGGTACACAAGGGAGAGCATACTAGGTATATTGCAACAATTCTAGAATGCAATATTATACGAATTAATTCCATTTTGCCGTTGCCGCATATTTCACTGACTTACTGAGATATAGGTTGTAAATTGAAAGCATAGCTTCTCATCCATCATTTACTGGCAAGGTGCTGGCAACCTCCAACTTAAAAAGTAACATTTTCTTGATCAATATCAAGCTAAAATAAATCAAAGTTCTCAGTCAAACGTTTATTGAAATGTTCTTAAAGTCGATTCGATATAATATTTTTCAAAACTCATAAGGAGCGAACCCTATGTAGGGTACATAAACTGCGAATGAAGCTTATCTCAATAAAAGTTTTCAACGGCAACTGCTTGTTAGTCAGTTGCTCAACATCTCTTTTTCCGACCATAGCTTAAAACAAGACTTTAATTATTTTTTAGGCTTAGTAGTTTACAGTGGCGCCACTTTTGATCCTAGCAATTTAAATATACATTTTTTTAGAAAGATTCGAAATTATTGTTTTTTTTTCGAGCACAACTCCACGACTCTGACTCCACAGTCCTGAAAAATATACCACAAAAATGCATCACAATGAACGCCACAATACTGATTGTATTTTGATAGAAAAATATCAACCCGTTATCAATGAATAAACTAGTATATACCTACATTGTTTTATATTACTTCATTTGCGTACAGATCTGTGAATGGTTAACTCGAATTCTGCTACAGTTACCATAGCACTCACCTGACACTCACTCACACATTCGCCGAAGCGTACCTTCGGCCGTGTCCGCGCAAACTCGTCAAACTTCGCCGAACCCACGTCGCAGGTAAAAGCAAACCGAACTTACCTGTCCCCGTGGCGACTGGATACACCGTACACGAACAATTTGAGGTTATGTATCCCGTTCGCCGTGAGGGCGAAAGAGACAAACGTATTCAGCTCCATGTTGCTGTCGCGCCTCTTGAATTGGAACGCTGGTAAAGCAGTGTGTTTTGTTCAGAGCACTGTATCGTCCGCTGTAGTTTTAGCCTCGTAGTAAATTTCCCGATCCGTTTCATTTTAATTAACAGTATCCCTAATAATAATAGAAATACGTGAATAAGCAAACAAATTGCTGCGTTTTTTATGCTATGTGATGTGTATTACGGAGTGTTTGAATTTGTTGTTTATTATTTTTTAAATATTGACAAAACCAAGTGTCAAATATGTGTTGGTGAGTTGTGGTGAAGTGATCGGTTTTTATTGTAGTTTTTTTAGATTTACCTATATGGAGAACTGAAAGAATCTAATTGGATTTTAGTTTCTGGTTACTGGATTCTTATTCCACAGGTAAAACTGATTTACATTATTTTAAACAAAAATAAAACAGTTATCTTTATACACTTATCAAAGTGAAAACAAAAATCATTATGACGTGCTTTGGTATGTGTATTGAGGAAATGAGGCTGTGTTCAGCATTCAGGTTATAGGTAGAACAATCTCCTGCTAAGCTGCTGGTTAAATTAATTTTAGTTCTTTTAATAATTGAATCTGGATTTGAATTATTTATACATTGAAAACCCCCAAGGATTTAAAGAATGAGTTTTCATGAGAATACAATGAAAACAAATCTGAAGTAATTAGTAAATATTACGGTTTATTATATTGAACAGGGCTGGTTTCGATAAAAATAAACCATAACTTACATTACCCAGTTCAGATATAAAAAACGGTAATTATGCAATATACGGAGATCATATAAATATAATAAAAACACTTTTGTTTTTAGCGCTTAGTTAAATATGTATTTATTTTTTCTACTGAAAAAATGTAAACAAAAAATCTCAGTTCTAAAATATTGCATGGTTGTAGTTTTGTGCCATTTAATTATAATATATCAGTATGAGATTTACTATTGAAGCGAAACCGGTCCTGACGGTTTTATACAATTTTAAATATTTATGTTCTATGCAGGGTGTTTTTCATTATTGGCGATGACACTTATATGAACAAACTATATTCTAAATATGGTTACGAATTTTCGTAATAAAATTTCGTAATTCGCATAAATTGTCGGTTTTCTTAACTTTAACGTACGGTTGTTTGCTATTTTCCTATTTGCAATTAAATTTTCTACGTTATTGCTTTGGATTTTTTAGATTTTCGGATAGAAATACAGTTGCAAAGCATATTTATAGATAAATTGAAATATTGTTATTAATACTTTTTTATACTTATAGGCACATCAGTATAAATGTAATAACATAATATATAGTGACAAAACTATTTTGTCACCCGTTGCATAGTATTTAGTCAATTTAATTCAAGTTTTTGGATCCATGCCACAACAACGGCAGTGAGTTTACTTAATAAGGTGTCTAAATAAGAAAAATAACTTTGGAGGCTTTACAAGCTTCTCGTTTTCGCCACAGAGCGATATTTCTGTTCATGGTTTGGAAGTATGAACTTCAACATCGCTCGCGTAGCTGGTCGTAGAACGTAAGTTTTACTGATGGTGTCGAAATGTGTCAATATAATTCGGGTTCGATAAAATTGAGAGATACTTTACACCCATTTGTGGCGATATACCATATCATAGATGGTTTTACAATATTTGGCATGTGAAAACAAAATGCTCGATAATATTTACAAATTTGATTGTATTATTATCAGTGTTTTTCGCTATAAAATGGAATACAATATTCATAATGACATTCCCTAATACGTGTAGTGATTTAACTACTCAGAAAATACAGAGATCAATGATGTTTCGAAAACAATACGTTATCGTCATAAAACTGTTGACAAAATACAAATTTAGGTATAGCCAACCCACTAATGACTATAAAAATGTACTTTTTTCATTCTATGTCCGCTCCCAATGTGGAGCTTATGTCCTCTTGATGAAGGTACCTCAGAAGTTTTTCTTCGAGAACTGATTTTCACTCCCAACATCTATTTTTTTCGAGGAGAGTAGGAATATATAGGATATGGCATGGACAGGACTAGTGGTTAGCTTATCGCTTTCACTGCGCCCCGTTATAAATATAAGGATTAGAAGGGTAGAAAATAATTATTAGACAGCACAATCATTGATACCTTCGAACAGAAATCTATAAATGTAAATTTTCAGTTCGTACTGGGATTTGAACTCGTGAAATCGGAGGCGGAAGCTAACAACGTTGACCACTGCACTACGGAACCGACGGCATGTGTTTTAATAGTTCATTATAAATTAAAGTTATTAAAATTAGCCGGCATATCTCTACGCCCCGTTTCTGGATTAGGTAGGCAGTGGGATGAAAAAAATAAAAAATATCCATCCATGCCTGTGCGTAAACATCTTTGAATGCATGCGTCCATCCGGGGACTTGAACGCTTGTCTACGCAGCAAAGTCAGAAAGAAACCCCATTCGAAATCAGTGATAACTTTGTTGAATATAATATTTTTAAAATATCAAAATGTTGAGTTTTACAAGAATTTTATTTCTTAGTTGACAGCTAATTTGGATTCACGCAATCGCTGAAAATGATTGATATTCTAACTTTACTAAGTATATAATTTACTAAGTAAATGTCAATTCAATCAATGATGTTTGAAAAATAAAGATTTAAAGTTAAGACTTAATTAAAGTGAATAGAAAATTACATTTGATTATTTTGATATTGCACTGGTTCTCCAGCTGATTGTGACCATTCTTGCTCTTTGTAATGATAGTTATAAAAAAATGCGAAACACCAGCTGTCACATTTAGTTACGCAACCAGTAGAATATAAATGTTACCATTTGTTACATAAGTGATATATTTGCAGGAAGGTTTTTGGAGATTTTGACAGATTTCCGAAATGTAGAAAAAGAGTTTTGAAATGCTCCAAATATTCAATCGCTTTTATCTATATCGGTGTTCTTCAAATTTTGTTTCTGTCTATGTCGAGATGCCTGATGAAGTGCGTTTCGCTCTCCCTGGGGCGATGTTGAGGCGAAGAATGCGGTTTTGCTCTGTTCGAGAATAATAACATACATGTATGTATATTATAAAGGTATATACGTATATAAAGTTTGTATATGATATATGACAGACTTGATGTATTGTATTATATTCTTTAGAACAGTCATTGTATCTTGATATGATATAATAATCAATGAATGTGGCCACTTACCAGTAAATCAAAATCAGATATAAAAAAAACACTATTATTTAAGTCGGCATTTTGCTGGCAGAACTCTATTATTGTGATTTCTAACTACGGACCACAGGAAGGGTCCGGCCCCGAATTTTTGTTGAAAATAATAACACATACGTTTTTAGTAAAACGGGGCGGAGTATGTTTAGGGTGTGCTAGGTGTGCGCCGCACACCCTGAATATACGTTCACCAAATCTAGGAGTATATTTGTAGTGCGGTTGTATACCGTATTCGCAAAGACTAGCGTTGTGGCCAGCCGCACGACCTGCCAGCCTATACAACTGCATTAAGTTTCGCAGTGTAGGTATGTGTGGCGTGGAGCGACATATTTTGTACGCAACTTTAACCTGTCAAGTTAACTGCCTTCTTCAATGATCTGTTAATTCTTAATTTTTAGTTAACAATAATATACATAATAGGCTATATTTTAATGTTTCCGCGATTGTGGATTTAGGCTTCTTGGGATTAAAAATGTATCTTCTGGATGGTGAAACTTGTTTACCTCTTCATTTTGTTTTGTTACTCATATTATATTTGATGTAAATAAAAGATTTGTTGTCAGATTTTTCTTTTTTTGTGTTTGTAAAATTCCTTTATTTAATTGGGTCGATGTTTACTGTTTACAGAGTTTGCCTGAATATGTATGGAATTTATTCTCACAGAATGAGACAGTGGTGGAGTGTGGCGTAGGCGCTTTCTCCTTCGAGCCCTTTGACATTTTAAACTTTATATTGCAAATTATCACGCAATGTTCCGACACAAAACTATAAATAGATCATAAAAAACTTCTATACTAACATCGCGTGCAAGTTTTATATAAAATGTCTTTTACTACATCTACGTATATGATTTCTAAAAATACAAAGATGTGTGTAAGAAATGGTGAATATTTAGAAAAAGTGTGTATTTTTACATATATTTTTCATCGATGGCATGATATTGTAAAATTTATATTTAAAAAAATATACTTGCTTCGTATACCACGGATGTGTTCGGCAATAAGTTACATACAATAGTATGATATTCATTAAAATCTTTTTTTACACGGTAGATATGTAGGTTCCACAAAAAAACTGTGTATAAAAAAGTGATAGAATTCATAGAAAAATCGAAGATTAGTTCTCTGGAATTTGGAAAAACAGTGTTATTTGAAAAACACAACATCATTGTATAGAAAATTGCACAAAAAAGTAATAATGAAATTACACAAAATATTATTCATGATGACTTTTAATTAGGAAAAAATAATACTCTTCATCGCCACTTGATTATATTATCGCTTTCATCATAGAAATGTATCGACAATACGTTTGATGTGTTGGGATCTAATGAAGCCTTTTGTCAATTATTACTGTCGTGTGTTGTTGAATTCCTTGTTATTAGGAAATCCGTTATCAGTTTCTGTGCTGCGTCTGGGAATCGTGTTAGAACAAATAATTCGTGTAAAAATGTAGTATTTGTACGTTTTGGTTTACCGTGTTGAAAATGAGTTGACAAGACTCCTGTTTTTACTACCGGTAAATCGCTTACAGCATGGTCTCGTTATTTACCGATAATTTGGTTTCATTGACGGTTGTTAACAGGGCTGTCTCGTTTAGAAAAGATACAAGTCCGGCTACGGAGAAAAATATTATGAATACCGGAATTTTGGAATCGGTAATAACGGTATTGCAATCCTTAGTTGCAATCATCTCAAATGACGGTTTGACAAATGACTGACCACATTTAAGATTTTTTTAGCATAGTAAATATGTTATTTTTTACCTCGCCAAATCATTGATAAAATCTCCAAAATCATCGTTAATTTTATTTCTTATCATCGTCGCTTCCATTGTGAAGCATATCGACTGTGGAAAGGAAAAAGGACGTAACCCACATATATCAAATTTTACAGGAGACGCAAAAAACGTGTTTTGATGATTTTGTGACATATGCAAATTATGAATTATACACAACTTGAAGTGCACGGAGACTTCTAAACTGGTGCTTAATTGACATAACCTAATATTTATTAAAGATTTTTTTTCGGAAAAACTTTTATTTCAGTGTTTTTTCTTGGTTTTAATTTTTTACAACGTCATCTTTTTCAAACTTAAAAGCTAAATTTAGATAATTATTCGGCATTTTAAGCTTCCATCCTTTTGATAGAATGTGTGTCAAGTTGTATACATTGTGATTATCGAAAAAAGGCTGTTTTTGAAAATTGAGGGTTACGTCCTTTTTCCTTTCCACAGTCGATATGAATGGAGCACGAAAACTTTTTTTAGCGGTCACCAAACTACGGCCCGCCGAAGATTTTCATCCGGCCCGCGAAAAGTTCTGGATTTTTGCATAGAAATTATTCATATAAGAAATATAAATTTTCATGATTTAGTTGTGAATTCACGACAACTATTTATTTCAAATCATCAATTGTCATACATCTATCTGGTAGGGGACTCAAAGTTAAGGAAGTTGGATAAAAATTGGAGGCGAGACGACCAGATGTTCGTTTACTTAAAAACATCTCGAATATTTTCATTTATTGAAATTCTAAGAAGGGCAACCATTTGTTTACATTCTAATTATTATGTAACTACATAAAACGAAATAATATTCTGATTGGGTTCCAATAAAAATGTATGTGTCGTCCGGCCCCCTTAGTTATAAAAAGGTTCAATCCGGCCCGCTTCTCAAAAAGTTTGGTGACCCCTGATGTAACTACATAAAACGAAATAATATTCTGATTGGGTTCCAATAAGAATGTATGTGTCGTCCGGCCCCCTTAGTTATAAAAAGGTTCAATCCGGCCCGCTGCTCAAAAAGTTTGGTGACCCCTGGTGTAGACATCCGTGCGTTCCAACAGTATTCTATAAATCAATTGTCTTCAATAACTATGCGATTATAAAGAAAATTTACGGCACGAAACCATCTTAGAATAAGCATTTCTTATGTAAGGTTTAATGTTTAGTTTTTTTAAGATTTTTTTGTTAGTTACTCAGTTATTGAAGTCAGCCTTGAGATTCATAATACATATTGACAACGTATAACAACAATGGACTTGAAACCAGGAAGAAAAAAAGGTAATGATTACTTATTACAAATCGGAAAAACGTGTGAAAATTAAACAATTGGAATTTGATACAATGCGAATGACATAAGACATCAATCGAAAAGTAATTTAATTTGAATAAAAAAAAACTATGCTAAAAAAACGGTACAATACTTGTGGAACAATGAAGCGAAGGAAACTCGCAGCATTACGTGACATGGAGAATTAAAAATGTTTACCGGAAAACAAGATAATTCGACTTTGACAATAATCAGTGGTATAAAGCATAGTAAAAACGACATTCTTTAGATAAAAATATAGTCGAAACCGGTAAAAACCAGGCGTGTGGAGTCAATTAAAAAATCCAACATCGTCTTAAAATATGTATAACGTAAAAAAAGTTGGTCGCGTAATGCAACCCGTTTATCTTTTCTATTTACGCTCCAACTGCATGTTTTAAACGTAAAACTGAAACCGTAGTAGATATTATATTATATATGGCAGAAACACTAAATGTACATCGCCGCGTTCTTAAATTTAATTAAAATTCGTACTTTATACTTACGCCTTAATAACGCATAGATCTGAGAATATAGTTTTTCGTAATTTAACAGCCCCCTCCTCCCCGGCCCCTGTTTGGTCATATCTTGTCGATGAAATGGATTTAACATTTTTTTTAATTATAAAGAAAACTATATGGCGAGCCATACTTTTTTTACTCACAGGAGATAAAATTGAGGAGACTATTTAATGTCACTTCAAAAGGTAAATACATCACAAGTACACATGCCTAAAATTTAAAAAAAATCTTAATTTGAAATTGTCCTTGCTGTGAATTGAACCAGCGATAATCAACCCGCGTCCAACGGGCCATATGCAGCCTATTCAGATTTTATGTGAGGCCCAAAACAATCATAGTCAATCATAGATTATTTTTTAAATATCTGGTATACTGTTGGCGAAAAAATACGTAATCGAATGTGTATTTTGGATAAATTTGGAATTTCCGTACATAAATTAATGTTATGTATACTATGTGGTATAATTACGTGTTAGTATTAATATCGTGCGGCCCACGTTATGTATAAAAAATCGGCATGCGGCTCAGACTTAAAAAAAAAGTTAAGTATCGCTGATCTTCGCCATTAAGCCACAGTGGCTGATATTGTTATTTTAAATTATTTGTTTGAAAGTGTTTATTTATTCCAAAATACAAAGTTCAGCTGTTCGTTTGAAATCGTTCATATATAATAATAATATTGAAAAATCAATCACATTTTGTGAATTGTTCGATAATTGTACGCAGAATGTACCTAGAACACGTAGTACGTTCAAGTATGCTCAAGGTTCTCTCTTGCGAGACAACGAACTGTGTCTTATCTGACAGTCAAATGAGAAATGATGTTACTTTGCGAACACACTTTGAACAATCTGAAGAAAATAATAGCAAAGTCCTCCGAGCACGTTTTGGTTTAAAATTAACTAATGACCTCTCTCGGTTTCGTAATCGAAACGATTTGTCAACTTTTTCGCAAGCAATTATTATCGGCGCTATCCAGTGCTGTATGTGAAAAGCCAAAAGGGGTATACGGTATTTTTCCGTAACAAAAAAAACATTTTCTCGGAAATGTTTCTCAGTTAAAACTTTCTTATTCCTTTTTTGTCATGTCTTTCTTCTCTACGATGCCATTATTAAAACTGAAAATAAGATTAAGATCAAGGAATACCAACACTTATTGCGCTAGTCTCCCTTTCACAATATCTCAGATCATAATTTCTCTTAAATTTAAATCGTTAAAATTATGTACATTCACACAGATTTTGTCACTAACGACCCGGGTTTCGCCTTTCGGCATCTTCAGGCGTTCAAGTGCACGGCTGAACTTGAACTGACACGTAATAAATGAATGTTTCGTGTTTATATAATAAATAAATGTATCACCGAGTTTAAAGCCATTGCTGGCGAAAAGGATAAGCCCATAATTTCTCTTCTTAAACATCTAATTTTAGCAATTCTTCCACTGAAAGTTTCAAATTAACCAACCTCTGGGGGCACTCAAATGTTACGTACATATTATTATATCGGTTATAAATATTTATTATTCTTCAACTCTCATAAATAAAACTGTTATTACTAATTTCGCCAGTATGTGTTTGGTAGAAATCCATTACGGTAGGATGTAAAATGAGAAGTGTTGTAATTTTTTTGTTTGCAAATTTAGAATTTTTACATTACTTTGACAGCTATTTCGTTATATCGACAACTTCAGAACTATAATCATGAGAATAAATGTACGTTCAACCAACGTAGGATACCAACTTATCTCAACAATATTTGACAACTCTTGCAGAAAAAAATGCTTCATGCCGTATCTTAAAACTTTGATATTCATTTGATTTAAATTGCTATGAAATACGAATATTTAGGCGCAAATGCGTTGAATGTTTACTAATATAAATGGGCATATAAGATAACACAGTTTAATTATTTATTCTGTTTTAGGCACTTGTTTGTTATACTGTTTACATTTTATACTGTAGTAAATTGCCCGGGTACGCATTTTTTACGAGTTTGCTATTTACAGTAAGTATTATGGGTAATTCGCAAATGACGTAGAATATTTGTAACCCTTTGATCACAAAATCTGTTGATCTACTATAATTTTATGCTATGTTTATAAATTCTCTTAGTTATGAAAAGTATGAGAACTCCATTATAATACGGTGAAAAGAGCGAAGAATTTACTTCCAGAGTTGTATGGACCATGAAGTGATGGTGATATAGCGATAAACTTAATTTCATAATTCTTTGGGAATAAAAAAATGTGCGCTTTTAACTTTATAACTCTAATAAATTGATATTTGCCAGTACTAGGGCATCCAATCCCGGGATCCCGTTCAATTTTCTAATCCCGAAATTCCGGGATTGAGACGGCCGCGATCCCGGGATTTCGGGATTGAGAAATTTTGAGCAAATTCTCGAAATTTATACGAAATCGGCAAATTGAAGATTTCAAATTCCTCGGTGAGCTAAAAAAAAAAACGAGTTTCCGTGAGATTCTGGGAAAAAGTATAGCAAATTGAGGATTTCAAATTTCTCGGTGAGAAAATCTCAATCCCGGGATCCCGGGATTTAAAATAAATCAATCCCAAAATCCCGGGATTGGAAAAAGGCTTCGGGATTGGATACCCTAGCCAGTACTGCTTACAGCAAGTCGCTCAACTTCGCAGGAAAACTAGTGAAGCACAAAAACCGATACAACGAACAGGCACACATAATATGTTCATAAAATGTGTCACTGTTTCTTTATTATATCTACCATTTTTATTTTTGTTTTTCTCTCATATTTGGTATATACAAAAAAGTTTAAGCAATCTTCAAATGCCGGTGAGCATTGTTCGAATTTGTCTGAATTCGGTGTTCGAAATACGAAAGCTGTTTACGCGCCCAAACAAGCAAAACCAACTTAAAGAACTTAATTTTAGTTATACTCAAGGCCACCCGGTGTAAGAAAGAGTGGCTGGAATGAATGAGTGTGGCCATCTTCGGAAATCGGGGTTTCCAGATGGGAAATCGTTTTTCCTAATAAGGGTAAACTTTAAACGTCATTATATGGGCATTCTGCTATAAAATTCTTTATTCTTGATCATTTTTCTATTTTAGTATCAATGTATTATTAGTGCGTAATTTGACCTTCTTTGTTCAAACAGTATTGAAGTAAGTATCACAGGAAAATTAATTCACTATGAAATGATAGAAAAAATCAGCATTGAAATCTTTCAATATGTACAAGGTTTTGTCTCTCGCGTGGAGATTCTAATAAGGACATCCCTCTTCATAGGCTATTTCGATTTTTCAGGGAATTTCAAGCAGTAACCTTGCGTAATCAGGCGATTTATATCATATACACTTGGGAGGGAAAAAGCAATTATATTATATATAAAAATAGTTAAAAAATAAAAAATAAATACGCCCGTAAATAGGGTATTACGAGTTCTAAAAGTAGCTTAACTTATCTTAACATATATGTTCTGCCTTTCATTTATATCATTTCATTAAATAGTAAAATATGTATTTATTTTGATTTTGATGCAAAAAAATACCATTAATTAAAAATAGGTAAATATATTAATTTTTTCCCAAAAAATATACAATCCTTTATTACGTTGTGTAAGACTATTAAAATTATTTTCTCGATCATTTTAAATAGAATAATTATTTAAAAAAATATTACTGATGATTTTAGGGAATTTTTCAATATTTAAAATATTTGGGTTATTGCGTTTTTCAATAAAAAATGTAAAGTAGTGACGTATTAAGATGTTCGTAAAGATACAAGGGAAGTTGCTACGGCTTTTGTGCGGCCCTAATTTTCTTTGCACTCAATTGGCACTCAACGTTATTACTATTTGGTATGTGGTGTGTGTCATGAGTTTACAATAGCTGTCGTCTTGGAATCTAAGACTTAAATCGTCTCTCCCAGATCTGTCGCACGAGGCTTCCTTTTGGGCAATAGGTATTTTACGAGCACACCTTTATTTCCGTCTCGTTTTTACGGCGAACTTTTCCCTCTCCCTCTGATGAAATTTGAATTTGGAATGTTTTACGGGCGGTGACACAACGCGCTGAAATATTTAAAAACAGAAGCGTTCTTGGAAACAGAATTAGGTTATGTGTACCCATATAATATATGTACATATCATTGGTGTGCTTTGTGAATACTCTATGACTACCTGTCCAAATATTTTAGCGGGTGCTAAAAAATGAAAGTTGATTGTCAAACCATTATTAATTTTTACAGCAGTCTTCTAAATTGCAGAAGCGAGAAAAACGCTCATCATTGCCTCATGGACCGATGCTAAGCCACACGGAGGGTACTAGTTTCATTAGACTAACGGCATATATCCGTCAATAATGTAACCTTATTGACAACTAATTTCATATTTTTATTATGTTTAATCACACCATGCAGGTACTTAGTTACCTGGGACCTGGCCGATTAATTGCATCGATGAGAACAGACTACATAATATTTCGTTATATTAACATTATCGCAATTGGCGTACAGCTAATAAACTAATAAATAGTTTGTGAAAACAATTAAAAATAATACATAAAACCTTTTTACTATTTAGTTTTCGATATTTTTATTACAGTTTATCAATCAAATTTTTGGGCTATTTATTCATGTCAATGTTATCGTAGATGTGTGTTTTCTTTTTATTATAAGTCATATGAAACATTTAGAAAACCCCTTACGAATACTGAATGATGGAACAAATGTTTTAAACAATCTTTTTAATATTTTTTCATTTGCACTATTTACATATTTAATGAAAGCAGAGCTGTGAGTTCAGGTAAAAAAAAATACAATTCCGACTACGGCCTTAAATTAAAAACCGGCTCCGAATTGTTTTTTAATCACTTCGGCTTAATTTACATATACGTATAATATCTAGTTACTAGAACAATTCTAGTAAATTTATCCAATCAATATGATTAATAGACTAATAATTTTTCAATATCTTGAAATTCTTTTTTTTTCTCAGATTTTTCCCACGACTCCACAGCCCTGACTGAAAGCGGTTAATTTATGTTTTATTTTAAATCAATTTTAGAGTTTTTTCTTTCTTTATTATTTAACATAAAAAATGTTTTTTTTTTGTATTTTTATTGATATTCTCAGCGAATCGAAAATCAAATTGTTCGTTCCACTCCATCATACGTTTAACACTTATCGAGCGTTATAGGCAAAAAAATACATACTATAAAAGACTGTACAAAAATAACAATGTATTCAAATTGAAAATAATGCCCTCTCATCGTGGCTCAATACAATGGATCTAATATCATGTCGAGAAGCGCTGTGACAAATTTAATTTCTAAAATCCAACGTAGCAAATTTGTCGACAGTAAAAATAAAAATAAAAAAACAATGCATTGTGTCGAAGGCATTTGTTGTCGACATAATCGTTTGTGGAAAGAGCGTTGAAAATATTTCCTGGTATCTCGCATAGACTTAACTCATCTGAAAATTTAATTCAAACAATCAATATAATTCCATCGGATTCATTACGGAAAATTTACTCAATAACCAAAGAATTCCCTTGTAACATTCAAACCTTTTACATAGATCATGGATGTCCAAACGGTAGATCGCGATCGACCGGGCGATCCCAAAGCAAAATTTGGTCGATCCCGAAAGCTTCCGTAAATTTCGAAAACATATATAATTTAAATATAAAATATACAAAATACTAAAATTGAAATATTTTCTAAGCACATACCTAATCTAATGATATGTATTTCGGATTTAAAATAAACATTTCTAGGTTTGAAGAAGGAAAAAAACCCTAATTAAAATTTCTTATTAGAATCATATTAGAAGTCGATCACGAGAAAACTTAATATTGATAAGTCAATCCCATAGCAAAAAAGGTTGGACACCCCTGCCCTAATCTCTCACTAATAACAAACAGTACTTGCACAAATAGCTTCTGTTGATATTCTTCATCAGGAATTCATACTCTACAAATCCAATCAATGCGTCAGAATTATGAGAGATATATTATACATCGTATGTATTATTTACATGTTGCAGTTATGATAGTCTTAATAAAATCAACTCGGAAAGGCATCGAAAGCACCATTGAGTTAATATAACAAATGATACAATCAATTAAAAAAAGTTGTCAGCCCTGTAACCTTTGTTAATCACCTTGGCACATTAAATAACATATTCCAGGACATCTGTGTTAGTTTACAAGTCAGGATTGTCAGATGGCAATGGTAATGAACTAGATACCAATTAATTATTATTGTAATTTTTCACACACTCTTTCGTTCGATGAAAAAAAAATTGTAGCGGCTTACCTTGCTTTGTGTTTTTTTTAAACGTACGTGTTAGTCATCCAAGGCCGCTGACAATTCAACCGTGGGATAAATTTTTGTTACAATCAGCGAAAAAATTGCTGACCGCTAATGAAGTTATAATTGCTGTTAATTTATGTTGAATTATAAAATTAGCATCAAGTTTAGCATTGATAGTACCTCATTCATAATGATATATACGACTGAATGTTAACATTGCAATGTCTGAAATAAGGGGCCTCCAATCTCGGTATCCCGTCCAATTTTGTTTTCCCAAAATCCCGTAATTGTGATATATAGTAATAATCCCGGGATTTCAGGATTTTTTTTTTGAGAAAGTTGAGGGTTAAAAAAAGATCTGAATATTTTTCGCAAAATTCTGGGTTTTCGAAATCGGTCAGTGACAATTTTTTTTTTGCAAAACACCTAAAGAAAATGTCTCAAGTTTTTTGGAAAATTCGTAAATTCTCAAAATCGACGACCAAAAATTTTTGAAATCCCGAATTTGTCCCGCATTATTTATTTCAATAAAGGTGATGCATACGTCTTAGATTTTTGTGCCAAAGGATTTTTAGGTCATTACCATCACAGATACAATCAAACCGACGAGTACTTAAAATATATAAACAAGGATCATTAAAGCATAAAAAACATTCGGCTCCAAAAACAATAATTGTACTTTAAACATTCAGAATCTACTGAACCGACGTTTCGAATTCAATTCTGACGTGTGACAAATTGATTTTGAGTATTTTTACCAGGGCTGTGGAGTCGGAGTCGGAGTCGTGGAGTCGCGGTGTTTTGGCTGGAGTCGGAGTCGGAGTCGGAGTCGTGAAAAACGAGCGACTCCGACTACTTGATTACTGAAAAATATCTTGACGAACAAGAGAAAATAAAACGACCTCGTTTGAGTCCCAATGTAGTAGACGAAGGAGACTCTATTTCAAAATTTAGAAATGAATTTTACGACGCATTGAAAATAGTAGAAAAAATTGACCGATCGTGTAATTTAAATGTGAAAATGGCAATACAGCGGTTTCCAGAAATTATAAAAGATTCAGCATTGACCGTTACAGCATTGCCGCCAACCCAAGTATCAGTAGAGCGGTTATTTTCTGCTCTTAAAATACTTAAAACTGATTTAAGAGCTTCTACAAATGCAGATTTGATAGTAGCGATGTTATTTTTAAGAATAAATTCAAACCAATAAAGTTTAAACTTATATTTATTATGTTTTATTTATGCCTATAACATGTATAATATGAAAAATTAGGCTATTTTCCGGATTAACTAGTTGATCTGTAATTTAATACACATAAATAGGAAAGGTAGGAAAAAAACTTGACAAAATTAAACTTTTTTTTAGTCAAGTCATAGTCGGAGTCGGAGTCGGAGTCGTGTTGTTGGTAAATGTCATAGTCGGAGTCGGAGTCGGAGTCGTGTTTTTTTTCAACGACTCCACAGCCCTGATTTTTACCATGTTTTGTTTGGGCGACGATTTTCAAGACGAAAAAAAAGTTGTTAAGCATCTCGGTGTGTGTATGTGTGACTTTGTTGTTGTTGTAATAATTTATTTTTTAAACGTTCAATTTTAATATGTTGTATTCTCAAATATAAATAAAAAGTATTATACTTGGCCCTAGAAAGACAACAAGACAAAACACACATAATATTTTTTACAGGTGGTACAAAACCATAAGTAAGATGCTTACCATTTTTTTCTTCGCCGTAAAATGTTGCCTGAACAATTAATAATGCAAACGTACAATATGAGTACTTTTTCTTGGTTGTAAATACTATATAATATTAGTATTACCATGGCCATACCATACCATATATGTATGCACTAGGGCAGGGATGGCGAACAAAGGACCCGCGTGAGAAATTATCAAACCCGCTTGAAGTTTTACAAATGATAGTTTTTATTTAAAGCTTTCAAGCCGACCAGCGAGGAACTCAATATATGTGACACGCGACGTGATTCTTTAATTTTTTTTAAATCAAATTTCACCCACTTGCAAAAAAGGTTCGCCATTACTGTACTAGGCTATCCAATCCCGGAACCTTTTTGTGATCCCGGGATTTCGAGATTGATTATATTTCAACCCCGGAATCCCGAGATTGGGCACTCAACGTGGAATCGTGAATAATTTGAGAAAGTTTTGGTGACTGTTTTTTTTTTTTTTTAGCTCAGCGTCGTCTATTTTTACTAGAGAAATGAGCAGCAATTTTTCGCTGCTTCGTAACCAACGGGTTAATAAAAGCGTACACACATTAACATTATTGAAATGTGTATATGAAATTAAAATTAAATGCATTGTCATTCCACTATGACTGGAAAGTGTCTCACTTATATAACTGAAATTAAAGCGAATGGAAAGCGACTCGGTGCGGCACGAAAATATCAAATGGTCTCCGCCGCTATAGAGTGTCCACGTGACAAAACGCACGACGCGATCAGTTTGTTTGATATTTTGATTCGCTTTAAGCCACGTTCCAATCGCGCTCGCAGTGACGCCCAGGTAAGACGTAGCATAATAGCTCAAGAAACATCTCCAGAAGAAATAAACGCTTACAGTGCCCCCCCCATATTGGTTAAAAATAATGATTACTCCCCTATTTTTTTATATTTTTAATTTTCAATACTGTTAAATTTTATTTATTAAATTTAATGTTATTGCTTAAATATATTTACTTTACTGCCGGATATCGCGCCTAGTATTTAAGAAATACATTTACAAAACATCTATTCTTCAATTGAATGATGCTTGGTTAATTATATTAATGCATCTGTGGAAAATTTATGCACTTAAAATTATTTCCGCCTGCATGTACGTCAAATGATTCTGCAGAAGTCATTAGAAAATATTTATCAAAATAATAGCGTCGACTGTTAAAATGACGTTAACTGCATTCCAGAAGTGCAGTCATTGTCGATGGATGCAATGTGCCAACACCTACTCGTTGCTTGTCATTGTTTCGTAAGGTAAACACCATTCGGAAAACACTTTAATAAATTGCATCAATCAAAATAGCATTATAGTCAAGTATGTATTTATGAAGTCTTTAAAAGTCTTCATCGCGTTATTGCAGATATTTTTTAATTTGAATGGAATTCGATGCATGACTGTTTTGAAAATAGACAGTTAGAAATTTACCAACTTATACGACACATTGACTTTTCTAACACAATATATACCACTTTAAAGGTGTTCACTGTCCATACTTTGTGGAAATTCATCATATAAAAAATAAATAAACACTCATTTGTACTAATTCCACTTTTATTTTATACGATTCGGACCGGTTACGCTCACGACAAGCATTATCAACTGATAAGAGAATATAAGTATACAATATTACAGCGATATGTTATTTATACTGTTATAGTTATTGCGTTTACACCTTAATTGTTTGTTAAACTGTAGCACTGTAATATTTTATTCTCCTATCAATTGATAATGTTCGCCGTAAGCGAAACCGGCCCTGATCATATAAATTAAAAGTGGTATCGGTACAAATGAGCGTTTTATTTCTAGAAGACACTGTGTACCGCTGATTTTTGTTGATTACGTCCATTTTCTCACCCGAAATTATCCTTTTTAGTAAGCTCTTTAATGATTGATTAATTATTAAGTGTATTTTAGAATTTTGCTAAAAAATTGGCATCTCTTAAAGTACTAAGTAAAGCACGAGAACAAATCAAATCAACTCGACAAAACGAGGAGCGTGGAAATCTTTAATACATATCGACTGTGGAAAGGAAAAAGGACGTAACCTACACATTTTACAGGAGACACAAAAAACGTTTTTTGATGATTTTAGGCTAAAAGCAAATTATAAAATATACACAATCCTGAAGTGCAAGGCGACTGATAAACTGGTTTTATATATTTTTTTTTTTTTTTTTTAATTTTTTTAAAAAAAAATATTTGACATTACAGCTTACGCCAATGCGTCAAATATTTTTAAGTTGAAAGATCATACGAGATATACTCGATGAGAATTTTTAAAAGTCACATGAGATAAACTCAAGGAGAATTGACTTCACAAACACCCATGTCTTAGATCTCAAATTAAAATTGAAAAAAATCCAATTTTGACATTGACCTTACCAGGATTCGAACCTAGACCCACCTGGTCGGTAAAGCAAGCTCTAACCAACTAGACCACAGCGGGCGACTATTGACTTGGCCTAATATTAATTTAATAAATTGTTCAAAAAAAACCTTTTTTAGGTCCTTTTTCCTGGTTGCAATTTTCACAAGCCTTAATTTAGATACTAATTCGGCATTTTCAGCTTCCATCCTTTTGATATAACGTGTGTCAAGTTGTATACATTGTGATTAACGAAAAAAAGTTGTTTTGGAAAAACTGAGGGTTAAGTCCTTTGTCATTTCCATAGTCGATATGTATATGTATTCTCTAGTTTTTTAAACACTGTAAACCAGCGGTGGGCTGCCAATATCTTAACATGGGGGTCGGTAAATCTTATCCATTTTTTTTATTTTTCCATGTCCGCTCCCAATGTCTATCATATGGTCTCCTAATGAAGGTATCTCAACCAAAGTTTTTTTTTCAAAGAATCGTAAGAGTGGGGGGGGGGGTATTTTTAGGCATCACAGATACCCATACCTTCGAACAGAAAATCGATCGAAAAGATGCTGCTTCGCACTGGGACTCGAACCCGTGAGGTCCGGCACGAAAGCCCACAATGCTGAATGAAAAAATTAAGGGGCAACTAAGTCTTCTTTCACAATAAAATTTTATCATCTACAGAAATTGCAGTTATATTTTGATTTGATCTAAGACGAATGATTTTCTTATCTTAACAAGGGGCTCGCCGGTCGCGCCGAAATTTAACAAGGGGATCGCGCGAGCCCTCCCAAACCCCCTCCAGCCCACCCCTGCTGTAAACATCGTAGAAACAAGTTATACAAGTTTGGACATTTAACCCAAAAAAACAAAAATTTGCATTTATTCTATGTTACAAACGTGTTTGCTAAACTGACATCTAAATTACTATATCATGATTTTACCCAGCGGCGGATATAGCCCCCAGCTTTCCAATTGAAGTTTGTATTTCTATGCCACGTCAACCGTTGTGGTACCATAAACTAATTAATTAATTAATATAATTACATTCGTCGTCATTAACTCTTATATTCATACTCTAAGCTGCCAGCGATACCCTCACAAGAAGAGGTTAGAGGCAATTAACTCAACTTTGATGTCACTAAAGCCTCGTTCGTGCTCAATTAGATTACTGCTATGAGCTAGACAGATCCGCTGATTGTTAGTTGAACTATATATTACCGCTGCACTTATTATAATCATTTTATCTATTATTAGAAAATGTTAATCCGACACGTATTCATAATTAACTATTCTTAACTATAGCGTGAATGAAAATCGTTTGCCATTATGTACAAATTGCACAACTGAATCGTCAGTGGTAACAATCGAATCAATAATTCATCACGGATGGATTCGATTTAAAACTGGATCCACTCCAAGTCTAATATTTTATTTTTGTTTTTAACAACTGCGATGTTGTTATTTTCTTTTTGTAAACTCAAGATTGACAGTACTGTTATATATGTAGGTAAGATACATATCTAAACAGCTGCTGTATGTTCCGGTGAAGCTTTATATAACAAAATATTTGTACATTTGGTTAGTTCTACTTGTACCCGACTAAATTATACACGGTGATTATATCTAGTCAGACGGAGACGACCGGAATGTGAATATAGTAATCCTTGGGCAAAGAAGCCATGTTAAAGCATAATGTCTTAGTAACACGGCCAGTCACTACCGATAGAATCAAATTTCTGTTGAGGTAATATAATATGCCAACTAGGGTATTCAATCCTGGACCGTTTTTTGAATACCCGGGATTCCTTAATTCACAATATTTAAATCCCGGAATCTCGAAATCAGTGGCGGAGGCCTTAGGCGCAATACAATTTTGAGGCGCTGTTTTTCGAATACCATAAAAACATCAGAAAATTTCATGTAAAATAATGAAAACATATAAAAATCTTAACAAAAAATGTGTATGGGTTATATTATATGAAGTATTTTTGAGGCCCCTAAAATTCAGAGGTTTCAAGCCCGCGCCTCTTGCTTATAGGGTAATCTACCACTGCTTGGGATTGATCATTTACTAAAGTTTAATGTCTTCGTTTTTTTTTTAATAAATATTTATTTCAATACAAACGGTCACTACGACATATTTCTTTTTCATAAACCACAGTTGCTTGAGATCTCATTGGCGAAAAAAATGTCTAATTAAAAGATACCAGAATTATTCATTTTTTAGGGCCATCATTTGAAAAAGTGTCCAATTGACAGATTATATAATTATTCAGAACTCATAGACCTTTTTTGTAAGCTCCATGCTTTGAGAAATTTACGTCTGCCAGTGAATAAGTATTCCAGCGCTGTTGACCTTTTTTTAAGCTCTATTTCAGTTGTCTTACGTGATATAGTGAATCCCGACATCTCGGATTTTGTACAAGACGATCCTGGGAATTACGGAATCGCCAAATTGGTCGGGATCCCGGAATTGGAAGCCCTAATGTCAACGTACAATATATATTGTGACGTAATTTACTTCAATGTCGCAAAACCATTATCAAAATTTTCTGTCGCTTTTAGGGTGTAAACAATAAATTCATGGTTGAAAAGCATCATGTATTTCTCCTTATGTTATGATAGGTGATGACATTAGAATACATATAATTTACAGTGATAAAATAAAAAAAGTACTTAATACAATATCAATCAAAATATTCATTTAAAAATATAAATTACACTTTTTATGTAATGATAAGGAACAATTTTTCTCATTGCATTTTTATCTTATGAAAAATAAATTAATAATAGGGTAAAAAAAACATCGTATTTAGTTCTACGGTTTTTATATTATTATTTGATAGCTATTTCGGCTTTCGCCATCGTCACTGTAGATAGAAGAGAAGATAGTTCTGACGATGGCTAAAGCCGAAAAAGCTATCAACTAATACTATAAATCTGTAGAACTAAATACATTATGATGGAGTTCTTCCAAATAGATGCCAATTCAATCAATCAAAAAATATATTGCTCTACCTGCTTTAAAAAAGAATCTGCCTGTATTATCCTTTTTTTTAATCAATATTATTAGTTTCATAGAACAATAAGTGATTTTTTTATATTTTGAGTTATATTACCCATTATATTCGAATACCTCTCTTCTGTATAGCTCTACAAAGATACAACTAAAAAAAATACTAGTTTTCTCTCGGATGCAGATAAAGGAATATAAACAAATCCCTCAGTTTCTTATAAATATTATTCTCCAAATATTGTTTAATGGTTCTGTCAACGTTGCAATAAATTTGAATTAAATTGATATAAATGACTAAATGATTCACTAAACGTGTGAGACATACCACTTTTAAAAAAAACTTAGTTTAGATGCGTCAAAACATTGGTCATCCATATTTAAAAACTACTAATTTATAGTTGTAGCACTACGCAACTAGCCATTGAAATATTATTCATTTGTATTGCATGTATGTCAAATAGCCAAATCCGCTCGTAAATGTGGAGCAGATAAACTCTCAATGGTGCATATCAGCAGAATTTTTTTTCGAGATCATTACTAAAGATGTGTTCATTTGAATCATCTCTTACATATTGCTTTTTTGCTATGCAACATCATCATTGTATCGACCATTAAGGCAGTATACATTTCTTTTAGAATATTTTCTTATAATACAACGATATCCTCACTACCGGCAATGCTATCATTATTTTTTAATCACATGATAATAAACGTCATCCATTTAATGGATAACTACAGTACTCTCAAAACTGTTTATTTTTTGTTGTTATGAAAAACCACTCCTTATGTCACTTATAAACATAATTCTGCGAACTTTGAATCATTGCTTAATAAATTATTTTAAAATGAATACGATTAGGTAATGACATAATATCCTGCCATTATTGTTTATTATAGACGGCATTAAATTCGATTGTCACGCCATCTTTTAGCTGAACTTCGAATTTTGATAGAACAAACTTGCTGTAAGAAATACCAAAGACTTCACTCGAAATCCAATTTTTAAAAAATAAAAAATATTATATAATATCTGACAAATATTCAAATTAAATGAATATCAAATTAAGTGTACCATATCCCAATTTTCAAAATATTACAATGTATATTAAAGTATGTTTTTATATGTTTATCTGTTGCTCAACATACAGGGTGTTTCAGCGCATGCGCAGGAAGAGAGTGTTAGTGTTCTAATACACATACACCCTTTACGCAACAATTTTAAAATCAGTGCATTTGAACAAACGCTGCGCATATAAAGCCAAAAATATTTCAGTCGTTAAAATTAGAAACAAAATAATTGGCTACAAATTTTCTCACTTATGTAACGATCTTCTATCGTGATTATGCCTCATTATCATACTTTATGCATAATATATTTCCATGCAACAGAAATTACTACGTACGTGAGGTTTATGCAGAATCTGTTAACATAAAAATACAAGAAACACTTTGAGCAATGGAATTCGAAAGTGCTAGAAGCCGAACGAATATGAATATGTTCATTAGAAATCCAAAAAAAGTAAAATTAAGCTTTACAATAAAGAAATCACGGATATTGTAAACATTTTCAGTTTTTTGTTTCATTTCAGCTGTTACATGATCAAACAGAAACTTAATACGCGTAATTAAATGATAACATTAACTTTTTTCCATGTCCGCTCCCAATGGAGGTTGTCTCGATACAAGTGATTCTACGAAAACTGCTTGTTACTCAATTGCTCAACGTCTCGTTTCCGCTAAGAGAGTATGTATAGAAGGATAAGGCTAAGAAACATGACTAGTGGTCTGGATCCGGAATCCCGACCAATTTGGCGATCTCGTAATCCCGGGATCGTCTTAGTGGAGATCCCGAAATTTCAGAGTTCTCTGTAATACAGCTTAAAAAAAGCTGGGCTGGTGACTGTCAGACGTAACTTTTTGAGAGGATGGAGCTAAAAAAAGGTCTTCTGTTCAGAATAATTGCGGACACTTTTTTTTGCTAATGATATAAACAACTGTGAGTAATGGAAATAGTGACAACATGGAATTATGGTCAATCCCGGATTTCAAAGATTGCGAATCCTGAAATCCAGAGATCAAAAATGGGGTCCGAGATTGGATGCCCCAGGGGTTGGCTGATAGCTCTTGTTTTTAGGATACGATGGTTGGGAAGGCGAATTCAAGACATCACAAACATCCATTCCTTCGAACGGAAGTTCACAAATCGAGTTAAAAATCAATTCATAAAACTGTCCGTACTGGATTCGAATCCGTAGTGGAAGTTAACGACATCGACCACTCAACCACATAGGCGGCTGAAGTAACAGTAACTAATAATAAATTAAATATTTTTTTCAGAATGCATCTCTGTATAGAATTATTTTCTTGCTCTGATGATCTAACACACTGTCTTTCCAGTAATCTTAAGTACTAATTGCAATCTTATCTGATGGGGAAGAATTCTTGATAATTTAAATAATATCAATTCTACTTCGAATAATAGACAGCACAGATGCAGTCAACTCATTTACCTATAACAGTTTTCAAGCGAAAATTGGACATTTTACGTACGTTAAGGATTTTCTGTAAGGTTTCGCAGGACGACTACTTCTTTCCTACGATCCTTATTAGCAACTACAATGGAAGAAAACTCGATAATCTAAATAAATCCAATTCTACATTGAATAAAGGACTATGCAGAGAGTCAACTGAATTAGCTTTTACAGTGTTCAAACAAAATGCTAGAGGACAGGTTGGTTAAAAATTCTCCGTTAGCTTCGGTGTGGCGACGTCTTTTCAATTACCTTTATTTCTGCCTATAATTTTATCTGCAATAGTGGAAGTACTAGATTTTTAAAAATACATAGTATACGTAGAATTCCAAGTAGACGTAATTGATTAGAATATGTATAAGAAAATCGCTCTTCATCATCCCCTTCTTAAAAATTAAATAGTCAATCCTCTTTTTATGCGAATTTTTAGAAATTCAAATTTAAATTAATGTTCTATTATATGTATCGTTGTGTTTTTGTCAGAATCGTCTTTTCAAATTGATGTACATACTATTTCTTCCGAAGAATAGAGTGATTTTGAGCCACACGCAAAACACAATTAGCATTGTCATACAGTGTAGATAGTTTTACTTAAAATGTTACTGACGTGAAACAATAACTACCATTTTTTACGCCATGTTTTCCCCCGAATTTTCCTAAACTTTTTTATCAGATTCTGGGTATATTTTTATCCGCTGTTTCAAAGTAATGTGGATTTTAAAATTCATGGAACGTATTCCCACTTTTTCTAAAGAAGTCAATTCTTTTCTATGCGATATATCCTGCAACGCATCTACCGCATAAAAAGAGGATTGACTGTATACTTACTCGAAATAAATATTAAATAACTTAAAACATTTAAGCAAAGTGACATGTTGGTTCATGGTGTAAATGTTCAACTTCAAATTTAGAATCGAAGTCTCTAAAATTGTAAGGCTCATGTTAGCTGCCACATTTATCCCGTCCCTACACTTCTCTATCTGCTAAATCTGATAATATCTGATTTATACCCTTCGATAAAAATTCACGTATCACTTGAAAAATAAATCTAATTAATAGATTAAAATTCTACGAGTCTAGTGCTGAATTAGTTAACAGCAAAGTTCTCGTTTGAAATGTTCGGGATTGGCAGCCGTGGGTGAATTGCCGCAGAAAAAAAACTTACATTACAGTGAGCTAGGTCAGTGATGGAGAGCTTTTTTTACACAGCATACAATTGAAATTTGACGGACGCAATTTTATCAAAATCACTACATTGTCAATTAAAAAATGTTTGTTTTATAATTATAAAATAATAATTGAATACATTTAAAAATGTTTCCGACATGATAATTTCATAAATCATGTTCTTGAGACAAAACTATCAATATAAAGAACCATTAACATTGTTATTTTCCGGATAAGTTTTTTGGTAAATTCTGTATAACACGATGTTTTGTAATACGGAAAAAGGTTCTGTTTTATGCGAAATTAAGAACTGCTTACTGTATAGCACAAAGATAATATGATAAGCTTTTATATTATTATACAAACTATTACAAACGATTAAGCTTTTATATATACTAGCTGTAAGCTCGTTGACCTCAACGGGGGGGATTTTTGTTGCATTTTTAAGTATTCAGAAAATTTAGTGGCGTGAAAAATATATTTTAAATTGTAGATAAGTAATAGAATTTTTAGAATATTTGAAATCTTTAAGTTTGGTAACAAACATATTTCGTAGAAGAAGAAATAGATTTCGGGACATATATCAAGGACATCCTTCATACACTCAGACAAACAAACAAACGGACCTTATCGACTATTAATATATAGATTATACAAACAATTTATTTTCAACAGTATTGTGTTTGTGTCAGTGAAATCATTTGTAGATCTGGGGAATATTTCTTAAATTTGAATCGTTCAAATTATGTACATTCACATGAACTTTACCTTACCTTGAACTTTACTTTACCTTGAACTTTTGATACGATCAGTTCAAGTTCATCCGTGCACGTGAACGCATGAAGATGCCAAAAGGCAAAACCCGGGTCGCGTTAGTGACAAAACTTGTGTGAATGATTATTCAATATTAAATTTGAACGATTCAAAGTTAATATTGAAATTCCACCAAGCACCTTCAGTCGAAATCTTAAATTGTATGAATATTTCTTAGTCTATTGATACAATTTTCATGCGGGTAATTGAGTGAACTCCGTTTTTTTTTTAAACCATGTCCGCTCCCAATGTGGAGCATATGGACTCCTAATGGAGTTTATCTCAACAGAAGTGTTTCGTCGAGAACTGCTTGTTACTCAGTTGCTCAACCTCTCTTTTTCCAAAGAGAGTAGGGATAGAAGGATTGGGCTAGGACAGGATTAGTGGTAAGCTAATCGCTGTCGAAACGCCCCGTTCATAGGATAGGAAAGGTGAGAGGGGGGAATTCAAGACATCACATACATCCATGTATTTTAACAGAAATTCATAAATCGATTGAAAAATCAATTTATAAAACATTCCGTACCGGGATTTGAACCCGGGCCCTCTGTAGCCGAAGCCAATACTGTTGACCACTCGACCACACAGGCAACTCCGTTACGAAACGGTAATTTTTTTTTTAAATATATCTTTTTGTTGACTATTTCTACACCTCGCCACCGTCAAACATATCTCTTTAAACTTTGCTGCATTGATTTATATATTTTATATAAAGGCTCACACGATGTGTGGGACTCGCGTAATGGAAACAATTTTACTGGGTGCACGTGCCAAAGGTTGACTGCGGATGGGCCAGGCGATTACCGTTTTTGCCAAGCTACAAGAAGACTGAAGACATTATGGAGGAAGCCACTAATGCGAGTTGTACGTGTCTGCAACCACCGTATCTACATGCTTTTATGTTGTTATTGAACCTGTCTTTATTATTCTAATGTAGCATAATATTATCAACATGTACGATAATTACTATAAAGCGTATATATGCAGACACCGTTTTGTCTTTGTAAATAAATATTAATTTAAAAAAAAAGATGTTGATTATATTGGTATAACAACAACACCGGGCATGTAGATGAGTAGTCAACGTCGTGGTGGACACTAGATCGAATCCTATAACATATACTTTTTACTATACTAAAATTAACTATTTAATCGACTCATCGCAGAGTTTCCCAAACTTTTTTTGCAATGGAACACTTTTCAAATCCGGAAATTTTAACGGAAAACTTGGCTTATTTTTTATGTCTTAATAGTATAAATACAAAATATGTTAGTAAAACACTTATTATATTTTAATGGTGTGGCGTCGAGTATGTTTCTGCACTTTTACTTCATTGCAGCATAAACTGGAAATTCCTGCTTCGCAGAAATAGGTTGTATAAAACGGAAGTAAAACAATAATAACTTACTCAATTGTTACTTTACGGAAAATATTGAAAAATAGTAGTTTTTAATTTATGTTCATGTTCTGTGGAACACCAGTGTTCCGCGGAACATAGTTTAGGAAACCTCGGACTAATGGATGAGTATTCGAAGGTATGAAGACTTAAGATGTGTAGAATTCGGTTCAACCCATTTGATTCTTAGAAAGGAGCGTAATGAAAGTGATGACAAACTAGTCAACCCTATCGTTCTATACGTAGTACACAACACCTCAAAAATGAATAAATTGAGTGACTAAATAAATACAACCAGTTGTCGTTTATCAACTTGTGTTGAAATGCTCCATTAGATGTCCATATTTTCTACGTAGTGATTGGATATAAAACAAATATTCTCTACATTGGTATATCCATGCCCGCTTACAATGTGGAGCATATGGCCTCCTGATGGAGTTATCTCAACAGATTATTTTTTTCTACGAGAACTGTTTGTTACTCAGTCTCTCAACCTCTCTTTCCCGATGAGAGTAGTGGGGATAGAAGGATAAGGCTAGAACAGAACTAGTGGTTAGCTAATCGCCCTCGCTACAGCCAATTATTAAGGGATCGAAAAGGGTGGGAAGGAATTTTAAGACATCACAAACACCCATGCTTTCGAGCAGAAATCGACCGAAAAAATGTTGTGCGTACTAGGACTCGAATCCGTGAAGTCCGGCACGGAAGCCCACAACTCTAGCCACTTCGCCATAGGATTCATTATTAACTATACATATATTGTGCATAATAATTAAATTTCATATTGCTTCATGTTAGCCCATTCGCATAACTTGTCAATATTTAAAAGATTTAAAATATAAAATTAGATCTATATTTATAAAATACCAACCGTACGATGGTTTGTCCGAAGATGCTTCTTAAAAAAGCGAAACACGTACCACAATTTGTTACACTGTCTGTGGTACAACAAAGTTATCAAAATTTATTTTATATTAAAAAGTAAATTCTACACCGAAAAGATTTTGTCATATTTTAGAATGGATAGAAAACATTTTACAGAACAACTACAACGCAAGCAGGGTTGCCAGACGTTCATATTTGAACGAGACTGTCCCAAGTTAAACAGACATATCCCGAGTCCCGCATTGCATCTGAAAATACCGATTTAATAAATGTACGAATATAGTAAAAAAGTTCGCTTAATTTTTGTAAACAACCTGAAGTGCATGCCACTATTTATTTATAAACAAAATTTTGATTAAGAATTTCATGACTTAAGAAATTTTAATCAAGCAAATATGGTAATTGTATAGTTTTTATTTAAAATTTAATTCCTTTATGTAATTGTATCTGTTTAATATATTTTAATAACTGTGATTCCTGCGTATTATTATGTGACTCTGTTTTATATGTTATCTTCTGTATACCAATGTATGTACCTATTTACATATATATATTTTAAGTATTTAAAAACAAATATTTGGCATTATAGCGTCAATGTACCAAATATTTTCAAATTAAAAGAACAAACGAGATGAGAATTTTAGTATTGTAAGTCACTCGAGATAAACTCAAGGTAGATTGACATAACAAAACACCCATGTCTTAGGTCTCAAATTGAAATTGAAAAATCTAAATTTGACATTGACCTTATCGGGGATCAAACCCAGACCCCCCTGGTTGGTAGAGCAAACTCTAACCAACTAGACCAGCGTTTCCAAAACTTTCCCCCCCGCGATCTGGTTATTTTAATGTCTCCTTCGTAACCCACTAAATTTGTTATGCCCTATACACTACCAGTCTATAGGTAAATAAAACAGTATGTTTATGTCCATGCAGTCTTTATATGTTATAATACAAAAAAAAAGATTCGGGAAATCTGGCAACCCCGAACGAGAGGCATACTTTGAAAGTTTCGCTATTTTCGTAAATTGCATTTCGTATATTAGGTATGCGGTTAAACAAGGAAGACGGTAAAGTTGGCCGAGTTGGATTTTGCTGTCGAGCAAAACGAAAGAAACGGCCGCGAAATAGTTTCACGCTAACTTTGTCTCAGCACGCGAGAGAAAATTCGTTCGATATTTACGGTACATTATCATGGGGCCAAAATGAAAAATTCCATGAAACGAAGGTTTCTCACACTTTACAGGTTGTATTGTTGTATTTGGTTTAATGATAAGAACTTAACCGAGTTCAAGTCCGGTAAATGTATTTTTTTTTTGCAATTTCTTCTCCTCGAATGGACGTTTAGGACGAATCGAAATTCTATTTCCGATGATACATTTTTAATTAACATGATTTACATCTGTTGAAAACAAAGAATTGAAACCGGAGTTTAAAAAACTTTTTAATATACTGCCGTCATAAGTTGAAACACAGCTATCGAAAACAATATATTATATTCTTTACAAAATTTGATCTAGCAACTTTCTTAGTGATTCAAATCAAATAATAATACAAAGTTGTTACATTGCTTAGAAGAAAGTTTCCCAAAAGCCATGTTTTTATTAATTTATTTTTATAATACTCTGATCTATTTATCATTAAATGTATTTAAAATAAGTCGTCTCATATGTACACATTAATGATTATTTTTTTAATTATTACCACATGTTCTGATTAAATACAACCAGATTGAGTAAATAACATTAAAAGGTGTTTAAACTCACAAATATAAATAATTATTACGATATTTATAACTTCATAAATCAAGTATACTTCTTTATAATATAATAAAATACATAGTTGCTTGTCAAATGTTGCGTATATTTTAAAATCTAATTAAAATTACCTTATTTTCGTTCCACACATTTTTTGAAACAAAAAACGGGGTTGGGGTCCAATTGTTCAAACCAAAATGATATGAAAATTTATAGGTATTTTCGTATTTGCATATTGAACTCATGTATGATTTTGAGAAGGAATATATTTGTTTTTGTACGCAAGGTCTTTGTTATCCAAATTTTAGTTATCCGTGTCCCCTCGTTATGAAACTGAAATATATATTTTAATAAACATGTTATATTATCTTCGAGATTTTACGTAAGTATAACGATTGATACATGGAATTTTAGCAAAAAGAATAGTAATTACCTACCAATTTTTGAGTCAATCTTACAGCAATCTGAAGGAAATACTTTTTTCAGCTATACTCAATAATTATTTAACGTGTATATTGCGTTTTGTTACAAAGTATAGGCATATTTAAGTAACATTCGATTGGTTTTATAATTATTGTGAATTATTGTAAAAAAGTGTTGGTAAAACTCCGCCCCTACACCGCGAATAGCTCTGAGAATAAGCAAACCCTTTGTTAACGTACTGTCAGCTCATCGTTGTTATTTACCAAATGTTTTTTGTACCCGTAGAAAGCGAATTCGCTTTGAACTGTATTTTTTTAAAAATTATGTGCGACTGCTTATATAATGTTTGTATTTTTTTGAGATAAAATTATTTTGGACAAGAACAAAGATTCTCGCGTTTGATTGCAACTCTGATGAAAAAGAAAACTTCTACAATAATTAGAAAATGTCGATGTAAACTTACAATCATGTGTCATTCATTAAATTTTTTAAGAAACAACGCAATTATTCATATTATAGATATTCCAAAAATACGTAAAAATATCGTTATTTAGAAATACATTTAAGTTTCAAGAATTTATTGCTGGCAAACAGCACCATCTGTATATTGTATTTTTCTCTATTGATGTTTTCATAGATATGGATGTCTGTGATGATTTTTCTGTGACGTATTTAATTCATTCTCATTCACAACACAATTAAATAGTAATATTTATCAAAGGAAATTTAACGATAAAAAAATACAGTTTTAAAGTAGCATTATATTGGGAGGCCATTTGTTGCATTTAGGGAGTGAATACGTCTATCAATATGACAATACAATTTGTAATCAATGAGTCCGAAATATTTCGTCATCGGGATTTCGCACGCTTTCTTTTTCAAAGTGAAACTTAATTGTGATCTTAATTTGCTCTTAATAGTAGCTCGGCAGAGACATGCTTTGATTGTCACTTTGCCATTGTAAGTTATTGTGTCAAACAAAGAAATCTTTTTTTAATTGTAGATATTTTTTTGTAGCTGAACACTTATAATATTGTAAAACGAACAAGTATACTACTAAAAATTAAAACCATTGGAGGCAATACTTATTTTTTAGGTTAGCGTTGCTTTATCGGTTGTAATTTTAACCATTCACTCACAATGTGTACGTGCATTATTCGTGAAAGAGTTACGTTGCTGCCAGGGCTGTGGAGTAATTAAAAACTAAAACTACTCCGGCTTTCAACCATTATAAACGATTGCAACATTGATTTTGAATTAAACTTAAAAAAATAAGCAACAATAACTAATTAAATTAATAATTGAAAATTATAGCCGGCGTGCTAGGCACAAACGTACTTTTTTCTACGGCTGCCAAAAGGTTAAAAATACTATTCATTTATCTATCAAAGAGTTGAATTGTTTTTAATGTATTCGGTTCTCTAATATTTTAAATGTCGAAAAAAAATGTAACAAATAACTTTCTCATTTTAAATAAATATATTGATTTATTGTCACTGGGCGCATATGACATCTGGGAAAATTTCGTATGCGTCTTTATCTGGTCACCAAATAAAACTTAGAAGTACACACAGTTTACTTTAAACTGATTTTTTGAACAAATAATTAAGTATTTAAAAAAAACACTTCCATAATGTCCTATTTAAATTCAGGTTAAATAATATTGTGAAATAGATTAAAATTCTTTAAATTCATGTTATGGGTTCAATCATATCATCATACTAAAGTTGGTTAGTTAATTTAATACGGTATACAGGTCAACACAATCACGCAACATGTTGCTCGCGGGCGACGCCTTTTTTGATTGAATTTCAACAATATCCGGTGTCCGTCAATGCAGATCGGCGCACAGTTAATTTGTATATAATAAAACACCGTTTTCAAAACTTTCAGCGTATCTTTCGAAATACTGATTACAAATGAAATGGATATTTATTAACGTATATTATTCAAAGTATTAATTGCGATACCGGACACATAATATGTGTTATATTTTATCAATAACGCTATTTAAAAAAAAAGCAAAAAAAAAATCCAGTTGGGATTTCAATATCGGGCAAGTAAATCAAAATGGGTATTTCGATTTTTTTTTAAAATTAAATAGGTACAGCAATTAAAAAATATACCGTATTCATAAACGTGTGATTTTCTTAAATAGGTCACTTTATAATAATAAAACACCATTTAAAAGAAATTACAATTCTGGAACCTGTCAATTTGATACAATATTTCAATTCGTCGCTAACAATATGATTCAATGTTCAAACGGTTCACGGTTCTGAGAAATTCCCCACTCCTGTATCATTCATGTAAATAAATATAATCAAAAAAAAAACTCCGGCAAACAAGGTAGAAGCAATCAATATATGTAGTTCTTGTTGAACTCACCATTCAAATCTGTAGGCATTCCCATTTTGCCAGCAAAATGGCCTTAAACTTAGTGATACATTTATTTCTTATTTAAACACGATACGTTTATTTACTGAACGTCAGCTTAAGTTCATTCGTGCACTTGAATGCTTGAAGATACTGAAAGGCGAAATCCGGGTCGTTAGTGACAAAACTTGTGTGAATGTACATAATTCTAACGATTCAAATTCAATGTTCAGTTTCGTTTATTTTCGATACCGAAATACCAGTATTTTCACTTTTAAACCAAGTATTTTGGTATTGAAAAAAAGGTTTCGGTAATATCGATATTGCGATCCCAAATCATACATCCATTTAGCTCAAAACGTTATATTTCCAGTCATCTATAGACTTTAGTCGACTAGACTAGAGTATCAGATAGACTAGAGTATCAGATAGACTCTGAATGTAGAGCATATGGATTATCAATGCCAACAAAAGTTTTAAACGATAACTTGTTGTTATTTAGTCGCCTAATCTCTCTCTATTACATAGACGGCAAGGAAACACGAATTGGGCTAGGAAAAGTCTATTGAATAGTGATCATCAGATGGGGTGGCATGGAATGTAAACATCACATTAAAATATTAAGAAAAACAAAATATTCCTTAGTAATTATTGATAATTTTATCAAGATTAAGACCGGCTTCGACCGAAATTTGAAAATTCTTTTTAATGCCAATCGTTTTTTACACCTTTTTTTTATCTCAGTTTGTTTTGTATGAATAACAGTGTTAAATTCTATTTTTTATTAGTTGATAATGCTCGCCATGAGCGAAACCGGTCCTGACCTTGATAAATAAAAGTGTAAATAAGTGAAAAAGAATGTTGTGTTTTTCTTAATATAATGCCTTTCAGCTTAAAGCGAATCAAAGTTTTAAACAAACTGAAACGCGGCGTGCGTTTTGTCACGTGGGCACTCCATAGCGGCGGAGACCATTTGATAGTATCGTGCCGCACCGACTTCATTTGCATTCGCTTTGATTTCGTCCACGTAAGACAAAATGCAACCGACGTTGACCGCTCAGCTACATGACAATAATATTATAATGGCAGCCCAATATCCGGTTCCCAAAATGTTCCATTTTGAGGTCTGGTGTTTTTTTTGCAAATTTTATCATTACATACTTCCATTTCTTTACACATGCAATTTAATTCCATGGAAACGGTCGAACCGTATCAACTGGGTGTGCTTCAGAAGTACACATACACAGGTGTATAGTCTCAAAGTCATCCACCGTCAGTTGTCGGACCAATTTTTGCCGCAGTGGATCACCGTAGTTTGTAAATTAAACCAAACCCAATGATTCGTAGCATTGCGGTGCGATATTAATAATCGGTTCACTAACACGGCTGCGCGGTCTATGCGAGTGATTTAGAACTGTTATGATATGAATATAACATAAGTGAAAAATATAATAATATCAGTTCGGTGTGCTTTGAAAATTATTTATAACAAAAACTATTTAATTGTACTGAATATATGAACGCTTTTAAGGCGGTGCCAACTGCATTATTAATACGATAAATCAAAGTATTTTTATTTATAATTATGACATCATTCGGCGATTGATTTTTCAAACAGAAAACCATTTTTCAGCTTTAAAAATTTGTGAAATTAATTAATTTAAATGGTGCCTCTAAAACTTATCCTAATATATAAATGTATTTTTTACACAATAACGTTGATTAAAATACGTATTTTCTGTATACGTTAATGATGAGCAAACGTTCAAAACGTGATTTGTCACAAATTTTGAAAAATGCCGTTTAATATCAGCCCTGATAGTCCATTATAAAATTTACGAATGGAAATCACAATTGGTGTTCAAAAAAGGTTTTTTCCTATAAAAATTAAATCATAAAGTTGACACATTCAAGCAAACCTTGATTCCTTCAACACTTAAATCATTATTTCCCAAGCTCTGTATTTGTGTGACAAATCACTTTTTAAATGTTTGCGCTCCTCTTTTGGATATCCTTTACTTTACAACAGCGATACTCAACCTTTTTTGTTTGGGCTGCATGTCGTTTTTTGCTACATTACGTGGGCCGCAGCAAACTAATATTTATACGCAAATTTTACACATACTATACATTATATAGTGATATAAAATACATGTGAGTAAACACAAATACAAATGTATTCAAAATACCAGGGCTGTGGAGTCGGAGTCGCAGTCGCGGAACGCGGTATTTTGGCCGGAGTCGAGGTCGTGAAAAATGAGCGGCTCGATTTTTTTTTGAAAAATATATTTAATGATATGTATATAAAAATAGTCAAAAGTGTTAAAATTTCATCCTTGGCTGACTAAAGATAATCTGATGGTATACAAATATATAAGTAAAAATGAAATTATTGAAAAAAAATATCGGAGTCGGAGTCGTTAATTATTTTAAAACTGGAGTCGGAGTCGTCTTTTTTTCACGCAACTCCACAGCCCTGCAAAATACTCTATACTTTTTTGAAAAAAATACCGGATGTTTGTTTTGGGCCTCACATAAAATTTGAACGGGTCGCAGGTGGAGTATGATGTGAATATCAAATATTCAATAAATTTCACTAGAAATTACAGCGAAAACACTATAAATGCTAATAAACAACAAAACTATTTTTTAAGGTAATACAACTTAACTCTTCTATTATATTATTATAAGTTAAACACTTTCAGTAGTAAGTATGTAGGTGAAGTTTAATCTCCCCATTGTCGTGATGAAAATAGTGTTTCATAAAAGTTTTTTTGGTGTATTTAAAATTACCCTCCTAACTGTCGGATTGAATTTCTAAAAAACTATTTAAAAGAAAATCATGTAACATGACAAGTTTTCGCCGAAGAAATTTATTAATCGGAGTATTTGCAGCATCTGGTGTCAGTGTTGTTTTTGTCCTCAGGGGTGGAGTCCCATTCGAAGAATATATCAGGAATTTTGCGAGATGGGGTAATACAAATTATAACTATATTTTGATGCACATTTTCACCATTACTTTCTTTCAAATTCAAAATTTGTGAAAATGTTCTCGAAAGATTTCACCTTGTATAGTATTTTAAACTAATAATAATATTCACTATGATTTATAAATTTGTGTTCAAATGCATTGATGTCTGCGATACATACGTTCTCTACTACACAAGTGGGCTGCCAATACTCTCGCCATGTTCTCGGGAAGAGTCGGAATTTTTTAGAGAAGCATCTTTGTTGAATCTAGTTGTAGGTTGCAACACAACTTCGATTAAGTGATCTAATATGAGATTATGTATAAAAAACATTTAAATATATCGATCATAAAGTGTGGCTTTCAATATCAAACACGGCCAACTTCTTATTAAATATAAAATTTAAAATAACTTTGATTACTCCACGTATTGTGTTACTAACTGTGACACGTGTTTCGCCTCTTTCAGAGAAATCTTATTAAACGTTAAGCGACTACATTCCATACAAAATATCGAATGAAATTCCGTTAGCTGATTGGATACAATGACATGGTAATAAGATGACTTGGCCAATTTTGATAGTAAAATCATTATTTATAATTGATACACTTGTAGTACAATTTTTAAACTGAAATACATATTGAAATGTAGACATAAATATTTCCTACCGGAATTAATAAAAAACTGTAAATCAACAAAAACAGTATCTGAAACTGGAAGTGTCAAGAAAAAAAGTAAATATTATTTAAATACGGTCAATATTGTGGCAAAAAAATCGTTTATTTTATTTGTGATAAAAATATCCTGAAATTCTCCGAGCCTTATTGTGTTAAATATATTGTATTGCTACAATCCAGATCAATACTAAAATTTAACTATTGCAGTATTTCTTAAAATGAATTATGAATCATAATTATTAACCTTTTCGTAGCGGAATAAATCAAATTATTGACATTATCCACGTTAATCGCTCTATTTTTTTTTTCAAATCTAGATTAGTCAGTTGTGCTAAACTATTTTCAATATGAAGCATTATTACAAAGCTTTATTTAGCGTGCATATAAGCCTTCTAAGACCAAGACCGTCTTGCCAAGACTGTGTTAAATAGCCTCAGAGATAATTTATAAGCGCAAACATGTGTGTAAAAAGACTAAAGACACTTCGGTGAAACACAATTATTGCAATTAAATGATTTAAAAGTGTTACAATAAGGTACAAAATCAAAGTATTTAGTTCATTCAGAAATATGCTATGCATAACTTTTAATTATCACGTGTTGTTTTTACTGTCAATTCTTGACAAAAATTATTTCATTTTTCATCATTTGATAATGCTCGTCATGAGCAAAACCGTTCCTTATCTATATAAAAGTATGGAAATAGTACAAATTTTTATAACAGATTAAAATAACAAAGTATTTTAGCTCTACAGTTTTTAATAATTTTATTCGTTGATAGCTATTTCGGCTTACGCCATCGTCAGAACTATGTTTAAACTAATATTTTGCTCAGCTATATATACTGGCTCTGAAGAGATACACAATGCATCAAGTTATTCACTCTAACATCCTAATTATAATTACAATATTACACTAATCAAAGAACGATTAACAATCTGGGTTTATTTCTTAAAACATTAATTAGGATAAAATTAAAATGATATTTATTATTAATGATATTACATAAAATTTCTTAACTATGGCTTTATTGTTTCGAACAACAATAAGCAATATGGGTTTTTTCAAAGTAAATTATGATAAATTATACTAATATTTATTATTAATTACAATAGGGGTTTTATACATACAAATACCCGCGAATAGTAAATTTATTTCACTAGATGTCATTAGTCTATTTTCAAACATTCCTGTTAAAGAGTGCCTTGAGGTTATGCATGAATATCTTGAAAAATCGAAAATTCATCCATTTGAAACCGAAGAGATTTACTCTTTAATTAAAGTGTGCACCGAAAACAATTACTTTTTATTTAACTCAGAATATTATCAACAGGATGACGGTTTACCGATGGGCAGCCCTTTAAGCCCACTTCTTGCAGAAATTTTCATGAATAATTTAGAAATAAAACTTTTAGAACTCGATCATAAAAATATTTTATATTACTACCGCTATGTAGACGATATCTTGATTTGTTGGCTAGGAACGGAAAGACAGCTAAGTAATTTTTTACTTAAAGCTAACTTGATACATAGTAAAATTAAATTCACGCTAGAAGTAGAGATAGACAAAAGCATCAATTTTCTAGACCTAACGATAACTAGAGTAGATAAAAATCATAATTTCAAAATTTTTAGGAAACCAACTTTTTGCGACACTACAATCCACGCAAAATCTCTCCACTCATGGAATCATAAACTGGCAGCATATAATTCCATGATACATAGATTAGTATCAGTGCCAATGAATAATTTTGATTACCAAAATGAACTTAAGACTATCATACACATTGCGATCAATAACGGGTACAAGGCAACGGTGATACAAAATTTACTACATAAAAAACGATTAAAACTATCAAGACAACTTATTTACCCTAACGTTATACAAGAGAACCGCTTCTTTAGATCTATTAACTACCTAGGAAGAATTAGCGAAAAAATCCACAATGAAATTAAACATTCGGTTAACGTAGCATTTAAGGTTAATAATAATTTAGGAATCCAGCTTAAAAACAGTAAAGATAAAATCAACAACCTTGACAGAAGCGGAATATATAAAATGTCCTGTGGATCGTGTAATGCGATCTACATAGGACAGACCGGTAGAAGCATTTCAACACGTGCTAAAGAGCATATAAGATCTTTTAACAATACAAAATCAGACTCACAATTTGCAAACCATTTTTTGACCGAGTCTCATGACATTAACTTAAGTTTAGAGCCAACCGTTTTGCATCTTTGTCATAAGGGTCAAAAATTAAATTTATTAGAGCAACTTGAGATTAATAGGCATAAACAAAACATCTTAAACGAACAAACGATTATTAATCCATCACCGTTGTTAAAACCCCTATTGTAATTAATAATAAATATTAGTATAATTTATCATAATTTACTTTGAAAAAACCCATATTGCTTATTGTTGTTCGAAACAATAAAGCCATAGTTAAGAAATTTTATGTAATATCATTAATAATAAATATCATTTTAATTTTATCCTAATTAATGTTTTAAGAAATAAACCCAGATTGTTAATCGTTCTTTGATTAGTGTAATATTGTAATTATAATTAGGATGTTAGAGTGAATAACTTGATGCATTGTGTATCTCTTCAGAGCCAGTATATATAGCTGAGCAAAATATTAGTTTAAAAATAGTTCTGACGATGGCGTAAGCCGAAATAGCTATCAACGAATAAAATTATTAAAAACTGTAGAGCTAAAATACTTTGTTATTTTAATCTGTTATAAATGGAGTTCTACCAAGTAAATGCCAAATCAATTAACAAATTTTTATTTTTATTTTTTAAAAAACCTGTCAAATATCTGTAATATTTATAATATGGTAAAAATATACTGAACAGAAATTCATAAATCGTTTGAAAAATCAATTTATAAAACTGCCAGTCCTGGGATTCGAACCCGTGACCTCCGTAGCGGTAGCCAACGACGGTGACCACTCGACCACACAGGCGGCATGGATGTATGTGATGTCTTGAATTCCCCCCTCCCACACATCCTATCCTATAAACGGGGCGTATCGAGAGCGATTAGCTAAACACTAGTCCTGTCCTAGCCCTTTCCTTCTATTCCTACTTTCTTTAGAAAAAGAGAGGTTGAGAAACTGAGTAACAAGTAGTTCTCGTAAAAACACTTCTGTTGAGATAGACTCCATTAGGAGTCCATATGCTCCACATTGGAAGCGGACATGGTAAAAAAAAATATATATATTTATACGACTATTCAGTTATGCGAGAAATATAAGATATTGTTGATAGCTATTTTAGCTACACGTCATCGTCATAAATAAGCAGTTCGGACGATGAATTAAATATGTTGATACTTTTGCTGTACTACAATGGAGTTCTGTTAAGTAAATGCTTATTAAATCAATGTGAACGAAAGTTATTATACAATAATTTTGAAACAAAATACTTTCCTTTAATGCAGCGGTTTCCAACCTTTATGTTACTGCGCCTCCCTTTGAAGAAACAAATATCTTCGCGCCTCCCCATGTTTTATTTCATATAGTAATAAAGACACGTTTTATAGGGTAAATAAATATTTTGAACTGTTCGCGCCTCCCTTTGCAATGGCCCGCGCCTCCCAGGTTGGAAATCACTGCCTTAATGACATTAATGCAACATAGTAAAATAATCAGAATTAAAAATAAAGCCGCGATCGACCACAAATGGGACTGCGATCGACGTTCACGACCATATCGTGTTAGATTCTGTCTATTAGCCAAACAAACATCAACGGTACTATAGCAAAAATACCCAGATTCATTTTTAATTATTTCCAGTTTATTGGCACATATTCATGCATCTCAATAATGCATATTCATCTTGATTAAATATACTGTAATTCTCGTTTAATATTTGCCCGACATTTTTTGCCATACCGTTACTATAATACATTCGTATCTTTGTTACTCACAAAAAAAAAACACCAACATGGTTTTTATTTGTACGAAGTCCATCCGAACGGGCCGCTTGAATAACCACTGAAAAACGTTAGTTGAGTTTTAAATAAAGGTTAATGTTGCATTGATTTTACTTATCTTTATTGGTTTTAAAGATTAAAAAAAATATAATTGTATGAATTACCAATAATTCGTGACCAACCCATTTATTTGCTGGCTTTATGCCGACAGCAGTAAGTAATAGTCTAGTCACTGATGACTAACGCTCTAGAATTCCGTTCCGTGATACAGGGCTCGAATCACCAGCTTCGCTAATCAAATTCGGATATCTCCACCAAATATTAAAATCAGATAATACACATTGAAATATTGACGTACAATGTCGGCATTAAAAAATAATATATTATTTTCACGCTGCGTATGATCGTACTGCGTAGAGTCGCAGTGTTTTAGTCGGATTCGTGAAAAACGAACGATTTAGTCCCATTTAAAAAAATATATTTAATGATGTGTATTCAAACCACGCTAGTCCATAGTGCTAACATTGCATGGCTGTGTGACTAAAGATGATCTGATGGAACACATATATATAAGTTTAAATTAAATGATTGAAAAAATATTCGAAGTCGGAGTCGTCTTTTTTTACATTGCTCCACAGCCCTGCGTTATATAAAAAACATGGCTTCGTAAATTTGATGTATTATTAAAAAAAATGTATATATTTTTAGAGATTTTTTACGAGTTCTAAGATAAACTTTTGGTATTTTTATACATCAATGAAGTCTGAGTTAAAATTTTACTACACAAAAATGTTTACCAACAATAAATTATCGACGTGTCTGTTTATAATGCTAGTAAAAAATACTGGTTTAAATCTAGGCATCTAAAATCTACAACTCGAAGCCGTGCATTTATTTGGTGCCGGTTATCAGGCGAGTAGAAATTGCTAAGAGGTATGAGGTGGCAGAGGGAGTGCCTCTACTTCTTCAAAACCTGTTTTCGTAAGGCGGCCATCATTCAATTTGACCTCGAGGCGGCTCGAGACCCGAAACTCCGACTGTCAGGTCACGGAGGGAAATCTCTACTCAAATACTTATCTCAGAGCGTTTATGCCAGCCTGATACCTATGTCAATTGATTTTTATAGTAGGGAAAACGGGCTAAGAGAAAGGCGACCGATTAAAGGCGACGTTATCTATATATTAATAGCCGATAATGTCCGTCTGAGTGTAAGGACGTCCTCGACCTTCCAGTCTCCACTTTTTTAAATAAAATAAAATCTATAATAATCACTTTTTACTTTTCACTTTTCACAAATGTGTGCGTACTGATGTCATCGGGTCTTTTTCTTCTTTTACGAAATTTATTTGTTAGCGTATTTGAAAATTATTTGAATAAAATATATATACTACGAAAAATGATTGTTAGCAAACGTGAACATTATTCCAAAAATTCAATAATTTGCAATTTAAAAACTGCAGGGCTGTCGATATATGCGCCGAGGTCGATTTATGGTACTATGAAAAATGATTGTTAGCAAACTTGAACATTATTCCAAAGATTTAATAATTTACGAAATTTCTGCTACTACGAAAAATGGTTGTTAGCAAACTTCAACATTATTCCAAAAATTAAATAATTTACGAAATTTCTGCTACTACGAAAAATGGTTGTTAGCAAACTTGAACATTATTCCAAATATTAAATAATTTACAATTAAAAAACTGCAGGGCTGTCGATATATGCGCAAAATTAAATAATTTACGAAATTTCTGCTCCTACGAAAAATGGTTGTTAGCAAACTTGGACATTATTCCAAATATTAAATAATTTACGAAATTTCTGCTCCAACGAAAAATGGTTGTTAGCAAACTTGAACATTATTCCAAAAATTCAATAATTTACGAAATTTCTGCTACTACGAAAAATGGTTGTTAGCAAACTTCAACATTATTCCAAAAATTCAATAATTTACGAAATTTCTGCTACTACGAAAAATGGTTGTTAGCAAACTTGGACATTATTCCGAAAATTCAATAATTTACGAAATTTCTGCTACTACGAAAAATGGTTGTTAAACTTTATTCCAAAAATTGAATATTTTACGAAATTTATGCTACTACGAAAAATGGTTGTTAGCAAACTTAAACATTATTCCAAATATTGAATAATTTACGAAATTTATGCTACTACGAAAAATGGTTGTTAGCAAACTTAAACATTATTCTAAAAATTAAATATTTTACGAAATTTCTGCTACTACGAAAAATGGTTGTTAGCAAACTTAAACTTTATTCCAAAAATTCAATAATTTACGAAATTTCTGCTCCTACGAAAAATGGTTGTTAGCAAACTTAAACTTTATTCCAAAAATTCAATAATTTACGAAATTTCGGCTACTACGAAAAATGGTTGTTAGCAAACTTAAACTTTATACCAAAAATTGAATATTTTACGAAATTTATGCTACTACGAAAAATGGTTGTTAGCAAACTTAAAAATTATTCCAAAAATTAAATATTTTACGAAATTTCTGCTCCTACGAAAAATGGTTGTTAGCAAACTTGAACATTATTCCAAAAATTCAATAATTTACGAAATTCCTGCTACTACGAAAAATGGTTGTTAGCAAACTTGAACATTATTCCAAAAATTCAATAATTTACGAAATTTCTGCTCCTACGAAAAATGGTTGTTAGCAAACTTGAACATTATTCCAAAAATTCAATAATTTACGAAATTCCTGCTACTACGAAAAATGGTTGTTAGCAAACTTGAACATTATTCCAAAAATTCAATAATTTACGAAATTTCTGCTCCTACGAAAAATGGTTGTTAGCAAACTTGAACATTATTCCAAAAATTCAATAATTTACGAAATTTCTGCTACTACGAAAAATGGTTGTTAGCAAACTTAAACTTTATTCCAAAAATTGAATATTTTACGAAATTTAAGCTACTACGAAAAATGGTTGTTAGCAAACTTGAACATTATTCCAAATATTAAATAATTTACGAAATTTCTGCTCCTACGAAAAATGGTTGTTAGCAAACTTGAACATTATTCCAAAAATTCAATAATTTACGAAATTTCTGCTACTACGAAAAATGGTTGTTAGCAAACTTAAACTTTATTCCAAAAATTCAATAATTTACGAAATTTCGGCTACTACGAAAAATGGTTGTTAGCAAACTTAAACTTTATTCCAAAAATTGAATATTTTACGAAATTTATGCTACTACGAAAAATGGTTGTTAGCAAACTTAAAAATTATTCCAAAAATTAAATATTTTACGAAATTTATGCTACTACGAAAAATGGTTGTTAGCAAACTTTAAAAATTATTCCAAAAATTAAATATTTTACGAAATTTCTGCTCCTACGAAAAATGGTTGTTAGCAAACTTGAACTTTATTCCAAAAATTCAATTATTTACGAAATTTCGGCTACTACGAAAAATGGTTGTTAGCAAACTTAAACTTTATACCAAAAATTGAATATTTTACGAAATTTATGCTACTACGAAAAATGGTTGTTAGCAAACTTAAAAATTATTCCAAAAATTAAATATTTTACGAAATTTCTGCTACTACGAAAAATGGTTGTTAGCAAACTTCAACATTATTCCAAAAATTAAATAATTTACGAAATTTCTGCTACTACGAAAAATGGTTGTTAGCAAACTTGAACATTATTCCAAATATTAAATAATTTACAATTAAAAAACTGCAGGGCTGTCGATATATGCGCAAAATTAAATAATTTACGAAATTTCTGCTCCTACGAAAAATGGTTGTTAGCAAACTTGGACATTATTCCAAATATTAAATAATTTACGAAATTTCTGCTCCAACGAAAAATGGTTGTTAGCAAACTTGAACATTATTCCAAAAATTCAATAATTTACGAAATTTCTGCTACTACGAAAAATGGTTGTTAGCAAACTTCAACATTATTCCAAAAATTCAATAATTTACGAAATTTCTGCTACTACGAAAAATGGTTGTTAGCAAACTTGGACATTATTCCGAAAATTCAATAATTTACGAAATTTCTGCTACTACGAAAAATGGTTGTTAAACTTTATTCCAAAAATTGAATATTTTACGAAATTTATGCTACTACGAAAAATGGTTGTTAGCAAACTTAAACATTATTCCAAATATTGAATAATTTACGAAATTTATGCTACTACGAAAAATGGTTGTTAGCAAACTTAAACATTATTCTAAAAATTAAATATTTTACGAAATTTCTGCTACTACGAAAAATGGTTGTTAGCAAACTTAAACTTTATTCCAAAAATTCAATAATTTACGAAATTTCTGCTCCTACGAAAAATGGTTGTTAGCAAACTTAAACTTTATTCCAAAAATTCAATAATTTACGAAATTTCGGCTACTACGAAAAATGGTTGTTAGCAAACTTAAACTTTATACCAAAAATTGAATATTTTACGAAATTTATGCTACTACGAAAAATGGTTGTTAGCAAACTTAAAAATTATTCCAAAAATTAAATATTTTACGAAATTTCTGCTCCTACGAAAAATGGTTGTTAGCAAACTTGAACATTATTCCAAAAATTCAATAATTTACGAAATTCCTGCTACTACGAAAAATGGTTGTTAGCAAACTTGAACATTATTCCAAAAATTCAATAATTTACGAAATTTCTGCTCCTACGAAAAATGGTTGTTAGCAAACTTGAACATTATTCCAAAAATTCAATAATTTACGAAATTCCTGCTACTACGAAAAATGGTTGTTAGCAAACTTGAACATTATTCCAAAAATTCAATAATTTACGAAATTTCTGCTCCTACGAAAAATGGTTGTTAGCAAACTTGAACATTATTCCAAAAATTCAATAATTTACGAAATTTCTGCTACTACGAAAAATGGTTGTTAGCAAACTTAAACTTTATTCCAAAAATTGAATATTTTACGAAATTTAAGCTACTACGAAAAATGGTTGTTAGCAAACTTGAACATTATTCCAAATATTAAATAATTTACGAAATTTCTGCTCCTACGAAAAATGGTTGTTAGCAAACTTGAACATTATTCCAAAAATTCAATAATTTACGAAATTCCTGCTACTACGAAAAATGGTTGTTAGCAAACTTGAACATTATTCCAAATATTAAATAATTTACAATTAAAAAACTGCAGGGCTGTCGATATATGCGCAAAATTAAATAATTTACGAAATTTCTGCTCCTACGAAAAATGGTTGTTAGCAAACTTGGACATTATTCCAAATATTAAATAATTTACGAAATTTCTGCTCCAACGAAAAATGGTTGTTAGCAAACTTGAACATTATTCCAAAAATTCAATAATTTACGAAATTTCTGCTACTACGAAAAATGGTTGTTAGCAAACTTCAACATTATTCCAAAAATTCAATAATTTACGAAATTTCTGCTACTACGAAAAATGGTTGTTAGCAAACTTAAACTTTATTCCAAAAATTCAATAATTTACGAAATTTCGGCTACTACGAAAAATGGTTGTTAGCAAACTTAAACTTTATTCCAAAAATTGAATATTTTACGAAATTTATGCTACTACGAAAAATGGTTGTTAGCAAACTTAAAAATTATTCCAAAAATTAAATATTTTACGAAATTTATGCTACTACGAAAAATGGTTGTTAGCAAACTTTAAAAATTATTCCAAAAATTAAATATTTTACGAAATTTCTGCTCCTACGAAAAATGGTTGTTAGCAAACTTGAACTTTATTCCAAAAATTCAATTATTTACGAAATTTCGGCTACTACGAAAAATGGTTGTTAGCAAACTTAAACTTTATACCAAAAATTGAATATTTTACGAAATTTATGCTACTACGAAAAATGGTTGTTAGCAAACTTAAAAATTATTCCAAAAATTAAATATTTTACGAAATTTCTGCTACTACGAAAAATGGTTGTTAGCAAACTTTTTTTTTATTCCAAAAATTCAATAATTCACGAAATTTCTACTCCTAAGAAAAATGGTTGTTAGCAAACTTGAACATTATTCCAAAAATTAAATATTTTACGAAATTTATGCTACTACGAAAAATGGTTGTTAGCAAACTTAAACTTTATTCCAAAAAATCAATAATTTACGAAATTTCTGCTACTACTAAAAATAGTTGGTCAGCAAACTTGAACATTATTCTAAAAATTAAGTAATTTCCGAAATTTCTGCTCCTACGAAAAATGGTTGTTAGCAAACTTGAACATTATTCCAAATATTAAATAATTTACAATTAAAAAACTGCAGGGCTGTCGATATATGCGCAAAATTAAATAATTTACGAAATTTCTGCTCCTACGAAAAATGGTTGTTAGCAAACTTAAACTTTATTCCAAAAAATCAATAATTTATGAAATTTCTGCTACTACGAAAAATAGTTGTCAGCAAACTTGAACATTATTCTAAAAATTAAGTAATTTCCGAAGTTTCTGCTACTACGAAAAATTGTTGTTAGCAAACTTAAACATTATTCCAAATATTAAATAATTTACGAAATTTCTGCTAACTATAAAAATAAAATAAATTAAAATAAAATAAAATAAAATAAAATAAAATAAAATAAAATAAAATAACATAAAATAAAATAAAATAAAATTAAATTAAATTAAATTAAATACCATAAAATAAAATAACATAAAATTAAATTAAATTAAATACTATGCAACAAAAATCTCACGTTGCTGAGCAACGGGCTTACAGCTAGTCTTTATTATTAAACGTACACTATCTACTATTATGTTTTCCTGATAAACGACTGATGTTTTGAAGATGATCATAATATTCTTAAACACAATTATCTAGTCCCAAGATAATTTATCCGTTTAGATTTATACCAGCCTGATACATTCGAATGTCAAAGATTTAAGAGTTTTCGTAATAAAACTATGTTCTATAACTTTTTTCAATAACAAGTTATGCTAGCCTGATATCACATTTTAGCTAAACATTTTTTGTGGTTAAAATCGTTAATATTCATATTTTTGAATATTTGTTAAATTAATATTTTTGCCTTGCTCGAGGTTTTACTTATGTTGTTTTATTTACACTTTAGGTGCCGAAACGTCAAAAATAGAATCGAAGAGCGATGGGGTACAAAATTACCTCAGAAAAATTTGCATTGCAATTATTATCGAAGATTACAATATTCAACAATCAGCTAGATATTATTGATATTTAGAGAACTAGAAACTCGAAAATTAATACATATTTTCAGTTTACCAGAAATTCGTTTCCAGGTATGTATTGATCGCGAAGGATACGACCTGGAAATTGTTGCTATAAGCGAAATTTTGCGATCAACAGGGAATTAAAAATATATATATATTTTATATATAATTATATTTTTTCCACAAACATCACATGTCTACATTTCACATTTCATCTTCGATAAGTTCAAATACAATTCATACACGACTGGGCGGATTTCATTCCAAGCTTCTCCAGTGTTTCTGATACGTTTTATTGTATTCAAAATATTTAAATAAATATATGTAAAAAAAATATCGTGAGAGTAAAAAAGAAAACGCACTCACCGGGGGGGGACGGAGACGCGATGAGGTTAGTTGAAATCGCAATAAAAAAAAAGCTATGACACCCATTACAGTTATGAACATTGCATACATAATTGTATTTTGTCTCATTCAACGCATTCACACTTTTGAGTTACTTATATCAGATTATATATTTTTTGAGTTAATTAACTTATTATCAAATATTTTTTTCTTTTACTTTTTTACGTTTTTTTTTAAAACATTATTACTCGTGTTTTAAAACAAGCAAGATGTCTAAAAGCATTATTTCTTCTAAGTTTTCTATGCATTCAATATCAAATTATCAACATATTTATTATTTTTAAAATCTTAATATACCACATTTATTAAATCAGGGTTTCCCAAACTATGTTCCTCGGAACACTGGTGTTCCGCGGAGCCAGAGTAGGTGTTACAAAAAAAAATGGAATGGTTTTATACGCAGCAACACAGTTCGTTCAAAAAAATCTTTCCGTTATATTTTCCGAACTTGCGAAGTGTTCCATTCCAAAAAATATTTGGGAAACCCTGTATTAAACAATAAAAGGTAAGAATGAATAGCTTAGAGTTTTCGGAAATTAATAAAGACAGTAAAAATAGTAAATGAGGTAGGCGGCTCACCATATTTCCATTGATATTTACCGTACCTTATCGTGTTATGTAATTAGTTGAAACAATGTTTGCATCCCACCCTCTCCTTGGTTCTAGTAGAAAAGGGAAAAAAAACCCTACTTTTATTTTGTATTTTATAACTTAAGAATTATAATCAATTATTAGTTAAGTCGTAAACTTTGCGATGTTTCATCATCATTCAATGATGCTCCTTAAAGAGACCAAACACGTGTTACAATTTGTAACACAACAATAATTTGAAATAAGAAAAAGTTATCAAAATTAATTTTATATTGAAAAAAAATATTTGGAATAACGTTTCGTTCATTATGTTTAATCTGAATATGATTTTTTTTCATTATTGTGACGGCTGTGCTTAATGAGCTTCAGAACCGTTTTCAATTTATGGAGAAGATTTAAAAAATCTTGTATTGTTTATCGACATGGCTGCTATTTACTTGTCACTTCTCGTGGAGAGAAACATACTATTGTTGGATTAAATTATTATATTGTTAAGAAGCCGTTGTGGCAATCATTGTTGGTTTCAATCCCAAGAGTATTCAAGAGATTTCTCGCCAACATGATATGTTCATAGCAACATAAAGTAAGCGTATAAAAACTTATCAAATTATTGTTTGCTGAGCTGTTTTTGTTTTTTTGTAATATCTAAATTTACAATATACACTATTTAGAATCATATTGAAATTTTCAGAATTTTTATTTATTATTATTAAGTAACCGATTTTGTCTTTGAATTAGACATTTTTTAACCTATTTGCTGCTACAAAGTAACAATATTTTCTTGATTGATAAATTGAATAATGAAATTATTTTAATTATAGTTTTGTATTTGTTAAAATTTTAATAGTATTCTGATGATCCTACGTTTCTTCTTCTTTCAGCTGTGGACCTTGGCCAAAACATCGTCCAAGATGCGTTCGTCATCGCTGTGGAGCAGCAGGCTCGCGAGAGATTGGAGCGACTCTCCGCTCTCAAGAGGATCACTCCGGTGGACATGTCCCAACTCTCTGTCCAGGTAACTACTAAGATACTAAATTTTTAATTTCAACATATTTTTTTGCAACCATGCACCCCCGCATCCGAGATACCCTCGATAGAACGTGTCCCCCAAACAACCAACGGTAAACAAAAACATATTTTTGCGTGTTGCCGAAAATACGCGAAAAACGTAATATTACGTTTTCCAACAACAGTGTGTTATATGGAGCTTATGGGGTCAAACTCTTTTGATTGAATGGCAGGGCTAGGACAAGAACAGTTTTTAGAATTGGATGGATGAGAGAGAGTTGAGATATCACCGACATGTGCTACATACAATCGAATAGAGATCCCATAAATCAATTTAACAAAGAATTCTCGTTCTGGTGTTCGAATACGGCGATCAAAGACAACGACGTCGAGCGCTTGGTTACAGCCCCAGCAACCACTGCTCTAGTCTGCAGTGACCCATAAACAAATATTGTTTATATACAGAACATCATATTTTCAAAAATAAACAAATTATCGTCGTCCGAAAATGATGACACGCTATAAATGACAGCGGAACCTCTCATAGCGAGTTTAATTCGTTCCAGAATCTTACTCGTTAAGCGAAACATTTTTTCCCATATAAAACAATGTAAATAAAATAATGCGTTCCATGCCGATATTTTTAAAAAATATTTTTACCGTATGTATATTCAAATAAAATTGCATACTTATAAAGTGTTAAGGAGTGTAGCAACCTGGAATGCTTTTTAGTTTTGCAAAAAAACAATATAAAAATCGACTACTTTATTATTTATGACAAATAAATATATCTTTTTTACTAGAAAGCTGTCTAGAGACATTTGTTTTTGCCGACGCTTCAAAATTTGGTGCAAATGTGACAGAATTATCATTGAATAAATTTGTAAAACGCATAGCCACCTCCTTATTAGAGTGATGCTTCTCTATGTACGATGCAACAGTTTCCCATACTTTCAGCATTTCTCTTATTGCACCAGAAGATTATTGCCCTGCTACTTTCTCTTCCTCCACTAAAAAACTTTTTGCTGTGAAAAACAATGCAACTCCATATGCTCTTCGGAGGTAGCTCTTCCACAAGATCATCAATATCGTTGTTATCCACATCCAGTCCCATGATATTGGGCAAAGATACAACCTAGTTGACTGTAGACTCCACAGGTACCGTTTGAAACCCCTCAAAATCACATTCTACAACGCTCTCTGGCTAAAGCTTTTTCCAAGTAGAAGTGAGGGTCCTCTTGGTAATCCCTTCCCACGCCTTGTCAACCCTCTTGAGGCAAGTAACGATCTGAAAGTGATCTTTCCAAAAATCTGCGTCACTCGTTAAGGGAGCATTTTTTTTCACAATCTGTTTTGCTCGTTATGCGAATTACTCGTTATGAGAGGTTCCACTGTAATTGCATTGTAGCTTTTTTGTATTCTTCTTCAAAATTCATTCACAATCTTAATGCTGTCGGCCGAATTTCGACGGTCAAGTACTCGTTCGCGCCACGAAAGTCAAACTCTTCCCAACAATGAATAATGTAACACAATATTATTCGTCGAGTCGTGCATGCAAGATTTATTCATCTCAGTTTGATACGACTCACTGGGAACCAGACAACCGTCCAGTTGCAGATAAGATTTGACTCGTGAATGGCATTTTTTTTCAAAGTCTTCGAGAACTTCCGGTTTTTCGTTTTGCCCGATATTCGGTTAGCATCTAACCGTATGACCATCTTTTCTAAATGGAACATTACTTGAATATAATTTATCTGTGTGATAATTCACCACGAATACAATTTATATAGACAGTAAGTAATAGAATGTGACAATATTTTCAATTTTTACTAATTATTGAAGCGGATCGATATTTTTATTAGTATTTTATAAGCTTTTTTTAAAATCATGTTCACTCCCAATGTGGAGCATATAGACTACTAGGTTACTGGCAATTCAGTAACAAGAAGTTCTCGTAGAAAACTTTGAGATACTTCCGTTAGGGGGCCATGTGCTTCACATTGGGAGCGGACATGGATAAAATACATATAATACAGTGGAAGATCTACCGTTCTCGCATTGTTCTTTTTCCCGCATGGGTCGTTTATTTTTCATAGTCCCGGCCAAACACACATAAGAACCATGTAAAATAATCCCGCATTAATCGTTCTCCGATTTACCGTTTTCCTCGATCTATATAAATATTTTGGTCCCGTCACGAATTTTACCCCGATTGCCCGTTTTCGTTGAATATTTATCATAAATAGTTTTACCTCGCATTTCATTTCGCGTTTTTTTTCAGTGGAACCCTGATCTACTGTTCTCGCTATCTTCGTTTTTTTTGCAAGGATCGTTTATTTTTTACTCAGCCAAGAACCCGTCATAACAATGATTAATAATTCCACGTTAATCAATCCCCGATTTTCCGACTTCGTTGATCTTTCATTTAAACACTATCCTCCCGTCTCAATTATTATCCTGATTAACCGTTTTTGTTGAATATTTCTTTGTTCGCTTATAAACATAGTCCTTCATCGCATCTAGTTGCACGAATTTTTCTAACTCAAAAGTCAAAAGTAAAATACCTAAATGAAGAAAACTAGAACTGAAAATATTTCAAGACATTGGAAAAAAAAATCAGGAGAAAAACGAGTCGACATAGCAAAAAGAGTTAACTTAGAAATGTTCGTGATTTTGAAGAATGTTTGTTAAAATTTAACTGCCAAACTACAGGCTACTTATTTATTATTTAATAAAAAAAAGTGAAATAAATATGTTTTTGGAAAAATAATCATTTTTTTGGTATTATTTGAAGATTTCCCGCATTATTCGTTCATTTATTACGGTCCCTTGAAAAACGTAGAATCGAGGTTCCACTGTATAACCATACATATTATTCCCCCTATATACACGTGCGTATAATATACGCACCTACAGTACATAAAGAACTAAGTCGATGAGAATCATTTTCATAATATTTGAACATAAAATATTATTATTTTTGAATAAATGATGTATCCACGTGTTGACATTTCAAAGAAAAAACGCAAATAATATTATCAGTCTGCACCTGATGCCTCCTCGGACTTATCTTTCAAGGATTTATCCGTCGTTTTGGGGAAAATAAACGTTTTTCGTTTGACAAGAAAACAATGTGCCAGGGCAAGGGTCGTATTTTTTGTGTATTGATGCGCAGATGCGTATTTTAGATTTGTTTTCTTCTTTAGAACAATATAAATGCTTGTATACGTGAATTAAATTTGAATATATAAAAAAAAAATGTTTTTACAGATAGTGAATTGTTATGCAGTGTGGTGATTATACGTGAGCAAAAAAACATTTTTACATTCTATATGTATACAATTCAACTTTTTTTCATTTTATAAAAAGAAAATTTTAATTTATATTAACAAAATATTTGACGTTGCAGCTAATGCCAAAACGTCAAATATTTTGAAATTTAAAGATCATTCGAAGAGAATTTTGAAAAATTTGAAATTTTTCTTAACGGGGATTGAACGCAAATCAGTATAGCAAAGCTCTTACTTACTTCTAACTAGACCACATAGGGCGATATTGGACTTAACTTAATTGATGGCAGAATAGCGTCAGTCGTATATTTGTTAGTTATATTACCATGCCACTCTTAATTGGAAACGTGTGGACTCCTAAATTATTTTACCTTTACACTAGCTTGTTACTCAATTGCGCACTCTTTCTTTTTTTGAAGTGACTAAGGTGATGTGGTTAACGCAAAACTAGTGACTGTCTAATCGCTTCCACTATGCATAGTTTTTGAAATCGGATAGGTGGGAAGTAGTTTTAAACATCACAGATATCAATGCCTTGGATATTTTAATATTATTGAATATGACTTTGAAACAATATCGTAGGTCGTAGACTGACAAACGCTTTATAAAAAACGTATAAATTAATAGAAAATTTAAATTAACTTTGATTATTCCACGTATTGTGTTACTAACTGTGACACGTGTTTCGCCTCTTTCAGAGGCATTTTCAGACTTACTATCGCAAAGTTTGCTTAAGTAATAAAGCAAGATTGATTCTAACATTTTAAAATTATGAAATTACAAAATGGAGTTTTGGGTTTTTTTCCTTTTAGGAGGAGCAAGGAGAGGGGTGTAGAATCGAAATGAAGCAAACAAATAATGATACCAATGAGTTGCAAACAATCAGATTGGGATTTTTCCTTTTTGAGGGAAGCAAAGAGGGGATTATAAAATCAAAACAGAGCAAACAAATTTAATCATACTACTAATGACGTTAAACATTACAAACTATTAAACTAATGAGCTGCAATCAATCAGCTAGGTTGGTGATTAATCTATTAATTGGAAACAATTTAAGTAATGGGGAACCACCTGTGATATTAAGATTATTATTTAATAATATTTCTTTTTTGTTAAGAGTTTTATTGTTAGTTAAATTTTCTATTTAAATGAACTTCCACAAAGTTACCGCCGAAACCATCGAAAAGTATTAAAAACGTATAAATTGTTTAAGTTAACTAATGTTTTTTCTTTATGATCTATAATCCATATGATTATTGCATTTTTATTTTTCTAAACTAATGGATAAATATCCGATAACTGCACTATAGTTAGTTCACTTTCTATTAGGCCAGTAGCTTATTTCATAACACAATTTTTACAAAAGACCATTAAAGTAAAACTTTATTTTTCCATTTCTTAAAAACTATATTTTTGTCAATACTGTCATGAATGACTCGATTAGAAAAAAAATCTGACGAGGGATTTCAGGCAAGTAAAAGTCGTTTCGACAGATTTAATTTCAATGTTAAAAAAAAAATGAAAATGCATTTTTTGATATTTTCCTTAGTATGTACGATAGTCGAAGGCTTTCTGTATGGTATAATTCGAGTGATGAGTATTATTATTCAATGTATATATTATTGTACGTAAATGTATTACGTACGTCCCACACGGTATCATCAGTCATTTCTAAATACAGCAATGGCACAATCCCGATCGATCTTCATCGTTTATTATAATTGGAAACTTGCCGTTGATTTGATCGCGGTCTCGGATAATCTTCTAATTCGATCACAAATTATGTTTACTCCCACCTCTCTTGCAATGGATATTTTTTCTGAGTGCGTTTTTATTGCTTAATTGTTCGGCTGATCGATAAGATATCATCGTTTTCAAATCGATATTCGTGTGGGCATTAAACGCACCAACACCGACTTCGTGATTATCTAAACATCAAACCAATATTTTGGCTTAAAAATACCATTAACGTTTTTACTAATATTTTTAAATACATCTCGGCTACTAATGTGACAAATTTTGACTCCTCATAGAGCAGTGCTTCCAAAAAAAATATTATACTACTCAGTTGCTCTACCCTTCTTTTTCGAAGACAGTAGGTATAGAAGGATAGTACTAATACAGACCTAGTGGCTAACTACATACAGTGGCGGATTACCCCATAAGCGCAAGAGGCGTGCGCTTGAGGCCTTCAAATTTTAGGGGCCTCAAAAATAGCATAAATTGTATAAATCCTTATATTTTAATGTCAGTTTAAATATTCATTATTATTCTTCGAAGAGTTTTGCAACACTTTTATGTTATTCGAAAAACAGGGCCTCCAAAATTTATTGCGCCTAGGGCCTCCAAAGTGCTTAATTCGCCACTGACTACATAATCTCTTGTTACGTCTCGTGTAAAGGGAATTTTTTGTCAAACACCAATACCTTCAAACAGATATCAATAAATCTTGATAAATATTGAAGAAATGATGTTTGTACTGAAATGGAAACCAACGACGGTGACCACTTCTTATTCGGGACCGGCTGTCATCGAAAATAACACTGTCTTAAAAATGGTTAGGTTTTAATATGGTTCCACAGTCCTTGTTTGTTTGCGCCCGAGTTTTGTTTGTCACGACCATAAATATATATTTACGTTTAACTTGCCAAAGCTCCTGCTATTCCATACACATTATAATGCCAGCCCCGGGACTCCGATGAAAAGCTCTGATTAAAAGTTTTCCGAAGTAATAATTTATGGATTGAGTTCCTGCCTTCTGAACTCTCGCGCCATTAAATGCCAAATGTAGTGTTCCTATCTTTCAGCAGAATGAACCAGTTAGCTTCATTGTGGAGGTAAATTTTGCATGCGATGTAATGTATAAAAATTAATGAACGAACAGTATTTGGACGTTTGCGATCAAAAAGATACCATAATGATTTTTAATACCAGGTAATCTATTCTGTTATTCTGACATCGATGTCGCATGCGAAAAAATTCCATTTACGGTGACTATGCTAAGGATTCTAACTATTTGAATATCGAATAGTAAAACTGAAACTATTCGAATATTCGACTAAATATTCGAAAAAAAATCCATTTACGGTGACTGTGCTAAGGATACCAACTATTCGAATATCGAATAGTAAAACTCAAGCTATTCGAATATTCGACGTTTCTAAAGTATGAAAATAATAAACAATAAAAATTCGATTTGAATAATTATTAATATACATTACATTACATATTAAATATATTAAAATAATATCTTAAATAATACATAAAAATGCAAGAAAACGAATTCATCTATAATAAATTATTTGAATTTTAAAAATGTTTATTAAAAGTGATATTAAAAAAAAACCTACTGTTTCTTTGTACTATAATGCATGCATGATCAACTGAAGATGAGACCGGACCCGATGTTTCTAAATAAAAATGGTAGTAGTACAAAGGAACAATGTGTTTTTGTATATAATGCCTTTTCACCATGTAAATGAAATTTACATAAAATTGTTATAAAAATCCCATGATTTTAAAATCGCTGACAAAAAGTTCTCTCAATCCCGAATCCCAATTTACACACGAAATCCCGGGATCACAAAAAGGGTCCGAGATTAGATACCCTAATCGACAATGAACACCATAGAAGTGATTAAAAGTAATATGGCATTAAATGTCTCGCCGACATCAAAATCCTGGTAAGTATTCAAATTTTCATCTTAAGATTATCTCGAAAATAATTTGTGCGAAAGATGTATGTAGTCTTATTTTCAATTAATTAATTATTAATTTGAACTACAAAAAGATAACGGACACTATTTGAAAAGTTGCCCTAATATTCGAGTATCGAATATTCGATCGGAATCCCTACTCTGTGCTCTACAGTTAAATTTTATTGAAAAGTTTTTTTTTTAAAGTATTACAGTTTTAATGTACCGAATTGAAGAATCTGAAACTACCGGAAATATAAATACTCTCGCGTGCGACTTCGATTTGCATTTTTTCGAATCGGCCCCAGATATTTTAATGTAAGCGGAAGTCTACACTGATATGTTCACAAGAATGAATTTTTCATGAACCAAAATTATCTCGTATTAGTCTAGTATTTTTTACACGGTGTGGATCTAGCGCCATCTCGATCCAATTATTGATCAATATTTCATTATATTTAGTTCTTTAATCTACGACAATACCCCTGAAAATATGATGATTTGTTATAATTCGACTTTGGAAAGGCAACAGGACGTAAGTCACATATGACAAATTTTCACAAGTCACAAGAAACGTTTTTTGATAATTTAGTCCAAAGTAAAAATATGAAATTTACACAACCTTGAAGTATGAGTAGACTAATAAACTGTTGTTTTATTGACTATCTAATAAGTTATTTAGTAAAAACCTTTTTTTTAGTACTTTCCTTGGTTGCAATTCCATAGACATCTTCTTTTTTAAAACATAAAGCTATTTTTATTGTTATTATTCGGCATTTGCAGCGTGTATTCTTTTGATATATCGTGTATAAAATTGTATTAAGTTGTTCTATTTTGAAAAAAAAACTGCGTGTTACGTCCTTTTGCCTTTCGAATTAAGACATAAAAAATAATTTCAAACTGCAGATCAACGATAACATAAGCCCTCGAGAGGTAAAAAGAGCCAACTAGTAAAATGGTAAAACTTTTTTTTGGACTTTTAAGTACAATTTCGACTTTACTTAGTGTTTTGGTGGATTGCATATTTTTATTTTACTGAGATAGCACTAATACAATCTGTGTTAACTAAGGTTACTACACTTTTACGATATTTAAAAAGGTGTAAAATATTACAATGTGTCTAATTTTTTTTTTCTAAAATACCTTGGTGGTATTTTAGACCATAGTTTCTCAACCTTTTTAAGCCCGTGGCCCCCTTTTGAGTCTCATATTTTCCGTGGCCCCCCTACCCCTAGTAATAAAATTCTCGGGGCTCAGAAAAATGAAAAAAAATGTAGGTACATTAATTTTTAAAAAATACAATACAATAATTTTTTTTGTTAAAAAAAAATATGTTTACAAAATAATTTATAATATTACTTTTTTTTTGAAAATCCCTAGGGTACCCAATGTTTTACCCATCACAGCCCGCTGTGGTTCACACTATTGTTACGGGGGGGTATTCTGCAGCATTATTCGTGTTAATTTTTATCCATAAATTCCTAAAACTAGTTTGCATGCACTGCAGGGTGCAGAATGCGAAATAAAATAAAATAACTTTATCAAAAGAGTTTTTATGAAATTAATTCAATTCGTTTTCATAAGACGCCGTGAACTTTTTGAATGCTTTGTAATTTTTCCTAGATGCAACTAAGTCGGCATGACCAACAGGACCACCAGATGCGACTGTGGTCGTATAATCTTGAGCAGTTCTTCCTGTTCGTTGTTCATGTTTGGACATTTTAAAAAAATTCGATCAGTATCCTGAAGCTATTTACTAATCAGCCGACCTGGAATAGCTTGGCAGTGAAGTGATCATGGCTAGTTATAAATTGGCCTATCCAAAAATTTGGACTCGAAGCGTTGGTCTCCATTCGCATTTTTAAATTTTGAAAGAATTTATAAGATTGCCTGTCCTTAGAATAATTTCCCATCAATTTTACCAAATTCGCATAGAAGCGTCTGTAGCAATACTGTGCACCACAGTTCAATGGGCCTTAAAAATGAAGGTTCTGGTCGAGAAGAAGACAGTCAAAGAATTCTCCTCACCTGGGACTTCACACCCATTATGTAGCATTGCTGTTGCGCCTTGTACAGATTTAAAAAAAAATTACCAAGCAGAACCAGCAATGCATTTGTAGAAGTAGTTCTGTATGTTTTGTAAAGATTATCAATGCACTGTATTATTCGGTAAGAAGATTTCTCTCCAAAAGAATAAGGTTACAAATCTTGTATCACGTACTTTACCAGCCACTCCCATGGATTGGGTGCTAAGCTTCAATTACTTAATACCTGCTAAGCAAGAAGTTTTGGCATAATTTGCAGAAGTGTAGGAAGGGGTCCTGCCGCCCGAGGCGGTATTTGAATTTGCAGCCTCATGAAGGACCCTAAGGACACTAGCCACTAAGCAAAGGGACAAAGTTTTACCAATGATCAGTTTTGGTCTTTAAAATTGCGTTTTGGTATTTGTATCGAGCTGATTAAAAAAAATGATTTCGAAAAAGACATTCTTGAAGTCAATGGGATTTTATGAAATTTACTGTTTTACGCAAAGGTCCCATGTTTTACAACCTAATGTTGAAGATGAATCGCGCAGGGAATTCAAAAAAAATAGTACATGATTATTTATCAAAGTAAAACTTCAATACTTAAAACAATTGAAGCGTTATATCTTTTATTCATAAAAATCTTAATTCCTTGTTCAATCGTTACACCTTTAGTGTCATTAGGTTTCTGGCAAAGAGCATTAAATTATCTTAACTAATTTTTTCGTTATCAAAAATCTGACACATCGTTTTAGGTTAGTCAATTTGCAATGCAAAATGTTCATTTAGTTGTTTTTTTATCATCTGCTATCTCATGCATACGTCTTGATACTGAACGGAATTGCTCAAAGAAATCACCTGAATAATTGCATTTTCACTCCGATTCATAACTATTGAAATTGCGAAATCAAAGATTTGGAAATATAATGCGTTTTTCTAGCTTTTGCAATTAATTTGGAAATTTCGTAAGAAACTATTAATTAAACAAGTGTCTAATTTTTCACTGAATACTTTAAATCCTATTTTTTGCTGCGGAAACTTCTTAAAGCTTTTTGAATTATTAAAATGGCTTTTCTTTCATGTCTATGTGTTTTGTATAAAATGGATAGTAGCATTAGTGAAGCAAAACATATTTAACGCACACGAGTTTCATAATATCATGGGGTGATGAAAGAAATCCGTGGACAAGATAGTCAATACAATATTGTCGACACTTACTTTTGGATGCAGTTATTATGGTATCCTTAAATATCATTGGAAAAATAGTAAAAAGTATGTTTAATAAATACATTATTTCTACTGCAATGAATTATTGTCCTACTGTATTATATTTAATTTTAATATAAAATTAGTTCATTATATTTTGAGTGGCCGTGGCCCCCCTAAAGTCTGCTGTGGCTCCCCAAAACTGATATTTTCTTCTGTGGCCCCCTTGGAGCATGCTGTGGCTCCCAAGGGGGCCACATGGCCCCCGGTTGAGAAACGCTGTTTTAGACTATTGCTCTGATGCTCACCTCACCTTGAATGAGCGCAATGGTATGCATATTTTATGTTTGTTAAATTATAATCACGATTATAACTTTTTATAAATTATGTAATGTTAATTTTAAATAATCTTTTACTTGTTTGTATATTAATAAATAATAACCTGAAATTCAGGAAAATTATCGCATAATGTGATGCGATAATTTTGCTGATCGAATTAAATTATATGGAAAATAACATCAATATACGCTTCATATATACAATTGTATAGCAAATTTTCTTGCGAGTGTCTATATATATTTTACTAATAATTGCCTGTTGTAATTATTACATAAATCAAAAAAGGAATTGAGCCAGTGAACTGTTGAACGCCAATATGATTTTTTATGGAATTGCTCCCCTCGATATACACCGTTTCGATAAAAAAAAACATAGGTAACTCTTAACAATCGATTAGGGAAGATCGCGGCGGTGATACGTGCCTTACTGAAGGGTTGATTTTATTACCCATTGTTCCATCCCTGATAATAACAAACGACCCCCTTTTTTGAGATAAGATCTTTAAGCCAATGATAATCGTCGATTTTATTTCGTTACTTACCACAAAATAAATTTATTTCTCTTTTTACTGCGTATCTACTTAATTATATATTTATCAAGCTCGTTTGCTTTTATCGCTTTTCCTCTGGCAATATCGAAGCTTTTATGCTGTAATAGAGGGGATCCGCTGTAATTTAAATCTTTAATTATCTTGTTTTATTGACGAATTAATTTTATTTTAGCATTTAAACTTGTTTGCGCATAAAATTAAAGTAATATTTGCATTTAAATGAAAACTACCCAGCTGCCTCAACATAAAACCATTATTTTTTTTATTTATTTATATATACGATGGTATTAAAAATATCGCTTCATCAATGCAAACAGTAGGAAAATCTGAAAAAAATATTTTTGATATAATGACAGGATGGTCTAGTTGTCAACGCCATTGACTTTATCTACAGAGGTCACGGGTTTGAATATCAGTACGGACAGTTTCTATAAATTTATTTATTTCTGTTCGGAAGCATGGATCTATGAGATGTCTTGAATTGCACACTGAACGAATTTCTAATTGAGCATATCCACAGAAGTTTTCCTGGTGAAAACTGGTTGCTTATCAGCCTGCCTACCTCTGTTTCAACATTATGGAATCGAATCGAACAAAACGTTGAATTGCATTCATAAATTATTATTTAAGTTTTTATGTTTTTTTTTTATGTTAGTGTGCATTGCTATCGCAACACGTGTTTCAGTAACTATTATGAGTAAACCCTCAAAAACCCCAAAAAAATAAATTGGCTTCCATTTAAATGCCGCGTATGTAAATCTTTTATTTTATATGCAGCATATTTCCGAAGCCACGGAATGTGCTTCATCTTTCTCTGGAGAATGATTTTTTCGCTTGGCATAATTCCCGTTTTTCTTAGCTTCTGTTACAAGGCTAATAAATTATACGAATCACTACTTTTACGATCGGTGAGTTGAAATTGCCTTTCTGAATGTTTATGACTCCAGTGTTGAGGATTTACAGGACATTCAGCCTGGCGGGTTTATCCCCCATCACATCCCCTGCCGCCATTCCCTCTATCACCGACAGAAGCGAATTTTATCAAATATTCAACGTGCACTTTCCCATGTGCCGAAAAGTGTTTTAGGACAACTATCAGTGAAAGTAGTGTTGTATTTTGTTATTAAGTAACGATTAATTTGTGTAATAAATAATTACATATAACAATCAATGAATCAAGAAGTTTTATATGTTCTATCTTTTTATGACAATTTTAATGTACATATGGCTTAAATATTAAATGTTGATTAAACATAAGCATCTAAACAGATTTCATTAAAAAAAGATATTTAGTTTCTCAACTTTATCCACTTTGCTTGAGGTAGAAAAATAAGGCTAAGGAAAAACTAGATATTGGCTAAAGATACGATATACATAGGTAGAAAGAAATCACACAAATCCATACTTTTTGCAGAGAAGAACAAACCTACAAATCCGTGACCCGCAATCGCTTAAAAAAGTCTATGAGAGTTGACCACTTGGCTACAGAAACCGAATAATAAATAAATAAAAATGTTTTTTTATGCTAAAATTGTAATGAATTATTTCTTATATGAAAACTCACTAATCCATACTTTGTTACTATTAGACCCGAAAGCACCTACATTTACTTAAGTATATTTGAAAAAAAAATTAAGATGTTTGTTATACGAGCGTAACATGATTTTTTTTGTATGTGGATGGAACAGAAGATGTTTGAAGGTTGGCGGGCATTGAATTGGTAAATGAAAGAACTTATAAAGATACAAAATATGAACTTTAATTATTGTAGTCTCTCTCAAATTATGCGCTCACAGCTACATCATTTATCGCCGTAAGCCTGACTACGTTCCTGGCACGATGATTTTCCAGTATCCGATTTCGTTTCTAAAGACGATCTAGTGTAGAATAATAAATTATGTTTTATCCCCAATTTATAACCAGATCTATGAATTTATTTTTCACTACGGAAATAATAAAACCAGCGTATAAACTTCATACGAGATATTATTTAGAAAACCTCCACATTTAAGTATGTTAGGGATGATAATGGTGATTTATTAGACATCTAGAAGCATTGCGAAAAAGAATTATGCATTCAATATCAACATTATTTACAAAATCTATACTGTCATCGCTGTACTGATTATATAAAAATAATATACTTTTTCATACATTGATTGATTAAACATTTTTCTTTGCAAAATTCTATTAGCAATATTATGATAATAATAAAAAGGTATTTAGCTCCACAAGAATTATGAAATCTAGTTGATAGCTTAAGTTAATTAAGTATTTCGACTGAGGGTGCTTGATGGAATTTCAATATCAAATTTGAATTGTTTGAATTTTGTACTTTTACATGAGTTTTGTCGCTAACGACCCGGGTTTCGCCTTTCGGCATCTTCAGGCATTCCAAGTGCACGTATGTACTTGAACTGACGCGTAGTAAACAAATTCAAATTTGATATTGAAATTCCATCAAGCACCCTCAGTCGAACTACTTCGATGCAAACTGTTTACTACGCGTCAGTTCAAGTACATCCGTGCACTTGGAATGCCTGAAGGTGCCGAAAGGCGAAACCCGGGTCGTTAACGACAAAACTCATGGAAAAGTACAAAATTCAAACAATTCAAAAAAATAGTTGAGCTATTTCGATGCCATTCTGTCTGGGTTCCTATCAAGTTAACTTGTTAATTTCAACATAGGTTTCAAACCCCCTTTGTTAAATAATCAATAAAAAAATATATTTTCAAATCAATTGCGAAATCCTTATATGGTTTAATTATATTATGAAACAAATGACTGCCTTCGGGTGCATAATAAGTAAAAAAGCCAAGCTCTTTTTTTCATATAAAATAATGTATGGTGGTAAATTAAGTTACATTCGATTGCTTTAATAATTATTGTGTATTATTGTGTAAGAGTGCTAAATCCACACCTTCCTTAGAACACCGTGAATAGCTCTAATATTATGCGAGCGCGTTGTTAACGCATTGGCAGCCCACCTCTAGATTTAATCTACCGTATGTCTCAAGCATATACATTTTTTTTATACATATACATTCTCCGCATGTTGTATGCAAGTAATCGCAATGATAATCAAACTCATCAACGAAAACTGTTTTTTAATCATGTAAAGTTGTGAATTATCAATACATATGCCCTTATGCCCGCTGAATTATGGTCCATACAAGAGATTTCTGTTTCCATTCATCGTACTCTATTTAAACTAACTGAGCTAAATACAGGTTAATCACTGGTATAACATTTATAGAACTCCACATATTGCAAATGCTATATTCTGTCATTTATGCCATTTTATCATTTGGCAAACACCACTTTACAAATAGTCTTCTTTACATTGCCTGATTCAGCATTCCTTATCATTGCTATCGGTTATGATAAAAGGTAAACATTGTCATTATACAAAATTGAATGAAAAAAAAAACATTTACATGTCTTTTAGCGCTGCATAAAAAAACAGGTCCGCTCATGGAAGATCGGCCGCCCGTGCGTGTAATCTCTCGTATTGGCGCTGCATAATAAATCGAAAATACTTAGTTTTTTGCTCGATAAACCATCGGTGTTATCAAGTGGTTAACGATTTTAGGCTTTCGTCAGTTACAGTTACGGGCGCACTTATACATTGAATTTTGAATATTTTTATGATATATTGATAGAATTACTCATTACTTAACATGTATTTTTTTATGGGTGAAGTAATTAATTTTTTTCTTATTTTGCTTATACTAAAAAAATAGTTTTCGAGTGATAAAGCAAGTGATTCGCAACGGCTTAAATGTTTCCATGAAAGCGAACTGTGACTCTCATTCATTAATAAGGTTAAGTAGGGGGATTGGATTTGGTTGTCCGAGAATTGTCCAAATTCATTGGTTCTTATTATTAAGTATTTTTTTTATTAAAGTTATTTCAATTAAACCTTAATTTTTTTTATTATTCAAATCGAATATGGTGGTTCGATATATATGATATTATGTTGATTAAAGTCATTTTGCGGTGAGCCTATTAGTATCTACCCAGATACATTATTTTTTTACGTTGTTACAGTTTATTACAATGTTTTGACATCTGAAAGTTTTTAAATTATTCTGCCTCTCATAGACCTGTGTATCGCTTAGTCACCCGCTGGGCCAAAATTATTGACTCGATATCTGTTTCGACAAAAACCATATGGCGACAAAAACACATGTGATAATTAATACATTTACCATGTAAACAATACTTTGTTTAATAAATTAATGATGGCAGTGGTACAAGAGAATTCTAAATATATACCCAAACGAAATACCAGAGACTTCATTCATATTGTACCTATATAATATGAAAACTTTTATATTTTCCATGCATAATATCACTCATAATGCAGTATCACAACAGACTTTTTTTCTTAGTAAAAACACAATATTTCTTTGTAATTCATTTTTTTCGTTAACTGGTTGTAGAGCAGTTGCTCGTTGTAGAGATTAAATATAGATGGCTGGGATAAAGAAAGCATTTTTTGTAAAATTTAAACACAATCTTTTAAATAAATTTCAGATTTCGTTCATCGCCATTATTGTGGAAGTGTTTTATTTTTATTTTCGTAAATGTAAAACCTTTCTTTCAAGAATTGATAGTAAACCGCCAATACGTGGAATAATCAAAGTTAATTTAAATTTTCTATTGATAGTAAACCGAATTAAAAGTGACTAGGAAAGGATAACTAAACTAAGTAATTATTTTTAATAGAAGAGAGTAAAAAACTTTAAAAAGTATAGTATATACTTCTTATTGAGTATTACAGTGTAAGATTTTTTGGAATATCAACTTAAAATCAGTCGCTTGAAGATACTTTTCAGAATGTGAAAAGACTATTTTTGTAAAATAGTCAGTCCCATTTTAAGATTAGAAATAATGGTATATAAATGACAAAAACATCACCAACATCCATGCCTTTGAACACAAACTTACGATCAAAATAAAAAATCGTGCAAAGTTTCATTTTGGAGTTATGTAAAATTGACGACACCATTCTATGGATTCATCATATTTCTCATTTGAAATATATGAACACAGATTGCCACATATCAGATAAAAATGATCAGGGCTGTCGAGCCGCTTAAAAATATACTTAATCCAACTCTACTATATTTCGCATTCATAGTTTTATTTAATATATTAATTTATTTGACGAAATAGCTCATTATGACATTTTGTATTATATCATGTTTATCAAATATAACTTACTATTACTACAAAATTGTTTGAAAATGAAAGAATACAGATTTTTTTTTTCATTTTTTTTTGGAAAGACACCACGTTACATTATAAATAGGTAATGTTACATGGGTTAATTTTAGAAGAGCCTGCATGTTCTATAGTCCAGCCATCACTTAATTTCAAATCAATATATAATATAATGTGGTCAAGAATGATAGTGAAGAAATATTAAAATCGTAATATAAAATTAAATTTGATAACATTATTTTTTCACTAATTGTGTTACACAGTGTAAAACGTGTTTCGCCCATTTGAGAAGTATCATCAGACTTGACATCGCAAGGTTTAAGAAACATTTAAAACTTAAAACAAAACTAAAATTTGTTCATCCTAATTTTCGACGCTGTCTTCACGATAATTGGCATTCAAATAATCGATCAGTTCAATTCCACAAGTAGCGAAAATATTCTTGTTATCTAAATTCTTGGTATAAAATTAAATACCGTGCACACATGTATTTCGTAAGTCTCTTTGGAATTTGAGAGCACGTTTTCCACAGAATGTTTCCAAATAACATTTTTACTAACCGCGTTAAAGTGAAACTGCATAACAAAAGTATCGCGTCATTCGGGGGATGAGTGTTTGTGACACCAATTTCACAGCCCTGAAAATAACAGTAAATATTGCTTTTAGCTTGACAATTTTTATATGTTTCTCAATATAAGTTTAGTTTTCAGCTGAAACGCATCTGCTGTGTTAATCATCGTTGAATCCAATAAATAAACTTTGCATATTTCCGATTGAAAAAATGTGTGAATCATCGTTTTTTATTGCGTGAAAAGTGACTCAAAATAAAAGAAATGTAATGTGACGATAATTGCAAGAATTAAATGAGACATGATTTAGTGTCAGTGAGCCGTTATGTTTGTTATAAAACGAGTGTGTTTTGCGAACACAGTTAAGGAAATAAACATCGATAGCGTATGTTTTTTCTCCTACTGTACTTTGGCATCCGTTTGATATAACCAAGGTACTAAAAATGGCAATACTTTACTCGCATATACAAATAACCTTTAATTATTATTTGAGTGTTTTAATTCATTTTAATACGAAGTGTTAGTTCAGACTGACTTGATAATGTTTTTACGATTAATACAGTATGTTGTCTTTTACCGACTGCGTGGTTTAGTGGTTAACGCTATTGGCTTCGGTTATGGTTACGGAGTAGAGTTTCTATAAATTGATTTATGTATTTCTGTCCAAAGTTATGGATGTATATGTCTTAAATTACCACATACCCATCCTATTCTAACAACGGCTGTAGTGAGAATGATAAGTTAATCACTAGTCTATTATTTTTGTAAAAAGAAAGATTGTGAAACTAATAATTAAGCAGTAATCTTAGAAGGAACTTCTATTGAGAAACATCCATAATAAAATATATATTTTAAGTGATTTAAACATCTTTATTATTTTAGTTGGGTTCGGCGGTTTTAAAAAAATATTTTCAATATAATAAGTCATTATTTCTTATGCAACAAGATATGCCAAAAGTACATTTAAGGTACCGCTTAAATTTTTAACTTTTGTTGTATTTACAAGACCACTACTTTTGTAAATACCACAATTTTAATTATGCTAAAGATGTTTCCCAGATCAAATGGTTGATTGTAATAGTTCTGCAGCTATTGGCTATTGAATTGTGCACTATCGTGGCACAGTTTGGGAAGAAAAACGAGATATCATGCTCAACACTATCTTATCTTAAATGTTTGTTCTACATCTGCATAGATCAACCAGCCTGCATTCGTACAAAACTGTTCTTTAAATTAGTGCGTTACGTAAATTTTTTCAGTTCGCCTAATGAACTCATTTTGATTTGCAGAAAGTTACTATGTATACCACTTTAAAATCAGTAATGTTAGAATGACGTACTGTATAAAATAGCCAAATTCACTTGAACTGTTTCTGCTTTGAATTATTTACAGAAATTTTTAGTTTGTAAAAATAAAATAGTGCATATATGTACATGTATGTTAGTGATTTTTTGGATGTTTGCTTTTTGCATAACTACGCTTATATGACCATGGTCTTCGACAGCTATCAAGCGACTGACCACTAATCTCTCTTCTTTATCTTGCTTCATCGGAAGTCCATTTTCTTCCCACTAGAAAATTGAGAGACATGTCAAGCGAATATAGTTTTTAAAGTAAAAGTAAATAGTGATAAAGTCATGTACATATAATCACAATAGTTTTTAATCTGTGTTTTGGCAGGATTTATTTGTCTAGGAAAGATATTATTTATTCAATCTTTATTAACAGTCAAAGAACAGTCTTTCCCTTGTATGATTCTGGATTTTAAAAATGTAGTTAAACTATAATTTTCATGACAAAATATTTTTTCCTGCCAGCGCATATAAGTAAAGAATACCACACCGTGATAAAAATACAATACCCTTAATAACTAAGAGTGCTATGCATACAGTTACTTATTCATAATATATCGTGTTTCATCAACTAATAACTTTTTAAAAATTAATTTCAGTTAAACCAGGCATCCGGATCTCTCCAGTCAGCAGCCGAGAAGCAGCAGCAAGAGCAGCTGAACGGGTTCATCGCCAACTCTCCAATATACGTCACATCCATCAACAACAATGGAGAGGCAGCCCCCAGCGTGGTGACATCCGCCCAAGTACTCCAGCCACCCATCCCCAACGGGCATCCGGTCTCAGCGCCAGACAAACAGTCCGAACCCGAAAAGAAACCTGAAGGTCTACCGTCGGAGAAGACTAACCATGTTGTGGACACGAGGAGGATAAGCACTCCTGTAGCGGTTGCTGCACAGGTTACTCCAGTGAAGAGACACGTCCAGGATAGTGAGGAAAGTGGTGTTGTTGAAGTGTCAAGTCCTGTGCCTCCAATTGTGAACGGAAGAACTGAAAAGTTACTCGTTAACCAGCCTGAACACAGAAGAACTTCGACAGCGGAACTTGTCGTTGGTGCTGACACAAGGTGAGTCTTTGCAGCTTTATTTTTCAGGAGTATTAACATGACTTTTTGTTGTTTTTATCGTGTGATCAATCTATTTCGTATATTAGCTATTTTAATTTAAAAATAAATGCATACTATTTGAGTCATTGAGTTGCAAACAGCACTCTGGAAGCTTTTTCAAGTTAATGAAGAAAAACTGTCTTTACATCACTATTTTATTGGCATTGTCTGTAAATGTGTTTGCAAATTTAATATATATAACCATTTAATTTTTATGCAGATAACGTAACGTGAACCAAAAGTTTTTTTTTTAAATATCAGTTCTCAAACTCTTTTTTTGACAAATGACCCAAATTTTCCAAATGATTTCTTGAACAGATAATTTGGAATTTAAAGCTCTCACCAGCTTACTGGATAGGATTTAAGCTAAAGAAAAAAATATAGCGTTGATAGGTCATTTCCATAATAAAAATTTCCACAATGGTTTTTACAGCTTAATTATTCATTTGTTTTATCCACTTGAACAATTCCTGGCTACGCGCCTGCCTCGTAACATGCACCAGAATTCACGTGTCCGGTCTTTTTTGTGCAATTTAACGTTTCTATTTTCCCGTGACATCGGAAAATAGCATTGTTTTTGCTTAGTTAGTTAGCTTAGTAAGATAAATTGAATAAACGTCCGACGTTTGTAGCAAATGACCTATGTCGTCAATCTACGTTTCACGTTATGTCGAATAGCAACGCCTGCCCTTTCACCAGTTATTTTAACATACGTTTTATTTAACAAAACATTAATTATTCATAGAAGTTATATTAATTTGCATTTACTTATTTTTATTTCAACCAAACTTATAGTTCTTGACATGACATATAGCAAAAATGGCCAGTAGGTGTAATTGAAAAGGTATTTTTGGTCGTTAGCGGACCTTTATAATAAGGTTGGATTGTTCTCTCGTGATAGACTTACAAACGACATCAGTCGATCACCACCAACAATTATACCAACTAGTCTAAACACACTTATTAAAATTGTGTGACCACCCCCGATATAAATATAATAACGCTTTTAGGGTGTTCACTGTCAATCGCTGGAAAGGCATTGTATTAAGAAAAAACACAATATTCCTTTGTACTTATTTCCACTTTTATTTACCAAGATCAAGAGATAATGCTAGCCAAGAGCGAAACCGGTCCTGATCTTGAATATTGTGTTTTTCGTACTATATGTATTTACTTTAAGTGATCAACTATACATCTTATATTTATTTTGATATACAGCTATTTTTAACATAATATTCCATGTATATGCCATTTTCAAAAGTACTTTTTTTTAGAATTGAGATACATATCACTGTGTCACTATTTGGAACAATGATTCAAATTGATACATTTCCAAATCGTCGAATCGTAGCAATTTTCAAAGTGATTTTTTCCGAAAGCTCCCCACCGCCGGCAGAAAGCTGAAAAGCTGTGCCGGAGCTTCCATGAAAAGGTTCTGGCAATAAATAACCAATGCTTATAGTTTTATCTCGACGAAACAGCCTTCCGTTCGGAAATGTAATGGCCATTATAGCTCTTCGGCAGTAGCTATTTATGTTGGCGAAACTGTCTCTGTTGGTCTTTATTTTCGGTTGAAAATGTTTTGTCTGTTGAAATTTTCGTATACACACACTGTTATTTTATTAAATAAAAAAACGTACATATAACACCCTCTGTGTCCTATTTAGCCGGCCTCTGTTGCTTAGTTGGTAAGAGCATTTCCCTAGCGATCAGGCGGGTCTTGGCTCTTGCGTCATGCCCCAGTACAGTATATCAACATTTAGATGTTTTAAATTTAAATGTAAGTCCAATAGGACGTGCGTGTTTGTGATGTCTCTTCTCATCAAGTTTTTCTCGTATGATTTTCTAATTTAAAATTATTTAGAGCAGTTCTTTCCAACCTTTTTAATGTCACGGTTGCCTGAATCTGAAAAAATAATCTGCGGACCCCAGAAAAAAAAAACAATTATTTGTAATTTGGAAAAAAAAATACAAATAAATATTTGTACTTTCTACTGAAAAATTTCCGAGGTTGGGAAGCACTGATTTATAAGATAGAAATTAGCTGTTGTTCAATCTGTATATGTACATTTGAATTTTAACTTAAAAATTTAAAAAAAAGAATAGAACGACATAACCAGTAACTTCTAAAAGATTCCGACCTAAGCATGTTTACAACCAGGACTGTGGAGTCGAAGTAGAGAGTCATGGAGTCGGATATTTTTTAAGACTTAGATACATTTCTTAAAAATTATTTGACTATTTGATTGGTGAAATAATAAATATGTACTACAATTATTCTAGTAACTAGAATCATCTGGTGGTTTACATTGTAAACTTTAAACTATTTTTTTTTACGTCCGTTCCCAATGTGGAGCATATGGACTCCTAATGGAGTTTATCTCAACAGAATTGTTTCTACGAGTACTGCTTGTTACTCAGTGGCTCAACCTCTCTCTTTTCAAAGAGAGTAGAAATGTAAGGATAGGGCTAGGACAGGACTAGTGGTTAGCTAATCACTCTTGATACGCCCCGGTCATAGGATAGGATGGGTGGCAGGGGAAAAATTCAAGACATGACATACATCCATGCCTATGTTAGTAAAATCGAGTCGGAGTCGGTTATTAATATAAAACCGGAGTCGGAGTCTTTTTTTTATCCGACTTCAGAGCTCTGGTTAGAACAAGTCAATTATTTTAAAGACTAAGATTATGATTATTCTTTTACGGTATGGACAAGATAATTCGGTGTTGTAAAGAATGTAACAATATAAAAAGTGATTGTATCGAACAATCTAATTGACATTTTTTTGTTGATTTAAAGAAATGTGTATTTATATGTATTACTGTCATGTAGCGGATTGGTCAAAACTTTTGAGCATTTTTCCTTATCAGTTGTGGTGTGTACGGGCTCAAAATACTTACATTCAATTATTTATCGATAAGACGCGATTTTTCCCCCCTCCCACCTTTCTCATCTTTAATACGGTTCGTAGCAGCAGCAATCCGCCAACTATTTGCCCTCTTAGAGACCGATCCTTGCCCTTTCGTGAAAATAAAAGATGAAAGATTGACTAACAATAAGTTTTCGTATGATAACTGTAGAACAGCAGTAAGAACTTATCTTGGCAATCCGAAGTTTCCCAGATCAATTCCAAATATGTCCATTCCGAACAAAAAAGATTAACGTCCGACTAACAACTAGTAATCGTAAGCTTACTGTAAATAGCGGTTAGACTTTGTATTAGCTATTCGAAATGTTCGGGTTGAAATAATGGTTACTGCATACCACGCTCAGTCTCAAAAACGGATCGTTAAGGTATCGATTCGTTACTTCTACCCTGTATACCATTTGTAACCGCATCATTTCGTTACCCTGTCCCAAAAGAGAAGTCGGACGATTAACTTACATTTTCTCGGTAAACACCTCACGTTCAAACGTTCCACTATAAATCAATTCGCTCCACATTATAAGTGGAGATGTTTTAAAATAAAAATCCTCCAAATAAATGAATAATTATGTTTTTTTACGGAGATAAACGAAAACATTCCCGATCGGTTTCCCATAATCAGATGCTTCGCTACATATTTATTTACTCAACATTCTAAGGTCAATAACTTTCAGTAAAGTTAATGTTTCGAAACGCCTTAAACTTAAACAAAAGATGAAAAAATACGCGAATCTTTCAAGGTAGTCAATTTTCATCGGTTAGCGAATTTCTTGCGAATAACGCAGTGAAATGTGTTTACTGCAAACGAGAACGACTTTGCGCAAAGTTATTTCTGTCGTCATTTCAATATCTTTTTCACCGTGTGTCGATAATCAATTCCACCGGTAAAGGACTTTGACACTTTTTGTTGTCACTCACAAGACATTTCATGCTGTTTTTATATTCCGTTTAGTTTGTTGACAAAGTTTATTTTAAATGTGTTTACATAGGATCAACTTTTAAACAGATATTATAACTATTATAACCTTGATATAATATATTCTTTTGGTGCACAGGGGTAATTATTTAAAAAAAATAGACTCTTTTTTTCTCGCGCAATTTTAATTGCTGTTTGTAAAACGATTGGCTAACATCCAGGCTTGTAATGGGCAATTTCTGGCCCATTTAAGCGATCGACACTTTATCAAAAACTAATATGATTTGATTCATGTCTCGGAAACCTCAACATCGAATTTTTTCAATTTAGATCTTGGAATGGGTGGTTGTGATATCACTCCTTTTCGAATTGATCTTAAGCAACCATCAGAATCAGATCCGTATAAAAATCTTGGGCTTTTAAGTCATTTCTCTATCTATATCATATGAAGGCATTATTCCAATGGTTTAGTAACAAATTTAGTTAAGAAGTATATGAAACAAACGGAAATAATTGTTTTTTTTTTATTCTCAACCACGTAACTAAAAAAAGCGTAAGTAGAACCCCCCCGTGGTGCTATCGCAACGGTGTTACTTTTAAACGATCCCCTTTTTACACTTACATACAATTCTGAAACAATATACGGAATAAATTCATTGATGTGCTTATATTATCATTATTCTGAGAGGTTTGTAGCGAACTACGATTAATTTATAAATTCACGTATTTATTGGCAACACCGTTTGCCATATTAAAAAATCTCACGTTGACACATCAATTAATCAGGCAAACTGATCAATATGCAATATAATGTTTCATCAGTCAACTGATGAATCAAACAATGCAGCGATGGTGATTATATTCTACGTTTCAAATCTATTTTTTTTCTTGAATACATGTTGTAACAGTCTTATTACTATTTCTCGATTTCTCTATACACATTTGTTTGGGCAATACAGTTCTTAAAATAATTTGAAGATTATTATTGTAGATTTTGTAGCATTCTTGAGTGAAAAAAAATACTTAACGATAATGATGGACTCGAAGATATGATAGGTTGATGCTAGGTTACTCGAGGCATATTATTTCCAAATAGCCAGTGCCGGCATGCGTTTTTTCGAAGTTATTATCTTTCCGAAGTTAGTTGTTGGCTGTATTGCGAAAGAGAACCAAACGAATACTTCTTTGTATGTATAGATTATTATTTTGTGATAGGTATTGTTTCTTAAATTACGAATATTCGCTGTCTTACAATTGGCGAATTATTCTAAGCTCGATTCGTTTCGACGTAACGTGTCATTATGTACATATTTTTTTACAAAGATTGTAATCAAAATATCTTCCTATTGATGCAAGAAAGTAGCTGAGAAAATAAATATCACAAAAAGAGTTTTGACGAGTTGTTTATTGCGGCTCACAGACTACGTACCTACCGAGTTTTCCAAAATTTATTTTCAATACTGGCCAGTAATAAGTTGATAATTATTTTTTTCAAACCATTCTTACCCTGTGCGAAAAAATAAATAAGAAAGAAAAAATGAGTATTTTAAGATTTAGACTGAAGGTGCTTGGTGGAATGTCAATATTAAATTGAATTGAATGCCTGAAGATGCCGAAAGGCGAAACCCGGGTCGTTAGTGACAAAGTCTGTGAGAATGTGCATAGTTTGAACGATTCAAATTTAAAAAATGAGTAATTGACCTAAAATTTATTGGGAATCCACAGTGAATTTGTTGAAGTGAAGTGATCTCCTAGTGTCGTTTTTAACCATGTCAGTCTCCCAGATTGGATACGGACATGGTTAAAAAGGTAATATTTAAATAAGAATTCCTATTTAAAATTTAAATCGGTCAAATTATGTACATTCACTCAAATTTTGTCAATAACAACTCGGGATTCGCCGTTCGGCATCTTCAGGCGCTCAAATGCAGGGATGAACTTGAACTGACGCTTAGTAAATTAATGTATCGTGTTTATATGAGAAATAAATGTATCATTAAGTTTAAATCGATTGCTGGCGAAAAGGATTAACCCATGGGAATGCTTACAGATTTGAATCGTGAGTAGTCTTAACCATTCAAATCTGTAGACAACAGTTGAGATTAAAGAGATGAAAACACCCCACATACTTATCCTGTAAATACTCACTGCCTTAAGTTTTGTAAAGCTACACAGTTTGAAATTTCCGTGGAAAATGAACTACAGGGTGTTTTATATTGTGGTTACAAATAACAATGCACCCACAGAACTCAATATCATAATATTTGAGCTGCCTGGCAGACATTGGTGGGCGTTTTTGTAATGACACTTAATAGTTATTTGTGAGCTGGCAGATAAACTTCAGTACTTTCAAAATAGCTTGAGTATGGATTTGGCCTTTACGGTATATGAAAGATATGTATATTTTCATAATCCATATAGGGCCTGCAGCCGAGTGATCAACATCGTTGTCTCTCGGTTATGGTGTTGGTGTGTAAAAACCGTTTTTCGAATTCCAATTTATTATTGGCTTATCGGCTTATGCTGGTTTTCGAAGTTCCACAAAAGAGCAATTCAATTAAAATAGCGATAATATGAACAAAATTTTCATCTTCGTTTATTTAAGTATTTCAAACAATTTTATTCAGTGTTGCCATTTGGTGGTGGAGTAATTATATCAATGTTAAAACTATTTAGTTATTTACATGGTCATTGCAAAAGAATTGCAAATTAATAGTTTATTTCTTTTGGAATGTGGGAAAAAACAGAATATTATAGAATATTTAAAAGTAGTAAAAAAATACCAAGAAAGTCAACCGAACAAGCTCCGACATGAAAAAATAGTATTCGTCGAACTTGAAATACAATTTTATACGGAATACGGAAAATGCACAAACAAAAATCTAAATTGAAGATTTTCAACGCATTCTATGTGTACTTATTACATTGATACTACATGCTTTATCACGTTTTATTTATAACTAGCGCAGTTTCAAGTCACAATAATAACGTGTATAATAATAAAAATTGAATTTAAACTTTAATCACTTTAAGGTGTTCACTGTCAATACTTGATGGAATGGCATTATAATAAAAATAATAAAACATTTTTAGTACTTTTTCCACATAAAATTTATTAGATCAGGACCTTTTTACTTTGGTAATGATAATTCATACCTAATTGGTTTTTGTCATAATAGTTTCATTGCTAAGTGGTCTTCAACTTTTTATTTATAGTTTATTTTCCTTGTATTTTACTTAAATTCTTTTGCTAGGTTGTAATACCAATTGTTTGTCATACCTTGTTTTTATCACTTAACTTTTGTATAAATATCACTGTTTTATTGTTTTTCTTATCAGTTGACAATGCTCATCATGAGCGAAACCGGTCCTGATCTAATAAATTTTATGTGGAAAAAGTACTAAAAATGTTTTATTATTTTTATTAAACTTTAATCTTTGAATTCGGGTTAAGTACATAGTTTAAAAAAAACCGACTTCCGGATTTCGTGAATTTTGCTTGAAAACCAATAAACCCCAATAAGACACATTTATAAATAATTGTTCAGTGGACTTGTGGATTTGTTTTTGAAATTGTGAATGATTTTGATGTCCCACCCATATAATCCTAAAAATGAGACGTAGCAGAAGCGACAATCTAACTGCTTTCTGCTCTACCTTCATTATCTATGTTTCTATTTTGTTTTCAAAAACTAAAGGTTTAGCAACTCAGGAACGAGCCGTTCCCGTAAAACAACTTGTGTTGATATCTCCACAGCGTATTTAAAAAAAATAAAATGCCATAAAACATATCTTATTTTTTAAAACCATGTCGGTCTCGTAGCACGTTAATTGCTAGAGATGTCTTCTTATTCTTTGAATATGATACATCGTTTCTCTCTTTCCAAGTCTCTTAGTATATATATTGTATAAACAATGCTTCAACGAGGCATTCAAATCACACATTTAGAGTTTTGCGCTCATGCCCCTCGATTGGTGGGCAAACTTTGCATTTACTTTATGGGCAATTTCATCACACCGTCACCGACAATGGTTTGAAATCATACAATATCGCAACATATGTTTTGCAATGTTATTGCTATTAGTCATCATGCATAATTTTCTGGCAATATAGAACAGCCGTAAAAAAGCCATTTGCGATGTAAAGATTAAAATTATTGAACATTTAAATACTTCGCTGTGTATGTGTATACTATCTATAAATTGATCTTTAATAGTCGGAAATGCATATTATAAATTGTGAACGCATATTTAATGTTATACATATTCTTTACGGAGGTAGAAACGGCGCCGTTAAAAATTGCTAATGCTACTTTTTATGTCAATATTTATTCAAGCTATCCGACTAAGAAATCTCAAGCGAAATAGCTGATCGTGGGAAACTCTTATTGGTACTATTTTCATACATCGAGTGACAGCGTTGGGTTTTGTCAGTATCATTTGTGGTATATCGGTTAGGGATAGATCAGGCATGAACAACTTGCGGCCAATGGATGGGTCCACTAGTAGACTTTTTGCGTCATAATTAAAGTTCTCGGCTTTTTGTATTTTTGACCCCTCGTTTGTTCAAGGCTATGTTCTGAGATATTACGTAGATGTTCAGGATCATGTCCCGGAACATTTTTTCCTAGATGTATGGGCCCTTTCACCATAGCGATTGAATGGTTCCGGGCTTAAGTCTTGCCGGCATTTATTAGTATATATGTACATATGATATTGATGCACTTGGTGCACCGTGAGCTTGTTGCAAGTGCACCGCGGAAAAAAGGGTAAAAATTAAAAACTTCCTTCAATTTACGAAAACATTGCCGAGAAAATTATTTCTGCTATAACAGAACATATAACTTAATTGGAAGAAAAGATTACATACGTATTACTTTCCTTCCTTAAATATAAGAACTTGTGACTGGATACGAAATACATTTGCAACGATTGATACGTCAAGTTGTGAATTTTTATACCAAGTAGAAGAAGAATTGGTCTCCTTGTCAAGGAGTCGTTATCTAAAAATTAAGTCAATATCAAATATAGATTTTGTCTATTTAAATTTTAAACCTTAAACACGTCATTTGTCCTTGAATTGATCTCGAGTGACATAAAAAAATTCCTATCGGATGAGTTTACCTCGTATGATTTTTTATTTCAAATATTTTTTTTAATGAATTCTATTAATTCATTTTTTACATTAATCTTGTATACATTAGTATAATGATGTTTTTGTTTGCCTATAGTTCAGATGACTACCTTAAAGTTTTTCAAAATACCGACATTTTCAATTCATGTTTGTTATAAAATTTGAATCGTTCAAATTATGTACATTCGCACAGATGTTGCCACTAACGACCCGGGTTTCGCCCTTCGGCATCTTCAGGCGTTCAAGTGCACGGATGAACTTGAACTGTTTATTTTAATTTAATATTGAAATTCCACCAAGCACCTTCCGTCGAAATCTTCAATCATATTTGTTATATTCCAGATGTGGGCAATTGTGACTCTCATGCGACTCTTCGTTGGGTTAATTGCGGCTCTCAATATATCTTGATCACAAATTTACTTTATATATATCAATTAAGACTCTTGTGATAGTGTAATTAAATTTTAATTTATCTATTTAATACTACATGAGATAGTGTGGCTCATTTTAGATTATATATGAAAATTCAGAATTTGGCTCTTGTTAACCTAATGTATGCTCATCCATGGCAGATAGACATCTTTGCTGAGAGAAACTGTTCCTTTTATGCGTTGGTATTTTGATTTACAGAATGGCTTGAATATCATTTCAAATACCCGATTCAACTAATTGACCCCTTTTTTAAAGCTTTCTAAGACAGGAGTGTACCCTAAAATGCAACGTATAAAATATACATATGTAGTCTACTCTTCTGAATTTATTTATATAGTTCAGTGGTCCCAACTTGGGTATCCAATCCCGGGATTAGAATTAGCTCACTAAAGAATTTGAAATCCTCAATTCGCTATAATTTTTCCCCGGATTATCTCCAAACCTCTTTTTTTCAGATTGTCACAGAAACTCGTGTTTTTTTAGCTCATCAAAGAATTTGAAATCCTCAATTTACCAATTTCGTGTAAATTTTCGGGATTTGCTCAAAATTTCTCTATCCCGAAATCCGGGATCGCAGCCATGTCAATCCCGGGATTTCGGGATCAGAAAATTGAACGGGATCCGGGGATTGGATGCCCTAGATCAGTGGCTTACAACCTATATGTTACTGCGCCTCCCTTTGAAGAAAAAAAGATTATCGCGCCTCCCCATCCTATATTTCATATAGTAATAAAAACACGTTTTAAAGGGGAAATAAATATTTTGGACTTTTCGCGCCTCCCTTTGCAATAGCTCACGCCTCCCCAGGGAGGCGCGCCTCCCAGTTTGGAAATCGCTGCCCTAGATAGACCCAACCATATTCGCCCCAATCCCTCCTTTCATCATTGTTCAGAATATAATCCCCCCTTCTACACAAGATAGTCTAATTTAAAAAATGTATATGCAATAGGATACTTACTTATACGTAGTGTTGAAGCTCTTTTTAAATATGTATGTATTTTTGTATTATACATGATTTTATAAATTTATTGAGATGATTTTTTACTAAAGAATATTTCAATGAACAAAATTCGATAATCTGCATGTGTAGTTATTTCATATATATAATTAATATAATTAATGAACATGTCATATTGTATTTAAAATAATACTTTTAAATAAATTTACAAAATAAAGAACAATCTAGCGATTCAACAATGTCGAAGAACAATCCCCTGGAAGAGCATTTAAAGAAAAATGACACTTTTATCGTGAAATATCGTCGCTTAAATTTCCGCCTCATAATTTTTTTTCAAATGATGATTCTTATTTTAATGACAGATTAACTGTTTTCAAGAATATTCACATTATTGATATTTTTTTAATGCTCACAAAATAATATTACCGCTAGTAAAAAATAATTCCTTACCGACATCTTTGATTTTTTAAAGGCACAATGTGAAATAAAAAATCGTCTTAACCACTTAACAACCTCTTTACCGTACCCGCATTCAGTCACTTTTAATTACACACTTTTGTTTGGTCTATTTTAGACATATTTATGAACAGACATTTGTAAAATTATAATTGTTGTGGGAATCTCATTTATATACAGAAAGCTGTTATTAAATAAAGAAAGAAACAACAATGATTAATTTTATTTTTATCTTACTCAGAAACGACCATTTAACCTCTCTTTTTTCCATTTTTTAACGTTTTTCTTTGTTCTGTTTGTTTTTTTTTTTAATTCGATTTTTTTTTCAGAGGATGTAGTAAATTAGTGCTGATAGTCCGTGACGTTGGTTTTGATGAAATGCAACACAATAAGCAATTCTTAAACCATACATTGGAATTTGTTTTGAGTGGTCGAATCCTTCGGGCATGATTCCTTAAAAAACTTGATATAAAAACGGATCCATTTGGCTTGTAAGCATTATTAACCTACTGAATCATATAAAAAGATCGTATTTTCAAAATTTATACTGTGGAATTTGTGGCTTAAAATATGTTTACATTTTTATTCAAAATTACCACAAGGTACAATATATTTACGAAATATATATGGTACTTATTCCATAGTTTTTAAATAAAGTTTTCATCTTTTGATAGAATAACAAATTCAATTTGTAATCGTTTTCTTTTCTGTGAGAAATTTTAATGATTGATTTTTGACGTTGAAGTTCCGTCAAGCACTCTGAATCGAAATCTCAAATGAGTCAATTTATTGTTTCATATTTCATGTTTTATACGATTAGGTCTGGTTTCGATCGTTTATTATAAATACTCCAAAACTCCCTTTATAGAGATGGATTGTTGGTAATAGTTTATAAACATGCATTTAGATAGAATAATTGTTATCTAAACGAGTAGTAACCTACATGAGTAGTAACCTATTTTTTTTTACTGATGTTCATGGGAAGAAAATTAAACCCAAATTATAAAAATATTGACTGATTAAAAGAATCAAAGTTTCGTCTTAATAAATATTACACTATCCGGAGGTTGAAGTAAGGCACTTCCAAGAATTAAGCACTGATGGAGTTATTGCTCCAAATGCTAATGTCGCTAATGTTCAATATATTTTAAAATTTGACATAACACATGATTTTTCAAAACAAATTAAAATTTCATTTTAAATAATGCGTCCCTAAAACATTACCCAGAACCCGATGATGAAACTGATACGTCAGTTTATACTTCACAAAATATCTGCGCTGGTATGCCTAGTCTATGGTCTATGCATTTTTGTCTTTTATTCTTTTTTTTTAAATTCTATCAATGTACCAACATAGTTTTCAGTTTCGAACTGGGAACGGCATATGAATGCTTAAACATTTGAAATTGTTTCCAGCGGAAATGATTTCGCATTGGTTGACGCCTATTGGATAGATTTTTTCAATATTGAAAGGCATTTGTTTCGTTACCACGAATGCCGCTGTATTGCTAATTGCTGCATTGAATAAATCAATTTGACTATTTGAAATTCGAATAGGAATGTGATCTGCTGTTTTTATATTATACTAGCCGGTTCCCTGCAAGTGTTGCAATGCCACTCAAAGTAAGAAAATGATTGTGTTTTAATTGCGCCTATTGAAGTGCATGTCTTCTTTTTCTGTCTATTTGACATTTACTGCTGATTGTCTATGTTACGACACACGCGCCACCGACTGTAATTTAATTGTACTGTAACCTTCGCGCAAGTGCAAGCATACGTTGTCAAAATGAACTGTATGGCAGACATACAAACATTGATTTTTATATATAAGACCTATAACCTTCCCAAAGTGCAAGCAAAAAGTTTGTCAAAGTTTTATAGCAATCGGATGAGCGGTGTGGCAACGCATAAAATACGAACAAACAAACATTAATTTTTATATATTAGATACGGATGACCGACACAGAAGTACATAAGATTTAGATAGAAGACCTCGCTATTGTTTGAATTTTGAAAATGTTTCAATATCTTAAATAATTAAATAAACTATTTTCTAATTGAGTAAATCAACTAGGGTTGCTTGATAGAACTTCAATATCGATAAAATATCGGATACAATTTATTATTTTTATCGCTCATGGTATCATAATGTGTTTGTGTAAGTAGGTATTTAACCTATTTTATCCCGCGACGGCAAATACCGAACTCAATATAATACTCGCTTATCAGACCCGTGGCGTGCAGATTTGTCACGTAAATATGACATATGCAGCAATTTTTGAATACACTTTTACTATATATATTTGAATGCCTAAACTAACCGATTTTTTTTGCATATTTTATCGAAATGAAGTATGTTATATTATATACGAATATATTTATAAATATTTAAATACCGCATTGTGGCTGAGGTGATCATTTCTGAAGATGCGATCGGAATATTAATAAATGACGCGCGCAGGATGTGAAGGCATGCGTCTCTGAATACATATTTATGAGAGAGACAAATGGAGATGTCAACATGGCAACGCCGTAAATTAAGTTTTATTTTCATGTGTAATGATTTTTCCAATTGTATAATTTATAAAATCGGCAACCACAAGCGCGCGATAGTAGTTTCATTATCATGTAGTTCAATTAAGAGCTGTCATATTGAGTTCATATTTGGACAAAATGCCGAATGACGAAACTCGGGTTGGATTTTTTCACATACATATGACCCAGTCAAATATTCATAAAACTGTTTGGAGATTGATTGTTCAGCAGGAGAAATTTTCAATTAAAAAATAATGTTTTAAATTTTGTTGGGTAAAAAAAAAAGAGTAGAAGATATTTATTTAGATTGCTAAAACAAAAATTGTACCAATCATACGTCACGTAAAAAATTGGCCAGCTAGCAGATAACATTTAAATTTGTCAGAAAATTTTGTTTTTTAATGTTTTCATCGTGTCAATCAAAATAGAATAATACAGTTTGCCAGTTTTTAAACAATAGTGTAAAACTAAACACGAAATATGGTTATTCTGAAAATGAATAAGTGAAAATATGTTTTTCGATCTATGTATTTGGATTGCTAGTTAAATTGTATTAGATCGTGGCTGTCCAAACTGAGGCCCGCGGCATATTTCAAAATTATTGTAACATTTTTTTTTTACCATGACCGCTCCCGATATGGAGCATATGGACTCCTAACGGAGTTTATCTCGACAGAAATGTTTCTACGAGAACTGCTTGTTACTCAGTTGCTCAACCTCTCTTTTTCCAAAGAGAGTAAGAATAGAAGGAAAGGGCTAGGACAGGACTAGTGGTTAGCTGATCGCTCTCGATACGCCCCGTTCATAGGATAGGATTGGTGGGAGGGGTGAATTCAAGACACCACATACATCCATGCCTTTGAACAGAAATTCATAAATCGATTGAAAAATCAATTTATAAAACTGCCCGTACTGGGATTTGAACCCGTGCCCGTTGACGTTGACGTTGAATGTAAGATCCGATTGTTAGCAAAAGTTGTGCGATTTGCAAATAAATCGTTTTTATACTAATAAAAGAAACAGAAACAGAAGATTTTTAAAAATTGTTACCTAAAGGGAGGTGCTCTAAATTGAAGACTTTGGTCTTAAAATATGTACCTTTTCAACCATGAAATTTATTGAATCAAAATACAGACGTTCGTTGACAGATAAATCGCTATTAAATTTACTGTGATTGGGAACTACAAACATCAAAGTTGATATAGCTACTTTAGTAAAGGATTCAGAGCTGGCGCATAGTTCTCATTAAAGTAAATAAAATTGTATAAGTAAATAAAATCGTATAATGCTTAAATATAAATAATTGAGCCCTATGACTTCTACTTCCATTATTTTCACTTACTATAATACTCCCTCCACCATCCGCCAGGGTCATACATCTGTGTCCAACAGACGTTTCCCGTAGCGTAACGAACGTTATGCGTTTTTCAGTTTTGTACTAGGATTATCTCGGGAACAATTGACCAAGACTTGGGGGCTTGCACTTAAGTGTGCGAAAAATTAATAATGATGTCCGAAGATACTATGAGTGTAAATCTACTCTTTCTCCGTATGACGTCGCAAATTTACTGAATGCTAAGTAAGCCTTCGTAGTTGTCAAGTCGGCGTGGCATTTTTACTTACTATAAACTCAACCAAATTAGACTTTTAAAGTAATTTAATAAATAAACTGTATTATTTTTGGTGCGGCTAAATATTTTTTTTTAAATGAGGCCCTCGGGTTACCTGAGCTATGACAGTCCTGTATTAGAAGAACTTCCAAGATCAAAACATCCATTGTATGGAAAACGAGTTCAATGTCGTGATTAATTAATTATGGGAAAATCTCCGTTTATTTATTTGCTCTCAAGGTGAAGCAAATTACTGTGAACCTAGTTTGCAATAATTAGTCATTTGTGTTTGTTTTACGAACAATTTCATAATCAAACACAGTTTTTGCTATTCTTTTGGTATCCATTTCGATAAATCTTGAATGTTCAGACGATATGATATGACAGATAGGTAGAACGTAGTTCATTTTTTTAATACAGTTGTAAATTAGATAGTTTTCTCTACGTCTTCAGTCGGAATTTTAGGGATAGACACACCACATTGATTATTCATTCACCTTTAAATTTTAAACAAAATCATAAATCGATTGAAAAACTATGGTATGAAAGTTTCTGTTCTTGAATTCAAACTCTTGGCTGTGCAGCCGACTAGAATGAAGGTCAAAGAAGAGTAGAGCGTTGCCCACTCGTCATATTAGTCAACAGTATTTTTTTTATTATTCAACCGCAATAGGAAAAAAAAACAAAACACAGTACAATTCGAGTTCGTGACACCCGTGTCCAAAAAAAATACTCGTTTTGTATAAATTATGAAATTAAAACTGTCCGTTCCGGCTTTCTTTACTACTAGAACAACAGCTTTCTTTAATATAAGAAGAATTAAGACCAGTGGTGTAGTGGGGCCAGCTCGGCGACCTGGCACCTGTAAATGAGCCAGGGAGCCGCCCTGCCATCTTTTTGACATGTAACTTATTTTTCAAGTAATTTAAGAGCATTATATCAAAATTGATCTACCCCAGTGGTTCCCAACCTGTGGACCGCGAAATTCAGTAGAAAGTACAAAAATCTATATATTTAAGTCTATCAAATCGGTGTTTCCCATATTGGGGGCCGCGGAATTTCTTAAGGGGGCCGCCGGATTGGTTTGGATAGAAATTGGTTTCTGGGGGAAAAGTATAGCAACCCGAGGGCTTCGAATTCGTCTGTGAGCTAAAAAAACGAGTTACGGAGACAATTGAGGAGGGCCGCGGACTATTTTTTTTAGATTTAGGGGGCCGTGGAACGAAAAAGGTTGGGAAGCACTGATCTACCCGACGGATTTTACAAAAATAAAAATAAAATGTATACCTGTAACGTCAAGAAATACCACCTCCTTTTCTAGGATCTAAGCTTTGATCAGTTTAAAAAAATGTACGTTTTTTTATTGATTTAATTGTTAAAATTGGTGGCCTGGTACCTATATATGTACTTGTACATCACTGAGAGGTTGAATTTATTTAATATGTAGACATTATGCAAAAATATATATGTATAAGTATAATATCTAAATAAATATAAAATCTATAGACATATAAATTCGGTAAGAATTCAGATTTTCAATTTTTTTTTTACATGTTATGGTGATTACGGGGGGACGTCAAATTGGTCGGGATCCCGGATCTCGGGGTTGGATGCCATAGTCAAAATTTATCACCTGGTGGGGCCATAGAGATTATTCAATTAATTCGTCAATATTTACCGACGATTCTTAATTTACTCGGTTATTAATTCTCATAATTATTATCTTTCTCTATATTTGCATACATTCTGAGAACAAAGAAGTTGTTTACTTTGAAGTTTGAACAATATCTGCATGCGTAATTATTTTTACACAGAAGGAAGAAAGATGCAAATTCACCTATCCATACATTAGTTGTTGTTTGCCGGTTGAACTTTTGATTCTTATCTTTATGTGCATATTTTTAATTATGGAAGGCTACGTATGCTTAATGATAGTCAGAATACATATTGAGGAAGGCGTTAAATAATTCCAACATTGTTCACTTTGGATCTTTCACGGAGAGACCTTCAAAATAATTTATAATACATCATGAAGTGATCATTATTAATGTAAAAATTGCAATCCAGATTCATGGCCGACTGACTGCTTATCATTGCTCTCCGAGCTTTTGATTTCAATATTTTTCCAAGAGACATTGGTGAATTAGCCATCGCTCAACACCAGTGGCGGATTAAACACAAGGGAGGCCCCAGGCGTAATACAATTTGGAGGCCCTAATTTTCGGATAACATAAGAATGTCAAAAAATTCCACGTTGAATAATTAAAATATATATTTTAATTTGAACAAAAAGTATATGGATTATATAATATAAGCCATTTTTGAGGCCCCCCAAAATTTGGAGACTCCAAGCGCGCGTCTTATTCGCTTATAGTAGTGTTTCCCAACCCTTTTTATGCCACGGACCCCTACATCTGAAAACAATAATCTGCGAACCCCCGATTTTTTTTAATTTCACATGTTCATATTTTATCACAAATAATGTTGAAAGAATGAAAAACCTGCGGACGCCAGGTTGGGAAGCACTGGTTTATAGGGTAATCCGCCACTGCTTAACACGCTGTCCGCACATCTGTTCTAGGGCAGCCAAAAGGTCGATTGCTAACCTTATTATAATTTTAAACTAAGGGGAGTGTTCTGGTCTTGCATCTGACCAAGTGACCTGCCCATTTTAATCTAAAGATCAAGTAAGTGTTGCGAAGATAAAAAAAAACAAAGATTTTTTACGTTACCCTTCACCGGGTACGTTATGTGTACCCTTTTCAATATATATTTTTACCATTAATAAAATGACGCTCTATCAAGTAAATTACGAATTCTAAATCTTTTATAATGAAGAATAATTTCATATATTTTTTATCACTAAGTTAATGTTCACATTTAAAGTAAACTTCGTTACAAATATAGTCTATATAATAATGATAATTGCATTAATTATTTCCATGCTCCATCGATTTATAACGAGATCCCGATCCATCGTTCTCGCATTCATTGTTTTCCCTCAATCATCGTTTTATCGCAAAACGATGAATCGGGGTAATGGATTAATTAAAATAAGATTAATTAAATTATTAAACACTTATAGACAGTACGATTAACTAAAAAAAATATCACAGTATACAATCGCATGTCTGTGAATACGTTGTCAGTTTTACCATACTCAAATAATTTGAATGTCATGACATTATTTTGCCAACAATACAATAGATAAACCATCGTCAATGCAACAATAACAACGCAACCAAACCTTTATTGTATTTTAATTAAGAAACTGATTTAAAAAAATCCATTGTATGCATAGTAGTTCACTTTATTCGGATTATTGTCGTTCGGATGATTTTGAATCGTATTTTAATTTATTTGTCGCGTCTCTTTCTATTGAGTGTTCCTATTCACTGTTATTCTTATCCCTGTCTTAATTTTCTACTAAAACGATTTTGTTAGATATTTTTAAGAATCTTGGATGTGTATAGATTACGTCTTGACATGCTTTTTCCCTACGTATTCTTGCATAGTACACAAAGCTATCACTTCCAAGCGAAGTTTATTTCCTGTATTATAATTTAATACTTTTAAACCAGTTTTATGGTATGCGATTTAAATATTTAAACATGAAATAAATACAAAACTTAACGGTCGTGTAATATAGTTTAGGGGCGTGTTCAAAAAAGTTTTGTTGGATTTTTATGTAGATCGTGCTCGAAAATACTTTATTCGTTTGAACGAAGATATTTTGCAAGTGTTAAGCCATTCCTCGTATCATTCCTTATTTAAATTCGATTCCGCGTTTGCCCGAAAAAAATAGGAAGTAAATCACTATTCAAATTCTTCGATGAACCTTAAATCTTGAATTGAATTATTGATGTAGTAAAGAAGATAAAGGATTGCTGAACAAAGAAGACATCAATCAATGCTGGCTCTCTTTCGGAGATGTTATCGGAGGGTGTCTATTCAAACGAGGCACGCTTCGTACGTAAACATTTGAGATCCACACATTTGAGTGGATCGTAAAGTGGGGAAATTTTTATTTCATTTTGCCCCACGGTACAACTTGTCCACACATACTCGGTTAATTTACACATCAAATCTTACATTACTCTGTGACATACTGTCGGTTAGGTCCTTGAGAAAGGAACATTTTTTGAAAAATACTAAAAAAAACACAAAAAATACCTATATATGTTACTTTGTTGTGGATAAAAAAGATTACGGTGAAAACATGTATAGATATCAATTTGATTATTTAATTTAACAACCATAGAAGTATATTACAATCAATATTCAAAACAAAGTGTCATAAATTGGGAAATAATAAAATTATAACTTTATATTTTCTTCTGGTACAATTTATCCACACATCCTCAACTGAAACTGCGATTAATTAATAATATTTTTATATTGTCATAAATAAAGTATTATTAACGCTACCATGCAGATTCCTAATACGTATTATATGAAATAGTCTTAAGCAAATCTCATAGATTAGTTCATTTGTAAGAACTTGTTTTGAATAATCCGCTCAAACACTCCTATCGAATAAGGTAAAGAAAGATTGTCGTGTACGTGGTGCAGTGGCCACTGCCATTCTCGATGATGCGACTGCAATTATCTCACGGGTCTCAGTATGAACAGGATTTTTTCAATCGAAGGCATTGGTGTCTGTGATGTCTAAAAATATTCTTTCCACTCTTCCAGTCCCAGACTAACGAGGTGAAGCGAGAGTGCTTAGTCAACCACTATTCCTGTATTTATTTATTGTTTAAAAAATTATAAGTACAATACATGACATTACAGCTGACGCCAATTCTCCATGAACTTGACTAATATAATGAGAAAAAAAAACACAACATAATACGTCCAAATCAACATACAAAATGAAGAAATAAAATAGTAAAACTTAGCAAACAGTTAACAAGAACTGTCACTTAAAATGTCAACTTTTATAGGAAATGAGTTAATCAGTCGAACGGCTCTTGGAACTGGCGACTCATGCGTCCTACGCGAGGAACACGTTTTTAGAAACAAAAGTTTTTGGTCATAGTTTCGCCCAAGTATGAATAAATTGGGAGCATGTATGTTAATAGTCATGAGAATTTTAGGATTATTAACTCGGCCCGGAAGAAGAAGAGAAAAATGCTTTAAACTTGAAAAAAATCTTCGAGCGTCAAGAGAGTGAAATGATAACATTCCTAAAAGAAATTTTGGGAGAGGGTAGTATTCCTTTAAGGAATTGGGAAGAATTTTTTTTTTTTAAATAATAATATCTTAGAAAATTCTTATGGATTCTCTCCAATTGTATTAGACCTATCATTTTAACCCCTCTCTTTTCGAAAAAAAATAATTGAACAAATGAGCATACCTGTTCTAAATGTAGTACTAATGACACATATCATAATTTACTTGATTTGTGAGAACTACTTTTTAATCAGGCGCTCTTGTTGGATAGTATAAATAATAAAAAACAGGAATTAAGTTCAAGTAGGAATTGTGGTAAGCGTACAATTCCCCGTAGTGTGCAGGAAAGAGGGTGTTATGTTGAGAAAATGTCACGGACTTCCGTACATTTGAATACAATCCATGAATCAATCTATGAAATTTTTCATTGCGGTATTTGAATCCGTGACCCTTCAACTGAGTGGATTTTTTGACCTCTCCCCAACAGCGTTGGCCACTCCGCTATATAAATGACTCGGTTAAATTGATTTTAATGATTATATATTTTTTTAAATCCCGGCATTGGGGCTCATATTGATTTCTGGGCCGTGATCTGGGTAGTCTCTTTAGTGCTTTAAAGTCAATACGCTTCTCTGTGTGTGTATCAATTATAACTGCACTTTATATAGCTGATTGATTTCCTAGTTTAGATGTTTTTATCCTCGTTTATTTGATGACATGCTAAAGTGTGTAATAATGATAATATAGATGTTTGTGTGTGCGTGTGTGTAGTCACGTGACAGCTCAAACTACATTATGTCCGCCATTTCCCCCGCGTAACTTTACCCGACGCGGTCTGTTTCCCGCCATTTATTTGCAGTTAGTTTTATTGACCAGAGTTGCGATATATATAATTTATTCTTTAATACATTTTTTAGGATTGACTTAAACATTGTTTTTAGCAATATTCCACCGTAGGTAAAACAAAATGTAGCGGATTTCGGGTTATTATGGCTTGCATTAATAAATTGATACTGTTCCATTAAGAAAGTGATTTTATATATGATGATATTCATCCACTCTTTCGTCTTTGAATAAATCGATTGAAAATATCACATATTTGATGATACTGTAAACTTTTGATGAACGGTGAGTGAAAAAATCGTTATATTTTTATACAAAAAATCAATACACAAAATATATCTTCTTCAAAACAAGGGGGTGTTAAAAGATATTGCTTCTCCCTATTATCTTATTGATTTTAAAATACACCATCTTATGTTGAATTTTTCATTTAAAAAAAATATTAAATATATCATCGATTATTAAACGACATTAAAGTTTCTTAATTAAAATAAAAATCAAAACTTTAACTAAGTATTCCCAATAAACTAGAGTTTATTGTCGATGGGTAATTAAATTATTATTTTCTAGACTTGCTGCACACTTCCAGTCAACGAGTTAATCTGAATTAGTACTTATATTTTTTAACGTTTAATTTTTGCACATGCTTGTTTTTTATTTTACGTAATTAACTCATGTGAAAATATGTTTTGTAGCCTAGCTCTCGTACAAGAGAGTATGACGATGAGCGTTTTTTTTAAATCACCTCAGTAACTAACCATTAATTTGAGGTAGTATTAGAATAAAATATCTATACCCACACATATCACAACATTGAATCAGTAATGTAAACGGTTCTCTTGAATATTTAACTCTATTAACTTTGGTCACTTTCTCTTGTTTGGCGTAGTTATAAGGATATTATTGTTTTATATAAAACCATTAAAATATAATTACCTACGTGATTGTGTAGCTCAGCTTTCGTGCGGTGGATATGAGAACAAAAAGATTTGTATACAAAACTATATTAATGTGCTTTCTCTCTTGCCAGAAAAGGAATTGTATGTAAGTAAAAAGTGCAATTTGCGGTGTGAGGAATTTGTTAAAATAGTGAGATTACTTTAATTGCTTCTTTTAGAGTGGCCACTAAAACATTCACCAGTCTTGTACTGACTGCGGTAGCAAGATGCGTTGATTCCTATTGCTCTCATAAATATTATTTGCCACCATCCCTTTGCGGAAGGAATCGTGTATATACACATACACACAGTGGCGGGCTGCCAATACGCTAACAAGGGGCTCTCTTAATCTCAAAGCAATTCTCGGTGTTCTGGGGAAGGAGTGAATTTTTTTATCACCCCTATGCAATTATATTCAATACTTAAATAAGCAATCGATTGTTACTTAAAACCAGGGCTGTGGAGTCGCGTGAAAAAAAGGCGACTCCGACTCCAGCTTTAAAATAATTGACTACTCCTACTCCGACTCCAGCATTAAAATAATTAACGACTCCGACTCCGAGGACATTTTTCAATAATTTCATTTTAACTTATATGTATTTATACCATCAGATCATCTTTAGTCAGCCAAGCATGAAATGTTAACACTTTTGACTATTTTGTTTAAATACACATCATTAAATATATTTTTCAACAAAATATCGAGCCGCTCATTTTTCACGACTCCGACTCCGGCCAAAATACCGCGACTCCGACTCCACAGCTCTGCTTAATACACTTATACGTAATATGGAACAATATGCAATTTACCGTAAACTTATCAATCTAAATGGCTAAAAATGTACTAATGTGTATACTGAAGCTGTCTTAGATAACAAATACATAGGTCAGAAATTGTAGTCATGTACTAATTTGATCTGAGAATATTGTTTTCTCTTAAATTAACAAGGGGCTCGCCGGCTTTTGTCGAATTCAGTAAGAGGCTCGCGCGAGCCCCTCCGTGCCCCCTGCATACACATTGTCTGTATACTGCCAGAAAAATGACTGTCGAAAAATGGGTATTTTAAGTTATGAATGCAGATCGATAGATTTAAAAATGCTCATCTGAAAATTAAGCTCACTGAATCAAAATTTATTTAATAGAAAATTTAATTTAATAGCTTTGTTATTCCACTGACTGTGTTACAAAATGTGACACATCTTTCACTTCTTTGAGAAGTATCATAAGCTATAATATCGCAAACTTTACGAAAATTGATTATAATTTTTAGTTATAAATTATAAAATAAAAGTTAGAGTTTTGTGATTTTCTGCTGCATACAGGAAGGGGGGAAGCTACAGACATTGATAGTACTAATTACAAATCAATTTTTACATTATGTAGGGTAAATCCTAATGGAAATAAATTTAACAGTGGTGATCCTCCGATATTATTTCTTTTCTATTAATGAATTTATTAATCTTAAAACAAGATTTTTTGATTTATTCTATTGATTGATCAGACACCCGTTTGTTTGACAAAACGTTTTCTGGCAGTATACTGACGATATTATATTAGTACAAAACAATAGTGTACCATCTTTCATTTTAAATTTTAACCTCCGTGCGTTTTTATTGTTTCACCTGAAATAATAATATGATAATTCTAATTGACAGGTCGCTTCACAAACGAGATTAAGAGATTTGATTTGCTTTGTTTCTATTTGAACATCACGTTGCGAAGATTTTATGTTTTCTTGGAATTAATTTAATGAGTGTACAAAGTCACGTTTTGGATTTTTTAACCTCAAAGCTTTACAATTAAACAGTTCAGGACTGAACTAAAACTAATAAAAATCATCTCAACTCACATTCCTGAGAATTTCGAACATTATTTACAATATTACAGCGATTTCCAACCTGGGAGGAGCGTGAGCTATTGCAAAGGGAGGCGCAAACAGTCCAAAATATGCATTTACCCTTTAAAACGCGTCTTAATAACTATATGAAATAAAGGATTTTTATTTGTTTCTTCAAAGGGAGGCGCAGTAACGTAATGTTAAGAAACCATTGCAATATTTTATTATGCCATCAGCTGTTGGTTATTGGCACATCATGAGGCTGGTTCGGTGTTAATGTTTTTAAATTATTTTAATATAAGATATATTAAGAAAATCATATAAGGTCATCAATGTATTTTTCAGTTATTTGATCTGTTACTATGGAGAGGAAGTGAGGGAGGTTCTGTATGTAAAACACCTGTATGTTTATTTTTTTAGATTTATGTGAAAGATATTAACAATTTAAAATGTTTTTCAGCGACAGCAATACGTAACTGCTAGCTGTCACTAGACGATATTAGAGGGTTGCTTAATAATAATAACGCAGATAAATACACATTGACAGTTGTAAACAACCGTTTTAGTATAACTATTTGATTTCGAACAAATTCTTAGAATTGACTCGAATATTTCTGCATACAAATGTATGATGTTTTTAAAGAGAATTTTAGTTTCATTGTAAGCTTCAAAAAAATGACAATTATGTAAAAATAACTTAAATGTGACTTAATAAAAAAAAATTAAGTGTACACAATTTGGATGAATCTAATTTGATATTGGAATTTCATCAAGCATCCATAGTCGTTATCTTAAATACACATCGACTGTGGGAATGAAAGAAGACGTAACCCACAGTTTTTAAAAACAGCTTTTTTTCGATAATAGCAATTTATACACCTTGATACACTTTCTATTAAAGAACGTAAGCTGCAAATGCCGAATTAGTATGTAAATTTAACTTTTAAGTTTGAAAAAAGTTGGGCCTGTCAAAATTGCCAACAGTAAAATACACTTAAAAAGGTTATTCTTAAACAATTTATTAGATTGTGTCAATTAAACACCAGTTTACAAGTCTTCGTGCACTTTAAGTTTGTGTATATTACATAACTTGCCTATGACCCAAAATCATCATAACAGGTTTTTTGCGCCTTCTGTAAAATGTGGTAAGTGAGGGTTACGTCCTTTTTCCTTTTCACAGTCGACATAATTCTCTCTTTGCACCGTTTCGAAATTGCATGGTCCAATGTAATGGAACGTATCTTTAATTTATCTATGTACTCTTCATCTTTTTTTAGACAGTTTTCTTTTTGCACGGCTTTTTCGCATGAATCGTACCCCCGTGCCAAAAGAGATGTACAACGGGTTTTGTCATATCTGGGGGGGGGGGGGCAAAGATGATTTACTACACATTTATAATATTGGGATTGTTCAGCTGTGGGCTGCCAATACGTTAACAAGGGGCTCACTTACTCTCAAAGCAATTTATCACTACTTTGGAATTATAAACAATACTTAAATAAGCAAACGACTGTTACTTAATACACGTTTACTATAAACTAATCAATGTAAATGGCTAAACATGTACTACTGTGTATACCGGAAGCTGTCGTAGATAATATATATATGTCAGAAATTGCAGTTATGTTCTAACATGATCTGAGAATATTGTTTGCTCTTAAATTAACAAGGGGGTCGTCGGCCGTGGTAAAATCTAACAATGGACTAGCGCGGACCCCTCCTAGCCACCTCCAGCCCACCCCTGTGTTGTACTTTTTATTTATTCATATTTATATTTAAAACTCATGTCTCTTGTATACGGACAAGCATAGGTTGTCAATACCTTCTCGAATATTCTTTGTTTGTCGGAGGGATGATTTGACTGCAGGTCGAACAAGTGGCGTGGAACATTGTCTCGCTGTAAGCCGACACCCTATGCCTCACCTGTCAAGCACTCGCCGTCCCTTTCATTGTCGTCCACAAGGGCTCTTGTGCGAAGAGATGAATCGACTTTCTGAGGGTCTTGACGAGGGTTTATCAAGGAAATCGCTTGTGAAATGAATGAATGAGGAATACGCGTAATTTTTTATTTAGTGTATTACAGGTACTAAGGACTGGTGGGCATTTCTGAGTAGTATCTTTATTTGAACAATAGATAATGACAGAATGAATTCGAATGTTCTTTTATATTTCGATCTTTTAATGTAAGCACATCCAACGTTCCCTCTAAGCTGCGCGCGTGCGCGGCCGCGCAGCAGTTGGGAAGCGCGCCAACCCGCACTCATTTCGGATTGGCACGCACTACAAGACAGTTGCTCAATTAATATTTGATCGGTCCGCGCATCCTCCACGCAGCATCTGCGCAGCCTTTGAAGTTTCCGCGCAGCTAACCCTTCGGCTTAGAGGGAACGTTTGACACATCTATCTAAAAATTGCGATGCTCAACGAATCTATCAATTCGGATTTTCATAATATTATATACTAGTATTGCAAATATCAATCCTGGTATTATTATATAAAAATAATAGAAATACTGGGTGAGTAAATCAAAACTATTATTTCGTAATATCTATTGATTTTACATATAAAATATATCCAAACAGGTGTTTTTCATAAACAACTTACAGTTTCTTAATTAAATAATAACGCATCCGATGTTCATCAATTCTGGAGACTGTCAATATTGATAAAACTCGCAGCTGATTTAAAATAATTCAATTCATCGTGAACAATTTTATTAAAATACCTTTTTGTGATCCAGGGATTTCGGGATAGTCAATTTCTCCAATCCTGAGATTCCGGAATTCAACATAAAATCGTGTATAAATTAGGATTCGGGATTGAGAAATCCTGGGAGTTTTCAAACAATTTCATGTCGATTTCAAAAACCATGAATTTGCGGATTTACCAAAATGAATAGCGTGAGAGCTTTTTTTAAGCTCTTCCGAGAATTTCGAATCCATAATCTCAGAAATTTACGGAGTTCTCTTAATGAACAGCATGAGACGACTTTTTTTTTACCTCTTCCAAGATTTGCAAATTGAAAAACCCAGGAATTTACGGAATTTCCAAAAAATACCTACATTGTTTTAGACCTCGCTTAACTTTCTGTATTTTTCTCAATCCCGAAATCCCGGAATTAGTTCTGTCACAATCCCAGAATTGGACGGGATCCCGGGATTGGCGACCCTAGTTTCCGTACATTCATAATTCGATTTTGGTTAATTTTCAATTAATCGGTGTATTTGCATTAAAAAACCACAACGGTAATATCAGTTTTGCAATCCCTAGTCGTAACCGATAACTAATAACTAGGGCTGTATATCATTTCGACGCACTGTTGATAAAAAATAATTATCATACAAAAAATAATAGAATCTTTGTTAAGCTAATTTTTGTATTGCCGTATATGTATTAGATCAGAGCTATCCTACATAACGTAGTCCCAGGGCCGCATTCAGGATAATAAATAAAGTTACTTGGAAGGTGAACGTAAAATAATTTAAATTTCGTAAAAAGAAATATCATGTAGCATAAAAAAATATTGTAAATTACAAGAAACAGTATTGTGTCCATTTAATTTACTAACTATTACGTCGTTACGGAAGGTGGCTGTTCACCCTCATTGTTGATTGGCTTCACCTTCATATAATTAACTGTATAAACCCATTGTGAAAGTATGCTTCTGATTCCTCAGAATCAAAATATCCAATTAGATTCAAATTTTCTATTAATTTCGCATGTGACGTTTTGGATACCTCTGTATTAGATTGTCATTCGGTTATGATTCATCCACTTTGGAAACTAGCTGATAATATCGATAGAGATACGTTATCAAAGTGAGGTGACTAATTGAAAGATATAATATTTTTTCAATGTTTATCGTATTCATTTTATCAATAACGAAAGAAATCAAACTGTAACATTTCGTAAATTCCAGTGTTTTGATTTTTGAAAATAATTTAATTTAAAAAACCTTTTTAATTATCAAGTGTCCTGCTTCTTGTCAATCAGAGTTTTGGTGTTCCAGTGGACATTTTCAAAGCCGTTTGAATCCGAAGCTTGGTTGTAAACTCTTAGAATTTGGATTTCACTTAAGTGAATGGTAGATATATATTATATAATAGTCGAGTGAACCTATTTCCTAGTGCCGTCGCCATTGTTATAAACGAAAGGAAACGTCGCTATCGTAGGTGTGTTGGTGTGCGATTTTTGATTAATTCCGCCGAGATCAGCTGTGGAGCGGAGCGTTTCTGACTCAACAGGATCGGGTTTGGAAACCAGTCGCCTTACTCAATTCCCTGCAAGTTTTGAATTCCTCAAGTTTTATAACGTATAAGTTGGGCACAGAATGATGGATGTATCGTTGTACTCGGCCCGCTAGAATTAACATCGAAAATTTTCTTCGCAATTAATTACGTTCTGTACTCTATTTTTCCGGACTCGTAGCGCAATGATTACGGAAGCCAACGACGCTGGCTTCTGCGACGGACGAATCCCAGCATTTTTTTCAATCGACTTCTTTTCAAGTGTAAAAAAAATCTCTCACCTTTTCAATTAAATTTCAGCGTAAAATAACGGGGCGTAGCGAGAGTGATTAGCTAACCACTAGTCCTGTCCTAACTCTATCTTTTCTGTTTCTACTCTCTTCGAAATAAAGAGGTAGCGCAACTGGGTAACAAGCAGTTCTCGTAGAAAAAAATATGCTGAGATACTTCCATAAGGAGGCCAATTCTCTACATTGGGAGCGGACATGGATTAAAAAAATATTTCAGACTAGATGATGTTTTGTTTCAGTACATCGATATTTGCTAGCTGTTCTTGATGGCATATATGTACCCCTAACCTCTATCATTGTTTTTTTTTTTTTGCTTATTTTAAATAAAATAGTATATTTATATGTACTCCGGCACCCGACTGATTTTCATATATGGTTCAGGGACCTCGTATCCAGTGGGCGGATGATGATGGTGCTACGAAAGACTATCAATCAATACATAAAATGGTTAATATTCCTAATATTAATTAAATATTTTTCATTTCCTTGTGCTTTGAAAATTGGCCCAGGAACAGGAAAACAGGAATTGTAACTGTTAAAGGCGGGAGCCAAGCAACTGGACGGCAATCCGAATTCCAAAATAAAAGGGAGAGGCGGAAACCTAATTGAACCCAGCCCTGAGGATATGGTTAAAAAACGTATCGAAGAAGACGATTCGCGTATTGTTTTATTTAGAGGCGGCTTTTTTGTAAATCCACGGCTAATCTTTTGAACTAGGTAATCCGGATGCATATTTGACTTATACATAATGCTATACGGCGTTGGCGCTGATCATGTCTGCAGTTTGACATTTGCGTTGTAAAATCTTCAAGTTTATGTTAACCGGCAATGCAGTCCGACGTGGACTTCTTTTCTACCCCCGCCTCACGTCGCAAAGTCACCGGTTCGTTTCCCAGCAAGAACCTTTCATTCCACTTAGTACCTACGGCCAACTTCACATCAGTGACTTTAGTCTTGGCGCGAATGTCGAATGTCTTCCACACGCACCACTTCGAACGGAACGGGGAATAAAAAAATGTAATCTGAAAGAGAGATGTGTATGCAATGTTGAGCGCTGTCTCGCTCCGGCGCTAGCGTTTCAAGTGCAAGGCTACCTGACCGGTGGAATTTTTTCTTTTCGAATTTAGAACCTAACTTACCTGTCACAGTGTGGGTTGCAAGCATAAGAAAAGTTCTCATGGTGTTTATTTATTTTTGAAGTTACTATTCAGCTGTATCTATCCTTGTGTTTTGTTCTAAATACAAAAACTGGCTTAAGGTTTATAATATGTTACGAAATATTGCATAGCCATATAAAGTGTATAAAAACGTTCTAAATTTGAATTTAAGCAGTGATGTGAAAGTTTTAAATAAATTAAAGATATTTTTATCTCTACCGTATATTCATGCAAGTAGAAGTGAATATTTGAATAATGCATTTTAGATTCTTGTCGTGTAAGTGAAAATACAGTGAAATTTAAACCGCATTTTTTAAAAAATATAATATATTAGATTTATCCGATGGGTTATTTAATTGTCATATTTTTTGATCTTATACAATTTCCTTATCAATGTTGCGTATTTTAAACATAATCAAATATTTATATTTCATGTTCAAATTCGCACGATAAAAAAATATTGTTAATTTTACTGTCAGGACCCGTTTCGTCAACTCTTGTTGAGAATTGGTTTCTGTGAAAATGTGATATGTTGATGTTCTAAGTCAACAACAAGCTCGCATAAATGAGATATTTCGTCGACCCCTGGATACAGGTTTCCATAAGAAAATCACTATAGTAAATACTACACTATAGGCCTGTCTAAAAAATCATTTCCAACCTATTTTTGAGATCACAACTTAAAAGTAAAAGCAAGAGAACAACATTTAACCAACATTGTAGTAGTCACACCACTGAATAAACCGTTTATTATTTTTTTTAACCATGTTCGCTCCTAATGTTGAGCGTATGGACTTCTAATAGAGTTTATCTTAACAGAAATGTTTCTGCAAGAACTTTATGCTAGTCAGTTGCTCAACCTCTATTTTTAAAGATACTAGTGATAAAAAATAGGACTTATGGTTAGCTAATCGTTCTCGCTTCGACGGTATTTTTTTAGGATAGGATGTGTGAAAGAGAATTCTAGATATCCTAACATCCATGCCTTCGGAGAGAAATCCATAAATCAATAGAAAATCAATTTATAAAAACTGTCCGCACTGGGATTAGAACCGCGGTTACGTGGTCGAGTGGTCAACGTCGTTGGCTTCAGTTATTTAATTTTAAAAGTTTAATATACTGATTTTTATCAACGCTTAAAATCGAAATTATAAACGTAATCTACATAAATAAATATGTTTATATATTCTTATCTAGCAGTTATATTTATTATCATTTTAACCGTGGCCCGCGGGCCGGATCTGATCCAATCCTTCCACGTGACCTGACCGTGGCGTTTCATAATGTATTAAACAGATGATAAACAAAACAAATTATTCGATTGTCTGATGTATCTCTAAATTTAACTTTCGTCTGTTTCTGGATTCCGTTTGAAAGGTATCCAATGGACTAACCGCCCGCCCTTATTGAATATCCGTTCCAACGCACTGAACAAGTTAAATTGATTACGTGCTTTTTAAATTTAATATATATTGTATATTAAATATCACTTCCCGATAGCGATATTTTCTATTTTCGTTTCTCGGTATACCTAAGTAACCTTTATTGGATTTCTAATTATGAATGTCGTTAAACGTAATAATGCAATTGTCAGTGGTGTTGTGGGTGTAGTTTCGAATTGATGTAGTAGGTGACGAATATTTGTGAAGCGAAACCGGTGCCGATATATCTGCTCAACACTTCCCATACGGTGCTAAAAAATATCTCCGATATGTTGCTGGCCCTTAAAGAACTAAGTGAAAAAACGTGTTTTAAAACATTGACCACTCTTTGACGGACGGTAAAAACATAGGACGTATATTTTAAAAAATAGAGTTGTTCATTTGGTGTCTAAAGGGCAACGTAACGGAAATATTTTTCGGGCTGTGGGGTCGGATAAAAGAAAATGACTCCGACTCCGAATTGATTTTTTAAATTAATCATTTCCGTTTAACTTACATGTCTGAACACCATCATCTGATCACTATAATAATTTTAGTATATTTATCCACAGTGGCGGCCGGCCGCCACTGTTTGTTTATCCATCAATATGATGAATAAACTAAGTATATTATTTTTCCCGACTGTCTCCGGAAAAGTTCCCGACTCCGACTCCATAGCTCTGTTTTTTTAATGAAAATTTTGTACTAATTAAAAAAAAATATATATATCACGACCGGTTTTGCTCATCACGAACATTATCAACCTATCCTGATATCCATTGAAATAGTTAAATTTAAGTACCATAACGTGTTTTTATTTTGAATGCAATGCTTTTCCATTAGGAATTGGCAGCGAACGCCTTAACAGTGACTAGAGTGATATTTTATTTTTATAAAAATAAATTATATAGATTATAAAAATAAAATATATAGATACATTTACTTACCATTCTTTATAAATTTATCTATTATTTGAAGTGTGATATATCTGCTTACTTATCTATGGAATGTTCCCAACAGTCTGTTGTGTTTATTTTTATCTTTGGCTGGTTGCGCTTTTGCAGTATAAGTCATTTCTCATCAGTTTGAATCGAGTCGCAATTAAAACATATTCTTTACATCGTATTACAAACGTTAGCAAGCATGTATTTACTTTCCCTACGGTATTTGGCCCTCGAATAAAAAATATTGTGTTATTTGTCTCTAGGAGTCTAAAATATTTTGTGGATATCTGTGATGTTTTTAAATCGAATATTATAAAAAAACAACTGCCATACTAATACAGCGATTTGTGTTATTTTAAAAAAGTTAAACAGATATTTAACTAATGTACATACCTTATATTTACTAAAGTGTGAATACTTTTCGTGTTTATTTATTTTTGATCGTATTGAACAAACTTTAATTACACTATAAATAAATGTTTCAATTAAAAAAAAATCGTGCTATGCTTTTAATGCCTGTATACGAAAAAATCACCCTCTGTGGTCTAGGGATAGGATATTTTCTCCCAGCGATTGGGGTCAGGGCTCAAACCTCGGTGAAGGATATTTTAAATTTAAACTTTAAAAAAAAAGTTGTGATGCTAGACATGGGTGTTAGTGATGTCTCTTCTAGAGTTGATCTCGAGTGTCTGTAAATAAATATAAGTGGATCTTACGTGATTCAAAAACTCTAATGTTAGATATTTTTAAATGTATAAATTATATCATATATTTTGTTAATACTTCCCACATTTTTAACTTAATTAATAATAGTATCACTTTTAAGGTGTTCACTGTCAATACTTGGTGGAATGGCATTATAATAAAAATAATAAAACATTTTTAGTACTTATTCCACATAAAATTTATTAGATCAGGACCGGTTTCGCTCATCGCGAGCATTATCAACTGATAAGAAAAATACATAAACAGTGATATTTATACAAATTTAAATTGAAATAAAAGGTGTAAGCAACTATTAACAATTTAAAGGATTAACAAATTACATTATAATTACACAAGATTAAAATGCTTAACACCCATAACAATTAAAAAATCATCATCAAAGAATAATAAATCTAAGTGGCAAACGATGTCAATTATGAACACAATTAAAATTTGGGAAATTTTTAAGCAAAGTAAATATCCTAATGATGATTTGGTGTTTTTCCCGCTTCCAATCAATGATGTACAAGCAACAAAATCAGCAGTAATAATTTGATTCTTCATTACTGCTGATTTTGTTGCTTGTACATCATTGATTGGAAGCGGGAAAAACACCAAATCATCATTAGGATATTTACTTTGCTTAAAAATTTCCCAAATTTTAATTGTGTTCATAATTGACATCGTTTGCCACTTAGATTTATTATTCTTTGATGATGATTTTTTAATTGTTATGGGTGTTAAGCATTTTAATCTTGTGTAATTATAATGTAATTTGTTAATCCTTTAAATTGTTAATAGTTGCTTACACCTTTTATTTCAATTTAAATTTGTATAAATATCACTGTTTATGTATTTTTCTTATCAGTTGATAATGCTCGCGATGAGCGAAACCGGTCTTGATCTAATAAATTTTATGTGGAATAAGTACTAAAAATGTTTTATTATTTTTATTATAATAATAGTATGTTTTGAATCGTTCAAACTATGTACATTCTCACAAATTTTGTCACTAACGACCCGGGTTTCGCCTTTCTTTTTTTTATTGAAATTTTATATTGAAATTCCACCAAGCACCTTCAGTCGAAATCTTAAAAAATAGTATGTTTATTCCAAGTTGTGTTCTTGATGGCTCATTAACGTGAAACATTGGTGTTTATAATTTATTTACAACTCTGTTACAAACGTTTGAAATGCTACAAAAATCTGAGATTTGTATTATAAATAAATATAATAAATATTCACACACTTGTATGCCTTTAAGTGGCTGGGTAGGGCACTTCAAACAGGACAAAAACACCTAAACCATAAACTATTATTGAAGTATTTAAAAAGCTTTTTAAAATCCGAAAAAAAATAAAAATTCCTAATATCTTGAGAAATGTAATATTTACAAAACCAAAATGGAAAAAGTGGCCGGTCTTATACTTAAGTGGGTAGATGGGACACGTGATAGACCTTTGATATTATGTACCTTCTCTACCAACAGTACCAACTAAAAAAAGTTGTTCTGAGAAATATTTTTCGAAAAACATTTCTTTGAATGATTAAACAGAAACGTGTCAGATTACAAAATTTGTCACGTGGGATCATTGTATAATAGTAAATATGTTCAAATACATATTTTTATTATTCTGTCATTTTACAATAACATGTTGACAATGTGAACCGACGTGAAATAGTTGAAAAAAACAAATTTAATACAATACCAAAAAATACACACATATCTAGTAGCTGATATTATAGTTAATACACACAATTTTTCAAATTATGTTAATAATTTTTAATGAATGTAAAAGAATATTCAAAAAATCAAAGAATAAAACGTATTTGTTTTGTCGGATTCCTTATTTTTTAAGCAAGAATAAAGCGATGAGCGTTACTATTTATGAATTTAAATAATACAAATATATGAAATGAGTAAAAAATCAATACGTTTATTTTTTAAAATATAATGCCTTTCCACCAAGAAATGACAGCTAACTCATGAAATAAGAATATTGGCATTAGAATTCTTTTGCTGAAAGCTTGATTTAAATTTGACGTAACATCGACACTGAACAATGATCATCGGTTGATAAAACTCAAGCGGCAAGCGAAACCGACCTTTGCGTTTCCAATGAATAGTGTCGGTAGATTCTTTAATTGTCATTCAAATGCTGCAAAGAAGTGTAGTGAGTGATTCGCGGCGTTATACAATTTTCATACAAGCAAACGTGTGATTCTTGTTTATTAAAAAGATTAGATCGTTTGGAATCGTTGATTGTTCAGACACCTACATATATAGAATTAAATGTACTTTTAGTGTAACTCCCCATATAACTCTGTTTGGCTACAATATTTTATTTTTTAATTAAAATAAAATATTATATTATATGCACGGATGGTTGTGATAAAAAAATTAAAATATAAATAATATACATATACTAAATATGTATTTTGTTATATTTTCAACAAAATCAAGTTCACTTGTACGAGTGAAAACCATCCAATCCACAAGTGCAATTATTTTTAACCCTCATATAGATACTCTTAAATTATATATTAATTGTCACACTTAAAAAAATGGTAAATTTCATCATTAAAATAGTATTTTTAACATAAATCCACCCACATTTTTTGAATAGTCGAAATATTCACAGCATGTACATATGTCTTTCTTTATTTTGTAACATACTAAAGGAGTTGCAGTTTATAACAAAGAATTAAAAATAACATATGTTCTCACGCGATCCGGTTGTTGTATTATATTATTACAGAAGACGTTCTTTTACATTGCCTAGTCACGGTTCGGTAGTCAATAAGCAGGTAGCTGGTAATACGCCATAAGCAAGATTTACCTGACTATTATTTACCTCGCAGAAAAGTTAGTTTTTACGTTTTGACGTCGACTTGGTACTATTTTTAGCCTCTGATCGGAATCGTAGAAACACGATGTCTTTCGTATTGTATTGATAAAAGACGTCTTGTAACTGAGGCTGCCAGTCCGGGATTCCGCTTGAATTTTATCATAGAATATGCTTTAAAAAACATCTTGCATTCAATTTGTATTACTCTCATTGACATCAATACAAAACTAACTAAACTGTCTAAATGCTGAACTTTTTTTTCATTTCTACCGATCTTTTAATGCTTTTACTTTTACCTGACAATGGAAAATAAACACAGAAGTAAAACATTAAATGTCTTTTTTCTTCACGAATCTACAGCCCTGATATTAGGTCTATTATTTAATATATCTGTTCAAAAGTTCTACTTCCTGGAACAACTAAATTAAGTTATCAAAAAAGGTTTTAGGTAGAAATCAATAGATTTTTGGACTACAACGTGTTTTGATTTGTTGGTTAATGATCGAAATTCTCAAAACTGCTATAGGTAGATTTTTCAAAGTCTAAAGATTCCATTACTATCCCATTGTTCTGGAACCTTTGGAAAATTAACCACTTGAATACCAAGCGGTCACCGGTGTCCGGAACATATGCAAGCGAACACGGATGTCCAAGACATTTAAAAAATCAAATACTTGGTATTCTAATAGAATATAAGGAATATTTTGATGAATATGTGTAGTGCCTGCTATACTGAGTCAATATAGGTTTTTAAAATATTAATTTCGAGTGTATATTAGGCAAAATTATTTTTCTCAAAAACACGCAGTATCACTGGGACATGACATATTAATGATTTATTTGCGCGGTATTCAAATGGTTAAACTCGCAACGTCTTCAAAACGCCGCAAATTTCAACACCGCGATAATTAAAGAATATTAATTCTATGTGTTGATTATATTTTACGTGAGCGAAAAAAAACTTTAATTGAAAAGTGACGTGAAACCGAAATATTTTTAAAAACTTTTTTACGTTTAATATAGTTATGTATTGATGTGTTTTTCTCCTTACTGGTCACTCGACGAACAGTTAGTTACATAAATATTATAAACATTAAATTACGGTTAATGCCTTGCAGCTAGTTGCAGTTGTACTGCAAGTTTAGTTTTGATGTACTTGGATGTTCTGCATAGGAATTTCTGCATCGCTGGCGACGCTGACACAGCACGCAGATGCAACTCCAAGATAAACGCAGCCGGCCCGTTATGACGTTCGATTTTAGACTAGTTGCATGCGCTTAGAAATCAGACTTGTTGCAGCGTTTGTTCATAGCGGTCCGGGTTTCTTAACAGGTGTATATGTGCATACCAGTCGACGAACTGTTTGAGAAAACGGTTAGTGTCCAGACTGAAACATAGACTCTCAACTCACGCTTATTTACTCATCACACCTAAGTACGGTGTTACTAACCCTGCTACGTTTTCAGACCGGCAAAAGCGGGAGAAATATTCCGTGGACCGCTAATGTAGTATGAAAAACACATGAATTGTACTTAATGTCTTTCAAATCTTTTGTTACAATAAATATCAAAAATCAGAGATTAGGTAACGTACAGGGCATAACTTGAAACTGGCTGCGTCATTTATTTAAAAAAAAATGGCAAGGAAGTCAACTGAGTAAGCTCAGACAAACTCTACTTTAATAGATACAAAATAGCATTCGTCGGAACTCGTCCACGTCTACGGGGAATATGTCGACATCCGAAGCAATAATGTTGAACACCGTTGAAGTTATGTACTGCTTAAACACAGACATGTACTGGTGATGCCTCTGAATAAGCTCAATCCAGCTTGCTTCTTTCTCCAACCGGTGAGATTACGGCATCATGGACGACCGCCGGGTACTTACTTTTCATAGAATTCACTCGGTGGAATTGAGGGATGCTGGCATGTCATGGGAGGGAGCAAATCATTTGCCGGTCATATGCCTCATAAACGTGCGAATATGATCAAAGAAGAAGTTAATGGATTAACCCGTGTGAAACCCGCCTAAGAGATTTACGTGTAGTTCCAACCATAAATATTTATTACTTTCGTCTTTGCTTAGTTTGATGACGGTACGAACATATGATATCATGTATACATTATATTTGAACAAGCGTCTTAAATCTCATTTGCATTCTTATCAAAAAGAAATCGCTGACTCCCTATGTTAATTGATTTGAAAATTAAGCCACTTTGCGCGGTGAAAATAATTTCTCGGCCATCTGATTATATGTAATAAAATTACTATAATTCAATTCAAGATTGGCGTACAGTACAACAGAAAATAAATAAACAATTCTCCATGCAAGAAGTATTCCGAGTATGATGTATGAAACAATTTTAGCTTGAAGCAATTATTATTAGAATTTATAATGTTATAAATTATTTTCATACAATGTAACATAACATCGTGGTGCCCTCAAACATGGTTCCTAAAAAATATAAATAATTTTCATTTTTGTATTTGTAAGGCCCAAGTGATATTACATATATATTATTTATTTTTGGCTTTAAAAGGGACTACGAGCTTTCTATATTTTCTTTATAATATTTTAACAAACAATTGAAATGCATAACAGCCACTGAAAACCCTTAGACAAAATCTCACTCACTTAATTTTGATTTAATGAAAATAAATGTCATTACCGTGAACGATTAGTACTCCTTCAGTTAAATTATAATGCTTCAGGCTTCATCGATTCCGTGATTGAGGAGTCGAATCTTCTTAAAAAAATCGTACATTTATTTTAGACTTACAATCTGGCGTAATTAAATACCTGATTTTTTACGACAAAGTTTGCCAAAAAACTTTACTAAACGATTTAAAATCTGTTTTATTTTAGTAAGTAAAGTGAAAATTATACAATAAATTGGCCAATATGATAATGTTTTGAATTCATTACGTAATGTTAAGTGACGATTGCATTTATAATAAAATCTTTAGGACTTCTTTTCTTGGAAAAATAATACATTCCCAGTGTAAAAACAATGTTTCCGTTCATCGATAAGTGTCAACTTACCGTCAAAAAGTGCTTTTATTCTGACAAGTGTTCAATTGCGATATTTCTGAGTTCGTCCACTAGCTATAGTTTTCGGAACAAAGAATATTGCCATAATAAATTATAAGTGTTGTTACAACGGTAGTGTCGAAGAAAACTACGACGGGCAACACCTGTAAGTTACACTCCGTTCGTTGGGGGAAAATTCTCAAGTGGGATTGTTTTTAGGGAATTTCCCCGAGACTGTATTCTCTCAAGTGGAGCCGTCAAGATGCGACTACTTAAGCAGTATTGGTAAGGATTAATCACACTTTTTCTAAATTTATTGCCTAGTACATTACGCCATAACAGCGGCGTTTGCAGATTCCCCAAAAAAGATTTCGGGTAAAGAGGGACGCGTTTTTTTTTTGCGAAATATGCAGTTTTTTTAGAACATTAAAGCTCTTCAAACTGAGCATATAATATAATTCCCTGCAGTTGGTTTTTCAAGTGCAATAAATCTACGATATAACGTACTTATGCTGGCGAAGGGGTGACTGCAGAAATAATTGCACAGTTTTAAACTGCATATTTCTCACATTATATTCTGCTCCAAAATTTGTATGATTTTAGTATTTTTATTTAACGTTAAATTAGCTTTTTATTATCTGTTAACATGAGTAAATAGACAGTAAATGACCTAAGTATTTGAATATTACTTTTACCTAAACCGGGAACCCGGTGTTAATGGTGTTTTTTCAATACCGAAATACCGGCTTTAACCTTAAATATTTTTAATTAAATTGCATTGTTTTCCCAAAAGTACACAAATAAATTGCATATGGCTATTTATTCTAATCATTAATAATTAATGAATGATAAAAATAATAAAACATTTTTAGTACCTTTTCCACATAAAATTTATTGGATCAGGACCGGTTTCGCTCATGATGAGCATTGTCAACTGATAAGAAAAACAATAAAACAGTGATATTTATACAAAAGTTAAGTGATAATAACAAGGTATGACAAACAATTGGTATTACTTACAACCTAGCAAAAGAATTGAAGCAAAATACAAGGAAAATAAACTATAAATAAAAAGTTGAAGACCACTTAGCAATGAAAACTATTACAACAAAAACCAATTAGGTATGAATTATCATTAACAAAGTAAAAACCAACAATTAGTGTATATAATAAATAAATCTTAATGTCTGTCAACCAACCAATTGAGTTTGGAAAATCCAGTAGAGTTCAATCCAACAAAATTGATTCCTGCGAAAAGAATAAAGGCAATATCAATTCTTACAAAATAAAAGCAAACTGAGAAAATTAAAATTCTAAAGAAATCAAACAGTACAAAAAAGGAAATATAATAGGCTAATTAGGTGATGATGCAAATACAAGCTGTTCATTTAATTGACAATGCTCATCATGAGCGAAACCGGTCCTGATCTAATAAATTTTATGTGGAAAAAGTACTAAAAATGTTTTATTATTTTTATTATAATGCCATTCCACCAAGTATTGACAGTGAACACCTTAAAAGTAATTAATGAATGCATTAATATTTTTTTCTCAGCTAAAATCAAATGTTTTAACAGTTAAAAGTGAATTTGAACATTGCCTAAAATCAAAATTTTCAAAACCTTCGGCTCCCATCTTTGATTGCAGATTAGAACCAACAACCTCTCGCCGCCACAACAATAATAATAAAATTAGAAGAATGATTTGTATTTTAGCATTGGGTACCTATAAAACTCAAAAATGCATTTATATCCGGTATTAAAAAATACTATCACATATTCGCCATGAATTGAAGTATTTTAAATATTTTAAGAGTTGTATCAATATTGACAAATTCCAAAATGATGAGCCTTTCAATGATGTCTTATTTTAATAAGCTGTGAGTAATTTATAAAAATATCCGTTTTGATTTTCTCTCTCAGTATAACGATCCCAGTAAGCCATTTTTTTTTGTATCACTCAGCATATTTGCAAATCATGATAAATTTGTCCGGTATTGCAACCCTACAATGAACTGTATGTAGCCTGGCGTGTGTCAAATTATCGATTTGCACGTGTTGAAACTGCTGCAGGTGGGTAATCGAATGCAATTTAACTGAATTGCATTATACGGCAACAATGTTTTCATTTCTCTGCATTCGCGTTGTCCTTTAACTTAAAAAAACGGAACTTACTGAAGACAATCACACAACAACTGGTCATATGTTTTTTAAGTACTACATTCCATCCTTAACATCTCTGAATACCGACGTTATGCGACAAACTGACGACTGACCATCGTAAAAATGAAAGCTTTTGACTATTGAGCAATAAATGGTTGTTGATAATTATGATACTCAGAATAATTAAGTATTTCGACTGAGGGTGCTTGATGGAATTTCAATATCAAATTTGAATTTTGTACTAGATTTATTTTAAACATTTCTATGTTATTATTTGTCTATCTTTCTATGTTATTAATATTGTCAAAAAATCCCCATAATTATAACAAACCCACTTAATTCATTGTATACATTCAATTTTCACTAATTTACATTTTAATAGCCTTTTAACTTAGTGATCTACTTATATTTTTGTATATAAACGATACAAACTGTTTACTACGCGTCAGTTCAAGTACATCCGCGCGCTTGGAATGCCTGAAGATGCCGAAAGGCGAAACCCGGGTCGTTAGCGACAATACTCATGGAAAAGTACAAAATTCAAATATGATACTCAGACTTAAAAAGGCTGTGAAGTCATGGTGTCGAAATGTGGAGTTTGAGTCCTAAAAAAACAGGCGACTCTTATTCACTTCTTTGTTCAACTTAGTTAAATTACAAACAGTTGTGCATTTTAATAGACATTTGATTCTTTTTTAATTCGGTGTCGTAGTCGCAGTCAGAAAATTTGTAAATGCTGATATCGGAGGCGCGGTATTTTTTTTCAATGCTCCACACCCTTTGTCAACAAGTACATTTTTATTTTATGCGTGCTGCTTAGGTTTATTATGTTTTCACATAATAAGCTTAGCCAAGCGTCGATTTCTGGTACCGTGTTTTCACGTGATGTTCTATCCTTTCAAATTGATCAATATTTGTGGTATTCAACATTATCGAGGGAATGCCCATAGTAGCCCTTAAAGCAGATACTTAACGAATTCTAAAATATTCATTCAATTATTATTTTAATGAAAATAGTTAATGATTCTATCAACCAACATTTGATTTTATCATAACGCATTTGATGCGTCCATTTTCTCTTCCGAAGATCACGTGATCGAGCAGTCTACCGAGTCACTTTGGAATGTAAAATTGGTAATCCACAAAGCAGGATGCCGGGGAATATCAATAGAAATATGTTGATACCAACAGCAGCAGCAAAATTTAAATAAGCTCCACAGTTTTCAGAACACGAAACACTACCAATAAGTACAAAGTTAAACGATTAATCACATTAGGTTACATTTGATTTGACTATGTGGTTTCATAGTTATACGTTATACCTCTAGAAATCCCTGATGAGAAAATGTAGTTATTTAAAATTAAGCCAGGCACACAGTACAATCTCGCCTGATTTACGCTAAAGCCACTAGGGCGCAGGAGTTTTGAAATAATAAAAAAAATCTTGTATTATAAGACGCCATATACTGTAGAAAGAAAAATAGGTTAAAATGACTAGAATTCAAACAGTTTCGTAATGTATTTAAGCCCGGATTGATATTTTAAGCATTGATTTTTCTGTATCGCGTACTATGCAAAACAGTAGTTGACAGAAAATTTAATTACACTAATAAAATGTCAAACAACTCACTGAGCCACTCATAAACTGTCATATGACACCAGACGATGTACTCATGTTGTTCTTATTACACTCCACTGTAATCGTATATCTTTAAACTTTAAAACGAAATGTCATTTTCATCGTTAATATTTTTTAATGTACGGCAAACAACTCTTTTATAATATGCCTTGGCACACTTTTAATAATCACACTTTGTTTTATGAGACATTTGCGTTTGTTATAATGGATGCGATAACTGACGTAATGTAATGTGAACATCTTTTATATCAATTTGAATGTCTTATTATATTAACTGGATTGGTGTCTTCTGTATTATTGATGGAAGGAGTTTTGCAGTATTTTGTTACAGAATGTTTACGGTAGATTTCTTGTAAAGATTGAATATTTTTACTAATTAAGTACTAATGTTTGTTTAAAAACAATAACAGGTGTTATAACATGAGTTGGTTATCATCGTGTTACGCCGTATAAGCTTTACATTACCATACATTTTTATATCGCTGTTGGATATTTATGATGTTTTCATTACTTCAAGATTTTCATTTCCCTGAATGTGTCTAGGACTTCTCTCTAGTCTACTAGTATGCATAATATATATTTAAAATTTCTCATAACTTTCGCAAAGTCATTTAAAGAATCTTTAATTATTATTTTATAACTGTTTTTCTTTTTTAAGGCACCATCGATTATAATACGTTTTTGTATATCCTGTAAAAATTGTTATGTACGGGTTACATACTTTTTTCTTTCTACAGTCGATGTAACAAATTGTAGATACTAAATTTCCCTACCGGAATTAATAAAAAAGTTGTAAATCGGCAACAGCATGTCTTGGCCGTGTTTATTGATTTTATATCAACTATTTTCAGCTGCATATGTAAATTTATTTTTAGTAAGTAAGTGAAACATCTTCTAACACTTCCTACGGTCTGGTAACGTTATCAACCGACGCTGCATTTCCGTTGCATATTTACCTTTACAATATACATGGTCTCGTAGATGCATTCCTGTACTCCTACGCTCGAAGGTGGGCTACACATACCTCTTCGTATTTCGTGGCATTAAATAAACATGCATTTTGTTATGTATGTACAGAGTGCATCTGCACCATACTTATAAACCTACACTGATTTCCTTAGTGTACCCACAGATTTCACTGTGAGTGATTATTTTGATTATCCCTTCAACATGCGTATTTAAATCGTCGGTTTATAACAGCAATTTAAACAGTAAAACAATAATTGCTAGATGATTACATTTCAAAATAAAGTGATGAAAGTTTAATCTTTGAGTTACAATCGGGGTGCATTCACATTGAAAAATTCTTCTTATTTCAACCATTCGCTTAATACCAATAATATCCAACTGATATTTTTTGTAATCTTCAATGACACATCAGCGATGCAAATATTACGCAAATATGTCTGGGGTCACTTTGTACCCCGTCGCTCTTTTGTCCTATTTAATTTCATATAAAATATCGGTATGACAAATAAAGTTTACGTTTAGCAAAAAATATATGGCCAATTTGGATCGCAGTGCCAGGTAGGATTACCATTTAACCGGATTTTGTAGTGCCACACAATAACATATTATAATTCTCTTAAAATCATAGGCACCGCACCTAATCAAATACATAATAACTATTAAAATTATTTTTGACCAGAGACCGAACTTTAAACAAAAATCAAGACTTAACCACCTGTGACTTATTTATTATTTCAAACCCTGGTAACCCAAGTAACCAAGTACGCGAGTTAATCAAAATAACTATTTTGATGTTTCATATAAAATACTGTCTTAGAAAATATATTTTAATCATAAAACGGGTAATTTTCATAAATACCTGAAAATAGTAATATATCGACTGTGGAAAGGAAAAAGGACGTAACCCTCAATTTTCCAAAACAGCTTTTTTTCGATAATCATAATGTATACAACTTGGCACATATTCTATCAAAAGGATGGAAGCTGAAAATGTCGAAAAAGGATCTAAATTTAGCTTTTAAGTTTGAAAAAGATGACCTTGTAAAAAATGAAAACCAAGAAAAAACACTGAAATAAAGGTTTTCCGAGATTTTTTTTTTAATTAATATTAGGTTATGTCAATTAAACACCAGTTTAGAAGTATCCGTGCACTTCAAGGTTGTGTATAATTCATAATTTACATATGTTACAAAATCATCAAAACACGTTTTTTGTGCCTCCTGTAAAATTAGATATGTGTGGGTTACGTCCTTTTTCCTTTCCACAGTCGATATTATCGAAGGCTTATCAAAACCTGTCAATTATGATATAAATCTTAACAAATTTAAAGAAAATCGATTCATTGTGAACTATTTCTTCAAAATGAGTGATGGTTATAAACATTCACAATTTTCAATCATTTTTCATTAATTCATCAATTTTCAACATTCAATATCCGTATTTTTTAATTTTCAAAGCCGCTTGTTTTACATTCTATATTGATAACATTTAAATATTTTTTATGACTTGATATTATTCGACTTTTACTATTATTGTTATTTAAAGATATTTAAGTGCTTAATAAATAGCGTTGCAAGATATAGTGTCATATGATAATTTGCCACTATCTACTTGAAATATCTACAGAGTTTTATTCACTTAGCTGGGAATTAAGTCTGAGACGATGATTTACAAGAATTCGTATTATATTTTAATGAAGTCATTCCTAATTATAAAACATAGGAAGCATTGAGATAAAAACCTGACCGGAAGGTCTACATGAATCAAGCCACTCCAATCAATTTCATCCGCTTTGAATTTATGTCTGATTACTTCGTTTCCGCTGCTTTCTTCGTCCGTTGGTCCACTTATGACTTGAAAACTATTATTTATCGTGCAAAATGCATACTTTTACAATCCGAATCGACGATAATTGGTTTGGTCAGTTGTAAAATAAGATAACTCCGGTGAAGAAAGCTAAAAAAAATTATGTATAATATTAAGTTAACGATTCTTATTTTAAATGGAAACGATACAAGAAAAATACTTTCAAATTCAAGATTTATAATGTAATCGTTCTTGATTTTTGTATAATCAATTTTACGTCTTTGTTGATCGCGTACGTGGTCAAGTGATTAACGTCGTTTGTTTCGGTTGCGGTGTTGACGAATTCGAATCCCAGTTCGGATAATTTTGTAAATTTACTTTTAATTCGGATCATCGATTTATGTTCGAAGTCATAATAAGTGTCTGTTACAGCCAGTGGCGGCCGGTCAATGTGGCATTGGATCAATGCACCCCTCGTATATGCAGGGGGCGGTTATATTTCATGAAATAATATTCAAACATAACATTTATACCATTCACTAATTTTAAATTCTTCATGCATTTATTGTCTAAAATAAAATAAAATAAAATTTTCTAAAATATGTATTATATTACAATTATTTTTTAAAATGAGTAAATGGTATAAATTTTATGTTTGAATATTATTTCATGAAATATAACCGTCAATTCATATACAAGAGGTGCATTGATCCAATGCCACATTGACCGCCCGCCACTGGTTACATCTGATAAAATATCATGGATGTATGTGATATCTTGAATTCCCTCCAACTCATCCTATTCTAAAAAAACTCATGTATCGAGAGCGATTAGCCAACCAAAATAGTCCCGTTTTCGACCTATCCTTCAATCCACACTCTCTTTCTCAGTTCTCGTAAAAAAACATTTGATGAAATACCCCTATTAGTTGGCATATGCTGAACAATTATGTTATAAAAAATATTATACATTTTGTGACGAAATGTGATGATCATTTAACGTCATTTATAAACGACGCTATATGTTATGATTTTATAATAAAGTTACGGAGAATAGTGTATTCTCTTCAATAAAAATCTTTCATTCAAAGAAAAAATAAATCAGACGACGCTTCTATGAAATATCTATTTTCAAAAATATCACCTGATATTGGGTATATTAAATTTCATTCAGGTGTTTTGTGGGCGGCTTTTAAATAATATCCTGTCTTACCTGTGCCGTACCGAAAAGCGTTAATTTTTTTTTGTAAAATTCCTGGATGCTTAGTAACCTAGCAAGGATGTGTGTATAACAATACAGCTAACAATTCGTCTGTGAAATAATATTACCTGGAATTTTAAATGCAAGACGACAAAAAAAAACATGTTCAAACAATTCGTCTGTGTCATTTTATTCATTTAATTATTAAACAATTTTTACGAGGAAGAGAATAGATTTTATATATTTATGAAGCTTAATATTTTTCTTGTTAAAAATTAGTTAATAAAATTATCAACTTCTTTGCTTTAGCAAAATCAAATTTGATTATTAATTAAGAAAATCTCATTTTGTGAATCCCCTACATTTGTGACTTGCAATCTGGCTATTTCTTCTTACTCTCTGATATTGGTAGATTATGTTTTTATTTGTAATGAATTTATTTGTTTTTACTGTCATTTTTCCGGTCCTCGTCGTTGGCTCTGATTATAGTTCTTACGAGTTAGATTATTAGTAGGAACCGCTTTGTTTTTCAATATATTTATTGATTTATGTTCAAAAGCGTGGATATTTGTGAGGTGTACAATTAACTTCACTCCAACCGATCCTAGACACGGAACTTAGTTGAAGCTATTAGCTAACCATCATACCTGCTCTAGTTCTATCCTCCGAATCAGTACCGTGTTGGAAAAAAAAGAAGTTGAGTGACAGAAACTGAAAACTCAATTAGATGTGCATATGTCCCAGATTGGAAACGGACATGGTGAAAAAAAGGTGATTTTACTTGACGTAATTTAAAAAAATATATTGAATGCACTAAAATTGCCAACGTAGGCCATGACGCAAGCAAACACGGAAAACTCACCGCAAGAATATTTGACGCGCCGAAAATTGATCGCTATCTTTTGGTACCGATAACATTTAGATGCCTACTATTTTGCCTCGTAATCAATTTCAGTGGAGGGCTTGGTGAACCTTTTGGCTGTCGTAGAAAAAAGTACGTCTTTACCTAGCACGCCGGCTATAATTTGAAATTATTAATTTAATTAGTTATTTACGAGATAACTCGTCTCTGGCGTGTTGAACACGAAAAATTTGACGAGATATCTCGTCAGTGGCAGTCATCGAGTTAAAAAAAGAGTATTAACATTTTAACGCTTTGTTTTGTTGTCTTTTACAAAATATTATTATTTTATTACTTATTACATTTATTCATCAAAAAAACATAAAAAAAAATGTCGTTAAATATTTCAAACATAATGATTTTCACAATCGGTTAAAATATTGTATGCAAATCTCAGGTAAATAAGAAGTTTGGACGGTGACGAATTGTTCCGTTACAGATCATTAGGTTGCAGGTAAAAATGACGTGGCACCTGACGAGACAGACGGAAGGTGGAAGAGATATCTCGGAGATTTATCGCCCTTTCCACTTTTAAAGTTTACCCAGTGACTACAAAATTTCGGTCTGCCACGTAATATAAGATATATTATACTTTCTTATGTCAGTAAAATGAATTTGGTCGAGTTAAAAAAATGTCCTCGTCAAGAACGGAAGAGTAGATATAGAAAAGGTTCAAATTATTTAGTGATCACCAATAGATTTATAGAATAGTTTATAGTTATAAAATATCTTGGACCATACAATGGGTGTTTTTTGTAAATTTATTATGAATTATTGTGCATCTCACGATATTTTGATAATGATGTTTTTGAAAAAATAAAGTGGAAACCCGATCTTTCGTTCTCATATTCATCGTTCTCCGATCTATCGTTTTCATCTATATTTAATATAAAAATATATCATATAATATTATGGTCTTAGTCTCGTGGCAAATATAACCCCAATTGCTTGTTGTAGTCGAACATTTTTCATCCTGCTCAGAAAGAACTACGAACTTGGGCATTCAACCCCGGACATTTTTTGTGATCCCGGGATTTCGGGATTGATCATTCACAATTGCTTAAAATTCTTGGAGAATTTCGGAATTCATTATTATTTAGGGATGTGGGTTTTCGGAAAAAACGTCTGAAATTGAGAGATTTAAACATAATACCGAAAATAAGGTCGAACACTTTTTTTTAGCTCGTATTAATTTTTTTCGATTTACGAGCTTTGCACTCAATTCGAACAGTATGAAACATAATATCTTCTTCTTTGAGCATATTCGCTCCCTATGTGGAGTATATGGCCGCCACGCGGCACCTCCATGTTGCACTGTCTTCCGCCAATTGCTTTGCTTCCTCCCATGACATGCCAGCATCCCTCAGTTCCACCGAGTACTCCTCGCCTGTTTTCAAAACTGTAAATACTGTAAAGCTAAGCGAAGAATGTTTATTTATCTAAACTATCATGAGATAACAGGCCAAATCTGATTCTAGAATCAAATGTTTTTTAAGCCATGTCCGCTCCTAATGTGGAGCACATGGACTCTTAGCGGAAGTTATCTTAACATAAGTTTTGAACGAGAACTTCTCATTATTCAGGTGTTCAACCTCTTTTTTTCGAAGCGACTTAGAGATAAAAGGAAAGGTCTATGATAGAACTAGTGCTTAGAAAATAGCTCTCGTTACGTTCCATTTCTTAAAAATTAGGTGGGTGGTAGTGATAAGATAATCGTACATCACAGACATCCATTCCTTCGAACAGACGTTTATAAGCCGATTGAAAAATAAATATATAAAAACTGTCCGTACTGGGATTCGAACCCGAGAGAATCATCACATAAGCTAATGACGTTGACCATTCGACCTCGAACTTGACACGTAATCAACTGTTTGCAGCCTATAAGCTATAGGTGTGTTCAAAAATACAACTTGTTCGATGGTAACTAGCATATCAAAATACGATTCTGCGAAAACCGCTGACAAAATTTGATTCGCTAACCTAGTGTTGGTTTTTTTATGATTTAGATCAGGCATTTCAAACTTGGTTATAATCTAGGTCCAAATTAAGTATTGCACATCAAGCCGCGGGTCGCATTACAAAATAAACTCAAATTAAAAGTAGCTATATTAAAATAACAATCGTAGAAATACAAAAATGTTGCAAATGAAATGTAAATGTACAAAAGCTACAAAAACGTTTTTTCTTCAAAATTTTGATTTCGTTGAGGTGTGCTGGTCAGGTAATATTAGTATTTCTGCAGTTTTGTTTTTGTTTAATAATGAACAATGGCCGCAGAAAATATGTCAGTTTGATATGCCTGATTTAAATGGTGTGTTTAAAATTCTATGTTCTGTTTCGTGACGTGCACGGGCGATGCATACAAATCAGTTGTACATCACAAATAATTTGATTCTTCGTTAGAAATTGAATTTTGCTTTGTTTGGCTATTCAGTGGTGCGGCTCTGCTGAGTTTTCCATACTTTCTACTTGATTGATGATTAGATTACCATGTCTCCGCAGTGTCATTAATAAACACAGCTGTATTTAGTTACAGCGGATAATAAATATTTTCTTGTTTATTTTGTATTGACGTTTGGACAATAGCACAAACAATTGTTTCTTGAGCAAACTGAATTATAACTCAACGCAAAGGATGGCAAGAATTATGTAACAAATCGAAATCAAAATTCCGATTTCATGCAATATCTTGTAAAATTTAAAAATTAAACTTTTATTAAAATAATATAATATAGGTCGGTTTACTGCCAGAAAACTTTAAGTCTAAAATTGAGTATTTTGACTGAAGAATGCAGATCGATAGATTAAAACAAGGTGTATAGCATATATGGGCAACCACCGGCCCGCCGAGCTATTTTTTCCGGCCATGATCCATCTCGGGGAAGTATTAGAGAAAGAAATTAATAGTTCCAGGAAGGGATTAAATGATGGAGATGAGACGGGTGCTTGCAGTGGCTCCACTCAACTAGTTCATGACAGCATTGTAATGTGTAGCTTTGTAGTTTGCTATTTGAATAGTATGTTAATCGATTGTTTTACTTTAATTCCAGGCCCAGAAGGAGATCCGGTTCCAGCATAGTGGTGGTAGGCGGCGACGAGCCCCTGAAGCTGCGACTGCCGGACGGAGACTTCCCGCAGCCCACCCTCGCCGCCAGTGGCTCCGGCGCTCCGACAACGCCCGCTCATGCGGCGCAGACGCCCGCCCACCTCGATATGCTCATGATGCTCTCGCTCAGCGGCGACCCTGGTAGGTTCCACTCCACTGTTTCTTCATATCTGTGATCGCGATACCAATCTATGAAGTACGAGTAGTAGCCTGCTATTATTTGCTTACAATACGTTGTCGATGCTGTAGCCGATTAGTCAACGCTTTAAGGCATTCGTCATATTCGGTTGTTGTGTCCACGGAATTAAATCCCCGAACAATAAATGAGGATATTGGTTAAAAATTACCAGATCCACTTTTTCATGAGCAGAGAAAAACACACTTTTCTTTCAGAAACTACGAAATTTTACAGGCGTTGAAAATTTAATTCTTTTTGTTTGAATCAGTATTAGAGCGATGTCTCATTTTTTCTCAAAACTGGACTGGGGCGTGATTGATCCCAAGCTCCTCAAATGCCTTGATAGACATTTGTTCAAGTGGAAGAATGTTTGTAATGTTTACGCCGTTAGCACACTGGTGCGAAAGCGGACCGGTACGATGCACAACCTTATGAGAGTACGGTCCGCTTTCGTTCCGTTTCCTTGTCTGTGTGCTAGCGGCGTTACAGCCATCCGATCCTGAAAACTAGACATAGTGCAATTTTCCTATCACACACAGATTTAATATGGTAAAAAACAATTAAATAAAATTTGAAAATAAAACAAGACCACAACTAGAAATATTTTTTTTATAACCAGAAAATTCTAAAAAAAAAACAATGTAGAAAGCTTATATCTGAATATTCCCGCCTCTCGAGGCAATATAAATGTATATCGACTGTGGAAAGGAAAAAGGACGTAACCCTCAATTTTCCAAAACAGGTTTTTTTCGATAATCACAATGTATACAACTTGACACACATTCTATCAAAAGGATGGAAGCTGAAAATGAAAATGAAAAATTTAGCTTTAGTGTAAAAAATTAAAACCAAGATAAAACACTGAAATAAAGGTTTTTCCGAGACAATTTCTTTGATTAATATTAAGTTATGTCAATTAAACACCATTTTAGAAGTCTCTGTGCACTTCAAGGTTGTGTTTAATTCGTAAATTGCATATGTCACAAAATCATCAAAACACGTTTTTAGCGCCTCCTGTAAAATTTGATATGTGTGGGTTACGTTCTTTTTCCTTTCCACAGTCGATATATATATTATACATATGAGTCATCCAGTATCAAACACGACAAGCGATCATGTCTTGTTTTTAGCGATGTACAGTTTTTTTTTGTTAATTCTAGAAGTGCATTTTAATACCAACAATTCCATATATAATTCAGTTTCAAAATCGTACTAGGTACAAGTCTATGAAAATCAATGTTAGCCAAGTCGTATTGTTGTCACACCAGCTAAGTCATTGAGAACCGATTAGACGACATGATTGGAATCACCCGATTGAATGTCATTGAGTATTTTGTATGGAGTTTAATAAGTTTACCCAAACACTAATTGTTTGGGTTTTTCTTAGTTAATAATTGAGGGAGTCAGAAGCAAAGGTAGCAATCTTGAAAACATAAAATTTCAATCTAACTGTGGATGCATAATCATAGAGCAAAAATCATTCAGCTCTTGAAGCAATACGATATCAGAAGCAACTCTGTTTTCATTCTATATAAAATCGTTATTTTGAAATTTGCGTTAAAAAAAAATTCAGCTTCCCGTTTAATCGTTTTAAAAATAAAAAAATTCACGCGACAAAATGTTTGCTTAGCACATTCGATGAATTCATTGTGAATCACAATATTCTACCGTAAGCACACATGCATGAAAGAAATTAGTAATGCCTTTTTTCAGTTTTTTTTACGTTTTTCTCAAAATTCCTTTCGTGGTAGATTGCTGTCTTTGCTTTTGAACCCCTAAAATATAGTCGATTCGCATTCTAATTTCGTTTAAAAGTAGTCAAACTTTCGTCTGTCCTGAAAAATTAAGTGAAACTGACATGGCCGTGTTTGATACTTTTTTATCCATGTACGCTCCCAACGTGAAGCTTATGGCCTTCTAATAGAGGTATCTCAACAGAAAATTTTCTACGAGAACTGTTTGTTACTCAGTCGCTCAATCTCTCTTTTTACAACGAGAGTAGTAGTTATAGAAGAATCAGGTTAGGACAGGACAACTGGTTAACTAATCGCTCTTGCTACGCCCAGTTATTGAAGGGTAAGAAGGGTGGTAGGGAAATTAAGACATCACAAACACCCATGCAGAAATCGATAAATCGATCGAAAAACTCTGTCCGTACTGGGACTCAAACTCGTGAGATTCGGACAACAACGCTAACCGCTGCGCCATTGGACACGTTTGATACTGGATGTCTCATACAACTATTCCCTGGTACATATTTATGTCAATGGATGATTACAATAGTTATTTTTCCAAGCGTAATGGTGTGTATTCGTGTAATCACTATTGCAAAATAGATTTTGCCATATTGCACATAGATTTTGCCATGTGTACGTGTGCCCTCAAATGGTAATTAATAGCCGTAATAATTATGCCACGCCCATTGGATGCTCACCGCATGTATAATATATCAGTAACAACTGAGCAATATATGATGTTCACGGTCTGTATTATGAAGGCCTCCGCTGGCTTATTTTATATATTAAGTATTTACAGCGGTGGGCTGCCAATATCTTAACATGGGGCTCGGTAAATCTTATCTATTTTTTTAAAATTTTCCCATGTCCGCTCCCAATGTCTATTATATGGCCTCCTAATGAAGGTATCTCAACCAAATTTTTTTTTCAAAGAATCGGAAGAGTGGGGGGGGGAATTTTTAGGCATCACAGATACCCATACCTTCGAACAGAAAATCGATCGAAAAGATGCTGTTTCGTAACCCTGGAGGTCCGGCACGAAATCCTACAATGCTGAATGAAAAAATTAAGGGGCAACTAAGTCTTCTTTCACAATAAAATTTAATCATCTACAGAAATTGCAGTTATATGTTGATTTGATCTAAGACGAATGATTTTCTTATCTTTCTTTACAAGGGGCTCGCCGGCCGCGCCGAAATTTAAAAAGGGGATCGCGCGAGCCCCCTCCAGCCCACCCCTGAGTATTTACATATTTTATTGCCCGCTTGCAATAGTGTTACAGTGAAAGAGTATTTTAAGCGAAACTAAATCGTTTATTGTTTATTGTTGTTTAAAAATTAAAAATACAGTTCATAAAATTAAAGCTGACGCCAATTCGCCATGGACTTGACAAATATAATGAGAAAATATCTAAAAAACAACATAATACGTAATGCTACAGAATGCATCAAAATCAATTTACAAAATCACGGAATAAAAAAGTAAAATTTAAAAAACAGTTCACAAATAATGTCACTAAAATGTCCACTTCTCTAGGCAATAAGTTGGCCCTTGGAACTGGCGACTCATACGTCCTACGCGAGGAACAAGTGTTTTTATAAAAAAAAAAATTTTGGTCACAGTTTTGCCCACGCAAGAATAAATTGGGAGCATGTAAGTTAATGGTCATGAGAATTTCAGGATTAACTCCGCCCCGAAAAAGAAGAAGAAGAGAAAAATGCTTTAAACTTGAAAACCATCTTCGAGCTTCAAGAAATTGAAACTATAAAATTCCTAAAATAAATAAATGTCAAAATATTTTCGTTAACTCGGGCAGTGTAATTATACCAAAAAGGTAATTTAAAATTCCACATATTTTTGACCTAAATGTAATAGTTTATATTCAGTTTGAAGGAAACATGAGATCATACAGAGATGCCGGTCTACAGTCCGTTCACGGGTAGACCCAGTATACGTATAATTCGACATTGCAATCCGTACGGGTCACAGAAAATTGTGCTTTATTTTGTAATATTAGAGAGATTAACGTGTTCCACAAGCATCCACGACCGTCACATTAATCCATCAAAGCGCTGGTTAATCCTCCCGGTATGAAATTGACAGCACGCGACTGGCGGTGCCCGAATTGTAATTGCCGGACAGGATTTATGGTTTGTCAATTGCACGTCCGCTGATCAACTCCGCTGTCCGGAATGGCGACATAACAGATTATAACATGTCGATTTGTTCGCGATATTTTTTGCCCCGCTTGGTCAACATTTCATATTACTTTTTGTTTTGTACATATGCATGTACGTCCGATTAAATTCAGCAGACGTATGAAAATATAATATAAAATACCTTGAATGAATTTCATATTATACCGGTAAAATCTTAAGTATTTAACATCGATTAATTATGATAGTCAATTGAAGAGCACGGTGGAAAGATACGAAAAATTCCACTTTTGTAAGGGATAAAAATAATAACACTTGTAGATTGGATGGTTTTCACTAATACAAGTGAACTTGATTTTTGATTTTGTTGAAAATATAACAAAATACATTTAAATATTATTTATACATTTTAAATTTGTTATCACAACCATCCGTGCATTTTTTTACCATGTCCGCTCCTAATGTGATGCATATGGACTCCTAATGGAGTTTATCTCAAGATAAGTGTTTCTACGAGAACTGCTTGTTACTCAGTTGCTCAATCTCTCTTTTTCCAAAGAGAGTAGGAATATAAGGATATGGCTAAAACAGGACTAGTGGTTAGCTAATCGCTCACGATACCCCCCGTTCATAGGATAGGATGGATGGGAGGGGGGAATTCAAGACATCACATACATCCATGCCTTCGAACAGAAATTCATAAATTGATTGAAAAATCAATTTATAAAACTGTCCGTACTGGGGTTCTTTATTTCAATTCAAAAATAAAATATTTTAGCCATCCACAGAGCTCTATGTGGAGCTAGTGCAAATCATCTAACCGAAAGTTCATTTAATGCTAAGCCCTTTTATAATTAAGAGAATTTTATTATGCATATTACACGCATATCTTCTAATATTGTGGTAGGCTGGATACTGGACGGCTCCCAGTGCTATAAAATACAACATCCTAACTATAGAGCAGGCATTTCAAACTCGTTCACATCCAATGGCCAAATAAAGTATAGTCAGATCAAGCCGCGGGCCATAATTCAAAAATACTTAAATTAAGAGTGTTTTGTTTTATATCCATGTCTGTATTATGAGGCCAATTTGCAGCCTATCTCCTAATGTTGGTATCTCGGCATAAGTTGCCCTACGAGAACTGCTTCATATTCAGATGCCCAACCTTTCTTTTTTTCGAAGAGAGTAGAAATAGCAAATAAAGAGCTACTACATGACTAGTTGTTAAATAATCGCTCTCGCTGCGCCCCATTATTTTTTAGATTGTAGACGTGGATGGGAATTTTCAGATACTTGCTACACTTACACCTCATTGTTTTAGGATTGAAATTGGTGGAGGGGAATTTTTAGACATTACAAACATCCATGCTTTCGAATGGAAATCGATTTAAAAAATGCTATTCGTACTGGGATTTGAAACCGTGAGGTACTGCTTGGAAGCCAACAACGTAGATCAATTGTGCCATGGATCCGACAAAACTAAAATACGTTACATATTTTTAAAAGTAAATCATTGAATTAACAAATAGGTGCAAGTTTTTTCGTTGATAGATCAAAATAAATCGGTGCATAGAAATCGACTTACTGATGAAAATTTGTATTCGATTCTACGGATTAATACTAGAAAAACTAAAGAATTAACACGGTTGAATTTGATATAACCTATCTTTCATGTATCTATATTCACTTCAACTTTTTTACTTGGAATGTATCCCACGCGTAAAACGAGGAATGAACGGACTTTCAATTTCATTTTTCTTTGCGGCCCGAAACCATTATAATTTGTTTTTACGTGGCCCGCTAGAAGAAAAAAGTTGTGCGTGCTTGATATTGTCAATATCATAAATTAATTATTTCATATTATCACATAATGATGCGATTGAAAAGTTTTATGTTTGAATATTAAAATAAATTCTGATTATCTTCCAACAGTAAAGTATTATTTATTATTCATGGCGCGCTTATAAAAATAAATAGTGTTATAATGCTTATATTTACTTAAATATGTGCAATGCAATAAAACCAAGGCTCAATTCATAAGACTGTGTTGTTATGTGAATAATGTTACCACGAATTGGCAGACAGTTGAGGTTAAAAAAATACAATCATCTAACAATGCGAGAAGTTAACAAATGAAGTGCAACCAAAACCTTGACTTTTCGTATCTAAATTAACAAAATTAAATAAGATAAAAGAATTAACTGTTATTTACGAAAACAATTGAGGAAGGCCGCGGATTATGTTTTTAGATTTAGGAGGCCGTGGAACGAAAAAGGTTGGGAAGCATTGATTTACACGAATAAAAACATCGTGTTACGCCGTATATCTGTTACTAATACAAAGCAAACATTTTTTGTCCACAAATATTATGTGTGAAATTGTTTTTTTTTAATGTTCTCTAAAACGGTTACCGAATCTCAATTTTCCCATGATTCTCAAAACCATCACACAACGGATTTACAGCCTTTACTGGGCTTATTATCGGCTTATTATCGGTGACACAGTAGCGCTAAGATTTTTTTAAATAGTTGCCAGGAATGTTTTAGTAGCTGCTATCCAAAACTTAATTGCTATGTTCCAGTATGACAGTTCCATAAGACATTTTGTAGGAGGAAAGCTTATATGAATTAAAATCTACTCGTTCGCAATATTAAGCGGCAAAGTTATTCAATTTTTGTCAGCCTTGTTAAAACGAAAAAGGCATGGCCGATTGGATCGTCCGCCGGTCGAACTGACTTGCAAAACCAATCCTTGACATTGAAATTTTCTCAAATTTCCATAGGATGTGAAAAGCACCCTGTTGCATACTACCACATTTACAATATGGCGTTTCACTCAACCGGCCAAGCTAAAAAAACTTTATGGCTCATGTGGAAACTCATGTGTTTTTCCGAATTGTTTCAGGCCCCCACCGAGAGATGGCGGTCGACGTTCCCGACTCCTTCATCGCGAGCAACAAGACTCCGCCCCGCTACCCGCCTCCTCGCCCGCCCCAGGTAGGCGCCCACTCCAAACTCGCCCCCCCAAAACTCCCCCACGCCAAACCCCCGGCAGCCCTCACCAGGCAGTCGGCATTCGAGAACCTCTCTGACAGAGAAGACAACTCAAAGTCGCCCATGAACAAGAGGAACTACAAGCAGGACATCGAAGTGGAGGTCGTCATTACTGACGCGGATATAATAAAAGTAAAAAACGACGAGTTTGCGAATTCCGGACCCACGAGTGGTTCCAATTCAAGCTCAAGTTTTGGAAGTAAAAAGAGTTCTCGAGGAAGTGGAGGAAATTCTAACGCTACGCAAAGTATACGGTCAGCTTCTAGCAGTGCCAAAGATAAATCTTCTCTGGGAGACGATCTTGCAATTATTACAGCTGGAAAAAACATAATGTCCTACGACGGATTGCGCGATGACAGCGCAGTCAAGTTGTATATAAGCGACGAGAAGAGTCCCTTCTCGAAGATTTTGTTCACAGATTCGGTCGCGTTCTCCGCTAGGAACGAATCTGTAATGATTCCGATCGTGCCGAGTTTCCCTAAAGACGAGGATTCCCCTCTGCCGGCGTATTCTCCGCTGTCTGGAAACGGAAGCGACAAGCTCGACGGCTTTCATATGGAAGGTGGGGTCGCGCGGTATAGTCACAGGGAAATGGCGGTCGATGTGCCTGATGGATTTGTCCAAATTGTCAAATCCACGCCAAAGTATCCCGGTTTTGAAAAGAAGCACGCTGTAATAATGCAGGTAACACCACGATCACATGCTTATCAATGCACGCGGTTGACTAACAGCACGAATATGGACGGGCAGCGAATCTTCTCTCTGGTTCATCTTCCGTTCTACCTTTTGGTATTCCTTCTATAATTCGTATTGGAGTTCGACAGTTTTCTCTTGGGTCTATGGTTTGGTTGAAAGTTGCACTTGCATGCACACGATTTAATTTTAATTTGGCAGCTGGTGATAAACCTAATTTTAAATCACTAACCCACTCACATCAAAGTGATTGCATGATAGCAGAAGCAGTTTTAAATATTAAAACTTTCAATGAAATATGATGAAATTTTCGATGGATTCGGTTATGTTTTTTCAATTCACTTTAAATACACAATTATTTTGACGGCTTTGTTTTTTCACTTTGAGTTATTTGTTTAACATATTCGAGAAGCCACTGTAGAACTATAATATATTTTCTTAAATTAAATGGTTTTTTAACATTTTTAACTGCTGGCACTGATTTAAATCGATTCCATAGCTAATTTGGCTGTCCAGTAAAACGTGTTTTTACTAAATTATCCTTTTTCGTGCCCCTTTTTTTGACTTCACACTTATACCATCATACACTTTTTTTAAATACTGGCAGTTGCAAACGTAATTTGACTCATGAGACATCCAGATAATCTAATTAATTGACATTTGTATTTATATAATATGAAGTTGACTTCTTCGCTGCCAAATTTTGTATTATTTCGTGTAAACTTAAAAAACAACAATTTTTTCACTAACAAAGGGTGACATTTTAACATGTTTACATGGTATTTTCCTATGGTTGTGGGTAGAGGTGGAAATAAATAAAACTTAAAACAAGCTAATACAAATTTTATTTCTCGAAAACTGCAAGGTTCTAAGTGAAATTTCTTGATGGAAAAAAAATCTACGAGTCGGTCTTCCAAGCACCATTAACTGTTTTCATTTTTAGTTTTGTTTCGACAAAAATCTGCACTTATTTAGAACCTTGTAGTTTTCGGATCGTGAAATATCTAGGGTCTAAGGGTACGTAGCTTCGTAAAAACTTAACATGAGAGCGTTACAGTTTAATTAATTATATGTTAATTGAAAAAAAAACTTTTTTATTGTAAGATGATATTCTATATTTAGATTTAAAAAAAACCTTAATGGTTTATTTTAATTATGACTAAGAAAATAGTGAGGTGAATCTATATAAAAATGGTCAAAAATCTATATAACTATAAAAATATATGTTATAACTAAAATGTGTACATAAATGGACTACTGTTTTATCCCCATTCAGGTATTTTTTGAGTTACTGGTTTTGCACGCACAAAATGACGATATTTAGAAAATTCAGTTGTCGGTATATATCTTTTCTTTTCGCTAATAAGCTAAAAATCTAATAATAATGTTACTAAGAATATGACAAATCTGAAATTGTTTATGCAAATATTCGAAATTGAAAAAAATATTAAAAACAATATGCATTTATAAAAAATGCATTGTTTCTATTTTCTATGATATAAATTTATTTTTAACATTGACTTAAAATTGAATTTAAAAAACATAACTACGAGTGGATATGGTTTCGAAATAGTCTGAAAAGACAAACAATGGTGTATGAAAATAGACTAACTTATGCATGTATTATTCACAAAATAAAATATTAAACACAACTTTCAACTTAATGCATACCATTTAAACGATTAATATCAATAAAACAATTTAAAACAAATGCTGGATGATTTATTTAATAAGCTTTTAATGCAATAATTTGAAACCGGAATACAAAATAAAGATTTAAATGATGGGGCCTCGATTGATGATTACTTCTCAAGAAAAAAAATACTTCGTCAGTCTTCAACAGGAATCCCTAATAACAAATAATTCCTCTATCCCTGTCTATATATATATTGTTTCCTCTTGTTTCGATAAGTAAGTAATTTTTACTGTTTTTAATGTATTTATATTTTAATTTTGTAGTATTTCTCAAAAATAATATAGCATAACAAAGAATATTAAGGCATATTTTTTTCTCTCCCTACTGCTATAGTAATCGTAGTGATTGAATATATATGTACTAATCATTTTATTAACATATAAATTATGTAATATTTTATGTCGCCTTAAAAACAAATTTGAATGTCTTCTATACATTTAAAGAAATCTAAGGCAAATGATTTTTGAACAAGTTTCATGGGAAATCAAAATGTGTTTACTATTAATAAAGCATAAAAAATCATAATGAATAGGTCTCACATAAAAACATGATTATCATAAATGAAAGAATCACTAGTCATTAAATGAAATATTAAAATTTCCATTGTTAATAACCACATATCTAAGGCTCGTGAAGTCACCAGTCAAATATTACAGACCTTAGATAATAAGCTTTTACTAAAACAATTTTGGACTGAAATCATTTATTATCTAAATAAATATTGCCAACTAAAATGGTCGTAAAAAAAATATTGATTATTTCAAACAAGTCATTTAAATATTACAATTTTTTCTTAAAAACACTTTTCGGGTTTATCTATTATATAAAGAGAGAAAATAAACTCTTATTTCTATTCTCCTGTAAAATTTACAATTCTGGATTTGACGGAAGAGATGTGATATAATGAGTATTCAATGGTTTCCCATTAAACTTTTATAAACCAAAGCATAATTGCTAAGTAATATTTATAAATCTAACTTACATTTATGTAAAAGAATTTATGGATAGAGGTATCAATTTTACTAGATGGTTTATATCAGGGCTGTAGAGTCATGGTTGGGAGTCGTGGAGTAAGGAATCGGGTCGAAAAAATCTTATGGCTGCGACCCATTTTTTAACAAATTTTAAATTATGTGAATTGCGTGCTTGACTGACTGAAGATGATCTGATGGTATGCAATTTTGAAGAAGATGATTGAAAAAAATGATTCGGAGTTTGTTTTAATTTAAAATCGGATTCTGAAATTTGATTTGAACTGATTTTTTACCTGACTCCACAGTCCTGGCTATAAACCCGTAATATTGGATTCGTTTTCAATAACAATCTGATTATATTTGTTCATCAGAAAGTATCGGCAAATTATAATAAAAAAACAAAGATTTTCATGATTTTACTTGAATATCTGTGCTTCTTTTTGCTAAATAGTTTGAATTTTCTTCAAATAATTAAACATAAATTTAATACGAAAAATATTTCTCTTATAAATTTCAACTTCTGAGACATCAATATTTTTTTTAATTTGGCTTGACAAGTATTTAACCAAAAACCCTACCTTACCCGATTCAGAATTCAACTGGTATCGGAGCCAACGGTGGAACTCCAGCCCACCTTCACGGCCAGGCTCAGCCCCAGGTTCCATCCGGTGGCACTGTGGCATCGTTGACACCGTCGGTGGTGTCGTCAGGGTCAGTCGGCAAGCCCGTTCCTCCTCCTAGAGATCACCTAAGGATCGAGAGAGATGGGAGATTGGTGAATAGGGCACCAGCGCCTTTGCCTCCTGCCAGACCACAGCCGGCGGCTCCACCGACAAGAGACCAGCTGGACAGCATCAGAAAGTTTCAGGTAAATACATTTTAAATTATAATTTATAATACTTGTATTGGTTGTGTCAATTGACATGAAGGAAACTAAAAAATATATCCATTCTATATTATGAAAGTTAAATAGAATTGTCGTTACATGAAATGAATAAACATTTATTTATGTATGCACAACGCACACTAGGCGTGTATCAAACCATAGATTTATTTCGATTTTCAATAAATTTTCCAGTCATGGATCGTAAACAGAATGTTTTCAACAAACACGCACAGATGTCACATGAAATTGTATTTTAAGCCGAGACACAAACCATTTTTCTTGCGTTGAGTTTTCATTTATTTATCAATTTTAAACAAACAATAAATTGTAGAATGAATACAGGATTTTTTTTGTTTTTGTTTTAAAACAATATATAAATTACACAAATATGTATAGAATTTATTATGCAAAATATAATGATTACAAACTAACATTCCATATCCGCATGTTAAAATATTATTGAAACCTGAACTTTTTTATGAGAAATCGTGGTCAGCCAATAACCTATCTTTCTTCCAAAGATTATTATAATGTGTAAAGATGATTGGTTTTCAAGTATGTGCATGGTATGGCGTATCGAAATAATTAAATTTAAACAAAGCTTTATTGTCATCCAAAACTCTTACATCTATGATTATATAGTTGCTGAGTGGTTATATTACATTCCTCTATGTTATAGTTTATGGCCGTTAAATTTGCTATCTTACGAAGAGATCTTACCGTATGGATTTCATAAAATACTTGTTTAATGTGCTAAAAATGCATACAAATAAAGTCAATGCATATTTGCTTTAAACAGCTCGTTTTTCTTTTTTTATTTAGTACACTATTCTGACTATGATGTCACTGTTTGTTGATAAAATTAACATCTACTTAATAATACATTATCCATACTGGCTACTGAAAATGTCTTTTTTATATTCAAATACTAGTACACATCTTGCCATTTACAGAATCTGAAAAAATATTTACATATTATACTATGTAATATATTATACTATATTATAATATTATACAATGTAATAAAAATCAACCTATACTATTTAACTCTTCGTAGGTTGTCATGAAACCTTATTTAATAGTGTATATTTTTTACGTTTCATAATGTAGAGTCGGGGGCGGCTCGTGGCGTGTCCAAAGAGTGCGGCGCACACAGACTCACATGCGAAGTACACAGGCGCACAGGGGCCGCACTACGCCTTAAGCACTATTCACTCATTGAGGAGTAAACAATCAAAAAGTGATTTCCCACAAATTTTGAAAAATGCCGTTTAATATCAGTTCCGATAGTCCATAATAAAATCTATGAATGGAAATCACAACTAGTGTTCAAAAAAGATTTTTTTCTATACAAAATTAATCACAAAGCAATCCGCGATTTCTCCAACACTTAAATCATCATTTCCCAAGCTCTGAATTTGTGTGACAAATCACTTTTTGAATGTTTGCTTCTCATTATTTAGATCTAGTTTTTCGAGGTGCAGAAATCCTCGAGTCGGCCTTGTATGGAGTATATCGTCGTTATATTGTAAAAAAACGCAAATCAACTAATTCAACAAAAAAATGATTTAGCTCTGTGAAAAAAAACACTTGCGTGACGCAGCTATCACAAGTATGCAGTGATCGCACGTTCCTGCGCCTGCCAAACCTGTGTTGCCCTGCGCTGCGTCACCTGCGTCTAAAAACGGAAAATTTTTCGCGAACATCAAGGAAGTGTTATTAATTTGATAGATTCGGGTCCGCAGTGGTGTGGTCAACGCCGTTGGCTTCCGTGTCGGACCTTACGGTTTCATGTTATAGTACGAACGGGGTTCCAGTACGAAATTGTTTTATCACTAATTTCCTTTTATCGTACAGTTAGACTTAGTTTAAGATTTCGACTATAGGTGCTTGGTGGAGTTTTCAGTTCGACTAGTTTCAAATATTGTGTTGCTAATCATTGCACTGATATCAACACCATCGCTGAACAAACATCAGATAAAACTAAATCTCCACAATACAAAACTTGAGTAATAAATACAAATGTCGGCATAAATTTGTATTCCCACCATATTTTTTTAAATACATACGATTAAGGATCTAATGAAAGACTAGATCCTTCACGCTATACATATACAACTAAAGATTTTGCTTTATATTTAACATAAAAAAGTAGGCTCTTTTCGTACATATTATAAGGCCCCATTAAAGGTGAAGTGAGCTAAGTGGTATTTTAGAATTTTTTTTAGATGCGTTGTAATATTCTACACGTTTTAAAGTATCGTAAAAGTGAAGTAACCTCAGTCAATACACATATATCCGTAAAATAAAAATATGCATTCCACCAAAACATAAAATAAAAACGTAATCGTACTTAAAAGTCCAAGAAAACAGTTTTACCATTTTACTAGCTGGCTCACTTCACCTCTCGAGGGCCCATATTGTGAACTATAAATTAGATTCCTATCTAACCTTAATAACAAGTAAATACTGTTGAGTTTCGGGTATTGCGTTTTACGTAATGCAAATATAAGCATTTAAATAAATAGCAGGGTGTAGGGCAGGCGGTCTTATCCGATTTATACGAGAGTTAATTGATAGTAACCTTTCCGTTATATACTTCAGATCAGAGTATAGCTTACAAAAAAGAAATATGATTTATACATAGATATATTTTATTGATGCATTATCATCGTTTACTATGAAGTTGAATATGCTTTATTCCCGTGATGTTTCTTTTTGTTATTAGATTTAATTACGTGAAAAAGCTTGCTACACGATTTTACGACCTTGTTTCATATAAAATTTTGTAGGACGACAAAATAAAGAATTTAAAACTTACTGAGCTTTTTATCACTAGGTAATCTTGAATGTTTGTTCTTTTATCAAAATTTACAAAAAGTTCATAAAAGTATTATTTCATACATCAAAATCACAATTAAGTACTCTTCGGATTGTTACTCTGCAATAACACAAATGAATACATGTTTGTATTTTAACACCGTATGGCTGATAAAAGATTTTTCAAGAAACACCGTTAAAAACCTTCAATGTATGTAAAGGTAGATAACTGATAATGTCGTAAACAGGTATCACAATTTTCGCATGTGTTAGTGGGTATATGAATTCACACACTTTCATACGTATTTTAACACGTGCCAAACCGTTACAGAGTGGGTCAAAAGTAGCAAAATTGCAATTTTGTTACAAATTGTTAAATATATGCTTGTGTCGAATACCGGGAGTGAGATTGTTTACTTTGTGAGAAATACGGAGTTTAGGTAACGGACTGGTCAGCGCTATTTTACGTCAGCTGTCTTGAAGAGACGTTGGAACTGGCAGTGAAACTTCTTGTTTGCATTATCTTATGTTCGGTGAGATTCTGGCGTCATGAAACACCGCCTGGTGCTATCCACGGAGATTATTCGGCGAAACTAAAGGATTATGTTATGTTACATGAGGAACCAAATTGATTTTTGGGAATCAAAATTTATTAAAGACTTCACGGCCTCCACGTAGTGGATTTATACTACACAAAAAGTGGATATGAACGAAAAAATAGGTGAGGTGTAAAAATTGGGAAAGAACTAATCTTAAAAGTCGTAAAGTCATAATTATCACTTTGATTGCGATAATGCCGAATGCAGCGATTTTCAACCTGGGATGCGCGCCTCCTTGGGGAGACGTGGACTATTGCAAAGTCCAAAATATTTATTTACCCTTTAAAACGTGTCTTTGTTACTATATGAGATAAAGGATGGGGAGGCGCAAAATATTTTTCTCTTCAAATGGAAGCGGAGTAACATACAGGTTGGAAGCCACTGGTCTAGTATTATTGAAATTTCTGGAAGATTCAAATCACTTCCTGGAAAATAACACAATGAAGAGAGGATATGATCGGCCAAATTTGCATTTACTTTGTAGAAATTTTAATGCATTTGAAAGATAAACTATTCCGAAATAATGGTGGGTATATAAACCAAGGCTGTGTTGTCGGAGTCTGGTGTTTTTTCCGAAGTCGTAGTCGCAAAAATATTATGACTACAAACCATTTTTTTTAAAAAGTATGTAATGTTGCTTAGTCAAACCACAAGTCTATAGTGACGCAACAGCATGCTAGGCTAACGAAAGATGATCTGATGGTAAACATACATATATTCACGTTAAAGGTAAAAGGAATCGGAGTCGTATTTTAAATACGACTCCACAATCCTGGTAAAAATAAAATCATCAAAACAGTTATTTTAAAACCAATATCAAATTATGGGTGGTTATTCTAGTGAAGAATGTCACGTTGGAGATACTTATTTCAAATTAATGTCAATGTTATCAGCTAGGGCATCCAATCCCTGGATCCGGGATCCCGTTCAATTTTCTGATCCCGAAATTCCGGGATTGAGATGGCCGCGATCCCGGGATTTCGGGATTTTGAGCAAATTCTCGAAATTTACTCGAAATTGGCAAATTGAAGAATTCAAATTCCTCGGTGAGCTAAAAAAAAAAACGAGGTTTTGTGAGATTCTGGGAAAAAGTATACCAAATCAGAGATTTCAAATTCGTCGGTGAGCTAAAAAAAAAAAACGAGTTTCCGTGAGATTCCGGGAAAAAGTATAGCAAATTGAGGATTTCAAATTCCTCGGTGAGAAAATCTCAATCCCGGGATCCCGGGATTCAAAATAAATCAATCCCGAAATCCCGGATTGGAAAAAGGCTTCGGGATTGGATACCCTATTATCAGCGTGTCAATCACTTATATATTTTTTGTTTAACTTTATTAATTTATTGTTTTGTATCGCTTTCCTGCAAAATGTTCCAAAGTGAATAACTGCATTGTTCGATCTATGAAATTGTATGTATCGAAAAAATAAATATAATTACTTTCTGCTAAATACGTGTCAGGACATACGGATCGCAGAATAGTTTTAAAAAGCGCCCATATTCTACTAGTAGAAACATATTATTATTGTCCCTTTTTTGAAACTTTCGTTTCTCGCTAATTTACCCACATACGCAAGGTTTCACATACGTGTGTGTCACATGTTTGTTTGATACACTCGATTGTTTAAACTTCGAACGATTTCAGTTTTATATGAGAGCCTTCAGCGTGCGCACGCGCTTGCGCAGCTATCCGTAAAATTAATTTGCATAAAAAAAACTATGTATAATTAAACATTTAAGATAGGAAATGTTTGTATACAATATTTTACTGCGCGAAGTTTATTCGATGTGAATATATTATGTGACGAGTGAAAAACAATAATTTACATAAATATTCATCATCTATATTTATATAAAATTGTTTGTGTACAGTTAATATTATTGTGTTGTGTTAAAAATTGTGCATACGTTTTGGTTTTTTTTAAATTGATTACATTTGCAATATTTATTTTGCAAAGGTTAACATTTTATAATTTAGCAGTAAAAATACGTGTATGAAAATTTGTCGTGAGAAAATAACGGCTTTTCTTTTATTGTCCGTTGGATTATCTAAATACTCATGAAAATATGTTTTTTTTATTAACAATTGATTAAGAAAACAAGATACTATATACCGGCAGTGTCCGACGATCAATTTTCTCGGTTGTTTTTTTTTTTTTGTATTAAGACGATGTTTGTCGACATGACGTTCGATTATTCATTTTATTTATTTTGTACGAGATACGCAAAATGTGAAAAATATACAAAGTTTAATAATGAGAGTTCGATGTAACCTAGTTAAATTTACTTGTGGACGCCTTATTGAAATTTTAAGTTACCGTGGTTTGTCACTGCTAAATAAAGGCGGTACAATTCATCTCTTAGTAGTCAAATAAACTGAACATGCTGAGCTTAGATAGACAATATATAGGATTTCTATTAAACGTATTGAGGAATACTGAAAGTGTCTCCAAATATTTAAAAAAATAACAGTTTTTAGATCACGTTGAAACTGTTATTTGTATTAAGTCCACAATCCGCATAAGGCGATCCCTGGCACGAATCGTTTTGATAATTATCGTGAAGTGGGCGAAAGCTAAAAATCAGGAATGTATTTGATACAGTTTGAAGTTAATTTATAACTATAACCTTATTTTTTATTCGTATTCTTTGCTATAAACTTGATGATTAGTTAATCGCATGACATTATAACGTATCCTGAAATATATGATTTTGTATAATATCATTATACTTTCAAACACTGATATTCATAATTTAAGATTTCGACTGAAGGTGCTAGGTGGAATTTCAATATTAAATTTGATCGTTCAAATTATGCACATTCGCACAGATTTTGTCACTAACGAACCGGGTTCCGTTCAGGTTCAGTTCAAGTTCATTCGTGCACTTGAACGCCTGAAGATGCCGAAAGGCGAAACCCGGTTCGTTAGTGACAAAATATGTGTGAATGTACATAATCTTAACGATTCAAACTGATATTCATATCGACTGTGGAAAGGAAAAAGAATGTAAACCACAGTTTTTCAAAACAGCTTTTTTTTCGATATACACGTTCTATCAAATAGATGTAAGCTGCAAATGCCGAATTAGTATCTAAATTTAGCTTTTAATTTAGAAAAAAGATGAGCTTGTGAAAATTGAAACCAAGATAAAATATTGAAAAATAGGTTTTTCCTAGACAATTTAATTAATTAACATTAGATTATGTCAATTAAACACCAGTTTAGAAGTCTTCGTACACTTCAAGGTTGTATATATTTCATAATTTACATATGGCCCAAAATCATCAAAACACTTTTTGTGCCTTCTGTAAAATTTGCTATTTGTGGGTTACGTCTTTTTTCCTTTCCATAGTCGATATGTATTTTTTTTCCGTCGTGAAGTTAGTAGTGAGTACAAATAAATATTATGCTTAATATGTATTTCATACAATTACTTGTGTATTGATCCGTACCGAATAAATATCACATGGGCTGAAATAGAAACAAATGCTATGAATCACGAATGAATACATTAAAACAACCCTATTTTTAGGCGAATTTCTCATGCGTAACATCGGCATTGTGAAATATTGTACGTATGTAATAGGCTTAGTTAGAGCTACATATTGTAGATGTGAACTTTAGTCTAAAATCAGTTTTATTAATTTATTTTATCGAATCCTAAAAATATATCGGACACCAACCAATGCACGGTGGAAGCAACTACGTTAAGTGTTGAATTTAAGATTTCGACTGAAGTTGCTTGGTCGAATTTCAATATTAAATTCGATATGAAAGTGAATGTAAACAATTTGAATGATTCTAATTTACCTTAGGTGTTTAATTTCTGGTTCAAAAATTGGCTCGGTTAAAAAATCTTTTTTGTCTTATGCATTAATCCATGACTTACGTAACATCTCGTATAGGGATTGCAATACCGGTTAATACGAAACCGGGATCCCGGTATTTAATAGTGTTTTTCAATAACCAAAATTGTGTATAATCCATCCCGAGTTTTAATATGTTGAATAAATTGAAATTTTTTAATTGTGGAAAAATACGCCTATTAGATAAGTATTTATTTTTGTTTTGTTTTCATATACAAAAACCATTTGCGGTACTCTGCCTTACACACTATCGTTTATTTCCCATTATGCAAAATAAATTTAACATATTATCTACTTTATGACAGCCTGCTAGAAAAAATCTAATAATATGCATATTTCTATGACATCATCGGACGCACGTTTTTCATATCGGCAGTCAATTTACGAAGACTGTTATGCTCGTTATTATACAAATTTTATAATCAATATTTTTAATCTTTGTGCTGTAGCGTTTGATAGTTTTGATGCGGTACTCTGTATATGGCCGACCAATGTGTGTTATGGTCAGACTGTTTTAAATAAAATTTTAAGTTATTACATATTTTTTTTACTTAAATTTTAATTGGGTTGTTGTTAAAGGCAGCCTTCATCCCACTGTCTTACATTTTTGAGATAATTGGACTAAAAGTTGTGCCTCGTTAAGGAAATGACAATATTTATTGTTTTCTTAAAAAATAAAAAGAAAATATTGAGCGTGTCAATGATACGTATAAAATATATCATATTTTTTAAATTCATTTATTGAAGTGTATAAGAATAGTGAATAAGAAAATTTCTCATACTCTAACAGCCCTTGGTGATGTTGTAAATATACTATGTATATTAAAAATTAAGCACGTTTTTGTAATAATTCCACATTATTGATTTTATATCAGGACCAGTTTCGTTCATCGCAAGCATTATCAACTGAGTTGCATAATACGTTGATAATGCTCGCAATGAGCGGAATCTTTCCTAATCTAAAGTAAATATCGTGAAATGATGTAATACTTTTCCACTAAGAATTGACAGTGAACATCTTAAAGTGGTGAGATTAGTAGTTTACCATCACTGATTCATCACAGTGTTTGTGCATTACACATGAATTACTGACACTTTTACTAAAGCTATTAATTGAATGCCTAACAATGAATCTTCTTAAAAAATCTCACATTGAAATTGTCAGCTGAATAATGTTTTATTTTCAAAAATAAATGCATTTTCCTTCATATATAATATATAATTTAGTATTTTTGAGTAAATTTGAAAAAATATTGCAGTTATTCATTTTCATCTTGGATGAATTAGTCCGAGTGAATGTCTTGGACACCAGTAATAATGAAGTTCTGAGTATACAAGACCGTCCAAAATAAGTATGTACTATGCAAGCGGGAATATCACTTCTGGAAATACTCCTTTCACCTATCGCAAGATCTGTGGTGGTGGCGCTATGAACATGAGACAGTGTTTAAAAATAAAGCCTATCTAGGCCTCTTAAGCCCTACTGGATTGCTGCATATAAACCACAAATGCAGTTTTTTTTAATCTATGTTGATTAAATTACATCAGGTATCGTCGTAGAGCTCGTAGACATTATCTTTGCGTAGTATCTTCAATGCGTTGCCATATCACTTGGATCACGCATTCAATTCGCAAAATTAATGACCAGGTTAACAAGACTTTGTTTTCGCCGGTCTTAAAACTGATTTGGAACTTACAAACTGGCATAAAATTTTATCCTGCTGACTTAATAAATATAAATAGTTTTATGTAGAAGGAAGATAAGTTTAAAAAATATTAAGTATTAAATCTATTACGACTTACGACGAAGTAAACTTTTTCAAATTGTACTTATCATAAATTACCATGTCGATGGTTAATATATTGATCGTTTTTTCGTGTCCTTGGTGGAAATCCATTGAAAAAGGGTAAACAATCGCTCTGCAAGAATTTTTAAGACGGGTTACTATGTTGTCCTTTAGTAATTTTTGTAACTATTCTCGTTAATTCTGAGTTGATGATTAGTTAATTCTGAGGATGGATTGATTACTGTGGAAATAAATTTTCTGCTAGTTTTATCTTATTATTATACAACTTTTTATAGATATAATACCACAATGAAAAAATAATACACCGATAATAAAAATAATAAAACATTTTTAGTACTTTTTCCACATAAAATTTATTAGATCAAGACAGGTTTCGCTCATGATGAGCATTGTCAACTGATAAGAAAAACAATAAAACAGTGATATTTATACAAAAGTTAAGTGATAAAAACAAGGTATGACAAACAATTGGTATTACAACCTAGCAAAAGAATTTAAGTAAAATACAAGGAAAATAAACTATAAATAAAAAGTTGAAGACCACTTAGCAATGAAACTATTATGACAAAAACCAATTAGGTATGAATAATCATTACCAAAGTAAAAACCAACAATTAGTGTATATAATAAATAAATCTTAATGTCTGTCAACCAAATTGAGTTTGGAAAATCCGGTAGAGTTTAATCCAGCAAAATTGATTCCTGCGAAAAGAATAAAGGCAATATCAATTCTTACAAAATAAAGTTCTCAGTTTACTTTTATTTTGCAAACTGAGAACTTTATTTTGTAAGAATAACTTTTGTATAAATATCACTGTTTTATTGTTTTTCTTATCAGTTGACAATGCTCATCATGAGCGAAACCGGTCCTGATCTAATAAATTTTATGTGGAAAAAGTACTAAAAATGTTTTATTATTTTTTATTATAATGCCATTCCACCAAGTATTGACAGTGAACACCTTAAAAGTAATACACCGATGTTTAACGGTAGGCAATATAATATTTATGATTTTTTATATATTTAAGTGTCTTTATTTTTTAAAAGAAACGACTCGGCTAATCAAATTACGACTTGCTTATCTCATTATGAATGTAGCGTACAGAGGCTTTGACCAATTGGATCATTTGTAACAAATTTGTTGGAGTATTTAATCTAAATCCTATGTAGCGATTTACCTGCTGACTTTCGAGACTTTTATAGGTCTTCCTTTGTGTCTTCGTTAAGTAAGTGTATGCTGAAAATTTTGCGAATAAAATTCATTAAAATATTACCATTTGTAAGACGACCATAACATATATTTTCACAAGCGTAATCGATTTAAATGTGTCGCATATACATATAACCTTAATCAAGCACCTCGACTAGGGGTGGCAATATCGGAAGAACATATCAATATGGGTATTGAAAATATCAATATTTTATCGGTATTTTAAAAAAATACGGATAGCAAAAATTTTATACTGGACATGTAAATCAAAATTGGTATTTCGATATTTAATATAAAATAAAATACCATCATTCTCTTCGAGCATTGGATACAAAAAAATCGGTCAAATATAATCATATCGATACTTAAGTTCCAGAGTGCTTTATGTCTGCATATGGCAGTATCAGAATACATAGAATATCAGTTCCAAAGAGCAACAAGACGTTATGTTATAATGCTGCACTAGATTTTAATGCAGCATAATAACCTCTTGGTCATTATTTGGAAATGATAAATGTATATATTTTGAAATATTTCATATTAAACTCGATACTGCCAAATGCACTCTGCACATAGTGCACTCTGGAACTAGGGTATCGATATTCACTCAATGCTTTTTTTACACGGTTTTTTTATTTACTGTTTTAAAATAACACGGTATACTAAAAAACGAATACTATATTTTTTCACGAATTATTTGTGTTGTATTCGAATGCGATAGCCAGAAAAAAAATAAAACAAATAAGTGGATAACGGAGTTCATAATATCAATACATTCAACAACAAAAGGCTTTATTAGATCCTAACACATTAAAAGTGTCAAAACAGTCCTAGGATAAAAGCGATTTATGTACAGTCGCTCATAAACGTCTTCGTATATAATCAAGTAGCGATGAATATATATATTTTTCTTTATAATATTTTGTTTAATTTACATTATAATCTTTTTTACACGATTTTATATATCACAATGATTTTTTTTTTCAAATTAAATACGTTTTTTTTATGCACGATTTTTTGTGGAACCTAATCTACCCTAGTGTACATACACCCATACCATCAAATACGAATTCAAGTTTTGAAGCAATCTGAATAAGCGCATGTGCCAGATTGGCGAATTAAATTCAAGATTGTAGAACGAAAGTAAAAATAATTGACATTTAACGAGGATTCGGAAGATAAATAAATATGGACGATGTTTGTGATCAAAATAAATGAAAAAAAAAACCTAATTTAAACATAATATGCTCTACGAATATATAATGATTCGGCTTATCGTTTTGAGAGTGGGATAAGTTACATTATTATAATAATGTTTAAAATGAAAACAACATTTCTAGCCAATTACAGAATATGGTGGCAAATGACAATGACCGCTTAATGTTCTCATCGCAAAACCCCTGGAGTTACGATATATTATAAATTATAACTATGTCGATGAAAAATATGATATATCTAAATTACTCAATTTGGTAACGATGTAACTCCAAAGTGCGCATAATTTGAAATGTTCATCACTGCAACTAGAGCATCCAATCCCGGACCCCTGTTGTGATCCCGGGATTGATCATTCACCATAAAATTGTGTCACAATTGTTTGAGATTCTTGGAGAACTTCGAGATTCACAATTATTTAGCACGTGGGCTTTCGGGATCCCGGAATTAATCACTGGTGAAAAAGTCACAAATTGAGAGATTTTAAAATTATCTACAACAGAAGGAGAAACATCTTTTTTTAGGCCGATGAAAATTGTCAGAAATTGTCGCTCGCTGGCTTATTTAAAAAAACCTGGAAATTTACGTGTTTTCCTATTATTTTTAAGTTTCCACATTTTTTTAGCTTCAACTTTACAGGTTAAAAATTATTAACCATTACGAATGCATGTAAATTTCGATATAGGATTTCAACTGAGACTTTATAAAATTAATGAAATTGAAAAAACTGATTTATAAAAAAGTTTAAAATTCTTTTGCGCCATAATTTATGCAAGAAAAGTCATATTAATTAATATACGTAATTTCAATATGCCGCTTGTGTGGTCGAGTGGTCAACGTTGTTGGCTTCGGCTACGCAGGGCCCGGGTTCAAATCCCGGTACGGACAGTTTTTATAAATTGATTTTTCAATCGATTTATGAATTTCTGTTCAAAGGCATGGGTGTATGTGATGTCTTGAATTCCCCCCTTTCACTCATCCTATCCTATGAACGGGGCGTATCGAGAGCGACTAGCTTACCACTAATCCTGTCCTAGCCCTATCCTTCTATCCCTACTCTCTTTGGAAAAAGAGAGGTTGAGCAACTGAGTAACAAACAGTTCTCGTAGAAACACTTCTGTTGAGATAAACGCCATTAGGAGTCCATATGCTCCACATGGGAGCGGACATGGTTTAAAAAAAAAAAAATTCAATATTGTTGACTGTCATTTTAAGACTGTTTTGATTAAGTTTTTATAGTGTTTTTTTTAAAAAAAGTCGCGTCGCATAATCGAGGAAATAAGGTATAAATAAACTAAATTCTATAATCTTAATTATGCTAGTTGTAACTCGTCACTATTAAATATATATTTTATACAAACTATAATATAGTGCTCGAATAATACAAATACCTATGTAATATATTTCAGTATTTGTTTTTTAAACGTTTTATTTCATGCTGGATCTACCGGCAAATACTGGAAAATCAAGTTTAAAATTTTGCAATACCGATGGAGTTATACCGTTTGATATTGTCGATTCTTGAATAATATTGAGTAAAATAACAACTAGTTTGTTGTAGTCTTTTTTTTTATTATGACACAATGAATTTCTATGCGATAGTAAGTTACAACAAAAATTTCAGAATTGTAATTTTTTATTTAATTAATTAGTTATCAGTTAATTGTATTCATATTGTGTGATGTGGAAAAGAATGGTTGTATAAATGAAATTTTAAGCAATTGTTAGGGTATAATATATCAATCAGGAATCGGGCAAAAGGTCACACAGCACTATTTTTTATATGTATGTGCTTATTGAAATAAGTATCAATTATAACGATGTTAAAACCAATAGTCTACCAACAAATGTACTGAGAACTTGATTAATAAAACAATCCTTGTTAAATAATATTAATAGTTTTATGGTCCATTAATTGAATTTGAATTCACTTCGTAAGAATTCATTGCGGTATACAAATACATAGAAAAATCTACAAGAATTGTAAGATTTAGGTGTAAATTATACTATACTACAAAACAATTCAAGATTTTTACATTATTTAATACACTGGACCCCCTATTCAGTGTACACCATTTAATATTTGTTTGTTTCAAAACATTGTTTGATATATTTTTTTTATTAATCCTTATACATTTTTCATTCAAAGCGTATATTGGCACTATTTATTATTTTATTCATTCCATATGACGATGTTATTTTTAACCTTTCGGGGATTACTAGACTTGTCTCTGTTTCGCACTTATTTTATTCCAGTCTTGTACAGTCAATACGGGTAACTTTGGCCATCGGTCTTACTTTAGCCCACTTCAAGAAACAAAAATTTAAAAATTATTCCGTTATAATTTTATGGTCATACCATTGCCACCTTAATATTTCTTAGCTAAGCAATGGTATTCAATGTGTAGCCCATTTGGATGTAAAAATATGAATTGTTATATCTAATCTATAATCATATTCTCTATATTGTGGAATTTCGTCAGCTGTCAGACACACTGTTTTATCTGTACATATTTACATATCAAGCATAGAAATATTTCCAAAAACTTTTTGTAAACTGAATTTAAAAACGCCGATACGCTTCTTTATCAAATAATACCACACACAATGGTAAGGACGATTTATAAAAATACAAAAAACCTTCAGAGCTGGGCCAAAGTTACCCACGTTGACGGTACCATAAATAATGCAACTGATACATTATGGAAACCTACTGAATAAGTGAGGAATGAAATAGAATCCAATTGGTAAATGTTATTGTGGAAAAGTTTAAATCATAAGACAGCTTAGATCAGTGGTGGGGAACCCGCGGCCTTTTGATTTGATCGGCCAATTCTGCTATTCTGTGTAAATTCGTAAATTTCTGAGATTTTGAATTCGAAAGTTTTTGGAAGAGCTAAAAAAAAAGGTCCCACGCTGGCTATTTTATGAAATGCGGAAATTTCTAGACTTAAGAAATTAGCATGAAATTGTTTAAAAAATCCCATGATTTGAAAATCGCAAGCCGAAGATTCCCCAGTGTCAACGTTTTCTTAACTGCGGCCTTATGTTGAATCAGATAAATGAATGTGGCATTTAGGAAAGAAAAGGCTCCCCACCAGTGTTCCCTCTAAGCTGTGGGCGTGTGCACAACTCACCGAGCGCGCGCACATGCATTAGAACAGAGCGCACAAAAGTTAACCAGCTATACCACCACCAGAATAAATTAATTGTCATTATATAGTGTTGTTAATTATTTTCATTATAAAAAATAACCATTTCGTTAAATAGGTCTTAATACTGTTATGTGGCGCACAATTTTTTTAATTTCCTTTCAAAGTTGCACAGCCAATGTATTTTGCGCACATAACCATCGGAAAATTAGAGGGAACATTGCTATCCACCCTGGTTTAGATTAGCATTTAAATTATAATGACAGATTATTTCTTCTTTTGTATATTATGAGTTGTCGTGTCGACATTGTAAGCCGACTGGTGTATCTATATATTGTTTATTTTACATCGCAATTTAGTATCCGCGGACAATAACCAGGCTGGCGCGGACGTCGGAAAGTTTAAATCTAAACGACAATGGATAATTCCATCAACCGGAAGTCAGAAACAATACATCCTCGATGCCGTTTTCATTCTCGTTTGTTTGACATCGCTACGCAGAGTAGTCGTTGGAATGTGTTTTTAAAGCATTATTCCGAATTGGTCATGTGATCATTTTGATTACCGTCATGGATTATTTATGAATAATAATCGATAAGCGATGACCACGTTTCTGTGTGGTATTTCGCATTTTTTTATAAGTCACCATCGTTTGTTATTCGCAGAATTAATAGCGATCTTATTATGAGAATTTAGTCGACACGTATCAAACAAAATCTTTCGTTCATTTAGAATTTTTACTCGATTAAAAATCATTATTTAAAAAAATATGAGCGATGGAGTTTGAACAACAAGACTACAAGAGAATAAGCTGAATAAAAATATTCACCTTTTTTAAAGATTCATTTCAAAATTTTATGATTTTGCGGGACAACAGGTGTTGTTTTTAGAGACGATAAATATAATCTATTATCATACACCGTCAAAACGAGAATGAACTATACACACTTTTTTGTCGTTCTTTAACATATCGTCGATGCATATCAAATATGGTCTATATGACGAAAGTGCACTCCGAGATAATCGATAAAAACTGTTTAAAAAAATAACGAAACGGAAAATAACACTTCTATCAATGGAGATTGGAAAATCTTTCCTATTGATAGAAGTGTTATTTTCCGTTTCGTTATTTTTTTAAACAGTTTTTATCGATTATCTCGGAAAACACTTTCGTCATATAGACCATATTTGATATGCATCGACGATATACACCAGTAGCGGCCGGTCAATGTGGCATTTGATCAATGCACCCCTTGTATATGCAGGGGCGGCTATATTTCATGAAATAATATTCAAAGATAACATTTATATCATTCCCTCATTTTAAATTCAATAACATTTTGAATTAAATTAAATGTTTTTTTCTAAATTATTTATTATAGACAATAAATACATGAAGAATTTCAAATGAGTGAATGGTATAAATGCTATGCTTGAATATTATTTCATGAAATATAACCGCCCCTGCATATACAAGGGGTGCATTGATCGAATGCCACATTGACCGACCGCCACTGATATACACCACTAAACTTTACGATAACTGTTTGTTACTCAGTCGCTCAACCCTTCGTTTTTCAGTAGGGATAGTAGTAGGGATAGAAAAGATAGGGCAGGGAAGGAATAGTGATTGGCTTATCACTCTCGCTACATCCCGCTATTTTTTTAGGATTCTAATGGTAGGGAGGAATTTGACAAGGACAGAACTAGTGGTTGAATGATCAGTATCGCTTCTCCCAGTTTTAAAGATTGGATGGTTGTGAGTGAATTTCAAACGTCACTCTGAAAGACATTGATAAATCAATTTATGAAGATACCACAGACATCCATATCCTTCAAACAGGAATTCATAAACCGATTAAGTAACCAATTTATGGAACTGTTATGACCAATATTCGTACCCTTCAGCACCGAAACTGACATCTCGTCCGATCTCATTCTATTATTTTTTTTAAAAAATTATAGTATTTAAAAAAAAATCCGATATGCACATACATATTTTGCTACGTAAGCCCGCCCCATCTTCGGGAAAGAGTTATGCCCTGCACCAATTAAATTCGTGACTAACGGGGATATATTGTTTGTTTTGGGAACCTTTTGGTAAAATCGATACAAGATGCCATTCGCAAACGTAAAATAGAAAGACTGTGGGTATAGCTCATGGGATAACCACACGGTAAAACATGCAGGGGGATCGATTGCGCACCCGTTTCAGTCCCCTAATTGGGACACCTGCCAAAGTTTTTTTTAGCGTAGTGCCGTATTGAGGAGTTTCGTTGCCACGTATTTTCTATTTTTCATGATTGATAGTATTACGTTAGAAATGATGGTGACCTTTATATTACATATATAGATCGTGTGTTTATTTTATTATAATTGTTAAAATACAGTTAAATTTCTTCAATTGATTGAATATTTTTTTATTTATAAACTAAAAAAAGTGTCAATGTAGTATACTTTCCTTTTTGCTATTTAAATCATTTATTATTTTTATTTAAATAACAAATTTGCTCTCCGTTATGCGTAGATTGTTAACCTTCGTGTGTATTTCTTGTTCTTTTAAAATTATATTATGCTTGTTTTGTTTACTTGAAGTTACTTTGCTAATTTGAGTATTCATAAATGGCTCCGAAAATTGAATCAAACCTTTTTTAAATCTCCTAGTTTCGTTAGTCACAACCCAAAAAAAACACACCATTGTGCAAGTTTATTTGATTTCTTAAAATTCCATCCATAGTTAATGTTCCATTTTTTATGTAGTTAATAAACGTCATCAATTTAAACAATTCAGTAGGAAAAATAGTTGGTTTTATCAGAATAAAAATATCTTCACATGCTTTATACTTTTGATCTTTTATCAGTGTTAAATGTATGAAATATATTTATCTTATATGTATTTTTAAAAATATGAAATAGCAATGACACGTCCTTTATCACAGCGAATGAACTATGGTATCTTTTGCTGCACGTTTGAAGCAAATTTGTGAAATCTTATCATCGATGGCGGAATTGCAGCAACTTTGCGGTTCACCAAAATTGGCTGGTAGATCACAAGTGGTCTGCAGACCGATTAGAAACCGCTCACCCTAAAGCCTCAGTAACACTTGACCACGACAATCGGCACATTTTTTGGTTAATACTAAATCAAATTTCTAGTAATTCTGTTAAATGTAATTTCTGTCGCCTTTGTTTACGTTTATTTAATTAATGAGTCATGCGGTAAATATTTTCATAATTAGTATAGATAATGAATGTTAAATGTGTTGATTTGATGACTATTGTGCCGCCCACTTTTGATGACGCCTCATAATACGGCAAGGGCACAAGGTCCACGTATCACTGGATACGTCACTGCTTAATTTAGTTACAAAATAGTACATTACGTATTCACCAGTCACCATGGTGAATGAAACAATCGGATTTGCATGCACGGCGTTGTTTCACCATACACAGGATGCATGCTCAAAGGATTCGGTTTTTCGAAAGATTTCGACAGATCTTCTAAATCATAGATCGACATGTCAAAACCATGTCCGCTCCTAATGTGGAGGAAATTGCATTTTACAAAGGTAATCGTAGAACAAAATACCAAGTCGTGCCGCTGGCTTAAATGCTACTCCCAATATCTAATTATTTTGCGTTTTCCTTCTATTTTTTATTTTCTTACATATATTGTCGCCTGATGTGGCCCAGTTGGTTAGAGCTTGCTCTACCGATCACGCAGGTCTGGGCTCGATTACGGGTAAGATAACAGTGAATTTGAAAATTATTCAATTAAAAGTTGTGATTTAAGACTGGGTGTTTGTGATGTCAATTCACACTATTTCCTCTCCTCCCATCCTTCTAATCCTATAATAACTGGTTGTAGCAATAGCGATTAGTGAACCACGAGTCCTGTTCTAGCCTTATCCTTCTTTCCCTACTACTCAATTTGAAAAAAAGTGAGGTTGAGCGACTGAGTAACAAAACAGTTCTCGTAGAAAAAAAAGCTTCTGTTGATATACCTCAATTTGGAGGCCATATGCTCCAGATTGGGAGCGGACATGAATTGAAATATAGCAATTGAGATTTGTGTAGAAATGTAATTAAATTTGAATTTGTGTATTTGATACTATGTACTTGAGTGACTATAGTGTGACTGTAATTGACTACGTTTTCATCCAGAAACTGCAAGTCCAAATTCACATTAATGCAATACGTTATTCGAAATTTCCACTTATCGAATCTTTGCACGTCTTTTGTTAAAAATCCGTGTATCTGTTACCCAACATCACGTTTGTAGTTCGGTAAATCCCCGTCAGGAAGAGTTTTTCCGAGAATTCCGAATAATCGAAAGTGTTTTTACAAAGGCGATGGTAATTGTGATGCCGTGACTAGGCTAAGCGTTAAACAATGTTAAACAATTCGCGATAGATAAGGCAAAAAATAAATGACGTAATAATAGGAAAATAATGTTTCATCTTCTGATTTTTTTAGATTTGGTTTGCTTAAACTTTACGTTGGAATTAATTATGATAGCAAATAATGTAAGTGACTGGCGTAAGTTTATTAATTTACTGACTGTTTAAATAGTTACATTTAAATGCTCATTGACCACAACACTTTTTTTTGAAGTGGCGTAAGGTGTTTTTCTGGAGTCGAAGTCGAAATTTTACAACGCCGACCCATTTAAAAATAAATAAATAATAATAATGATGTGTATTCAATCCTAAAGAGTCCATAGTGTTGTCACTGCATTCTGACTGAAGATTAACTGATGGTAAACATAATATATGTTTGAAAGTTAAACGGAAATGATTGAAACAATCAATTCAAAACCCTGGCTTAAAAACGTTTATCTTTGTCTTTATTATGACGGAAATAAACTCACGACTATACCAAAGATATCTGTCAAAATAAACCCTCGAGAGGTGAAGTGAGCCAAGTAGTAAAATGCTAAAACTTTTTTATTGAAGTTTTAAGTAAAACCAGGTATTTAATTAGTGTTTTGGTGGATTGATTATTTTTATTTTAAGGAGATAACACTGTTGCAGTGTGCATTTACTTAGATCACTTCATTAGAATATTATAACGCAGCCAATCCATGTTTTCTTAAAATACGACTTGGCTTACTTCACCCCTCAGGAGCTCAACTATTGTTTATATTCGATATAACAATCATGGTATGGAATAGAAGTAATTCTAAACTATACGCGGTCTTTTTAAGTGTGTCAGGTGTGTTATTTAGAAGGGAAAATTTATCTGACAAAAGAAAATGCATTTTACCCATGTGTACGCGTTTGAAACTTGACACCGCTAAGTGGCGTGTGCCTCTAACTTATTGATTGAATGAAGAAAGTTGACCTGTGTTTAATAAAGTTGTCCAAAACACCGCTAGGTATGTAACTCTTCTGTCTATGAAAATATTGTTGAAAATTTATATTTATTTAATTTTAAAATGGTATTTTTTAGTTAGTCTTAAAGAGATATGTTTAAATGATATTTAACTCGTTTCATATTTTCCTAGACCAGCGTGGCAAACTTTCAAGCGAAAAGAGCCAATTTGTCAAGGAAAAGGATAGCAAAGGTATCAGAGAGCTATAAATATATGGATTTGTGCAGTAAAAAAACGTAATGAGTGAGGAGTTTAAGAGTGAAAAAAGAGCCGCATGCGGCCCATGAACTGCGTTTTGCCGACCCTTGCCCTAGAAAAAAAAATGATCCACACTTAATACTTCATGAAATAAGGGAGAGGATCGAAAACACCAATGCGATTTTAAATTCATAATGAAACACAAGCAGGGGCTTTACAATTCATTTTTTTACCATGTCCGCTCTCAATGTGTAGTATATAGACTTCCAATAGAGTTTATACTTTACGAGAATTCTTGTTACTCATTTTCTTAACCTCTCTTTTTTGAAAGAGAGTAGCAGGGCTGTGGAGTCGTTGAAAAAAAACACGACTCCGACTATGACATTTACCAACAACACGACTCCGACTCCGACTATGACTTGACTAAAAAAAAGTTTAATTTTGTCAAGTTTTTTTCCTACCTTTCCTATTTATGTGTATTAAATTACAGATCAACTAGTTAATTCGGAAAATAGCCTAATTTTTCATATTATACATGTTATAGGCATAAATAAAACATAATAAATATAAGTTTAAACTTTATTGGTTTGAATTTATTCTTAAAAATAACATCGCTTCTATCAAATCTGCATTTGTAGAAGCTCTTAAATCAGTTTTAAGTATTTTAAGAGTAGAAAATAACCGCTCTACTGATACTTGGGTTGGCGGCAATGCTGTAACGGTCAATGCTGAATCTTTTATAATTTCTGGAAACCGCTGTATTGCCATTTTCACATTTAAATTACACGATCGGTCAATTTTTTCTACTATTTTCAATGCGTCGTAAAATTCATTTCTAAATTTTGAAATAGAGTCTCCTTCGTCTACTACATTGGGACTCAAACGAGGTCGTTTTATTTTCTCTTGTTCGTCAAGATATTTTTCAGTAATCAAGTAGTCGGAGTCGCTCGTTTTTCACGACTCCGACTCCGACTCCGACTCCACAGCCCTGGAGAGTAGGAATGGAAGGATAGGACTAAGACAGGACTAGCACTACACTACAACTTTGCTACAGCCGTTTTTCGTATAAAATGAGTGGAGAGAGAGGCATCACAATACATTCATGCATTTGAACAGAAATCGATTGAAAATCAATTTATGAAAAATTTTCGTACTGGGATTCAAACCTATAACTTCCGTAACCGAAGCCAACGACGTTGATTACTCGTCACTAATTCATAAGTAATTTAAAATTGCATTATTACATTGAACCAGTTTTGACAATATTCCACAGAAAAAATACAATAAATATAATAAAATTATTTTATTTTGGTTTTTTTTTTAAGATGTCACGTTTTGTGTTTGCACACATATTCAACACCGTATGGTGATTGATGGTAATTAATTGATGTTTTGAAGCCGTTGTAGGCTTTATTTCCAAAGGTTGTTAGTTGTAATCAAATACTAAAAAAATATGACATTTCCTCTCTCTTGAAAAGGACTATATCTGTAGCACGTGCTTGAAGACAGTAATCCAAATCAACTCTTCTAAAAGCCTTTATGACCCTTTTCTGCTGTCTATTTCATAAAGATATAAGGTTTCTTCAGCAATGATATTGTTAAATTATTTGAATAAAACTATTAACTATATAAAGTGTTCGTTTTTATGTTATCATATTTAAATACCTCCTAAAACGTTTCTATACACGATTAAAATATAATTAATAGATCGTACATGATTAAAATAGGATACAATAAAGGAAAATATTTAGTTATTTAGGGATGTTATGAAATAATATCAGAAGCCGTTTAAAATCTCGCCATTGTCAAAAACATACATAAAAGAATATAAACTCGTTCACTTTAATATATAAAATCCGAGGATAGGGAAACTCAATGTCTTTTTTTAAAGATAATATGTAAGTTATTTAATTGTTTAACATTCACTTTGTAAAACGAAGGCTTATTCGAAACCAGAGAATCAAATTCCGGACTCCTTTTGTGATTCACAATTTTTCCAATCCCAGAAATTAAGAGATTTAAAAATAGTGTAGACTATTTTTTTTTTTTGTAGAAATGAAGGTGAAACACCTTTTTTTTCGCTGGTAAGTTTCGAAAAAATTTACTCGCTTGCCGGCATTAAAAACCTGAAATTGTACGAATTTTTCAATTTTTATCCTGAATTACAAAATCCCGGGCTTAGTACTATCACAATCTTGGAATTTCGGGATTCCGGGATTGGAGGCTCTATTCGAAACCAATACAAAAGTATAATATTTACATATATATGTATATATAATCATTATTTTAATTCTTTCCCGATGGATATTAGACCAATTTTTTAAAGTCTTTTACATTATGTCACTTAAAAACAATTTATTTACTGGTTTTATTATGAGGAAGTATCCAAGAAATTTCAATTATTTACTTTCATTATTCTGTAAATTAATGATTTTTTTAATATATTTTTTAAATTCAGTCAAAATGCCGCTTGTTGAATAATATCGCGTTTAATTTTTTTTTTAAATTAAATTTGATACGATAGGTCTAGTTTAAGTTGTTCCATAAAAAGTGTATGAATGGAACTGTTTTTGTATTTTATAATATTTTAATATTGAAATCAATGTGCAATAAATCCAGATGATGCAAATTTTCTTTGGTCATAAGTAGTATCGTACATACATATTATGAGTATTACTAAAGATGTCAGCAACACAAAAAGAAGGCTGACGTGCGCTGCGCCCTTATTAAGTGATAAAAAGTTCAAAAATAACGCAAGAAAATATAATTACGATATCGTCAGAAACAAGTTGATTATCTCATCATTAGATAACTCTGCCGATGGCATGATGCCAAAATAATTACATTTCGTCATTCTCTACGGATTTTAAAAATCAACGAAATTAATGAAGAGCGATAAGCTTAATAAAAGTATTTTCACAGCTCTAATTTTTTTCATTTTCATTCTATGAAAAAGAGGTTTGGTGACTGAATAACAAGCAGATGTCTTAAAAAATCTTTCGATTTGCTATTGTATGTTTGAAGTCCACGTGCTCCTTATAGGAAGGGAATGACTTTTTTATTGTTGTGAAATTAAATATTGTCTATAATAAATTTGCCTTAAATAGAGTTCTAGCAATTATAAAGATATCCTGTTTCAAAAAATGGTGGTGAAACGTTTGTTTTGTTTCTATATGTAACATTAGATGGACGGAAGAAAGGTTATAAAAACAGTCGAATCATATTTTCATATGATAATTTAAAAACGAAAATAAAACCCATTTTTAAACCAAACGAAATTTAAAAACATACCGTTTGAATGTGTAATTTATATATTATGCATTTAATAATTATTATAGTATTGTTTTCACGGAAATGGCTGATAGCGTATCTTTTGTAAAAATCACAGAACGTAAAATACCTGGCATGGTTTTCACTATCCTCGATAATTTATCGTTTTACCTCATTCATTAATTCAAAGACAAGATCTCACGCTATGAAAGAGAAATCTGATTCATTTATTTACTTAAGTAAAATAATGTGTATTATCGTAATTATGGAATTTAAAAGTGATTTTTTTAATTTCACTACTGTCTGTAAGTTGGCAGTGTTTTTGTAAAATTCGTTATTCATTTTATGATAACATATTTTTTTATCTTGAAAAACGAATAAATTGCAGAAATTCTCTTTTGATAGTAAGATTGCACTTTGGTTGATCTTTTTTGTTGTTGATAATAATTGTATGCAGGTGTTTCACAAAGAGGTGAAATACGTGGCATTCCGAATGGTACATAAAGTATAATTTAAGATTTCGACTGAAGGTGCTTGGTGGAATTTCAATATTTTTTTTTTAAAGAGTTTTAGAACATATGGCAGCCTTTAGATTGAAAAAAGACACGTCTACTTTTGCTAATCACTTAATTTCGGAAGGACACGTGTTCAATCAGAAACAAGGGATAAAAATGTTACACAAAATACGGACAGTCATAAGCTCTTTTTCCAAGATATTTTAGAAATCAACAAAGCACAGCTGCAAAGTCTTCCGATTTTAAATGAAATATTAAACTTTCCCGCATCTCCACTTCTATACCCTATATAATCATAAAATCATATAATCGTAAAACCTTTGCCGGCAAACAAATAATATAATTCTTGAAACTACTTACTACTCAAATCTGTTGGCATTCCCATGAGCTCATCCTTTTCGCCAGCAATGGCTTTGGACTCAGTGGTGCATTTATATCTTATATATAAACACGAAACTTTCATTTACTAAACGTCAGTTCAAGTTCATCCGTGCACTTGAATGCCTGAAGATGCCGAAAGGCGAAACCCGGGCCGTTAGTGACAAAATCTGTGAGAATGTTCATAGTTTGAACGATTCAAATTTAATGTACATAAAGTAGAATATAGTATAATAAGTTTAAAGCTACTCTCAATTTTCAATTTTAACATTCAATATGAAATGTATTCACACATAAGTAGCCTCTGTAAGTATTAGGGATTCTGATGTCTCGGGTTTTTCAAAGTCCCGGGACACGAGACGTGATAAAGTCAAAGTCCCGGGACTTCCCGGGACTTGGGACTTTTATTTACCCTTTAATAAAATTATAAATTTATTAAAATTAAATATTTGTATGTACTTATGTACTAAAAAGGCATGATAACGGTTCATGTATTGAAAAAATAACAATGAATTGGGTAAAATTATGACCGTTACTTTACAAATCACAATACAGCTTTTATACCTTTTTTGTCCTATTGAGACATTGGTAACTTTGTAGAATAGTGAAAAATATTTGTAAATAAAACAACATCAGGTATGAACACTTAATTATAATATTTTTTAATTTGTTTTTGCTACAGTTATATTTTTAATACGATTATGAATTGATTTAAACAAATTTCTAACAACATAAATGAAGATATCTTTCTCCCAAACGTTTTTTAATATTTCGTTTTAATTAAACTATTTTTTTAGCGTTTTTTACGCAGTTAGACGTATTTTTTTTTCATGCGTATTTTAAAAGGGCGGCGAAAGTATGCGTTAATTAAAAAAATAATCTTTTAAACACATTTATTTATTAATAATAAAAATATTAAATTAATTCAATAATAAAGTCACAACCTTAAATAATACATAGTATGTATTATTTACACAAAATTTAATATTTTATTCTTGCTTATCAAAATATGCTTTTAAAAATAATAATGAATTTAATGACGAATCAGACAGTCGATTTCTTATTTTTGTAATAAACGTTGTTGCTCATCTTCATTGTAAGTCGATGTTGCTTTAATGTTATATATAAAAAAATAATCTTTGATTCCGTTCTCCAGTTGATTTTAAAATCTTAAATTCGTTTAGTTTTTAATGGAGAAATTTTTTGTTTTTTTGTAATCTGTCTATTTAATTCTTCTTCCAGTGACAGTTCTGCAATATTTTTCTCATCATCGATATTTTCTTCAGATACCTCGATATCTTTTTCCACGGAGAAAAGACGTTGTAGTAAATTATCTCCGTATTTCAAAAATATTGTTTTGGAGCATTTGTCAAAATCTTTCGTGTATTCTTTTCGAAAATCAATTAGTCTTAGCAGAACGGTTGGTAATAAAAATTTATAAGCCGCCTTGATTTATAACATAATTTTCTAGAAATAACTATTGGTTCCATTAATTCTTGGAATTCTGTGCGATTATCCCATGCTGCAAAAATAGTTAAGCGAACACGTGTCTAAGTTTTTTTGTATTTCTGCATGTCTCTCTCTCTACCCATTAAAAATGGTTGTTTCGTATTACAATATATAAATAGATGTTATTTGAAACTTCAACAATTATAAATCCAAACAGCTGTTTCTTTTATAGGATTCCTGTTATATATGCCTACTTAATTTTGTTAAAACCCTGGCCTTTAATCCTTAGCCTAAATATAATGCATTTTTTTCAAAACTGATCCCGCGGATAGACACCAATGTAACTTTAAAATTAACTTTTTATGTCACATTAGCGATTGCTTGCATCCAATTTTTATTTGTTAGAATGGTTTTTGCAAAATTAAAAATGTACAATTTGGCTGTCTTAAGTCCCGGGACTTGGTTGTTAAATGCCCCGGGACTTAAGACAGCAAAAAACCTTAAAAGTCCCGGGACTTTTGTCCCGGGACGTCTCGACACAGAATCCCTAATAAGTATGTGTCGAAATGATTTTTATCCAACTTTTTTATTTAAACAAAATACTCATTTGTATTAATTTCACTTTTTTATATAAGATCAGGACCGGTTTCGCTCATGACGAGCATTATTAACTGATTAAAGAATACAATGTTACAGTGCTATTTATACTGTGTCAGTGCAGCTTGGTTGCGCCTGGTCCGGTATATTGATAATACCACTGGAAGGTTCTTATAACAATAGAAGAGTTGGCGTACGTTTCGTTATCACTACTAAACAAAGCAAGCTTAAATTATACAGGTTTGTGCTGCATGATAACAGTAAGGTGAATGCATTTTACTGCTTCTTACAGGGTCACTTGTCGTATGTGCAAGTAGCAATGTGTTTCTATGATGCCCAGTGACTGCACAATACTTTTTTTGAATGGGGGTATATTTTGTAATTCAGACAAATATAATATGTCATTTTATCATAATATGTTGGCTTATCAATCAATTAAGTGCGAGAATAAAAAAACAGGAGTGACACGAAATTCAATGAAACAGTTAATATTCAAAACATTTTATTTATCCATGTCCGCTATCAATGTGGAGCATATGGCCTCCTAATAGAGGTATATCAACAGATTTTATTTTTCAAAGAGAGTATAGTAAGAATATAAGAATAAGGTTAGGACAGGACTAGTAGTTAACTAATCGCTCTCGCTATGTCCGGTTGTTAAAGGATCGGAAATGGTGGGATGGACATCACAAACATCCATGCCTTCGAACAGATATCGATAAATCGATCGAAAAAATGCTGTTTGTACTGGGACCCGAACCCGTGAGGTTTGGCACGGAAGCCCACAGCACTAGCTGTTGCGACATAAGATCCGACAATTTTATAATCGGTATTTAATACTTTCTTATGAGACATTTATATGTACACTATAGTTTAAGCCGCCAATGCTTGATTAATTGCTCCTCAAACAATCCTAGTGCAAAAACTGAATGACTACGTAGTTACGTCATGGGAAACGTCTGCTAAAAATAGATGTAAAACCGTGGCGGATCGCAAGTTTTAGGTACTAAATTCAATTTAGTGAACGGTGCTTACTATTAATTTGAATGTATGACATTATATTATTTATTTAAATTAACCTTATTGGTAGTTTTTGCTTTACAATTTTATATGTCCATGGTTGGTTTCCGACAAAATCAAAATATTTCTTTTAACTTTTTTCGATCATTTACCACAATTCGAAGTATGTATAATATATTGAATCGAAGTTTTATGCGGCCTTCCAATATGGAAAGATTACCCCGTCCCGCTTTAGTCTGTCATTCTGAGATTCCGATCTCGAATCCCGAACGAGCATTTTCATAAATATAGTGATTACTCAATTACACAATAAATAAATTTGTATAAAAATTTCATCCAGAAATATCATTTTATATGACTGACCGCTTAATTGATCTAATCACAGCGGATCGAAAAAATAAAGGCTTTTGTCCAGCACTTGATTGACGTACGTACGTTATGGCTTAAATATTTTTTCGCTACCCTTTATAGAAACTGAGAAAATTAATTATTTAAAGCTCTCATACGGCGACTGAATTCATTTACATACATAATATAAAGATCGCAGCATAAAAAAATACAAAGCTTAATTTAATGTTATAATATGTATCTTACCTATGGATTTTAACTAGTACGCCTATGCTTAAATTGCACTGTTGTCGTATCGATTATTTTGGTTTTCTGTGATAGGCCGGTAGGTAGTTAATCGTAAATAGGTTTAATAATAGCTACATATATATATATATATTGAATATATCCAATATAACTAGTCTGTACTTACTTGACTATCGATATTTAACATTACGTAGAAATAAGCTATGTTACGTTGAACAAAAAATAGGTCACTGAGAAGTGATTTCTTGGAATCCATCACACGAATTTACAATATTTGGAAGTGATTTTGATAACCTGCGCTTCAAATAAAGTGTTGTCTTTTATTTTTATTGTGTTTCAACGCTTAACGGGTATTAAAATTCATGTCTAAAATTCATGTTTTGTAGTGGTTTCCACGTCTTAGTTGAAAATATTCGTTTAATTTTTGCATCGAAATACACTGGACTCTCTTTTTACATGTGCTTACATCCCTTGCGTGTACTTACTACTTAGTTCTATTTGCAGAGGTTTATTGTTGTAAACTCGCATATTTGGAAAGAAATATTACACATGCTCTGGATATTTCAAGTTACGAAAGCGATGTCATACCAAATGTGCGTAAACGAGTTCGTCTAATGTCTGTTAATGATAGTGAATAAAATCTTTGATACAATGTTTTTAAGTAGTTTTTTAAAATAAAATTAGGATACAATAAACAATATTGAATTCTATTTTTTCATATCCTAAATTGATTTTTATACAAGGAAATCTATTCACTATTATTTTCTACGTCAGTATATTTTTACACGGTTTTTTACAGAGTATTGCGTGGAACGTATCCACCGTGTTAAAACAGAGCCCAGTGTATTGTTAGCCAAACTTATATATCAGAATAGCAACACAGTTAAATAGATGTACAGCAACCGGGCTTGCAACCGAGTTGTCGTTAACGTAGTCGTTCAAATCTCAGTGTTGAGAATTTTATATGCTAATTTTTCGGTCGATCTATGAGTTTCTAGGACAGGCGTGGGGAACCTGCGGCCTTTTGGCTACGCTGGTGCTGCCTTCTGGCCAATTCTGTAAATTTATGTAAATTAATTCGTAAATTTCCGACATATTCTGACCGTAAATTCCTGTTTCCGGCCAAAGATTCCCTAGTCGATGTTTACTGCGGCCTTATGTCGAATCAGAAAAATGAATGCGGCCTTTAGAGAAGAAAAGGTTCCCCGCCCCTGTTATAGGACAGCTAGTTCTGTTATAGCCCTTATATATATATATTCATTACTCGCTTTAAAAATAGATCAGTTTTCGTCGAACTACTTCTGTTAAGATGCTCCATCAGATTCTAGATAACCCACATAGGAAGTGGACATGGTTGATAAAAAAAAAATATTTTTAAATGTGACGGTAGTTGTTCTGTACACGCATATCAATATAATATTCTCAATTCAATTTGACTCTTGCTTTTCATAGCGTTATATGTAAATAATATATTGTTCGTGGCATAGAAAATTAATATATTATCAAACAGTCGGTCGACAGAAATATTGTGAACAAGTTTCGTTGCGCTAAGGCAAAGAAAATATGGAAGTGCGAATTGTTAACGTGTGATGTTTTAGTACGTGCGGTAAATAAGAGTGCAATAAAAATATCGTTCAGTGAGGTTCTAATGAATCCGTACCAATGATGGTTTCTTCATCCCCTAGAAGTCTCGCCAGAAGGAACAAGGAAGAAGGCAAAATCCAACATACCCTTGTAAGTTTGTATTTCACAATGATTTTGGATATTCAGTATTTTTACTACACATGCTGATATTATTTATTGAGCAATTTAATATTTACTTACTCAGAAAGTATATTATATTTCATCATCAAAAGCCAATATAAGGTGAGTTTAAATTTTAAAAAAACCTGTAATGTTTTATACAAAAATGCCTCATAAAAAATGAACTCTTAAACAAGAACTCTGCAAATCATTTTTGTTATATGTGAAGTTGTATCTAAGGAAATGAGTGTCCTTCATTAAATATCTATTTATGTACATTTTTAAACCCTTCTCACACTACTCAATACTTGAAATCTTGTTGTTACTTATTGCTTAACAACCAGGCGTAAACTTCAGTTTTTTTTATATACAATTAAGATGGATGTTATCAATTCATTGGTGACATTGAAATACGTCATTACATATTAATATTATCAGGGATGGAAATTCTACCCTGGATAGCTTCATCAGAGCTGGAATGCTTTACAGGAATATTTCATTTATTCGTTTTTAATTTTGTTAACTATTTTTAATTAAAAATATGCTAGTAAATTTATCATGGGTCGCTTTTTAATTATGTATACCAACAGAGCTAAACGGTAATATTTTCGAATTTTCTTTTGTTCACAAGTCAATAATTACCTTTTTTTCAACACTGAATAATTATTTTTTTTACTTTCGTAAATTAATTTAATTCAAACGCCATTACACAATGTTGATTGTTCCCACGCTGTAGGTACATGCACCTACCATTCGTTTAATTGCTTTCATAAGTACAAGTGTAATATAGTTTGAGAACCGCAGGCTTGCGAGCCATTTGCATTAATTTAACTGTTATCATATACGGATTTACAGGATATTTAAAATCACCAAAACAAAATGACTAGCCATTTTCTTTTTTCTCTATTTTTCTTTTTTAAAGCACAATACTGCATGTGTAAAAGATCAATCTTATACAGCTTTGTATCCGACCAAAAGCATGGGCTTAAATTCTCGTTTCATGGTCGGTATTGCGTTATGGAAGACAGCCGTAAAACAGCGGCTGCATTCACATCACGGATAGTAGTGGGATAACCAACGTTTGCTGTTACAATCAATTTTTGTAATGATGTCGCTAAAATATACATTACTATTGATGCTTATTATGCAGTGGCAAACGAGTAATATTTACCTTTTAATCTGAAATATTGCCTCAATCCAAGGATGGTCTTTGATAATCAGCTATAAGTATATGTAAATCAATGAAATGAAAAAAAAATGTTTCGGTCAAAAGGCTGCAAGTTTGTCCACTTTTGGCAATCAATTATTTCTTAAAAACATTTTTTTATCTGTTTACTGTATACAAGTTTTTTTAGATACTTAGAGAGTTATGTTTAGTTGCCGATGCCTGGATAACATATATTTACTCGTGCATATAATGGGCTGTATATCTAATCTAAATTTATATCAGAGGCCTGCACGGGCCGAATTTTGATGGAATTACCCGGCCCGAGCCCTGTCAATTTAGGCCCGGTCCGGCTCGGACCCTAGTCTTAATTTTATACACGTTTTACCCGAACCCGAACCAAAGCCCAAATTTATATATCTCAGCACAAATACATCCCGATTTTTTAAAAATGTGCAGTATTATAAGATATTTTATTTGACTGTTCGTAATAAAGGCATGCATAATAACTCCACCATGTTACGTAGCTTTCCCATTTCAATGGTTTTATTTATTTTATAAAAATATATGTAAAGAATATCACTACTTAGGCTGGTTTGCTGATATTGAACTACCAATTAGTCATCCTTAAATAAAAAAAAATCATTGTTTCATATTTAGCTCAAATTAAATCATGCTTTTATATGGGTTTATAAGCTACGTGTTTCCGAAATAAAAATATAGATGACGTCGTAAGTTAAAAATAAAAGATCTTTTTGTTTCGATATTCCTGACAATGTGGTAGAAATTATATCTAAACATTTTTCTGAAAAATAAACTCTTCACCCGGGTCCTGCCCGAGCCCCAGTCTCAATCATCCTTACCTACCCGAGCCCGTACCCGTGCAGACCTCTAATTCATATTCATTTTTCAAACGATTTCGTTAGATTTTTCCCACCGTCTCCACCATGCAACCGTCACCATTGCGCTATGGTCACATGCTCACATTTCGTTTCACTCGCGATTTTCCGCTAAGAGTTTTTATTTTAACCTTTAGTACTGTATTTTTACCGGAGTGAGAGTATAGTGTGACTTACAAAAAACAAACAGATCTAAAAAGTTAACCTGTATATATGGTTTTAACACCAAAGTGATTATCCGTGAATAATTGGATTAAAGTGATTTTGACGAATCAAAAAAAACGAGAGACTTGATAATTAGATTACAGCATTAAAATATATTTAAACTCGGACCGTACATACTATACATTTTTATAACCCAGAAATAATTTTCCATTCACATGATAATATTTATTATTTTGCACACCTAAATGTATTATTTCTACTACATACTTAAAATTGCTAATTTATTACGGAATTATAATTACTGTAAAAACGTTTAAATTAAAATTAATAATACCATCAATATTTAAAAAAAAATGCGGTAAGCTAATTCATTGATATATATTTCAATTTGAATTTAATCCAATTAATAAAATTGATCAAAAATTGTGAATGAGTAAACTTTATCCCTCAATTTAAAATTATTAGTGATCTAAGACGTGTTACCTGGGGGCTCGAAATTACCCTTTCTGCAGATTTATGTGTCATAGAAATTTGAATTTTCATAGCTATATCATCGACAGTTTTAATTAAAAAATAAATACACACATCTCATTTTTGAGAGACGATAACTGTATTTGATAGGACAGTATACACAAGCGTGTATCAGTTCTCAATAACGTTGACAAAGCTTTGTATTTTTTTTTATATTTTGATAAAAAATAGTCAATAGGCAATAACTTCCGTGTCTTCTTAATAAAAGCGTTATGTAATTATATTCCTTCTGCAACAGTAGAAGATGACGCTTACAGTCGGCTGTTGTCAGAATTTCAATATCACGGTGAAAATTATATTAACTGCACACACCTTCATAACATTTCGTTAAAAAATAATTCAAATGTTATCAACTGGAAGTTATTTAAAGTAAATTTATCGTAGCCAATGTCTACAAAATATGATATTACGAAATGAACATAATACGCGGTAGATTGTGAGTTTTATAATGTTTACCTGTCAATCAGATTGTCATAATGTATCAAATTACCTTGGTAAATTTCAACTGCAGGTGCGGAATCGGATACAAGAATAAAAAAACATTATTTCATTATTTAACTGTGGAAAGACAACAACAAAAAAGTATCAATATAAAAAAAACTATCAACTATTTTTATCTTGTTTTATCTGCAGTATCTTAAAATCAATTATTCAATCAATATTTTTTTTACTTATTATAAATATAATAATTTTATGAGTGTTATTATTCGATGTTTATAATAATGGAGTTCAATCTTTTACGCTTATATAACACAATGTTTAACTTTATGTAGGTATTAAAATGGATTTTGAACGTACGATTTTTTTTTGTAATTTGTGTATTACTTTGAATTAAAGGAATCACGAAAGTGAATTCGTATTTTTTAGTTACGTTACGTTTAGTTTTGTATTGTATGTCAAATATTACGAAAAACTTTATAAAATTACTTTATATAAATAAGTGCACAGCTTCGCAATTTAGATATCGCGTAAACATGAAACGTGTGAATTTACCAAAATTAACAAATACACGTAAATATTTCATAACTCAATTATTTTCTCAGATTATCATTAGATAATATCAAAGGCAAAGTGAATAAATGGAAGAAGAAAAGGATGGACGGGATAATTTTGAGTTTTCAAAAATCTTTCTCGAAGACGTCTGCTGTTTGTGGTCTGCCAAAGTTTTTTGTTTTGGTTAGTTTTTCGTTTTATTGTTTTTTTTTCTTACTCTGCTACTCATTGCGCACCGTGTTTTTCATATCGTTAGTCCAGGGCTGGCATCGGGAACAGGCAGAAATATGCATTTAAATACTGTTAAAAATAAAGTGACCATAAAACGTAGCTGTATAAAACTTATTAATAAATAACTTTTGTTGTTTATTAACTATGTAGTTGTCTAATATTTTTTTTATTAGCTACATATAAATTCATACGGCTTTTGATTCTAATTAATTATGAAAAATTCGTTTATAATTAAACACAATGATTGTATGCTTTTTTAAATGTAATATTCTATAGCTGTTTTAAACCAAGACATTAAGTTAAAACAATCATTATTTTTTTATTTTTTAGACCGTGCATAAAAAGTCATACATCAGAAAATGTGGTTTAAACGAAAAAAATATTATTAAGATTACCAAAATACCACATAAAATATTTATTTTTTTAACATAATAATTATTACTGTAGAGCTATAGGAATAACACTGGTGCTAAAATTATCGACTAGAAAAATACATAGGTTTTACTGGAAACCCCAAATATTCTAATTCTGTTAAATTACAAGTAAAAATAAATATATATGACTTTAATGATATACATATAAATAAAAAGACAAATTCGATACAAGCAATGAGTTTTGTTTTATTGAAAATGGTTGTGATTTAATATACCGTATTTACTAGTGTTAAGCAAGTCTACATCTGTAAAATAATTAACCTAGAAAGTAAATGCGTGAACGATAATAATGTTTAATGAAATGATATGTATCGTGATAAATTGAAAGAAGCTGAACATCCAATTCAATTCCACACACCAATTCTAGGAAAAAAATTTGTCCTAGAATTGGCGCTCTCTATTTCAAACGCTCTGTGAAATATGTAATATCAAATTTTGCCCGAACCTCGGTGTGTGCCTGTTGGAAATATTCTCGAGAAGGCTGGACTTTACACATAAGCGCTTCTTTGTGTTATTCAGTGTTGTTTGCGGAAAACTTTTCAATGAAAAACGTGACTCGAATGTACTTTTACGTTTTTGTTTTTATTTTTCTGTGGCCATGCTTAATGAGATAGATCACTAATCGAAGTTATATGTAAGCCATATTAATTAACTATCACTGTTGTATCATTCATTAAATATTATTTAATAATTTACTATTATTATGTAAATATTACTTCGTTTAATGTTGTATCTCAATGATTTATCCTTTGTTATGGGGACTATTTAGAATTTTAATTGTGAATACATATTATTATCATTGATCTTTAATCTAACTCTGCTTCTTACGATAGATACAGATATTCTGATGGGAACAAGTTTGATTTTATTATGCGTGGTTTATTAGCCATTCACTAAAGGTCGTATTTTTAATTGGTGGATACGCTAAAAGACGATAGCCATATTATGGATCTTGAATTAAAAACATCAACAAACACGGTTCGAAAAATGTCGAACAGATCTCCTAATACATAGGTTCCCAACCTTTTTCGGGTGGCGACCCCTTTTTATGAAAGCCATGTGACTAGGCGACCCCCCGAGGAATTTGGAATCCTCGATTTGCTTTACGTTTTCGTTATTTTGTTGTTCAAATCCAAAATCGAAAAAAGTTGGTGACCCCACAGAAAACCCTTCGCGACCCCAGGTTGGGAACCCGTGTCCTAATAAGATTATTCAATATTTACTTCGTCGTTTTCTTGCTTCACCTGTATTATATGTGTATATCTTGAAAAATATTTCCTCAAACATACTTGGCCATTTTTTGTCATAATAAACCCAATTTTGCCCGTAATTGATGCAAATAAAAAAACACTGTTCACTCCGACAGGTTCAAACCTGAAAAAATACTATACGAAACGATCCCCACGCTTGCTAGCTGTAGACTGATTGAGAGTGATGCATTCTCAACTTTTATTGCGCCATGCATAATGGAGAGGAAGTAAAAATACTAAATGTTCAAATATTGGAACACTTGGCGAAAATGGATTAACGTTATATTTAACTATAAATTATTTTATGTGGTCGTTAAATAGGAATATTTGTTTGCCCTCTTAAACTGAAATTAATTAGAATCCGAGGTTTTTCTATTTGTTAATTGTTTTCTCTTATTTTTCTTTCCAGGAGCAAATACGAAAGCGGAAGGAAGAAGAAGAGCGAATCGCCGCCCAAAATGAATTCCTCCGCAACTCTTTGCGAGGCTCCCGCAAGCTGCAGGCCCTCGAGGACTCAAGGTCGACGGATAGTGGCCAGTCCAGCCCGAGTGGGCGAGGAAGGAGCCATGGCTACAGCGGTCAGATCAACGACGCGTATTCTGATGATGAGAACTCGCTGTCAGCGCCGATCCCGATGGACAACGTACACAGGGTTGTTGGTGAGTTACGAAAAGATTTAATGTTTAACATTAAACCACCCGGTTAACATTTTGATGATAGAGAAAATATCAACTGGATTTTTTTTGATTGTTAAAATCTGAGTTGGGAAGTTTGTAAATTTTTAAACTACTTCATAATTATGTTTTTTATTGCTTTTTTTAATTGGCGGATTACCCCGTAAGCGTAGGAGGCGCGTGCTTGAGGCCTCCGAATCTTAGTGGCCTCAAAATAGCATATATTATGTGGGTCCACTAGAGGTGAAGTGAGCCAAGTAGTATTTTAGAAAAAAAAGTTACATGATTTTTAATATTCTAAACTTCTTAAAGTATCGTGAAGTGACCCCAGTTAATAAGCATAATGTTATCTCCGTAACTTAAAAAAAAACAATCTACCAAAACACAAAATAAAGACGTGATTGTACTCAAAAGTTCAAGAATATTTTTTTCCCATTTTACTAGTTGGCTCACTTTACCTCTCGAGGGCCCAAATAAAGCGGATTTATTTTTAATTCGGCTTATTTTGAGCCTCTAATATTTGTTGCGGATGAAGCCGAAGCCTTCCAATATCTTAATTCGTCACTGGCTGTCGTTCAGTTGGCGTGATTTTATTTTTCGAATAACGTTGCAATTGCTAATCTCGCATTTATTTCATTATTGACTGACAAACAGATAGATTGGTCATTTCTAACTGGCCTCCCCCTGTTAATGGAAATAAGTACTTTGATAGATGTGACCTTCACCTCAATCGTGGTTGTATAACCTTCATTTGGCTTTATTATTTCGTAACACATAACTTGCATACATTCTTTTCGGTAGCGATCATCACCGTTAGATGATGGATTATGACGTTTCAATATCGACTGTGGAAAGGAAAAAGGACGTAGCCCACGGTTTTTTCAAAACAGCTTTTTTTCGATAATCACAATGTGTCCAATTTGATACACGTTTTATCAAAAGGATGTTAGCTTCAAATGCTGAATTAGTATCTAAATTTAGCTTTTGAATTTGAAAAAAGATGGTCTTGTGAGAATTTAAACCAAGAAAAAAGACTGAAGAAAACGTTTTTCCTGGGCAATTTCTTAAATTTATATTACATTATGTCAATTAAAGGCCAGTTTAAAGTCTCCGTGCACTTCAAGGTTGTGTTTATTTCATAATTTGCATAAGGCCGAAAATAATAAAAACACGTTTTTTGTCCCTCCTGTAAAATTTGCTAAGTGTAGGTTACGTCCTTTTTCCTTTCCAAAGTCGATATGAAATGAATCACCAACACATTCACTTGTCACTGAATTTGTAAACTTCCGAAGTCCTTGGAGGATGAAATGTCAGTCTACATTATAACGAATTAATTTTGCATTGTATCGCACATTCTTTTTGAAAAATATAACCGTCGCCGTTAGATAATATATGTTGACAGTGGCGGACTTGCCGTGTTGCCAGGTTGCCGCCCCCATGGCAAGTGGGCCCCGCTGTATGTTAGAAAATATGGGCCCTCGCAAAAATAAAATTATGGCGATTCATCGTCAACCGGCGATTTAAATTTACTACTTCATACTTTCAAAATAACATTTTACTTTACATATATACCGTGGAAAGAAAAAGGACGTAGCCCACACATAATAAATTTTACAGGATACACAAATAACGTTTTTTGATGATGTTGGGCTAAAGGTAAATTAAAAATATACACAACCTTGAAGTGCGCGGAGACTGATAAACAAGTTCTTAATTGAATTTATCTAATATTAATTAAATACTTTTTTTCAAAAAATACCTTTTTTTGTTTCTTTTCTGGAATGCAATTTTCGCACGACTTTATTTTTTCAAGCTGAAAAACTTCCTTTTGATATAACGTGTATCAAGTTGTATTTATTGTGATTATCGAAAAAAAGTGTGGGTTACATCCGTTTTCCTTTCCAAAGTCGATATGTAGGTCTACAATAAATTAATACTCAATTTTTAAAGAGTGTCAGAATATTTAATTTATTTCTTATCTACGTTTATAAGATAGGGGCCCTCTCTCCAAAAGGCTGCCATTTATTTTTGCTTTGGGTGGGGGGGGGGGCTCTTTGACTCCTGGCAACCAATATTTTCAGACCCAGTCCGCCACTGAATGTTAACCTTCCGTTATTAAATGAATCACCATATTCACATTTCAAATGCAATTAACAACTTACCAAGTTCTTGGGAGAGGAAATGTCAGTCTATATTATAACGAATTAATTACTACATCTTGCATTATTTTTGATAATAACGATGCCAATCGCTTTTAGGGGGCCGTCCGTAAGCGATTTGATGCAATGTGACGATTTTTAGAAAATAATATACTAAAAATACGTACCATTTAAAAATCACCTGTTGTATACAGGAAGAAAAATGACAGTAATAATGCATAAATATTTTTTGATCGTTTCCTCTTACTTATTTAAGCCTGGGCGTAAATAGTTAGCCCATTGAATGCGCAACTCGTGGTATTGTTTACAAACTACATATTTCACTCCCATTATGTCTACAATCCATTTGCGAAGCCATTGCCTCTCTAGGAATTTGCACCGCACAACAAAGCGTGATAATAAATTAGGAAACAATCACACCCGCACAAGGCGCGCGCAATTAATTATTCGAATTACAATAGAAAACGTCGTTTTGATAAAAGTGCAACTCGCTATGTGTGAATTTTAATTATTCATTATATTGTTTTGCTATGAATCGGAATGTAAAACAGATTCCTGTATGGATAAACTGCGTACGGTAGATTAGAACAGGGTCAGTGATGTCCTCTATCGAACGGGTTGTTAAAACCAGTATTTTTGTGCAGTAGCGTAACTGCAATTATTGGGGACATGCAAAACGTCGACGTAACGGACTTCGTATAGGTCCTGCCGCCCCCAATGTGTCATCTAATTTTGTTTTTAAATCACTTCTAATATTTTTTATCCATGAACTAGGAGTTTTAAATACAGGTGGCTTAATGTTTTTATGTATAAATATAATTTATGGAAAATTATTGCATTTATTTGTGAAAATTTTCGGTCCGCCCCTGTCGCACCCCCCTTTCTACGCCACTGTGACAAAATGTCAAATCGAAAGACGGAATTTAAGGATTTATACCTACTAAAGCTGTGGAGTCGTTGAAAATAAAACAACTCCGACTTAAAAATAACTTCCGACTCTGACTCTGAATGCGGTTATAAAATAGTGTGAAAAAAATCCTTCCTTGAAATGGTCTTCAATTTTTTCTTATTAACTATTTTTAGTGTTTGATTGCTAAAAATATTTTCGTTATATAAAAACTAAGTTAAAAATATATCTGCTAGATCAGGGTTTCCCAAACATTTTCTGAAATGGAACACTTCGCAAGTCCGGAAAATATAACGGAACACTTAGCTAAATTTTTATTATTGTTTTTAAACTGTGTTGGAGCGTATAAAACCATTCCAATTTTTTTCGGAACACCTACTCTGGCTCCGCGGAACATTGGTGTTTGTTGAACATAGTTTGGGAAACCCTGTGCTAGAGCAATCTTCACTCCACTTCCTTTTTCACCATTTTTTGAAAAAAATAGTTCCCCCTTCCCGAGATCTAAGTTCGAAATTAGCCTTGCTGGCACCTGAACCCAGACTAACTTGATCGTTAGGGCACAGCTCATACCATCAGACCACAGAGATCAACTTATAAAATTGCTGGGTGAAGCAAAACTCTCCAATGCGGCAACAATATCTGATTACTCTAATTGCTATAGAATAGGGCTCCAAAATTTATTTTTAATAATCCAGGGATGTAGGAAAGCCTTTCTATTCCTTAGGTGTTTTTTTAAATGTGAAATGTGGTTGGTCTCAGTATTTGTGATTATAGTATGTAATGAAAATGTGGATAGTGTGGTAATAAATCCACTCTTCTTATTTCAGAATACGGAGAACTGCAAGCGGCTCTCCAGCGGGTGCAGACAGCGCTCGCCCTAGCCGGTGCCAACGCCTTGGCGGCTCGTACTGCCGCAGCGTCACGGCGGCTGTTAGTGGCACCACTAGCGAAGGCCCTCGCACTGCACGCAGCCGCAGTTCAGACCGCCCCGAGGCCTTTAGCAGCCCCAAGGGACGCGAGATCGAGGCACCTGGCCAAAGATGTATGTTGGAATTCAGAAACAATAATATTATTTTTATTATTGTATACATATTGGAGTGTCGTGCCATAAGATATTATATCTATACAAATAGGTAGATAGAGTTGCCGGAGATAGTCATTACCTCCTCCTGGGTTGTAACGTTTCTGATTATAATGATAAAAAAATCTTTTTTAAAAATAGTGTATATTTGCATTATATATGTTATTAACCACTTGAATATCAAGCGAACACCAGTGTCCGGAACATATGCAAGTGAACACGGATGTCCAAGACATTTAAAAAATCAAATACTTGATATTCTAATAGAATTTAAGCAATATTTTGATGAATATGTGTAGTGCCATCTATACTGAGTCAATATAGGTTTTTCAAATATCTAATTCGATTGTATATTAGGTAAAATTATTTTTCTCAAAAATACGAAGTATCTCTGTGACAGTCAAACACTTAAAATCATGATTATACTCTAGATCAGTGTCTGCCAAAATTTTTTACTTTGCGGCACACCGGTGAATGGGATTTGTTCCGTGGCACACCAAATAAAAATGCTTTAAAAAATTGAAATGTGGAAAATGTGTCGAGTTGACTACTGTAATGTATAATGTATGTATGTGATTGTGACAAATATTTATTTGAATACTTAAATGTTGAATTAATTTAAAATTGAAGAAAATTTAAATGAATAGGCATTATTAAAAATGAAAATTTTTGAGGCGTCTTTCTTCACGGCACACCTGAGATTTCTTGCGGCACACAGTTTGGCAGACATTGCTCTAGATTGTAGACCCTACAAGAACATTTAATGGTAGAGGGTTGTTGTAAAAAATACAACATCAATATAATTTATTTATTTCGTGAGAAGGTTACCATGTACATATTTTAGAGTGAGAAGGGAGTGTCCAAAAAAAAAATTTAAAACCTTAATTGTGATGTCCTCAGTTATGGATGACCTTTTTAAATGAAATACTAAAGGTGTTTGTTATACATACATCAGATAATTTTTTCATTATTTTTTAAAAACAATTATCTATTGCACTTACCGAGAAAGAATTGAAACTTATTTAGTTCACGGCAATTGAAACCTTATCGCAGTTGAGTTCTATCAAGAAGCAATGACAATTCAAACACTTAATTATTTATTGAATATTATTGTTTCAGTGTATGGAAATAGCAGCAAGCAGCAACAGTCCAGCAGCAGCAGAGCTTTGTACGATTCTCGGAGGAGACTGGTTCGAAGCCTTACTACAAGCCCACGATCAGGCGGCTGTACTCCTGGACCCTGCATCGCTATGTCGCCCTCAGAATCCAGAGCCCCTACCTATTAAGGTAGTTACTGTGCTTTCTTTTCATTTCCGCTTATCAACAGCTGTGTTTCCGTTCCTGAGCAAAATGTATTACCCCAAAATTATTTAAATAATGCTAGTTGTCCAAATCCTTGCTACATCTCACAGTATTCGCAGGAATTTTTCAAAGGGTATGGCTTTTGGCATGTGCCCAATGTTATTTGCAGGGCTCGGAATATAAATTTTCATGTAACGGAACCTTCAAAAATTATTCATAACTACAATTTTTTTGACAAGACAGCATGCTATTCTCTGCAGATTTCATTAACCGTATCGACACAGTGGTGTGCTGCAGTTCAATTCAATCCATGATTATTTGGAAGTGGGACACCTAGAAATCTTGCTATAAACAAAGAAATTGCTACATAAATACTCACATTATTATAAAACAAATATCAGGATCAAGAAAAACATAGCAACTTTTTGATAGTTACAGAGTTAATAAAAATTATACTCAAAATCGGTTATACACTTGTCGGGTCCTGTGGCGCAGCAGTTAGAGTGTTTGGCTTCCGTGCCGGATCTCAAGGGTTCGAGTCCAATTACAAACAGCATTATTTCGACCGATTTCTGTTCGAAGGCATGGGTGTTTGTGACGTCTAAAAATTCCTTCCCACCTTTCAGATCCTTCAATAACTTGAAGAGCGATTGGTTAACCACTAGTCCTGTCCTAGCTTTATTCTTCTAACCCTACTACTCTCTTCAGGTAAGAGAGGTTGAGCGACTGAGTAACAAACAGTTCTCGTAGAAAAAGTTCTGTTGAGATACTTCCATTAGGAAGCCATATGCTTCACATTGGGAGCGGACATGGATTAAAAAAAAAACAAAGTGAGCTCAAGTGATGTGAAGAGAAAGATTAATTTATTTGACAGAATATATTAAATAAGGGTTATGAATTGAATTTGGTTAGGTTAAAGAAACTCTGTTGTTGGGTCGTAGTGAAGTGGCCAAATCAATTTCTGTTCACAAGCATGGATACTTGTGATGTCTATGAATTCCCACCCACCCTTCCAATCTTAAAACAATGCATAGTGAGAGTAGTTAGCTAACCATTATTCCTGTCCTTGCTCCCTCTACTAAAGAATATATTTTTATTGTAAGCCATTGTTTCAATGATATATTTTGTTTATTTCAGAATCATACAATCCCGAACAACCTGAGTCACAGTATTATAACCGATATCGGACCTCTAACATTACCATCCGGAGACCTTCACGATCTAGAAGCCGGTGAACATATCAACATCATCAAGATTGAAAAGACCAATGAACCTCTAGGTAAAAATCGTAACACAATGATTAAACTTAATTTGTTCAGAGAATATATAGTAAATTTTGACATAGAGATGGCTCTACTTAATACGGTGATGGGAATCATACTACTTGATTATAATGGACAGAAAAGAATTGAAAAAAGTTTCGATGTTATCATTGTTTTTACTATTGGTTAGCACACGTGCATACACTCTCATTGCCTATGAAAGAGAGAATAATATAAATATGACTAGTATAAAAAATAATATAAATAAAGAATCTTTTATTACAGATTTGCCCTTTAAATTATTGTTATGCCACTATCCTATTTATTTATAAATTCCCGTTCCGACCATTTAAATTGAGGTATTTAGAACCAGTCCTGCTGATGTACAGTTGATGGTTGTTTTTTCTGTTGGAATAACAAAAATATCTTTTGATCTTTCCAGGAGCCACTGTCAGAAATGAAGGTGACGCCGTAATAATTGGAAGAGTTGTTCGAGGAGGAGCAGCCGAAAACTCGGGACTACTTCACGAAGGCGATGAAGTAAGTCCAACGTCTTTATAAATATCAAAAGAAAAGTTTTGGCTTAGTTATGTCATTATTAAATTTTACATTTTCCACAATCGTCTCATCGGAAAACGTCAGATACCATGGCAACAGCTTTGTTTCTTTTGAGAAATGACAGAAAAAAGGAACCGATATTTTTGTTAACAGAAAGTAATAATTTCCCTTTTTAAATCATAAATTACATTTTGATTACGATTAAAAAAATTATGCTATATAAAGATATAAATGGAATTGTATAGTATCTTTTGTTTCTTTTGTCTAATATAAATGTATTATTCCAGGTTCTAGAAGTGAACGGCATCGAAATGAGAGGTAAATCGGTGAACGAGGTGTGCGAATTGCTGGCCAGCATGTCAGGTACACTCACCTTCTTGGTAGTACCTGCTGGAGTTCCCCGGCCGAGGCACCGAGACACTAATGTTCTTCACGTCAAGGCTCACTTTGATTACGATCCTGAAGAAGATATTTACATTCCATGCAGAGAGTTAGGTGAGATTTGAAGCAATATCATAAGTCACTGTTTTATATGTTCATTGCTCATTTGGCAACGAGTAAACTAACATACAACAAAAAATTATAATGAATGACAAATAAATTATAAGGAACACGATGCTAAACTATTAATCGAAGCAATTACACACAAGGTAACGTGCTTAACACGATATGTGCATTCAGCGTATCTAGCGGTTAACCTGCAAAATGCATTTTACATGCACAGATACTCTACTCAGGGGTTCTTAACCCCGTGCCGAGCCTTTTTTGTGTGCCCAGAAATGTTTCAAATACAATTTTAAAAAATCATTATATTTTTTAATAAAACTATTTTTAAAAGATTCATTGAATTCGCAAAAATATAACCATATCCATGTTATTTAAAAGCAGCTAAGGGAACAATAATAAAATTAATACATCAATATATACTACTTTTTAATACTATCTATGTAAATCTGGTTTTTTTTAAATCCGGCCTGCGCCCGCCACTTTTATCCTAAACCTCAAATGCGCCCGTCACCGCAATAGGTTAAGAACCCCTGCTCTACTAATATGAAATGGTGTAACAATTTCAGGTATAAGTTTCCAAAAAGGCGATGTTCTTCATGTAATAAGCAGGGAAGATCCAAACTGGTGGCAGGCATTCAGAGAAGGAGAGGAAGATCAAACGTTAGCCGGCTTAATTCCAAGTCAAGCATTCCAACATCAGTAAGTATTTTTCAACTTTCAACCCTTCAACAGCTCCTTAAATATCTCTTATTATGATCAGTAATATTCTGAAGCCGCCTTATATGATTTTTGAAGATTTTATCTAGTGAAATCTATCGAAATAGAAACATTATTTTCATTTCTCAATTATTTCAATCTTTATAAAATGGTGGACTGCGAAATTAATATTTCTTAATCTTGAATAAATTGTCGCCAATAATTTGTGAAGTGACTATGTATGTGACACGCCAGTGTATTATTAGCAGTTGACAGCCTAAAAAAAACTTCATTGAAGCTATTCGTCTATTCTGGTTGTTTGTATAAAAATTATATTTAATAATATTGCTTGTTCATCTTAAAGATATGTGTTGTTTACATTACAGGCGAGAATCAATGAAACTGACGTTAGCTGGTGAAGTCCAATCTAGAGATAAGCCAAGAAAGGGTGGAACCTTGTTATGTGCCCGAAAACCACCAAGGAAAAAGAAGAGTAAAAAGGCTTCGAGCGAAGCTGGTTATCCTCTATATGCCACAACAGGACCAGACGGTGAGATTTATCTTCTTTTTAAAGTGTTTTGAGTATGTACATAGCGACATGATCTCGTTATGCTCTTTACTTTGCCTACTTATTCGAATTCTAACTATACATATATTAACAAAAATATAATTAGTTCACTACTGTAATTCATATTTGAAAAATCACATGTAAAAAATGGATAGATAGCCAGACAATTGATAATAAAATGAAGTTGAAAGTTGTTAACAGTACATTTAAATCAGTAACAAAATACTAGATAACTCAATAATTGTTGTTTGTTATGTTTCCAGAGTATGACAGTGAAGAAATCCTGACCTATGAAGAAGTAGGCTTATATTATCCAAGAGCTTCCCACAAACGACCAATCGTATTGATCGGCCCTCCAAATATCGGCAGACACGAACTTAGACAAAGATTGATGGAAGATAGTCAAAGATTTGCAGCAGCTATACCTCGTGAGACACCGTCTTCTTCTTTTATATAATATTTGCAATTGCCATTCATTCACTTCTGTGATGTACAACTATCAATAAGGTTATCCTTTTGGTTGTAAAATATACTGCTGCTATCGTTCTGGACGAAAAAGACAGTGCAGCCAAATTCATATATACATATATCAAAAATAAAAAAATATCTCAGAACCTTATGATTATTTTTTCACATATTGCCGGTGTTGTAACTTAGTGGTTAACGCTCTTGGGTGTTAATTTTCAAATAAATTTGTGTCAAAGACTTGGATGCTCTTTTCACCCAGTGATAAACTAACTATAAATTAGTCTTTTTCTAGCCTCTAGGTTACAAAAAACAAAATTACAATGGTTAACTGCTTCATCTTAAAAAAACCAATTCAAGCAACTGTTCTTCATGTAAAGTTTTTGTATGTTTGCATCAGGTGCTATGATTTGATAACGCACAACAGTAACGTCACAATGCAAGTGTTGTTAATGTATAACAATCAATGTGATTCTTAAGTTTTACAATGAACTCATGTGTTTATAACTATTTAATTTTTACAGATACATCTCGACCAAGAAAGGAAAATGAAGTGGCGGGACAGGATTATCATTTCATATCGAGAACACAATTTGAAGCAGATATATTAAATAGAAAATTCGTAGAACACGGAGAATATGAAAAGGCGTACTACGGTATGTAATTCAGATTAATCTAATTTTTGTGAAAGTATTATATTATAACTCATGCGGCTGAAAAATATACAGAACTGATTTCCATAACCTACAAATTAAGAAAAACGTTCAGAGTTGAAAATGTACCTAGCACCTTATTTTGTATATGGTGCACATAATATCATCAGTTGGAATTGATACTTTACAAAACAGATAAGCATTGTCATTTAAGCCCACATCACAGGACTATTATTCTTTATCCTAATCAGTTTCTTAGTGAATTTTAGTGCAGTATCGAAATATTCCGTGTTTAATCAGCAGTGAATGGGTGAATAAATTCCATCACATTATAATCTAGTTCCATAGAATGATGAGTCAAAATTTTGACATTTTGAGTTATATTACTAATTATATTCTTCTATATCTACATAAAAGTAACAACTAGCAATAATGACTAGTTTACTCGTGGTAGGCAGATGTTTGCATGTGTAAATAAAGAGATATAAACGACCTTCTCTCAGTGACTTATAAATACAACTTGAATTATCATTTTATGGTTTTGTCAAAAAGATAAAGAAAATAGGTACTTACCATAAAGAAAATTGTCTTCTTCTAATATGGTGAATATGTTTATTTCAAATTATTTCAAACCAGCTTAAAGAACAGTAAAACATCAGTTAATCCTGCAAAAACCTGCATCAAATAAGTAGGAAAAGATTCTACAAAAGCTCACAGAAAAAAATGTTGAAAATTTAAACAAAGATACTGTAAATTTGTATTCATTTGTTTTATTTGTGGCTGATTTCAGGTACATCGTTAGAGGCGATAAGAACAGTAGTGAACTCCGGGAAAATATGTGTTTTAAATCTGCATCCGCAGTCATTAAAACTTCTAAGGAACTCCGACCTTAAGCCTTATACAGTATTAGTTGCACCTCCCAGCTTAGAAAAACTTCGACAGAAAAAGTTACGCAATGGGGAAGCGTACAAGGTAATTTTATTCCTAACTATATGTCACTGACGCAAACGAAGAAATGAGTGAATCACTTCAAATCTCAACTCTACCAATATAAAAAAAACATTTTCTTCATATCTTTGTAAAATGTTAGTAAATGAAAAAATACTTCTGCAAGCAAATCATCAAAATATAGTAAATATGTCCCCACACTTGCTCTCGTCTGATTACCAAAATTTAGAACAGGGCCTAGGCCAGTGGTGGGGAACCCGCGGCCTTTTGGCTACTCTGGTGTGGCCTTTTGTTATTATTTGTAAATTCGTAAATTTATTTATTTATTGTTAAAAATTAAAATTACAGTACATGACATAACAGCTGACGCCAGTTCGCCATGCACTTGAAAAATAAAACTACACAGTACATCAAATTCAACATAAAAAATCAAGAAGTATAATAGTAAAATTTATCAAACAGTTCACAAATACCATCACGAGAATTCATGAGAAATCCGCAAATTTCCGGGTCCTACAAATTGTTCCCTAGTGTCAATGTTTACTGCGGCCTTATGTTAAATCAGATAAATGAATGTGGCCTTTAGAAAAGAAAAGGTTCCTCACCCTGGTCGAGGCATTTGAGCCACTGAAAAATAATGACCTGGCTTTTGGTTTGAAGAAATCTGCCAGCCCTATACTTTACTGGTCATGTGCCAGCATTATGTATTGGAATTATTAATTTTTTCTTGAGATTTATAGAATAACCCACTATACATTTCAATGAATTAACAGTATCTATTTATTTCTTTCCTCAGTATTACTGTAGGAAAAAACTTTAATTAGGTACATTTGTGAAGTTATATTTGACAGCTACTATCCCTAGATAGACTTTTTTAGTTTTAACCATACGATAGATTCATATCGTGATGACCTAAGAAAATGGAGGGCAAAAATGGTATTTTTTTTTCATTTCATATAAAAGAATATTTTTTGTCAAAAAATTCAAATTTCATTACAGTAAACTTATAGATGTAAATATGATTAATCCCATTTCTACCTAAAAATGCCGCTGATAATTTGGCAGTACTGTAGAAAATTCAATTACGAATAGGAAAATGATTAACGGTCACGGGAATCAGGGAAACTGATAATTAACATGAAATACGAATATAATACCTCCATTAAAAAGTCACAATAACTTGTCAAGAGTGGTCTTAGAACAAACCATAGGGATGATGAATTTTCAAAATAATATTTAATTTATTCGTATATTACAGTTTCCTTAATTTCCACATATGGTTTTTTGATATTATAGTATCTGCAATTAAATTTCAGTAAAACAGAAGCATGTTTACTCATTTTGAAAAAACCCCACAATTATTAAATTTGAAAGGCGAAACCTGGGTCGTTAGTGACAAAATCTGTGAGAATGTACATAGTTTGAACGATTTAAATTTAATATTGAAATTCCACCAAGCACCTTCAGTCGAAATCTTAAATTACCCCACAATTATATTTCAAGAACTGGAAATAACCGTCTATGTTAACACAGGACATGAAATAAAAAATATTTTCTAAATGCGTTTGAATGTAAGGTATTCTATGGGAACCAGGTTAAGAATAGCTAACCCAGTGTTAAATGTTTTTCATTTAATATTTCAGGAGGAAGAATTAAAGGAGATTATCGCAACAGCCCGCGATATGGAACTGCGATGGGGGCACCTCTTCGACATGATCATCATAAATAACGACACGCAGCGAGCGTACACCCAACTCTTAGCGGAAATAAATAGTTTGGAGCGCGAGCCGCAATGGGTGCCGGCCCATTGGCTGAAACACACCTAGCGCACAGTCAAACTTAGTGCTAATCAACTCGAAAACGACTTTTACATAATTCTTTTATACTTTACGTACGATAATGTGGACAGTGCGGTGTGGACAAACCAGGTTAGGCTCACCGAACTTAACGAAAGGGTGTTCGACGAGTGTACCACGCTGTGAAACAGAAACAATGTATTCGTAATACAGGAATCGTCCATGAGAAGTGATTTTAGTTAATGCGAGACGGATATGAAGTTATTTGAGAGTTTATTAAAAATAAATTTTTACTCAGGTGAATAGATATGTACGTAACCAAAATATGAATTATCCTTAATAGTTTATTAGTTGTGTAACACACTTTTATAATTGAACCTTTGGTTACCGTTGGATTTACACAAATATGCCAAAATAACACATTTATTATATCAGCCAAACAATTAAAGAATGACATTCAATTACTTAAACCAGTTCAAAATAACGAAATTTTAAGATTTTGGTGCTAACTGAATTTATAAATTAACTCTAGTTGTCATTTGTTAGATGTCACAGTATGTGTTCTTTTATTCAAATTGTCTCACAGTTTCAGAGTTAATCTCTTTTTATTATTGTCTATGAAAATAAGCAATGGTGTGATTGCAATGTGCTCTGTAAAGACAAGAAATTTGTTCTAAAAAATGTCCAGCATTGATAATATCATATTTATATGAAGCTTGTATTTAGAAATCTGGCTTTCTTCTCCCCCAAAAGATTCTTGAGAAGTTCATGCTTAACGATTTTACTACAATGCAATAAATGATTCTCAAATAATCTTGAATGTTGCCATGACAACAAAATTAAACTATTCCACAAGATTTGAATCGATGTTTAATAATGGATTAAGGAGTGCAGATTTTGACATTTACTTATTTAATAACAGAACTGATATCAAGAGAATTTTTTATCATTTTCAAATGTGTTGATAAAATAATATTAAAAGAATTGCATTATTTGTACTTATGAGGCAAAATTTAAGACTGTGTCATCGCTCGGTAACCAAAGGATTAATAAATATATTTAAAGAGTGACTTGCCCAGCAATGAAAGTGTGAACTGCATTTTTGATGTAGATGATACATCGTGCGGACAATAAAAAAAATCAGTTCACAAACACGTAACTAGAGGTTGGATCTAAAGTCTGAGAAACGTTGAATGTTTTTTATTTCTTTGTGGATAATAATTATCGTTTGGGAGGATTGGCAGTCTTTTAATTGGTCTCGTCAGTGACTGACCTTAGAACGAAGGCAAATTTTGGTGGTTCAACTTAAATGCGGTAATAAAACATACCCCCTTTCCCAGCTAAAGTGACACGTGTCAAAAAATATGTGATTTCAATATTTAAACTTCATAAATGGTATCGCAACAAAGTTTGTAAGATTTGAGTTTATTTTTTAGTTTTGTTACAATGTTACCAACAACTAAAATTCTTTCTAAGATGTTAGTGTCCTTATTCATAATCAATGCAATCAAATATTTAAATTATCTAGGCGTAATATTTTATAATCTATCTTAATCAACATATCTCAAAATTTGTTTTGTAATAACTTCTGCTAATCACAATGAAGGAAGATCTACATTTGACATGTGACACTTTATTGGGAATACTAGCATATATGTTGAGAAAAGTTTTAAAATTAGTTTTGATTTTCAAGTATGTGAGTATGTGGCCCCATTCAAGCGGGAACATCGAACATTTGTCATCTTTCTGCCCTTTTTACTGTTCCTCGATGAGGAATGCTATAAGTAATATGCAATACACTTTGGACCATTTAAACCATTATATAAACCTCTTCGGATCTAATTTCCTTGTTAAATGTTTTACTTTAGAACACATTCTCACTCCTGACTGTGTAATTTTGTCGAATTAGAGATGTGCCGGTCTACCGTTTTCTGTTGTCTCTGAGATGCAAAAAGTTACACCTGTAATTTTAATGTGCGCATTGAACACGTTCCCAACTTGTGACTTGAATAATTTTTTACGAAAATTGTAGCCATTTTGGATAAGCGGTCGAGTGACCGTTCGTATCGATGTGCTGGCAACGTCGTCTTATCTCGGTGTACGCCATTTTGAAAAGATTGAGAAATGAGTTGAAATTCTCATTCAATCAGCTGTTATAATACTATATGTCGAAGGTTTACTGTCAGAAAGGCGTATATCTCCAAAAACGCAACTGTAAAATGTATAGAACCAAAAACTATGATATTTACGATGATAGTTACATTTTATATTATGTTGTCATTAATATTTTACACTGTATTATATCATTATGTGAGTCGTAGATGTTGATCGTACCAAAACTGTGTTTCGGAGATGCTCCCTTTTGACAGTGGATCGTTGATTTGCTTGTGTTGTTTGTTAAAATAGCATGCCTTCGCGGCAAGTAAACTAGCACCAAATTCGTCAGAATAGACAAATAATATGAAATATTAAATATCAAATTTATCAAATTATCGTACTAAGATTTACGTCTACATACATTTTTTCAAAAGGCTAACAAATACCACGCAATACTTTTTGTGGAATTTTCAAAAAATAATTCATTCAAATAACATAGTGAGAAATCCCACTAGGGGTTATAGAGACTTTATAACTCGGTGTTCACTAGTTGACAGACGAAATTATATGAATAGATATTTTATTAAATATACCTTCTAGAGATGTTTATTTTAGAGATTTATAGTTTGGGTTAATATTTAATTAGATATTACGCCCTTTTAATTTTAATAAATGCTCATTCTCTTAAATCTTAAAAATATCAATGGATTTCCAGCTACAATCACAGTGAACCACAATTTAGTAGACTTATCTCCGCCAAATGATTTTGCTTTCAATGAAAGTCTTTTTTACACTGTTTCAAAAACTCAAGGTCATAATGATAAAGACCATGTAAAACCAAAACAATAACATTTTTGACTATTTATTTCACTTTAGATCATAGGTTCCCAAACTTTTTCGGGCGGCGAGCCCATTTTATAAAAGCCATGTGACGCGCGGCCCCAATGCAATTGAAGAAGGCATTTTTTTTCAATAAGATTTTTAGTCGACTGAAGGTTTAGTTATGTTGTTCAAATCGAAAATCGACAAAAGTTGACGACCCCCAAAAAACCCGTCGCGACCCATAGTTTGGGAACCCGTGCTTTAGATCAATGCAATTCTATTTCTCTATCTCTGTAATTGAGAAGCAAACGTTCAAAAAGTGATCTGTCACACAAATACAGAGCTTGGGAAATGATGATTTAAGTGTTTAAGCGTTTTGCTTGAATTTATCAACTTTATGATTTAATTTTTATAGGAAAAAACTTTTTTTGAACACTAATTGAGATTTCCATTCATAGATTTTATTATGGACTATCAGAACTGATATTAAACGGCATTTTTCAAAATCTGTGACAAATCACTTTTTGAACGTTTACTCCTCAATTTTCTTCTCTAAGTATTGTTGAAATGAGCTAGAAAGATGTAATATATCAATGTTCAATTTAATGTCTAACCAGTTTGGAAACCATTGATACATTGATGTTTCTTCTGCAAAAATGTCCCAAGTCAAACAGTCTCACTTTTTATAGTAATAAAAAATACAATTTTCAGTTTTTGAAAATTTTTGTAAGAATCTTTGACTTACGCCCTTCCCGTCGAGCGTTAAATTTTTCTCGTTATACTTCTTATTAATTCAAAAGAGCAATTAATGTTATCGTTTATTTTCAGGGTTAATAAATATTTCTTTTTCAATGTGGCTATAATGAATAAAATAGAAATAAATAAATACATTTGTATTCCTAATACACTTTTAGCTTTATTTCAATAAATTTTAGGAAACTGACTAATAATGTGTCATACAGAAGAGATAACTAGCAATATATTCATGTGTATATAACATTTATAAATTAGAATTACTATTATAAAATACTTTTTTGTTTGTATATTTGCTTTATTTATTTCTGACATACACAATAATATTAATTTTAACAACACAACTCAATTTATTTGTATATAAAGTGTGGAATGAGAGAGATTGGAATTTTTTATTGCAACATTTTATAAGTATTGTCATATAGTTAATATAAAAAAATATTATTATATGAATAATCCAAAACTTTACTAGCCATTTAATCAGAGGATTTTTGATCACATTTTATTGTAAATAAGCGTAACTCCAGCAATTTTGTGTCAATAGATCATTTATCTACTACAATTTTGTATACAAAGCTATTTTGTTATTGCTTTCGGTTTTCAACATTTAGGTTTGTTTGAAAGTGAATTATTTTGTTGTTCAAATTCTTTTACATCCCTCTTTACTGAATACCACAACGATTTTGAATGTATGTTTAAAATATTTGAGGGTATTATTTGCGACGAACTCGGCTCATTCCAAAATTGTTGAAACATTGAACCATGAATGTAATTTAGTGGATAAAAATAAATTTGGAAAGTATGTTTCGAAATCAGTCTCAAAAATAGCTTGATAACATACAAAATATCATTCCAAAGTAATGTAAAACTAAAAATACTTTTAAAATGTACATTGTTTTTAGAAATAAAATTCAATTTTCATTTTTAACCATTTTGGTATGTGCCATGTTTGCAAATAATACTCTCATTTGAAAAGAATGCTTAATTTTTTTTTTATATCGATAATAACTTTTGATGAAAGCATCAGTGTCAGTTTAGATGGAATGAATTTTAGCCACTGAACGGAGAAGGATCGAATAGAAGATACACAACTTGAATTCAATAAAATAATTGAAACAGATATGGATATTGTACAAGTTTGCACGAGTTACGTATTATTGATTTCAATATTTATTATAAATTTTATAAAATTAAAATGTTTTTTTACATTTGACTGAAAAGAGTGTTTGCTAAATAAATGAATATCTATGAAAAATAGATGAACAAATTTGTTTATATAAAGAAATGTGAGTATTTGCAGAAAGAGAAAAACAAAAATATAATGTTATTATAAGCCATCATCAACTTCTAGGTATTGTTCGTATTTGAATAATGATTGAACTAAACACCAATTATCTTTTTTTTAAATTGTTTCTGAATACTGTCATTACAAAAAATCGAAACTAAGCTGTCTGAAATTCTGTAAATGCCAATCGATGTACCTAAATTTTTATTTTGGACATAGACCTTTTTTTATTTATTCTTAGTTTGATACCAAATTGCGTTTCATATGTAACGCATCAATGCCATTAATTTTTTTATTTGGAGTTTTAGATGTTTAACCTTCGGGTACCTATGGCGGGCATTCGCATTGCAAAGTTCTTCTTATTTCAACCATTCGCTAAATACCAATAACATCTAGTTGATATTTATTGTAATATACAACGATACCACAATCAATGCAATGCAAATATTACGTAAATTTTTCTGGGGTCACTTTGTACCCCACCGGTCCTCGATTCTATTTTCGATGTTTCGGTACTCGAGTGTTAAACAGTTTTTCCTATCCTTCATACATGTAGTAAAATAAAATTCTTTCAAATTAAACTACATTTTTTCAAATATAACGTGGAATTCAGCCATTTATACACTAGTCTGGAAAATAAATATGTGGTAATTAAAACCATAAATATTTAAAAAAAAAAATCATCCCATTTTTTAAATTTTTATCTCAAAAAAAATTCGCTTACAATAACTAAAATGACAGGTATTTGATTTTATCATTATTCATAATATTTCATTAAAGTGTTTTGACAGTTTTATTTTGTTGTATATTGCGCTTTTGATTTCAAAGCTCAAACGTAAATCTATTCAAATAAAATAAACCAAATCGTATGGAACTTTGAAATGTTTCAGTTTAGTGCCAAATCATTAACTGTAACAATAACGTAACATGTTTTAACTTTTTGTAACTTTTACAAATAAAATTTTGAATTTTTACCTCAAAGAAATCAGCTACAACAATGTTCTTATGATAAATTTTTAATTACAAAATTTTGACATATGTCCTTTTTGCGCTCATTAATTGATAAAATAAAATGTTTCGGTAATATCTATGACATAATGTGTTTCACAGGCTGACAATATCTACTTGATAATGATAAATAAATTATTGTTACCTCTTTCGTGTGTTGTATTGCGTCCATTGCTTTTCTAAGTTATCGTTGTAATTTTTGTCATTTACTTAAAAAAAAACATTATTCATTAATTTTGTGTAAATATCTACTAAAATTCCAGACTATTGTTATTACATTATTATGATTATGATTATTATTATGATAAAAGAGCTAATAAATTACATATGAATGATTAAGTAAAAATCTTATTACCTAAATAAATACCTACATATATATACATACATATATATATCATGTAAAAAGTATATGTGTAAGAAGAATCCAGTAAATCTCATATAATATTATAAAAAAAATCTTTTATTACTACAAGGGTCGCTCACAAATGACGTCACGGGATTGTGGGTAATTTTTGGTCCCTCCTGTGTCTCCCAGTGTCAAATTTTGTCACAAAACTATTTCAGTAACGTCAAATTTTAGGACCGTCCTCATTTAAAAACTTAGGTGCAGAGTGTGGACTAGTAACAGTTCCACAGATCAACAATTATGGATATAATGTTTTTGTTTTTTTTTATTGATGTCACAATTTATGCAACACCCCTCCTCCATGTCCATTGTGATAAATCTTCATGTTGCATATGGGTCATTTCGTTGGTGACGATATACATTGATGGCACTACGATTTAATATCTATTAATATCTTTAAAAGGCCTTTTATTAACATAAAATAAAAATTGTTTACTGAAACATTCAGATATGATGATGTTGAATCTACATTAGCAGTAATTTTTTCAAAAGGGTCTATATTGAGTTTTTTCAGTAATCGCAAAAGCTCGTTTTTTAATTATTCATAAGCCCGTATTGTATGAAAAAAATGTTTAGAGACAAACTATGCTTATTTTTAAAATGGTTAGTATCACAAGGATATGCAATTATATATATTAAAGGTGATACCATTAAAATATGTTTCAAAGTGAAAAATGGATATCAAAGCTTGGACAATAGTTGAAACTTTTTAATCCAGAATGGGATTTAATGGATTCTAACAAATTAAAGCAAGAGTAATGGAGTGTGATATAATTACCTGAATCGTCAACAATTATTAATTGTTTGTTTTATTATTATTACATAATATGCAAGGGTGCATGAAAATAGCTCTGCGGCACAGGGTTAAGAAAACATGCTATACATTATTTAGTGATGCAAAAATAAAACTACTATTGCACAGGGACAACAAAAAAATCAATACATAAATTTAATTACAAAAAATTTAAATTTCTCCTAAATATTCATTTTACGTAAAAATTTGAAAACAGCACTACATAGGTGGATGTTTGAAAAAGCATCTGGTGACCAACGTTCCCTCTAATTTTTCTATTGTGTGTGCGGACCTCCCACTTTTGTGTGCAGTTGTTTTTCATCAAAAACAAAAAGTGTGCGCATGTATGAAAGTAGGTTTTATCCGGTTTTATAAGTTATACAAAAAAACGATAATTCAATTAAAATAGCGAAAAAAAGTTAAAAATTCTTTTTTATTTTGTTTATTTATATACATAAGAAAACACAAAGCGTCCACTGATCGATCACTTAGTGATAATCTAATTTTTGTAACAAAATTTCCTGATATCGAAAATACCCTTTCGCTGGATAATGAAGTGAGGCATATGGTCTTTAAGGCACCAAATAAAAGATCAAAATTCTTTGTCATTTTTTTTGTCTACTCGTATATGGAAAATTTGGCCTCTAGTATTATTATAAATATATTAAAAAACGGTTACGAAGTTGAAAAAACCGGTTTTCGAATGTCGCAAATTTAGCCAAAAAATCGGTTTTTAAAACCGACAAACCCTAATACTTACTGACGCTTGATAAATTCATTCATTATATATTGCCGCTTAAAAAACTTTAGGAATCAATGAAGTTTATGAAAAAACCCATTATTTGCATTTTTTTTAAAAACACAGCACTCAACCTCATATTCATAAAATAAAAACGCATTTGTACTAATTCCACTTTTATTAAAATGATCAGGCCCGGTTTCGCTCACAACAATTACCTCAATAATTAAAACATTTTAATATTCAAAGATTTTCAAAAATATATTAATTAGAAAAAAACAAATTATTGATTACATAAAAATACTTGGTATTGCCAGTGCGCCAGTTTTTTTGAATTTTTAAATCATTTAAGATAAACCCTGACATTTTTAACCGAATCACAAGAGAGGCGTTACAAAATCATAAATAGGGTTAGTTTAGGTTATGATAGAAATTAATAGAACTGGTCCAATTAAAAAAGGTTCAATAATACTTCTTCGACTATATCATCTTCCTATGTGGAGCATATGGCCACCGCGTGGAACCTTCAAGATTTCCTTTCACCCGCCAATTCATTTGCTTCCTCCCATGAAATGTCCCAAATTTTGTAAAAATTGATAGCTTTCATAATCAATGCGTATAATTGCATATGAATGATAAAAAAAATCACACGTTCCCCAAAACACCACGAAAAGATATACGACTAAGCGAGTCCCTTGTTACCGAATTGGCAGCCCACCGCTATATAAATAGACAGTAACCTGAATGTATTTAAAAAATATATGGGATTGTATAAATTAGCTTTCTACTAGTTCTTTACGTAAATTATTACATTATTATCCTTTCTTAAAAATCGAATATTAAAGTCGGTTATTGTTCAGCAGCTGTAAAAATTCTCCATTGTACTTTTTAATGATTAAATAAAGTTAATATCTTTACGACAATAATATTATAAAAGGTGTCAGATGCGGGCAATCTAGAGCTCCTTACAATATTTATGAAGAAAATCTAGACGCGTTCGACTCCTGGGTTGTTTTAAGAATTGATATGCAGATACCCTCGAGTTGGAAAGGAAGAGTTCGAGATACCTGAAAGACTGCTGTGAAGTCGGTTATTAATTTTAATATGCCGATTCTACGCTCCTAACACTATTAATAGTGAAACTAAAAGAACCCGACGAAACAAATAATAAGCCGAAAATAAACGATTATTTATTAACGTTATCTCGCTGTTTAGCCCTCTACGCCGACGCTCATCGTAGCAATGAATACCAGTAAATTTCATGATGCTATCTACGTTGGTAAAAATACGCATCAGCTCTACGAAAAAAATGAGCCATCAAAGAAGTGGCGGATCCAGAAATTGTTCCAGGAGGGGGCCATTCAATTTGAAAATAAACATGATACATAAATAATTCACTAAAACATAGATGATTTAAAAATAATATATCTATATAAAAATAGTCAATACATAATTATGTATGTATTCTATAAAATATAGTAAGCTAGACAATTAAAGAGACCATTTCACAATAAAGCTTTAATAAATTAGAAAAATGGAAAATAAATTCTCCTCATGGGGGGTTGGGGGGGGGGGGGGTCATGGCCCCGAAGCCCCCGTGGATCCGCCAATGCATCGAAGCGTATATTACATATGTTTTTTTTTTTATCGATAATCGCTTTTGTCTTAGACTTCATCCAATCATCTTACAAATTTAAGCAATAATAGCATACAGTACATATTTGAAATTAAGTTACGTTAGGACTGAGGTCTAGTACTACAACTTACGGCCCGGCGCGCTTTTTTTACGGCCCACTATGCCACGAGCATTATCAACGGACGAAGATATAAATCTAACATGACTATTTATACACAATTAAGCCAAGACTTAACAAACAATTGGAAAAAGAAATTTCATTAGAATTTATGAATAATGTTACAAATCATAAATGAACGACATTAAATTTTTACTATAAAGCAAAAAAAATGTCTGTCCGTCACAAAAACTCCTCCCAAAATATAAACAGCAGACGTGAATTTAAATCTAGTAATCTATAATTTTAATTAAATTTGAATCGTTCAAATTATGTATTGACACAAATTCTTTTTGTTTTTCCGATATAGAATGTTGTGCAATAAATCGCGGAATCTTCGGAAAGGCGAAACCCGGGTCGTTAGTGACAAAACTTGTGTGAATGTACATAGTTTGAGCGATTCAAATTTAGTATTGAAATTCCACCAAGCACCTTCAGTCGAAATCTTAAATTATGTAATTTAAATTTATAGAATGTTTTCTTTTAATCCATGTCCGCTCCCAATGCCGATCGCATATGGCCTCCTAATGGAGGAATCTCAATAAAAGTTTTTCTACGAGAACTGTTTGTTACTCAGTCGCTCAGGATAAGGCTAGAACAGGACTAGTGGTTGGCTAATCGCTATTTCTACACCCAGTTATTAAAGGATCAGAAGGATGGGAGGAGAGGAAATGATGTGAATTGACATCACAAACACCCAGTCTTCGATCACAACTTTGAATTGAATAATTATCAAATTCACTGTGATCTGACCGGAAATCGAATTCGACCTAGACCTGTGTGATCGGTAGAACAAGCTCTAACCAACTGGGCCACAGCAGGCGACATAATAATGTTTTACAAATATAAAATAAAAAAAGTAATAAAATTACCTCTAGTGAATTAGTAGCAGAAAATTCTAAGTAATTATGCATATTATAAACAAACAAATATAAATTATAAACCATTAATATATATATATAGGACCTACAAATAAAACTAATGAATTAAGAGAAGCTATAAAGTATGAGGACATTATTAAAAAAAAGACATGTTTTAATACATTGCCTTTACACCAAAAATTTACAGTGACCACCTAAAAAGCGATACGGAATATTCGCCTTCCGTATGTCGCTCCATTAAAAATAACGTGATTGCACACTTAATAACTACATCAATGAATGGTTGCATTAACTTACTCAGCTTATCCCGTTCTGCATGCATTTTTATGCATGCAGAACGGCATTAATATTGTATGTTTCAAGCTAGTGAAATTAAGTCAGGAGATATAGATTGATAATATTGCCAAATAGATTGATTTGCAAACATAAAAAAATATTATATCTTTCAGCATACTTTTATCCTTTGGTAATCGTAGAAAATACATGCTCCTAGTATTGAATAATAATGTCACAAAAGAGCAAGAACGCATCGTATACAGTAAATATGACAGAATCAGGTTACATTCTGATGTGGGAAAAGAAATACACGTCATTCTCAAGAAGACATTGACCCCGCGAAGAATGCTCGAACGACGCCCAGATGAGGTTACTCATGAGGTGAAGATAAAGAAGCAAAAGAAATTAAAAATTTGGATTTATTGAATAGTTTAATTGTACCTAATTATCGGATACAATTCCGCAGTGTTAACCACTTGAATACCAAGCGGACACAGGTGTATGGAACATATGCAAGCGGACACGGACGTCCAAGACATTTAAAAAAATCAAATACTTGGTATTCTAATAGAATATAAGCAATATTTTGATGAATATGTGTAGTGCCATCTATACTGAGTCAATATATGTTTTTAAAATATCGAATTCGAGTGTATATTAGGCAAAATTATTTTTCTCAAAAACACGCAGTATCTCTGGGACATATTAATGATTTATTTGCGCGGTATTCAAACGGTTAATAAATTTTTAGAAGTCCATATGCTCCACATTGGGAGCGGATATGATAAAAAAAAGTATTCAAAAGAAATAATACTAAAAAAACGGTTAATTGGGATCGCTGTACTCACTATAATTATTAAAAAATGTATTATCATAAACGAGTGATTTTCATAAAAAAACTTGCATGTATTTACACACATCATTTAAATCACGGTTTCTCAATCGGGGTCCACAGCATGTTGCAAGGGGACCGCAGAGAAAATATTAATTTAGGGGAGCCACAACATAGCTTTGGGCGGCCACGGTAAAATCCGTAATTTTGCAGATATTTGAAAATCTGCTAGTGACCAAAATTATGTGAAATGATCCAGCGTGTTAAAAAAAAGGTCTCATATTTTTTCATATTTGAAAATCTGTAGATTCCCAGGTTTTTAAAATCGGCAAGGAAGCAAAAAAAAATGAAGTGCCCGAATTGAAAATTAAAAGGGACTCAAAAGGGGCCACAGGCTCAAAAAAGTTGAGAAAATATGGATTAAAAGATCATAAACGTTGAAACCCCTCTCAGCAAAGATATAATATTTAAATTTACTGCGAATTGCTTTGTTAAATTATGTGATGGTTTCATATACATCAAAAATTCGATTGTGGCTAATTTTCAATACCAAATATGGTATTTTAACGTTTTCAAAACCGGTATTGCAATATGAACAGGCGTACAAAGAGTGCGGAGCACACAGGCGCCGCATTAAGATTTAAGCACTATCCACTCATTTAAATCTGATTTTTTGAGGCGCCTTTGGCGTTCACAGGCGTACAAATCTTCGAGCCGCAGATATCGATGCCTCCGAAAAGACATCACTAATTCGATTGAAAAAATATTTTTTGAATCTGTACGTAATGGGATTCGAACCCTTGATCGCCACAACTATCGAAGTACCACAGAAGATAACTCAAAACGACTATCTGCTATCAAAATTACACAAAAGAAGTGTTTATCGAGCGATAAAATAACGTTAATAATGAAGTTGCCTTACGGAAAATAATTATAAACTTTTGTTCGATATTCAAATCGCGTCTTTCTTAGAAGCGGGTCCATTCATCAAAACGAAAGCGCAAAAACGAAAAACAGAAAAACGTCTAGCCGCCATTTTTCACCCGGCAAACTGAAACGTTAATATTTCAGCGACACTTATTATTTGTTTTTTTATATATGCAGCGTTAACATATGTCAAAATATAATTTCCAATAGATATGTAAAAATATAAAAAAAGTAGCTATTAATGTAATAAACATAAATCAATACAATTTAAATATTTCTAGTTATCTCGGTAGTTTAATTTTTGATATCGCGACTAGGGATTCCAACTCAGATATCCGGATATATCCTGCCATTTTTAACTATTCGATATCCGGATATTTTCCCAAATATCCGGATAGTATTCGTTATAATTTTTAATGAAATATTTTACAAAATCGACGAAAGATGATATGAATACTTAGATCAATTTAAAAAAAGAACGCAAAAGTTGGACGTGCTGCTTAAAACACTTCTAACAATAAAACCAACATCAACAGCAACGGAACGAGTATTTTCAACAGCAGGACAAATTGAAACTGAATTAAGATCAAATTTAAAATATGATACATTGAATGCTCTCTTATTATTAAAATATGAATTGTTAAAATCTGAATAAATGACTTATATTACAAATGAACTCATTTTTAATGTATTATTTTAGTACATAAATTTATATATGTAGTAATGTTTTGTTATTTTCATACTTACTGAAACTATCCGGATAGTTTCAGTTTTACTATTCGATATCCGGATAGTTGAAAATGACGAATAGTTGGCATCTCTAATCGCGACCCTAGAACAACATTTTCACAACCCTAAACTCGTGTTTCGAGTAAATCGCATTTAGAGCTTTCAAATTTCTTTATTTATTTGCCTTAACATAAATTAAATTTTCTAGATAGCTTGCTAGATTGATTTGATTTTTGATATTGCAACCCTAGAACGACACCGTTACGATCCCGAACCCATGTTCCTAGTAAATCGGATTTGGAGTATTTTTTTTTTTATTTCTTTGCATCAAAATAAATTAAAACTTAACTTAGTTACTATTTTAATACTGAATAAATAATATCATTTGTTTTTATAAATAGTTTGATTTAATTTTTGATATCGCACTCCTAAAGTAACACCGCCACAATCCTAAATTCTCTTTCAATTAAATTGCATTTGGATATTTATATTTTCTGGATTCTAGATAGTGCATAAAAAATATTATATTTCTTTAATAAATACACCCAATCCATTTTTTACGCGATTTTGAATTTACACGATTTTTTTGGACGGCACCGTTTTTTCACACATTTTTGATAGTTTTTTACGCCGATTTGGAATCGATTTATCCAATTATATGATAATTAAGTTTTTTTACGCACCACTTTCTGTATCCAGTGTATCGTGTAAAAAAGGATTAGGTGTACTTTGATAATTATCATATATTTGAGAGTACAATGCTACAATAATTCGTATAGCTTACAAATATGTAATACAAACTAGAGATATGGCAGTCTTATACATTATCATAAATATTGACCAGGCAGTTGATTTGGCATTCACATCTAAAATCCAGCATTTTTCGGCTTGTATATACGTATATTCTATCAATTGCCTATTTTTATACCTATACTAGATGAATCCACCCCTTTCCAATTCAACATCATCTGTTATTTGTGAAAAACTGCATTAATATGGCCTGTGATGATGAATACAATATTGATAATCAAAATTCCAGTGTTTTAAAATAGCTTTCGGTAGAAAAAATGATATTTTAAGCGATTGATGGAAATTCGTGCGAAATGGATGTTTAGATAAATAGATAGGGATACCTAGAAAGCTTGTAAGGTATTTATAAATTAAGCCATTAAGTTTAAATAATATTTATGTGAAATTTATTAAAATTGTACAGAGGAAACTTTCGTTCTGTATTCAGCGAACATTATATATATTCAGGAAACAACCGAAAGCTACACAAAATAAATATGGAAGAACACAAACAATTTACGTATTAAATGTGATGTATTTAATGATTCTCCATCGTCGTCATTAGATATTATTAATATTGTTGACATAATAGAGAATAAATAAATATGTCAGCCTCTAGCACAGGGTTTCCCAAACTATGTTCAACGGAACGTTAATAAGTGTTCCGTGAACAACTAACAACTAAATTACTCGAAAACAGGTATTTTGTAATATTCCCCCAAAACTAGTAAGGATGAATCCTGGGTTTTGAGTCATTTTTCCGCAATAGATAGACCTGCAGGCTATAGAGCAAGGGACTATGAAAATCCAGTTGAAATAATTAGTGGTTCTGATTTGAATTAAAAATATTATATAAAGATCAGCCATTAAATGAGTGTTTTAACAATATTTTTTTATTATTACTATTACGAATTACCTAAGCTATTTTTTTAGCTTAAGTGTTCCGTTAAAATTTTCGGATTTGCGATTTGCAGAAAAAGTTTGGGAAACCCTGCTCTAGCAGATAAAAATGAACAATTTGTTTCAGTATTTTTTTTATTATCGTTTAATGAAATCAGTAGCCTTCTTATTTTTAATCCACTGAAGCTTTCATGCTCAAGCTCAAGGGTTGTTAAAATGTAATTAATTATAGTTCCTTCATATATGCTAATAAACTTTCCACACACATGAAAAGACTCTTTAAATATAATCATTCTCGGACTAGAGTTGCCAGGCGTCACAGTTTTAAGCATCTTGTTCCGGCGTGAAAGGACCTTTCGGGACGACCAAAGGCCTTTATTTGTCTGCTAGCAAATTATCAAATATGTATAACTATTTTTTATGATGCTTTTAATTTAAGTATCCCAGCTTTTTCTTTTTAATCCATGTCCGCTTCCAATGTCGAGCATATGGCCTCCTAATGGAGGTATCTCAACTGTTTTTAATACGAGAACTGTTTGTTACTCAGTTGATCGAGCTTTTTTTAAACGAGAGTAGGAATAGAAGTAAAGGACTAGAACAGGTATATTGGTTAGCTTATCGCTCTCGCCACTCCCGTTTTAAAATAGGATTAGTCGGAGAGAATTCAACACTAATAAATCTATATAAAAAAAACGCTCCGTGTTCCAACTGACCCTCGACCACACAGCTAACAAACCAACTGCTTAGAAGATTGAAAATATTTCAATTAATCGCGCATCAATTTTATTTTTAAAAATGTGATTGTCTCAAAACACTCAAAACTTGATGTTGGTTAATTTTCAATACCGAAATACTGATATGTTTGCATTAAAAACCCATTATTTCAATATTAAAAAAAACTTTGAATTCTAGGATCCTAGGGTATTGCAAATCCAAGCAGGATATGAAGGTTTTCTTTAACTCTTAAATGTGATATGTGGGATGAATTAATATTCTATAGAAACTTATAATCAAACCGAGACCTTATAATTCATGATGTCTTATTTTGGATTCAAACGTAAATTCAAAAAGATTGGAACATGAGATTTAAGTTTCGAAAATCTCAGCATTGAATATATCTGAAATTTTTCATATTGCTTCATCACCGCGAGGGTTGATGATATGGATAATGCGATAAAAGTACAAACAAAAAAATATACGATATACTCACTTGTTTAATTTAAAGTTTGCAACTACATAATGGTACATTAGTGGTGAAGTTAACCAAGTGGTATTTTATAAAATAAAGATAGACGCGTTGTAATATTCTACACGCTTAAAAGTATCGTAAAAGTGAAGTAACCTCAGTTAATACACATTGCAATAGTGTTATCTGCGTAAAATAAAAATATTCAATCCACCAAAACACCAAATAAAGACGTGATTGTCCAAGAAAAAAGTTTTACTATTTTACTAGTTGGCTTGACCTTTCGAGGGCATGAAGGCATGAGGGCACACGCATGCGCCCCTTTTTGAATTTTGTGGCGGCTCTCAAATGTTTTTCTCAAACATATTTTTTTCAAGTAAAACATTTATTTAATAAATGTAAGCAAGCTTTTTATTGATGAAGGAGAATAATTCGGTTCATAGAAACAGGCTAAACTAATGAAAATTTGGATTTGATTGTGCGGCTTAATACTACAAATATTAAGTCAAATTGTAATACAAATATGTAGTTTAAAATTAACAAAGACTAATATCACATTAACTTTTGAATTACATATAAATAAAACATGTATATCTAAATATTTCACAATAAATATTTTTTTAATGAACAAGTACTCATAATACCTTTTTCGCATGGTTTTTTATTTTCATTTTTTCGAAATAACACGATCAATATAATGCAATTTTTTGCACGGCTGTTTTACATGGAACGTATGCCCCGTGTAAAAGAGCATTGAGCGCACCTTAATTTATTGTTTTATTTGTGGCCCGTACCCGTGATAATTAGTTTTATGCGGTTCGCTAGAAGGTAAAGGTTGTACATGTCTGATTTAAAATATGAATCATTGGCGGGTAAAGCGCATATTTTTTTTTTTATACCATAATTTGTCGGTAGGCAACGTCGTTGCCAGTCGTGACTAGGACATCCAATCCCGGGATCCCGTTCAATTTTCTGATCCCGAAATTCCGGGATTGAGATGGCTGCGATCCCGGGATTTCGGGATTGAGAAATTTTCAGCAAAACCCGAAAATTTACACGAAATTGGCAAATTCAAAAAAACAAGCTTCTGTGAGAATTTGGGAAAAAGTATACCAAATCAAGAATTTCAAATTCCTCGGTGAGCTAAAAAAAAAAAAACAAGCTTCTGTGAGAATCTGGGAAAAGTATACCAAATTGAGGATTTCAAATTCCTCGGTGAGAAAATCCCAATCCCGGGATCCCGAAAAATATGGGATCAATCCCGAAATTCAGGGATTGGAAAAAGGCTCCGGGATTGGATACCCTAGTCGTGACGTACTTCACGGGTTCAAATCCCAGTACGAACAGCAACATTTCAACCAATTTATCAATTTCTTATCGAAAGAATGAATATTTGAAAACTCCCTCCCATCCGTCCACTTCTTAAAAAAATGGGGCGTAGTGAAAGCGATTAGCTAACCACTAGTCATGCTTTAATACCATTCTTTTTATCCCTACTTTCTTCGAAAATAATAGAAATTGAGTAACTGAGTAAACAAGCAATTCTCGTAGAAAAACTAAGGTTGAGACACTTACATTAAGAGGCTTATACTATATCACACATATAAATTAATTTGTGTTTAATTCAAAAAAATTCTTGCCTATCCTAGTATTGTCATACTTTCTTTAGGCACTTCTAGTGAAATATGCTACTTTAGCAGTATATTAACTACCACATTATAAAGCAAAAATACATATATTAATAGAAAATTTCTAAAAAAAGCCGCAACATCGTTGTCTGAAAATATTTCTATGTTTTTTTTAAATGCATGCGTAGTAACTTTTTTAAATATATATAATAAATAATATGTGTTATATGCTGTTGTTATAACTGGTTTTCTGTGCTATTAAAAATGTGAGCAGCTTTGAAAACGAATACTCTCTAAGCTAGCGAATGAATAATTTTAGTATACCATTAAAATGTTTTTATGAGGACATTCGAATGATTAATTACGTGAAATCCTTGAAAATAATTTTATGAAGCACCCACTCATGAAAGTCTAATTTAATGAACAAAAAGCATTAAATGGCTAAATGTAATACAGACTTACTTGTGAAGCAATATTGTTTTGTTTTTGTTTATATTTTTCGTGACATTAAACGTTAATAAAAGTGAATCCGAATATTAGTTCTAAAACTATAATGTTTCTCAGTTGCGCTTCCTGTCAGATCTGATATAACTTAGAATGGGACAATATTAAGTCATATTGTTTTTTTTTAATATAAAGTTATCATTGTTTTTAATAACAAACATATGTGAGCTAATGCTTTCAACGTTATTATTAACGAAAAACCAATTTCTAAATATACTGCAGCCTGAGATTTAAGCTGCAAAAGACTTAAGGTGAAGCTTTTCTGGTGTCACCAAGATTTGATTAACTCTCTAGTTTGGCAAGTCTTTATCATTATCTTATGTTGAAAAAGTAAAACAGTTTTTGTAGAAATTTAACATTATCAACTGAAAAATGATAAAACAATGATAAAACAATAAAACAATGATTGTATTGATTTATATTTTGAAATGCTCGCGAGGAGTAAAACCGATCCTGCTTTAAACAAAAAATATGGTATAATTATAAAAAGAGTTGCAATGAATAATATGAATAAAAATCTTATGTTGTTTATACTCTATTTTTATTATTATAAATAAATGCTTAATTTCCGGAGTTTAAGCCGAGTGGTGAACGTAGTCAGCTTCGGATACAGTGCTCACGTGTTTGGATTCCAGTACGGGAAGTTGTTCATTAATTTATTTATCAAGGATTTTTGGGTTTTCCATTCGAACTCATGATGATTGTTTCTGTGATATCTAAGCTGCCCTCCCACCCATCCAATCCTAAAAACGGGACGTATCAGGATAATTTTGCTAGCCACTTATTTTCCCCAAGCTTACTCTATTGAATTGAATAACAGGCAGTTCTCGTAACTAACTTTTGAGACTATCTTCAGTAAGAGTTTAAAAAGATGTATTTTGTTATTCAATTTATCTTTTGTCACGAAAGCAAAACTATTTGAATCAATTACTTAATTGAAGTCATGGCCCAAAAATGACAACAGACGTCCAATTAAATATTTTTTTGTAACTAAAAATAGCGAACGAAATAACAGTCGAATTTAAAGCTTTTTATCACCCCCAAATTACATTTAAATTTGAATCATTCTAATTTTGTGTATTTTCACACGTTTTGTCACTAACGATGAGGGCTTCGCCTTTCGACATCTTCAGGCATTCAAGTGCATGGATGAACTTGAACTGACGTTTGGTAAATGGTTGTATTGTGCAGTGCTTTTTTTTTTAAAAAAAAGGTGCCGGAACTCACTTCTTGTCAAGCTTTTTACTGTAGACTTTTTTTCAAATCCATGTCCGTTCCCAATATGGACCATATGGCTTCCTTATGGAGGTATCTCAACAGAAGTTTTTTTACGAGAACGATACGTCACGGAAACCTTGTTTAACATATAACCTCTGAGTGACCACCATTTAATGACATTATTTTATGAGTGTTATGATACCCAGAACATTCAAAAGGAACCTAAGATAGGGAAAAACAGCCAATGTCTTAAAAAATAAAGTTTTTTAAAGCAAAATATATACCGTCTTTTTCCGAAAATAAGACACTGTCTTACTTTCTTTTTTGGTCCGAAATACGAGCTAACGAGCTACGAGAAGTGGCAGCATAAAATCAACCCACTTTCTGATAACTGCTTGGGTGCTCGAGGCTTTTTCACTTTCAATGACATAAATTCCTGAAACGCATTCAATCTTGTCTTTCTTGCCCTTAGTGATGATTAACGGTGAAACTTTCTTGCCATCCAGACGAATAGCCAAAATACAGGTAACACGTGCACTTTCGTAACCAGTAGAAGGAACGTATATTGACGAGGAACCCTTGTGGTGAACCGTTGTTTGAGATCCTTGGCCTAGAAATACTGCAGTTTCATCCATAGCAATCATGTTGGAGAGTTGGTATTTAGAAAAGTCGATGCCATCAACAAAAAGCTTAAATGCAAGTGCACGTTTAACAACTTCATTATCTTCCGGTCTGGACATTGTTTTTGATCTTCTTATGGACAGTTCATGTCGTCGAAGGAAGTTATCCAGCCAGTGTGATGACGCTCTGAACTCTTCTGTGGATATATCAAATTCTATTGAAATTTCGAGGGCAAATTTTTGGATATCAGCCCTCCGCACAATCAAAGCCATTGCTCTCCTATCAGCAATCCATTACCAGATATTTTCTTCCAGCTCAGAAAATAACGGTTGCCGACCTGATCCAACCTTGCGTTTCTTCATTTCCCTGGCCCACCAATTGACACAGGTTATCGTAGTCTGCTCGCCATTTTCGAGCCATACGGAGATCCAACATCTTCTCTTTACAGAAGGCTACAAGATTAACGTCCCAGGAGTCCTCCACGATTCCCTTTTTGTACTCGATGGAATAGCTCTTTCTTTTTGCACTCATTTTTTGGGGAGGGCTTATATTCCAAAAGATCCTGAAAATCTAGGGCTTATTTTCGGATGATGTCTTATTTTCGGAAAAAGACGGTATATTTTTTTAATACTGATTTGAAATATTAAAGATGCCAAAACAAAAGGTATCAGAACGCCGTTCCATCGCGTTACATGGAAAAAAGCACTAGTATCGTGTATATATAAAAATAAAATTCATTATCATTAAGTTAAAAGCTATCGTTAGTGGATTTGAATTAATTTTACTAATGGTTTGATTTCAATTAGGTAACCTGGGTCGTTAGTGACAAAACTTGTGGAAATGTGCAACGTTTGAACGATTCAACTATAATATTGAAATACCATCAACAACGAAGTGTATATGATTTATCAAACGTCTTGCTAGGTACATGTTAGGGGCTCAACGATTGGAATATGGAAGAAGAAAATTAGTAAGATAGCCAACATTCACCCTAATGGAGCGATATCAAATAGAAGTTCTATGGTTCCAGTTTTTTTTTTTTAATTTTTTCATCAATTGATAAACATCCCTTCACTGAAAATTGTATGTAACGAGATCGTATAACCGGATGTTATTATATCGACTGTGGAAAAGAAAAAGAACGTAACCCACAGTTTTTCCAAAACAAGTTTTTTTCGATTATCACAATGTATCAAACTTGATACACTTTCTATCAAAAGGATGCACGCTGCAAATGCCGAATTAGTATCTAAATTTAGCTTTCAAGTGTGAAAAAGATGACTTTGTAAACAATTTAAATCAAGAAAAAAGACTGAAATAAAGGTTTTTCCTAGATAATTTCTTTAATTAATATTAGGTTATGTCAATTAAACACCAGTTTAGAAGTCTCCATGCACTTCAGGGTTGTGTATAATTCATAATTTGCATATGGCTCAAAATCATCAAAACACGTTTTTTGCGCCTCCTGTAAAATTTGATATGTGTTGGTTACGTCTTTTTTCCTTTCCACAGTCGATATCCTCATCGTATCCAAAATGGAAGGTTACATCACAAACGTACTATCATTTCTCTATCAAATAACAACTGTTGAAAAACTACAATCTCGTACCAAACACAGTTGGCTAAAATTTCGGTACAAATATTTAAACATTATCATCAATTATAGAGAATTTTTCAAATGCAATCTCGAAATTATTTAATTTGAAAGAATTATATACGTATAAAACCTATTTATAATAATTTATTATTTTACCAAGCCTTTTAGACAGGGGTGGGCTGGAGGGGGCTCGGAAGGGCTCGCGCGAGCCCCTTGTTTAATTTAAGAGAAAACTATATTCTCTGACCAAATAAGTATATAACTGCAATTTCTGACATATATTATCTACGACAGCTTCATTATACACAGTGGTACATTTTTAGCCATTTAGATTGATTAGTTTACGGTAAATTGCATATTGTTACATATTATAAGTGTATTACGTAACAATCGATCGTTTATTTAAGTATTGCATATAATTGCATAAAAGTATTAAAAAAACTACTCCTTCCCCAGAACACCGAAAAGTGTTTTGAGATTAAGAGAGCCCTTTGTTAACGTATTGCCAGCCCACTTCTGCCTTCAGATCCCTCTCGGGAAACGGGAAAATATTGTTTTTTTGTAATTTATTTATGTAATATTCAAAAAAAAAACACTCTTTTGCACTAATTATGTTGATGAGCATTTTCAACTGATGATCAAGACTCATGAGCAAAATCCCTCCCCCTGTGATCATATAAATTAAGTGTGTTGTATTTGTTTAATAAAACACCTTTCCACCAAATATTACCAGTGAGACAAAAAAAAATGGTCCACATATAGAATGAATAGCGGTTCAAATTAAAAAATATATAATTATGAATCTCTTTCTATAATTAGACGTAAACAGTGTGATCTCGCTATTCATTAATTTCACATAGACAATTTCAATCAATAATTATCATAATATACCTATTGCATTACAAACATATAAAGTTATAAGGTGTCAAAGCAAGAAAACAAAATATTCGGAGGCATTTTATTCTACAAAGAGAGAATGGCTCACTGATTGTCTCACAAACAGTTCTTACATTCGTAACATATTCCAGTGGATATCAATAATGAAGGCTTTTAATATTAACAAATCATTATAAAGCAAAGTTTCTTGGGTACGTATTCGTTAAGCAATAATAAATTGATTGTTCTTAAATAATTAATTTATGTTCTTAACCCAATTAACCTTTTAATGTTCATTTTAATTTGTACGATGTTGATATGACAGTATTTATGTATTTTGTACTGAAAATGCAACACGTGTCGTTTTAATAAATCGAGCAACGTCGCAATAATTACAGTACAGAATTACATTGTTGACATTAATTATCAGAAATAATAATAATCCGAGAAATTATCTACAAACGTTATATTAACCTTATCGCAATGTGAACTATATTATCATTAAACCATATCTCATCTCAATCGAGTCTTACACAATGAATTCAATAAAATTCTCCATTCTAAATTATTGTAAATGTCAGATTTAGAAAGGCTAGGTTGCGTTTTATAATAATTTACAACGTCCTCAATCTGCTATGAAAGATATCATTATGGATATATTTAGAACTTTACATAGCAGCTGTCAAATTTTAGAATGCAAAATAATGATGATTTTTTTTACACTTACAATAAATTTAATGTATTAAAACATTCTTTATAGATTTATGAAGTCTGTAATCTAGTAAAAAACGATACTTAATCCATATTATAACTAATATATTGTGATGATGTTTCATTATTATATGTTATTTATTACATTATTTTTTCAGACATGGTGTGATAAATAGCTTAAAATATAAAAGATTAAAATAATTGACGAGTTTAATTTATAACCAAATGAAGAGCAGGATATGTATGCAAATAAATATGATAACATAAAGTATATTATTTAAGTAAAATGTACATATATTTCATTTTTATTTTATAAAACGGATGCTACTTTTTGTTTTGTTTGCATGCTCGACGTGTAAAGCTTTAAATTCCGGTGCATAGATGTCAGTATGCGTATGAATTTAAAAAAGTTTTTCTGAAAGGGGCTCAAAAAGGTTAGCAGCTGCAGAACAGAATTACAATAATTTTATCGGTAGGTACTTACTTATATTGAAAGGAGTTTCAAGGCAATTTGACACGACGCCATATTGTTTTATTGAAGCTCGTAGCAACTTTTCAATATGATAACTTTTGAATTATTATTTGATGAATTCAGGATAGGGTTTTAATCTATCAAAATATATTAATTTAATCTTACGAGCTTAAGGGATTTTATGACGCACATATAATTCTGTCTTACGGATTATTTTACCACAGTTTTGCAATAAAACGCTATCAACGATTAGGATTTCTACATATTTTTTCAATGCATGCTAATAATGGGTAATAAAATGACAATGCCTTGCAAAATAATATGTTAATCTATTGAATTACGAATCTAATAATACAATGGTTTTTAATAATATGTTATAGCAATATACCCACCTTTCACAATGTAGTATTTCAACTCTCGGTATATTAACATGGACTCGGTTGTAGTCGATCGGTCAATATCTATCTTTAGGAAAGTTTATTTAAAAGATGCCATGACGACCAGTTGTAAGTCAACATCCCTGTTTTCGAAGAATGAATAAAGTAATTACTTAGGGTCGGAAATATCACAGAAACCCATAATACCTACGGGTAAAAAGTCATAAATTTCCTGATAGAAACATCAATACTTAAAAATGATCTAGTATAAATTTAAGCTTTCATTTTTTTCAGTAGATATGTACATTGACCATCATCGTCAGAATTCGATTCAGTGCTCAATGAAAATCTCCCCACTATTAAAGATTGTAGGTCACGTGGGTGTTATGTAATTCAGTAAAACTTGTTTATTTCATCAATTTGATCTTAGCCAGGTCCACCCCGAGTGGCCTGGTCGCCCGTGTTCAATAACACAAAACGCTGCCCATATACATCTCGAAACAGTCACACCAATGCAATATATGAATCTTGAATAAATGTATGGTATTATATTTTCAACAAATCAATTCGGGCAAAGAGCCAAAACATAACAATGTTGGGAATTTCATATCGTAATGAAGTTTTACATCGCTTGATGAAACAAAAGTTCTACTACCCTAAATATATGTATATACGACAAAATAAAGTTCTGGAAAATGGAACAGAGTTTATTTTATATTTTAAAATTGTGTTTTATAATTATTGTATGAAATAAGTTTTTTATGGATTGCGTACATAAATGAGTAATTTTTATTTTAGCTTAATTTTATTATTTAGTTCCAAGTTGCCAAAAAGTTCACTATAATTATAATTAATAATGCCAAACGCTATAAGTGCTATTATGTAAGAGATAAGTTTTCATTTAAATTTTATAACTCGGCGCCTTTTTTGCGCCGTTCGCACTAGTAAAAATCGCATTTTTTTAATACAATGTTTAATAATGATTATTTTTCTTATGTAATGGATGTGTGCAATGCTTACAGTTATGTTTTACTAAGAAGGGATGATAACGGTACATGTAATGAAAAATAAATAAGTAAATTTATGAACGTAACTTCACAATACAGCTTTTAGACCTTTGTTGTCCTATTGAGACATTAGTACCTTTGTGAAATAGTGAAAAAACATTTGTACATAAAAAAAACATCAGGTATGAACATTTAACTTCAATATTTTGTAATTTGCTTTTGCTACAGTTATATTACAATCTATGAACACATGGGTATTTGAAACATCTACGAAATTATAAATCCCAAAAATCTGTTTTTCTATCAGATCCCTTTTATATATGCATACTTAATTTTGCTAAAACCCCGGGTAAGTGTCACGTCCCGACCATGTCATGTCCGTTTTTCTTGGGGCTCCCCTCTTATATCTGCTTTCATTCAATACACATCAGTCCTTTTGAGGGTTTCTTAACCACAAGAATTGATTTTTTTTTTAAATTAAGATATACATGTTATTACCACATTATAAATCACAGTCACAATTCCCGGGACATTTTCCAAATAAGTCCCGGGACTTAAGACAGCAAAAAAACCCGACAAGTCCCGGGACGTGTCGACACAGAATCCCTAGTCTAAGCTTACATTTTTAAATGAGTAATATGGTATGGTTAGAAAGAACAAATCGGCGATCAGCATTTTTCAGTGTCGTAAGATATTTTGCATCTTAAAAAGCGATACTTTAAAGATTAGAGTTAAAATATTTGTGCTCCTGTGATTTTAAGCCATTTTCGTAGATTATGAGTTTTGAGAGAGAGCCAGCACTTAGTAGCGGAGGCCACTGTTAATATATTATTTACATACCCTCGATCATTTATAATGAACAGAGCTCTGACAAATTCAAACAAAACAAAAAATAGTTCTTAAAATGGTCAGGCATATGGTCCAATATTGTCTCCCTGATACGTACCTGCTTTCTGCTTTTCTAAGCAGAATTACAAAATAATATTCTTAATTTATTATGAATGCATAGCATCATTAATGATAAATTAAAATTCGTTTTGTAAATTGATATATTTTTACTTCAAATTAATAATAAGAAAATATTTTTCTCCAAAACTTTCAATAAAAACATTTTTTTTCTTTTGGTGTTAACACCTTGATCAAAATCTATACATAACCTAGCTTAAGCCACAGTTTTGTTACAGCGTTTATATTTACAGGGAAAGGTTATCAGCCAATCGGTTAATCTCCCTTTCAGAAAGCGTATGACGGAATTTTTTTAACACTTTCCTACGGTGCTAAAAATACTTCCAATATGTTGCTGGCTCTTAAAGAACCAAATTAAAAAACTTGTTTTAACATTTACCGCCCTTTGATGAACGGTTAAAACCCAGGATGTTCATTTTTAAAAAATCATTTAATTCATATCCGCTCCCTATGCGGAGCATATGGTCACCACGAAGCTCCTCCACAATTTTCTATCTCCCGCCAGTCTCCTCGCCTCCTCCCAGGTCATCCCAGCGTCCCGCAACTCCGCCGAGTACATCCTGTGGATAGTCATCAGTGGCCTTCCACGACGCCGGAATCCATCCGGCCGGAAGAAGAGACAGACAGGGTTCAGGCTCTCTTCAGGCATCCTCAACACGTGTCCAAGCCAGGTCCACCGCCGTTTCTTTATTTTGTACGTGATAAGAGGCTGGTTAGTCCGCTCTCCATTTCACCCCTAGCATTCGTCGCAAGCATCTGTTTTCGAAGCACAGTATGTATGCAGTTACTCTGCGCTTTCGTAAGCTGCCATGATTCGCAACCGCAAAGCAGCACTGTCAAGATACATGCGTTGAATAGGAGGCACTTGGTTCTGACCGAGTACAACCGTGAGTCCCAGACTTTCCGCATTGAGTTAAAGGTTGCTCCAGCTATCCCTAATCCCTAAATATTAAAAAATCATACCCCATATTATGTTATAAAATATCTTTAATTATAACTTGTCAGTTGTCACCATCCCCAATGTTGAACATGTCTACCTTTAATGAAGAATTTAAAACAGTATTTTAAATTTAATGCAATTATTGAAAGACAAGATGTTTCCCATTTGAGCTAGCTATATATTTGAATTAAAAATGCTGTCTAATGATATCAATTAATATTAATTTATACTTTTTACTGTCCTTGAAAAATTGGGCATTAGAGAATGTAAAACAACCATTCATAATTATAACATTTATCGCTTTCAATTGTATTCACTAAAATCAAACGTTTAACAAATATATCGCTCAAATATTACGTATGGACTTTTCTAGGTCGACTAAAAATAGGAAGAATAATTATTTCATAAAAAATATATATATATTTTCTAATCTGACAACGTCGTAAAAAGCAATGCTAGAGTTTGCACGTTCGTGATTGGTAAATTTTCCATGACGTATTTGATTTGTATTTGTTTCTAAAATAATATGTAGTTGATACGACATACGTACATGTTTTTTTATTAAATTGCGTACCTATTTAAAGCTAACATTTGTATGTATTGAAAATATTTAAATAATTCCTCTGTTAATAGTACTATAATTTAAGATTTCGACTGAAGGTGCTTGGTGGAATTTCAATATAAGAATTTCAATATTAAAGACAAACAAAAATAAATATGATTCTTAAAATTATCCACCATTCAAATCTGTAGGCATTCCCGTGGGTTAATCCTTTTCGCCCAGTGGCTTTAAACTTAGTGAAACATGTATTTCTTATTTAAACGCGATACATTCATTTACTAAGTGAATGTTCGAGTTCATCCGTGCACTTAAACGCCTGAAGATGCCGAAAGGCGAAATCCGGGTCGTTAGTGACAAAATTTATGTGAATGTACATAATTTGAACGATTCAAATTTATAAATAATACATTTTGTTTAGACCATTTCCGCTTCTAAGCGTGGACTTAAATTACATAGATTTTTTCAACAAAACCTGTTCAGTTGTTCAATCTCTTTATTTGTAAGAGAGTAAAGGTAGAAAAAGGGCTAAAGCAGGACTAGTGGTTAGTTAATCTGTCCTACAACGCATCGTTTTAAGGGTCGGATGTGCTGGAGGGTAGTTTTGACATTACTCTAAAACTCACAGATTTTTTTATGAAACTGGGATTCAAACACTTCCAGCACTGCTAACAGAGCCAACGACGTTTCCCATTCAGCTAAAAAATATGGATTGCTTTGTCTTTTGTATAGTTTCGAATATTTTTCTGTTATAGATATAATATTGTATTGGAATAGTAATAATGTAATAGAATAGTTTATCAGCCACGTTCACCCTAAATATGTAAAATATGGAATCGTTATTGTTATTAATCATTTTAACTGGTATTGTTTTATGAAAACTGTTTGCAAGTCATTCGCGAACTTACTTTTTTAATGACGATAAGTAAAAATGGGTGGGTTAGGAAAGGAACAGTATTACTAATAAAAAAAAGATCATAAAGATCATGACCGATTTCTCCCACACCTAGCTTCATCAACTGATACAAATTTAAATCGATACAGGACTTAAGTTTTTATTAGTTATTGAAATTTTTGAAGTGTTGAAGTGGGGCGTGGCGCAAATAAGGTACGATTGTATTATAAATAACGAACTGTATAATATATACACCAACTCATTTTTACACTTTTTTAAATAATACGGTCCACAACACAGGACGATACTAACAAACAGTCATTTTTAAGCTATAAATTGTTTAATCGATCAATTAATGCGGCAGTAATCCGTTAGCTATTAATTGCTGACGGTGAATTGTGCCCAGTAAATTTTCCTAGAGTCACCCCCGCAAATCCTTCACTACACACTGGTTGTAGCTTGTCATCCAATCACAATTTTCAGAGATAATCAAAAAAAATATATAATTAATGATCATTCTAGTTTTTAGACAACGTTTTCAGAATCGGGTTATCGGAAAAACGTTTCTTTCTTTTGATTTAAAAACATAAATTAATCGTGAAAATATTTTTATTTATTTATTTATCAACACGTTTATTACGAAAATATATATAAATATAATTATTAAATTTGTCATTTGTTAACTTTTACAGTGTAAAAAACAGATATAATAGAATATTTTAAAACAAATAGTACTAAAAAAGTCATCTGAGTAAGCTCCGATAAAGTCTACTTTAATACATAAAAAAGTATTCATCTGAACTCCCTCACGTCCACGGGGAATATGTCAATATCCGAAGGAATATTGTTGAACACTGAAAAGCTCTCCATAGTGGAATCCCCATTGGCAGGTTGGTTCTACGCCTTGGGAGAAGGATTTAAGTAATAAAGCTAGAAACCTAATAACATCTCATCAAATAATTGAAGACACAAATGGATAATGAGATACCTAATGAACTTTAAAAAATCTATACTGAAAGGCCTTTCATCCAAGAAAATACACCATAAGTTAAATATGTAGCAAATTATGTTACAGTACTCTTTATGGGAAACTTACAGTTTATGAGAAATCACTATAAAGTTTAACTAGTTCTATCGAAACAGACATTCAAAGTCAAATATTTCATTAGCTTTGTGTTACTTTCTTTTTATTTTCTTACACAAATAGTAAGCAAAATTTAAGGTATTACTTTTTTAATCCATTCCCGATATCAATGTGGAACTATCGTCGTTAATTTTCTACAAGCACGTATCGCAGTTTTAATCAATTTTGATTTATTTGATTTAATGAATTCAGAATTTTAGTACACACAAAAAAAATATACTCATGCTTTATTTAACGTTATACAAAAACGTTAGCAAAGGATGGCATGGATTGAAAAAAATTGCTTCGTTTCTTATTAACTTCCTCAAATGTATTGATGATAACAACCATTCCAGTTGTGCTTTATGGCGATAGAAAACGATAACGGTAGAATAAAATACAAGTATGTGTCCCCTGAAAACCATTGTCTGTAAGAACTGCTACTTAGTTGCTAAAACTCTCTTTTTCAAATGGAGTAGAGATAAATGGATTGCTCTAGCTGCGTTCTGCTATTTTTTAGAATCGTAAGGATGGCAGGGATTTTTTAGATATCAAAAACACATGCCTTCGGACAGAAACCTATATATCGATTGAATAAAAGACTGCTTATATTGGGACCCAAACCTTTAAGATCCGTCACGGAAGCCAAAAGCGTTGATGTCACCAAACCAAAAACAGTCAAAATGCAGGGCACCCATATTGGTGTATTGACAGTGGTGAATTTTCTCACGTCTGACATATTTTATTACGTATTATTGATAGAAATTTCGCAAGTTAAATTATTATAAGACCACTAATTTCATTGGTAAAAAATAGTTATGCGACTGTCAAGAAACAAAAAAATATCATATATTTCAAAATTTAAAACAATAGTTTGTCGAGGTATTTTTTCATTCGATAATCGCTAATAATCTGTTATTAGTTACACCCCATGCAAATTTTCGATTGCAAACAATAAAAAAAGCAAGTAAGAAATGATGTAACTCACAAGAGATAGATATATATACCCGAGGCACATTCCGGTCACACCTTAAATGCAGTAATTTATTTTTTTATGATAACCAACTTTTTGTATCGATAGGTACAGAATTTTGAAGTTGTTTGAACGAATCGATATCGGCCGATTCCAAGAAACTGAACATGAACCTGAGTTGATAGGAAAAAATATTGTACACCAATACTTCAATTTGCGCGGTAGATAGGTTACATGAAATTTTACGCGAAGCGGATTCGCGTAAATCGAGACATGTAGCACATACAAAAATGGAAGATTTGTTTTAAAAAAATCGTTATAGAACTTTTAAAAATCTCTTGTAGTAAACACATGCTGAATCATTTTCTATAATTTGTACGAATGTACATATGATGTACATTCTCGTATGTCAATATAAATTAAAATAAATGGCATTTTGGTTTAAAAATATAATTTACTATGATCTACAGCAGTGGTCGGCAACATACTACCCGCGGGCAATTAAAATACCCACTACAACATTTTGAGTTACCCACCAGTTGAAAAATAAAAAAATAGTTCAAAATCAACGAAACCACTAATAAAATATTGTATTAATGTTTTAATAAAATAAATATGTATTTACACATAGATATGCAAATAATCGTATTATTTATATAAATACATGTCTTATTTTATAACCCTTTTACCCAACATTTACCCACCAAACAAATATTTTTCTCAAAATTGTTTTTTTTACCCAGTCCTCAAAAGGTTACCGATCACTGATCTACAGACAAAAAATCATTACCGCAAAAATATTGTTATATTTGTGACTTACATTTTTTCCTACCCATATTGACCAATTCAAACTACATATGGGCCCATTAGAGTTGAAGTGAGCCAAGTGGTATTTTATAAAAAAAATAGTTTAGATGCGTTGTAACGTCTTTTAAAGTATCGTAAAATCGATGTAACCTCAGTTAATACAATTTATAATAGTATTATGTCCGTAAAATAAAAATATGCAATACACCAAAACACCAGGTAATGACGTGACTATTTTTAAAATTAAAAAGAAAAAGTTTTAAAATTTTACTAGTTAGTTCACTTCACCTCTAGAGGGCTCATATATGAAACCTACACGTCGGGTTTTCAATTTTCATGTTATTTATATTTTTTCTAGGATGAGAAGTGTACACACACGATATTTTTTTATATATCTTTCTTAACCACTGCATTAATGAATATTACTTCAGATGAAAGCGTTGAATAGAGAAAATAATAAAGAATAACCCCTTACGAATACTGGCGTTCAGTAAGTAAAAATGTTTTTTTTTCAGAAATTTATCGTTTTATAAAGTTTTTGAAGAGTCTAGTCCCTGATTGACATTTGAAAGTGCAACAAGAAGGTTACTTGCACAATCTATTATTTTCTTTATCTCAGGGCATTACCTTAAACATCGATATTGTAGTCGACTAGGTCTTTCCATACCGGAATTCATGATGCTTTTTTAAAACCGTGTTTACGTATCGTGCTATTATTTAAGAATATTTTATTTGTGAATATGATACATTTTTAATGGCGGTATTATATATGAAATATCAAAATAACCATTTTGTTTCACTCGCCCAGTATTGCGATTCGCGACCCAGTGTTTTTGCCTTAATATATTTTTTAAAAATAATATGCCGAAACTGATATGTTTTTTGGCATTACAATATACATATATAGTAGATCACCTGCGCTGTTTCTGAAATATGTGGAATTAAAGAGAAGTTAAACACAAAGAACTTGACACCACTTTAGCCCACTTTATTTAAGCCATCTTTTCTGGCAGGTTTCATTAATCAAGTTTGCAATTTCACTTCATGCGACAGCAATTCAAACAATAGCATTATTATAAATATATAAAAAAAAAAACTAATAAAGCTTGGGCTGAATGACTACCTCTCTTCATCTTGTTCTTGGCGCTACACTCATTCCTCCACTCTCCTACGCAAATCACTGACCTCCAGCACTCGCAGGTCTTGTGACACTCCATCCATTCAACGAAGTCTTTCCTCAGACGTAGCAAATGTGAGACATTTTGTAACTTTACTCTCTTCCATGCGTGATACTTGTGTGGTCCAGCGTAGGTAGATGTCAAGTTTTAGCAAATTTGACAATGTCTTGCAGGCAGCACCGAAAATCGTTCGCAGAATCTTTCTCAAGAGTCCTTAGAGGTATGCGTCCAGGTCTCTTTCCCATACGCCAGGACCACCCCTGTGGACAATGAATTGATAAGCCGGATAACCCTTAGACCGGGCGTGGGGAACCTGCGGCCTTTTGGCTACTCTGGTGCGGCCCTCTGGCCAATTCTGTAATTCTGTAAATTGATGTAAATTCCTGACATATTCTGACCGTAAAGTCCTGTTTCCGGCCAAAGATTCCCTAGTCAATGTTTACTGCGGCCTTATGACGAATCAGAAAAATGAACGCGGCCTTAAGAGAATAAAAGGTTCCCCACCCCTGCCTTAGACTCTTATAGATAATGTCTCATAAATAAAATCGTCGCCATTAAATTATGATACAAAACAACAAATTTGTTCTTAGACGTTTTAATTTTTTTTCATATTTTGGTTATAAAAATAATCTGCACCTATAGAGAATGTAAATAGTTTGTGAAGGAGGGTACAGTAAGCCCATTTTATTTGAGAAATAGTATAAAAATATAGTTCTCAAATTGGTAAAATATATTTAAAACGTATGCAATTAAAATAATATATTCATTGTTTAATTATAAATAATTTAAAAACGAAAATTAAGTTAGCTGACTTGCATATTTTTTTAATTTACGCACATGTCCAAAATACAAATTAAAAGTATAAAAAAAACAATACGTATATAAATCATTCATAAAATTATTAAAATAAATTACAAAATCAATTTACTATAGATAACAAAATATCCACCAACTAACTATATGGAAAAAAATTGTAACTAAACACGTTTCTGTATTTTATCTAACTGTATTTTAATAATACATCAAACATTTACATTGTTTAAGTCAGGCATGGTCAACCCGCGGCCCAATTAAAGACTTTTGAGGCACAATTGAAATTTTTAGCTATTATATTTTGAATTTTGATATTCAATCTATACAAAAAGCTCTAAACTCCATTTAACGGTAAGGAGGAAACAGCGCCACCAAATTTTCAAAAGAAGCTGATAGAACTGCAATCAATTATATCGTTAAAGTGCTTGTTCGAAAGGAATACGTTTAAGTTTTATCATAAATATATCCTTGAAGATAAGTTTCCAAAATTAAAACGGATGCCAGTGCGCTTTACAGAAGCATTTTGGACTACATATCGCTGTTTTTAAAAATTGAATACATATAGTAAAAAACGAAGTGTCACAGCGGTTCGCTTGATGAAAACACGACCAACCGACTGCTATGCGCGTCGGATAAATTACCGGTTGATACGAAAAATATATCAAATAATATTTAAAAAAAAAAGTGTTTTAATTTTTTTATATGTGCATATAAAAAATACATATATGTTGTATATCTAAGCTGAGTAATATTTTTTATGATTAAGGTTAAAGTGAATTCACAATTAAGATTATCTTATTCTAATAAAATTGGCGTCCTATCCTAGTCCTATCCTTCTATCTCTACTCTCTTTGTAAAAAAGAGAGGTTGAGCAACTGAGTAAAAATCATTTCTCGTAAAAACTCTTCTGTTGAGATAAACTCCATTAAGAATTTATATAATCCACATTGATAGAGGACATGGTAAATAAACATTATTAATGCAAAGCCCCCACTGGTTATATCTGAAATCAAAATGTATATCATATCATTATCATTAGACTATTCTTTTCTGTTGGATTCATGCCAATAATTTCTTTTTTCTTAACCTCCATATTTCGAGTAATTCAGTAATGAAGTTTGAAGAATATGTACGTGCTTCCGACTCGGGCAAACAATGGGTGTTAGACGGTGTACAATGCGTAATTTGTACGGGTTTTTCCTCAACCGCGCAAATGAAATTTCGTCATTGGTTATTTGTGTGCATATTACAAACACAATGAACTAAATAACATTGCATTATTTGAATTTGTTTTGTATTGTTTTCGAAATTATTTTACTGGCGTCCTTGTTTAGTTATATTCAAGATAATCTTTATATAACATGCTGACAAGTTACTTGAAACAATGAAAATTTTCTATGACATAATTTATTTCAATAGACCTTTTTGACGCGTTCGATGCTAATCTATACCATATACAGTGAACTTTCCATTTACACAGTAGATACGTTCCACGCGATACCGTGCAAAAAAATATACCAAAATATGGTGGATAGGTTTCCTTGTATTAAAATTTATTCAGGATATAACAAAAAAAAATGTTGTTTATTATTATGTCTTAATTATATTTAAAAATTCAAAGTTAACAAAAATTATTCACTATGACTATGAGACAATAGAAAAACCCGTGTACGCACATTTGGTACGTTATCGCTTTCATCACTTGACTACGGAGTACTAAGTATTAAACATGTGAAGGATGTACGAAATTCCAAATAACTGTTACGGATTGCTAAATTATTATAATTTTTGGTTTTTTTGCGCCGTGTAATTTCGAAAACGTGTAAAAGAGAGTTCAGTGTACTACATATCGACATATTGACCCATAATATGCTAAAGAACTTAAGCGACACAATTTGGTAAATTGCGTTTGAAGCCAACAATTGCTCAATATCGCCTAAGGCGTAAGTGACAAAAAATTAGAGCGCCTATTACCTCATTCGCCTGATCTTTTTAGGGCCTGTGCATTTTAGTGTTTTGACTTGTTATCGGTTGTTCCACGTGAACCCCGGTTGAGAAACGCTGATCTAGAGAACTGAAAGTAGTCAGAAACCTTTGTTATAATATCAGGATAGGCATCGACCATATCGACTGTGGAAAGAAAAAAGGACGTAACCTACAGTTTTTTCAAAACAGGTTTTTTTTCAATAATCACAATGTATCAGACTTGATACACGTTCTATCAAAAGGATGCAAGCTGCAAATGCCGAATTCGTATTTGAATTTATCTTTTAAGTTTGAAAAAGATGACCTTGTAAAAAGTTAAAAGCAATAAAAAAAGACTTAAATAAAAGATTTTTCTAGACAATTTCTTTAATTAATATTAGATTATGTCAATTAAACAGCAATTTAAAAGTCTCAGTGCACTTCAAGGCTGTGTATAATTCATAATTTGCATATGGACCAAAATCATCAAAACACGTTTTTTGCTCCACCTGTAAAATTTGATATGGGTGGGTTACGTCCTTTTTCCTTTCCACAGTCGATATGTTACTATTTACTAACCGCTTTTTAAAAAATCCTATTTGGAACTTAATTTTAAAAAATCTTCTGTAAAATTTATAAATTGTCGTTTTCTGCCTATTACGGGTATATAGTTTAGAAAATACTTTTGATAATTTAAATATAATTGAAAATTAATAATTTTGTCCCCGTGACCAGAAGGTGTTTTCCATTAAAAAAATATAGTTTTAATACCATGATTGTGTGGCTAAATAAATTGGCGAAAACGAGTTAAGTATGCACGATTGTAAGCTTTGTATCGGGCACCAATTAGTTTCTTCATTGATTGTAGATTTTGTATTTTGAAAATTGCAATTGTTTTTTTATAAATAACTAACTATCTGACCAATCTTCTGGAAACAAATATAAAAATATTGTTTTTCTTAAATAAGATATAAATTAATTTTATATGTTTGTCTATCTTTTTTAGGTAACATAAACACTTGTATTCCATATTGCAATCCATTTATATTATGTGCCCCTAATAGAAAATCCTGAAAAAGTGCAAAAATGGAAACTGACAGTTTTGGAAAATAAGCCCACAAATATTTTTTCAAGCTTAATATGAGCTTTAATATCCAGTTTAGTTCTGTCCAAAGTTCTTAAGTAGTCCGAGGTCACATTCATAATAATAAATTAAATTATTTGGAAAGTCTTTATTAATTAAAATTCCATTAGGAAGAAATGTCATGAAACTTATTTTTTTATGAAAAATATTAGAAACAGTACGGATCACACTCACTTCCGATACTCTTTGAAATATTCTAAAGCAGGGGTAGACAAACCGCAGCTCGCGAGCCACATGAGGTTCTTTAGCCTTTAACTCTTGAACTCTTTTTACGTTAAATATATAATATATATTTATAGATATTGCATATGTATGGCTCTTTGATTCGTTTGCTATCCTGTTTCCTTAACAACTTGACTGTTCTCATTTGAAAATCTTCCGATCCCTGTGCTAATGTGACAGTTGGATGCAGTGATGCCATACAATTATAATTATGGCATAAATATGCTCGTTGAAATAGTATATACTCAGATTCCAAGCAAAAAAATAGTATAAGAATAAAAATATCTAATTCTAACATTTTTTTTATTTCTACAGCACGCAAAATAATTGAAATAAAAAATATAGCTTAGATATACATATACTTCAAGAGTAAACCTTATAATTTAAGATTTCGACTGAAGGTGCTTGGTGGAATTTCAATATTAAATTTAAATCGTTCAAACTTTGTACATTCTCACAGATTTTGTCACTAACGACCCGACTTGAAACTACTTACTACTCAAATCTGTTGGCATTCCCATGAGCTTATCCTTTTCGCCAGCAATGGCTTTGGACTCAGTGATGCATTTATTTCTTATATAAACACGAAACTTTTAGGGTGTTCACTGTCAATACTTGGTGGAAAGGCATTATATTAATAAAAACACAATAATCCTTTGTACTTCATTCCACTTTATTTTATATGTCAGGACCGGTTTCGCTCATTGCGAGCATTGTCAATTTAACAATGCTATTTATACAAAATTGAAAAGTTATACACAACAATTGACATTGAAAAGAAATTGCCAATTACATTAAAGTGATTCTAAAATAACACAAAATTAAAATGTTCTCTAAACTTTAATGTAATTGGCAATTTCTTTTCAATGCCAATTGTTGTGTATAACTTTTCAATTTTGTATAAATAGCATTGTTAAATTGTATTTCTTATCAGTTGACAATGCTCGCAATGAGCGAAACCGGTCCTGACATATTAAATAAAGTGGAATGAAGTACAAAGGATTATTGTGTTTTTATTCATAAACACGAAACTTTCATTTACTAAACGTCAGTTCAAGTTCATCCGTGCACTTGAATGCCTGAAGATGCCGAAAGGCGAATCCCGGGTCGTTAGTGACAAAATATGTGAGAATGTACATAGTTTGAACGATTCAAATTTAAACCTTATAAATAGATTCACAGGCGTGAATTGCTTAACAGTTATTTTTTGGAGCTATTTGAAACATAACAAAAAATGTGATATTAATAATATTCAACATCTTGTGGTCTAGATTTTTCAAATAGCCTACGATCTAAGACAATGAATCGAGTATTTTCTAAAACTTGGTTACATCGAAATATATATTCAAATAAAGTGTGTTCTATTTATTTTTAAATTTTCAAAATACTGTCCAACGCATAAATATAAGTTAGATAAGTTTCTTTAGAAATTTAAATTAATTTATTCAAAGTTATTGTGCCGATCTCCCATTTTTACATGGTTACCACATAGTTTTTGCAGTTTTTTTCACTCTGGTCCTCGGAATGTATTTCCCGTGCAAAAAAAGGTGTATTTCCGCTCCCAGTTTTATTTGGCTTTGTAGTTGAGTGGTCAACGTCGTTGGCTACGACTCCTAAGATACGGTTCGAATTACAGTGCGGATAGTATTTACATATTGAATAATAAAATACATTTCTGTCCAAATTCATGGATTTATATGATGTCTTGAATTACTTTCCACCCGTCCTATCCTAAAAAACGGGCGCAGCGAGAGCGATTAGCTTAACACTAGTCATTTTTGAGTTGATTGAGAAAAATTTGGAGCGGGCATGGATTGAAAAAAAAACCGATTTCATGTTTTATAACAGAACAAATTTTACACTGTTATATTAAACTAAAATTAAATTTATTAACAATGCACAGATTAATTAAATAAATACACACTTAATCATTCTGAATGTTTCATTGAAAATACATACAAACATTTGTATATTTCAAATTATTATTACTTTAATTTAATGCAGATTTTTCTTATTTACTCAGACGCGTTTTTGCTAAAACTGCTTGCATAATTCTTTTTTTTTTTTAATACATTTTGTATGAATCCGACGTTTTTTTAATTAAAATTACTAGCCATATAATTGTCATGTATTAAACTAATACTTACTTGTATTTAAGATGTAAAAATGAGATATGTATGAAACTTTTATGAATTAAAACTTATTTATAAAAATAAAAAAAATCCATGTCCGCTCCCAATGTGGAGCATATGGCCTCCTAATGGAGGTATCTTAACATTATTTTTTATCTACGGGAACTGCTTGTTACTCAGTCGCTCAACCTCACTTTTTTCAAAGTGAATAGTAGGGAAAGAAGAATAAGGCTACAGCAGGATTAGTGGTTGGCTAATCGCTATCACTATATCCAGTTGTTAAAGGATCAGAAGGATGGGAGGAGAGGTAATGATGTGAATTGACATCAAAAACACCCAGTCTTCGATCACAACTTTGAATTGAATAAATCTCCAATTCACTGTGATCTGACCGGGAATCGAACCCAGACCTGCGTGATCGGTAGAGCAAGCTCTTACCAACCAAATGATTATTATAAAAGTCATGTGAAGTATTCGAGGTGTAAAACTAGCCAGTGGAGTAGGAAAGGGTCCTGCCGCCCCCAATATATCCCCTAATTTTGTTTTTAAATCACTTCAACTATTTATAAACTATGCATGTGGACTTTTTACTTTTACTAATATTGTACTTATTTTCGAAAATTCCGCCCCTACCGCACCCCCTTTGCTACGCTACTGAAACTAGCACCCAACAGTAAACCTAGAAAACGTTTTCATGTCAAAAGCTCTACTGTGTGATAAACGAGTCTAAAGCAGCGATGCCCAACTAAAATTGTTTTGTAAGTAACATAAACGATCTAGACGTAAACGAGTTGCACACGTTAAAGAAAAATCAAATTGGTTGAACTTATTTGCCCTCCTCTACCCACCGCTGCTTTCCCATCCCTTTAATTTTTCAGGGCTGTGGAGTCTATGGTATCCAATCCCGAAGCCTTTGTCCAATCCCGGGATTGGGATTTTCTCACCGAGGAATTTGAAATCCTAAATTCGCTATACTTTTTCCCCGGATTATCTCCAAACCTCGTTTCTTTTTAGCTCACCGATAAATTTGAAAACCTCGATTTGGTATACTTTTTCCCGGATTATCACAGAACTTCGTTTTTTTTTTGTTTTATCTCACCGAGGAATATGAAATTCTCGATTTGCCAATTTCGTGTAAATTTTCGGGATTTGCTCAAAATTTCTCAATTGATACGGCTGCGATCCCGGAATTTCGGGATCAGACAATTGAACGGGATTCCGGGATTGGATACCCTAGTGGAGTCGGTTAAAAAAGACGACTCCGAGTCCTAGTTCGACTCTTAATTGTTTTTTTCAATCATTTCTGTTTAACTAACATATCTTTTGTTTCTAGAATAGATTCTAGTAGATTTCACCAATCAATATGATGAATGGATTAATAATTTTTCAATATCTTTTCAATTATTTTGCTTCGGTTTTTCTGACTCCAACTCCACAGCTCTGAATTTACAGGGAGAATTTTGAGACAGTATCCAAGACTTAATCACATAATAATATTATTCAATGTACTTTTTTGTACCAGTAGTTTAGAGTCACATCTGAGATGGTTTATTCTGTAACCAGACTTCCGATCTACATAGATCTCCTTCCGGCAAGAAGATCCGAATTGATAGATTGACAGATTTTAGGGTTGATTGCTTTACAAATATCACATTTTTATTTAAGGAAAAATCAATTAATGTACATAATACGCAAGATAATTGGCCATCGATATTATTAGTAGTATATTAATAGTTTTTTATTACGTCGCTTAATAATAATATATGAAAATATTGGGTTTGATTATGGTACTTCGGTAATGCAACCTTAAATTCAATATAAGCACTTTTTTTTCTCATTTTCATATCGACTGTGGAAAGGAAAAAGGACGTAACCCACACATGTGTTTTGATGATTTTGGGCCATATGAAAATTATGAATTATAGACAACCTTGAAGTGCACGAAGACTTCTAAACTGGTGTTCAATTGACATAATCTAATATTAATTAAAGAAATTGTCTAAGAAAAACTTTTATTTCAGTCTTTTTTCTCGGTTTTAACTTTTTACAAGGTCTTCTTTTTCAAACTTAAAAGCTACATTTAGATACTAATTCGGCATTTGCAGTTTGCATCCTTTTGATAGAACGTGTATCAGGTTTGATACATTGTGATTATCGAAAAAAACTTGTTTTGAAAAAACTGTGGGTTACGTCCTTTTTCATTTGCACAGTCGATATAGTCAGCACTTTCAAATTTGTATGTGCAAAACGTTCAAATTTGACTGGAGGCGCAAAAAATGTGTTTTGATGATTTTGGGCCATATGCAAATTATGAATTATAGACAACCTTGAAGTGCACAAAGACTTCTAAACTGGTGTTTAATTGACATAATCTAATATTAATTAAAGGGATTGTCTAAGAAAAACCTTTGTTTCAGCCTTTTTTCATGATTTATTTTTTTTACAAGGTCAACTTTTTCAAAAATAAATGCTAAACTTAGTTACATACAGCTTGAATCCTTTTGATAGAACGCGTATCAAGTTTGATAAATTGTGATTATTGCAAAAAAACTGTGGGTTACGTCCTTTTTCCTTTCCACAGACGATATGTTTTTTTAATACCGAAATACCGCAGTTGACATTATATTCATCCGGAATTGAAATAAAAAAAAATTCACTCATCCCATACTAAAAACAGAACGTATTGTGAGAGAACAATTGATAACCGTCCACATGATGTACTCAGCAGAGCTAAGGAACGCTGGGATGATCTGGGATACTGGCGAGGGATATAGAATCTTTGAGGAACCATGTGGTAACCATAGATCCATATAGGAAGCTGATATATGAAAAAGATTAATATTAAAAATATGACAATATTGTATTGTTAATAATTGTGCGTATTGATTTCTACTATACATAATTCGCGATTTTGCTGATGAAACCGTTTCCTTCGAAAAATAATACATTGGGTTAATAATTTTATGGTTATTATTGCAAACAACCATTCGTCACATGTATGTATGTTGGACATGTTTTATTAATTAAATAGTAGGTTTGCAAAGTTTTCAACTTTTTCTTAATGCCTTTCAAAATATACAAAAGTTCTTAAAGTATTAAGTATTTCAAACTAACAGATTAAAAATAACAAAGTATTTTAGTTCTACAGTTTTTAATAATTTTATACGTTGATAGCTATTTTGGCTTGCGCCATCGTCAGAACTATGTTTAAATTAATGTTTTGCTCAGCTCTGAAGAGACACACAACGGGATCATGTTACTCACTATAACATTCTAATTATAATTACAATATTACACTTATCAAATGTGATTCTAGTTTTTCAAAGAACGATTAACAATCTGGGTTTATTTCTTACAACATTAATTAGGATAAAATTAAAATGATATTTATTATTAATGACATTACATAAAATGTATTAACTATGGCTTTATTGTTTTGAACAACAATAAGCAATATGGGATTTTTCAAAGTAAATTAGGATAAATTATACTTATATTTATTAATAGGCATAAAAAAAACATCTTAAACGAACAAACGATTATTAATCCATCACCGTTGTTAAAACCCCTATTGTAATTAATAATAAAGTGTCGATTTCTCGGGATTTTATTCTCGGGTTATCTCGACAGAGAATCCTTAGTCCGTACATGTAATCAAACACATGAATTACGCAACCAAAGTCGGCGACTATAACCGTTCCACTACATGCCCGAAATAACTGAATATTCAATCATATTTAATTAAATTTGTCACAACCGTTTCTAAATTGCACTATTTATATTTGTAGACCGCCTTGATTTAAAAATATGACATTTACCAAAAGATAATACATACATTAGTTTTAGCGTTTTCAATATTATCAGTTGAAAGTTCTTGTGATGTATAGAAACAGATCACTAACATTTTATAAAAATGTGAAATTACAGCCGAATTTTGATTTACATATTTGAAGGGGATGACGAAAAAAATACAAATAAAGAAAAAACATATATTAGGAGCATAGGTTTTCTAATATTTGTGTGATGTTCATATAAAATTCTTTCGATACCAACAATATGTTCGATGTCTGTAACATAACCTTATTAATGTGAAAATGTACATAATTAATTAAAAAATATGAGACACTAATTACGGAAAGTAAGTTCTAACTTAAGAGCGGTTACTAAATATATTCAAATTAATTGGGAATGTAAAATTTACACGCAAGTGTCGAGAAAATAAAGGATTCCGTGTGCTTTAAAACGAACTAATTTTCACTAAGAAGGGATGATAACGGTACATGTAATGAAAAAATATCAAAGAATTCGGCCGCCGTCAGGAGTAAATTTATGACAGTAACTTCACAATAGACTAACTTTTAGACCTTTTTTGTCCGATTGAGACATTGGTACTTTTGTATAATAGTGAAAAAACATCTGTTCATAAAACAACATCAGGTATGAACATTTAATTTTAATATTTTGTAATTTGCTTTTGTTACAACTATATTACAATATGTAAACACATGGTATTTGAAACTTTTACGAAATTATAAATCCCAAAAATCTGTTTTTTTATCAGATCTCTTTTATATATGCATAATAAATTTTGTTTAAAACCCCGTGTTTTTAATCTTTAGCCTGAATATAATGCATTTTTTTTTCAAAACTGATCCTGAGAATACACCAAAGTCCCGGGACTTACGACAGCAAAAAACCTGACAAGTCCCGGGACGTCTCGACACAGAATCCTTAATTGACAACATAAAAGTATCTTCATTCATTACGATTTGGGACAGCGTCTAACTAAAAAATATTATCAGGTGACACTTGTCAACATTCGCTCAACATCTTTGTTAGCTTACATGCCGGACCTCAAACCCCAGTACGAACAGCATCTTTTCAATGCATTTATCGATTTCTGTTTAAACGAATGGATGTTTGTGATGCTTAAAAATTCCCCCCACCCACTCATTTCAATCCTTAAAATACAGGATGCAGTGAAAATGATTAACCAACCACTAGTCCTGTCCTAGCCTTATCGTCTCTTTCTCTATTCTCTTCGAAAAAATGTTTGAGCAACTGAGTAAAAAGCATTTTTTGTAGAAAAAAAACTTCTGATGAGATACCTTCATTAGGAGGCCATATGCTTCACATTAGGAGTGGAAATGGATTTAAAAAAATAAGTGCAGACAGTGAGAGTGTGTGTTACACGCCAAAGATAAACCGATAAACGAGGACAATTTTTACCTGCAAGTAATTATTATTATTGTCAGCGGTGGGTTGCTAATACGGTAACAAGGGGCTCGCTAAATCTTATTGCTATTCGTGATGTTCTGGGATGGTGTGATTTTTTATTACTCGTATGAAGTTATATGCAATAATTATTAAAGCTGTCGAATGTTACTTTGTACACTTATATTTTGTAACAGTACGCAACATATCGTAATTTAATCAATATCAATCGTTGAAAAATGTACGTCAGAATCTTGGTTCCATGAATAAACAGAACATGATAAAACAGAACATGAGAACATAGAACATAGACAATTCAGAACACATTCAATTTTAGTTGAATGATACCTGTTTCTTCTTAACTATTTATTGGAGAAATATTATAGATTAATTGAACATCATACTGGTAATAATTTCAGAACAGTATGTTATAACGTGTGCTTTACTTTATCAGTGATTTACTTTACTTTATCGGTGACTATTATAATCGTCGAATATAAGTGTATTTACGACAATTTCAGATTGAAAGTGTTATTGATATGCACGATTGCTGTTTTATTTATTGTATCTAATACGACAAAGAGATTACTAATTGATTGTAAAACATATCAATACTAGTGTTTTCTAAAGATATATTGTACGTTTTGTGATTTTCTGTTTTTTCATGTTCTGTTTTATCCGGTTACCAGAATCTTAAATGTACTATGCCACTCTTTTAATTTAAATATATTGCTAATTACAGATTATATAACGCGAAGATCTGATAATAAGGTTTTTCTTAATTTAACAAGGGGCTCGCCGGCCAGAGTAATATTTAGCAAGGGGCTCGCACGAGCCCCTGTGAACGCCCTCCAGCCCACCCCTGATTATTGTTCAATAGCATTTTTGATGGGGCCTACTAAAAATTGCTTGTGGTGTTTTTCAAAATGTATATCGACTGTGGAAAGGAAAAAGGACGTAACCCACAGTTTTTTCAAAACAGCTTTTTTTTCGATAATCACAATGAATCTTACTTGATACACATCCTATCAAAAGGATGCAAGCTGCAAATGCCGAATTAGTATATATATTTAGCTATCAAGTTTGAAAAAGATGACCTTGTAAAAAATTTAAACCAAGAAAAAAGACTGAAATAAAGGTTTTCCCTAGACAATTTTTAAATTAATATTAGATTATGTCAATTAAACACCAGTTTAGAAGTCTCCGTGCACTTTAAAGTTGTGTATAATTCATATTTTGCATATGGCACAAAACCATCAAAACGCGTTTTTCGAGCCTCATGTAAAATTTGTGTGGGTTACGTCCTTTTTCCTTTCTACAGTCGATATGGTAAAAAAATATCTTACTTAAAAACTCGCCTTCTAAATAAATATTTTACGTCTATTGATAACAGCGCATTGATAAGATTATTATGTAAATTCGTGATCAGTTAGTTACGAAAAATCATAACTAAAATCCGTCGATAAATAACGTACCGTACATACTAAATATTATCAGTAAGTTTTGGCTTAGATTTCGTTATGCAATTTCACCTCGAACTAAATTTGATAACAGTGAGTCGAGAGAAAGACACTTGGCATCTCACAATTTTTGTAACCGTCATTCTCTGATAGCGTCATTCTTATACAAACAAGCTGAATTAATTAATTAATTTATTAGCAAATTGGCATTTGCCGTTCACTGGTCAAACTCCGCAATCCAATTATGCGATCAATTTATTCAAGTGAAAAATGGAAGAAACTTTATCATACTTCGTAGTTACACACATTTTTTAAACCATACCCGCTTTTGATGTAGACCAGCGGTCGCCGAACATAAAAACCTCATGGACATCTAAATTCATAAATTTAAATCAAGCGGACCACTAATAAGGTATCTTAACTCTATAATACATGATTTTCTTCTTTTAAATAAAAAAAAATAAAGTCATATACTAATGGATTCGTATATTTTGTTTAGCAGTGCACTTGAAGCTTGCCTAAAATTAAGAGTTTCAAAAACTCCGACTTGCTTAGTTTAATCAATAATTAAAGGCAACAGCTATTTTCAAATAATTTCAAACCTTTCAATACAAGCTGTGCTGAAAAATTGTATAAATATATGATATTTACTAGGGCATCCAATCCCGGTATCCCGTTTAATTGACACAGCTGCGATCCCGGGATTTCGGAATTGAGACATTTTGAGCAAATCCCGAAAATTGACACGAAATTGGCAAATCGAGAATTTAAAATTCCCCGTTGAGCTAAAAAAAATAAAGCGAGTTTCTGAGACAATCTGGGAAAAGTATACCAAATCGAGGATTTCAAATTCCTCGGTGAGCTAAGAAAAAAAAATGAGGTTCTGTGACAATCTGAGGGAAAAGTATACCAAATCGAGGATTTAAAATTCCTCAATGAGCTAAAAAAAAAACGAGGTTTGGAGATAATCCGGAGAAAAAGTATAGCGAATTGAGGATACCAAATTCCTCGGTGAGCAAATCCCAATCCCGGGATCTCGGGATTGGATACCCTAATATTTACCATCGGATATAAAAATGTATGTCAAATTCGATTTCAGCTATTCGAATTATCTGAAATTATAGCTAAAAAAATATTTCTTTCTAGAGCAGTGTCTGCCAAACTTTTTTACTTCACGGCACACTAGTGAATGGGACTTGTACCGCGGCACACCAAATAAAAATGCTTTAAAAAAGGTAATGTACCTTTAAAAAAGAAAATGTGTTGCATTGACCACTATGTTTGAACGTGACAAATATTTGTTTGAATGCGCCGATGTTGAATTGAAGAAAATTTGAATGAATAGGCATTATTTAAATAAAATTAATATTTTTAAGGCTTCTTCCACAGCGGCACACATGAGACTTCTTGTGGCACAGTAGTGTACCACGGGACACATTTTGGCAGACACTGTTCTAGAGGGTAGACTGGAAAATATATAACACCCTAGACATGAATGCTTTTGTTTTCTAATCGATTTATTAAAATGTTTTTAAATTGTGTGTATGGGTCGAGTCGAGAACTTACAGCTTTCATGATTGGCATGGGATTTCAACGCATCTTTTGAGGAGAAGGTAGAGACTTCTTTATCAATTTGATAGACCATTCAATACTGGAAAATTATTGGAAGAGTACAAGCATTCAGACAGTTCAAATTTTAAATTGAAATCCTATCAAGCACCTTAATTAAAAAACAGACATTGTATGTTGAATATCTATTACTAAAAATGAGAGCAAATGAAGAATTGAGTTATTTATTTCAAGTAAAATAGAAAAAAACGTCAGCAAAAACGGTGCAAAATTTCAATAAATCTGGAATAAAGTTAAACCCTACACTTTCATGAAAAAAAACATCACTCTGACTGACTACAATTTTAAAAAGAAGAAGTCCAAGTCACCATATTTTTACGATTTCTACTCCATCCAAAAGTCAAAACACAACTATTCCACGACTCCAACTCCGACTAAATGGATCTATTCTTTACAGGGTAATGGATAAAGAAACTTTTTCCTTGACACAACTGGCGCAGGATTTTCTAATTTTTCATCTACATTTGAATAGCTATGTTTTTTGAACTTTCAGAGTACCGCATTGAATGTTAATGTTTCATATGTGCCTCCAATGATGTTCAATTATTATTTTTTTTAAATTTCATTTTCCAAAGTCATAGTTTTAATTTTATCACGATCACTTAAGTCAATTGATAGCAAAAGCAGAGCTAAACATGACGTTCAAGATCGGCGTTCAGAATGTATTTTTTTCATTGTTAAAAAAACACACTAGTCGGCCACCCTATAAATACACTTATATATTGTGAAGAACTCCATTTCATTTAGATATTTCTTTCCATTTGAAGATAGACAGGCTTCGTGATCAATACTCAACTAGATAAATTTCCAAATGATGACTCTTTCAATTTTATTTGATATTCAGGATGCTAATACCGCAAGTGATCTATATTTAATGCAAATAAAAAATATTTTTTTGTACTAGTCCCATATTTGTAAATAATGATCAGAACCGTTTTCACTAATCGCAAACATATTGAACTGATCTCATCCCATCTCATGCCATCCGCTTAAAATGCTCGCGATTAGCGAAATTAGTCCAGATCGTTAAATAAAATTGTGGAATTGGTAAAACAAATGTGTTATATTTTTTTGAATATATCGCTTTTTACCTAGAATTGACAGTGTGGTGTCAACAAAGAAATGGTTATTTACTGGATGCACCGCATAGCAATCAATGGTGCACCGCCAGAGTTATTGCAAGCGCAAATAAAAAAATGATAAAAGCAGAGAAATCTGTGAAATAGTAAAAATTGAACCGGTTTCTCGACAAAAACGAGAAGAATTTAGTCAAAGAATTGAGGGTAGCTATATCAAATATTCGACCTAATATTTCTGAAATCTGAAAAATCCCACAAGCTTGGATATTACAATAATTTAATTCCACATCAAAAAAAACATTTTGTTTTGGCTAATATTAATTACAGTTTTCCCGTCTATGTAAATATAGTATCATTTTGTTATAACTGCTATGCAATCTGAAAGTAATTTCCACACTTTGTTTTATGACCGTTTTGGTGCTGCGCATTTTTTTTCTTATGTCCAAGAGTGCACCGTATCATTGAAAAGGTTAAAAACCAATGCCTTAAAAACTTATAAGACATTGAACGTTTTAGAATTTGCCTTACATATAGAATGTGGAAAGGGAAAAGGACGTAACCCATAATTTTACAGGAGAGATAAAAAATGGTTTTTGTTGATTTTGAATCAAAGGCAAATTATGAAATATACACTACCTCGAAGTACAAGAAGACTGATAAACCAGATTTTAATTGATTATTTATATTAATTAAATATTTAAAAAAAACACATGCTTTTTTAAGACATTTTTCCCAGGCCATTCTTTTTCAAAACTTTAAAGGTAAATTAAGGTACTACTGTAGAACGTGTATCAAGTTGGATACATTGTGATTATCGAAAAAACTGTGGGTTACGTCTTTTTTCCTTTACACAGGCGATATATTGATAATAGCTGTCTTACATAATGTTTTGTTACCCGCATTATTTTGAGCTAAATTAAACATTGTCATTCTTAAATGTTTTAGAGTTTCACTAATATTATTCATGGATGAATTTTCATTGTATGTATTATAAAATATAAATAGCTTACGATATCATATAATTCATTTGACTTGGATTATTTTGTACTGTTTTCCAAATACACACGCAAAACTCACTAACTTACAAAACAAATAATATTTTGATAGTTTTTAACATAATAATAAGAAGTACGACTAAACAAAGAACTTTTTTTACATTACAATCTGGTTTATTTTAAAAATCGAATGCGCTTAGTAGATAGAATCAATGGTTTTTGAAAATGATGAACGGTTTCACCTAAGAAATCTCGGTTATCAGCAAAAATCATTATGAACTGATTTATTAAAACCAATTGTGCTTTTTTTCCAATGTCTAATATCATATAGACCAGTGCTTCCCAACCTGGGGTCCGCGAATTTTTTTATTCTTTAAAAATTCTTTGTGATAAAATATGAACATGTGAAATAAAAAAAAAATCGGGGGTCCGGTGATTATTGTTTTTAGATTTAGAGGTCCGTGGCATGACAAAATTTAGGAAGCACTGATATAGACCACCGTTTTTAATCCGCAGTATGCAGAAAGTATAAAACTTCTTAAAACGACTCATTTAATTATATACTTGTCAGTTTCAGGTTGCTTTGATACAATATACAATTTATATTTTATACAATAACATTTAAGCACCAATACCCAAAATATTGAATAAAAAATCTGTATCACCGTTTCTCAAACTGTTTCTTCTATTTTTACCGGTTCGCAAAAACGATTAAAACGGTTGACGGGCTTGACTCAACCACACAGTTTAATTTTTTAAAGCTGACTAAAGCGATTTCATAAAAAAGCTTCTGATTGGTTGATCTATTAGAACATTATTATTTTTTTTAACCATGTCCGCTCCCAATGTGGAGCATATGGACTCCTAATGGAGTTTATCTCAACAGAAGTGTTTCTACGAGAACTGCTTGTTACTCAGTTGCTCAACCTCTTTTTTCCAAAGAGAGTAGGGATAGAAGGATAAGGCTAGGAAAGGATCAGTGGTAAGCTAATCGCTCTCGATACGCCCCGTTCATAGGATAGGATGGGTGAGAGGGGGGAATTCAAGACATTACATATATCCATGCCTTTGAACAGAAATTCTTAAATCGATTGGAAAATCAATTTATAAAACTGTCCGTACCGGGATTCGAACCCGGGCCCTCCGTAGCCGAAGCCAACAACGTTGACCACTCGACCACACAGGCGGCACTAGAACATTTTAGGTTTCTATAAATACATTCTGTAATGGAGACAAAATCTAAGGAGTATTATTAACAGTAGAACAGTGGAAATTAATTACAAAGCAAAAATTAAAACTTTGTTTTAAGATACCTCTTATTATAAAATATTGAGAAAAAAAAACATCCAAGAATAAATGCATACTCTAATGACGCAGAACACTAATGTAATAAATACATATTATACCCCATTTTGCAATAGAGTTCTACCAAGTTAATACAAACTCAATCAATAAATACAATTATTGACCGTGTGAAATAAATTTAAAGAACATGATCTCTTTTTTTAATAAATCTGTATTTTCTGTGTTGGATTTATTTACTTTTAAAATAAGTTAGTATCTACATAATTTATTAAACTTTCATATTTTCTTCAAGCCCAAAAATACTTTCGTATATTCTTTAAGCCTCTTATAACATGAAATAACATAACATTACTATTTCGTTGGACCAAATCACCGTGTTGTACAATAACTCAGTATCAAATTAATTTCTACTCTGTTTACGGAACTATTAAAAAGTCTTTAATAATAATTCAATAATTGATGTCATAAAGCGTTGTCAAAAATATGTTGTTAGCGAGCAAGTTTGCAATTTATTATCTCTAAGATGGATGTGTTGATGTTTTCAACATTTTTACGATTTGCAAGTCAGTAATTCTTGAAATAACATAACAATCTTAATTATTTTCATATATCGATAATATAAAAACGTATTTGTACCGAGAAGATTGATTAATTATTATATTATGCATGTGCGTGCACTTAGTATATTATTTTGGATTACCAGCAGAATATTGCTTGGGAAACGTCAAACGTCATTTATATGTTGCTAGCTTCAGACTTAATAAACGTAACCAATAAAATAGAACGATTTCAAATTGAGAAAAAATATAATCGAAAACATGTTATCGAGTGAATTTCTATCAGTTAATTACGCCTTAAATACTTGAATATATTTATAAACATGATATTTTGTTGGTTAAGCGATGGATATTGCATGAGTTTAAAGTACAATCATCGGCTTTATGCAATCGCTGAAATAGTTGTCTACGATCTTTTGGGTGGATCGTTTTAATATCATTAGCTGGGAGCTCCGCGCGTAGAGGAGCGTTCAGTGAGCAAACGCTGTGAACGCATCTCTCGACAAATAATTATTTTTACAACATTATATTGCCATAAACTGACGAAAGTTTTTTGAGGCCTTATTTCGCGATTGCCTTTATTAACTCTCATATCAGATATCAATGCCAATTTGGCATTAATTTGACGAAAAATATCTATCGACACTAATTATTGTCTTAATTTTTTATTTATTTCCAGGAATTATTGTTTTGATAGTGAATTTATCACCATTGACTTCGATTATATTATAGTAATAACGTATATGTCCAGCTTATGCTACAATTTTTTTTAATATAATATCATAACTTACATATTTTATTTTTTATGTATCATAAATCGAATTAGTGAAATTCCTTACACGGATTCAGTCAATAATTGCTCTAAATATCTTTGAAAACATGAGTGTATCTTTCCAGTATTTCAGGGTTATATCCGCCCCTTAAGTAGACCACACAGATATTTTTTGTCTCTAGAACGAATTTAAATAAAATTGTTTTTTTTTAAATAGCTCTCTAAAGCATTATTAAATGAAAGACCGTTTGAGAATACACATAATTAAGTATTGATCAGTGGTGGGTTTCAATATTATTGTTGCATTTTTTTTACAGTTTATATTTTAAAAATTACTCTTGGTGTCGGAAGCAATTTATCAATCCCTGGTCGTAATTCATCAGATAACCTCGTAAAGACAAGGGTAAGGTGTCATTACACGAGAAGGTGAGGCGTGTCTATTAAGTAAATCGAAAATGGGCCGTATTTAACTGGTTCTTAAGTGTAGTCTAGAATAGATTCATCCCAATAGAGAACCCTAGATTTTTCTACACATGTTGAATACAAACTGACATATTTATTTCAAAATAACAATATATTAAATTACACCACAAAGCGTTACGGTTGAAGTAGATTTGTATATATTTCAATGCAACAGGTATTAATATATTTTATTTTAAATATTGTATAATTGAAGCACACAATTAACATCTATCAGGTTAGTATACCCGTGCTTACCCTTTGAGTGGTGAGTTAATTTTTAACTAATTAGGTTTTTTCTTATATTTCGATTATTTGTAGTATTGCCACACACAAAAATATAGAAAACTTTTTTTTTGTATACGGACCAATCTATAGTTATTATTTCAAGAAGTAAATATTTTTTTTAAATTATAAAACTCATAGTTAAAAATATAAAATAAATTAGTTCTTCATTACTTTTGAATATTTTTCTAGAAGCTATTACTCCGCTTTTGCGTCAAGATCTTTTTTGCTTTCATCTATCTACATGTGCCGCTCTACAGACGTCGATTCCAGGAAGGAATCGGTCCCAAATAGAATTTTACGCTCAATACTATAATATGGCTACCGATTTTTTCACAAATGTTACCCCTTTTTAAAAAATATTTTCTTCATTTGCTATACAAAATAAAAATAATTTTGTGGCCAAAAGTCACTGATGAATGTGTCTAGTATCCATATCTGAAGAAATAACAAATAATCAATAAAAAAAATGTGAGAATGGCAATAGCTAATAGATGACAAGCTAGTCGAACGTACAGGTACGTTGATACTCATCAAAGGGTTAAGGCTTGCCAACCAATTCATTCATGGAAAAAACTATGTTCAAGTGTGAAATTAAAATGCTGCACACATTTATACAGAACTTTATTGATCACAAAGTGATTGATCCATATAAAAACAAATGCAGCAAACAAACTCCATACTGAAATGTTTTTAAGAAATTACAAAATAAAGTCATACTAATCTAAATTTTTCTGCATATTAACATGTTTTAAAAAAATGTTTTGTAGCGATTATGGCTATTTGAATTCCAAACCATTTGACGAATGTACCACCGACAATGTCTATTATGTAATTTAAGTTTTGGAATATACTGGAGAATGCTGCATTTGTTTTTATATGCCTCATTAATTTAAAGTAATATTATGTTTTCAATAATAATTATTAGTCAGTTTGATTAACGAGTATTTAAAGAAAATTCTTGTCTTTAGACACCATCAAAAATTTTGTAAATGTATGTTTTGTATGGATCTGTTATTGTTTAATGGTTAAAAAAACAAAATGAGTTTTTAAAAAATGCAACATGTAGGATCGTTTTAGACGACTTTGATCTTTATAAACAGCACCCGAAAGTATGTGGTAATTTCAATGTCTACGGCCAGTCTGAATTACACGTAGGTCCTTCTAAAAATTCACGTTTGTATAGCCGCAGCATTGGCTCGTATGTTCGCTTGGCAAGCATCTATACTAAAAATGCCAAAGGAAGTTGAGAAAAATAATATGACGTGTTGTTTCAACAAGCCTCGTACGGTGCTGCCAGCTTTGTCGCGCAGCGTCGTGCGGCGATCAACGGAAACTCACCAATCAAAATGGCAACCTTGGCACGAATTACCACTTATTTTTTTACATCATCGGTAATTGAATACGGCAACCAGAAAGTGTGCGCTGTGAGCCTGGAAAGTTTTCAGGAAAAATTACACGTTTTTCAAAATATTATATTGCAAACAACAGATTCCATTGATTACACAGCTGTTAATCGACAAGCTAATATTAACTATAAACACGTGCTAAAGGAGAATTTAAAATTAACAATGTGGTATAAATAAATGTATGTATGCACTGTATTGACATTCAGAAGGTCTCAGATTCGATTCTTCTGCGTTGGAAAGCGTCATAGCACAGTGACGCAATGATAGTCAGATAGTCAGGAATGATTCGACGATCACTATAGGATCTAAATAAAGCAAAACACTACCTTATTCAAACTCACACCCTCTCCCCCTCACAAGAATAAAAACGGTATAAGTACATCATATTAATAAAAAATAAAAAAATATATTATACATTTATTAATGTACAAAAAAGTTTTTTCCGTTACGTAAGAATGGCCAACTATTATTGAAGAATATTTCAACTTCAAGCCATCAAGAGATAAATTAAGCTAACGTTTTAAATTTTAAGCCATGTATGTATGTCTGCTCTCTTTGTGGAGCAAGTGGACTCCCTTTGCATCATTTTAAATAAAGTGTAGTTAAACCTCTTTTTTGGAAAGAGTAATTATGCAAGGATTAGACTAGAGCTGGATTAGTTGTTAGCCAATCGATCTCATTAAATTAAAATTAATTAAATTAAAAAAAATACAATAAATAGATAAATAAATAAATAAATTACGCACAGTTTTAAAGATTGCATGGTTGGAAATATAAACTTTACAGATATCTAATGCTCGGGGCCGGCGTTGGATATTTGGCCGCCCCAAGCAGGGTTATATTCTTCCGCCCTAGTTTATATAAGATAATTCTATAAAGTTATGAAATTCCCTCAGGCGCTAAACATTTAGCCTTCTCTCCAGTCTTACCGCAACAGGCGGCCACTTGCTCCGCCTTCACACAGTGCCGGCACTGCTAATGTCATAAATCCATAAATTGATAAAAAAAATCAATTGATGAAATTGTATATACGGGGATTTGAACCCATGGTAACCGTACTTATCGAATAAGGTGACCGCTTTAATGTTTTAATCACTCCAATAGAGTACTGGCTATTTACAATGTATTTTTTACGAAATTGAAATATAGTTTCACAAATCAAATATCAATTTAACTAATAAATATTTTTTGTTGATTTCGACAAACAAAAAGCAATTTTCAACCGTTAATAACCAATACACCTATTAAGAACGAATAAACCAAGTTGATCGTTTGATCCTCATTTTTAGATAGCGTAACGATGGACTAAAGACTAAACTAATGATTACTAGTCGTGAGGCTACTTCTACAAAGCCTTTTCATAAATAATCATAAAACATACAGTGGGATGGTGATGATAAATTTAACCAGTCTACAAACTACGTATTTATTAATTTTAACATACGTTGAACTGTAATAAATTGTTATTATTTTATTAAAAACTAATAATAATAAGAGAAAATTTACTATCCATACTTTCGTTATTACGTGAGATGTGTAGCATAAAAAAATATTACCCCGAGTAAATATTATATTTAAAATAGCAACACACCACTTCGAATATGGGGCTATTAGAAACGTTGTGTTAATTTCATTTTTTAAATATTTAAATTCAATGCATTTTTAGTTAATGAAATCTGGAAACCAGTGGCGGATTATCCCGTAAGCGCAAGAGGCGCGCGCTTGGGGCCTCCAAATCTTGGAGGCCTCGAAGATAGCATATATTATATAAATTCTTACATTTTAATTTCAGTTTTCAATATTCATTATTATTCTACGAAGAGGTTTGCAGCACTTTTATATTATTAAAAAGCAGGGCCTCCAAAATGTATTGTGCCTGGGGCCTCCAAAGTGCTTAATCCGCCACTGCTGGAAACGGCATTAAAATTAAATTACATCCGTGAACACACGGTGTTTAAACAAAGCATGTTTTAATTGTACTATGTCAAAAAATTGCATTACATTTATATAGTATTTTATGACTTCCAATTGACAATTTGTAAATCAGTTCCTTAAATTTAGCGCTTTAGAAACAAATTAAGATGGTGCCCTGTTTTTCAGACGAGTATAAACTAGTACAGGGGTCGGCATACCGCGGCTCATTACATAGGCGTTTGTGGCTTTTCAGACGTCGACTCTTGAGCTTATCACGTTTCTTTTCTTAAACATCATGTATTTATTGCATTTTTATGGTTGTCTGTGATACCTTTGCTATCCTGTTTCTTGGACAACTTAGCTCTTCTCTCATGAAAGTCTGCCGATCAGTGGCGGATTGAGCACATGGCGCCATCAAATTTTGAAGCCCTGTTTTCCGGATAATATAAAAGCGTCAGAAAATTTCTTGAGAAACAATAAAAACATATAAAAATCTGAAAAAAAAACGTATAAAAGTTATATAATATTCGCTTATAAGGTAAGGGTATAAGGGCTGCCGACCCCTGAACTATTATATTGCTGGTCTAACGTTTATACATCGCATGATTGTGCAGTGCTGTATACCAGTGTTTCTCAACCTTTTTGGGAGCGTGGCCCCTTTTGAGTGTCTTTATTTTTCTGTGGCCCCCATACCATTGTTTTGTCTTCCCATAAAAATTATAATTTCAAAAACCCACCTTTTTACAGCTCTTCCGAGATTTTCGAATCTAGAATGCCAGTAATTTATTTTATTTACGGATCTACAAAAAATAGCTGCGTGACGTCCGCCATTATGCTCTCCCCTGTATCGTTTTATCAATACCCGTGGCCCCCCGTAAACTTTGTTGTGGCTCCCCAAAACAAAAATAAATCTCTGTGGCCCCCTTAGAACACGCTGTGGCCCCCTGGGGGGCCACATGGCCCACCGTTGAGAAACCCTGCTGTATACGATACCAACTCTTAAATTTGTCCAACAATCCGACAAACCTAAAACTAAATGCTTTTTTTTCTCATGTTTTTAGCATCCATTTTGTAATAATATATTTGCTGGAAGTGTATAAATAATAATAAAACAAGTATGTACAAAAGTTTTTTGTTTATTGTACGGGACTTCGTCTTTTAATTATGCATTATTGTGCTTAAGAAGAGATAGAGATAGCAAGAAAGAAAAGGGAAATGTGCTTGCTTAGCCATTTTGTTTTAGTGATATTAAGTATCCTGTGCATCTATATACTGAGTTTAATCTACTCCGCATTAAATCAAAAGAATAATCAAGAATATCCCGTTCCCCATAATGATATTGCAAATGAATCGAATAACTTACGGAACAGTGAGTAAAAGGAAATTGGGTTGTGTTCCAGGAGAGGAATTTGCGGTAGAGTTCCACTAACATGATGTTAAAACGGCGATACGATTGAATCGGTTAAATTAACTACATATATATTGCACTGTGTTACACAACATGGATGGGGATTCATTTTGCACTGTGTGAATCATTTCGGTGATTCAATAGAATCGATCCGAGGATTCATTTTCTTCTTAGTCAGAATAGACGTATGAGTCACACGCCGAGACACATCCTTACACGTATTGTGAAATTTGAAATTATTCACCATTATGATTCACGTATATAAAAAGAAATTGTTATTTTTCATAAAAAGCATACGTAAAAATAGTTGGACCCGCAAAAAATCAAATTGTATTCGTTATCAGAAAAGTCTGAAATATACATATTATTTTTGTTTCTAATTCATAATTATTATAAGTTATCTTAATCCAATGCTAGGGCAAACTTCTAAGATGTTAATATAAAATTAAATTTGATAACTTTGTTACTCCAGTTATTTTTCATTTGATTGACAACTTCATATAACTATTATTCAACATATTTTAAATAAAAAAATATTTCATTAAATCCCACCCGCTTTTTTCAGTGAGAAAACAGGAAAGAAAATAATGAGATTATTCTTCTAATCAATTACAACCAGTTATATACCTTAATTAAAGCATCTGAACAAGGTGACACACCGAAAACAGACAAAATTTAAAAAATGCGTTTTTTAATTATATTTCATTGACATTTAAATATTGACTGTCAATTATTGATGAAAGAGCATTATATGTATATAAAACACTTTTTAGAACTAAATCCACATTTTTTGATAAAAATAAAAACCGTTTCAGTTGAATCATGCTCGAGTTAAAACAGTCTTAATCTTTAATTTAAAAAATGTGGAATTATTACAAAAAGAGTGTTTTATTTTAAAATACAAATTTAATACGAACCTTTTGAAATTATATTTTCAATAAAGAATCATATGTTATTAAGGTCGTTGAAGTTTATTTACGTAAAAAAAAATATCTACGTAAGATACATATGTATAATATGTGCTTTGGTACGTAAAACTAAAAATCAATAATTCTTGAATATTTGTATGGTTTCAGTAAACTTGCAGCAAGAGCTTAAGTCTTTCATGTTGGAAAGCGTTCAACGGAGAAAATTCAACTTATATGATCATTAGTGAAATAGTACAGTATTGTTTTTACATCCTACTAAAAAACTATTTAATAATTATTATGTAGCATTTTCTATTTGGATCGCATGTGAAATGAATCACACCACAATGGTAATGCAGTTTTTGTACAATTTCATAGATTTAATTCTTTTTTTTTCGGCTTGTCAAAAAATATAATTGACGAAACATAATATGAAGCGTTCGTCATAAGGTTGGCATAATTTATACAATAGATTATAATCAATAATAATCTTGATTATATCTTCATTTATTCGAAAAATAGTATTATTTGTAATACCTAAAACAACTGAAAATATTTCAACGATGTTTCAGTTGCTAGCCCTTAGCGAAAAAACTGTACTTATTTATTGACTACATGACAATAAAAAATAAAATAACTTAGATTATTCCACGTATTGTGTAACAAAATGTGACACGTGTTGAGGTAATCATTTCTTAATGTAAATGTCATTTGTATTGCCATTATCGTTTGTTTGTTTTTCTATCATCCCCTACTTGCCTCCCATTTTTAATTGATTTTTATTATAGTATATCAGAATAGTAAAATTAAAATCATTCGTACTTAAGCAAGCATTTGCGAAAGTAGTTGTCTGAGGATGCCTCTGAAAGAGGCGAAACACGTGTCACATTTTGTTACACAATACGTGGAATAATCTAAGTTATTTTATTTTTTATTAAAATGAACTTCCACAAAGTTACCGCCGAACCCATCGAAAGACACTTCAACATTTAATTTATTTTTAAAATATTAAAAATAAAATAATGGTTTTTTGTATTTCTGATTAGTTTAGTGGTCAACGTTGTTGGCTACAGTTACTGTGCTAGCGGGTTCGAATAACAGTACGGACAGTTTTTATAAGTTGATTTTTAGATCGATTTGTGGATGTCCGTTCGAAAGTATGGATGTTTGTGATGTCCTCCCACATTCACGATTCTGAAAAGCAGGGCGTAGCAAAAACGATTAGCTTACCACTTGTCCTATAATAGCCCAAACTTTTTATCCCCTACTCTCATCGTAAAAAAGGAGTTTGAATCGTTCAAATTTTGTACATTCACACAAGTTATATATATTTGATTTATTTTAGATCAATATTTTTTCAATTTAGGTCTTATGGCGCAGCGGTTAGCGTTGTGAGCTTCCGTGCCGGATTTCACGGGTTCGGCTACGGACAGCATTTTTTCAAGACATGGGTTTTCGTGATGTCTATAAATTCTTGATTAACTGGGCGTAGCAAGAGTTATTAGTTACCCATTAGTCCTGTACTAGCCTTATCCTTCTATCCCTACTACTCTCTTTGAAATAAGAGAGGTTGAGCGACTGAGTAACAAACCATTCTCGTAAAAAAACTTATATGTAGATACGTCCATTAGGAGGCCAAATACACATTGAAAGCGGACATACATAGGTAAAAAAACAATTTTGTTCGGAAAGCTTTAACCAGGGCTGTGGAGTCGAAGTCGGAGTCAAAGTCGTAAGAAATGAGCGACTCTTTTTTTAAAAAAATAATATTTTATGTGTATTCGAACCAAAATAGTCCATAGTGTTGACATTGTATGCTTGGCTGACTAAATATGATCTGACGGAATACATATATATATTATATATATATAAGTTAAAATTAAATGATTACAAATTTTCTTCTGAGTCGTCTTTTTTTACATGACTCCACAGCCATGGTTTTAACATCACATTGAAAAATGCCGTGAATAAAAATGTTTTAGTGAATAATAATGAATATTTTTTATAATAATTTCATATTATATTAAATGATGTATACGTAAAACAACATGGCGAGTTCCCATTACCGAAGTTCATTGTTGCGTAAGTCCCGACTACTGACCAAAGCGAGTGACTTTCATTACAGTAAGTGCATCACCATGCACGAGTGCATCGGGAATGATGCGTTTCTTCTCAGGCATGGATTTATATGAGGCTATACTCTATAATAATAGTATATAGTCACCGTTCTGGCAAATAGTTTACGTTATTTGCATGTTTTTTTATTTAAATTTAAATATTATAATTAAAATTACATTTTTTGACATAGCAACAGAGCTATTTGTTATATTACGAGAAAGAATTCAGAAGCTGTCTCGTTTTTTTGCAGCCGTACCTTTTTTGTGTTTATATTTTAAAATATATTACAAATTATTTATAAAGTATTTATTTTATCATTTTCTAACTGTTTTTTTTGCGTTAATAGTTATATTTTGTAAATAATACATACACATTCTCTACGCATAATCTGTGGGGTGAATGGTTGATTGATAGTGTTGATATTACATCTTCAATCTGAGGAGACGGTTGAATGCCCGATGACCAAAGAACCTAATTAAACTTAATTGATTTATTCAACTATTTTTTTAAATAATATTAAAGGCTTAGCCAAAACGAGTAAAGAATCAAAATAATGACAAATAAATCTTTGAGCGTAAAGGGAATAAGGTTTGATATATTTATTGTCTATCCAAAAGTCTGGTCGTCTTCATGGCAAGCACTTTTAACTAAGTTGTAACAAAAAAAACATCAAAAACCCAATCGCAGACCCCTTGTGTCACTTAACACTTAAGGACCGAAACATCAAAAATAGGAGCGACGGGCTACAAAGTGACCCCAGACAAATATGCATTGCATTTATTCAGATGTCATTGAAGATTACAATAAATATCAGCTAGATATTATTGGTCTTTAGCGAATGATTGAATAAAGAAGAATTTTGTAATGTGAATTCAATCATTACCAACTCAAAGATTAAGCCTAGTTTATGATTTTTGTCATAAACAATTATGTAATTAATTAATCCAGCACATTTGTAACACTCTTGATTTAATCGAGGCTTTCTTTTTAATAATAGTTAGAGAACCGTCTATTTTATAAAATGAACAATGTATAAACACATTCAAAACTTGACTATTTTTTAAATTGTTTTTTTTAGCTTAAGCTATATTTAAAGTGTTCAAAAAACAGAACACGCTTTTGTACTAGTTCACATTTATTTAACACGGACAGGACTGGTTTCGTTCATATTAAGTAAATGTGGAATTAGTACAAAAGCGTGTTTTATTTTTTGAATTTAATTAATGTCTTTCAACCGGGTGAGTATTTGCACTGAAAACTTAATAAATATATTTATGAAAATAAAATAGTACATTAACTTTTTAAAAATATTACGACTTTTTTAAAATCATTTCTGGTATCTTAACAGTAAAATTGTTATAAAGGAATATGCATTGAATGAATATTATTTTTTGAAAAATAATTAAATATTCCTTCAGCTTTTTCTTTTCTGCAATGTATGATGTTGTTTTAAAATATAAAAGCGATGGCATTTAATTTAAAACAATATAATTACTAATTCAGTATTTAATTAAAATGAAAGAATTTTGACACAATTCAGATGAAAGCCGTTATGCCGAAACAACTATAAATAAATTATTTTTCATTTATATTGATTTTTCAACTCTATATTATGGAAATCTACAAATTTAATGTAAATTGAATCAACTCGTAAAAGTAGACTTTCAATATGGAATTTTAAGCAAGCGTGTGTTGCAACCAAAATTTTAATTCTCCACTATGATTGTTTTATCCTGATATGTTCTATCCGTTTGGCAAAAAAATATTAAACACAAAATTTTGTACTAAAAAAACTATTCGAAATGTGTGGTTTTTAATTGTATTTACGTACAGTTATCCGATGCAAAAATAAAATCATTTTTTCTTTTGCCCCGCATGATGCCTTCCTTTCTCGTTAATGGCAATTTTTTTCGAAAAAAAATCCTTTTAAATAAATAAATTGCGTCAAATATAAAACTTCGTCAATAATGTTTATTATTGATGATACAAAACATACTGCAAAAAATAATTCTTTTTTTTATGTAACTTGTACTTTTTCGTCTAATATTTTTTTTGGTTCCAGGAGTGCAATTCTCAAATTAATGAGTTTTTGGACAGTAATAGTACTTCTCTCTGATATTTTTTTTTATTTCTTTTCTATGTTGGTAAAACGTAAATGCAATAATTGCGACTATGTTCACTGTGTACACTTTGTCACTATGACAGTGAAAAGGTTTATAACTATTTATTAAGCATGGGACTTTCAGCATAGAAAAGTGCAAACCACCGAGTCTTGAGTAACTGCTCCGTAAACAATATCAGAACAAAAGAATGTAACGTTGTTTCACATGGCAAACTACTGATAGTACCAACTGTGAAAAAAAAATATAATTTTGTTTAATTCTTTCAAGTTTTTTTATGTCTGATTAGTCAATTCCACTCGCTATACATATATTTAAAATGATTGTAAAAAAAAAACAGAGTTTTTTTAACCTAATTTCGTGTACTACCGATATAATTGAAATATGACAGATCGACTATAACAACAATGAACATAGCTGCGATAAAATTATCATATTTATCTTTTACTAACCAAAAAATCTTTAAGCAGCAAATACAAAAATAATTACACTCTCCATGTAGTAGGTATTGCGCATTAGCAACCGATTCTATTAGTTTCCGAAACAAATAAATTTTAGTATAACCCTGCTGAAGTATAAGCCTTCGAAGTTTGTCTGTATTTCTTTTGACGATACTAGCAGGTCTAATATCCAATGATTTAGTAATAATATTTCTGGAACGGTTACCAATTATGTTTTTTTGTTTTTGTGATACAAATATCTTCTGCTTTTTCGATATTTTATACATATATCGACTGTGTAAAGGAAAAAGGACCTCAACTACACATAACAAATTTTACATGAGACACAAAAACTTTTTTTGATAATTTCGGGCTAAAGGCAAATTATGAAATATATACAACTTTAAAGTGCAAGGAAACTGATAAAATAGTTCCTGACAGCGATTTCCACAAGCCCCTTTTTCAAACTTAAAAGCTAAATTTTGACAGCATTTGTAGCATACATTATTTTGATATAACGTGTGTTAAGTTGTATACATTGTGTGAAAAAAGCTGTTTTGAAAGAAACTGTGGGTTACGCCCTTTTTCCTGTCCAAAGTAGATATATAAGCATATCCACTCGCAGTGTCTCGCATATGTACTCCGTATGAATCATCATACTAGAACTCATTAAACAAGAATTGCTTGTTTTTCAAAAGGATGCAAAAAAGTGCTAGAATATGAATACTAGTTATCTAATTCTTCTTGCTTCTAAGAGCAGGTGTGTAAAAGAACAATACAAACGCCAAACTTATAAGCCAATGGTGGGGAACCTTTTCTTCTCTAAAAGCCGCATTCATTTTTCTGATTCGACATATGGCCGCAGTCAACATTTACTAGGGAATATTTGTCCGGAAACAGGAATTTACGGTCAGAATACGACAGAAATTTACGAATTTACATAAATTTACAAAATTACAAAATTGGCCAGAAGGCTGCAGGTTCCCCAAGCCTGTTATAAGCCGATTGAAAAAAATAATCAATGAAATTGTACGTACTGGGATTCGAGCCAGCATATCGTAACCAAATTGAAGAAGGTCTTAGTGCGTTGACCTCTTGGCCACAGGTTTGAAAAATCTCAATATGAAGCTTTATTAAATATTAGTCTTTATTTAAAGCTGGAATATGGAATAAAGACTAATCATTATTGTTTTCAATACTTCCCTAGCCGTCGCCCGATTTGATAACAAATATTAAATAAAATTAGCGCAAAATTTTCAGTGACGTGGTGTGGCATACGGAATAAGTCAATCTTGTGACGTAGATTTACGGCACCAAGAAAGCTTCGGCATTGATTACTATTCGCAGGTAGACCGAGGCAATACGTCGTGACCCACTAAATAAATACGCCGCCTACCCTCTACGCAAGCTCCGAGTGTGCGCAACGGAAGCCTCCGGCACGTGTGCGAAGACCGAAATAAAAGCCTTCGCGCGGGGGTCGATGCTTTTCCGACGGAGTTTCCACCGCAATGTTGACACGGAAAATTATTAATAAACTGCCATATATTTTGTTTAGATATCGACGTAATGATTTTTTTCTTTATACCAAAACTAAATGATTTAAATTTGAATGGTATTTTATATCTTATGCAATGACATTAAAAATATTTACAAAAAAAACAATCAAATCAAAGGGGCAATAATAGTTACTTAATGTATGTTTGAATCGTTCAAATTATGTACATTCACACAAGTTTGTCACTTACGACATTGGTTTCGCCTTTCGAAATCTTCAGGCGTTCAAATGCACGGATGAACTGTTCAAGTTCAATGTACATAATTTGAACGATTAAATTTAAAATTGAAATTCCACCAAGCACCTTCAGTCGAAATCTTAAATTATAAAGAAAACTTAATATCCATAGTTGAATTAAACTTCATATTTTCATTTCTTTTGAGTCAACATTGTAATAAAAGTTAATTCAAATATAAATCAACATCACTTAGGCATCACAAACACCCATGCCTACGACCAGAAATCGATCTAAAATGCTTTCTAAAGAATTCCCTGCTACCTTTTCCGATTCTTTAATAACTGAGAGTATCGAGATTGATCAGGTAACCACTAGTCCTGTCCTAGCCTTATTCTTCTATCCCTATTACTCTCTTTGAAAAAGAGAGGTTGAGCGACTGAGTAATAAACAGTTATCGTAGAAAAGCTTCGCTTGAGATACCTCCATGAGAAGGCCATATGCTCTACATTAGGGTGGACATGGATTAAAGCTAAAAATTTACTTGATGTCTGTGATTATTTCATTTGAATACCATCATGTCCATGATAAGCATTCCACAAATTTTATTTTAGCAAAAACTGCGTTTTAGTCGATCGCTCAAGAATAAAACAGGTAATAAACTTTTTGGTTGAATAACGACATTAGGACTATGTTTTTCTTTATTTCTTAGGTTACTCAAAGTTGTACCCACCACTATCCGCTACAAACTCTTCTTATAGGGTGTATTCCGTATCGTAACAACGTTATTCGCGTTAAAAAAAAAGACATGCATTACATTCTAGAGTGTGCAGAATGATTGAATGAAGTTTAAAGCTTTTATGTCCATTATCTTTCCATAAGACGAGGTGAATTCCTTGAAGGCCTTATAATTTTCCTTGGACAGATCCGATTGATAGTCTTATACATTTTTTTCCGTTTCTTGTACAAGTCTGGACATTCCTAAAGGATGTGATCAGCATCCTGAATCATATTCCTGCATTTAAAATTTAGACTTTTTACTAACCGGTGAATTAGGAATTAAAAATAAAATACATTTTAACGTGTTAACATAAGTTATTCTGTAACGACCAAATTTTTTTGAGACAATTCATATTGGGTGAATTGGGAGCACCGAAATATACAGCAGGCTGCAGTTCGCCCATGCGTGGGATAGTCACGGAAGAAGTAAACTAAGTAATTAACTGACTTATTACAGTACTAAGTAAAATTTATGGAAATATCTAAAATATTTAATTTTCTGATTTAAAAAAATAATATTTGGCATTATAGCTAATGTTAATATGCCAAATATTTTAAAGTTTAAATAAATGTCGGTCGGTTATCAACTGGAGGAAAATTGAAATCGCACATTTTGACAATGACCCGTCTGGAAGATAACAACCAAGCTCGTATCAAGTAGAATATAACAAATTATTTATCATTTTTTTTAATCCATCGCCGCTCCCAATGTAATTAAATAAATTCATTAATTCTATCCAGCTTTCATATATCTCGTTTAGTCGGTCAAAGATTTTAATACTGTAGATCAATGCTTCCTAACCTTTTTCATTCCACGGCCCCCTACATCTGAAAAAAATAATCCGCGGCCTTCCTCAATACAAGACATGTTCTACGGCGACCCCCGGAGAAATTCCGCGCCCCCCAATCTGAAAAGCACTGCCGTAGAGGACACTTATCTTTTTCATTTTTCAAACGATTCATGAATTTAAATCCAATTGAATGGATGTTAATGATGCATAAAAGTCAACCCACCCAAACTAACTTTAGAAAACATGGTTAAAGCCCGAAGTCCAAGTTGTAAGTTTTAGCCAGTTTACTTAGTCACTCAACATTTTTTTCGGATTAGCTAAGGATAGATGAAACTAATAATCGGTTTTCTAAAACAATGTTTTATTTAAATTTGCAACATTCGATAGCCATGGTTTTCATCTTGGTAATTCAGTTTCAAACACTTGAAGTAATAATATTTTTTTATTAAAAAAGTTAGTTTTTTTATTTGAAATCAGTTGATTGCAAATAAAAGGTAATAATATATAGTTTGTCTCACATTTGCTACCCCTAATGGAAGATGGAAGGCTAAATAGGTGGAGTGCCGCAGGACTTGCGAATGCTGCAGTTCAGCGACTGTTGCAAGAGGGTGGAGTGAATGAGAATGATTGAAGCTTGTTATTCATCAATAGATGCGTTGAAAATAATATATTTACTATTTAAGAAAATATTTTGAAACCATTTTTGCTAAAAATGTTGTCACGGATACACTATTCGAGCACCAGCGTATGTATAACTAGTCAACCGCCAAATGAAATTTCAGTCATTTGTTTTGTTACAGTGTTACCTTTTCGCTATTTTATTTGAATTTTCCTTTTTGCGGAATTTTTAAAAATTGTTTTTTCAAAAGCTGGTTTTCGTACACGCCCTAATCCTATGCCTAAGGATTCTCACCCGGGCTTAACCGAAACCGGGTACCCGAAAATTTTCAAAAATAACCGAAAACCGAGTAATTTTTAATGATCGCTTTTATTCCAATATAATATTTGATTCCTCCGAATTTAATATATATTTTATGTTTTAATTTTCTGGATATACTTTTTATTCCGAAAAACATATTTAGAGATTAATACATTTAAATAAAATATTACTTTTTTAATAAATAATTGAGTTTTAATAAATTAATTAAAATCTTATGGTTTAATGTATGTAGTAAAACATGTACAGTGTTTTTTTCTTATATTATGTATTAGTATCGTAATTCCGTGTTAATTTTAACGATATGTGTTTACATGGATATTTAGATTTAATCAAATTATATATGTAAGTCTGAAACTAAATAACTATTGTAATTAAATATTTTTTATGTTAAGAAATGTATTATATTGAAACTATGTATATTGTAAATATTAACTGATGCGGATGATTAACGAAACCAAACCGGTTATCCGGTTAATTTATGAAAAAATACCCGAGAACCGGTTAATGCATTTGGATGAGTATTTCGATGCCCCACCAATTCCATAGATAAATAGCTCATTATTATATTGTGTATTACAATTTAATTGTGCTGTAAAAAATAACTGTAATATTTATTACCAATATGTGAATGCTGCATTGTAAATTGACTTCTCCCATTTTTTTCTAACTGAATTTCTTTATGATTTCTTTTTGACGCTCACTTGATCTAGTGACCCAAATAATAACTTTGATCGTTGCTCGGGATACCAAAGGACGAATTTAATGTGTTTACCTTAGAACTTGCCAACCCTTAAGACTTGCGTGCTTTTAATATGAGCTTAATATTATTATATTTGACACGAAAACTTTGTAAGACAGTTGGACTAAATTGATAGTGTTTTATGAAATATCTTTAATTCAAGATATTGACTGAAAGTGCTTGCTAAGATTTTAATATAAATTTGAATGAGTATGCTGAAAGACGACACCTGGGTAGTTATAGTGAAAAATGTGTGGTAAATATTTAAAAGTTGAATTTAATATCTTAAATTCAGCTATTTAAAACACTTTTCATACTAATCCCACATTTTTTTATTAATATCAGAACTCGTTTGGTTCACCTCATGCATTATCAAATGAATCAGTGTAGCTTCGTTGCATTCTGGTGAAAGCTAACAAACAAAGATCCAATATTAGTTAACGGGGTCCTGCACGTATTACTGCTATTATTTTCAATATCTTACATGAGCGGACATTAATATAAAAATAAAAAAATATAATGTCAATTTTTTTTTTCATTATTTCGAAAAAATGGGACGCGCCAATAACGGTTGCCTTAGGCAGTGCTTCCCAACCTGTGGGTCGCGGCCCCTTAGAGGGCCGTAGGATTTCTTGCGGGGGCCGCGAAATTCAGTAGAAAGTACAAAAATCTATATATTTAAGTCTATCAAATCGGTGTTTCCCATATTGGAGGCCGCGGAATTTCTTAAGGGGGCCGCTGGATTGGATTGTATGAAAAATTGGATTCTGGGAGTATAGCAAATCGAGGATTTCGAATTCGTGGGTGAGCTAAAAAAAATCGAATTTCTGTGATAATCTGAGGAAAAAGTACACCAAATCGCAGATTTCAAATTCCTCGGTGAGCTAAAAAAAAATGAGTTTCTGTGATAATCTGAGGAGGGCCGCGGATTATTTTTTTTAGATTTAGGGGGCCGTGGAACGAAAAAGGGTGGGAAGCACTGGCTTAAGGCACCAAATAACCTTGCGCAGGCACTGCATATGCTCTACACTGGGAACGGACATGGACACGAGAAAAAATCTTTAGTTAAAAGCTTTTCAAGAAGTGAGTTAGGGAACCTTTTTCAGCTTTATTTTACTCGCAAGAGTCTTTGGTTTTTCACAAGTCATCACAGCGTTTTGTCATTTATTATAAAATTAAAATTTAGAAATAAAAAGTAAGAGAAATAAACATTCAAGTAACAGCCAATATTTTTCAATTTTTGAGATGCCTTTTTGCATATAAGTGATTGCCAAAAATATTCAACAATGGCCTAAAATCGATTGTTTATTTCATTAAACAATTAAGTATTAATAAGTTTTGTATAAGTAACATGGAGAAGCAAAATAAACCCAATAAATATTTGTAATTGGTGTAAGATTAGAAACTCATTTGCCGTAAAATTATCCTAATTATGAGCAATAAGCATTATTTGTCATTTCAGCCTTTTCCAGTAAAATTCGGTGACATAAAATTAACTACAGGTGAAATCGGAGTAAAAGTTTTATTGCTCAGAATAATGATTTATTTTACTGATAACTGTTACGTATAACGGCAATAATTCGATTGGTTTGACAAGCAATACTTGTTGGTAGGATTTTATAATTTTTGGCACACAGACCTTTATTTCTGTTACTTAATAAGAAATGAAACAATGTCAAAAATGGTTGTATAACCGATCAGTTTTTGTTACACTTATTATTCAGGTTGTCATCGTAGGAGGCATAATTTCAATTTTCTTACATTAACTCCTTAGCTATAGAGCCAAATATTAAGCCAGGCCTTGCGGTCGTGTGGAAACGGGTGTTAAAAATTAAATTAATCTTTAAAATGTTTGTAGATTTATAAAATGACGTAGATACTTGGTATGAAATATTGTGCTATTTTTTAAACACAATTTTTCATGTTATGGTACTAAAAGCCACTTTATCCGTTTATTAATTAACTAAAAATAAAATTTGTAATTTAAAAGCATATTTTTTTTATCATTTTAAATTGTGTATGTCAAATTCATTTAAAATACGAATCACAGTAAACATATGTGTACTTTTGTTTCTGAATCATGAACAGAATTCTTATTTTAAAAAATTCATTTCTTCTGAAAAACAAAATGAAGCTATATTTGACATATCAAGTTATTGTTGACGTTTTGATTTGATTGATTTTTGCTGGACAAATAATATGAACAGATCAATCACATTATAATGTATTGAGTCAATGAAGAACAGACTTATTTAATATCCGGCAAACAAAGTCGGTCGTAGGTTTTATCTTGAAGAGTGAAAGCATACAGAAAATACCCAACAGTTATCAGGAATCAAACATTAGAAGTAAGTTAGATTTTATTAAATCTAATAAAACCAAGTTTAATTATTTCATAATATAAAAATTTCAGAAATCTCACTTGGTCACCATTTATTATCTGTTATTATATACAACCGAGGGCTTGGTATATGTACATATTAGGGTATCCAATCCCAGAGCCTTTTTTTGATCCCGGCATTTGGCACTCAACATGAAATCGTGTATAATCTGAGAAAAGTTTTGATGACGGAATTTTTCATTATTTCATTTCCAATTTTAAAAAACCTAGGAATTTGCCGATTTGCCCAAAATACCAACATGACTCGTTTTGTTTTAGCTCTACCGAATCCAAAATCCTATAAATTTTCGGGATTTGCTAAAAATTTCTCAATCTTCCCGAAATCCCGGGATCGCGTCCATAACAATACCGGGTTTGGAAAGCCTAGTACATATATATTTATACACTTAACTCTTGATTTTATCTCAACATACGTACGTGGGCTTAATGTTACTCAGTTGCTCAAAATCTTTTGAGAGAGAGTAATGGCTTAAAGATAGGACTAGGACAGAACCAGTGATTAGCTAATCGCTCTTGCTACGCCCATTTTTAGGATAGGATGGGTGGGAAGAAATTCAAGACGTCACACACATCCATGCCATTAGACAGATCATTACCATTGGACAAATCAATTAATATAACCTGCCCGGACTAGAATTCGAACCCGTGACCTCCGTATAAAATTGGAAGCTTGGTATAAACACGCATAATATCCATTTTTTTAATATGTTTGAGATAAGTATGCCAAAAAATTCTAAATATGAATATAAAATATATTCAAATTTACATTAAACACTGTTAAAACCACTGCCAAAGATCACTATCTGTCTAAGCTCACATTTGTAAATGAATAATATGAATAGAAAGAACGAATCGGCCATAAGTAATTTTCATGGAGTAACAGCATATTTCGCATCTTAAGAAAATGCTACTTTCATTTGCGATAATTATTCATGGTAATTTCTGACTTTTTTCCTGAAAAATTGTACTCCTATGTTTTTATGCAATTTTCTCAAAACTCAATATTTAATATATTATACTAGGTTATTTATATGATAAATAAGTACTGGAACCTTCAAGCCCATGACATTAATAAATTAACACTTCATTGTAATCAATAATTTCTCCCGGATTGTGTTGATGAAGACAAAGACTACATTTAATTAACCTGCGTAATAAATACATGCAAAAATTATTGTATAAAACAAACTCGTTTCTACTTTTACTTTCCATAACATACCAAAACATTAGTTATCCATTTTGAATATTTTGTCATTAAAGAGAAGACTACGTCGAAACATTTGAATATACAATTAAATAATTGTCGAAAAAGTAGAAAACATCAATGTAGGTAAATGGCATACCATCATCGATTGAAAAAATAATATTTTTGAAATTAGAACGTTTAAAATTAATTTATAGCTAAGCCATTGCTTAATAAAATTAACTTCACATTTCATATAATTAAAAATGTTTATCGAGACAGGCAAAACAATTATTTCAATATATTACATAGCCGAATTGCCAGTTCTTTTGGGTTTTACTGTCAACTTGATTCTTTGGACAACGGCTCGAATCACCACACTAGGGGTAGCAATACCGGATGAATTTGTGAATACTGGTACAGCGAAAAAAGTGTAAATAAAATACCTTTATTAAAAATATTTCCTAATCATAAACAAGTGACTTTCATAAATTACTTATGTAATGTATGTTATGTTATGTAAAATCAGTCTGTCAACAGATCAGCAAGAAAAAGCCAACCTCTCTCTCTCTCTCTCTACGATCTGTTTTCAGAATTGGATAGGGGATAGTTGTGGAGGAATGATAATGTTGGCTTCTGTGGTCTAGCAATGAGAGCTTTGCCTTAGCGCCCAGGTGAGTCTGGGATCAAGAACCGACAAAGCCTTTTTTTCAATATAAATTTGAGATTATGGACATGTAATGTGATATCTCCATGAGTTGATCTCGAGTGATATATTAAACAAAATATCATCGAGTTTACCTAAGCAATAATTCTAACAAAAAAAATTGGGTGTGGCTGTGTCATGGACACGGCCGTGTGTTGTACGTGAATACGTCTCGGAATAGGTGATATTACGCCAAAGTTTTACGTTGCCGGCACTGCTTGACTCGGTCATATGGTGTTTTAAATGGTATCATTCGATTGCTCTTGAGAAGCCCTTTCGAACCGTATGCGATCTTTGTATTTTGACTTGGCTTTTTGACGCGTTAAGCCCGACATTATATATATATTTTTAAACACCTAATTATAGTCACAGTCACTATATTACACTAATTTTTTATCTATAATCGATATATTTTGTTGAGAGCTAACGATTGAAACTTAAACGAACATCGTAACTTCTTTGAGTCAAAATTTATAGTAAATAGAAATCTCGATACCCAGCAAAATGACCTCAAAATGGCGGCGTTTTCCCCTCCGCCCCACGCAATGTATCACAGTCCTTACATAGCCTAATACGTTTTTTGATTCTTTAGCTTTCCAGTGGTACAGTTAAATTTTGGATAGCGATGATAGATATGAAGCTGCAACACCAAACTGTATCCCCCGATTTTGTTATTATTCGTTTTTTTGAATTGCCTCCCTATGGAAGCAATTTTAAAAACGTGTTCACGTCAAAAAATGCCTTTCTATTCAAATTCATTAAGTGAAAAATATCAGCGATTCCGTGCAGCCAAGTAATGCCAAAGTCTTATTTCCCAATCGGATACAGAAGCGACGACTTTTAAAAAAAATGATTGTTTCGTAAAATAAAGTTTTTTTTTTTTTTTTTTATCGCGTTGTAGTGCCACCTGTCAACATTCACTCAATGCGCTCAATATATTTGATAATCACAATGCGCACAAAGAGCGTGTGTGTGTGCTGTTTTGTGTTGAACGTTACAATGTGCAGACAGATGAATAAAGTATAAATTTATTACAGGCAGTAGGTATATAGTTAAGTTCATATTGAGATACTCAAATCAAGTCGTAAAAAAAACTTCCGTTTGAAAAACCTCCATTAGCAGGCCATATGTTTCAGTTTGGAGGTGGAGTGGGTTGAAAAAAAAAATTGACCCCTGAATGAAAAAAGGACAGTTTAAAATTGGTAAAAAAAACAGCCCTCCTTTTATTATTACTGTCATTTTGAAAATCTAATTCCGCTTAAGGCATCCTTCTTAAGTGTAATGGGACAAAGCTGATTAAAAGATATTTTCAAATTTTTAAATTGTAACACTGTCCATGCATAAAATTACTTCAACTGGAGAAATTTTTATCATGATAGCATTTGCACCGGGAAAGCCAATGAATGCACTGCTTTCTCCGTCTCTCATTCGTCGAGTAAAGTCAAAGCGAAATGAATAGCGGAGTTTCTAGGCACTTAACCGCTTAGCCTACTTCTGGCGGATAAATTAGAAACTACATAATTTCTATCTGAGCGGCGTGTGTATTCACTGAATTGTAAAGATTTACCATTTCGTCAAGAATACAATGACGCAACAATTTCAATATTTAACTCAATGTAAATATAACCTAATCCCGACTAATTTTGTAATCCCAGAATTGTGATATTACTGATCCCGGGAAAATTTGACAAAGTTACGCGAGGGCCAAAATAAAAGTCCCAATTTTTTTCTCCTCTTTCGCATCTTGCGTCTTTTCATTTTGGGAATTCCGTAAATTCCTGGGTTTTTGGATTTTCAAAAATTTCTCGATCCCGAATTTATACACGATTTTATGGTGAAGGTTAAAACCCGGGATCGGAAAAATTGTCAATCCCGGAATCACAAAAAGGCTCCAGGATTGGATGCCCTACCTGGCGCCAATCATTGGCTTTAATTATTTATATAACGAAAAATCCTTTTTTTAACATGTACACTCCTAGGGTGCACCAAATGCACTCTTAAAAGATATTTTAGTAAAAATTGTTTATACGAGACACACTTGTTATTCAGCTGTTGAGCTATTCTCTCTGGGGAAGACAATGGCAGGGGTGGGCTGGACGGGTCTCGGAGCGGCTCTCAAGAACCTTTTGTTAAATTTTACATAGACTGGCCCTTTGTTACATTAAAAAAATATGTTTATCAGATCAAATCAGCAATTTCTTACATATATATTTTCTAGGATAGTTTAAGTATAACGTTTAAAACATGGAATTGAAGCGAAAAAAATAGAAAATCTTCTATCTGCATAAAACTTAACCCTTGCAATCTTAAACAGGTAAGTACTAGGGCATCCAATCCCGGGATCCCGTTCATTTTTCTGATTTCGAAATCTCGGGATTGATACGGCTGCGATCCCGGGATTTCGGGATTGAGAAATTTTGAGCAAATCCAGAAAATTGACACGAAATTGGCAAAGCGAGGATTTAAAATTCCTCGGTGAGCTAAAAAAAAAACGAGGTTCTGTGATGTACTTAAATGTACTTAAAAAAACATTTCGTACCATAACAGCCCTGGTTTAAATAAAAAAAATTAACGTTTTCAAGTTCAATCGGTAATCTTTTTATTATTCGACTATAGTTGCTAAATATGCGGAGTATATATATATTTATGTATTGCTTAATATATTTTACAGATGTTGTTATTTTAATGCTACCAAATAAGACAGAATATACATTTTTTATATCAAAATTGTATATGACAATCATAAGAGGATATGGTTTGAAATGAAATATTTTCAATTTGCTAATGAATCTCATTCAATGTCATATAAAACAATGGATTTATAATTAATAAATGATATCGCTTACAGGTTATAAAACGAAATAATTGAAACTAGTTTTTCAATCAACTTACAACTTCTTACATGCAATTATGAACATAATATAAAACATATATTATAATACATACAATCTTAAACCTCATTAGTGATAAGCATGGAAATACATGAAAAAAAAGGAGGGATAAAAATTCTTTTTTAATAGACGAAAGAATTTACATTATTTCTTTATTGTTTAAAAATGAAAAGTACTCGACATACACTTGACAGATATAAATAATACAATGAGAAAAAAAACACTACATTATACATCAAAATCAACATACAAAATCAAGAAATAAAAAGTACTAAAAAATAAATTGAATAAAAATAAATATATTGATTACAGGTTTGAATAAAAAATAAATTTGATAAAAATAGAAATTCTTACCAGAAAGAAGCATAATATAATACAAATATATTATCTGTTGCATAATGTTACTCCTACATTAGTGAGTATTTCCGATGTATTTATATGAAGGCATACCGCTGGGAAGATCTCTAATAATGTTCAAAGGTTTTACTTTCGATGTCGAAATTTTCCGCGTGGACGTGGAGTACTACATGTTATGTATTTAAATAGCTTTTCACTTACTCGGTTGACTTCCTTGACAATTTACAGCGTCTACAATATTTTCCAACGTTTAAATCGTTTTTCACATCGCAAAAGCAATCAACTTATAATTTGCAATTTTATTCCACTTATTTTGCTTAGTTATTTTACTGGTTGCGTTGACGGCACTACACATCAGAGGTGGAGAACCTTTTCTTCTCTAAAGGCCGCATTCATTTTTCTGATTCGACATAAGGCCGCAGTAAACATTGACATGGGAATCTTTGTCCGGAAACAGGAATTTACGGTCAGAATATGTCAGGAATTTTACATACATTTACATAATTGGCTAGAAGGCCGCGCCAGAGTAGCCAAAAGGCCACGGGTTCCTCATGGCTAATCTAGATACATAAACAGAGAAATAATAAAGTTTCATTCAATTCAATAAATTAAAATTTAATTTTCACAAAGTTCCATCTGAAACTATCGAAAACATCAAGTGTGCCCTTTAAATAGTTTTTATTCTACCTTTTTCTATTCTTATAAACATTGCAGTTATATATTTGTTTGTGCATTTGAATTACATTAAAGAAAAAATGTTTTTGTTTTCAGATACAACAAGAAATCATTGACCAAAATCCTTGATAGGCTCAAATAATTTTGTTTCTTACAGTCGGTTGTGTATCAGTATATGTATATTATAAAAACGAGGCGTTCAGCATCAAACACTGACGGTTTCAGGTTATTTTTTAGGAGAGCCGAATGTTAGGCTGACTACTTATTAACAAAGTTTTAATACGAGTTAACTTTAATAACTACGATAAACCCAGACACTAAATGTCAACGCATCACGCAGTCGACCACATCCAACAAGAAAATACATATCGATAAATATTCTATGGAGATGAAAGTCGGTTCTCTTTATAAAACAAATAGATAACAACCCAGTAATATTTAAGCAAGATCTTTAAGGTTTGGTATATGTTTATATCGAAACAATGGCGTAAATTTAGTGGGTTACCACAATATTTTTAAAGAACTTTATACTTTCAAACCACAGACCTTCAAAACCTTGGCGAAGTGCAAAATTTTGCACTATGGATTCTGACATTGGGCTTCCCGCGAATCAAGATTCGTTTTCTACATTATAGTAAAAATGTTTTCGACTTGTATTTTTGTGCACACATTTATTGATGTATTGTTTAAAACAAAACATTGTATTTATTGAATATAAAAAAAAAACATTTGGCATTACAGGTAATATCAATTAAATTTTCACAGATAAACTCGATGAGTAGAGACATTACAAACACATCTCTAAATTTTAATTGAAAAAATCTACATATTCAAGGCATGTGAATTTAAAAAAATCAAATTATACACTATATTTATTATTCAAATAACATATTTCAAACCATATTTTTATATAATTTAACATTTCGACTAAAAGTGCTTGGTAGAATTTTAATATTAAATTTGACTCGTTCAAATTATGTACATTCACAAAAGTCACACAAACTGTGATTGTTATATTCAAATTCCATATATTTTAAGTGTTTTCTGAACGTATCGCAGATACAAATTTGAACTGCTGACTATATCAACTGTGAAAAGGAAAAAGGACGTAACCCACAGCTTTTTTCAATAATCACAATGTATCAAACATGATACACGTTCTATCAAAAGGATGCAAGCTGCAAATGCCGAATTAGTATCTAAATTTAGCTTTTAAGTTTGAAAAAGATGATCTTGTTAAAAATGAAAACCAAGAAAAAAGACTGGAATAAAGGTTTTTCTTAGACAAATTCTTTAATTAATATTAGATTATGTCAATTTAACACCAGCTTAGAAGTCTCCGCGCACTTCAAGGTAGTGTATAATTAATAATTTGCATACGGCCCAAAATCATCAAAACACGTTTTTTGCGCCTCCTGTAAAATTTGATATGTGTGGGTTACGTCCTTTGTCTTTTCCACAGTCGATATAATAATGCCAAATATACTAAATTTACACAAAAAATCTTAAAAGTCATCTGCCACACAATTAACAAAGTGTGTTTAAGTTATTCATTGAAATTTTGAGTCGTATTTAGCATACACAAATGATGTGTGGAATAATGTTTCAAATATGTTTTAAAATATTTTAAAAATGAATAATGGACTAACGGAAATGACATGCATGTACATATTTACGTAAATATATATTTACATTGTAAATAGCATGTGTTCTGTTTTTATGTTAAAAAAGTATCAATTGTAAACGAAGCTGGCTCACTTTCTTATCTGTATAAATATTTCTAAAAATACACAATAATTCGATAAATTTAAACAAACATTGCAAGTGAAAACTTTTATACTATCAATCAACGATAAGGAAAATACATTGTTATAATGAATAAGAGGAAGACCAAGGTATATGTGGATCAAAACTTAAAGATTACTTACTTGTATTTAGTAGGTATATATGCAAATACACTAAAATTTAGTATGGTTTTCTAATTTTATCGCTGTGACAATTTGATGATGCTGAAATGGCTATAAAATATATATAAATTTTTGTTAACTAATTTAATATAGTTGTATGTAGCTTATTATATAGTACATATTCTAATAAGTGTATGATAATTCAATCAACATTTTTTATTAAGGTTTTGCATATAACGGAGTACAATAAATTACAATATGATTCTCCACGAGAAACGAGAAAAATTTCAATTAATTTGCTGTTAATATAGAATATAAAATAACTTAGATTATTCCGCGTATTGTGTCACGTACTGTGACGCGTGTTTCGCCTCTTTCAGATGCATCCTCAGACAATCTTACTTTCATAAATGCTTGTTTAAATACGAATGATTTTATTTTACTATTCTGATATATTATAAAAACTAAAAAAAAAGTAAATACTGAATACTTTTATTGACTATACAGTTTTCTATTTATTCTATACATTTAACATAACTTACATATAATCTTGTTTTTCAAAATCAAAAATATTTCATCAAGGTGTTGTATACAATGTGTAAAGAAGATAGTTTTACAATGTAGGTAAAAAATATTGTTAATTATAAACTACTCAAATATCTTCATATTATAAATATTTTTATCTCGATAGATTTATCATAACTATTAATAATCTAGTAAAAACAATTTCTGTTAAAAATACAAGACTGTTTTAAGTACCATGTATATTTGAAATTAAATGCAACGACTTTTCCACGATTTCGTATACAACGTAGATTATATATAAATACGTTAATAGCTAGGGCATCCAATCCCGTTCAATTTCGTGATCCAGAAATTCCGGGATTGATACGGCTGCGATCCCGAGATTTCGGGATTGAGAAATTTTGATCAAATCCCGATAATTGACACGAAATTGGCAAATCGATAATTTCATATACCTCGGTGAGCTAAAAAAAACGAGATTTTGTGATCATCTGGGAAAAGTATACTAAATCGAGGCTTTCAAATTCCTCAGTGAGCTAAAAAAAATCGAGGTTTTGTGATAATCTGGGAAAAAGTATACCAAATCGAGGATTTCAATTTCCTCGGTGAGTTATAAAAAAAAAAAGAGGTTTGGAGATAATCCGGGGAAAAAGTATAGCGAATTGAGGATTTCAAATTCCTCGGTGAGCTATAAAAAAAAAATCAATCCAATCCAATCGGGATCCCGGGATTGAAAATTAATACATCACGAAATCCCGGGATTGGAAAAAGGCTTCGGGATTAGATACCCTAGTTAATGCTGATCTAATAAAAAATATAACGAAATTCGTAACATTCTCTTATGACGCTAATAATGAACGTCTCGGATGAAGTAGACGAAAGGTAATATTTTTTTCATGTAGACACAAAACAGATTTTTTTCAATAATCAGTTTTTTCTCCAATTTAAATAACATATTCAATCGATTAAATATTTTATTATAATCATCCTCAATAGTATTAATAATTTCTCAAACTAATTGTTGCATACTTGATATATTATATGTGTGCAAATAAATAAAAAGTTTATTTAAGAATTAAGTATTTTAATTGTGTTAACTGTTAATTAATTAACAAGTTACATGGTCGAGTATTCAACGTTGTTGTCTTCGGTTACGGAGATGGTTGGTCTGTATTCCAGTATGGACAGTTTATATAAATTGATCGATTTATGAATTTCGGTTTGAATGCATTGATGTATGTGATGTTTAGAATTTTCCCATCCCATCCATCCTATCCTATAAAAGGGGCGTAGCAAGAGAGATTAGCTATCTACAAGTCCTGTTCTTTCTTTATCTTTCAATCCTTACACTCTTTGCAAAAAAATAAAGGTTAAGCAATTGAATAACATTTTTTTTTTAAGATTTCGACTTAAGGTGCTTGGTGGAATTTCAATATTAAATTTGAATCGTTCAAATTATGTGCATTCACACAGATATTGTCACTAACGGGATCTCCACTTCTATACCCTATATAAATATAATCATAAAACCTTTTCCGACAAACAAATAAATATAATTCATAAAACCACTCACTACTCAAATCTGTGGGCATTCCCATGGGCTTTTTGGCTTTAAGCTCGTTGATACATTTATTTATTATATAAACACGAAACATTCATTTACTAAGCGTCAGTTTAAGTTAATCCGTGTACTTGAACGCCTGAAGATGACGAAAGGCGAAATCCGGGTCGTTAGTGACAAAATCTCTGTGAATGTACATAATTTGAACGATTCAAATTTAACATTTTTTTTTAATACACTCTATTAGAAGTCCATATGCTTCACATTGGAAGCGAAAAAGGTTAAAATAGTGTGCACTAATAAAAGTACGGATAAAAAATTATAAAAAGGCATTTTTTCACAGCTTTTGCGAGAACAAATTTTAACAAAACACAATCAAATTATTGGCAGGTGATGTATTGAAATTAATGCAGAGCTCGCTCATTCCAAACCAACGTCAATAATTATACTAGCATGAAATCACAGCCTTACATTTTCCATGCCGTTTTCTATCGGTATGAAGCGATCAAAATGCATTGCTGCACATGGCATGTATTAGGGAGGCGGTTGGGGTTGGGGCGGTTGTGCAGCGTCGCCTTCTGTTATCACTGCCTCCATCAATTTAGTTTTTGGTTATCCATTTTTGCAGACTAACCTGAACAAAAATAGCCAAGAAACCCTCGCGGAGTAATTAAAATTTGGAAAGGCGTTTCACATATTCAGAATTTGGGAGTGTGGTGAATGGAATCATTGCACATTGTGATAACGCAATCTGTCATATTTGTCAATAATAAGAGAAGCCTAAACACTTCTTTGCATCAGTGTACTCAAGTTTTTTTGTCATAAAATCCGCTAATTTTAAATTGGTTGTGATATCAAGAAATCATAGAAGGCATATTTAATAGTGAAAGTTAAAAACATAAATAGTAACTGTGGAGTACGTTGATTAGAATTGCTGTGGTGAGGGCTTCAATAAAGCTTAGAAACACTGATGTGATGTTTGATATATTTGAGATGTTCCACAAACTTTGTATCCGGTTTATGTTTACTTAGAATTGAATTGACTTAAAATTCTGCTTTTGAACTTGGGCCGTTTGTCTTTTGAGCACCTCACTTGTCCTCTAAAACCCTCAATTACACCACTGTCATAACTAATATAGAGTGGTGCCGAAAAAGTAATAAACTTTATTTGTAAGTTATTGTCGTGGAACTAAATCCTACTACTTTTACTTAATTATAATGAAGTTCTCGCAACTAAACTCAATTTAATCAATTCATTACATTACATCTCTTGGAGGTATGCACAACACTGAATCATCTGGTTTGCTGAAGGATATCAGTCAGCGGTGGGCTGCCAATACGTTAACAAGGGACTCGCTTAATCTCGAAGCAATTTTTAGTGTTCTGAGAAAGGAGTGAATTTGTTTACTCCTATGCAATTATATAATACTTAAATAGGCAATCGATTGTTACTAATTAATACACCAAACTATGTAACAATATGCAATTTGCCGTTAAGTTATCAATGTAAATAGCTAAAAATATACTAATGTGTATACTGACGCTGTCATAGATGTGAGTCGGTAAATTGCTCGAATTACAAATTATTCGAATTGCTTGGTTATTTAAACGATTTTTCACGACTTTTTCTACAAATTTCATTTTTATCTTGTGCGACACTTGTTTAGAGAGTGAAATATAAAAATAATTTTCGTAAGTATTTATTTTAACCGTGTTCGCTCGCAAATGCGGAACATATGACCTTTTAACGGAGTTTATCTCAACAGAAGTGTTTCTACGAGAACTGATTATTAATTAGTTACTCAAACCGTTTCTATATATTTCCAGAAAACATAGAAGACTAGGGCTAAGACAGAACACACGGACAGAGCAAACGGAAACAAATTGATTATCTTGTTATTCGAGCAATTTACCGGGAACCGATACTATATAAATAATAAAATGCAGTTACGTACCTATTTTATTTGAGAATGTTGTTTTCTCATAAGTTAACAAGGGGCTCGCGCGAGTCCCCCCGAGCCCCCTATAACCCATCCCTGATATCAGTGTAATGGTCGTGGCTAGATACATTTACAAAATGAATTAGTTACGAATACTGAAAAGAAAAAAAGTAATTCGTATTAAAAATTTATTTATCGAAAGGAAGACATTGTTGACAAAACAACAAAATTAAAGAGAGTCGAAAAGTAATTCCGAGAAAATTCAGCACTCGGCTTTTTAAGAGCTTCAGCGAATCACTTTTATCTATATTTAAAATACACCATCGTTATAATATCATATTACTTGTAAGAGTATCTTTGTAAAATAATATTTGTAATAGCTTTTAAGAACAGACATTGTGATATGGAATGGGAAACTATTTTGTATTAAAAATAATAAATAAATCTGAATAGATTTTTTAAAGCTCTAAATTTTACATCTGTATTACGTTGCCATAGACAAGAACATATTTATTTTGTTTATCGACATGTTTAAGAGTTCTTAAGTTAAAATATATCAATCGATAGGTATATTTAAACTTGAATCGATCAATTCAGTTAAAGTCCATCTAATTTACATGCATAAACATGACAAAAGGCGAAACCCAGACGTAAGTGACAACTAATACTTTCAGTCATTATCAATTTGGCGATCCCGTTATCCCGGGATCGTCTCAGTATACATATCCCAGAATTTCTAAATTCACTATGTAAAAAAGTTAAAAAAAATCAAATTTAAAATCTAAAAAAACGATTAAACAACGTTTTAATAAAACAAATTCTGATAGTTTACTCAATTTATTTATGAACATATAATATAATATATTTGTATTAATACCTAGATAGAAAAAAAAACAATTGTGGTCTTACTATTTATCTTATTTTGTAGACGGAAGCTGACAGTTTTATTGTTTTTTTTTCAAGAATTTTAGACCAAATTTAATTGCAATCAATTCTTTTGAAAGGCTAGATCAGTCCCGCTAGTGAAGCTTCTGATATTAAATGGACGACTGTTTTTATTGTTTAATAATAGAAACTCGTATTGAAAAAGCTTCCATATATAAATTTTGCTGCCTGTATGGTCGAGTGGTCAATGCCGTTGGCGGATTATAAATTGATTTTTCAATCGATTTATGAATTTCTGTTCGAAGGCATGGATGGATGTATGTGATGTCTTGAATACCCTCCTCCTACCCATCCTATTCTATGAACGGGGCGTATCGAGAGCGATTAGCTAACCACTAGTCCTGTCATAGCCCTATCCTTCTATTCCTACTCTCTTTGGAAAACGATAAGTTGAGCAACTGTTGAGATAAACTCCATTAGGAGTCCATATGCTCCACATTGGGAGCGGACATGGTTAAAAAAAAACATTTCTTCGTAAATGGTTCGCTGATTAAAAAAAATTAAAAAATATATATTTCAATGTGAAAAAAATATATACATATGTCCAATTGCAGTCTATAATGAATTGTGATACCTCTTCTTCTCGAAAATATTTCCTGCAACTGTGGCATGAAAATAAACTGCCGCTTTGCAGGCTAGCTGTAATTCGATATATATTAGAAAAAAACATGAAACTATAGTATCCCGGAAGCCCGGAATTAAAAAAATGTAAATCTGAAAATCCCGGGATCACAAAAAGGGTCCGGCATTAAATACCCAACCCTAGTGACAGAACAATTAAAAGTGTACAACATTTTGTTGATTCATTTTTTATTGAAGTTCCATCAAGCACCATCAGTTGCCATGATCAATTACACTGCCATTTTTTTCCCTCTTTTCCTATACCAAAATAACTCAGTTGTTTGTAATTTCGAAACCGATATAACATATAAAGTAATCATTTTAAACGGCCAATATTCCAGTTTAGGTTATAAAATTATTTCAATCTTTATTGGCATCATCATACGTGAAAATATTCAATTTTATCCACTTAAATACCAAGCGGACACAGGTGTCCGGAACATATGCAGGCGAACACGTATGTCCAAGACATTTAAAAAATCAAATACTTGGTATTCTAATAGAATATAAGCAATCTTTTGATGAATATGTGTAGTGTCATCTATACTGAGTCAATATAGGTTTTTAAAATATCTAATTCGAGTGTATATTAGGCAAAATTATTTTTCTCAAAAACACGCAGTATCTTTGGGACATATTAATGATTTATTTGCGCGGTATTCAAACGGTTAAAATAAATTTCTTTTATTTGATTAAATTCTTAATGACAAATTCATATTTTAGAGTTTTCGATTGAGAATATTTCAGGATATACCTGTCATTTAGATTTTTTCACAAATATAACGCAGCTTATGATAAAAAAAATCACACATCCCTCAGCTTGCAATTTCAGCGTGTGCGCAAAATATATAATGTTGTATTCAGACTTTTGGAAGCCAATTCTGAAAATTAATAAAACGCAGAATATTCTCGAACAATGAATAATAAATAATTCCAGGAACTTGCGTATAAAATTTACATCATTGCAATTTGCAACCCATAAAGTTAAAACAATAAGGCAGACCTACCAAAAAACACGGTAATCAGAATGTTGAATCAATAGTTTTTTTCATATTTACATATTTTACTCTCGTCAATAATCCTTATGTATTTAATTGTGGTTGCTATTTAACCGCCTGTTTGGTCGAGTGGTCAACGTTGTTGGCTTCGGCTACGGAGGGCCCAGGTTCAAATCCTGGTACGGACAGTTTTATAAATTGATTTTTCAATTGATTTATGAATTTATGTTCAAAGGCATGGATGTTTGTGATGTCTTTAATTCCCCCCTCCCTCCCATCCTATCCTATGAATAGGGCGTATCGAGAGCGATTAGCTTACTACTAATCCTGTCTTAGCCCTATCCTTATATCCCTACTCTCTTTGGAAAAAGAGAGGTTGAGCAACTGAGTAACAAGCAGTTCTCGTAGAAACACTTCTGTTGAGATAAACTCCATTAGGAGTCCATATGCTTCGCATTGGGAGCGGACATGGTTTAAAAAAAAATAATAACAAATTTGAATCATTTGTGTAATGTTAATCTTTAACTAGTCATAAAGAAGATTTACTTTTTGTTGACAATTGCATCGTTCAAATTGATAAATATTTCAAATTTATTTTGAAACTATGAAATATTTAATAAATGAGAGCGTTAAACATGTTACTGCGAATTTCAATTTAGAAGTGAGTGAATTACGCTGTTATCTCTATATTTTAATTCTGCCTATTATCCGCGATGTCGTAACATTTACCCAGTCTTTCAAAATACAACAGACACTAAAAAGCGCATAACCAAGCATTCGGTTTTAGGGGAGGTGAATTATTATCGACACGTTTTGAAATATGAATTTATATGAATTATATATGATAACTATATTATTTCAAAGGCTGTCTAACAAATTGTGACACGTGTTTCACCTTTTTGAGAAGTATTAAAACATGATTCTAATTTTTAATTTATTTATTACAAAACGGATGTGTTTTTCCTTTTTATTGAACGCAAGGAAGAGGTAAAATACAAACACTAAAAATACTAATTACAAATTAATTATATACAATATGAGAAAGAGTAAATTCCAAATCCAAATATTATAAGCAATGGTGAGCCGCTTGTTTTATTCAAAATATGTTTCATTTTTGTTCTTATTATTAAAAATTGTCTTTTGTATAAGTTACCGCTGAATCCTTTGAAAATAAAATTATGTTAGTAAATAAGCAAATCGGCTGAATAAGAAAAAAACATCACAAACACCGATGCCTAGAATGTCAAATAATAGATGAACAAATCCAAGTATGATATTGATAATCGGGTCTTTAACTCAGACTTATCTGATCGCAAGGGTACAGATCTTACCACTTGACAACAGGGGCTGACTTTTATTATTGCGTCGTTAATTATCGTTACTCAGGTCTCGGTCAACTAACAATGACTCCATATAAATCAGACTTTATTTATGAGTTCCTTGCCGTTCATATTGTCTCTTCATTTCAAGTGCTGTGTCTTCTAATTTATCGCAAATACATTATAAAGCATATTGATAAAAAGATATCGTAACATCCTGTTGGCTGATAAAGCTGCAATCTATTTTTTGTGCAGCAAATAAAGCTGTAACCCACACTGTTAGCGCTATTGCTCTGTCGCATTAGTTTTCATGATTTCCAGGAAATGTTTTCATTAGACGCCCACACTTTGATCGTTTGTCATTCAACATTATTCAATGTGGGATCGTTCAAAGTTGGTAAGAAATCAGAACTCTACTGAAAGATTTCGAAAGCGAAAATACTAATAAACTTAATATGGTTGATAAATTCACTTCACCCGGATAAGGTCATTTTATAGGAATGCATTATAATATAATACCATAAATGATAACTTATTTTTGAGCTATGCAACATTTAGGTATTACTGTCAATTTAATCATGGGATTAATTTTGTTCTTGTATTTAACCGGTCTGAATTTTAATACAGTTTCGGTCATAATTTTTATCACATTGGTCTGAATTTATATTACATTGGTCATAATTTATGTAAAATAGTCATAATTTAAATGAAATTAAAAAAAAAATAACCTAACCTAACTAAAATGGTTAAAATATCTGATCGTAAAATATTTTTATTCTGACCAAATTGAATTTTATTCAGACCGAAAGTTTATTTGAATTCTGACCAAAAAATGATTTTAAGCTCTGACCATTTATTGTGTTTACTTACTTTTGGCTGCTTTGGTTGAAAATATAGTTATATCTGGTTGTACAGGTTATTGCCAAAGGATCATAAATTTTCACGCCACGCTTTTCGGTTTTCAAAAACAGATTTTTAGCAAAATTTTCAACATGGTAACCCGGTTTTTAGTATATGAATTTATTCATTATTAAACACAGTATTATTGTGATTTAAAACTGCCATAGCTACAAATAAAATGAAATGATTTCATTTCATTTTATTTGTAGCTACATAGTTTAATAGTCAGTATAGGTTTATTTTGAAAATATTTTTGCTTTGCATTTTGATTCATGTACAGTTAACAAGTCTATCAAATTCAAAAATATCAAACGAACAATTTACAGACAAAAGAACAACAAAATTGGATATTCTATTTTATGCATTAAAACTATCCGAAATACGTTACTACTAAGTAAAAACGTATTTTCTATTTCAGGTCATTTTATTAACAAAATTACGTTACTTACATAAGTAATAGACCAGTGGACGTTTTGTGGCACCTAATAAAATATTTAGTATCTTTTACAAATGCTCAAATTTTAAATGAATTATCCCTTAATCGGGCTAAATTATATTTTATGAAATATTGAAAGTTTAAAACGAACTTTTTTAATAGTCGGTTTCTGTATAAGCTTTACTTGGGATGAACTGAAATATTTCTCCGAAAAAAGCCAATCGAAAAGATTTTGATAAATTTGAATCACGAGTATTAAAAAAAACTAACATTTGACGATTGTATCGCCAGGACTTGATCCCAAAACTCAGTCTGACGTTTTGAATGCTAGCTCGAATCATGTTTACTTATACATCCGTAATATAATCGATTTACCTATTTATGAGTATTATTTTTTAACTTACATAATATATCCAAGATATTTATAATCACTGTTTCATTGTATTTCTTATCAGTTGACAATGCTCACCATAAGCGAAACCGGTCCTGATCCAATAAATCTTATGTGGAAAAAGTATTAAAAATGTTTTATTATTTTTACTGAAAGTATTGGTTTAAGGCATTGGTCAGCAAAGTACGACTCCGGAGCCGCAAGCGGCTCTTTGACCCCTTAAGTGCGGACATTAATAGAAAGATTTGGCTCCCAATATTTTTTTTAATTGTTTGTAATGTTCATATTTGGCTCTTTGGCGAATAAGTTTGCCGACCACTGGTTTAAGGCAATCAATTATAATATGAAAAAAATGATTCAATTACCACCTCCGCTCCAAATCCAAATGTGAAGCATATTAACTTTTTTTGATTGGAGTTATTATATTATTATCTATATTCTATATGATGAATCTACATAATACGGCTTACTCACATTTAGTAACCTAAGCGTATTTCGAAGAAAAAAAAGAAATATATGTATATATTTTTAATCACGCGGTGTATATGGATTTTTAGTTTTATTAGTACAGTCTTTTCGATGTCAATGGCAAAAAGTAATATGCATTACCCTAACTTTTTTCGTTAGATACGTATTTTTGAATTTGGAATAATTTTGTAGTGAATAATCGCATTGAAATCTAGACAGCTTTATTTCGAATTTCGAATTGTACAAAATTTTCCTTGCATTGTGTACGATGGTAATTAAAATGCCAATGGTTGGTTAATTTTGAATATGGAACAGTTTTTCTCCGCGTATGTAGCGTTGGGGCCATAACGGGGTCTGAGGTTAACAATCTTAAAGCCGAACACGACGCTGTTGGCAGCCACCGGTTTACGATAAAATAATAAAACATGGCCGCCGAGAGAGCGTCAGAAAGTGGGCGCATGCCGCCATATTGAAAAACGAGATTTTTTTAGAACAATCAAAGAGCTATTTCAGTCGAGATTAATTTCATAAGATGACAAATGTTTTTTGAATTAACAAAAGCTGTACGTGTAGTTTTACGAGTCAAAGTAAATTCTTGTCACCATTCTATCATATACTCGATTAAGGTCATGAATTAATTATAACAATGTTCTATGTGACGATATTTAATTAAAAACAAGGAAAGGTAACTACTTTTATTTTCGCTATAACAAGTAAAATATTTTATATACATTACTTAGCGAATGGAGCACATCTTAGCGACCAGAATATTCCGGGTTCAAATAACGATAAGCTGGAAATGTTTATAATATCTTACACTTTGTCCTCGGTTTTTTTTGATCTCGATAAAATAATTCTTTAAATTGATTGCCAATCAGCTACATTGGCGAATATCAATTTTAAAAAAATAACACATCAGCATTATTAGAAAATTGTAATCCACTGATGAACTACATCAATTTTATGACTACACTTCTTACGGTATAAAATGTGTTTACTGCTGTTTTGCGTTTATACGGTATGTATATGGCAATAAACTTTTTTGATATTTGTTTGAACTAAAACTCCATGATAATTTTTGGTTAGCTAATAAAAAACAGTAGTTCCTACACCACCGTATTACAACTGAAGGATGAAATGTGACTGATATATTATATATAATAGTTCATGCAGTTTGAAACGAATAATATCAACCCCTATAGAGTATTTATAACCAAAAATCGTTGATAGAATTATTGCACAAACATAAAAAAAAAACTAAACTATACTAAATATATTTCTACTGTAGAAAGGACAAAAATCGTAACTCACATTTTTTTAGAACACCTTATATATAATTAAATACAAGTTGTAGCTTAAAAATATTAAAAACGAATATTTTTTTGAAAATCAATGAAATGAATTGATTTTTTTGTCTAACACTATTTTAGTCCAAATCATGAACTACTTTATAAAAATATAGCAAAAAATCACTAATCCAGCAAAGGCCAAAACTAAAAAATGACATTGTGGACTTTTGACACTATCTTTTTGAGTTTACGATTTTTTTGTAAGTTGATAATAAATTAATATCTTAGTAACATTTCCTTTTTCTTTTTTGATAATGTCTTTTTAAAAGTAAACAAAAATACTTTCATAACAAATAATATAAACATTATTTCGTGCCAGTAAATGATTATCTTAGAATAAGTTTTAGCCTCATTATTAATTAAACAGTCATTTTAGTTTTCGATTTTAAGGCGAGTAATTAACTTTTTAATGCCACTAAACATTGTTGTAAACATTTAATTGGTCTAAAATGTTTGTAATTTCTATCCGAATTTCTGGAACTTACCAGTTTTACCACGTATCTACGAAGCGTAGGTTAAAATGTTCGTGATGAGCAAAACCGATCCTGATCATATTACATAAAATTGTAAGTAGAACAAAACAGTGTTTTGTTTTTTGAATAGTATACATTTCCAACAAGTATTAAGAGTGAAAAACTTGAAAGTTATCTATAAAGGGTTTCGGAAATCGATAAAGACGTGCCCCAATAACGTGAAAAAAAATGTTATTACATAATATGAGTTCAAAACTTTGTGAGTTTCAAATATCATATCGACTGTGGAAAGGAAAAAGGACGTAATCCACAGTTTTTCTACGTAATTTTTCGATAATCACAATGTATCTAACTTGATAGACGTTCTATCAAAATCATGTAAGCTGCAAATGTCGAATTAGTATCTAAATTTAGCTTTTATGTTTGAAAAAAGATGAGCTTGTGAAAATTGAAACCAAGAAAAAAGACTGAAAAAAAGGTTTTTCCTGTACAGTTTCTTTAATTAATATTAGATTTTGTCAATTTAACACCAGTTTATAACTCTCCGTTTACTTCAAGGTTGTGCATATTTCATAATTTGCATATGGCCCAAAATCATAAAAATACGTTTTTTGTGCCTCCTGTCAAATTTGCTTTGTGTGGGTTACGTCCTTTTTCTTTTCCACAGTCGATATAATGTGTGAGTTTCAAATATCATATGTTAGTATTTCAGTGTCGTCATTTTAAATCCATAATATTTATTTTGAAAACGGCGTATCTTGGAAAAAAAACCTATTTTCAATATTCTAAATATTGTAGATTTTTATTCTTACAATTTATAGCCTATAAAACATTATTCTATTTAACTTGTGAACGTAAAATACTCGATCCAATTGTTAGTAAACTTTACATCAATATAACATAAATTTCGCTTCGTTTCTCTGTAATACATGCTTGAGTAGTTTCGTCATTAATTGCAGTCTCCTCAAGCGAACAGTTTCTTGCCAATGGTGATGGCATTGGAAAGAAATTTAGTTGATCACTTTTAAGGTGTTCACTGTCAATACTTGGTGGAATGGCATTATAATAAAAATAATAAAACATTTTTAGTACTTTTTCCACATAAAATTTATTAGATCAGGACCGGTTTCGCTCATCGCGAGCATTATCAACTGATAAGAAAAATACAAAAACAGTGATATTTATACAAATTTAAATTGAAATAAAAAGGTGTAAGCAACTATTAACAATTTAAAGGATTAGCAAATTACATTATAATTACACAAAATTAAAATGCTTAACACCCATAACAATTAAAAACTCATCATCAAAGAATAATAAATCTAAGTGGCAAACGATATCAATTATAAACACAATTAAAATTTGGGAAATTTTTACACAAAGTGAAACACTACATTACTAAAGTAAATATCCTAATGATGATTTGGTGTTTTTCCCGTTTCCAAGCAATGATGTACTTCAACAAAATCGGCAGTAATGAAGATTCTGAAAAAGACATTTTAAAAACCATATCAATTCTTACAAAAGGAATAAATTTTGAAAAACATATAAATAATATAGAAGAGCAGTTAACATAGGTTAGAATTAGATTAATGAAACGGATATAACAAAGGTGATGATGCAAATACAACCTGTTCGTTTAATAAATTAGAGTTAGGTAAAAATTTTTGTCTATTTATTTCTAAGATCTCTTGTTTATCAAGTTTTAACGATTTATTGTTGACATGCAGGATTCTAAAGTTTTTAGAGATATCAAATGTATGCTTATTTAGGAACAAATGGTTCCCAAATGAAGATAATTCATTCCCTTTACGGGAGCAGGCTAGATGTTCTTTAAATCTGATATTAAAAGCTCTTCCCGTTTGACCAATATACCTGGCTCCACAAGAGTCGCAATCAATTAAATAAATGCCACTTTGGTTAAGAATATTATGTTTATCTTTAGAATTTACTAAAATGCGTTGCAAGTTAAAAGAATTATAAAAAATGACATTAAAAAGGTTTTTGTTGAATTTTCTTGAAATCTTTTCTGAAACTCTACCCAGGTAGCTCAATTTCACCCACTGTTTCTCAACGGCAGGCTCCTTAATCACCAAACTAGAGCTTACATTTAGCATTTTATATTAACTATTACATTTAGCATTTTATATTAACTATACATAACTATTTTAGAAATTTAGTTATTAATATATCTCAAATCCTGAAAGAGAAGAGAGCTTTGACAAGAACTGTTTTATACGATTTTTCAATAAATGTCATCAAATTTTCTCGATATTCTGTCGTGCGCATTTTTACTTATTTCTTGTATTTCTAAACTTTATCCTAATCCTTTTATACGCGATTTTTTTTTGCGAGATTTTGATTTCACGCATTTTTTTTGGACGGCATCGTTACGTTTTGTCATACATTTTTACGCGGCTTTGGAACCGATTTATTAAATTATATGAAAATGAAGTTTTCTTTACGCGACACTTTCTGGAACCAATGTATCGCGTAAAAAAATGTAGGCGTATTTGAATGTTGACTTAAAAGCTTCAAATTAAAAGGTTGAAAAAAAAGATCTAATCTATTAGACATAGAAGCTTAAATTTATATAAAGTAAGTATTATTCTATACTTTTTCAAGGACGCATATGTAGGTGTATTGCTGTAGTAGTGTGATACTCACTTATAAAAAAAAACAACAACAAATTGTCATTATTCAAACACATTCAAGTGTATAGAAACAAAAACAATGGCAACTTATTCTAAGACAATCCTCGTGAAACATTTGAAAACGTTAACTGATACTGTACATAGTTTTCGGGATACGCTTAGTCATGGCTGTCTATCATTAACGATAGATAGCGGGTACAACGTTATATGTATAAAAATATAGAGATAGCATCATTTTAATTGTTTTCAGTTTTAAAAGGAGGACACTGAAAACAAAAAGATTTCTACAAGAACCTAATAATCTGAAAAAAGCCGGAATGAAAATTCAGTTTTCTTTATTGTGACGATGGATGCCAAATTGCAATTAAAGTATTTAATAAAGAAATATTACACTATCCCTTAAAATAAAATACTGTTTTTTTTTACAAAAGTTATATTTTAAATGGCAAGAGATTTATTTTTAAACAGTTAATGTCAGGCCTTCTTTGTTGAGTTTTCGAGTTAAAGCTAATTTTCCATTTTTTTTAATTCTTAGTATTGAAAATAACTGTAGCCATTTTTTGAGCTACAGCTTAATTGGAGTCATTGTAAATAGTTATGAAGAGAACAATTTCTTTGTTCATCCCCTAAATATAGAAGACAAATGACATATGCTTAGAAAACTGTCAAATATTAAATATAAATTCACATCGAGTATCTGATTCAAATATGTTTTATTCGGTCGAAAACCAGGCAGCTAGTAGCTTATTAATGACGCTTGATTCTAAATATATATTTAAAAAAAAACATCAGAGAAAAATAAGTCTTCCAAGCAGATGTGTACATTGAAAACACTTTTGTTTATAATTAAGTTTTAAAACAACCACGAAAAATGGTTGAGACTCAATAATATATAAAAAATAAAAATTCTCTTCAAGTATTAGTAATAATAATTTATGTATAGCAATGCTGTCAATTAGCAATTTACGATGGTCAATTAATTAAAAATCACTTTTTTTAAATTTAATATCGAAAAAAAATATGCATCATTATTTCGTGGGTATTTGAGCCATTTCTTTTTCCCGATGTTGTTTTCTTTTCATGACGTATAAAATGTAACCAATTTGTCAATTATTATAAGTTAATCTTATAAATAGTTTTATTTTAAAACTGTCTTTAAGGAAGCGGTTGAAACTAGGGCATTAAATCCCAGACCCTTTTTGTAATCCCGGGATTCACAATTTTTTCAACTCTTGCCAGCATTGAACATTCACCATAAAATCGAGGAGAAATTCTGGATTTATTTTTTTTTGCTCGGTGGTTTTCAAATCATGGGAATTTCCGGATTTCTTAAAACGAAAAAATCTGAGAATTTTTTTTTTTTTAGATCTTTCACAGATTTAAAAATAATTTTATCAATGCCCGATTTTAAAAACCCAAGATTTTACCGAATTCCCAAAATTAATGAAATGAATTCCTTGATAGCGTTACACAAACATTCATTTAAAATGGTATTAAATTAAATACACTTATTTATATTGTTTTCATTCAATTCTATCATTAGTACTCCATTAAAATTATTTGTAGATTGTTTTTTAATTAAAAAAGCCAGATAATTCTTTGTTTACTCTCTCTCGGCAGCTCTAAGTGACTTGCCGAAACAATTACTAAATATTACACTTAAACACCAATTCACGGAGTGGATATGGTCCAACAGACATAAATTGAATTTTGAAATTAATATAAAAAAGGGTAGACTGCAGAATATTCAAAATAACATAAAATGATTCTGATGATTCATAAGCATCAGCAAGATTAGAAGAATAACTAGATACAAATAATCTATCTAATATATAACAATGAATGTTTGTTTGTTCGTACTTTATGCGTTGCCAAACCGCTCAGAACAGTCACTGGTCATCCATATTATTATTATTATTTTCTTGTGAATTTATTCAAGTTGAGCATTTGATCCACATTTACCATTTTATACTTAATGCATTTTTTTTAATCACGTAAAAAATGTATCGCGTAAGCTAGAGTGGGGTTTTAGTGTTATAAGTTAATGAAAAACACAATAATTATATTTTTATAATTCAGGGTGAAGAAAAATATAATTTTAGTCTACATGAGTCCATGTGAGATATGTGGTAGGTGTATCATTTGATTTTGCATATTTTTTTTAAACAGTGACAACATCAGTTGAACATAAATATTATTACAATTGATTCCATTGTCATCAGAACAAAATCATTGATCGGTTATATAACATTGAAAACACATTTAATTGATAATATGATGGTCACGCGATATTATTTAATTCTGAGGAAACAATATCGCTGTGAAGATTTATATACGTAATATACTTAGATATCGGTTTTAAATGCTTGTTCACATATTTTAAAAATATCGAAAAAAGTACTAAGTAGTTATTAGGTGGAAATTTAAACATTTTTATTGTATGTATCAGTTTGATGAAAAATAGGTAATTTTTATATTAATTACTCTATAAGTAATGAGTATGTAAAAAAGTATATTACCAAAGCGGTAGTGAAAGTATATCATAATAGTAATCTAATAACATTTGTCAAATAAAAAAGCCTTATTATATGAACTAAAATTTAATATATTGTTGTTGATTTTCTTCGTGAAATGTATGCTTACACACTTTTAATGAGTCCACCACCAATTCTCGACCAAAAGGCATTGTATTAAAAATATAAAACATTTTTTTTAGTTTCACATTTTTTTCTATTAAATATCAGGACCGTTTTCGTTCATAGCTAGCATTATTAACTGATGAAAATGAAAATAGATTCGCGGTAATTTATACTAAATTTAGTATGATTAATAAAAATATGAGGAGCAAACATTCAAAAAGTGTTTTGTCACAAATTTTGAAAAATGGCGTTTTATATAAATTCTGATAGCCCATAATAAAACCTATGAATTGAAATCAAAATTAGTGTTCAAAAAGGTTTTTTTTCATGTTTAAATGAAATCATAAAGTTGACACATTCATACAAACCGTCACTTTTGCAACACTTAAATCATCATTTACCAAGCTTTGTATTTGTGTGACAAAACACTTTTTGAATGTTTGCTCCTCATATGTAATAAGCAATTATGAGAAAATTTAAATTAACTTTGATTATTCCACGTATTGTGTTACTAACTGTGACACGTGTTTCGCCTCTTTCAGAGGCATCTTCAGACTTACTATCGCAAAGTTTGCTTAAGTAATGAAGCAAGATTGATTCTAACATTTTAAAATTATAAAATTACAAAATGGAGGTTTGGGTTTTTTTCCTTTAATTAAAATTTTCTATTAAAATGAACTTCCACAAAGCTACCGCCGAAGCCATCGAAAGTAGCAATTATGAGTATTAGAAAAATGAAAAACATTTATAAATTTTAAATAAGTGATCTATTTATCAAATTTCAAAGAACTTTTAGGTATATTTTTACTATGTGTATGTAGGTTTATATACACTTTAACAATATTGTTTCAACTATATTGATTAAAAGAAAAAACAATCATTCGTTTCTGAAAATTATATTCCTAAACAATATCGGTGCTAAAAAGATGTTATTTTAATAGTCGCTTGCGTTGATTTGGTTAAAATTGGTTAATAAATGACTCTGATTTAAGAGTGGGTTTTGAAAAATCAAGTTGAATTGTAAAATTATCAAATACGAAAGTTATTATACAGCGCATCATTTTTACTTATTTTTACTTATTTGCAAGCTGAGCGCGGGTGTGGTGTATGTGTTGATATCATTTTTATATATTATATGACCTCTACTGAATAATATCTTTCATTTTCAATAAAAATATGAGCTCAAATTAAAGGTCTTTCTCTCATCGAATAAACTATATTAATTTGTACACACAATAACATAAACCCGATTAATTGCAAAAAAGATTCTTGTATAGTAAAATGGTTTATTTTATTCTGAGCAAATTCATTATAGTGTAGCACCAGTCTATTTTTTTTGAATTGATCGTTTTCCCTCATCTATAGTTTGTTTATGGCCTCAGATAAGGATGACAAAACTGGACAAATACATCAATACTGGTTTTCCAAAATACATAAAAATTAGAAATTTTCGTGTCCAATTGAGACGAATAATATAATACCGACATTTTGTCAGATCGGATCGTCTTGCAAATAAATGCGGCTGCACAAAAATAATTGCTAGATTCGGTGCAAATTGTTGCATCACGACAATATATTGTGATAACGAAATACTGATATTTTTAAACTTCGAAACCGGTATTTACGGCTATCTCTAATAACGTCATTCTGGTTTCGGAAATGCCGGTATAACAATCCCTAGTTGCTGCAATTGAGAACAGTGTAAAATAATACTGCAATCATCGTTATTTTTGATTAGCCATTAACATACGATAAATCGAAGCTCCATTCCACTGACTTTGTATGTATTTGTAGCAGGGAGGGGGGGACTTTTTGGATGCAGGGGACACATTCAGGATTTCAAGATGAACGGATGACCTTTAGTAAAATACTATTTATTATTATAACAAAGCAAGCTTCAGTAATATGTACATTATTTAGTAAAGTATACATCAGAAGACGGGTTGTTGTCTTGCAGTTATATAGAACAGTGCTTCCCAACCTGGTGTAGAACACTGATATAGAAGATAAAAAAAACTTCCCTCTTTAGAAACTAATTCTTTATAATTTTATCACATAAAAAAAAATTTGCCTGATTTTTTTTTCATCGATCCATTTGTTGTTTCCTTTTTTGCTTCCGGAGTTAAATAAAATTCATATTCTTTATGCTTAGTAGTGAAGTATTTTCTAATATTACTATCATTCAACACTGAAACACTATTCCGTCAAATGAGACAAATAGCCGTTTGATTCGTGTAAGAAAATAAACGGAATCTTTTTCAGAAGTAGGATTACAGCTCGCAGGCAACAGAAAAATATGCGCCAGGCCGCAGTTTACCCGTAACCGATTTATGGAAAGGTTACAAGAACGAAGTTAATTATTATCCTTATAATATTAAGTCCTGAGAATTATTGCTGAATAGAATTTCTCATGAAGGAGACCACACTCAACTATGAATGACGTTTAACGTGAAAATATGTGTTTTCGCCAGGGCTGTGAAGTAGGAATAGTCGGAGTCGTGAAAAATGAACGGCTCGATTTTTTTTGAAGAATATATTTAATGATGTGTATTCTAACAAAATAGGCCAAAGTGTTGACATTTCATGCTTGGCTGACTAAAGATGATCTGATGGTATACATATCGACTGTGGAAAGGAAAAAGGACGTAACCCACAGTTGTTTTCAATAATCATAATGTTTCTAACTTGATACACGTTCTATCAAAAGAATCTGAGCTGCAAATGCCGAATTAGTATTTAAATTTAGCTTTAAAGTTTGAAAAAAGATGAGCTTGTAAAAATTGAAACCAAGAAAAAGACTGAAAAAATGTTTTCCCTAGACAATTTCTTAAATAAATATTAGATTACGTCAATTTAACATCAGTTAATATAACTCTCCGTTCACTTCAAGGTTGTGGATATTTCATAATTTGCATACATATGTCCCAAAATCATAAAAACACGTTTTTTGTGCCTCCTGTAAAATTTGCTTTGTGTGGGTTACGTCCTTTTTCCTTTCCATAGTCGATATATAATATATAAGTTAAAATGAAATTATTGAAGAATTTCTTCGAAGTCGTCTTTTTTTACACGACTCCACAGCCCTGGTTTTCACAGTATAATGTTATTGTCGTGGTGTACGGCAAACGGGGGGGTAACAGCCACTCTTCTACAAAAATAATGAAAAAACCTTACTTTGAAAATAATACACTAATCATCGTTTTCCCGAATAAAACTGTCGACTTATATTATAATTGGGGCCATTCATGGTAAATAAAAAATCGACGCGTTGTAATATTATCGTAAAAGTGAAGTAACCTCGGTTATTACGTATTGCAACAGTGTTATCTTCGTAAAATAAAAATATGCAATCCTCTTAAATACCAAATAAAGTTTCACCATTTTACCAGTTGGCTCATTTCACCTCTCGAGGGGCCCATATTAAATCGTTCAAATTGTATACGCTTCTTTATGCTTTATTATAACTCATCGAGGTATCGCCTATCCGCATCTTAAGGTCTTTCAGTAAATGGTTAAAGCTTGAATTAACAGCCAGTATGGTCAAGTCACAAGTTGAGTCAAGGAACATATATATACATTTATAATCGTAATATATTTCTTTTAAATTAATATCACTTCACGTCAATGTTTCCGTAGGCTGATTATAATCGATATTATAAATATAAATATATATAAATAAATATAAATAAAAATATAAATTAATAAGAACATCTTAATTATTTTTGTGATAAGTTTTTCATATGTTTATAATATTATCTTTATTTTGTGAAAATCTGATGTTTCTTGCGTGTAAATTGTACAATGGAATACTTCATTTGTAACTATTTTTGCTGTATTTATGATTAAGAAAACCCCCATTAGCTATATTATGTTGCTAGATATATACTTCACATTTTAATGTTATACAAAACCTTTGTTCTCAAATGTAACCAAAACTCGCATCGTAATACTTTGATTTTATTATTGTTTATATAGCAATACGAGATTGTGGATTTTGCTCGGGTTCAATCAATGGACCCTATATACTTTACTACGTGACAAACAGTGAGTGACGTCATTGTCTACCAACTACAATAAAACAATGTCTTTAAAATCTACCATATGGGCTATTAATAGTTTTTCATAAAACGTGGCAGCGTTTGCGTCACAATAATATGCCAAATTAAATTAGTTATCTTCATGTGATTGCGAGAAATACATGAAAACCATGTACAAAATAAAATTCACTGTTGAAAATACATATCATGGCATATAAATAATTGATTATATTATAAATAAATCATATATATGTTGTCTAGACTGTAATGGTTGCGATTCTCAAAAACTTTCCAAGAAAATCTATCGCTCTTATCGTTATACTTGCGTTTGTAATATTATGCTATAGTGTCTGCGTGCTAGAACTATTTTGTACGTATTTGTTGATCTGACGTCACATAGCGTAGCAACAGCTCGGCTCAAGTAGGTCGTAAGTTCATTATTCATGAACATGCTGAACATGATACAAAACAAGCGAACGGAGCGCTTGCGCGTCGGCCCGTGCGCACGCTCAAGGACATTTCACCGGATAAAGTTCGTTCAACGGAAGTACCGCCACAAAATTTGCGCTCGCTAGTTCCCTAACTCGCCACCAGAGCTGTACTCGACACTTACAAACAGCAAAACGCGTTACCAACTTCACGATGCGAAAAACAAACGCGTTCTGACAGCCAGTGGTACAAAGTTGACAAAAATTAAGGCGCTTAATGTTGTGATGTGTAGTGACGTTCTTCTGTTTGTTGGTTGATTTTGTTTTTGTGACATAAAAGGGCCATTATAATACGCCGTGTGGTTGAATTGATGTAGTATATTGACGATGCCGGCCATGAAAGTCGATGGAGAGAGCGATGTGGACGGAGATATGTCCGGAGTGGAGTCAGAACGGTCCGGAGCAACCTCAGGATGCGCCGATCGGGACTCCAGCGCTGAAGAAGCAGACGAACCGGATTCAGATGACTCCTCTGAGATGGATGAGGGGGAATGCGAGAGGCGCCGGAACGAATGCATGGATAACTTAGGTTAGTAAACATTACATTTTGGAAACCTAACCTATACGCTTGTCAAACTCACCTTATTTTGTCCGGTATATCGTTAATTAATCTAGCTATTTACATTTTTGTACTTAAACCGTGTGTATTTTACGGTTACTTAGAACATTACTGAGTGAATCTTTTCAAATATGTACAAAATCTTCTAGTTCGTAGATTTTTATTTGTACTACCTACATACATACAATCTGACATCTATCTGTCAAAATAGAACAAAAATATTTTTTAAACTATTTACTTTTAACTGATTATATAAACATTGAAGTATAAATCGTAAATTTGTTTTTACCACTAGAAACTACGTTTGAAAGAACTAAAGATTTTTTCCAAACAATACTCATATTGTATCTAAATAAACCAGTTTTTGTAATATTTGTAACAATATTTTGAACATCACCATATCAAACATTTTAAGTATCAATAAAATCTTCCAAACCTCTAAAATTATGTATTAAAAAAAACAGTAGTTATTATTCATTATTAAAAGTAAATATTTATCTATGGTTCACATTCAATTTTATAATACATAATTATTTTTCATCTGATACTTCATACATCAACCATATATTTTAAAAAAAAAACAATTTTCTTAGAATGATATAATGAATAATTACTGTTCCTGGACTAATACAGTAAATTAGTTGTTAAACATTGATGGCAGTCAACGTTATTGGACATATTTGCTCGATTTTTAATTAATGTTGATTAAATTGGCTTCCTATTTTGTTTTGTATGTTACTTTCGACTGTTTTTTTATACTTTCTATTTAACTGCCATTCGTTATATGATATTTACTGAACAATTACGTTTAATTTATACTGTTAATACTCTTAGATCATGATTCCCAATAGCATATCAACATATTAAAAACGATTGTGAAGATATAGTGACTTCTAGCCTTGGAAATTATTTTTACTTTCATCAAAAACAAAATATTAGATCTTTTCCGAGGCAAAATACCTTGTGCGATAAATTGTTTTCGATCATTTTTAACTTGTTTAATCTCTTACGTTAGTAGTAGTTCATAATAACGCTGTTGTTTATTGATTGAGATTATATTGCAGTTTTATTAAACATTAAATATCATAACTGAATAAGACTGTATGTTGTCATCCTCCTTAGCAAAGGTTGTGTAACAACCATGCCTTGCCATAAAGGTGCCTGATACATTCGTAGCGTGCTTTTGAGCTTAGCACTAATGTGTTGCAGGTTGTATCATGTAAAGGTGGTATAGTCAACAGTAGTGCTGAATACATTCGGACTGCTTTAGGGATAAAAGAAGTTGCAATGTTATTTAAATACTAAATAGTTTATATATTTTCTTGTGTCAGCGCATTTGGACTTTTCCATCACCGTTCCGGTAACAAAACTGTCAAAAATTAGTTAAGTATACAGAGATATTCTTTGATATCAATTATATGTCTTGAATATCTTGGTGCATTAATTATATCAGTTTGCCAAACAAAGCATTTATGTCATAGACAATTATTGTTAATTTTGTTTTAAACGCTGGCAATTTTTCCTGTCTATTAATTTCAAACTCTTTTATTTGTGTCAGATTGGAATTATTGCGTATATATCTTCATATTAAAATTATCTACGTAACATAATATATCGATGATAGCGGCTTTATCCTAAAAAGCTGAAAAAAAAATATTTACAGTCCACAGAACTAATAATCTCACCAACTTCTGGCGGAACAATGACTATTTGTTTTCTTGAACCTTAACATTTTCAGTATAAATGTTACCATAGGAATCAACATACTCTTAGAAGCTATATAATATTACATATGTGTTTTAAAGCAAGTAAATATCCTGATTCTGTTTCTTACATGTATCCAAAGTTGTCATTATAATGGCAATGCACCTCCTGAAGAAAAATTAAGCTTTTTTTCACTTCAATCAACTTTTTGCTTTAAGTTTATTACTTTATTAATACATCACATTTTAACTTTACTTGTTGTACTTATACATAATGCTAAAATGGTATATATTTCAATTTGAACAATTTATTTGTTAATAAAAAATAATTGATCAAATTATAGAAATTAAAGCTGGCTGTATGGTTGAGTGATCAACATCGTTGACTTTGGTTTCGTAGGTTACTAGTTCGAATCCCAATACGGACAGTTTTTATAAATTGATTTATGGATTTCTGTTCAAAGGCATGGATGCTGTCTCGATTAACCTCCCATCCATCCTGTTCAAAAAACGGGCTTAGTGAGAACGATTAGCTTACCACTAGTTCTGTCCTAGTCCTATCCTATCCTTACTCTCATCAAAAATAGAGGTTCGGAAACTGAGTTACAAACAGTTCTCGTAGAAAAAAAGTTTTTTCAGATACCTCCATTAGGAGTCAAAATGCTCCACATTAGGAGCGGACATGAATCAAGTCATTTAAAAAAAATGTTAATCCGCTGTAGTGCAATGTATACAAAATTAAATTTATGTAAATGATAAAAGAACTTGAAAACTAGCAGCATTTAATTTTTCAATTTTATATTTTAGATTCAGGACATGAGTGCTCGCAGTGACTTTTTTCTCACATCACTGTAATTCTGATATAATCTGATTAATCGAACATTCCTCGATCTTAATTTCTCGTATGCATATCAATCAGTCAATTGTAATAGATGAGTATTTGATACTGCTTACAATTAATGCTCCACATAATGACGGTACGGAATTGTCATCAGTTATGGGCTTATACAAATATCGGGTTTCGAATTAAAATATTTTTGAGAACCCGGCTTAACCCAGTTTTCGAAACTTAGAAACTTAAATTATTACTTATTAAAAACTATTACTATTACTATTAAAAAAAGTAATAATTTATTTAAAATAGCAAAAAAACAAAAATATTTTCAAAATTAATCTAAATATAATAGTTTCAACACATTCATTGATGTGCTCTACTGACTTGTTAACTAAATTTTTCTTGTTATTTTATTTGTTACGATGGCATTTTCAAATGAAATGTTAATGTTTTTAATAAAAAATGAACTTATTTTCTAATTTTAAAAACCGGGTTACCAAGTTGAAAAACCCGTTTTTTGAATGTCGCAAATTTTGCCAAAAACCTTTTTTTAAAACCGCCAAGCCCACCCTACTAATAATGCTCTATTCTTACATCCTGCAGTCTGTGCTTCTGCATTTTAGCTTGACTCTAGCCTATATAGATTAGCTTTGATGATTGTGTAAATAAGTATCCATAAGCTTCGTGAATGTTTCATGTTTCAAACCATAATGCCCATACTTTTCCATTGATTATCCTTCTATCGGTATCGTCTTTGAAAAGGGAGACAAGCGATTGACGATCAAATGTTATCTTTCCTCTACTATCGTTAGATTAGGGAAAACTAGCACTCACAATTTATTGATCAAAACACTTTTGCTGAGTGAGTAAGTATCATCAACTTAAAATATTTTTACGTTAGATATTAATTTAATACATTCATTGGTACTACTGGCTGTGTAAAATATAACATTTCTAATTTATATTACATGAAAACTGTTAAAAAAATATGGACTAGAAACTCTATTCATTTAAACCAAATTTGCGATAAAAAAATCAAAAAAAAAATGGTTTTAAGAATGAAGAATGAATAACTGTTAATATTCATTGACTTCATCAGACAAGAAACAGACTTACAAAATCTGCTTCTTCTGTGATTTACAGAAAACTGCGAGAACTCAAATCATCAATTCCTCGCCTTTTATCGTCCCTCTCCCAAAATGATAGGCTGAGCTAATGAATAATATCAAACATCTTCTCTTCAACTTTTTCATTAGGAGTCTTTATGTTCCAAAATTGGAACAGACATGCTTTAAAAAAATGAACTAAAACATACGAATACTAATAAAAATATTTTATATGCGTATTCCGATTATGAGAATACAAATAATGATAAATTTTAACCTGTCAGAGGGCCCACCATTGACATTTACAAATCACCTGTAAGGCTTTATAAAACTTATTTCATTACGAAATTATACTTAAGTGTAACTAAAAGCAATTAAGTAAGTGTCTAAAAACTTAAGAGATTAGATGAAATACTACGTAGGAAACTAAGTATAAACCGGGCGCAGGCATACAAATAGCAATATACGTAGTGGATTGTCAAAAGCTTGCAGGATTTTATCAAATTGGTTATCATTGCCCGTCTCCACTCTCCAGCCTTCATTGTAAGATGCTTTTTTGATTTTTGATCATTTATTCAAATGTAAATAAGTAAAACAGATTCAATGTGACATATTATATGCGATAGCCATATCCGATCTGAATTTAGACCATACGGACTAGTAATGGAGCATCCTTCAGTTGATTAACCTCAAGTAAATTAAGTGGAGTAAAATAATGACAAACTTATCGCCCTTATTATGTCCTAGTTTTCCGGATCAGGGTGGGTGAGAGAAAAATCACACAAACCCATCCCATTAAAATAAAAATATTTTTTTATCCATGTCCGCTCCCAATGTGGAGCATATGGTCTTCTAATGGAGAATCTCAACAGAAGTTTTTTTTACGAGAACTGTTTTGTTATTCAGTCGCTCAACCTGACTTTTTTTCAATGTGAGTAGTAGAGAAAGAAAGATAAGGCTAGAACGGGACTAGTGGTTAACTAATCACTATTGCTACACCCCGTTATTAAAGGATCTGAAGGATGGGAGGAGAGGAAATAATTGAATTTACATCACAAACACCCTGTCTTCGATCACAACTTTGAATCGAATAATTCTTAAATTCACTGCGATCTTACCGGGAATCGAACCCAGACCTCCGTGATCGGTAGAGCAAGCTCTAACCAACTAGACCACAGCAGGCAATATACATCGATGAAAAAATATGGTTGAGGGCGTCCATTGGGGATTAGAAATATTGAAAAATGAAAGTCCAAGATCATTGACCACTCGGCTGCGGGACTGGCTGTTAATTTTACAAAAAAATCAAATTTGATATCGCTGCCAGAAAGCAACAGTGAGAAGTGGAAAAAGTCGATTTTTAAATAGGTTTATCAATCGATTGCTGGACGGTAAACCTACATATATAATAAAAAACTGAACTATTTTAATTAAAAAGGGAAATGCCCAAAAATACATTTACAATTATTGATACTGCCCTGTAACTTCAAAACATATTAGTAGAATAACTATATATATATGTACAAATAAGATTGTACAAAATGATATACCGTAATGTTCAATTATCTCGAAACTAGTATTTTCGACTTATCCCGCTGTTGCTTTAAGGTAGCGATATGTCAAATTAGTAACAATTTTTTAAGGTTATCTTAAATAGAGTCGTCATCATTTGCTTTTGTTTTTTTTCTTTCATATAAAAATACATGTGTATAATTTAAGATTTCGACTGAACGTGCTTGGTGGAATTTCAATACTATCCCGGGTTTGACCTTTCGGTTCGTTAGTGTCGAAAATGGTGCCAATGTACATAATTTTAACTATTCAAATATAATACATATCGACTGTGGAAAGGGAAAAGGACGTAACCCACACATAGCAAATTTTACAGTAGGGACAAAAAACGTGTTTTGATGATTTTGGGCCATATGCAAATATATGAAATATACACGGCCTTGAAGTGCACGAAAACTTCAAAACTGGTGTTTAATTGACATAATCTAATATTAATTTAAAAAATTGTCAAGAAAAAACATTTATTTCAGTCTTTTTTCATGGTTTCAATTTTTACAAGCTCATCTTTTTTTAAACTTAAAAGTTAAATTTAGATACTAATTCGGCATTTGCAGCTTACATGCTTTTGATAGAACGTGTATCAAGTTTGATACATTGTGATTATCGAAAAAAAGCTGTTTTGAAAAACTGTGGGTTACGTCCTTTTTCCTTTCCACAGTCGATATGTATATAAAACAATAGTTGACAAAACAATCATTATTCAATAATGACAATATCTATTTAACGCGTTTTCTTTGCGGAAAGCTAAAAAATAGTTCGCCAACAAACCTCACCGCGTCACCGTACATTTCCCATCGTTTGAAACAGGATATTACTAAATGCACTTAGCGTTTGATTCTGCGAAGTAGAACGACGCCTAGCATCTGTTGGGTTAAAGTTTTCCATCGTGAAAAGCTTTCGCCTTGAATTGTGCTGCATGGAATAAAATATACCTAGTCTAACGGCTACAAAATACATGAAAGACGGATTTGTAAATTGTGCTCAGGCCTATAGAGAGGGAAAACGGTCGGGGGGTGTGGTTTGTTGCAGAAGGGGTGGCTGTCATAGACCACGCAAGCTATTTTGTTAAATATTTTTTTATGTTTAATGATTGAATTGTCATCTATTTAGTAGAAATTCGTTATCAAACGTTAGAACTATGAAAGTATCAATTTTTTAAGAATTATAGTTAAGCTTAAAGCGATAGCAGCTTCACGCTATCGTCAGAATTATTTTAAAACTGATTTTACTCCTTCTATATGTATATGCTGTACGCATATTTCTAACTCTTAACAGTAAAAACTATTTATTCATTGTGATAATTCCGAATTTAAATTTTCGATGTATTCGGCGGTAACTTTGTGGAAGTTCATTTTAATATAAAATTAAATAACTTAGATTATTCCACGTATTATGTTACAAACTGTGACACGTGTTTCACCTTTTTCAGAGGCATCCTCAGACAACTAGTTTTGCAAATAGTTTTGCAGATGCCTCTGAAAGAGGCAAAACACGTGTCACAGTTTGTAACACAATTTTTTTTTTTTTTTTTAACCATGTCCGCTCCCAATGTGGAGCATATGGACTCCTAATGGAGTTTATCTCAACAGAAGTGTTTCTACGAGAACTGCTTGTTACTCAGTTGCTCAACCTCTCTTTTTCCAAAGAGAGTAGGGATAGAAGGATAGGGCTAGGACAGGATTAGTGGTAAGCTAATCGCTGTCGATACGCCCCGTTCATAGGATAGGAAAGGTGAGAGGGGGGAATCAAGACATCACATACATCCATGCCTTTGAACAGAAATTCATAAATCGATTGAAAAATCAATTTATAAAACTGTCCGTACCGGGATTTGAACCCGGGCCCTCTGTAGCCGAAGCCAACACCGTTGACCACTCGACCACACAGGTGACACAGGCGACTCGAACACAATACGTGGAATAATCTAAGTTATTTTATTTTATATTGAATTTAAACGCCTAAAGATGCCGAAAGGCGAAACTCGGGTCGTTAGTGATAAAATCTGCGTGAATTTACATAACTAACGATTCAAATTCAATTCAGTCGAAATCTTCAATTAAAAGTGATAATTCCGGTTTGAGCTGTGTTAGAAAAAAATAACATTCACGATGTTATAATTTATTAATTGTATTATCAAATGTGTCGAAATTTAAATGAGCTGGCTTAATTCCGTGAGAATCTCTCATTTAATGACATTTTCGTTATCATAATTCACAAATTTTAATTAACGCAGGAAGTATCAAAACATATATCGTGGTCCGGGCCTCACTTTTTGTCTGAGAGATCCTGAGACGTCTAAAAATATCACGTTTATCAGATTTTAATTTAAACGAACATGGTGCTTTTATGTGCAAGATATTTCTGCTAACACAACCAGTGGAATGACAATGTTATCATTGGATAAATTATATTGCAGAGTGTTATCACAAATTCACTAGCCGAAGGATTAGAGGTGTTTTTCATGTTAAAATATTGTATTTAAGGAAACTTCAACTGTTATTATTTTACTAAAAAATATGGAGTTTTTCGTTGAGGAACACATTTACTCTTTTCCGTGCTGTTAATTTAAAATTGACACGAAGTATTGTTTTCCCCGTAGCTGACCTTGAACGCCAATTCTCCGTGCTCCGGGAGCAGTTGTACCGCGAGAGGGTGTCCCAAGTAGAGTGGCAGGTGTCGGAAGTCCGAGGAGGAAGATCGCGAGACTACCTGGCGCCTCTGCAGCGGCTGCAGGAGAACATGCGAGCGCGCATTGAAGTCGCCGGCATTCTGCGAAAGATGCGGCTGGAGAACGTTCAGAACAAATTTGACGCCGAGGATCAGGCGTCCATGCAAAACTTCAAGGTAACGAAAGCCATCCGATTACTAATATACGAATTTGTCTAACCTGAGCTATGGGCCTCTGATCGAGTAGTTAGTCGATGACGTCGGCAGCGGTCTTCGTGTGCTCAAATACCAATACAAACAGTCACACTTATTTGAACGCCTTAGTTTAAAAACCTGCATTAATTTAACAACAAAAATTTGTAGGCATAGTGCATAAAACTGCTGTGGGCTTTTTGTGTTTGAATAGCTTTTGAGACTAAACACGTTTTTTAAAATGCGTTTTCTCTATATTTAGAGAGCTTTTGAAATTGAAAATATATTGATTGTGTAGATATAATAAAGAACAAGTTTGCATCAAAATTTCAAAAAAATCAAAAATGGTCTTTCGTTAGGCTTTGAAACTGAGATCCTCATTTATTGACTTTTCAATAGAGCTCTAAAATATATGCATACAGTGTTTCGTTAAATTGATCTGAGTGCGTTTCCATTTTATCCTATGTCAGGGTTTCCCATTTTTTTGTTGCATTGGGACATTTCGTAAACATTAACTAAAACTTTTTTCTTAGTTAGAGTCATAGTACTAAAAATAATAAAAATCTATTTAACCATTCTATTTATTTATTTAGTAATTATTTTTTAAACATATCGCAAGCAAATATGAGTTAATAAAGCTTTTAGTGACTTGGTTGATTTATGAGTTCTTGAATCGCAAATCTTCTTGATATCAGACACAATATTGGTGTTGTTTTGTAAAATCTGGTGTGGCGTCGTGCCTTTTCTTGCACTTTGAAATTTCTTTCGGCATAATAAAAATTAATCGTACGTTGCATAAAAAGGTTGTAGAAAACGAAAGTAAAACAATAATAGCTTGTTTTGACACATTAGGGGTATTTTCCGACAAACTTCGTTCAGGAATCATTCGGTGGGTTATTTTTTGTATTTTTGTTTGAAATAAGATTCACTAATTGAATCAGTTAGATTTTCATAACCACTTGCGCTTACCCTTACTGGCTTAGTTGTCACGAAAAATTATGATTCCTGGGCTCACTAATTTTCTTAAAAATATTGCAAAAGCTATGTACATGTTTGTGGAACACATATTCAGGTTCCGCGGAACATAGTTTGGGAAACTCTGCCCCAAGTATTCGGATTGTCAGTCCAAAATAATCCTCATAAAAGGGTTTACGACCACTGAATTATACAATGTTGACAACTCGCTTTTTTTCAATCCATGCCCGCTTCCAATGTGGTGCACGTGACCTGCCAATGGAGGTTGTTCTATGAGAACTATTTGTTCCTCAGTTTGCTCAACATTTCTTTTTTTCAAAAAGAGTACAGGGCCTAGTGGTCAGCTCATCGCCTCTATTTTGTGTATTTTTAGATATCACGAACACCAAATCCCTTCGAAAAAAACACTATTTTTTTAAACCGCTGAATTACTACTGAAAACCTGGGAATTTAACTCATTAGGTCCGTCACGAAAAATCAACGACGTTGACCATTGCACCACGGACCCGACACTTAATTACACATAATTATTTCAAAATGAATAGATCCTTTTTTAAATATTAATTCAACAAATTCTGATTGTCTTTCCTACAACAGCTTAAATTGAATAACTAATATTTAAATAAAACTAAATCTGCTATAGTTATAAAGATAATTCAGTTGCCATTCTTTTAAATTGAGTATATTATATATAGGATTAAAAATACCTCTACCAAGCAAATTTCTGACGATGCTGTGATACCCAAAGATGATAAAACATCTGCGCATCGAGTCTGCAGAACTAAACCTAAAGCCATTTTTTTCGCGTTTTTCGAGTCCGCGTTAAAACAAGAATTATCGTAGAATGCCTAGCAGCTTCGTTATACAATACCTTCTTCCGCCTTCGCTTAATCTATCATAAATCACTATTCTTATAATGTGATGGCCATATCGATGTTAGCTCTACGATCTGTCTACGACTGTTCATTTAATCGTAGTACTAATCGAATAAATTTGCTACGCTTGTTTTCAATTATAATAAACGATACATTATTGATGTTTTTTTTTTTACTTTTGTAAAACCTTTCTCAATAATAGCCGTTTGGAAATATTTTTAATATTCTAAATAATTGAAGGTTATTGAGGTTTCATTGACATTAGTGTTTGTCGTATCGGACCAATGTATCAATATATTTCGAAGAAAAGTTAAGTTAAGCAACTGGGTGTCGAGCAGTTTTCGTAGAAAAAAAATTGTGTTGAGATAAGCTCCATTGATTGTGCATATATATGTTCAACATAAGAAGAAGACGTAGATAAAAAAATATGCGAGTAAATTGAAGTTTTTGGAAATACGAGTTAATATACTGTGTCAATCGTAATTTTGGAGTAAAATTTTCAAAAATAATTACTAATCGTAAAACCTTTGCCGACAAACAAATAAATATAATTCTTAAAACTACTTACTACTCAAATCTGTGGGCATTCCAATGAGCTTATCCTTTTCGCCAGCAATGGCTTTAACCTCAATGATACATTTATTTTTTATATAAACACGAAAAAATTATTTACTTAGCGTCAGTTCAAGTTCATCCGTGCACTTGAACGCCTGAAGATGCCGAAAGGCGAAACCCGGGTCGTAAGTGACAAAATCTGTGAGAATGTACATAGTTTGAACGATTCAAATTTAATAATTACTCGTTGCTACGTTTTATACTTATATTTTAGAGCGGTGGACCCCAACCGGTGGTCCGTGAAAAAAATGTGATTCGTGGTCCATGAACTGATTTAAAACATGCAACAAGAATTATCACACTTACTGATTTGATATGATTAAATAAATGTCATAACAATTTCATAATAGATCTTGTAATCTTTTTCACCCAATTATCAAAAGATCGGAAAGAGTGGGAAGGAATTTTTAGACATCACAAACACCCATGCCTTCGAACAGAAATCGATCGACTGGGACTCGAACCCGTGAAGTCCTGCACGGAAGCGCACAACGCTATCCGCTGCGTCATAGGACCCGACTTTGTATAAATAACACTGTTAAATTATATTTTTTATCACTTGATAATGCTCGCCATGAGCGAAACCGGTCTTTATCTTGGTAAATAAAAGTGAAAATAAGTACAAAGTAATATTGTATTTTTTTTTATACTAATATTCTATTTATGCCGCTTAATATTATTATATATATGCCGCCTGTGTGGTCGAGTGGTCAACGTTGTTGGCTTCGGCTACGGAGGGACCGGGTTCAAATCCCGGTACGGACAGTTTTATAAATTGATTTTTCAATCGATTTATGAATTTCTGTTCAAAGGCATGGATGTATGTGATGTCTTGAATTCCCCCCTCTCACCCATCCTATCCTATAAACGGGGCATATCGAGAGCGATTAGCTTACCACTAATCCTGTCCTAGCCCTATCCTTCTATCCCTACTCTCTTTGGAAAAAGAGAGGTTGAGCAACTGAGTAACAAGCAGTTCTCGTAGAAACACTTCTGTTGAGGTAAACTCCATTAGGAGTCCATATGCTTCACATTGGGAACGGACATGGTTAAAAAAAAATGATATTCTATTTAAGAAATCGCGATATAATATTGTAAATGAATAACGATTTATTTTTCACTAAACACTTCGTTCAAACAGTTCGTATGCGGCTCGAAGGTAATTATTTACGTTATAGCAATAATAACCTTGTGCCAGTTGTGCGTTTTGTTTGAATATAGGTCAAAGAAACTTGCGCGTCACTCGGCGGGACATATTATTACTGTTATACATAGATTCGCTATCGAAAATGAATTATTGACTGACCAAAACTCACGTCGCCGGCAAATACTTCATAAGGGCGTCCCGGAAATTTATTTCGATACATAACACGGGCTGTCGCGACGACGGCTCCATTTGCCAGCGGATAATCGATTGGTAATTTAATGTTGACGAAATTTTCGAATGCTGCAGTGGTCTAGATTTTTTTTTCTAGGGCGTGGAGTCGTTGAAAAATGTAACGACTCCGACTCTGAGGTCGGCTTAACCTTTAGAGGAGTACGGACGTACGCGTCGGCGCCATTTTTCTGTAAATGAGTACGGACGTACTTTTCTCAACTCAACACAGTAGTGTCTGTCTGTGAGCATATACATGCTTCAAATATGAATTACACGTTAAATTTGAATCGTTCAAATTGTGTACATTCACACAAGTTTTGCCACTCGGGTTTCGCCTTTCGGCATCTTCAGGCGTTCAAGTGCACGGATGAACTTGAACTGACTCGAGTCGTTAGTGACAAAATTTGTGTTAATGTACATAATTTAAACGATTCAAATTTAATATTGAAATTCCACCAAACACCGTCGGTCGAAATCTTAAATTATATGAATTACATATTTTTTTTTAATCCATGTCCGCTTCCAATCTGGAGCATATGACCCTGAATGGAGGTATCTTAACAGAAGTTATTCTACGAGAACTGTTTGTTACTCAGTCGCTCAACATATCTTTTTCCAAAGAGAGTAGTAGGGATATAAGAATAAGGATAGGGCAGGACTAGTGGTTAACTAATCACCTACATAATACATAGACTTGTGAGTGTTCCTTTAAACGAAATAAACTTTAATATTGAATTGAAAATCATCAAACAAATCGCCATAAACAATGGATACGATATGTCTCTTATAGACAATCTTTTATCAAAAAAACAAGCTAAACTTGCAGAAAAAATGTTATTTAAAGGTATAGTGTCAAAGGACATAGATCATACTAGGTATTGGCGTAGAATCATTTTTTTAGGAAATACAAGTCTCAAAATTAAAAAACAGCTAGCTGATAGTGTTAGACCTGCTTTTTACTGTAAAAACTCTTTAGGCAAATTATTAATTAATAATAAAGATAAAATACATTACTTAAATAAATCCGGGATTTATAGATTGCAATGCTCTTGTTGTACAAAGTTTTATATCGGCAAAACAGAAAGAACATTGAACATCCGAGTTTTAGAACATATGGCAGCCTTTAGATTGAAAAAAGACACGTCTACTTTTGCTAATCACTTAATTTCGGAAGGACACGTGTTCAATCAGGAACAAGGGATAAAAATGTTACACCCAAATACGGACAGTCATAAGCTCTTTTTCCAAGAAATTTTAGAAATCAATAAAGCACAGTTGCAAAGTCTTCCGATTTTAAACGAAATAACAAATTTTCCCACATCTCCTCTTCTATACCCTATATAACCATAAAATCATATAATCATAAAACCTTTGCCGACAAACAGATTATATAATTCTTGAAACTGCTCACTACACAAATCTGTCGGCATTCCCATGAGCTCATCCTTTTCGCCAGCAATGGCTTTGGACTCAGTGATGCATTTGTATCTTATATAAGCACGAAACTTTTATTTTCTAAGCGTCAGTTCAAGTTCATCCGTGCACTTGAATGCCTGAAGATGCCGAAAGGCGAAACCCGGGTCGTTAGTGACAAAATTTGTGAGAATGTACATAGTTTGAACGATTCAAATTTAATCACCCCCCGTTATGCCCAGTTATTGAAGGATCGGAAAGGTCGGAGGGAATTTTTAGACATCACAAACACCCATGAATTCGAACAGAATTACATATATTCATTGGAAAAGATCACACAATTGTCATGCTAAAAAGCCATTAAAGTTTTAAGTAAGGCCAGTATAGATCTGTTCACCCCTCTAAAGGTTAAACAATTAGTGAATATTTTTTTTCCTCCCTTGAAATGGTCTACAATTTTTTCAATCTTTTCCCTTTCTTCTAGTACATACAGTAATTATTTCACCTATAGTACGATGGATAGGCTGATTTTCGAATATATTTGGCTTACAAATACTGCACATACAGATTACTTTCATATTTGAACGGTGGTGTGAATTCATCATATTAGTATTTTGTCTCATTATATATATCATAAATAATATTGAAAAATTCTTCCCTCATTTCTTAAATATGTTTGAATCGTTAATATTTTTTAAGCTTAGTAGCATGCAGTGACGCCAGTTTTGACTCTAGCGATTTGTATACATAGAAAATTAAAAAGGGAGCCGGAGTCGTTAATTTCTCTAGTAGACCCCGGTAAAAATATTCCGACTCCGCAACCTAGATTTTCCAACAAACATACCTTTTTAATAATCTATATATCAATAGTCGATAATGTCTGGTGTCCCCGATTTCACACCTTCCAGTCTCCACTTTTTTATTCATACTAAATCTATATATTAATAGTCGATAAAGTAATCACTCGCTTTTCACTTTTCACAAATGTGTGCGTACTGATGTCCTCGAGTCTTTTTCTTCTTCTACGAAATGTATTTGTTTGCGTACTTGAAAATTAATAGTTAATGAAATAAAATTAAATTAAATTAAATAAATTAAAATAAAATAAAATGAAATAATATAAAATAAAATGAAATAAAATAAATTAAAATAATATAAATTAAATTAAATTAAACTAAAGAAAATTAAACACAATGCAACAAAAATCTCACGTTGCTGGGGCAACGGGCTTACAGCTAGTGGGTATGAATGTATGACATGGTCGTTAAATCAATACAAGTCATTGCAGAAAATTAGGGTTGAAAATAGCTATTTCACTATTAGCACCTCCTCGTGCTTTCTTCGCCTTAAATTTCGTATTAAAGTTGTCAGTTGTAATTTGAAATCGAATATCTCCAATAATTTGTTTGAAAAATATTGTTCGAATTTTAACCCCCAAAAATAATAATAATTGTTTATTTGTCGGTAAAACAGTAATCTAACTAGTTCACCCAACCAACTTTCATTCTGTAGCACCTACGTCATAACACAAACGGTATTGTTTAAATCTATCATAATCTAAGACTGCTTTGTTTTCTTCGCTCGATTGCTTTGTTTTCTATGCCATGTTAGTGCCCGTTGCGATCGATACACGGAGTCGGTGAAACTATTGCCGGCTTTGATTCTCCGCGACTCGTTTTGATTCCCTTTTGTAGGCAACCAACAAAGTCGGCCGATCAACTGTGATCGGCCGGGCGTGATAATTGATTTTGTCCCTACGCTCTTGTGACAGTTACTGCGCTGCACAGCCTGAGCTGGCTGAACTGTGTGACACTCAAGTAGAGCTCCAGTGATAACACCAGCATTGTAGCCTGACGCTCGACATCAAAACAAAAGAACTTAGTATTTGGAAGATACGTATTCATGCAGTGACTAGATTATAACACTTTCTCTACGGTGCTAAAAAATACTTCCGATATTTTGCTGGCCCTTTAGGAACCTAGTCAAAAATGTTTTTTTTTTAAATATACGCCCAAGGCTTTTACCGTCCATCAAAGGGCGGTAAGTGTTGAAACATAATTTTTCACTTGGTTCTTTAAGGCCCAGCAACATATGGGAAGTATTTTTAGCACCGTATGGAAGTGTTAACACAGGAATTAAAGCTTAGTACAAAATACAAAAGCTGACAAAATCCCATACTTCATTGACATAATTCTGAGAACAATACATCCATTGGATTGTTTTTTTTTTTTGTTCACGAGTCGTCCTGCGGACCCTTTTTGTGATCCCTAGATTTCGGGATTGACAATTTTTCCGATCACATGATATACGTCCCGGGCTTTTACCATCCATCAAAGGGCGGTAAGTGCTAAAACATGTTTTTTCACTCGGTTCTTTAAGGGCCAGCAACATATCGGTGGCATTTTTTAGCATGGTGGGGAAGTGATAAGTATCGATTGTTCAACAGCATTCAAAACAAGCGAACCGACCGATTCCGATTTCAAAAAGAATTATTCTTAAAAATATTTCTAATTTTCTTTTCGTATGTGTAGTTCTGTTACCAGCAGGGCTGTGGAGTCGGATAAAAAAACGGACTTTAAATTAAAAACCGACTCCGACCCTCAACACCACCCAATCTTTGATAAGGCAAAATTCGTACTTAACTGAGACCTCGACTGAAAAATATTCCATATTATAACATTTAAAAAAAACTAGCACGGCTTACTTGCTCATTGTGTTACGTATGAATTATTGTCTTAGTTATCTATCTCCCTTGTTGTTCTTCTCTCAAATTTAGGCTAATTTTATTTTTCATATGACGTGTCGCATACACATTACTCTGCATTCAGTTTGCCCTAGCGGTACATACAGTTTTCACTCATTTGAACCGCAAACATATCCCTACGATATATTATTTTGTCTGTATGATCTGCGTGGGCGTAGCGAGAGCGATTCGTTAACCACAAGTCCTGCCCAAGCCTTATCCTTCTATCCCAACTACTCTCTTTGGAAAAAGAGAGGTTGATCAATTGAGTTCTCGTAGAAATATTTCTGTCGAGATACCTCCACTAGGAGTCCGTATGCTCCGCATTGGGAGCGGACATCGATAAAAAAGGATCAGCTAAATGTAAACAATCCAGAGCTTGCGTAGTATACGATTCGACACTTCGCTACCTTAAAGCAACAGTGGGATAAGTCGAAAATATTAATTTCGAGATGATTCTAACGTGAAATAACGTGAAAAGTGTTGATGAGCGCTTATTGACTAGCAGATATTTGAACATTTATTTTGCTTACCTAAAGTATTATTATTAAAATTCTTAGATGCAATGTTTATTATTTTAAAAGTTTTACAAGAAATTGCCAAAAAACAAGACTCAATTTTTCATAAGGGTTAGATAGAGTAGGCAAAAATACATCACATCAATTTGTGTACGTAAGCATACATCAAATAAAAAAAACAACAAACTGTTCTATAGTAGTTGTTGATAGAATAACAATTTTTAAAAAATGATATTAAGAGGGTTTAAATAGTTTTTGTCAAGAAACTTGAATAAATAAGAATCTCAACGAAAAAATCTCTTTTTTTTTATCAAATCATGATTTATTTTTATATTATAGAAAATAATCATTTTCAAAAAAACTATCTTTTCTGTGTTTCTTAGAAAATAGAAATCGATTCACTCATTAATCAATAATACTCCTCATGCAATAGAGACCATTTCACACTCCTTCCGCCTACAAAGGAAAATTGGTTTAAATAATTTAGCTAAGTTGTTACGTCGAGTGTCAACACTATCGGGAGTTCGTCCACTTCGGTTACAATGTCGATTTTCGATCAATGTATACGTGTTGAAAGGTATAGATGTCTGTATTGTTTACATTTTCACCTCATTCAACTGGAAAACAAATGAGATCGACTTCTTTACTACTAATCCTTTCATTGAACGATTCTTCTATCCTTACTCTCCTAAAAACGGGGGTTGGTTTCGTGGTCAACGTCGGTGGCTTCGATTACGGAATTCAACGGCTTAAAATCCCAGTAAGGGCAGCTTCATAAAATCAATGGTATGAATGGATATCTGTGATATCTAAAATCCCCTCTCACCCATCCTTCCTTAGAAACGGGGCCTAGTGAGAGCGATCAGCTAATCACTAGTTATGCCTCCACACATATCTTTTTATCACGACTCTCTTCGAAAAAGAGAGGTTGAGCGGCTTAGTGACGAGTAGTTATTATAAAAACATTAATGTTGATATCAATTTCATTTTAAGTCCTTATCACTTTCTGATGAAAAATAGTTAGTTAAAAAATGTTAAATACAGTAAAACCCCCATTTACACTATAGTCGGGACCGTGTAATTGGGCGTAGTGGAATCGGGGGTGTGAATCTCATACAAAATTGGGGATTTGGGTTTTTTCGCAGAAATGGAAAACTAACATTTCCCTTGGTTTTGCAAAAAAAAAAAAATATATGGACGAAATTTTAAGCTTTTGCCGTAGTAAATATCTCGCACACAGACAGACGCCCAGCTGTGCGTGTATATCCTGGCACGTTTTGAATACACAGACGCTAGCCAACATTTGACTGTATGCGCCGCACGACCGTCGTAATAACGACAATGCAATGCGACCGTGCAATCGGGGGATTTGCGGCGAATATTTCAAGCCAGCGCGTAATTCGGGGTAGTGTAATTGGGGGTTCCACTGTATACATCAAAATCATCCTGGTTTTCAAAAGACGATTATTGAAAAACTGTTCGAAATTATTTAAACTTATTCTTCAGTTAGAGCTTAGAGCTTAAGGGTTGTAATTAATTTGCATATAATAGTTTTGGCAAACTCTAGTTTAATTATTTTTAAAATTAAATCCAACCGTTACTAGCTTCTAGATAATAAATACTTTTTTACTTGGAATTCCATTGCCAGGGTCAAACTGGTAACATCTGATCGACGTTCATCGAGCGACACAAGAATTGAGCTTCGATTTACTTAAATATTTTTTTCTTATTGAAAACAGCTGTCGTTTTTGATGCTCTGTTGGTTTTTTATTGAAATGATTTACGTCTGAAAACGATTGCCGTAAGGTGAGTACTAGGGCTTATACAAAAACCGACTTTTGAAAAAACCGGTTGTCGAATGTCAATATTGTTCGAAAACCGGTTTTCGAAGTTTTACAAAAAAATGAATAGTTCAATTAAAATAGCGAGAAAAAAATCATTTTCTAAATGTTGTTTATCTATATAATACACAACAAGAAATTATTTGGTGTTACTCTTCAGAAAATATGATTTGAGAAAACACAAAGCGTCCACTGATCGTTTTGTAACAAAATTTCCTTATATCGAAAATACCCTTTCGCTGGGTAATGATGTGGGGCATATGGTTTCTAAACTATCAAATAAAAGTTTCAAATTTCCTGTCCTTTTGTTTATATACTCGTTTATGGAAAATTCGGCACAGCCGGTTACGAACTCGATAAACCGGTTTTCGAATGTCACAAATTTAGCAAAAAAAACGGTTTTTTTAAAACCGACTTCTTTATACTTCTTAACACCTATACATTCTTTTTTTTTCTTGGTGAATATAAATAGGAATATTTCAATTTACCGTGAACAATTTGATTAGAATATGCAATTGTTTTTATACATTCCATATTCGAATTCGGGTAATTTTTTAATACCAAAAACCGATATCTTTACATTTTTAAAACTGATGTTTCGGTATTGATAAAAAAAACAATGGATACTGATTAGGGCATCCAATCCCAGGATCCCGAAATTCCGGGATTGAGATGGCTGCGATCCCGGGATTTCGGGATTGAGAAATTTTCAGCAAAACCCGAAAATTTACACGAAATTGGCAAATTCAAGATGTAAATTTTTTCGGTGAGCTTAAAAAAAACGAGGTTCTGTGATAATCGGGAAAAAAGTATAGCGAATCGAGAATTTGAAATTCCTCGGTGAGCTAAAAAAAAAACAAGCTTTTGTGAGAATCTGGGAAAAAAGTATACCAAATCGAGAATTTCAAATTCCTCGGTAAGATAATCCCGATCCCGGGATCCCGAAAAATAAGGGATCAATCCCAAAATCCCGGGATTGGAAAAAGGCTCCGGGATTGGATACTGATATTCCGGATTCGGTAATAACGGTATTGCAAATCTTTAGCTGTATCGTCAGTATAATCTCGATTTTAAAAGGTGACCACAACATGAACAACTCTAATTGAAAAGTTAGTTTGACCTATAAACATTCAAAGCCAACCAAATCCAAACCAACCTACTGTTTAAAACTCATCAAATCCATTTGCCTCTGTAAACTGCTTGAAATCACTGAACATAAAATGATTCAATGTTCGTGTTAAATATATCCGTATATTCTCGTTCCACTGAGGATTAAAAGTGATGTTACATTTAGTTGCTCATCAAAAACCCTCTTCAGGAAACTGAGTCATAAAATCGCAGTAAAGTGAATGTGCCTGATGAAAGCTTACCGATTTTTATTTAATACCCTATCCGTGATTCCCAAACTTTGTATCGCGATTACCACATGTGATAGAAAAAGCTTAATATAAAATTTGAAAAAAATGTCTATTATGATACCTATTATTACTTTTAACTGTCAATACTTGGTGAAAAGGCATTACATTCAAACAAATTAAACACTCCTTTGTACTAATTCCACATGTATTCAATATGATCAGGACCGTTTTAGTATAAATATCCCTGTATTTATTTATATTCATATTACTTAAGTTTAAACTAATTGTTTTGGACAATCCCATATTTGTTATTGTTCTGAGAAATACCAAAGTCAATTTATGAAATTTAATACTATATGTTGCGATTTAAATTAGAGTGTTGGTAGAGTGGATGCGAGAATGTATTGTGTATCTCTTTTAAGTCAGTGTAATATATAGCTAAACACAGTGGCGTAGCAAGGGGGTGAGGTAGGGGCGAACCGCCCCAGGCGAAACATTTGAGGGGGCGGCATTTTCAAAAAATATATATTTTTCACGAAATAATATTTATACATAACAAATAAGCTATCTGAATAAAAAAAAAAGTTCGAAGTTAAAAAATAGTAAAAAGTATTTAAAAATCAAATTAGAGGAAACATTGGGGGCGGAAAATTCGAGTACCGCCCCCGGACGGCAGGACCCCTTTCTACCCCACTGGCTAGTGATAGTTCTGGTAAGGACATACGCCGAAATAGTTATCGACCATACATGTATAAAATAAAAATTGTACACCTAAAATACTTTAGTACATGTTCACCTTATTACAATGAAGTTTTACCAAGTAAATATAAAGGCAATCATATATAATTCATATCAACTGAAATGGTTGTGATGAGCGAAACTAGTCTTTTAATGCATAATAAATACATTTGGAATTGGTACAAAACAGCGTTTTATTGTTTGATCTCACGTATGTATACTGCGCCAAGAAGAACGTAATCACTATTTGCAACTAAGAAAATAGTAAAATAATTGCATGTTGCATTACATGACATCGTATCACGAAAAGAAAAATTACGCACCGGCCATGGACTAAACCTGAGATAACATCACAACTTGGGCCTCCAATCCTGGATCCCTGGAAATTTGAGAAAGTTGCGCGAGGGCAAATAAAAAGGTCGCGCGTCGTTTCATTTTGGGAAATCGGTCAATTCCTGGGATTTTGGATTCGAAAATTCTTGTTAAGAGCTAATGAAAAAATCAATAAAACCCGGGGTTTTGAAATCGACACATTTTTTTTTGAAAAATCCCAGGATTTCAAATCGACGGGTAAAAATTTCTCAATATCGAATTTATACACGATTTTATGTTGAATGTTCAATACCGGAATATCCTTGAATAGAAAAATTGACAATTCTGAAATTTCGGAAACACAAAACGGGTCCGGGATTTGATGCCCTAATTCAGTGATGCACAACCTTTACCTCCTAGCGGGCCGCATAAAACAAATTTTCGTGGGTTCAAAGTGGCCGCAAAAAAAAAAAGATATAAAGTAAGCTCAGTCTTTTTTTACACGGAGCATATGTACGTTCCATGTAAAACAGCTTTACAAAAAACCGTATAAAAAAGATTAAGTGAATTTAGATAAATGATTGATAGGTTCCATTATATTATTTTGGCCGTGTTATTTCGAAAACGTGAAAATAAATAAGTCATGCAAAAAAAGTATCATGAGTACATGCTCATTAAAAATCGTTTTATTGAGAAATATTTCTGTTTCATTTGTATTTAATTCAAAAGTTAATGCGATCTTGGTCTTTGTTAATTTTTAACTATTTTCTTTTAATCTGACATAGTATTTGAGGGCCTGTTTCTATAAACCGATTTATTCTCCTTCATTGAAGAAAAAGTTTGCTTACATTTAATAAATATTTTTTTACGTGAAAAAAGTATGTAGAGAAAAAGATTGATGGGCCGCCATAAAATTAAAAAGGGGCCGCGGTTTGTGCACCACTGCCCTAATTAATCACAACCGATAAGAAGAAATATCCAACGATTGTATTAATCTTCATAGATATTTTTACCACGCTCCTTATTTGAGTTTTCTTAAGTGCTCTTTTTTTTTTTAAATCCTGATTATAGATTATATTTGTCGTTATCTTTTGTGACGGCATATAATAATGTGAAAATGTGATAATGTGGACAACAATTCAAAATACTAAAAACAAACAAAAATCGATTTCGTGATTCAAATACAATATCTTCTATTCGATGAATACGCCATCTAATTTTAGTTTAATCAATTTTGAGAATGTTATCTTTCATTTCTTAGTGGAAAAGATTTATGTAAATAAAATAAACTACAATTTTGTTGTCAGGGCCGATTTCGCTCAACGCGATAAATTTTAAATTTAAAATAAATTGATTTGACTGAAATTGATAGCCATTTTTTTAATACCAACTAAGTCCCATTTCAAGTCATCTGTGTTCCCGTGGGGAGCTGAATTAAGCTGCTAAACTGTTTTTAACTACTTTCTCATTATATATATATAAATGTGCTTAGATTGAATAGGTTTTTACCTCATGTTTTGATATACACCAGATCCTTTTTTTACGCGATACATTGGTTGCAGAAAGTAACGTGTATGAAAAATTGCGTACAATAAACCCCATTTTTATATAATTTGATGAATTGGATCCAAAAATCAAAATATCTCGTAAAAAAAATATCAAAAATGTATAAAAAAAATTTGCTCTTCTAATTCGCGCAAAAAAAAGATTTGTTTACATAATGATCAATAATTAATTTATTTAATATAAACATATAATACAATGAGAAATAGATACATATGAAATTATGAATTTAGTATACACATGCACAGAGTAAGTCATAAAGTAAGAGTTATTCGCTGCTGTCACTGTCGGTTGCGGAATATAATCCTTTACGATATTTCGAACGAGTGTTTGGAATTTTCGCGTAAAACCGCGTAGCAATGAGTAAATCGTGTAAAAAAGGTACGGTGCCATCCAATAAAATCACTTAAAAATATATGTATATATAAATGTGCTTGGATTGAATATGTTGATATGTTAAGACACAATCCTTTTATTTTATTCATTGCTTTGTACAAAATCTTGAGTTGTTGAAATATTCACTTTATATAGGATAGAAAAGTGTTTATTAGTTATTTAATGAAAAAAATAAAATTCTATGGTGAATAATGATTACATTGTATTTCCTCGTTTTTCTATATAGATTTGTATATAACATTTATAAAAATAAACGTAACATTATTTATTTGGCCTACTTAATATTAATTAAATAAATTATTCAAAAAAACCTTTTTTAATTCCTTTTTTCTTGATCGCAATTTTCACTGTCCTTTCTCTTTTCAAACTTAATACCTAAGTTTAGATCCTAATTCGTCAATTTCAGCTTGCATCCTTTTAATAGAACGTGTATCAAGTTGTATATATTGTGATTACTTAAAAAAAAACAGTTTTGTTAAAACCGTTGGTTCGCTCCGTTTACTTTACATAGTCGATGATATGTATACCATCAGATCATCTTTAGTCAGCCTATCATGCAGTGACAACACTATGAACTATTGTATGTAGTTTGAATACACACCATAATTATTTATTTTTTTAATGAGTCTTGAGATTTTTCCGACTCCGTCTCCACTGCCCTGGAATTTTCACCGCTTTTTTAATAAACTGACATAATTTTTATAAATTGAATTTTTGTCTGTGGTCTCGAAACAGCTCATTTCGAAAAATGTGTACTTAGTGTAAAAATATTTTGAGTCTTTTGATCCACATGGTTATGGTTTTGCGCGATCAGGAATTCCGATTTATAATAAAAACGCCGCCGAATGTCGCGTTGCAAAAGTGTCCGCAAGCGTTTTTCTGATATGACGATTTTTGAGTGTCAGTTATTGAGGAGAGCCTGCAGACGCACCGCTGGAGCGATGCCAAGTCGAGGTTTATTTCTGTCGACCGACGTCGTCCGCGCAGTGCCGGCACTTTTCCACCGTGAAAGAGAATCGGCTATATCGTTTGTTGCCGGTTACATAAACGGCATTTGCATTTTCTTACGACGCCGTTGCAATTCTGACCGAGAACCGCTTCGTCGAATATGGTAAGAAAATGCATTTTTACCAATGTTGATATCTTTGATAACCCCTAAACATCGTTTTGTCACTGCCTGAAATTTCTTAACTCGCGCATACCAGTCGACATATTACTCACATACAGACACACACATTCGCATTGTTCGCTCACTCACACGTGCGCAAATAATACACATACTAATGCATTTTAACGATAGTTTCGACAATAACTGTATGGATTTTTTTTTCAATATATAATTAAGATTGATAGCTTTTTTTATTTTATTCAACTTGCTGTTTAAATCAATAAGAATATTTATTATGAAAAACAGCAGTTTTTTTCAGTGAATATATGATTGTTTTCTTTAAAATTTATTTCCGTCTGTGTTTTCACCTCCTTTCGTGTAATTTAGAATGGCTCGTATTTTTCCGGTCAGAATTTATATTACACTGGTAAGAATTTATATGAAATGGTCATAATATATCGGTCAGAATAAAGTCATAATTTAAATGAAATTTAAAAAAAAAACTAACTTAACCAAAATTGTTATAAAATATTTTGACCAGATATATTTTTATTCTGACCGTTCGTATTTTTATTCTGACCAAAAAATGATTTGAATTCAGACCATTTAATTTTTTTCCATTTATAGTTATCCGAGGAATTTGAAATCCTCGACTCGCTATACTTTTTCCCAGATTGTCACAGAATCTTTTTTTTTTTTTTAGCTCACCGAGGAATTTGAAATCCTCGATTTGGTATACTTTTTCCCGGATTGTCACAGAACCTCGTTTTTTTTTTTTAGCTCGCCGAGGAATATGAAATTCTCGATTTTACAATTTCGTGTCAATTTTCGGGATTTGCTCAAAATTTCTCAATCCCGGGATCGCAGCCGTATCAATCCCGGGATTTCGGGATCAGAAAATTGAACGGGATCCTGGGATTAGATGCCCTAGTATACACCCCATAAATTAAAACGAAAAAAGAACATTTTTAAGTATTTTTGTTTTCCACGCCAATAGTGGAAAAAGTTTTGTTTTTTTTTTGCAGAAATACTATCGGTCAATGAATAAAAAAGACATGCTTATAAGTTATCGATGATTTCAAAACGCAAAAACGTATCTACCAATTGTCGCGTTTTTATGATGGAAAAAAACCAAGTTACTTCAGTAAATCTAGACCAGATAAATCGAAAGTTTTTTTTACATTATTTGCATTTGGCGTATCATATATTTACTGCCAAATTGTCAACGGGTGCGTTTGTTAAACATATTTTTACATTTCAAACATGATATATCATAGAGATATCTATGACTATTGCAGCGATGAGTATAATTCTGCGTACATACCAAAGAACACATTGTTTGTAATAACACGTTTGCTGTCACTAAACCCATCGTTATGTCGTACTTCATCGAGATAATATCAGGTGACTTTGTATTCCTATAATTTTGCTCGAATCATCTGAAATTTTAAAATATATGGCGCATTGGCAATTATCTGTTTAGGCATTGTGTTCATTAAACTAATTCTTAATCTTCATATCGAATTAACGAAATGCTCAATTTGACTGCAGCATATGTTGTATTTCAAGGGTATAATATTTATCTGAATAACGGCTGTTATAGATGTCGAATGAAAATAAGATTTCGTTCATATGGTAAGACTCGGAGATAATATCATATATAACATCTTGATTTTTTTTGTTGTTGCGTGAATGTCTGGCCCTTATTGTAGGTACAATTACTATTGTTAAGAAACATGTAAATATGCCTCAATGCTTGCCACCCTAACAATTTTTATTAGATTTTAACACGCCAACTTCCGGTGATATTTTTTTCTCTTTATTTAGTGCGTTTTACACTTGTTAATAATTTTAGTGTAAAAGTTTAGATAATTGATGAACGTCATTTTCTTATACAGGTTTATCAAAACTGTGTCGGCGGAGCTATTCACATACGCCCTCTCCCAAATATTAATTGTAACTATTTTTTAAAAAAATAATTGTATGGTTATTAAAACGTGAGATAAACAAATTTCAAATTTAACATTTTATAGAGAATATAATTGATTAAACTCAATAAAACTTTCATTTTTATTTTATAAATTCGGTTTTTGCCTGTCACTATCTTCCCCTATCTTGAAACCACGTGCGGCTTTAAATGATAAATATTCGTGTTTTAATGAAATTTAATTGAATTTTGAGAATAGGATTTTAAATTTCGTGATACCTGATAAACTGTTTTCTGTTTTCCAAAAAAGACAATCAAATCGCAAAATCGTTTACGGAATTATTTTTCGTATTGGGCTATGTTTAAGAATTGAATCATAAACTACATACTAACCGTCGGTGTCGGTGATAAAGTTACCCTAGCGATTGCACTGGTTTCGGTTTTAAGTTCCGATGTGAATTTTTTCAGTTAAAAATTTGAGGTCTTTGACAAAGTGAGTTTGTGATCCCTTTTCTCGTCGAGATAGTGTTGACTCTTGAGTAATTAAAAAATATCTATCACATAGGGTCTCTAATCCCGGGATCCCGTCCAATTCTGTGGCAAGTTGAGCGAGGTCCAAAAAAAGAAGGTTCCAAATTTAGGTATTTTTTGAAATTTCCTAAATTCTTGGGTTTTTCAATTTGCGAATACTGGAAGATCTCAAAAAAGAAAATGTCTCTAGCTGTTCATTTTGGGAAATCCGCCCACAAATTCCTGGTATGTTGCATTCGACATGAAATTGTTCTAAAAATCGCCGAGAAAATTTTTCTCAATCCCGAATCCTAATTTATACACGATTATATGTTGAATGTTCAATCCCTGGATCCCGATGTATGAAAAATTCACCTTGTTGACATATTGGCAGCCGAGTAAATATTCTAAATAAATTTTATCGAAACCAGGGTTAAGGCGACTCCGGCATTAAACCACAATGAGACTCCGATTTTTAAATATGAAATTGTTTTGTTTCTCTACTGTATTTTGCAATACCTGGTTTTATTCATTTATAATACCATTCATGGCTTACTTATGTATTCTTGTGTTGACGAATAAAAATGCTGGGATTGATATGCTTAAATTTAAATCGTACAGCTATATTTTGTTTTCCAAAACACCAGAAAAAGACATAGTTAGAGACATAGGTGTATTTTTTGAAGGTTTGTTTTTCGAATAAGCAACACTTTTTCAGCGCCATCTTGTTGAAACCAAAGCTCTTCCATGCCATTTAACTGGGGAAATAAAATGTCAGTAATCATTGATCTATAGGGTTTTCCACTGTGTAAAATTCTTGACAGAATATTTTTTAAATAAATAAATTTGCACCATTTGGTACGTTGTTCTGCTGTAAGTCTATTCATGGTTAAATGACGAACCAATCTGAGCACAAATTAGCTGTCAAATTGGTTGTCGCTGGGAAAGTGTTGTTCATTCTAACTAAAAAAACCATCTTAAATAACTTGCATATATGTATTCTAGTCACCAACACAGAAACCCTTATGCAAAAAACACATGGTTTATTGTGTATTTAATGTAAGTTATTCAAAAAAAAATGATATATAAAATAAGAATCGTAAAAAATCACAAAAAATCATTGACTCCGAGTCCACCGCCCTGAGTAAAACACAATAACTCGAAGAACACGTTTTCTAAGTATCGCAGTAACGCAGTAAAAAGGCGCACGCAACAGGTTATAAAAATCCCCACCGCTGACATTAACGTGTTAATATCCTTTTTCCTCAGGTAAAAATCTGGCGTACCTATGCGTGCTTGCCTTCGCCGAGAGACAGCGTAAAGCTCCGGTGACTCTGCGCCCGTTTAGTCACATACCCAATTCTTCTCCCCTCGCATTTAATGCTGCTACATAAAGTAAACTAAGTATAAAGCTTATAAATAGATGCGTTTTTGCAGTTTCAATGATATAGATTCTAGATCACACCTGTCCAGCGTTGTCTACTTAAGTGTTTTTACGTTAAAGCTTTTTAAAATCACTGTTTGTTCTAAATGTCGATATAATAATACAGTATGTAAATAGCTATTAATTTTAAGCAAAATTAACGAGCTTTTGTTCTACTCGAAAACGAAATGCAGACGTGAAAACTTAAATGCACTATTTTTTCAATTGATTTATATATACATTCGAAGGCACTGATGTTTCAATTCCTTTCCGTCCATCCTTTTTCCGATCATGAAAAAGGTTTAAAGTGAAAGATACAAAAACTACTGATGCTTTCCCAGTAAGTATATCATTCTTTCGCATCCTTCTCCGAAGAGAGTTTATATGTTGAGATGCTACATTAAATGAACCAGCATGGTTAAAATGTAACAATCATTTTAGATTCATTAATATATCTGGCGCAAGAATGTCAATACATTTCTATTTATATTTTATAAAACTACATATATCAAAATATTTTAATTCTACAAATACTATTTTTGAGAACTGTTCCGTATTGTGCTTTCATCAGAACTATATGAAGAACGATAAATAAAGGCATACGCCGAAAAAGCTATTAACCACACATAAAATAATATTTGTAGAACTTAAATGCTTTGATATTTTTTCACCTTATTACAATGGAGTTCTTTTGGAGTTTCAATTTAGTTTTCATAAACTGAAGGAAGTTTATGTTCGACTAATTCTCAAAACTTATCGCAAGATCATAATTTTTTTAAATAAAAGCTTTATTTAAACCGTGTTGCATTTGTGTGTAAATCTGTTTTATGACTTAAAAACTTTTTACCAGAAGACAAATTACAGCAAGTAACAGGCACTATTAAAACATTTCATTCTCTCACTCATTTTATCTTTTATAAATTTAAACAAAAATAGTGTTCGTAGTAAATGTAATTTATTATTGTGAAGTTTAATTGCTTACAGAATTTGATTACACGATTAATTAAATTATCTACATATTTTCGTACAACTTAAATGATGCATTTTTATTGAATATGCAACATCTGCCTTAGATTACATTTATTATAAAAATGAAAATTAAATATGCTCTTCATATTTTGACAATGGATTTCTTTAAATTTTACCAGTACATGGAAGAATTTATTAAAATACAATACTGTTTAATTTACTCGATGGCAGTTATTCTTTTGTTTTTGTTAGTTATTATACTATTATAAATATATATAATTGAAAAAAAAATCATGCTTACTAAATAGTAATAAATAATGCGTTTTTTTTGTTGACATTATAATTTACTTAATATAATGATGAACTTGGTGAAACTCTACTATACTTATGAAGTTCATATACTTTTTTTTAGTTTATTCGTAAATCTTGCCAAACAAGTGTCACAGTTTGAAACACAAGTGGAGTAGCAAAATTAAATAAATTATTTTTAAAAATATATATATTCCACTAGCTGTGTAACTAACTAGCTGTGACATGTGTCTTAAATCTCTGATAAGCATCTTCAATCGAAAAACGTGCCACACCAACCAAACAAGTAAAACCAATTGTTTTGGCATCACGACATTTTCATAATGTACCTGTTTGAGTTATCATTTTTTTTATAAAATGAATATACCATGTGTTGCACTTTGACGCTTACCGAGTCCATAGCGACTAGGGCATCCAATCCCGGGATTCGGGATCCCTTTCAATTTTCTGATCCCGAAATTCTGGGATTGATACGGCTGCGATTTCGGGATTGAGAAATTTTGAGCAAATCCCGAAATTGGCAAGTCGAGAATTTCATATTCCTCGGTGAGCTAAAAAAAAAACAAGGATTTGTGACAATCTGAGAAAAAGTATACCGAATCGAGGTTTATTCAAATTCCTCGGTAAGCTAAAAAAAAAAAACGAGATTTGGAGATAATCCAGGGAAAAAGTATAGCGAATTGAGGATTTCAAATTCCTCGGTGTGAAAATCCCAATCCCGGGGTCCCGGTAGTTGAAAATTAATCAATCCCGGGATTGGATACCTTAATAGCGACATTGATTTTTATGATTATTTTGTCTCATCTTTTCATAGTTAATTGTTATACGATTTATATTTTTTCATATAAAATCAATTAGGGTTGATTTTCCGGATATATTCCCCGATGCTGTAGCCCCCTCACCCCTCTCGTATTCATATAGCGTGCCTCTATATTATTCTCAAAGCGACGCTTGCGTGTACATATTCTCATTTGATAAACCGGTTTTCGCTTTAGACCCTAACATTATATCTGGACTGTCTCAGGCACGGTGGCTCTTTTAAATACCTTTTCATCGTTGAGGTAAAAATATCACAAAAGTTTTATACTTAATTCAGTGTATTTTTCAATACGGTTAAGTGTTTGGCTATAGTATTACTTTTTAGGTGTACATTCACTGTCAATATTTCGTGGAAACTCATTTTATTAAGAAATAAAATATGTCTAGTTCCACATTTCTGTACATAGGAGGTTAAGTACACTATCTCAGTTTTTTTCCATACTGAGCCACTCTTTATAGTGATATCGTAAAAAAAAAGACATTACTATGATCAAATCAAAGGTTTTAACAAACAGTAGAAGAAAAACATGGATTTTACAACTAAAAATTCACGAGAAAACTTTGAACAACTATGAGAAAAATTGTCTTTTTTATGTAGTTTAGCTTAGTGACAGATTTATTTGTTATCATCTGCTTTGGTTTTGCTTATAAAGGTCATGTTCAACTGTTAAATATGACTGATAAAAACTGATGCAATGTTATTTTTACAAATCCATTAATTATTATAAAGGGTTTAAGATAAATATGAAAATAATGTGTAGATAATGAATGGTACAAAATATGAATATACTTCAATTGAAAAATTTGAAAAATTTGAAAAACCTCTTACAAATAAATGGTACTTACTCGCATTTGTAAAAAAAAGTTCAGTTTGAAAGGTCACTTACAATAAATTCAAACGCATATCTAAAATTAGCAAATGAATTTTTACATTATAAATTATCATACCTGTATTAATCGAAACCGGTTCTGACATTATTTATAAAATGTGGAATTAAAATAAAAAAGGTTTTGTTTAATTTAACAGTTTAATGTAACTGTCAGTTTAATTTTTATCCCAATTAATGTTTTAAGAAATAAATCCAGATTGTTAATCGTTCTTTGAAACACTAGAATCACATTTGATAAGTGTAATATTGTAATTATAATTAGGATGTTAGAGTGAATAACTTGATGCATTGTGTATCTCTTCAGAGCCAGTATATATAGCTGAGCAAAATATAAGTTAAAACATAGTTCTGACGATGGCGAAAGCTGAAATAGCTATCAACGCATAAAAATTATTAAAACTGTAGAACTAAAATACTCTGATATTTTTAATCTGTTATAATGGAGTTCTACCAAGTACATGCCAAATCAATTAATGTATGTTTATTGTTAACATGTCGCTACCAATGTGTGGAGAGAACTAGTGATTTGCTAATCGCTCTCGCTGCTCTCAGTTTATGTACCCTTGTTCACTTACATAATAACAATAATTTGTAATGAGAAAGTACAGTCTAAATATAGAACATACATTCGTCAGGCCAGTAGCGTAGTGGTCAACGGCGTTGGCTTTCGTGTCAAATCTCACGGGGTCTAACCCCCCAACAGTTTTTTTTTTTCAATTTTATCGACTCTTTGCAATCTGTAAAAAACCTTTCCACCCTTTCCACCATTCCAATCCTAAAATTAATGGCGCAATTAGCAAACCACTAGTTCTATCGTAGCTGTATCCTTCTATCCCTACTGAACTGCAAACACTCATATTTTCATTATGAGGTCATATGCTCCACATTAGGATCGGATCGGACAAAGATTTAAAAACAATATTCATTTCGGTTTCTATGTTTTTTTTATCAGGCTGTGAAGTCATGAAAAAATCGGACTCCGGCATTTACAAATGGTTCGACTTTTTAAAAAAGGAAGTCAGATTCGTCCGTTTTTTTACGATTTAGACTCCGCCTCAATACCCCACGACTCCGACTGCACACCCCGTCGTTTTACAACATGAATGTGTTTCATAAACTAATAAAGATAAATCTACTGATTGTCTTTACTTTAAGTAACATAAATCAAGTGTTTTATAAAATATTTAAGCTCTTCTTTCTTATATTCATTTAAATAATATAATGCATGTTTCCCAACTATCTTTAAAATATTTTCACACTTTTTATGAATAACCGAATTCAATATTTTATTTATTCAGAATAGTTTAATGAATTAAGCGGAAAATATGTGGATATTTATTTGTTTCTAGAATTTATGTGTAATATGGTATGAATTATGAACTTATTGTTTCACTTCCATTTGAAACATACATTTAAAAAAAAGAATCGTTTGCTAAATAATAAACAGAGGTGCTGTGCTGATTCAAAATATTTTCCGTTCTCAAATTCATAATAATTTTTAGTATTTAGATTAATTTTAACTTCCGTAGAATTCTGTTGCCGTAATTAACAAATTGCTTGTTTTATAGGTAAGTAGTATACAAAAATATTTTTAATAAATATTTCACAGTTGCGCTTGTAATCTCCTCAATTGGCTTCGACAAAAAAATACATTGTTCGATATTGATTCACTAAACATAAATTTTCATATTGATTCCTTTAAAGCAGTGGTTCTTAACCTGGGGAGGGGGGTGCGGGAGAAGTTTCTATTTTGACATATACAAAAAATCGAAATAATTTTAAAGGGGACGCGAGAACATATTTTCAGATTCAAGGGAGTGCGGATCACTAAAAAGGTTAAGTCCCACTTCTTTAAAGCGTTAAAATCGAGATTTTGTGACTATTTAATATTTTAAATGGATTTGACGGCTATTTTTTGGAAATTAATGAACATTTTTTTACTAGATTATCAAATGAATTAACTGCGGTTTGTAAAGAAAAGGGTGGGCTATAATTTTTAAACATATCACGGTTAAAAAAAGCGGTCAAAGTGTTCTAGTATTAAGAATATTAATTAATTAATGGGTCTGTGGTGATAATTGATTAACGCTACATGCATTCATTTGCGCAGCATGATTTGTTTTATTTATCTCGACGTTGAAATAATTCTTTCTACCTAAACAGCAAGCAAACTAAAGTTGTATGCTAGGTGCGCGCGCACACGACCTTGAAGCGACATTGCCTCGACGCGGCAGATTGCAGCAGACATTATTATTTCTTTGTGCTCATGAATGGGGTATATGTCACTCCCGCTCCTTCGCGATAGCCGCGTCCCCCTCGCACCGTCCGGGGTTGCAATGCACACAAAATTGTTTAAATGCAACGCACGGAAATTAATCGAACGCCACGATTCTTATAGCGCACCGATGACGACTTTGCTGCCTTTGATTTTGGCTGATTATTTAGGATTATCGTGGATGCGCGGCGCCGCTCTGCGCATGTGTATGTGACAGATTTCTGGTTTTGATGTATGCGTACGTGTCGGTGTGACGGGCGCGTTCGAAATTCAAATCCGGTGACGTACCATATCGACGCTCCGTTTGCGAACTTGTCACGTGGTTGATTCGAATTTTGAATACCAAAGCCGTTGGTTATTTTTTTAATTTTTTTATCGCTCGCTTATAGTATGAAAGACTGGTAATCTTGTGGTGCATCTATCGTTTCGACATTTTGCAGGAGAGAATTATTTGTTCAATATCTATGTATAACTTATTTGGTATAGCATTTTATCTTGCATATTCAATACATTTTATTTATAACTCGAACATGATCTATGATCTTTCCGTCACACAAATACTAAGGATCACATAGGCTAAATAATAAATCAAATTCGTGTGGCTTGGCAAATCTCAATAATATTCATTAGTGAAACAAAGCTGGGAGTATCTCGTTCATATAACCGTTTACGATATAAGATTGGGTAATGGGTAGGTATATCCACAAGTTAAGGCGACTCAGTAGGATTGCAAAACTTAAATTTGACCTACAGCATAAATATTGCACTGACTTAAATAAGTAACCACCACAATACGTATTTTTACAGTATCAAAACAAGCAAAACATTTGTATATTTCATTACAAAAATAGCAATACCACCTAACACACGGATGGATATTTAGACAGTAATAAGGGTTTTTCATATAAAACAATTTGTTATTGACGAAAATCAGTACTTTTTTATCTTCGTAGCAAAGACTGACAATCTAATTTACTTCCCCAAATATCTGTTGCAAAAATTATATGTAACTGAAACAATGCGTTAATTATATATACCGTGAAAATGACTTATAATGCTACATATGAGTTATTGATAGCAACAGTAAGCCATCGTATTTAATAAATGTAAATCAGAGACGGTGTTTTGTCAAACGAAATAATAAAAGAAATAAACAAGATAAACCATACAATACAAATTTCTCAAACTTTCTCTAATATATTGAAAGAATTTGTTTTTATTTTTAATTTTGTATAACCTATTTGTTATGATATTGATTTTAATATGAATACAGTTAAAAACATTCTGTTGAATAAAAAATATTGACATAATAAGATTAAAATGGAAAAAGTATTGAGTTGTAAAATAAATATAAATTTCAGTTGATAGTTATTTCTGGTTCACGCCATAGTTCTGACAGTGGATTTTCCGAAAATTATATTAACTATGTCTTATATTTCTTGTTGGACATCTAAGCTATCTTGGAGGATATTTGTAATCATTTTCAAAAAAAAAAATATATATATACTGAATTCACGGAATAAAAACATGTTTGCTATCAGAAAACTTAGTTATTCCACTGATTACTTAGAATAAAGGTAAATTTCATTAACTAATAATAGCTTTAAGATAGTTGGTATGAAGACGCTTCTCGAAAAAGCCAAAAACGTGTTACAATTTGTAAACAATTAGTGGAATGACAAAGTTTATTTGTTAATTTGTTAAAAAATGATTTTGTCTTTAGTGAATGCCGAAACTATCGAAAATATTCATAATCCATGCATGTCTTTAAAGTCATAACCAAATGTTATGATGTGTTTATTTTTACTTCAAGTTTTTATATAGCCTAACACTAATTCAATAAGGAAGAAACTAAATGAATAGTATGCCTGATCAAAAAAAGTTATTTGTATAATTTATATCAATTGCATAAATATATTCGTATTTTTGTATAATGTTTGGGAACTTTTTTTCTCTCGCCAATATACAAGTTCGACATTCAGGGCTGTGACAAAAAAACATAATACTAATAATATTAAAAGTAATTCAAACCATGTGATTGATTTGAATATTAATGTATTGTAGGTATAATATTGTTACATAATTTGGTAAGTTATCGAAAAAATATGGTTTTCAATCATTTAATATAATAGATAAATTAAAGTCGTTAAGTTATATCGGCTGCATCGGACTAACTTTGTTGGGTGGTACAAAAAATGACTTAAATGTATGAATTAATATATTTCACAAGTTTATTATGTATCCATACATATGTATATATATTTGTCATATATCAATTTCGAATATTTTCTAGCATTCTGTTTTATTCAATTATAACTTAAAAAAACAAGTTTGACGGTAGAAAAATGTATTCAATTAAAAAAAAAACAGTCGCGGTATTTTGGCCGGAGTCGTGAAAAATGAGCGGCTCGATTTTTTTTTGAAAAATATATTTAATGATGTGTATGTAAACAAAATAGTCAAAAGAATTAACATTTCATACTTGGCTGACTAAAGATGATCTGATGGTACACATATATATAAGTTAAAATGAAATTATTGAAAAAAATTCCTGATAAAAACTCTGCGTTGCAAAAAAACATGGTTTACCATCTGTATAATGATTCTTAAAAAATATTTACTGTTAATATCTTACCTTATCTAATAATTTTCAAGTTTTTTTTCGATTTAGATGACGAACTTTGTTTTTTTAGCAAAAATCTTTTGAAATATAGAAATGATTCAAAACTACTAATGTGAAAAATCTTTTTATTCAACTACTGCTACTATTATATTGAATAGAATCTCTTTTTAAAAGCATTGCCAAATAAATATTTCAAAATGCTTATCCATTAAGCTAAATACTGGTCTTTAAAATAATCGCTATTGGAAAAGACATTATTGTATTATAAATAATAATATTATTTGTAAGCGCATTGAGCAACCCTAACCCTAACCGCTATTTTGCGCAACAACTTTTTTTATCGCAAAATAAAAAATACATTTCTTCGATTCATTTGTATGACCAGTGTTTTAAGTTAATGCAGAGTAATATGTGGCACGTGCACTCAGTACGAACGTCTTTCTCACACTGACTGGGTTTGCGAAATTTACGGCAAGAAAAACACATCCCCGAAAAATAGTTATTATTTATTGGTATGACAATTTTTTAATTTTTTTTTTGCTTTTAAATGTAAACAATAAAATGTTTTATTATTCCAATTTTTTTTAGAAGTATTTATGATCCAATTATGCTTTAAAAATCAGTCAGAAAAAGTGGGAAAAATGGTACATTTCAAATAGATGTACAATCATTATATTACATAAATTGGAAATTCTGCTCAAATCACTTTCTTAAACAAACCTTTATCTGCATTTCTTTCTAAGACATTAAACTTCGGTATCTTACAATAAACTCTAAAAATGATCAAAACGAAAGCAGTTGAAAAATTCTGTGTAAACTGTTTGCCTTTTATTCTTGAAAATATGACTATTTTCATGAAAAAAAAAATGTAATAGTGTAAAAAAGCGTTTGGAAAATGTAATATTTGAAAAAAAATTTTTTTTAAGTGAACGGTTCACGAGATTTCGTCGATGGCAAACGATCGATTTACTCTGTTTTCAGGCGTAAAGGTACTATATCCTCTTAAGTCATAATGTTAGAAGCACAAAGGTAAATAAATCACTTGTTATACATTAGAAACTACGTTTGTGTAACAGATCAAAAATATCAAAGTATTTAAGTTCTACAGTTTTTGATAATTTGTATGCGTTGATAGCTATTTAGGCTTTCGCCATCGTCAGAACTATGTTTAAATAAGTTTAAACATAGTTCTGACGATGGCGAAAGCCGAAATAGCTATCAACGCATAAAAATTATTAAAAACTGCAGAACTTAAATACTTTGATATTTTTAATCTGTTATAATGGAGTTCTACCAAGTAAATGCCAAATCAATTAATACGTTTGTGTAGATAGGCCCCTATGATCCTGACCCCTCGAATTATAACTAAGCTTATGAAATTGACACATTTTTTTTTACTTTTTAGATCTTTTCAAAATTATTCTGATGTTATCGTCACACCGATATAGCATTCAACTCGTTTTTTACCATGTCCGCTCCCAATGTGGAGCATATGGACTCCCAATGTAGTTTATTTTAACAAAAGAGTTTCTACGAGAACTGCTTGTTACTTAGTTGCTCAACCTCTCTTTTTCCAAAGAGAGTAGGAATAGAAGGATAGGTCTAGGACAGGACTAGTAGTTAGCTAATCATAGGGTAGGATGGGTGGGGAGGGGGAATTCAAGACATCACATACACCCATGCCTTCGAACAGAAATTCATAAATCGATTGAAAAATCAATTTATAAAACTGTCCGTACTGTGATCCGAACCCGTGACCTCCGTAACCGAAGCCAACGTCGTTGACCACTCAACCACACAGGCGGCTTAGATAAGATATAGGCAACTAGAGTTATCTATATCTTATTCCTGTAAGACAGGGGTCACCAAACTTTTTGAGAAGCGGGCCGGATGACAAATAAATTCTCATTGGAACCTAATCGGAATATTATATTATTTTATGTGCTTACATAACAATTATAATGTAAACAAATGTAGATTTTATTGTTATTTAATTAATAACAGCTTAACGACCGCACGTTTTTTTTATAAAACTTCACCTGGCGCAATAAAATTTTGCGAAAAATTGGAAAACATTATAGTTTTACTAAATTCAATATAATCTGTAAGCAAATTGAGATATCTTTACAAAATTCAATTTTCTTAGCTTCCAGATACTTCGCCTATACGCATATATGTATCCGTCGGCCAGCAACCTTTGTTTTTCAAAGATTTAAATACGCGTCCGCGGTCGTTAAGCTGTTATAGAAAATAGTTATTACTATGAATAGGTTATCTATTTATGCGTATGCCTACTTTACATATAATTAAAAAAAGAAGAAAGTAATAATAAAAGCTTTCCCATTATTGAATAGGTATATTTCTTTGCAAAGTTTTACAGTTTCACATATTGTGTTTTTCATTTATTCAATAAGAATTAAAGCAATTGAGAAAGGTACGTATATGTATATACATACACAAAAAAATACTTACAACTTATTTTAATTATATATTTTACATGATACCATCATGTGTAAATTGTAATTTGTGAAAAATATGCTACTGTTTGGATGACCTTATTTTTTTTAATTTTTATGTACCAACATGTAAGTAGTTTTTAATATGCAAGTCAAGTTATACGTTGTCGATTTTATATATTTTAATGTTTTTTCACATAAATATGGAGTACCAAAAATTGATATTATTTTCCTAGCATTGTTTTTAAATTTGGGATAGTTGAATTCTTCTAATTTACGTAAAAATGACTTGTTCAATATCGTCTTCAATCCATCATTCGCTTGAAGATCCATCTAAAAATGGTTTTCCTTCTTCAGCTATAATTTGACAAGCTCGAAAACTTCTTGAATCGTGCTAAAAAAATTATTACTGAAAACAAGCACATTTTTTGTTGATTGTTGACATTTTTGTCCAGTTTTTTCTTTCGTTAATTTTTGGAAATTAGTCATATTTCGTCCCATGCTTTGTAGTGTAATGTAGTTTTAAATTTTACTATTTGAAAAAAGATAGCGCTGCATTGCAAATTAGACACGTGCATTTTTCTTTGTTTGGCACAAACAAATATCGAATTGACCACTGCTCATAAAATAAACGACACGCAACATCTAGTTTCTTTTTCTTTGGCATAATTATATTGGGGCAATAAAAGTGTGATCGAAATTTTCAATACAAAATGTGCACGTTATTATATATATTCCACAAATATAGGTGTTACTACTAATACACAAATAATCACAGAAATCAAGCAATGTGTACTCTGCAAACTTTGAAATACAACTGAATATTCTTTGGACATTTCTATTGCTTTATTTTGCCTGCACTACATTCTTAGAATTTCAATAAATGAGAATATTTCAGAAATTTTTGAGTAAACGGACATAAGGTAGTCTCGCCTCCAACAACACATTTTATATCTTCACTTTGCGTCCCCTACCAGATAGTTATATCCCAATTGATGATTTGAAATAAATAGTTGTCGTGAATTCACAACTAAATAATGAAAATTTATATTTCTTATATGAATAATTTCTATGCAAAAATTCAGAACTTCGCAGGCCGGATGAAAATCTTCGGCGGGCTGTAGTTTGGTGACCGCTGCTGTAAGACGATTTTGTGTTGCCTTATCTAGCCTATGTTAACAAACCGAAAAGGTTTGTCGATACCTGTAATAGGGGATGGATGTAATAGAGGCAGTCTCTTTTTTTCAATTGTTACACACAATTGTTATTGACAACAGTTTTTTTTTTTTAAACCTGTCCGCCAAATTTCGGGCTGCCTGGATTTTTTTTTGAAAATATATATTTAATGACGTGTATTTAAACAAAATAGTCAAAAGTGTTAACATTTCATGCTTGGCTGATTAAAGATGACCTGATGGTATACATGTATATAAGTTAAAATGAAATTATTGAAAAAAAAATCTCGGAGTCGTCTTTTTTTTACGCGAATCCACAGCCCTGCATTTGCTCGTAGTAAAATTATAACAAAACCCCGACTTTGAATTCAGATTTTTAAGAAGAGTGAAAAATATTCTTTCCTGCATTCAAAATTTTCTCATAAAAATCATTTTCTTTTATTCCAATGCATAGTCATTATTTCACAAGTCAATAAGATGAATAGGCGGATTTTCGAATATTATGTTTGGCTTACTTATTCTGTATGTACTTTCGGATTACAACTCTGATGGCGAACCTAAGTCACGCGTACCCGAGGTGGCATGTTTAATTATTTGGAAGGGACGCGAACGATTTCCAAGTTCAAAAAAAAAAAATGATGAACAAATGAATTAATAATTTATTCCGTTTTATTAATTTTCAAATATTGTTGTTGTAATTGTAATTTTTAAGCTTGTAAAAAATCTTTTTTTATTTTTTCTATTTTTTTACTGCTTGGGCACGCCACACAATCGAGAAATAATATTTGAGGATTTTTGGCACGTGGACCCAAAAAGGTTCGCCATCCGTGCTAGAGACTTTCGTTTTTTCCGACACCATAGCCCTGGTACTTAGCCTATGCTAATCGCTTTCTCTATCTCGGTTTCAGGTCCGAACAGTGTATGGGGATGGGGATGGAATTATCACAAATCTTTGCATAGAACTAGTTATATCGAATCAAAATCGATATTTAATAAACTATTTTATATTATCGATCGCTCTCACCTGAAATAGACTGCAGACCAATAGACTCACACTTATTTTATTAACAATTTTTCATTTGACGGTAACTATTTCAATATGTACTTACTTAGCTTTAAATGCTGAAAAAATAAATGCAAGTTAATTTATTTGAATTTGTTAACTTTAAATGAAATTTTCAAAAATAAATAATGCTTTTTGGTTGAGATGCGATTTTTTAATGAAGCTCGCTATGGCTCTCTGTTGTTTTTTGCAGATAAATGGTATGGGAATATAATAATAAGGAATGCTGAACTCAACTGGGATGCTTTGCAAATCCTATTAAGATAAATTTTATCAATTACATGAATGTTTGTAAATAAGTCACTTGATAATTTATCTTAATTATTGTAGGGTCCTGCGGGTTGTTGGCTTCCGTGCCGGATCGAGTCCCAGTACGATCAGATTTTTTTCGATCGATTTCGGTTCGAAGGCACGGGTGTTTGTGATGCCTTAATTTCTCTCCCACTCTTCGTATTCTTCAATGACTGGGCGTAGCGAAAGCGATTAATTAATCACTAGTCCTGTAATGGCCTTCTCCTTCTATCCCTAGACTTTGGAAAAAAGATGTTAAGCGACTGAGTAACAAACAGTTCTCATAGAAAAAAACTTCTGTTGAGATACCTCCATTAGGAGGCCATGTGCTCCACATTAAGAGCGGACATGGATAAAAAAAAGTGTCGCTGAAGACCGCTACACTCGAATATTCGAATATCAATAAAGGGCCGAATATATTCGAATACCGAATATTCAATTGGAATCCCTATTAGAGATCGTTCAAAATTTTACGATTTAATTGTATTATTTCCCTTGTTACTATGACCTTGACGCCATGTTGATGCTCATTAACAAATTTTATATCTGCTTATTGGCAGAGTTCATTATTGTATATTAAAAGGTGAAAGGTGAAACATTTGTTATCAATTTTTCGGCGACTAAGCTATTAAATATATCACTTGTTTCCTCATCAATACACCTCGGAGATAAATAATTACTTTCAATCAATAAATACCCTTAAAAATTTGGATTATGAAAAAAGAGAATGTTAAATATATGTCTCTTTGTGGTCGAGTGGTCAACGGTGTTGGCTTCGGCTACAGAGGGCCCGGGTTCAAATCCCGGTACGGACAGTTTTATAAATTGATTTTTCAATCGATTTATGAATTTCTGTTCAAAGGCATGGATGTATGTGATGTCTTGAATTCCCCCCTCTCACCTTTCCTATCCTATGAACGGGGCGTATCGACAGCGATTAGCTTACCACTAATCCTGTCCTAGCCCAATCCTTCTATCCCTACTCTCTTTGGAAAAAGAGAGGTTGAGCAACTGAGTAACAAGCAGTTCTCGTAGAAACACTTCTGTTGAGATAAACTCCATTAGGAGTACATATGCTCCACATTGGGAGCGGACATGGACATAAAATATATGTATTAATTTCCACAGGAACAATTCAAATTTAATATTGAAATTCCACCAAGCACCTTCAGTCGAAATCTTAAAAAATATATCATATTAATTAATGTAGCTTTTTCGAATAATAGTTACTTCACTATTTTAACCTTATAATGAATTTCTACCAAGTAAATGGCGATACAATCAGTATCATTTTTTTTAACCATGTGGATCATACGAGCCCCCGAGAAGTGAAGTAAACCGCGTAGTAAATCTTTTCTATTGTACTTTTAGTGTGTTCACTGTCAATAGATGGTGGAATGGCATTAATTAATGACCAATTCCCACTTTTATTTAATTATATCAGATCCGGTTTCGCTCATGGTGAGCATTATCAACTGATAAGAGAATAAATAAAATGTTACAGTGTTATTCATACAAACCAAAGTGAAATTAATATGGTGCTATAAACACTTCGTATTGAATGGGTTCTTATTGTATTTTTAGGTACAATCACGTCTTTAATTTTATTGATATAAATAAGACTATACTGAAAAGATTTTCAGAATATTATAACTAATCTAATTTGTGTTTTACTAAAATATCACTAGACTCACTTCACCTCTCAGGGGCTCATGTGGACTCGTAATGAATTTTATCTCACCTGATTTTTCAGTCATTTTCAAAGAAAGTATGGTTAAGTCCATATGAAAGGATTAGCCCTAGAAGGTAATTTCAGACATCTATGTATCCAAACAGAAATCCGTAAATCTACTGACAATTACTATATAAAACTGTCCGTACTGGGATTAGAACTATGGCATCCAATCCCGGGATTCGGGATCTCGTTCAATTTTTTGATCCCGAAATACTGGGATTGATACGGCTGCGATCCCGGGATTTGGGATTGAGAAATTTTAAGCAAATCCCGAAAACTAACACGAAATTGGCAAATCGAGAATTACAGATTCCTCGGTGAGATAAAAAAAAAACGAGGTTCTGTGACAATCTGGGAAAAAGTATACCAAATCGAGGATTTAAAATTTCTCGGTGAGCTAAAAAAAAAACGAGGTTTGGAGATAATCCGGGGGAAAAGTATAGCGAATTGAGGATTTCAAACTCCTCAGTGAGTAAATCCCAATCCCGGGATTGGAAAAAGGCTCCGGGATTGGATACCCTAATTAGAACGTACGTGTGAAACCACTCGACCACGAAAGATACTACATTTTTTACTCAGCCAGTTTGATGACTCGCCGGAAATTTAAAATGATGATAATGTTGGAAGATTTAATATCTACACGTATTTTATATTTTATCTCGTATTAATATTAAGTAGCAATTTTTCAGATAAATATCATTATAAGTAGCCTTTTGTAGCATTATCAAACTTTATTTTTTTTCTTTTATCTCATATTACAGTCATACTACAATAAAAACCTTTTTTTCTTTGTACTTAATGCCTTTGTTATCTCTTACTATTTGAAAGCCCTCTTTTGTCATAATATACTTATACGCAATGACTGGAATAATTGTATTAAGCTTTCTTTCCTTCGTTTTATTTTGTGTAAATGCGTTTTAGTCTTCTCTGGCTTTGGTGAACTTTCACCGTTTCCAATTCGTTTGAAATATTTTTTTCTCTTCTCGTACCCCAAGGTGAATCGGACATTTATTATTTATAGTTGACTGCATTAAGACCTTATTATATATATATATATGTATATTTTTAATTTATATGATTTATTATTTATTTGAAAATCGACATTTTGGACATCAAATCTATTATAATTATACAAATTAATCTAACGTACTGAATAAAACATCCATTGCAAAACTCGCTAACTGGTATGATTCATTTAATTATATTGTTGACATGTTTGAAGTATCATCGATTGGGTTTGTTATTTGTTTTCGTTATTTTATTACAGCGTGGCAATTACAATTTCGTATTGTATTTGTTGTGGAAGAATTGGAAATATTATATATATTATAATCTGGTATTGTTTTTTTTTTAAATCGTACGATTGAGCTGGATTAATGATGCATCGTAGCAAGCTGTGTAGTTAAACTTCTTTATTAATTTTAATTGTATATGAAAATTGAACTTCCACAAAGTTACCGTTGACATCATAGAAAGTAAATAAGTTTTATTCAGCCGTTTAACCTATCCTTTTCGTATGTAAGAATTGAAAAATGGACTTGATGAAATACTACTTAATCACTCTTCCCTCGCCATGTTTTAAATATGAGCGACGAATATACATATCACAGTTACCATGCTGTGAATCAATTTATGATGACGCCGTATCGAAAATACTTAATGAGATTTTTTTTCCCTTTTCAACAGAGTGAAAAATGCCTCGTGTGGGACAGCTTACAAGACGAACTCTTGGACAAGATCAGGCGTTTGGAGGAAGATAGACAGAACGTAGACCTCGGCTTCTCAGATTGGTCCGAACGCGGCGGAAGCGGCGGATTGGGCCCGTCATCCCTGACCACGAACGCCACGTCGGTGGCCGGCAATCAGGCCACGATCGCCGGCGGAAGGGCCCGCGCCAGGCGCAAGGCCGTCACCGTTACCGGGCCCTGCATTATATACATGCTCGCGGAGCAAGACATCATGGAGGACTGGGCCACCATCAGAAAGGCCTTAAAGAGAACACTGGCGTGAGATAGGATTGTGAGTTCCGGCTCTTTGTATTATTACCGACGAGGTTTGCAGATGACTATCTACTAGTGTACATACATACGAATGCGACTGCTTATTAGTATTTTTTTCTTTACCGTGAATTTTACCTGCTGTCTTACCGTTGGCCTTATTTTTGCGATTATTAGAACCATGGCTTCCATTTTCGCTCTAAACTCTTTTAGAGGCATACTGCGAGGATAATGTCGCTAAAAAAATATTGACACCTGAATGATAACTAGGCCATAAAGCGAAACATTAAATTTTTTCATAACTTTTCGCTTTACAACTAGACAGTGGCAGATTACCCCATAAGCGCAAGAGGCGCGCGCTTGGAGCCTCCAAATCTTTGGGGTCTCAAAAATAACATCATTCTCATATTTTTTTTATTTCAGTTTCCAAAATTCATTATTATTCAGAGTTTCGCAGCACTTTTATGTCATTCGATAAACAAGGCCTGCTCAATTCATTGTAATTTTCCGTTTTGTATTAACCCTACTGAAACCTATCATTATTTTTTTGTGTTTTCAAAATTTGTTAGTTTTATTAATTTAAAACAACTGATCGTCTATTGGTATGATTGTAAAAAAAAAATATGATTTATTTTAATGGTTTTAAGACCCGGTATATTATATATAGCTCTGCAGTGGACAAATAATAAGGTGACACATTATTAAAAAAACAAAACACTTTTTGTACTAATTCCACATGCATGGCCTAGTATCATTTAATATTTTATCATTTGGTAATTCTCACATTGAGTAAAACTGTTCCTGATATATAATAAATAATGTGGACTAAGTACACAAAGATCTTCGTAACAGTGAACACCTTAAAAATGCCAATTTTAATGTGTTCAAGGAAATGAATGTATGAAAGGAATTATATTACAAAATAGAAAAACAATCTTTTGTACTTCTTCCGCGATTATGTATTAGGATCAGAACCGGTTTTTCTCGTCGCGAGCATTTTCAACTTTGTCGTATTGTTTTCTTTCGTTCGATTCGTTGAAAATGTGATAAGCAAAACTGTACCTGGTCATTAGACATAATTGTGGAATAAGAACAAAACTGTATTTTATTATTTGTAATACCTTTAAAAAAGGTGATAAATAACTCTTACGGATTGATTTATATGCAATACAGCCTTAATTTAACCATATTTTGCTGTTGTCTAAGTATTAAATATTTGCTTTCGTTTTTAATCTAAAAAAATCAGAAGAATTTTTTTAGTAAAATTTTAATGTTGGCAACGTTTACATTGCTTTGGCTTGATCTGATTTTTTTGCGTATAAAGAATATTGAATTAATTTTATTCGTTTTTTTTTCCTTTAATTATGCGCTGAAAATAATGCCATATTATAGCGTATGTATGTAAGTGTAAATAAAATTAATGCAAAGACGGACAGGAAAATAAGTTATTTTTTAAGGTAAGATATAACAAAGACCCATGTTTTTGTATGTGTCTAAAGATTCTTATTGAAAATGTCTTCGATATTGTTATGTTCCTGAAAGGCTGATCGACTTCATGGATTTTAATTAAATGCACCTCGATTTGCACGGATGTTATTTTTGCGAGCATACCGTTAAATTTAAAACTTTATAAATAGATACAAACACTGTGAGCCTTGATCAAAATTTAAATAATGTAATTTTAATAAACAAATCATGAATGAAAATTTGTGTAAACTCGAAACCGTGTACATCGAGGGGAAGTTTTGTTTATAGATTATGTATTGGAAGCTTTTCCGTGAATGTCCACGAAACTAAAATTCTTTTATAATTTGCTTGAGCGTAATTATGCTTTTATTTATTTCCACTCAAATGTTAATAATTTTCGATTATGCAATTAAAATAATCTATGTGCAATTGACCTCCCGAGAGGTGAATTGAGTTAAGTAGTAAAATGATATAACTTTTTTATTGAAGTACTATCACGTCTTTACTTGGTGTTTTGGTGGATTACATTTTTTAATTATAGGGAGATAACACTATTGCAGTGTGCTTACACATCGCTTTTATGATAGTTTAAGACTTTTAAATATTATAATTCATCTAATTATTTTTTTTCTAAAATACCACATGGCTCATTTCAGCTCTCCGGGGTTTAAACCATCACATTGTTTAACGCCCCTCAATTATTTAGGTTTACAAAAAAATGGCAATATATTTATTCGATTTTGATTAAATATTCATCAAAACAGCCAATGTGCCAAATATTCAAAAAAAATATAACCTGAAATGAATGCTTTTCGATAATATCAACAAACTCGCTCGCTATAAAATTTAGGAGAAGTTACGCAAATTATAATAAAAGTTATAATTTGATATTAAGCTTGCCAGCACTTGGACTCATTGCCATCGGATTCCTAACCTTTACTCCCACAGTTCTATCGATAATAAAATCAGAAATATTTTTGATAGTTTTTTCATAATCATCGTAGAACTAAATATATTGCTTTTTTCATATTGTATAATGAAATTATTTTTTTAAAAACAAACTAGGTACCAGATATTATTTAAAAATCACACGAAATAAACTCAAATGATTTTGTATCTAAATAACTTGTAATCGACTCGATGTGAAAACACACCACGAACACTCTTAGCAAGATTTCAAACATAAATTGAAAAAAAAACTTGATTTTATAATGAGCTTGCTGGTATTGGAATCTAGACCAGCCCGATTCCTTGGACGAAGCCAGGGCTGTGGAGTCGGAGTAATCTTACGACTCAGACCCATTCAAAATATATATATATATTTAATGATTTGTATTCAAACCACGATAGTCCATAGTGCTGTGCTGCCATTGCATGCTAGGCTGACTAAATATGATCTGATGGTATACATATTTAAAGGTTCAAATGAAATGATTGGAAAAAAAAATTGGAGTCCGAGTCGTTTATTTAGCACAGCTCCACAGCCTTGGATGAAGCTCTGATTCGATTATTCTATCATTGGCACTTCCATGCTGTTTTCAACACATAAATAAAAAAATATATGAGAGATAATAATGTTGAAAAATAATCAAGTAACTAAAACTCACTTCTGCCAACGCGTAGAAAGACATCTTTAATACATCTCTTATCAGGTGTGAGTAACATATTAATGAAAGAATTACTGCAAAGTAACGGGTAAATCAATCGACAAGTAACATTGATTCTCATTCGAAAATAATCGTGTCATTTTGTACTGAAATCTTAAATCACACTTAGATTGTTTTTCCTTTGCAATGCCAAATTAATTATAAATAATATTTTTTCCGATCGATGCGTCACTTTGAGAAAAAAATCGTTTCCAATACAACATAAACAATATCGGCGTGTAAATAGTAGTTTTCTTTCAAAATTGTTATTTTTTTTAATGGTCCGATCATTAATTGAATTGCTGCCACATACGATTTCAATAAATAACGATGAAATGACGAGATTAAATTAATAATTGCAAATTATAGCCGGCGTGCTAGGTACAAACATCGTTTTTTCTACGGCAGCCAAAAGGTTAAAAAAATGTATTTATTCAGCCACCGTAATTATAATGATACTGGGGCCCATTTTTTTTTTAAAATCATTTAATTATCGCATCCAAAAGTTGTGTATTCGACGTATTCGACGTATATATGTAGTAATTGGCAACGTTGAGTCCTACACTAAAGTGAAATTAGGAAATCACCGGCAGTAGTATCTGTGTCTTTTTTTAAGAATTGAGTTTGGTTCGAGAAAATCTTAATTTTTCTTCTCGCATGTTGTACGCCGATTTGGTTTAAAACAAAAAAATCATTCGTGTAATACCTGTTCCGAATAATTGATTATTTGTCGAAAAAAGCTTTTCTACATTCGTAAAAATATTCGGTTAATAGTCACTCTTTTACTTTCTGAAAATAAACTAAATGCAACTCTGCAGGAAATTTAATAAATTAGTATATATGGCAATAGAAAAAACAACAATTTACGGGAAATACGAATATAATATCAGTATGAAAAAGTCAAAATACACCGTTTCAAATGGAACTTCTTAGAAGAAACCATAGAAAAAATGGCGACTAATTTTCTAAAAAATATTTCGTGATTCGCATAAATTGTCAGTTTTTTAAATTCCAACGATATGTTTTTATTAAAAAAAAAGCTTTCCAGCGAATTACATTGTGTTTAGATGTGCTTTAGTGAATGTTCGGCAAGAAAAAGAGTAGCATGTTGTAAAGCATATTCACCAAATATTCTTTCAAAGATGTGTTTGTTTCATGTAGTGCAGTGATGCACAAACCGCGGCCCTTTTTGAATTTTGTGGCGGCCCATCAATATTTTTCTCTACATATTTTTTTCACGTAAAGAAAATATTTAATAAATGTAAGCAAACGTTTTCTTCAATGAAGGAGAATAAATCGGTTCATAGAAACAGGCCCTCAAATACTATGTCAGATTAAAAGAAAATAGTTAAAAATTAACAAAGACCAAGATCGCATTAAGTAATGAATTAAATATAAATGAAATAAAAATATTTCACAATGAAACGATTTTTAATGAGCATGTACTCATAATACTTTTTTGCATGGCTTATTTATTTTCACGTTTTCGAAATAACACTGCCAAAATAATGTAATGGAACCTATCAATCATTTATCTAAATTCACTTAATCTTTTTTACACGGTTTTTTGTAAAGCTGTTTTACATGGAACGTACATATGCTCCGTGTAAAAAAGGACTGAGCTTACTTTAATTTTTTTTTTGCGGCCCGAACCCACGAAAATTTGTTTTATGCGGCCCGCTCGAAGGTAAAGGTTGTGCATCACTGATGTAGTGTATGACATCATGTATGTATTTGATATAAAATATTTTTTGTAGTGTTTGTTGTGTATCGCAAGAGCAATATTTCACCTTGAGTGCCATGCATTTATAATATAATGTTCCACTGTCATGTTAGTATTCTGTGATTTGTATACGGAAACATGTTGAAATGCTAACAAAAGCTCGATGTGTATTTTTAATATTAATATGATAACAATATGGGACACGTGTTGCCACTTTATAATGACATCGTCTGAATTTAACCCATCAGCAGAGTTATAAACAGGGCTGTGGAGTCGGAGTTAATGATGTGTATTCAAACCCCAATAGTGTTGACATTGCATGCTTGGCTGACTAAAGATGATCTGATGGAATACATATATATACTTATAAGTTAAAATTAAATGATTGAAAAATTTCGTCGGACTTGGAGTCATCTTTTTTTAGAAGATTCCTTCCACAGCCCTGGTTATAAAGGTAGTTAGTCCTGAAAAGTTTACACTTGATTCGATGTAACATGGGCGGAAATTTAAAAATTGGTAAATCAATCATAGTTTTTCACGTTTTTCATGTTACATCTCTTTTTTGATACTTAATCAAATTTACCTAATAAATAAGTAAATTCATCATCACTTTTTTGCTTTAAAGCTTGTCTAAGTTTTTATATAAAAGTTTATTTTTCTCTGTTCAAGAAAAAGTGGATCTGCTAATTTTTAAATCCTCTTCAATTGACAGATTTCCAAGTGTCCCGGTACTGCCGAATTTTCCATTTTTCGGGCATTTTACTCACGTGTCCTTTTCATATAGTTATTTATTTTTCTTCCGGGCCAATTATCAAAATATATTTTCAATGGTGTAGGAAGTATAAGTTACATTTATGTGTCCTAGTTTGTACTTCAGTAAATTTAATAACCTAGTTGTTTGTCTTTACAAGATTAAATATAATTATGTACCGGTTTAAATTTTGTGATGATGTAACACGTGTTCAATATTATAAATGTATGAGAAACGGTGAAAAATAATTACTGGAAATTAAACGCTGAATTTGTTTTACTACAGCGGATAATAATAGGGTTGTGCTTAGAATAATGGTATATATATGATTTAAATAATAAAAATCAATTAAATAGCCCGCCACGTTTTCCATGTTGTGTTTGTAATGAATTTCGGAATGGAAATTTTATTGTAAAAAATCACGAAATATTTTAAGATATATATAAAATTCCACACTTCATTTGACTTATAATTACTCTGGTAACTATTAGTGATATTTTTTTTTTGTGGTATAGATATTGATTGAATAATATTTTTATCACGTGAAATAGTTCAATACGAACATCATATTTAACCATTCAAAAGTCTATTTTATGTATCATATGATATTTGCTCTATAATGAATACTTTTGCTTAGTAAAAACAATCAAGTTCGTCAAATAATTTTCATCGACAATCAACAAATTTTATCCATGGCTGCTTTAAATTTTGGCTTTCTTTTAATTTTGTGCTTTTAAAATTGCCATTTAAAAAAAGGTATTCGTTTTCTACATGTTTTTATAAAATGTTCTTGATCAAAAATACTGGGGCTTTTTATTTGAAATGATCATATTTCATTGGGCATGAAGTTAATAATATATGTAAAATATATTGTGAAGTCATCAAAAGAATAATTTATATTATAATTATTGTTTAGTATTGTAAATAATATTAAAATATATATTTTATGAAATTGTCCACGTTTCCGTTTTTTCTGTTTCTCCTGTCAATAATTTTAATTCAGAGAAACTATATAAAATGACTGACTTGAAAAGCGGAAAAATTTTCTTTCGCTCTTGAAAGTTGACGAGAAAACTCGATAGATGTTTTACTATAAGAATATTTTTATTACAGAAAATAAAGATTTGAAAAATGAGTTTGATTGTGTTTTTTTTATATAAACATGTTATTCCTTCTTTAATTAAATCCCATCCCTCGTGGTTTAAAATATAATAATTTTAATTAAATTATTTGAAAAATAATATATAAATATAATATTATTACATGCGTGTGGTGTGACATATTAAATTTGATAAAAAGGCAACAAAATATACTTCGTAACAAACCTTCACTAAAGCGACATGCACACATGTCTGCTTTGACAGATATTGTACATATTTTAGACCAGCGGTTTCCAATAATTACACACAGTTTTGATACCACTGATGTAGACTGGGGTTTTACATACATAACGCAGAAACTGAATGTGGTCGTTCAGATTTATTTTCTGGCTTTAATTTTACATATAAAAAAAAATCCACCACCACCAATACTGGAGAATACAGAAGAGTTGAAACACATGGGTAAGTACATAAATATGTGACTTTTTTTACAGAGCAATGTTTTATCGATCTTCCATCAATTTTCGATACAAAAAAATATCATTTAATCAAAAAATACTGATTGTTGTTAACTAGTGAGTTTTTCAAATGGTATCAACTAAACTTCAATTCTAGTATTCCATTTGTTCAAACGTAGCAATTTACCCATGTATTTTTCTATTGCCGGCGAGCTATAAGTCTATTTCTGGAAAAAAATTCCTTTTTAGCTTGCCTTAATTGAAAGACTATTTGTCTCATTTGCCGGTAGAGTATATTAGTATTATAAACGAGTAATATTAAAAGATATTTCACTACTAAGCATTACTAATAAGGAGTTAATTTATTTGCGAAAGCAAGAAAGAAAACAGCTGATAAATTGATTCAAAATGTATTTATATTACCAAAATTTTCACACGGGATTTACTTCCAAATTGTAACCTTAACAGTTTTGAGAATCTCAACCACAAAACTAACACCACAATTTAAAAAAATGTTGTTCGTCTCATTAAATTGTTTGTTTTTTTGTGATGATTAATTACTAAGTACATTTAAAAAAGTGTTTTGTTTGAGGCCCGCCTCTCGTTTAAATTTTTTGAACGTAGCGCTTCATCCAAGAACCTCCCCTTTCTCTTGAATTAGTTGAATCATAATTATCATTGTATTTTTCCATCATATTTGCTCCTTAGTCGGATCAAATGGCCACCATATGATTCCTCGAAGAATCTCTGTCCCACGCCAATTTTTATACTTTATGGTAAATTTACCAAGTCTTAGCAAATGAAGGCTCTCTTTCATTTTCATTATTTACTATAAAATTCTACATAAAACAGCTTTATTTGATGATAAAATAATATACTATACTGTAAATTATTTCATCAGTAAGAGACAATTGAGGCTCGATGGGAGGTAGTATGAAGGTTCATGGAAAAGTATTTCGTACGTTTTTTGTGTAATCTTATTATTTTTCAAAATATGTAGAAATAAAGATTTTCATTTCAAGTAGGCAAGTTTAAAATAATAAAACAAAAATACCTACTTCAAGTGGAAAAATCAAGTCAAATTAAACTAGCATATCATTCAATCACTTTTATGGTGTCAAGTGAAAATTTTTGGTTTAAAAGGAAGTAAACATTGAAAGGTATTTATAGTGTTTTCTATTTCGAAAGTTGTATATTCGATTAACTATTACAATCTTTTTTTTATATAAAAGATTTGGTGCATTCGGAGTAGCGAAATTTTCATCTAAAATCAGTTTTCATAACTGCGTCCTACTATCCTCACTATTTCTGAAAAAGAAGATCGAAATAAATATTCACAACAATTCTTCCCTCGACTGTATCCTTTATATTGGTACTGAGCACATAGTGCACATTCAAAGGTTAAAAGAAATCAAGGGTAGATTGTAACATTTATTAGTATCGCGCGTTGAAATCTCTTGAATTAATCACGTTCGGGTAAAGGTATTTTCATTCAAATTCTGTTTCGTTTTTTGCCTGGGAGAGTTCTTTTTCAAAAAAATAGACTAGATGGGTGGGAGGGAATTTTTAGACATCACAAACATTTTATAAAATGAAAATGATTGAAAAAATTTGGTTTGTACTGGAATTCGAACACATGAGGTCCGGCAAGGAAGCCTTCAACGTTGACCACTGTGCCACGAACCCGGCACTTGTTCGACTTGCGTTTTGTTAGATTACCAAATATTAAAAAAAAATGTTTTTTGACATGGTAATCGAAGTCGGTCCATTTTTTAAATAACGGAGTCGTAGTCAGGGATTTTTTTACGACAGGACAGCTCTAGAAAAAACTAAATTAATTCAGAAAATAAAATCATGTTTTTGTCAGGTCATGTTTTGGAGCTGGAGTCGGGGGTTTTTTCCGGAGTCGGAGTTGAACAGTTTTACGTCTCGGACTCATTTAAAAAATATATTTAATGATGTGTACTTAAACTAAAATAGTTTATAGTGTTGCTCCTGCGTGTTAGGCTACCCAAATATGATCTAATAGTGTAGAATATATAATATGATAAAATAAAATTATTTATTTTCTTTGTGGTCGTCGTCGGAATTGTTTTATATTTTGAAGAAAGTGTCGGGGTCATCCAGGGGTGGGCTGGAGGGGGCTCGGGGAGGCTCACGCGAGCCCCTTGTTAATTTTTACTGTGGAAGGAAACAGTTAGTCGGTTTTTAAAAGTTCGGAAGATATATTATATCCGCACCGTTGAAGAAATGAATATATTCTATAAACGCGATTTTCAAACTGTAATATTAAAACACTGTAATCTAATTTACACGATGGATACGTTCCACGGAACGCCGTGTAAAAAACGTATACTAAAATAAAAAATAATGGAGTTAAGGCTATTATTTTACCAACGCTGGCGAGCCCCTTGTTAATTTAAGAGAAAAAATATTCTCAGATCGAATGAGTATATAGCTGCAAATTCTGACATATACTATCTACGACAGCTTCAGTATACACAGTAGTACATTTTTAGCCAGATAGATTGATAAGTTTGCGGTAAATTGCATACTGTTACATATTACAAGTGTTTTAAGTAACAATCAATTGCTTATTGAAATATTGCATAATAGTATTAAAAAAGTCACTTAATACCCAGAACACCGAGAATTACATTGAGATTAAGCGAGCCCCTTGTTAAGTATTCCCAGCCCACCGCTTGAGTCGTCTGTTTTTAGCCGACTCCACAGTCCTAGTTTTTGTGGTATAATTGTTACATTTACGATTACATTATATTCTTGTGCTTTATAGTCTAATATAATTAAATTGAACTAGTATTAATATCTTTTACGAAGCGATTCATCAAAATTATAACCTGTCTGCATTACGTAATCCTTTCAATTTGGAAAGTTGTTCAACTCACAAATGTTGATAGCGGTTTGTATCCGTTAATAATGTTATTAATTTATGGGCAAAATAACGCATTTTTATATTGTAGCTATATACATACCCAATAGTCGAATACGTGGCGCAGTGGTCAGCGTCGTTGGATGTAATGGGTGGGTTCAAATCCCAGTACGAACAATTAATTTCAATCGATTTTTCAATAACTGTTCAAATGCATGGTTAAAAAAAATCCCTCCACCACTTACACAATCCTTAAAATTGAGGCGTAACGAGAGCAAACAGTTAACCACTAGTCCTGTCCTAGCTCAATTATTCTACCCACGCTCTCTTCGAAAATAAGATGTTGAGTTACTGAGTAACATGCAGTTCTCGAGGAAAAACCTATTTTGAGATGCCTTCATTAGAAGACTGAAAACTTCACATTGAAAGCGGATTAACATATCGACTGTGGAAAGGAAAAAGGACGTAACCTACAAAACAGCTTTTTTTCGATAAGCGCAATGTATCAAAATTGATACACGTTCTGTCAAAAGGATGCAAGCTACAAATGCCGAATTAGTATCTAAATATACCTTTTATGTTTGATTAAGATGACCTTGTAAAAAATGAAAATCAAGAAAAAAGACTGAAATAAAGGTTTTTCCTAGACAATTTCTTTAATTAGTATTAGATTATTTCAATTAAACACCAGTTTAGGAGTCTCCGTGCACTTTAAGGTTGTGTGTAATTCATAATTTTCATATGGTCCAAAATCATCAAAACACGTTTTTTGCACAAAACATGTGTGGGTAACGTCCTTTTTCTTTTCCACAGTCTATATATATACACTGGGTTGGTGCACACAAACTTTGAATAATATCTTCATAAAATGAAAAAAGAAGTATTTTTTAACTTGAGAATATTTATTTAAAAAAATAATACATGATCAAACTCTTAACCCTTAACATGAAAAAAATCTTAACCCTATATTCTCTTCGTATTAGAACAGAACACTAAAGGTAATAGATAATAATACTGAGCATTCTTTTACGAATATGTCCCCAAGCTTGTCAAATTGTAAATGTAATTATCTAGAATTTACTAGGACTGAAGTATTGTAAAAAAATAACGACTCCAACTCCGGCTTTCAATTAAAACGCGACTTCGACTTCGATCTAGTAGATTTTAAAAATCAATTTGTTGAGTAGATAAATTGAATCAATATATTGTACCATGCCTCACTTTTGTGCTTCAAAAATCACCATGTCCCACTTCCCAATCAAAATCGTATAGTAAGGTACATAACAAATCCGGAAAAAAATATTTACTTCAAATAAAAACTTCACATAGGCAATACTATTTTTTAATTAAACTTTCGTAAGTAAATACTTGTGTGTATTATGTGACACGTACAACTTGGAAATTAGTGCAAACTTTGAGCTTGGTGTAAGCTGCATTTTTTTTATGTGAATTAATAATTTGGTCTATTTTAATTTTAAATCTCCACGGTTTATGCTATCCAGACGATTCCTTTTTTCAATAATAAATCATTTACTGCGCTAAAGTCGCATTCAACTAAACATGATGCAACTTATTATGAACTAAAAATGCGTTTTAAAAAAAATAAACGTAAAAAATATTAATGATTATCGTATTGCCCCCCAAAACATTAAAATTGCCCCGCGTTGGGAAACACTGTCTTAGGGAATAAATATAATATTGTAAATAAACTAAATGTTTACTCTTCATCACGTTTTTCCGTTGAAATTCATCTCTTTCGAATTATTAAGACTACGATATATCCCTTTTCCTGTTGCAGTGGCGGACTAAGCACATGGGAGGCCCCAGGCGCAATAATATTTGGAGGCCCTGTTTTTCGGATAACACGAAAACATCGGGGAAACTACAACTAAAATAATAAACGTATATATAAATCTGATTAAAAAGTATAAGAGTGATATTATATAAGCTTTTTTGTGGCCCCTAAGATTCGGAGGCCCCAAGCGGGCGCCTCATTTGCTGATAGGATAACCCGCCACTGTCCTGTTGTGATTTTTGCTTCTCGATTCAAATTGAATTTTTTTTTTCTAAAAATCGAAACTGCGCTACAATCAAGCGATTTTTTTAAAAGTAAAAATCGTGTTTATTGTACATTTGTACAGACGTCGATATTCAACACGCGAGTTAATATACCAGTAAAAAGACGGTATTCAGTGGTTATAATTAGAGTATCTAATCCCGGAGTCTTTTTGTGATCCCGGAATTTCAGGATTGACTAATTTTCAATCCCGGGATCCCGGGATTGTGCACTCAACATGAAATCGAAATTGAAAAAAAATTTGGTGTCAAGGAATTTTTCATTATTCAAAATTTTGCATGCATTTCCTATTATTTCAAAAACCCAGGAATTTTCCGATTTGCCCAAAGTTTCAGCATGACTCGTTTTTTTTGGCTCTTCCAAATCCGAAATCCTATAAATTTACGGGATTTGCCAAAAATTTCTCAATCCTGAAATCCCGGGATTGATACGGTCACCATCCCGGAATTTCGATGTCACAAAATTGGACGGGATCCCGGGATTGGAAAGCCTAGTTATAATATATCACTTCGTAGTGAATTAAATCTAGAATATCTGTAAATATCTAATCTAAAATATATACATATCTTTATTTTCATCATCATTATACATTGAAGGATGTGTAACTCTTTCTAGTTACTCCTACGAATCGTGCACTGCATACTTTCGCTTTTCCGTATAATAATTATGATCTTACGCTAAAATTTTATTTTAGCAACAATTAATGTAATTAAGTGAAACGTTTCCGAAACATTGCGATAACCCGCATTTTGTAAATCGCTCTATGGAAAATTATTTTCGCACGGTTTTGTTTGGACACAATAGATATTATAATATAATTATAAGTAATTTGTTCACAAATGTGTTAAAACGGTCCGTTACAATATTTTTCACAGCGCACGTTTATGAAAAAATATCTGTATCATATATTCTTTTGAAATATTTTTTTAGCTGTGAATTAAATACAAAAATAATTGGAAATAAAGCGAAACGACAATTTGCACCAGCAAGCGCAGTTTTCTTATAAACAACATGATCATTTAACTGGTATTTCTGTATGTATGTAGACTTAGTGTCGAAGGAAGAAGCCAGAAAAAGCTGTTAAAAGTAACATATCCGTTTATAGCTAAAAATTGATAGTAAAAAGACTCAAATTGTAAGATGCGAAGAATCTCAAACTGTTCACGAGGTTTATAAAGAAACATCAATAGATATTCAACCCCTGGGACGCTTCTGGAAGAGATATGCTGACATCATCAAGACACCCTGAGACTGATAAGAGTGCTTAAAATGTCAGATGTTGAACTAAATGAACCTTAGCGTCAGCCAAACAAAAGCTAATAAAATTGACGTAGCAGTGCCAAGACTATTGTTTTGATTAATCACCTCTCCTTGCGCGTTGTGGGTTTTTTGACTAGTTAACTTTATGTACAACACTGTAGAATATAATGATTTATTCAGATTACAATAAAATTTGTAAACCATTTTAAAACAACACACAGCATTAACAACATTCACATTATGAAATATAAATATTTTATGAACAAATTCAGACAATATTGGGCATCATGAATTACAAAAGAAAATAGTAACCACCCCTGGTCACAGCGATCGTCAAATAAATTTAATCATGAATGGCTATCGATGTTAAAAAAATTGATTTAAAATAAACGGTATAGAGTTTAATTTTATCACTCTTAAGAACAATCTTTTTAATGTCATTACTATCCCGGTTATGGTTAAATGCGTAATATTTATGTTGGTTTTCTCTTGTGCGACAAAAAATGTATCAACTATTAACATAATATCATCGTCGTCTTGCAAAATTATCATATATTGTAGCACTTATATTATAAATTAAAATTATATTATACAGTGGAACCTCTCATAACGAGCTTAATTCGTTCCAGAATCTTACTCGTTATGTGAAACACTCGTTAGGCGATACAATTTTCCCCATATAAAACAATGTAAAATACAATAATGCGTTCCATGTCGGAAAAAAAAACAATTTTTATATTTTTAACGTGTATTAAAGTAACCATTTTTGCCCTCAATCTACACAAGTAATTATGTGGAATAACTATAGAATGTTGATAAAGTAATGAATTCTTGTGGATAACACTAAATTTGATTGAAATTCGAATTTGTCATTCTTTTTGACATCGTTTAAAGAAAATCAACTAGATGTTTCAGCTTTTAAAAAAATAACTTTTCCGAATCAATATCATTTAACACGACTTTGCTAGATCGGGGAAGATAGTTGAATCATCGATGTCTAAAAGTGTAAATTTATTTTAGCATTAAATTTTGATACCAGATATTTCAATATTTTAAACAGAGAACATTTGGTCCGTGTCAGTCAGTATTATCTTATTGATAACAGTGAAATTTCGATTCTTAATTTTTAAGTGAAAGTAATAAAAAAACCAATAATGCAGGAAATCTTCAAATAACACCAAAAATAAAAATATGTTTTATAAACCGTATGTATATATATATATGTGTGTATATTCTAAATCGCTCAATACATACGATGTTGCCTGACGGGTGAAAAAAAAACGATTCCGACTATGATTTGATTTTTTCAATCGTTTCCGTTTAACTTACATACTATATTTATACCATCAGATCATTTTTGTTACTGGAATAATTCTGGTACGTAGTCATCATTTCACCAATCAATATGTTGTATAGACTAATCTTTTTTTTTATGGGTCGCAGTCATAAGATTTTTTCGACTCCGACTCCTCAGTCATGGGAAAATATTACAATAATATTTTATAAGCAGCGATGGACTGCCAATGAGTTAAAAAGGGACTCGCTCTATCTCAAAGTTACTCGTGGCATTCCTGGAAAGTATTTTTTTTCTTGTCCGATACCGCAATCCAACATGGCCGTATTAGTTTGTTTTTTTTTCTTAAATACCGGTGTTTCATATTAAATAACGAAAAAAAGGGTATTGATCAATTCGTTATTTATTGCAATATTTAGCTGGAAGCGAGTAGGAGAAAAACCCTCTAAATTGACAAGACATTCACATTATGTTTTATGATATTTATATGAATATAGGTAAGAATACATTGATATTTTTACCCTATTATAATGGAGTTCGACCAAGTAAATGCTAAATCAATACATATACTATATTAGCTTCCAATAGTTCCAATCGGTTTGAACTTTTCCAAAATATACAAATCAACAAATTACGACTTTTCCTATAAATAGAATTTATCGATTTAAAGAATTTTTAATTGTGGCGAAGTAGACTAATTCTGGTAATTCGAATTTCTTTACATAACTTTGGAGTTGATAATGCTCGCCATGAGCGAAACCGGTCCTTATCTTGGTAAATAAAAGTGAAAATAAGTACAAAATAATTTTGTGTTTTTCTTTATACAAATGTTACCCGTCTAAAATATTGAAGTAACTAGGATGAAAATGTATCACTTAGATAACTTTTCACGTTAAAAACATCGATGATTCTCGATGTAAAACTCGTGTTATTTTTTTTATAGCTGAAACATTTGGCTAATTTTCTTTAAGCAATGTCAAAGAGCATGACAATTTCGAATTTCAATCAAATTTAATGTCCATCGCTACATCAAAGAATATAACTCATTCACGAGTGTTTTATATTTTTATATATCATTTTACGTCTTTCCATTAGTGGTATTCTTAGGAACTGACGATGAAAACCTTAAAAGGCTATATCAAAGGTTGTTATATTTATGATTCATGGGGATTTTACGAAACGACGATGATAATATGTTAATACATTTTGTTGGCACGCAAGGAAAAACCGACATAAATATAATGCATCGTGTTAAATATCTTAATTCGGGAAAACAGCTGTAAAATTTATAAACGTAAAGAATATGTAGAAAAAAATCTATGGGGGTTGTCATATGTATTATATGTTGATCGTAATTTTTTAAACCAGATGTGATCAAAATTAATTTTCTTTTGCCTACATAAAAACACTAAAAAACAAGTGTTCCATAAAAGTATAAGAATGGACACCGAGACGCAGTAACGATTTAAATTAAAAATATTAATATTCGTTGGTTCTGCTAATCTTGTAAGAACAAATAATTCGTGTATTAATATAGTATTCATCTATTTTAGTGGACCTTGTTATTTTAAAGCAGTGTATACAAAAAGATTCGGTGTATATATGTTACTATACAATTTTAATCATCATGTACTACCCCTGAGCGAAGGTCACAGGACCTACGGGTGCTAGAGACCAGCCATTTTAATCATGGTTATAGCTGAAATTATATTGTTGATGTTTTTCAATTCTAATAAATTAAAAATATATAATTATAAAAATAAATCCATATTATTTAATTTGTTATTTTCTTTCTCATAGCTCAAAGGTTTTTGATTGGTTTGGGTTTCAAATTTTCTATGAGAGGCCCTGTTTATTGGCAAGTATCTGTAACTTTTGCCATTTTTCATATTGCAGTGTTTAAGAATCCAAAATATTTTTTTAAAGGTCAATCTTACGAAATAATAATGTCGAAAGTTCATACTGAACCAATGTTGTACTAAAAATAATCACATCTAAATAATGCTATGAGATATTCTTAAAAATACAATTTCTTTGCAGCGTTTTTCTGTGAACTGAAAATAGAATTTTCACTCTTAGCAAAAATATTATGTTATACGACTTAATATAAACTGACTGAATGGTTCGTAATGATTGATTTTTCCGGAATGTTTTCATTTTCAGTAAATTTACGAAATTTGTATTTTAAGGTGCCATGTAAAGTGTAAATGAGAAATTGTAAACTTACATCTGTAGTAGTATGGATTTATCTTTGTATCTTTCTAGTATGGAGTAGTCTTTATTTCCATATTTTTAAAAGTGTCGTTTATAATCTATATTCTTTGCGGAAATATAATAAATTTTATTCCATTCATATCGATAACCAATTTTAGTTTATTAAGCCTGAAGCTCATTGGAAAAAAAAATATTTAATTTGTTTTTATTTTATATGAAAATTTAATATAGCAACAATTAAATCTCTCAAACGGCTTGAATCAAACTCAGTTTTTTACTTGTTAATTCGTCTAATCAAGTGTATCCTATTTTAAAATCAACCCTTAAAATAAATATTTAAAATGTTAATCTTTTATTTATTATCGCAGCAATAATAGCCAATAACCCCAACACGTTTCTAATAACTTTTTTTTATATCGCCTGCGTGGTCGAGAAGTCAATGTCGTTGGCTTCGTCGCCATATGTATAAATCTGAAAATAATAATGCTTTCGATGAAAAAAATGTTTAAAATATTCGAAAAAATATTAGATTGGCATTTGACAGTTGATTTTATCTCTTTAGTGTTTGGTATTAAAAATACACGAAAGCTTTTATCTTTAAGCTTACGCAACTTTTAATGTAATGTTTTTAAATTGTAAGTTTGTGGTTCACTCTATATATTATATTTATATATATATACAGTCAATCCTCGTTTATGCCATATTTTTTATGCGATTTTGAAGTTATGTGGCTTTTTTAAAAATGCAAATTTAAAAAAAATACCATATTAAAGTACAAGAGCACGTATCGTTGTATTTTGGATATAACAAGAGATTGATCATTGACATTAATCAAAATTTGCGAAAAAAATACGATTTTGGACTGTTTAAATCATGTTGCATCTCATATTATCGTGGAACGTATCTACCGCGTAAAAAGAGGATCAACTGTATAAATATATATATATATATATATATCAATTCAACTACTTTTTTTTTAATAGCACGTTCCACTAAAAAGAACATATCGATGGCCATACGTTGAAAACACGTAACCGAAATTTCTTCATAAAATGAGTTATTCATGCAACATTTTGTATTGGAGAGTGGACAGTCCGTAACTGGATTAAAAAAATGATTACAATTATGTATACGTTTTCCTTTATTTTATGGATAAAGTTCAACAGATACATTAAAATTGTCAACATACTTGTAATTGTTTCCTCGTATCATTAGAAGAAGAAATAAAATTAAAATTGTTATCTCTTATTAAACATTCTTGTTAATAAAAAGTTTATTTAATTAATATTGTGTCAACAGATTATTTTAAATATTCATAATAGTAATTTTACTCAAAAATGTCTTTCGTTTTCATTGATATCCCAATACCTATTTATTTATACAGTTTTTTGGCTCTCCTGTAAAATTGAACAACTGTCGGTTACGTGTTGTCAACTTATAGCCATCGATATACGATATTTTTACATAATTTATATGTTCTAACACAATTCCCACACAAAATAAACACTGAAGCGCATAGTGAATTTCCTAATAACAAGAAATTCAACAACATAAGACAGTAAAAATAAACAAAAAGCTTCATCAAATCCTAGCACATTAGACGTGTCAGAAATTTCTAGCGATGAATACGATGTATCCCCAGTTCCTCATGAGAGTCCCCGTATATAATCAAATAGCGATGAATAGTATTCTTTCTTCTTAAAAATATTTTGGGTCTTTATTATTACATTTTTTACACGATTTTCTATACCACAATGTTGTGCTTTTTTTACATGCAGACAATATTCTTAAAATTTACTTATATTTTTTTTAGTTCTATTTTTTCTTAATACTCATTTTATTTATTTCTTAAAATGAAAAATATGAAAAAAAATTAAATACATGGTTATTAAATAATACGTCTATCACATACATGTATGCTTCCAATGTGAAGCATACGGCCTCCTATAAAGAGATTATAACAGAAAATTTTCATAGAAAACTGTTTGTCAGTCGCTCAACCTCGCTTTCTCGAAGATAGTAGGGATAGAAAGATAGGTAAGGACAGCATTATTGGTTAATTAATCGCTCTCGCTATGCCTAATTTATGCCATCTGTGTGGTCGAGTGGTCAACATCGTTGGCTACCGCTACGGAGGTCCCGGGTTCGAATCCCAGTACGGGCAGTTTTATAAATTGATTTTTCAATCGATTTATAAATTTCTTTTCAAAGGCATGGATGTTTGTGATGTCTTGAATTTCCCTTCCCACCCATCCTATCCTATGAACGGGGCGTACCGAGAGCCATTAGCTATCCACTAGTCCTGTCCAAGCCCTTTCCTTCTATTTCTACTATCTTTGGAAAAAGAAAGGTTGAGCAACTGAGTAACAAACACTTCTGTTGAGATAAACTCCATTAGGAGTCCATACACTCCACATTGGGAGCAAACACGGTTAAAAAAAAAACGCTCTCGCTACGCCCCGTTATCTAAGAGAGGGTACTTTTAGATATCACAAACACCCATACCTGCGAACATGAATCGATAAATCGATTTAAAAAAATGCAGATCGTACTGGGACTCAAACCCGTGAGATCCGTCAAGGAATTCAACGACGTTGACCACTGCGACATGGCCCTGACATATAGATTCATAACTCAACAGTCATACTTGTACATGCAATTTAAGATTTTAACTGAAGATGCTTGGTGGCATTTCAATATTCAATCTGTATCGTATATATTTTTTACACTTCCACGCGTTTTGTCACTATTAATCTGACCTTTTTCGGCATCTTTAGGCTTTAAAGGCGAAACCCGGGTCGTTAGTGACAAGGATTGTGGAAGTATGCAAAATTTTAACCATTAAAAATTACTATATCATGTATGTGTATTCAATTTCATGGATTCCGAATCCCAGCGAGGGTAGAATGTTTTTATTTATTACAAATTGTTCGAATATTTTTACCAAATGATTAAAATAAAAACTATCGTTTATTTAAAAAATATATAACCTTTTCACCAAAAATTGAGAGCATGCACCATCAAAATAATTGGTTAACAAATTAAACCCACCCTTTATAAGGGTGAAGGGATGATCTTCACATAAACAAGAATTTTCTTTTTGATCCAAAAAAACGACAACAATTTCGTTTGATATAATTTCAGCTATTTTGTTAAAAAAAGGAAAAAAATATCGCATGTCTTCAGTATGTGCTGTGGATCTTTATAGCCAGGCACACACAAGAAATAAAACAAAAACGGAAAACTTATATCGAACCAATTTTTCATTTTGTCATTTTTGATTCTCAGTACAAATTTCATGTTTCAATAAATAAATGTACACGTATGGAAGTTGAAATATTTAAAGACATCAATCTGCCAAAACATCGTAACCAAAAAACAGACTACATTTAAAAAATGACATTTTTTTCAAATAAATATCACGAAAAATTAAATTTTATTTTGATATTAATGTTTGATATGCTTGAATGATCGTTAATATATATTTTTACTGTGGAAATATTGATTTTTAATGTATTTACAAGCCATTGTTTGTATTGATTGATTGCCGTATTTGAAATAAGCACGATCTGTTGGCGGTAAGGTGGCGTTGTTATATTTATAGAGGCAAATATGCCTACGTGCTAAAACGTTGTATGAAAATGGAGGACGTAGCGATCTACTTGATGTTCTGTGCTCCTGTTACTTGTAGGCGTGGAATTCGTATGAAATTTTAAATGGAATAGAAATTTTATATCATAATAAAAGTTCATTATTTATTATACGATATTGTATAAATAACATATTATACACTCATATATTTTACCCAGTCGATAGTTATTCTTAAAAATTGTTTAAAAATCAATTTACTTTGATTTAATAACCACCATTATGTGATTTTACTGGGTGTAAAATGTATATACAATAGAAAGTTAAAATAAAAAAAATACGTTGTTTATTGTACGTATTACTTTATTTACCTTCCAGAAAGCAAATATAATGAGTTTAATTTTATTTCGTCAGCTTATTTATCAAGCCATGTCCGCTCCTAATTTGCAGCATATTGTTGCTTCCACGTTAAACTGTTAATCATAAAAACATGTGCTATTGAGTATGAATTAAATGCCATTGTATAAAAAAAAGCCCACATCACCTGATAAAAAAAACTTGTCAGTGCACAAACGAAAGGATCATTCTAAATTGCTTAATCAGTTTGCCCTTTTCTACTTATTTCTAGTTTTGTTATTCTAGAATTGTTATTGGTGTTAAAAATAACTTTTTTCGGAACCGCTCATAGTAAAAAAATAACCAATATAAACAGAAAATATTTATTTCATTTTATTTGTAAGCTTTGATTTTGGAATCGACAGTATTGATTCATGATATTTTTTACTATGACAACTATGCACTTGTTACTCATTTCCTAACCTTTCTTTTTCGAAGTGAGTTGGGATAGAAGGATACAGGATTATCGGTCAGAAAATAACTCTCGTTACGACACTCCACACATCCATGACTTTCCAACATAAATTCGTTAATCGATTGAAGAATCAATTTATGAAAATGACCGTACTGGGATTCGAGTGCGTGTACTGAAGTCAACGACGTTGACCACTCGACTACGAATTCTGGCTGATGAAAATATATATAATTAAACTGTGTATATCACATTTGTCCAAAAAATTGTTATTTACAATAATTATAAGAAACACACTTCAAAAATCCAAATTTAAAAAAAAACTGGTAATGCTCATTATGAGCGAAACCGGACCTGATCAAATAAAACTGAAATTAGTGCAAAAAGTGTTAATTTTTGGTAAAATGCCTTTCGGATGGATTGTGACAGTACTAATCCCAGGATTTCGGCATTAAGAAAATAAGATAAAGTTGAGTGAGGGGTAAAAAAATGAAGGTTCCAAATTTTGGTTAATTTAGGAAAATCTGTAAATTTCGGGTTTTTTTTTTAAATCGCAAATCTTGGGAGAGCTAAAAACAGGTCTCACGTCGTTTCGTTTTGGGAAATCCGCAAATTCCTGGGTTTGACAAAAAAAATGTTCAAAAAAAAAATTCAAAAATTTCAAAATCACTGAGCAAAAATTAATATACGATTTTATGTAGAATGTTCAATCCCGGGATTGGAATAATTGTGAATCCCGAGATCACAAAAAGGATCCGGGATTGGATGCCTTGCTCTCCACTAATTATTCACAGTGAAAACCCTAAAAGTGAATATACTTAAATCATAGGATTCAGCAAAATATTTTTTAAGTGACCCGACGTTTTTGACAATTTTGAATGGTCTATGAAAAATATTTTACCTTTTTTTTTAATACACCACAAAAATATGAGTTAGTGCATCACTAAAAGGGAAAAATGGCCCGATTAACGGAAATAATGCTGAAGCGAATTAATTTACAATGTTGATGCACATACATACACGGCGTCGCGGATGTTTATAAAACACAGAATATAAACATAAATAACGGCGACATTTTATAGTTCACTGAAGGTTGCAATAACTCGTTGTCACTGTACACGTTACATACAACACAAACATAACATAGTTTTATACAATACTAACATAAGCAATAGCGAATATATTGTCATGTGCAGTGGCGGATTACCCTATAAGCAAATGAGGTGCGCGCTTGACGGAAAATACCATAAAGTGATTTATGAATTCGTTTTATCTCAATGTAAACGTCAAATTTATAGATCGGTGAGATATCAAATCTCTCCCTTCCCATCCTTAACAGCCTTGTGTAGCGAGTCTTTACCTAGTCCAAACTTTCTTCACTTTTAATTCCCACAAAATAGAGTGATAAAACAACAACCGGTCCTCTGAAAAGCAAACTTTGAAAGGCCTTGGAAATTAGCATGAAATTGTTTCTGGTCAAAAATTCCCTAGTCAATGTTTACTGCGGCCTTTAGAGAATAAAAGGTTCCCCACCCTGGACTAGTGAGTAAGTAAGTATCTTATCGTTCTTCTTACGACTTCTTTTCAGGATCGAATAAGGTGGGATGGAATAGATGATTATATTACATTATGGATTCAAATCCATAGATTAATTGAAAAATCAATATATGAAAGTTTTTATTCAGGTATTCGAATCATCGACCGTAAAGCCAGGTAATGTAAAAGTCATAAACCGCAAAGAATTATCATTCATACAGTAGGACTAACGTTTTGAAAAACCTTACTTCAAATCCACATATTCCCTGAAATCTGGCTTAGCCCGGTTTTCAAAGTTTCATTCAAAATAGCAAAAAAAAAACGGTTAAGTTGTTTCAAGATGCGTTTATGTATTAGTTTATATTTAGTTACTAAGTGATAGATCGGCGGACGTTTAGTGTTTTCTATAAACACATATTCCGTAGAGGAATACCTTATATCAGCGATCGGGGAACCTGGGTAAATTAGCTCAAATGGGGTAAAAATGAAATTTTTGGGGATAATAAATAAAAAGGTTGCTGCCATTTGCAACAACCTGCCTTTGTGAACAAGGCTTTTCCACTCTAATGAAAATAAACACCAATAACAGAAATCGATTAAACACCGAAGACTGTACTCAAATTGCTCTTACATCAAAAAGCCCCAATTTTGGAGTTATTGTATCAAACATGAAGCAGCATGTTAACTTTAAATTTACATTGAATTTCTCCTTTTCAAATTGAAGGGATAATATCAACTTACGCAAAAATATTTTGAGGTAGCGGTTAAAAAAGTTCCTTAACGTAAAAGTATATTAAAAGTATACTAGCTGTAAGCCCGTTGACCTCAACGGGGGAATTTTTGTTGCATTTTAAGTAGTCAGAAATTTACTAGCGTGAAAAGTAAATTACAAACATATTTATTAAATAAGCCAGAAATTCTAAAAGTAAAAGAAATATATCGACAGCCCTGCCCTGCAGTATTTAAATTGTAAATAATATAATTTTTAGAATAATTGAAATGTTTAAGTTTGCTAACAAATATATTTCGTAGTAGCAGAAATCGACCTCGGCGCATTTATCGACAGCCCTGTAGTATTTAAATTGTAAATTATTTAATTTTTGGAATAATGTCCAAGTTTGCTAACAATCATTTTTCGTAGTAGCAGAAATCGACCTCGGCGCATATATCGATAGCCCTGCAGTATTTAAATTGTAAATTATTTAATTTTTGGTAATAATGTTTAAGTTTGCTAACAATTATTTTTCGTAGTAGAAGATTTTTAAATAAAAGTCGAAATTTAGTTCTATACAATATCCATATCTTCACTAGAATATTCCTAATGCATGTAAGAAGTTAAAAAGATTTCATGGCCGGATGCAAAATATAATCATACTTTCCAATAATTGAATCAAAGACACTGATCAAAATCTGTCAAATCAGCTCCGAAAAATCTTCGCCCAGCCCTACAATTATAGCTTCAAAAAATCGAATCAGTGTATTTGATTATTTAAAAACTTCGTAGCGATGCAAACTTTCAAATAAAGTTCTCTTAATATTATTACGATGCTTCAGTTCTAAGCCAGGAAATTTGAATTTTGAATATAAAAAGACGTCCATTTCAATTGGACGAACGAAATATGCGATTTAAAATAAGCCGTTAGCATTGGTTGAAAAATGTGCTGTTCAAAATAAACCTCTATCATTGGGCGAAGAGGACAGTGTGACGGACATATTTGTGATTATTTTATCGGCTATTAATGTGAAGATTAACCAGGTTACCAAGTAGAAAAAACCGACTGTCAAATGTTTAAAATTTTGCAAAAGGACTTTTTTTCACACCTGGATTTTAAAAACCGACCAGCACAAGTTTGAAGCTACTGAAAAAATACAGGAAACCCTCGTTTAACGTGACCCTGGCAAGCACGGATTCGTTAAAACGCGATTGATTTTTAATTTTTCCCCTTTTCTGTCTTTCCGAATCTTAAAAGCTTTAAAAAAATATGCCTCCCATTTATTTATCATCTGGCTAAGGAAGCTTATAGAATACATTTATTAATTACATACAAGTCTCTTTACAAATAACTCGGAAAACAATGACGCCAGTTTTCATAATCCTAAAATGTTGGCAAATCAATAAAAATGTTTTTTTCTTTTATTTATAAAACTTCTGAAAAAAAAATAATGTTATAAATATTATCTTGCTATTTTACTACAATTCATATATTTTTAAACTGCCTTGTTTGCTATACAAGAATATGTAAATTACCGTTTTTGTTACAAACTTGTTAAATATTTTACTTACTATATTCATAATTTCTAATTCTAATCGATGACATAATATCTAATTCATTTTCGACAAATGATGAAGAGTTCTCATGTTTTTAACACCAAATCAATATTGTTATAATCTCGATCAAATTATATTTTTTTGCAATTTTGCAATAATTATTAAACTTTAACATATTAGATTAAAATTATATTTCATATTGAATTATTTGCGGTACTTCGTTGTTTGAAGTTTTCGTTTACGATATTAATGTAGAATATTTAAATATACAATCAGTATAAACTAAATTTAATTAAGTAATTAACGAAACAAAGCTTACACATGGGCACTTCTTTCATTGAAATTTGCTGCGGGGTACATGTTTGAATATTAAATTATAGTCTATTAACTGTTTTCGTTACATACTGATTCGATTAACATTATTAAATATATAGTGATTTTAACTATATTTAGGATAATTTGAATGAGGGATTGCAACACCGATTTTTTACTTTTTTAAATACTGAAATGTCCGTATTACGGTAAAAATTTATTTATGTTTGTCAACCCTATCAGTAGTCCGACACAAAATAATGTATACAGGTAAAAACTACGGTCTCCAATCTCGACAATATAATTTCACAATCCCGTAATATCGGGATCGTTTTAATATCAATCTCGATTCATTATAAAGTGTAAAAAATAAAATTTAAAATCCAAATTTGAATTGTTTGAATTTTGTACTTTTCCATGAGTTTTGTCGCTAACGACCCGGGTTTCGCCTTTCGGCATCTTCAGGCATTCCAAGTGCACGGATGTACTTGAACTGACGCGAAGTACACAGTTTGTATCGTTTATAAACAAAAATATAAGTAGATCACTAAGTTAAAAGGCTATTAAAATGTAAATTAGCGAAAATTGAATGTATACAATTTTCAATGGATTAAGTGGGTTTGTTATAATTATGGTGATTTTTTGAAAATATTAATGACCAGATAACAACATATAAATGTTTAAAATAAATCTAGGGTTTTATCCGACCTATTATTAATGAGTTGATTTGTTTTTAAGCCTTTGAATTAATATTCAATGATAGCAAGTGCTTGAATTGTTAATACAATGACAATTATTTAAAAGGGGTACAACAATGGAGAATTTGGTAGATATTATTGCTCGTTTAAAATTGGCAAACTGTTGAGCTGAGCTCGATTAATCTCTAAGATATCTTGGTAAAATAATTTAAACTCGCCCCTGTTAGTGTGTAACAAATCAATACCTGAGTCAAAATTAAACGTATGGTTTTCAAGAATTAAATGATTGGCGAAGGTGGAAGTATCTTTTTTTAAGCGAAAAGCGGCTAAATGGTCAAAACTCATGGAAAAGTACAAAATTCAAACAATTCAAATTTGATATTGAAATTCCATCAAGCACCCTCAGTCGAAATACTTAATTATAAAATCCAAATATTTTTTTAAATAAAATTCCATAACATTATATATGTCTTCCTTTGTAAATGGTTGTCTGATATTCGATAAATTAAATAGAAAGCATTCTAGTCCAACTGCAGATAATAATAGAAACACATTAAATTTTAAATATACATCGATTTTCAGTCAGTCACTAGTGGAAAGAGCTTCACCCTAACGATTTGGTGGGGTTGGGGTCAAGTCCCGGAAAGCTCAATATAAATTTAAAAAAAAACATTATAACTAGAGATCTTGAACATAATCAACTATGGTCGAATGATAACATTTAAAAAATCGCCCGTTAGCTATGATACCAAATATTTTTTTCTATTAAAATTGGAGCTATATAAAAAAATATATGGTTAATGATAGATCCCAGGATTTAAAAATTGTAAAACACTAAATCCCGGGATCACAAAATTGGTCTTTTCTGCGTTGGCTTAGAAAGCACACAGGGCAAAAATATTTTAATATTATTGAAAAGGCGAAGGCTATAAATTCTTAGAAAAATGTAAAACTTTTCAGTGATGTTTTTTAAAACCTTTCAGGAATAATTATATATTTCGAGGAACATGTGTAAACAAATATAAAAGAAAGTAAAAACAAATATCGAATATTTATATTGTAATAACCTTTAATATGATGGTATATGCTCCTCATTCAGATCTGATATGGATTAATATATATAGATATATATTATGTTATAAAACATTATCAGCTCTCGATTATTTTAATATCGAGAAAAAACAAAGATGTGGAGCCTCGGAAATTTAAAAAAAATAGAGAAGTCGGACTGTATTTACCGGAATCAGAGATTTTAAAAAAATAAAGAATCTGACTCCTTTTTTATTTTTACAAATCTCAAAAGTCAAAAGTAGCGCCACAGTACTCTTATGGCCCTCAAAAATACTAGAGGTCCGAAACCATAAAAAATAAGCTCTTTAATAAATAAATAAATAGTATTTTGTAACATTACAAGAAATTAGGGAAGAATTTTTCAATTCTTTTTCGAGATAATGAGATTAAATATTGATATGAGTAATTCAAACCATTCCCCCGTCCACGTAGGGAATTGTAATTCGTAAGTACATACAGTATTAATGATCCAAATATATTCGAAAATTGGTTTATTAATCGTATTGATTGGATTTTATCTAATACATTAAATAAATTAACATAATCAGGAATTGATTTTAAAATTTTACGTCTTAAAATGTATCTGTTTGTATGGATCCAATTTTATTTTTATATATGATCCCTGGAGAGCTGAAGTGAGTCAACTAGTAAAATGGTAAAACTTTTTTTGGACTTTTAATTACAATCAAGTCTATATTTGGTGTTTTGGTGGATTTTAAATTTTGATTGTACGGAGATAACGTTATTACAATGTGCATTAACTGAGGTTACTTCAATTTTTAAGATATTACAACTCATCTAAGTTTTTTTTTCTAAAATACCACTTGGCTCACTTCACATCTAATGGGCACATATAATATTTGACATTACACGATATTCAGTATTTTTTGACGCCAATAAACTCCCACTTTCATATTTCGTCATAAAAATAATTTTCTGTCTGTAATATAAAAAATATTTCTATTTTAATTGTATGTTTTCAAACATTTTTATTCACTTATTTCAATGTTAGCCACTTTTTACTTTTTATTTATCTTAATTTAATGTTAGCCACAATTTATTTAATTATTCTATATGGTATCCAAATTAACAATAATGACTGTATTTAACTGAAGAAATGGAAATGATTGAAAAAAATGTAGAAGGGAGGAAAGAATCTGAATCGGAATAGGGGTCGTATTTTAATTTTCAAGGTTGGATTCAGAGTTATTGTATTAACTAACAACCTCACAGCCCTGGAAAAAGGCGATTTTATTAAATCTATATTTCTTATTGAAATATTTTTAAATGATTGTATTTTTAGCATCAATTAATTTTTCTTTTTTATTGTTGAAAATGCTTTTTTAATAATATTTTTTTGAATTTCCATTTTATGTATGCCAAGTAGAAGTCTGCACGGGCCGAAATTTTACAAAATTACTCGATTCGAGCCCGAAAGACTCGGGCCCGAGTCTAATACCACACTTGTTACCCGAATACGATCCGAAGCTCAGATTTATACTCATCAGCCCGGAAAAACCCCGTTTTTTACAAATTTACTACAATTTACGATTCTCTATAGAACTGGTAATAATTAAAATCATCATGGCTAACTTATGACACTAACATTGTCTGAAATATTTTTTTGAATAAATAAATTCCTTACCCGGGCCCGGCCCGAGCCCTTATCTCAATTGCGCTTACCCGCCCGAACCCGGTCCGTGGGCCGGGCCGGGTAAGAGCCCGAGGGCCAGGCCCGGGCCCGTGCAGACCCCTAACGCCAAGTGATCCTTGTTTTTAGGCATTCGTCTTATACAGTTGTGGAGTCACGGTATCGAATCCCTGAAAGAATTATTTTATACATAGTGCTTTCAATTGATTTGTGAATTTGTGTCAAAAGGTATGGAAATCCTTGATAATTAGATTCCTTCTCACCCACAAACACTACTCCCAGTGCTAGTATTTAATTTAATTTTAAAGATATTGTGTAGCTTAAAAGGATGTCCATGGTAAAAGATAAAAACTTTAATATTATTAGAGGCTTACTAATTATAATTAATATGTACGTTGTACGTAGACTAAATTCAACCCATAATTTTGATTATTTGTTTGCGTATTTCTTTCATAAAGCCTCACAAACTTGTATCTGTTAAGTATGTTCCATATTATATTATATCTATAGTACTTATAAATAAAAAAATGTTAAAAAAATTATGTACCCCAGACCTCAAACATTTCATATCTACGGGCAACTGACGTGGTTTACACATTCGTTCTTTATCTTTTTTTCACACTCTGGAGCGGCTTTACTCTCTACAATTTTTCTACTTGCTTACTTGAAAGCTTTAGCATAATGTCATAGTTATGTGACAAAGGAGTTGAACAAAACATGCCGTCATATAACTTTAAAAGTAATAATTTTTAATAAAGTATAAAATCTTTGTCAGTTTTAAAATCGGAGGTTAAAACATGACGTTGTATAGATAGGATCTCACAAATATTTAAACAAAAACAAATATGCAATTATAAAATATCCAAACCAAAGTTATTACTGTATGTGACATGGCGTCGACATAAGTCGTCAAGTATTAAAAGCTTTTCCCTACGATCAAATGGTTACGCGTTCAAGCTCAGCCAACGCTAAAATCAAATTAAGATATTTTCAGTTTAATATTTCAGATCATTTTGGCATGAGTGGACTTCATACTGTTCTATCGAGATTTGAATCTGAGCAATTTGATTATCTCATGGGATTTTTCATACAATTCTAAATATGTTTCTTATTTTAATTTTATTATATTGTTTGTACGAATATAAAAGTAAAATATGTACTTTTTTATCTCACGATAACAACTGGTTTCGTCCGTTGCGATCATTTTCAACTGATAATAAATAAAAAAATGTTGAATTAATTCATTCAGTATTCGGTTCATATTTTTTTTATAAGTAAGACAATCATTATTATAATGATTATCATTAACATTGATAGACACCACTTTTCCGTTGTAACCACTTGAATATTGTTAAATAATATAAATATGTACATGAAGAATTTAATCACTTTTAGGGTGTTCACTGTCAATACTTGGTGGAAAGGCATTATATTAATAAAAACAATAATCCTTTGTACTTCATTCCACTTTATTTAATATGTCAGGACCGGTTTCGCTCATTGCGAGCTCATGCTCATCAGTTGACAATGCTCGCAATGAGCGAAACCGGTCCTGACATATTAAATAAAGTGGAATGAAGTACAAAGGATTATTGTTTTTATTAATATGAAGAATTTAAAATGAGTTAATGGTATAAATGTTATGTTTGAATATTATTTCATGGAATAAAACCGTCCCTGCATATACAAGGGGTGCATTGATCCAATACCACATTGACCGGCCGCCACTGACTATATTTGAGGCGGTCAGTATTAAATTTGTTACGTGGTTAAGAAAGGTTTGTTTGAAAACATAAATTGACCTTGAGGTAAAAAAAACAATAATACAATGACTAGCTTTTTTCGTAAACATTGATATCTTAACAAAAATACTGAAAATACTATCCAAATTTTTAATCAGGGCTGTGGATTCGTGTAAAAAAAATACGACTCCGACTCCAGCTTCAAAATAAAAAACTACTTCGACTCCGAAGAAATTTTTCAATAATTTCATTTTAACTTATATATTATATGTATTCCATCAGAACATCTTTAGTCAGCCAAGCAGATCAATTGGTCAACACTATGGACTATTTTAATTTAAATATATTTTTTTAAATGTTTCGAGTCGCTCATTATTCACGACTCCGGCTCCGGCCAAAACACTGCCAATTCACGACTCCAACTCCACAGCCCTGGTTTAAATACCGACCAGATATAAGCCTGAGTAAGCCAAGTATCCGAAACTGTGGTCGTCTTAATCTTTATACCTTTTCACTGAATCAATCGCTTAAATGTTTGCATTCGTCATAAAAATATTATAAAAAGATTTAAAATATAAATTAATTCATTCCGACATACAAAGCTTCCCTATCCCTGGTGTAAACTAAAACATGGATGCAGCTAGTGAAAGTGAAGTTAATTTATTCGGGAGATTTTTAGATAATGGTATTGTATACAATATGTTTTTCGATAAAATCTGTTTTGTAAAAACTGTGAGTTACGTCATTTTTCCTTTCCACACTCGATATGAATATGTCATTCGAATTAACACATACTGATTGATATTAATAATTATTGTTGTTATTGGAGAATTTTCTCTTGAAATGTAGTGACGTGTGTTATATATATCACGTAATCTGAACACGTGACATTAATAAACGTTAAAAAATAAGACAGATAAGAAATGTTTCGTAATTTAACCAACTATATACGTATATTTATGATATTATTTAACAATTTACTATGTATATTAATAAAAATATCTATGTCATTCAAACTACTTTACTGTCGTACTTGACCTTAAATTGGTATTTTCTTTTATTTTTATTAACTAGAAGAAATTTGTCAACACAATATTGCATTATAACTAAAAACTGTATACTTGTTCGTTTTTCCTAGCAACGAGATTTAGTATTAATGAACATGACCATGATTTGTTCTATTGTAAAACTAGTGTGTTTAAAAAAACTTATTTCGTAAAGCAATGTTTGATTCACATAAAAACGATGTTTATTTTCTTATTATTTCATGAAAATACAAATAAGTATTTAATGTTTTTTTTTTCAAAAAATGCACAGATTTTGATAACAAATTAGTTGGTGAGACAAAATCGTCATTTATACCATTTCTTTATCATTAGTTCAATTAAGAGCCATCATTTTTACTGGCGTTTTAGTGAAATTATATCTAACCTTATACTTATTAATATATTTTCACTGAAAAGAAACTCTCGTTAAAACCAAACTTAGCAGTTGTTGTAAAATTACTAATGAAATATTTAATCCCAGTTATTCATTTTTTGTGAATCGGCAGTTTGTTTTTCAATATTTCTAGCATTTCATTAGCACAATGAAATTTCTCAATTCCTTTTCCAGGTCCAATTGACTGTGTGTAAGCAATTGAAAGAAGAGGAAGTTCCTTTCCATGGATGTGCTCAGTAGCTTTTACAGGACCTACAGTAGGTCTTTTATTAAGCCTCATCTTGTTCCCAATTGAAAGTATTGTCTTCTGTTCTGTTAAGTACGGTTGTTAAAAGTGCCTTTCCCTCATACTAAGCAGTGATAATGTAAATTTATTGTATTATAATTTTTCACTAGCTGAGTAAGCGATAATATATGTACACCAGTAAAAACATAGTTTGACTTAAAATTTAATAAATAATGTAACATATCGACTGTGGAAAGGAAAAAGGACGTAACCCAGAGTTTTTTCAAAACAGCTTTTGTCGATAATCACAATGTATATAACTTGATACACGTTCTATCAAAAGGATGTAAGCTGCAAATGCCGGATAAGTATCTAAATTTTACTTTTAAGTTTGAAAAAAGTTGAGCCTGTCAAACTTGCAAACAGTAAAATAATATACTTAAAAAAGGTTATTTTTAAATAATTTATTAAATTATTATTAGGTTACGTCAATTAAACACCAGTTTAAAAGTCTTCGTGCACTTCAAGTTTGTGTATACATATTACATAACGTGCCTATAGCCCAAAATCATCATAACAGGCTTTTTGCGCCTCCTGTAAAATTTGGTATGTGTGGGTTACGTCCTTTTTCCTTTCCACAGTCGATATTTAAAATGTAATATATAATGTTATTAAAAAAACTAATTTTATAAATATATGATTCATATGTTTTTGTTTTTTATTCTAATTCATTTTCGTTGCTCAAAACTTGTGATTTGGTCACTCTTTATCAAATTTTCTTTTCAGCAAACATAATGTAAACATAATAGGGCTATAAAATGTCTAGTTGTTAGATAGTCGTTCTCTTTATTGTTCGTTATTGAGAAAGTATTAAAAAATTACAGATTATAATACATATATGACAATTAAAAATGGAATGAGGGGGTTGTAAAAATTTGTTTTATTTGTTTAAAATTAAATTCTTTATTTTTGTATTTATTGTGCTACGAATTTTGACATGTCTTGCCTGATTTTAGATTAAAATGAATTTCCACATCCATTGAAAATGTCTTTTATTCATTTTTTTTTTAAATTTTGACAAATATTTTTCCCACATTCAATTTAATTATATTTACCCACAATTCAATTTAATCCGATACCGCAATTAAATGTCAAAAAACTAAGAAATAAGTACCATTCTGTTTTCTATATATTAAAGTTAAAAATTATCAAAAAGAATCTGCATTTAGACTGAAAATTCTTTTGAAAATCTATCTCATTTTTATTTACTAGTATTACATTATTTTTTTGATAGAAAAAAACATCTTACATGCTAATAAATGAAACTAGCTGTAAGCCCGTTGCCCAGCAACGTGAGATTTTTGTTGCATTGTGTTTAATTTTATTTAATTTTATTTTATTTTATTTAATTTAATTTAATTTTATATTATTTAATTTAATTTAATTTAATTTAATTTTATTTTATTTTAATTTATTTTATTTTATTTTATTTTATTTTATTTTATTTTATTTTATTTTATTTTATTTTATTTTATTTTATTTTATTTTATTTTATTTTATTTTATTTTATTTTATTTTATTTATTTTATTTTTATAGTTAGCAGAAATTTCGTAAATTATTTAATATTTGGAATAATGTTCAAGTTTGTTAACAACCATTTTTCGTAGGAGCAGAAATTTCGTAAATTATTTAATATTTGGAATAATGTTCAAGTTTGCTAACAACCATTTTTTGTAGTAGCCGAAATTTCGTAAATTATTTAATTTTTGGAATTATGCTTAAGTTTGCTAACAACCATTTTTCGTAGGAGCAGAAATGTCGTAAATTGTTTAATATTTGGAATAATGTTCAAGTTTGCTAACAACCATTTTTCGTAGGAGCAGAAATTTCGTAAATTATTTAATATTTGGAATAATGTTCAAGTTTGCTAACAATCATTTTTTGTAGTAGCCGAAATTTCGTAAATTATTTAATTTTTGGAATTATGCTTAAGTTTGCTAACAACCATTTTTCGTAGGAGCAGAAATTTCGTAAATTTTTTAATATTTGGAATAATGTTCAAGTTTGCTAACAACCATTTTTTGTAGTAGCCGAAATTTCGTAAATTATTTAATTTTTGGAATTATGCTTAAGTTTGCTAACAACCATTTTTCGTAGGGCAGAAATTTCGTAAATTGTTTAATATTTGGAATAATGTTCAAGTTTGCTAACAACCATTTTTCGTAGGAGCAGAAATTTCGTAAATTATTTAATATTTGGAATAATGTTCAAGTTTGCTAACAATCATTTTTCAAAGTACCATAAATCGACCTCGGCGCATATATCGACAGCCCTGCACTATTTAATTGGAAATAATATAATTTTTATAATAATCGAAATGTTTAAGTTTGCTAACAAACATATTTCGTAGAAGAAGAAATAGATTACGGGACATATATCGACACCCCTGTAGTATTTTAATTGTAAATAATGTAATTTTTAGAATAATTGAAATGTTAAATTTTCTAACAAATATATTTCGTAGAAGAAGAAATAGATCTCGGGACATATATCAACACCCCTGCACTATTTAATTGGAAATAATATAATTTTTAGAATAATTGAAATGTTTAAGTTTGCTAACAAACATATTTCGTAGAAGAAGAAATAGATTTCGGGACATAAATCAACACCCCTGCACTATTTAATTGGAAATAATATAATTTTTATAATAATCGAAATGTTTAAGTTTGCTAACAAACATATTTCGTAGAAAAAGAAATAGATCTCGGGACATATATCAACACCCCTGCACTATTTAATTGGAAATAATATAATTTTTGTAATAATCGAAATGTTTAAGTTTGCTAACAAACATATTTCGTAGAAGAAGAAATAGATTACGGGACATATATCGACACCCCTGTAGTATTTTAATTGTAAATAATGTAATTTTTAGAATAATTGAAATGTTAAATTTTCTAACAAACATATTTCGTAGAAGAAGAAATAGATTTCGGGACATATATCAACACCCCTGCAGTATTTAATTGGAAATAATATAATTTTTAGAATAATTGAAATGTTTAAGTTTGCTAACAAACATATTTCGTAGAAGAAGAAATAGATTTCGGGACATAAATCAACACCCCTGCACTATTTAATTGGAAATAATATAATTTTTATAATAATCGAAATGTTTAAGTTTGCTAACAAACATATTTCGTAGAAAAAGAAATAGATCTCGGGACATATATCAACACCCCTGCACTATTTAATTGGAAATAATATAATTTTTATAATAATCGAAATGTTTAAGTTTGCTAACAAACATATTTCGTAGAAGAAGAAATAGATTACGGGACATATATCGACACCCCTGTAGTATTTTAATTGTAAATAATGTAATTTTTAGAATAATTGAAATGTTAAATTTTCTAACAAACATATTTCGTAGAAGAAGAAATAGATTTCGGGACATATATCAACACCCCTGCATTATTTAATTGGAAATAATATAATTTTTAGAATAATTGAAATATTTAAGTTGGCTAACAAATATATTTCGTAGAAGAAGAAATAGATCACGGAACATATATCAACACCCCTGCACTATTTAATTGGAAATAATATAATTTTTAGAATAATTGAAATGTTTAAGTTTGCTAACAAACATATTTCGTAGAAGAAGAAATAGATTACGGGACATATATCAACACCCCTGCACTATTTAATTGGAAATAATATAATTTTTATAATAATCGAAATGTTTAAGTTTGCTAACAAACATATTTCGTAGAAGAAGAAATAGATCTCGGGACATATATCAACACCCCTGCACTATTTAATTAGAAATAATATAATTTTTATAATAATCGAAATGTTTAAGTTTGCTAACAAACACATTTCGTAGAAGAAGAAATAGATTACGGGACATATATCGACACCCCTGTAGTATTTTAATTGTAAATAATGTAATTTTTAGAATAATTGAAATGTTAAATTTTCTAACAAACATATTTCGTAGAAGAAGAAATAGATTTCGGGACATATATCAACAGCCCTGCACTATTTAATTGGAAATAATATAATTTTTAGAATAATTGAAATGTTTAAGTTTGCTAACAAACATATTTCGTAGAAGAAGAAATAGATTTCGGGACATAAATCAACACCCCTGCACTATTTAATTGGAAATAATATAATTTTTATAATAATCGAAATGTTTAAGTTTGCTAACAAACATATTTCGTAGAAGAAGAAATAGATTTCGGGACATAAATCAACACCCCTGCACTATTTAATTGGAAATAATATAATTTTTATAATAATCGAAATGTTTAAGTTTGCTAACAAACATATTTCGTAGAAAAAGAAATAGATCTCGGGACATATATCAACACCCCTGCACTATTTAATTGGAAATAATATAATTTTTATAATAATCGAAATGTTTAAGTTTGCTAACAAACATATTTCGTAGAAGAAGAAATAGATTACGGGACATATATCGACACCCCTGTAGTATTTTAATTGTAAATAATGTAATTTTTAGAATAATTGAAATGTTAAATTTTCTAACAAACATATTTCGTAGAAGAAGAAATAGATTTCGGGACATATATCAACACCCCTGCAGTATTTAATTGGAAATAATATATTTTTTAGAATAATTAAAATGTTTAAGTTTGCTAACAAATATATTTCGTAGAAGAAGAAATAGATCTCGGGACATATATCAACACCCCTGCACTATTTAATTGGAAATAATATAATTTTTAGAATAATTGAAATGTTTAAGTTTGCTAACAAACATATTTCGTAGAAGAAGAAATAGATTTCGGGACATAAATCAACACCCCTGCACTATTTAATTGGAAATAATATAATTTTTATAATAATCGAAATGTTTAAGTTTGCTAACAAACATATTTCGTAGAAGAAGAAATAGATTACGGGACATATATCGACACCCCTGTAGTATTTTAATTGTAAATAATGTTATTTTTAGACTAATTGAAATGTTTAAATTTGCTAACAAACATATTTCGTAGAAGAAGAAATAGATTTCGGGACATATATCAACACCCCTGCAGTATTTAATTGGAAATAATATATTTTTTAGAATAATTGAAATATTTAAGTTGGCTAACAAATATATTTCGTAGAAGAAGAAATAGATCACGGGACAAATATCGACACCCCTGTAGTATTTTAATTGTAAATAATGTTATTTTTAGACTAATTGAAATGTTTAAATTTGCTAACAAACATATTTCGTAGAAGAAGAAATAGATTTCGGGACATATATCAACACCCCTGCAGTATTTAATTGGAAATAATATATTTTTTAGAATAATTGAAATATTTAAGTTGGCTAACAAATATATTTCGTAGAAGAAGAAATAGATCACGGGACAAATATCGACACCCCTGCAGTATTTTAATTGTAAATAATGTAATTTTTAGAATAATTGAAATGTTTAAATTTGCTAACAAACATATTTCGTAGAAGAAGAAATAGATCTCGGGACATATATCAACACCCCTGCACTATTTAATTGGAAATAATATATTTTTTAGAATAATTGAAATATTTAAGTTGGCAAACAAATATATTTCGTAGAAGAAGAAATAGATCACGGGACATATATCGACACCCCTGCACTATTTAATTGTAAATAATGTATTTTTTAGAATAATTGAAATGTTTAAGTTTGCTAACAACCATTTTTCGTAGTAGCAGAAATTTCGTAAATTTTTGAATTTTTGGAATAATGTTCAAATTTGCTAACAACCATTTTTCGTAGGAGCAGAAATTTCGTAAATTATTTAATATTTGGAATAATGTTCAACTTTGCTAACAACCATTTTTTGTAGTATATATATTTTATCAAACTAATTTTCAAATACGCTCGAGGACATCAGTACGCACACATTTGTGAAAAGTAAAAAGTAAAAAGTAAAAAGTAAAAAGTGAAAAGTGAAAACTTATTTTATCGGCTATTAATATATAGATTAAAGAATTCTAACAGATTTTCAAGGTCAGACGTGAAAAGATTCATCATTATGATTCAATTGATCAAATCCGCTCCAAAAAATATTAGTCTCACATCGACTCACACGATCAGACGATTCATTTCGATAGCCCTATAATCATAGTTTGCAATAGTCGAATTAAAGTCTTTGATTATTCGAATATTATGATGTATGGTGATACAATACTTTAGCTCTACACCAAGAAATATCAAATTTTCAAACGTGGCGATATCAGAACATTCACGCCCGGTTTAAAATAAGCCGCTCCCATTGGATAGAACAACATTTCAAAAATGTGCTGTTCAGAATAAATCGAAATCATTGGTCTGTACCTTACTGCGGACGTCCTTACAGACAGACCTTATCGGCTATTAATATATAGATGTTTTCAACAAATACCCGCAATATAATCAATTAAAATTAATAATAATATAATTTATTACAATTAAAAGTAATATTTTCTTTCGTAAAAAGCTATCTTCGAAGCTTTTATCTAACCCTTTTCTAAAACAATTAAGCAATGTAGACATTTTCCAAAGAGTAAATAATAATAAATTTGTTGAATTATGTACTGAGGACGCTGCACAATGTTTTATCTGAAAAGTCAGAAGTAAGGCTTCCAATCCCGGGATACCGATCAATTTGACGATCCCGTTAACCCGGGATTGTGCTAATAATACCAATCCCGGGATTTCGGAATTCACTATAACATGTAAAATGCTATAATTTAAAATACAAATACCTTTGTATGTACTACCATACTTAATGATAAAATAACTCCCGAAACTTCACTTATTTGTTCTACGTAAATATGTTTGTGAAATACCTATATAATAAACAAATGATTTATGCTCTCACTCTTTCTTATATTTTGCAACAGCCGTAGACAGGAGACAATTTTATTGTTTTTTTGGCATATTTTTAAAAATATTATGAGAAATTCTTTTTAAGGGCGGAATCTGTAGCATTCATTCAATGAAACTATTGTTATTCAATTGAAAAATTTCTTTTTTTCGTAATTTTTGTCTGTTTCTTGACAAATTGAAAAAAAAACATTTTAGTGCCAAAAAAATCAGATCTTGATCATGGGTGTTTGTGATATTTCTTCCCATTGGATAGATTTCAACAAACTGCCGCTTAAAAATAAAAATATATCGCCATGGTCGTTAGCTGTAATGCTATTTTTTTTTTTGTATTGAAATTAGAGATATATTAAAAAATAAAAGCATTAATTTATGGTAAATGAGTAATCCCTTGATTGAGAAATTTCGAATCCCGAAATCCCGGGATCACATAAAGGGTCCTGGATTGGATACCCTAGTCAGAACCAAATTTTTAAAATACATTAAATTTAAAGTTATTTATTTATCTCGGCAAATTTATTTGACTGTTGGCATCCTGTCCTTTTTTTTAATTTTCGCATACTTTTACTTATATAGCCATTTTTCCTAAATCCTGGTGATGTTTAAAATAAAACTATATTTTTTTCAATCATCTTTTTCAAACAGAATTTATTTTCAATAGTTTACAAAAGGTGATAATGAAAAAATGCATCAACACGTATGAGACCTTAGTTATAGTACATATGTATGTTAATATCAAAAAATTTGACTCCACAACACTTTTTTGATTATTTTTTCTTCTACGTGTAAATCCCCATTTATTAACTTTATCATAAAATATTAATGAGGAGCAAACATTCAAAAAGTGTTTTGTCACACAAATACAAAGCTTGGAAAATGATGATTTAAGTGTTGCAAAAGTGACTATTTGTATGAATGTGTCAACTTTATGATTTCATTTTAATATGAAAAAAAACCTTTTTGAACACTAATTTTGATTTCCATTCATATGTTTTATTATGGGCTATCAGAATTGATATAAAACGCCATTTTTCAAAATTTGTAACAAAACACTTTTTGAATCTTTGCTCCTCATTCAGGATTTAAACTATGTTTTTTAAAAAGAGTTTAAACTTATTCAATTATAATTATTTTTTTATAAATGGCCATTGAAAAAATATCACCATCAAATAATATTCTAGCAAGTGAAAAATTATTATTCTGATTAAATGATATTAAAAACGATATTAATGCTCGGATTGTTCTGTAAGAATCAAAATAATAAGTTATTGTTTTTAAACTTATAGCCCGTCTCATTTATTTTTTGAAATGGGTAAAATATCTAGCCAAATTATGGCAATACATAGTGTTTGAATTTCGATTTTAATACTGCGAGCAAGAAATAATATTCAATCATTAAATGATCACGATTTTTGGCCGTATCAAATTTAGCATGCGTGATATATGAAATTAGCATGGCCATCTTTGTTTCCGAAATTGCAAATGTCTGCCGTCACCAATCCGGCAACTTTCAATCGTGAACATAATTATGTTAGGCGAATGCTTTCTAATTTTCATGCGGCGATGTTTCAACTTTCACCGGACCAATAATGTCAGCCGGTAGTAATAATTATATTCTATGCGTAATTTATATTTTCTTCACTGTCTATGATTTGTCCTACATCATTATTCTAGTAGCTATCAGTTCCGATCTTCAAAATGTTGTTGAGTTTGTTGAGACTTCCTGGACCTGAATTTGGTTGTCCTGTAGCCGAGAGTTAAACTTTACTAGACTTCATTACTACCCGGTTGCGCGGTCAGGGATTCGAATCTTGGAATTAAAATAATCATAGGGTTGTTGAATCGATGTATTTATATGTCTCCAAGGGCATGTTTTCAATCCTTTCCGTCCATTCGATTTCCTTTTTCAATCAAGGGACACGGAGACGTCGAATAGTTAACTATTAGTTCTCCATTAACTCGAATAACTTTTGAAGTATTTTCGAATAACAAAATCCGTCGAAACGCTGAAAATGGGTTCTTAAATAAAAACATTTACCCTTAAATGAGTATACTCATCTTAATATACATATAAAAGTCTTATAACCTAAAATCATTTCTCTTAAAAATACTTATTATTAAGATACTATCTTAGGAGTGAAACACTCCATAGAGGAGAGAAAATTTCGAGCTATATTACAAATGTATAATAATAAAAATGTTGAATCTTTCGCGTATATGAAGCTATAGTAAATTGTAGTATGCATAAGTAAAAAAAAGGTTTCTATTTTCAATGTTGAAGGGGTGGCCCCCTAAATCTTTTTTTTAAATAAATAGGGGTGAGTGAGCGAAACTAGAATTATATAATTTCCCTTGCAAATAAAATTTGGGTACGATATATTTTATACCTGCTTAAAATATGTCTACGGGTTGGCAAAAATTCTAAATTTGCGAAAATCTTAAAATGCATTGTTTTGTTTTGTTTTACAACCATGTCCTTGTTTAAATGCTTTCTCGCGAGGATCGCTTTTAGCTAATGGATTTAGCTTTGGTCTATATTTAGATTAGTTATATAGGTAAACAAATATCCAAACGAGTTGTAGGGACTTTTTTATATTGTAAGTTCGCATTTGTTTTATTTCTTTAATAATATAAAAAAAATTAAGAAACATCCATTCGATACACGTTCAAATTTTAAAAAAGGACTGCACATTCGTAGATGATAATGTATCAATATTATTAATGTAAATTACAATCTATATATTAATAGTCGATAATGTCCGTCCGTCCGTCTGTATGATTGTCTCCGATTTCCCGAAATATTCCTACGAAATATATTTGTTAGCAAACTTAAACATTTCAATTATTCTAAAAACTATATTATATACAATTTAAATACTGCAGGACAGGGCTGTCGATATATGCCCCGAGATATATTTCTTTTACTTTTATAATTTCTGGCTTATTCAATAAATAGGTTTGTAATTTATTTTTCACGCCAGTAAATTTTCTGACTACTTAAAAATGCAACACGGGCTTTCAGCTAGTCTATATAAATCAAATACAATTATAAAACTAACTAATATAAAAAAAAAATCATGTGAGCGTCTAACTTCTACTCCATGGTGCTTTCGTGCAAAGGTTCACGTCCATGGGCTAAAAACTCTGAATGGACATTTTAACATATTGATATGTTTCAATTAATTACAAATTTGAATCCAAATGAGTATACTAATGAATAATAATAATTAATAATAATAATAATAGTGTAATAAGTGTTTTCATGCCTAACCCACCCAATTCGACCATGAAAATAGTTGACAACACGTAATTTTATAGTTCACCATTTAATCCAGTCTCTGAAAAAGTGGTTAAATTGTAAGACTGCTAGTTTAGACGAAGTTGAAAAAAAAGTAACGATTCATTTATATGTTTTCATACGTGAAATCATTCCATGATACTAAACCTAAACAATATTAAAGGTCCGAACCCACTAGAAAAAATAGTATTTTGTAAGAATACAAAAAATCTGGGAAAGATTTCTCAATTCTTTCGAGATGATGACATAAAATAGTGATACGGGTAATTCACACCCTCGTATTTGTAATCCTTATATACATGCAGTATTAATAAGCCAAATATATTCGAAAATCAGCGTGTTCATCGAATTAATTGGTGAAATATTGACTATATGTACTGGAAGTTATATTTTCCGCTTTGCCTTTTCATATCCGTTTCATAAACCTTTTGTTCAATTTGTTTGTATTTTAATAAATACACTGGACTCTCTTTTACAATACCGTGTAAAAATGTAAGCTAAAAGAAACTCGGTGGATAGGTTTATCTGTATAATGATCATTTCAAGATATTAAAAAACAAAAATTATTATTGTTTACTGTGTTTTAATTTAATTGAAAAAAAATCGCAAAAAAGATTATTCTCAATCACTATCAGACAATAGAAGAGCCCATTTACGCACATTTGGTACGACATCCTTTTCATCAGTTGAGATATCCAAATCCAGAGCCTCTGTAACGTTTCTTTTCAAATTTACGAGTTTACAGGAAACAAACCTCTCTGCGCAAAGTACTGAATTGTAAGTAATGCAAGGGATGTAGTACATACTAGGGATTCTGAAGTCTCGGGTTTTTAAAAGTCCCGGGACATCCCGGGACTCGAGTCTTTTATTTCCCTTTCAATAAAATTATAATTGTATTCAAATTAAATATTTACATGTATGTATGTATTATATATATACATGCCTTATACGCCTTTTGAAAGAACACACTAGTAAAAATCGCTTTTTTTAATACAATGTTTAATAATTCTTACTTTTCTTATTTAATAGATACGTGCAATGCTTACGGTTAATTTTTACTAAGAAGGGATGATAGCGGCACATGTAATGAAAAAATATCAAAGAATTAGACCGCCCTCAGGACTAAATTTATTACCGTAACTTCACAATACAGCTTTTAGATCTTTTTTGTCCGATTGTAGACATTGGTACTTTTCTATAATAGTGAAAAAACATTTGTACATAAAACAACATCAGGTATGAACATTTAATTGTAATATTTTGTGATTTGCTTTTGCTACAATTATATTACAATATATAAACACATGGTATTTGAAACTTCTACGAAATTATAAATCCCAAAAATCTGTTTTTTTATCAGATCCCTTTTATATATGCATAATAAATTTTGTTTAAAACCCCAGGTAAAGGTTTTAATCCTTTAGCCTGAATATAATGCATTTTTTTTCAAAACTGATCCCGAGAATAGACACCAAAGTCCCGGGACGTCTCGACGCAGAATCCCTAATACATACTGTGCTTGTTTGAACCCGTGTAAAACGAGATTCCGGTGTACTTATTTTAATGTTGCCTCTTTTGTTTGTAAAAATTGATTTGTTTTTCAGAAATATCATGGCCGTTAGATTGGAAAATGTATTCTACCCCAATTATCCCCAGTAATCGCTTACGTCGCTATTTACTAATTGTTTTTGATATTATAAATTATATTCTTGAAATCTTTAATTGGGAGTTTTGGATAAACCTTTGAATTTTATTGTTAGTGACATTTCTTACTTAATTGTGGTTTAATTTTGTTGCAAATTAGTAGCATTTATATGTTATTTTGTTTAATTATAGCCAATGTAGTTTCAATTATTTATAATTTGTATTATTATATATAAATACTTTTCAGCTATCTATTAGTAACGGTTTTAACAAAAACAATCTTTTAAATGTAGAATTGGTACAAAAGAGTGTTTTATTTTTTTAATATTATGCTTTTCCACCAATTATTGGCATTATTAGTCTTTCTTGGTTTTGTATACTTAGCTCTGTATATATATATTTATTTTTTATTTCCTAAAAATGCTCGTGATGAGTGAAATCAATCCTGATTCAAATAAATAATTGTAGAAATAAATAAAGAAAAGTTTTGAACTATTTTTAAATGTTAGAAAAATGATACATTTGCAAATCGAATGGAAACGAAAGATTGTGTGCACTTAATTGGTCAAACTCCATTAAAATAAGGGTAAAAAAAGGTTATTACGTATTGATAAGACTTGTCCTTACGATGGAACTATACCAAAATTGTTATGACTAACATTCTACATTTGTTTTGGAGCAAAGTACTTTAATACTTCATAGCACTATTAGAACGATTTTGATTTTTAAAATATATTATATTTACTAGTAAATTGGAATGATTACTCTTTTTATTGTACTGATCTACCGTCTCACAGAGAAAATGAAATGTAAAATATATAACCGTATGAATAGTCTAAAAAATTATGTCGCAAAGGTTTGTTGAATTACAATATACAAATGTAGATATATATATTATATGTTTGACAATGGGAAAAAATAATAATTAAAATATAAGTGAAGTCAGTATGAGAAGGTTTTAAAGTGACGCCAAAAAACCTTTCGGGATTTACCAGTGACTAATGTCTTTTAAACTAATCTAACATTGTCTGTTTCTTAATGAATCTATGTATTCATTTAGTTGATATGAAGACAACCATTTCGTGCGTCGTATATTTTGAAAGTGACAGATTGTTTTTGAATACAAACGCTTTGATTTAAACTTCAGGCAAATAACTTTTTAATTAAATTTAGATAGAAAAACTCTCAATATTTATTGTTTTTTACAAAAGCATAGCAACACGTTGCGTATGTATGTGAGTGTAATACTTATATTTTAAAGCGATTTACTGAAAACTATTGTTTACATTTAAGTCAGAATGACGACGATAAAACGGTTCATAAGAATATCGCAATAAAAACAGGTCAAAAACAGCATTCAGTTAGCAGGTAAGCATTTATTACCACAAGAATTATTTATGTAGTCGATAGCTATCATTTACCTTTTTACATTATTATAATGAAATCTTTTTTTTTATCCATATCCGCTCTTTAGTCGGAGCATATGGCCACCACATGATTCCTCCAAGAAATCTTACCAAGATATACAATTCAAACTTGAACAAATAAATTACATATCGACTGTGGAAAGGATAAAGGACGTAACCCACAGTTTTTTCAAAACAGGTATTTTTCGATAATCACAATGTTTCAAACTTGATACACATTCTATCAAAAGGATACAAGCTGCAAATGCCGAATTAGTATCTAAATTTAACTTTTATGTTTGAAAAAGATTACCTTGCAAAAAGCTAAAATCAAGAAAACAGACTAAAATAAAAGTTTTTCCCAGACAATTTCTTTGATTAATATTAGATTATGTCAATTAAACACCAGTTAAGAAGTCTCCGTGTACTTCAAGGCTGTGTATAACTCATAATTTGCATATGGATCAAAATCATCAAAACACGTTTTTTGCGCCTCCTGTAAAATTTGTTATGTGTGGGTTACATCCTTTTTCCTTTTCACAGTCGATATGAAAATTATGAATTAAACACAACCTCGAAGTGCACGGAGACTTGTTAACTGGTGTTTAATTGACATAATCTAATATTAATTAAAGAAATTGTCTAGGAAAAACCTTTATTTTAGTCTGTTTTCTTGGTTTCCATTTTTTACAAGGTCATCTTTTTCAAACTTTAAAACTAAATTTAGATACTAATTCGGCATTTTCAGCTTGCATCCTTTTGACAGAACGTGTACCAATTTTGATACATTGCGATTATCGAAAAAAATGGAAATTTTACACACATTGTCTTTAAATAATTTAAAAAATTCTTATCAGTAGCTTTATTAAATTTACTTGTAGCACGCGATCAAATATTATTATGATTAGTTTATGGATTTAAAAAAAATGCAAACATCTGTATTTAAACATTATATGACAAGTATTTATATTTGAGAATTACCGACGAAGATTGTCTGCATTAGAATTCCCGTAATATGATAAAAACTAGAATTTCCAGCATAAAATAGTCAAATCTAAATATCCACCAAGATTTCGTCATAAATCAAGAATGTTAGTTGTATTATAATAATTATTATTCATTACCAAACAAAAGTTTGTTTTTTTTTTCAATTTAAAGAATATTATTTTTAATAAATCTTGTGAAGTTGAATAATTTATTATCTTTATATAAATTGAAATTAACATAAAGAATTCTAATCAATTTATAAGTTATTCAAGATTCAAACAAATATGTTGACATTGATGTATTGTTGGTCAGGCCCACCCCTTTCTTACAAATGGTAAAATAAAAGTGATTTTGGTTTATTCTAAATACTTTTAATTTAATGAAAAACGCTGCGTTCTCTCAAAATCATTTATAAGGTAAAAAAATACTTTCATCATGGATACCATATTTCCAAAATAAAATATTTAAATATTAAAAACAAGACAATTTATTTTAAATATTGTTAATAAGATTTTGATTATATTAATCAGGGCTGTGAATTCGGAGTTGGAGTCGCGGTATTTTGGTCGGAGTCGGAGTCGTGAAAAATGAGCGGCTCGATTTTTCTTTGAAAAATATATTTAATAATGTTTATTCAAACAAAAAAGTCAAAAGTGTTTCATGCTTGGCAACCTCAAGATGATCTGATAGTACACCTATATACAAGTTAAAATGAAATTATTGAAAAATTTCCTCGGATTCGGAGTCGTTAATTATTGTAAAGCTGGAGTCGGAGTTGTCTTTTTTTACACGACTCCACAGCCCTGATATTAATATTAAGCTAGTTTTATGATAAAGTGAAAAAATACTTTAGTTCTACAAATATTATTTTATATTATATGACTGACAGCTAGGTATTACGGTGTATGCCTTCTAGCAACTATTCAGAACTTCGTCAGAATAATTCTGACGAAGCCATAAGCCTAAATAGCAATTAACCATAAAAAACATTATTTTAGAACTAAAATACTTATTTTTTTGATATTTTTTCAGTTTATAATGATGAAGTTCTAAAAAGTATTATTTTTTTGTAAATATATATAAGACGAACAGACATTTTTTATATTATATGTATGATTCCAAGTGTGGACCTGCGAGTTACAATAATTTTTTTAATTGACCTTCATTCATAATTATCAGATATTATGATTTATGTAACATTTTCCCTGTGGTACTTCCCATGTTTGCAAAGAATAACTAAGGAAAATTACAAGAAATCAATTAAGGACAATAACAAAAAAAAACTTTATTTTCCTCATAGATAAAAAATATACTTAGGGTGGCTTTTAATAAACAGCGAAAAAAATTTCATGCGTTTATTGTGCAATAACAATTCAGTTTCTTAAATCCATGGAATATTCAAATATGCTTATTAAACAAGCTATCATTCAATCTACATAATCTAAATTATCGTAATATCTAATTTATATTTCTCAAATAGTATTATTTTTAATATTTTTCCTCCTATAAAGGCAATCGACAAATTTGCAACTTTGTAATTGTGGGGAACGGGATATCCTTGATTCATTTTTAGATTCCACGCGTAATAGATAAAACTCTACGATCAAGGCAGATTCTCAGTATACGAATACACAGGATAATAAATAATTGACCTAGTGACATTTTATGTTTTAATTTATATTTTTTAATGAGATAATGAATGGTTAAGATATCGGTTTCGCGCAGGTCTGTATCGGGTTAAGATAATGATGAGTTAGTTTTTCATCGTTATTTCCTTAAACTGTAAATAAGCAGCTGCATACACAAAATGGGTAGTGTTGGAACTTGGAACATACAATTGTCATGTATTCATAATTGGAAAATTTAAGCATATAAATGATATTTCAAACGAAATCAAATAATATTCCGGCAGTAATAAGTCGATCATTTTGGGATATTTCATCTATTCCTAAACTTGGGGGTTGAGACATTAAATTGTGTGCCTAAAGCTTAAAGTGGGCTTTCGTATAAATTTTAAGATGATAGAATTGATTTTTAAGTGCAATGAAAATCAAACGCTCCATTTAGTTGCAAAAATCATAATATAAAGTATACAAACCAACTTGAAGTTGTTCAATACATTTGTGATCCCAGTTATAAATGTTCTACCATCCCTTATATGTTGTCATTATAATCATATAAAAGTTTATTTATCAATCTAATGATTTGTTGGTTTCTATTTAATAATTTCATACACAAAAATATTAATCAAGTGTTGGAAACATGACATAGCTCAAAATTAGCAATTTTTCAGTACATTTTTTAACATAAAGTAGTTTTGTAAGCATATGTTGTAAGAAAAAAGAAAACTATACTACATAACACATTTTCAGTAATACATTGTTTTTATACGAACCTTTTGAAATGTTTCCTAAAAATGAGGAGCAAACATTCAAAAAGTGTTTTGTCACACAAATACAAAGCTTGGAAAATGATGATTTAAGTGTTGCAAAAGTGACGGTTTGTATGGATGTGTCAACTTTATGATTTCATTTTAATATGAAAAAAAACCTTTTTGAACACTAATTTTGATTTACATTCATAGGTTTTATTATGGGCTATCAGAATTGATATAAAACGCCATTTTTCAAAATTTGTGACAAAACACTTTTTGAATGTTTGCTCCTCAAATAGTGCCAATTTTGAGTAATACCATTGATGCAGCAAATGAGCGATATTTCAATTCAATAAAGTAATTAATCGCCGTAGCCGTGTGGTAACGCTCTGTAACCGTATCAATGTCATATAGCAAGCATAATTGAAATTTCCCAAATAGATAATAAAATACAATTACGAATTTATACAATAATATATATGTGTGACATTTTAATCCTTTCCTACACACAGAATCAAATCTTGTAAAGGGGCACTGAAAAAGTGATAGGTAATAATTAATTAACAAATACACGGTGTTGAAATGTTCTAATGAATCCATATTTTTTCTTAAATTGTGCGTAGACATATCTACAATATAAAATATAATTCAATATTTTTAAAAACATCTGGGGAAACATTCAAATTATGAAATTAAATATATGTAGGAACATATTATTACTTTAAAATGTAAAATCTTCTTCCGCATTTAAAAATTGCTTTTCTGAAAAATATTTTATATAAACTACATAAATTACAATCACCCAAATTGTTCATTGAATCGTCATTTAAAAATTGTAAGTTTAATGACCAAACTTTGAAGCTACCCAAAAAAAAATATATACGAGTCATACATATATATGCCTCGTTGAATTAAAACCAATGATTTTTTTATTAAAAGATAAATCTAAGACAACCTATGAGCTTTGGAACAATGGTCGCTAACCTTTCGGACTTCACTTTCCACTTAATTCATAATTTATTTTTAATCTCACGGACTACTTACATTTTTGTCAATATAAAAAATGATAAAAACATTATATAAATAAATAACATTTTCAGGATGTTCACTGTCAATACTTGGTGGAAAGGCATTATATTAATAAGAACACAATATTCATTTGTACTTAATTCTAATTTATTTAAAATTGTCAATGCTCGCAATGAGCGAAACCGGTCCTGACCTTTTAAATAAAGTGGAATTAAGTGCAAAAGTATATTTTGTTTTAATTAATAAAAATAACACTTCTAAACGTAAACAATAAGTCTGATGTTCATGGACTTTTGGTTTTAGTATCGTCGCAGCAATAACTCCGCTTGTCATTTCTAAAAACATTATACATCTCGTTGATGATATCTTTAATTTGTTACCTTTTCTAATTTAGAAACTTTTCAATGGACCGTCATCGATTGATTAAATACAAATAATTATAATCATTAATCGTAAAGATGCATAGAGGTGAATTAAACTAGAACAATTTACTGTACATAATCATTTTTTGATGTCCATCCAATTCTTGCATCCAACGTCACGCCATTACATGCGGAGAAAATGTTTAGATGCATGTTATATCACTTTCGCTTTAACGGCTATGTATTGACTTCAAAAAATTATTTTGTAACCTTATAGTAGAAGTCCATTTTAAAGTAACCTTTATTTTTAATGCCTCGCGAATAAAATAGTCTAAATTATTAAATGGTATACATTTATTATATGAATCGCTTGCAATCAATTCTTGAAAATAATATTTTCTGCCAAACATTCGCGTTCGCAAATGGTAATTAGGGGATGCACACGTCTTCAATGCAGGAAGTTTATAATTAAGTTTCTCTTATCATTAATATCTCATTTGTAAATTCATTACAATCAAATTATTAAAGAGAAAGTAACAAGCCAACTGAAATATTTTCAAAAACACATTAATCAGTTACGTCGTTGAATCGAATTAGTTTCAAATTTTTCTTTGTTTATTCTGCTGAGAAGAATGATATTTTAATAAATATATACATACATAAAGTAACTCAATTTTATACGCTTACTTTGAAACAACTGTATCTACCAATCCGTGTGTCACAATTATCAACATTTATAATCTAATTTATATCTAAAATAAGACAATACCACCCCCCCTTCCCAGGGAAGTTTTTCGAAAAATACCGATACCTAGCTTGAAATATTTCATCTAACACCTTATTCCAAAATAAAATAAAGAAAGAAAATATCCTCGCATACAAAATAATTATTTCTGTAACGGAAACTCTTAACCAATAAATAGTATTTGGAATCATGCATGTGAAAAAAATAGTTAAAAAATATTTCGTTAGGGTACCGGATATACGTAGCCATGTCAAGTTAATACTTTTTTATTTATACTGTAATGATAAATCACTCATTAGATAATGAAACTGACATCCAATTGTTCGTAGCTAACAAACATAAGCTATGAATGTATTCAATTATACGACTATAATAATATTAATAATGTTATTTTTCCTGAAATATAAAATATACGATAATACGATAAGCGATTACTTACCTATCCAAATATATACCTACGAATACAGATAACAAGGAATTCCATTTGCGATTGGCTTTAAATGTCTTACGTACGTACGTACATTAATTAAATTCAAGGAAATAATGAATTCAATATATGTAGTAAAATTTTGTCTTGCGTCGCAAAATCGCGACCTAGTTTGCTGGTAGGATTTATTTATATCTACGTGTGTGTTATGTATTTTCAGAAAATAATGTTACATGACTGATATTTGTTTATTGAAAATTTTGTTTCATACGAATCGCACGTTCGCTAATTTAACCTGTTTACGAGCATTTTGTATAAATTTGGGTTACAAAGCTGTTTGCCACTTGTTGGTGAAATAATTAATATTCTGTGTACAGCGGAATACCTACATGAATACATCAATAATATTATCAACAACGTCATTTGACCTTTCCTCTGGCCAAAGGACGTAAGCTTTACAATATATACAAATAAATGTTCTAACGATATAGATAGGTTATGAAACGCCGGAATGGCGTCAGTAAAATAATGTCTGGGCCGTGGAACAAAGTGCTACGGAAAAAACTGTTTCCAAAGTCAAGATAAAGTATGCATGTAGGTACTTCACTACGGAAATAAGTTTATACAAAACCCCATTGCGACAAATCGGCACAGTTCGTTTGACTTCGGTAACGCTCGGAATTTACGGCAATAGAGATAAACCTTCCGCCGCTGCTGCTTCGCCTGGTGGCGCCGTTGTGAACCACCACATTGCAAGATACACCCAATCAACGAATTTTAATATAGGTATAAATAAATAATAATTATTTAAGTGTTTTAGATGAATATTTTCGTCACAAGATGTGTGAAATCATTTTTTTTTTCAAGGATTTTTGCTTGATAATCAAAAGCATGATGTGAATATCACGCAAGAAGACCAAAAATGTGTGTTATTATCTTTTGGGAAGGAAAATAAAGAGTAGTAGAATAACTATTGATTATTTTTTATTCATGTACAAATATTTTGATAACATTTATTAAAATCCTTTCGAATACAAGAACTCCTGTGCGTCTAATACAAAGTCTCCCTTTACTTCAATATGGCGGGCAAGTTCGTGAACTCGTGTACTTATGATACGGTTATGTTTATTTTTTAAATATGTTTTTAGTTCTAAATTTAATGCCCAAATGTCTCCCTCAATTTTTCTAATCTTGGTTATTTTTCTTATCCCCTTAAAAGTGTTACATACATAAACTGGCATCATGTAATTTTTTGTTCTCGCTATATAATAAGGTTCGTTCAACGATTCTGGTTTCGGAGGAATCCATCCAGACGGATACGAGTCCTTGGGTATCGGTCTCGGTACAGTCTTCTTGGGGAGAAGATTTTCGACATATTTCCATTCCGGGGGATCCTTGAATATTTCATAATCAGTTACAATTTTCATATCTCCGAGATAAGGTGAATGTGCAAAACTGTAGTGTCGTTCTGAGAAGCAAATCTGAAAATAAGGTGAAAAATATATAAATCTACAACAATTTACTGGTTGGGTGTACATTTACATCGTACTGTCACATGTCAGATTTTCAAAGTCGTCATACACAAAAACCATCAGAGTAAAATAAAAAATAATTACCGATAGTTGTTCTCCATTGCTCAAATTATCGGAATCAATCGTGAGATACTTATTTTTCTGACAAATTCTCGGCGAAAAACTAACCAATGCGCGCTGCAAACAACAACGAACCAGCGCCATTTTGAATAGCGAATAGAGCAGATTGCTACCAAGAATAATAAGAAACTATACTCAAAGGAAACATCATGGCTGCGGAGTGTAGATATTTGGGCTTTTCAAAAATCGTTTTCTGAGTTTATTTTTGAGTTTATATTGAACTTTTTTGCAGTTTAAGTTGCGTAAATGTGTTTTACATAGGAATTTAGTCATATTCAGTTGTTTTTGTGTATATTTTGGCTTAAATTCGGCTTCACATATTCGTTCAGCGCCACGGTTCGGGAAATGATTTGTGCTTTCGGCCGACGCATACGCATTTAGCATAGCCATAGGTGGCGTTAGGTGGCTGCAATCAGCGGGGAAGGTAAGTTTTTTGACAATGTTTTTCTGAATTTTCCGACAAATTTTGTTTTAAGCAAAAAAATAATAGGACGCGATCTGGTTCGGAAAAGCTTTCCGAACTGCTATGTTATGAAAACAAACAGTGTTTTTGTTTAATTTATTAATAAAATAACTTATAAACTTAGCAAAACTCTACAAATCCGGATAGGTCATTTACTTTTGTTTATGAATCGAGATTGTAGAAGCGGGTTTCGCTATTAATAGTGTTTGTGTTTATTTATCAAGATCGTCAGACAAATTATTCGTCTTTCTGCCGAGGGTTTATTTATCATTGCCATCTCGGCTTATTGACATTTTAAAACATTTCCATTAAGGCGATAATCGGCCTGTCAAAACGTAAACTTTCAGACGTCGACTTCCTAAGTGTAATATTATATTAATTCGAATTCTTTTAAATTATTTTATTTGTGAATCGATACACTAATCTGTATGTTATTATTTTTCTAATTTCTAAATCCACCCTTCTTAATTTTAAATTTCAATGTATCAGTGTGTTTCGCGCGGCCAACGAGTAACAACAATAATAAATAGCCTCTAGTTTTAAATATAAGTTTAATAAATCGCACAGCTGATGAGTGAATTTTTCAACAGGTCCCGATGTCATCGCGTCACCATGGCCGGTCGCGATAAAAAGGCGAAAAATTTACCGACTGTCAACTCCTCGCGGGAATCACCTTCGGCATCCTCCAAGCGGATCCCGCCCGCCGCTGACGGGCGCGAGGCTGCCGACCCGGCCGGGTCCCCCGCCGACGGCAAGAGAAGTACAGCGGCCGCCGCCCTCAAGGGTGGCAAGGCTGCCAAGAAAAAGATGAACCCCGCGACCAAAATCAATATTGCCAGGGGCCGAAAGAAGACTAAGGCCAATTTCAAGCTGAGCATCGTGAAGACCCAGAGCATGATCGCCAAGAAAGGACGGAGAGGACGGCCTCCTCTCAAGAAGCCTGCCACGAAAGATGACGTTCCAGAAGAGACTGAGGGTGATACCGCTCCAGAGGGCGCCGCCAAGACGAGAGGCAGAAAAAAATTGACCGCTGATGAAACAGCGGAGGAAACGGACAAAGCCCTGCTCGCTGATGCCACTGAGACCACAAAGCCGACCGGAGATGGCGATGCCAGAAAACCCATTGGAAAAAATGTAGTCCGAAAAGTTATAAAAAAAAAAGCCCCAATCGGCGTGAAGCAGACTTTGACAAAAAAGAAAATTTTGATGGCCGAACGAGCCATGAAAGCAGATGGCGAGTCGGTTCATCCGAAACTTTTGAAGATGTCTCTCGCTGCAAAATTAAAGTCTGCCGCAGATAGAGTTGATACAAAAAAAGATGTACCTGAGCAGAATAAATTTAAAGGGGAACCTGCAGAACTCTCACCTTCTATCGCAGACATCAAAAAGGAGGTGGATCCTGAGGCGTCCTCTCCTATCCCTGATTCTGGATCGACCAGCCCTAGGCTCGGAAACATTAGGAAGCTGCGCAAGAGTCTTCCCGGAGATTCCACTGCTGCCTCTTCGGGAGCCAAGAGTCCCTACTCCACGCGGTCGGACAGGAGTAAAAGCCCCTTCCCTACTAAAAAAGAACCTACCCAAAAAGTACTCCGTAATGGCAAGCAGAGAAAACTCAATGACTCCCTTCTGGCAGAAACCGTCGAGCAACAGTTCAAGAAGCGAAGACGACTTCACTCTGACTCGCGAGAGTCTAGGTTGAGCGACCTGGGCATAGAAGGCATCAGCGAGATGAAGAAAGCTAAAAGGTTAAGATCTTATTCGAGGGACGGAAGCGAAATATCTAAATGTTCTGATATAACCGAATCAGACATGAGTATTTGCGACAACATGAGCGTCGACGCAGATGTCCGAGAGCCTTCTAAGATTGCCATCAAGAAAGAAGTCTCCTCAGAAGATCTGCCAGCAGATGATCTTGTGTCGAAAGATGCCTATTTGAATGCGGGAGTAGATACGGCCTCCGCTTCAGAAGAGCCGGCTGCCCCTGTCGGAGTCTCCATGGACAATGAAAATAATAATACTGACGGGAAAAGCAAAACTGACACATCTATCGCCGTAGACAAAATATCTAATGTTGAAGATTCATTAGACGATAGTTCAAAGCTCAATCAAAACGAGAGACTTACTGAAAAATCTTTGATATTAGATAATATGTCTAAAACTTTCAACGAATCATCTATGACAGAGAAAGCAAAATCTATCAGACGATCGGCGCGACAGAGAAAGAGTACTGTCAAGGCAAAAGAACACGAAGAAACCGTTTTAGCGGAAAAAGACGCTCTAGACCTTGTGGATTTGAAATTACTCCCTGGTAAGATTATAAGGTCCGATTCCGAAGAGGGCTCTGTACAGACTGACATTGTTAAGATGTGCACCCCTCCTGAGATGAGCCCTCCACTTAAAACGGGTATTATAAAAAAACCAGAAGCCTCCTCTGATGTTACCGCCGCTAAGATTACGGCTAAGAAATTTTACGGGGATTCCAATCAATCTGAAGGCGGGGCAGAAAAAAAATCTAAAGAGATCAAGGTCAAAACAGACAAGCCTCCTTCCGAAACAGTTGTCGAAAATTGGCCAGACATCGATAGGCAAGTTGGCAACTTTTTGTTAGACAGTGGAATAAAGCCAGGTTTTGATGACGCCGATGATAATCTGGATTTCGATTCTGGCCCGGTTGACGATTCCGCCAAAGAGAACATTGAGAGCGCATACACTGCTAAAACTTTCAGCAATCAAGACATCGATAAGTTGATAGATAAATTAAAAGTGTTCGAAGCCCAAGACAAGAAGCGTCAGGAAGAAAATTTAAGGGCAAACCAGTCCGGAAAGTCGTCAGTGATGGTCACGAACGATGTAGTTTTGATTTCTAAATCGAACGCCGATCACATAGCTCTGAAAGATATTCCTAATACTGTTACGATTGAAAAACCTAAAGATAAATCTGCCGTTCTGAGTCGCTTTGAAAACAATTCTGCCATTTCTATTATAAAAAAGGACCAACCCCGCAAGTCATTCGAGATCGAACTGCCGAGCGGAGTCACACTCATCAAAAGGACCGGCACTAATTCTAGAAAACATTCCACTGGCTCCAATCCCAAAGAGGACTCCGTTACGATGTTCGACAAAGCTCTCGGCAAGGAGGTCACCTTAGACCTCAGGAAATCTATCGACAAAGGGATGGACTCACCTCTCGCAATAGCTAAATCTCAATTGCCGAACGCGAGTAGCAGAGCCGTCAGTATATCTCTCAAGCCGAATCCTTCTTCTATCTCTGTCGAAACTCCACTGCTGTCACCGAATGACGACTCTATAAAAGTTGTTTCGCTGAAAGAAGTTTCAGTCACAGAGGTTTCGCCGAAAGAAGCTCCCGTCGCAATCATGTCACCCAAAGAACCAAAAATGTCACTTCCGTCAAAGGAGGCATCGGCTAGAGAGTCTTCTCCGAAATTGCCGCTGCTAAAAGAAGTGACATCTATTGTTGCAATTATTAAAGAGCTCACCCCGATAGCGGCAATACCCAAAGAAATTTCCATAATAGATGTGCAATCTAAAATTTTAGCGAAAGAGGCGCCACCGAAAGAGACAGTACAAAAAGCGCCTCCTTCAAAAGTAACCCCCCTCAAAGAAGTTATGCATAAAATCACTCTCTCTAAAGAAGTTTCAGCTAAAGTAATACCTTCGAAAGAGTTCACCACCAAACCGACAACCGTCAAAGGGTTAACATCCAAAGATGTTGCCCCTAAACTCATCACGCCCAAAACATCAGCGAAAGCGACACCCCCTAAAGAGGTTGTGCCTAAAGTGTTGCCGGTGAAAGTGCAACTGAACAAGGACGCCGTAACCAAAGTCGTAACCCCCAAAGAGGTACCAGTGAAAGAGACTGTAATTAGCGAAGCGGTGACACCTCAAGCCACATCACCCGAAACGCCGATATTGGTATCTCAAACTCCCGAAACTGCAGCGTCGACTGTTTCCAGCGTTGTCAATACTAGTATTACGATTGACGATACCGCTTCTATGCAATTAAAATCTAGTACCGTTATCGAGTCCACTACTGTCACAACCCCAGTTCTGACGCCTGCTGTTACACCAAACGTGGTGGCTTCTTTATCTGCCATGGCTTTACCACTCGTCACCGCGGTAATTCCGATGGAAGTTGCCATCGTTTCACCCGCAGTCCCGCCAACGCTGAAGCAAATTTTCGAAGAGACCCCTGAAAATCTGAGACAAAAAGAGATTATCCTGAGTTCTCTCGGACTCTTGACCCACAAGGCTGCCGATGAGGCCAAGCTCGAGAAGCAAAAGCAGAAAGAGCTCCTCATCAAAACCAATAAGACTGTAATGCCCAAATTAAGTACAAACGACGGATACACGGGGACTCTGAAAACCGTTATCAAATTGAACCGAGCCGGATTAGATAAAAAGAAAGGCAGGAGCCCTTTAAAAATGACTTTCCAAAAGAGTAAGAGCAGAGGAAATAAATCGCTGTCGGACGGAGTGAGCGGCGACAGCGAATCTGATGAGAATCCGTATTACACAATCCACAAAGAGGTAATTGTGAAAATACTTTCTCTTTCAATCGAGTCTTATTTTTGTCAATAAACTTTTTTTGTTTTTTTTTTTAAATAACTGCCTGAAATATATAGACTCAAATTTAATTGTCAACATTGGGTTAGTTTGCCTTTTGATTACTTGGATTTATTGCAACAGATATGTCTAATAACTGGATTTGCACACTCGATAACCGGAAGATAAATTAAATTCTGTATTTAATCTAAAGCAAGCTTTCAATATAATCCTTTGATTGGAAAACATATTCTGAATTGTTATATTTTTATTGCAAATTTTTGTAAATATTGTTCTAATCAAATGAAAATCTAGAAAAAATACCGGATTAGTTTTCCACATCTAATGATATATCCTAATATTTTTTCTCGTAATTTTACAACAAGTAAAATTTTCTGTTTAGATGTCTAAGAGTCTGTGGCACATTTTTATTTCTGTCAAATCAACATTAGATCAGAGATCTTTCGTATCGCAAATTCTGTCGAGTTTATAAGAGTGCTATTTTTATTAAGGTTTATCCATTGGTTTCTCTGAAATCTCTGACAAGACAGCTTCTTAATAACTGAATAACATATTTATGACCCAAGCCTTTTGAATCGTTTTTTTTTCTCGTTAACCTTCACACGCAATGCCTAATATAGTTGTTAACCGTGCTGATTTCTGATTGAACGATTTCATTTTGAAAAAAGCAATTTTTATTCCAGTTCGGTGGCGCGTCTGCATTCGGCACAGGATCGTCAGAAAATCACATGTCGTCTGGTGGGCACCGAAAAACTCATTACAGTAATCGATTTAACAACCATGGTGTGTGGCTATGTACTATATCTCTTACTCTCCTCAATTCTAAACCCCTAATACCATATATTTACACTTAGGGTGGAGTATGGAGTATTGTGACTTGAATTTAACTAATTTTAAATCGAGTTTTGGCTCGCCTATAATTAAGTGCAAACCCAAGCTTAGCTGCCTACATACTTTTAATGTTTTTGACTCGTTGGAAATCATTATAAGTATTAACTTTGTGAATATACTTGTAAAACCGAACTGATTCTGATGTTTTCATTATTATAAATGTGTTGGCAGTACTAAATATAAAGTTACTCGTATAATATTGTCGGTATACTGGCAAAAGGTGTTAAGTTAAAAACCTACTGTTTTGAGTTACGAATGCAGATCGATAGATTTTAACACGCTGTTATCTTCTGAAAAAACAAATTCAGTCATATCCTGTGTATTTTTACATAATATACATCAAGTCTATTCCGTTCAAAGATCTATTTGACAATGAAAAAAAATCTTAATAAGTTGACTCTTTTTAATATTTGAATTTTTGAATCGTTATCGAATTTCATGAAGTGTTTGTAACAATATGTAATAGAGACGGTGCACAAATAGAGATTTTAAAATTTTACGATTATCTTGAAATGAGGTTTTTTTGACTTATCGCCTTATAGCGACGGTATATTGTTCTAGTGAAGATGTCTGTAACTATTTGAAACCTATAGATAATTTTGAAACATTAAAAATGTAAAATTCTGTACAGAAAAAGTTATGTCAATAGTTACCTAAGAATTTTGTAGAGGGTGACATTAACTAAATTAAAAAAATACAATTTTGAACTTACTTCAAGATAAAACTGGAATGATGTTTGTTAGAGATTATAAACTAAGAGCCTCCCAAAAATATTGACAGCAATTTTACAATTTTTAAGTGTTTCAATTCACAATTAAATTCTACTTATTTATTCATTTAATAATATATTTCCTTTAATAATCATTAACGTTTCTATGATTGCATCTAATATACCATTTGACTTAATGGATACCCCTTGCATGTTCACTATAAATAACAATATTTATTACACAATTTGAAATATAACATTACTAACTAATTATCGAATAAGTAAAACAGATTTAACAGTTTATTTCACATGATATGTTTTATTTTAGTTTCAGTTTGTAGATTAGAAATTATTTGAGGGGGAGGGTTAGTACATATGAGCCCTCTTGTAGTGAAGTGAGCCAAGTAGTAAAATGGTTAAACTTTTCTATTGAACTTTTAATTTGAAGTACAATCATTTTTTCCTAAAATACCAATCGACTCACTTCACCTCTCAGGGGCTCATATGATATAGACTTGGAAGAATATTTCATGGTATTAATTTTATTGTTTCGATAATAGTGTTTTTGTTTATTTTTGCTTAAGGCTCCAGACAAATGCTTTCTTAATTATTCAATAAATTTGGTGGGTTACTAATCAAATAGAAAATGTGCTTTGAAATTCGCAGAATTATGCACTATGGTTAGTTATATCTATAACACAAAAACGTATATCTGCAAGAACTATTAGTAGTGAAATTATCTTTTACACACCAAAGGATTCAATTTAAAAAATAAAATGCAACAACGTAACTGTTGGTACATTGTTGTGTTTCCATGCATATCAGCAGGCTGGATTTTATGCTCAATTCTTATCAATCTCCATGAAAAGAATTCATAGGAAATTTCATAGTTTTGTGTTTATCCTATTGGATTTATGCCAAATTTAACTGGAAATATATGTTTTGCTCATATACCCCAATACTGCCCTTCCCCCTTTTTATAATGTATGCATGTTGAGATTTATTGAATGGTAATTTTTTTGACAATAAAATTTGCAAAACGTTTTAAAAAATGTTATATTATATTTACTTCTCTTATCACAAACGCTAAAACATTTGTAATCATGATCTATGGTAATTTTAGTTGCACTATAGTAGGAATCAGTTACAGTAGAACCTCGATTATCCGGACTAATTGGGGATGAAGGTAGTCCGGATAAGGAAAAATCCGGATAATCGATAAAAAAAACATAATTTACACGGAAAGACATGTACAATCAGCGAAAATAATTTTTATTTGTCCAGATTAACATAAAGCTTTAGTATTAAATTATTTTTTATCAAGAAATTCATTGATTGGATTGAGAAGCTAGCTGTTCTTTTTGAAGCTGCCAAATTGCGAATACTTTTAAGACTTTTAAGTTATCCTGAGATACACTTTTCTTGGCTCTCAAACCACTTCATGGTGACAGCTAAGCACTGAAAATCCTTAGAATGAGCAGGACCAATATCTTTTCTTCGTCTTCTTGATCTTGCTGAGACAAATATTTCCTTAATTATTTTCCCATCATTCAAAATTTTAAATCCAAGATTGTTCGCATCAAAATTTAACTACTTAGTAACATATTCTTCTATACATTCAGCACATATTGAAATTTGTGCTATCTTATTGCTTCTATAATGTCTCTTATAACTATTTCTAGTGTTACTCGAACTTTCTAATAGTCTATTAATTGATTTGGCATTTACTTGGTAGAACTCCATTTATAACAGATTAAAATAACAAAGTATTTTAGCTCTACAATTTTTAATAATTTTATTCGTTGATAGCTATTTCGGCTTGCGCCATCGTCAGAACTATGTTTAAACATAGTTCTGACGATGGCGCAAGCCGAAATAGCTATCAACGAATAAAATTATTAAAAATTGTAGAGCTAAAATACTTTGTTATTTTAATCTGTTATTTCTAATAGTCTTTTTAAGAATTTGTTCCATGATTTTCTCACTGTTGACAAATCTAAGAAATTCCAACTCTCAGAAATTTTAACGTAAACATTTCATCGATCTGGTTTAAACATTCTATTGATAGGCGAGATGATGCATTTATCCAGTAATAATATTTTTTTCCTCTTGTATCTATGCAGTTTTAATATTTTTTACTTTTGGAATGATCTGTTTTTCATACCATCGTTTAAAAATTTCACCATTCATCACTGTTTTCTTCTGATGGTAATATTCAACCGGAAGACTTCTTCGATTTCCAACAACGCAAAACAGCAAACAAAATGGTATGCACTCAATCACATATCTAAACAACGGTGGAATCAATTTGCCACGAGAAAATTAGCAAATTTGTAAAAAAATTGTTCTGAAAAACAATCTGGATAATCGAGGTTCTACTGTATTTCAATAAATTGTAAATATTTAAAAAAATACCATCCCAATATATTATAATAAGGTAGTTGGTGGGTCCATGCATTGTATGTCTATGCAAAAATTACATCTTTTCAATTGAAATAACTGCTTAGTGTATTGTATATATTTCTCATTACGGGGAAAAAAGTGCTCCCAATAGCAAAGCTACTTTGAACCAATTCATTTTGTATCAAAACCGATAAGGATGTATTCACATTTCTATCAAAACAATTGCGCGAGTATCACATCCTCAGATGTCAAATAGTGAATTCTAATTTAAACTATAACTGAGTAGTTTTAACAATTAGCAAATAAGAGTTTTATGAATGAAAAAGATTGGACAGTTTTCGTCCGAGAATGTTTCTCAAACAAGCTAGTACGTAGTTACTATTTAAGCCGAATAACTAAGATATCAATCTTATATTCAATTGAAGGGAACCCATGAAATAAATTTAATCTAGATTTTTATCTCGCAAATAAATTGATTTATCGAATTATGGATTAATTAAAAGCCAACTGGGGTGCATAGCATAGCAGTCCCGATTGAAATACTAGGTATCGATTTCATCTTCGGGATGTCTTATTTGTTGTATCGCTTGCAGATCCCGCCTCTCACGATCCCCTCGACGTTGCCGTGGATCCTAACCCGACTGGCAAAGAGGCCACCCTCAATCTGGTCATTCCGGAGAAAGCCTCCTCATTCGCTATCCACCCGGGGAGGGTTTGCAAGGACCAGTGCTTCTACTGCGGCGGAAAGTTTGGCCTGTTTGATACTCCTTGTCACGTTGCGCAGATCAAATCTCTCGACAGGCAGAAGAAAATATTAGACAGTGAGTTGGAGAGTTTTATTAAATAGTTTTAATGTTTGAGACACTGCAATTCAAACCTGGAAAACAAAATATTGATTTTCTCAATGTTTATATTAACCTTTTGACTGCGGCTCGGATCCAGATCGGTTCAGATTGGGCTGCTATAGCAGTCAACCGCGGTCTAAGGGTTAAGAAAATAATTAATCTCATATCTTCATAGTTTAAATCACGAGGCTTCGGGCAGTACTTTTTACTCAATTCAGCAATTAATTAAAAATGAAATTCAATGGTTGTGCTTTGAAGCGATGAACTATGTATTCCCCTATATTTCTTTGATTATATATAATACATGTTTTTTTTTTTTTTTTGATGTCTTTGAATATGTAATGACTGCAACTGAACCAAAATAAAAATATACTTTAACAGGTCCTCAAGCATGTACGCTTATGGCCCTTTTAAAAATCATACAACCAAGGATTAAAAAAGGCATTAATTATTATATTTTTTATGTTGTAGTAAATTGTATCTAATATTTCTTTTAACAAACAAAAACATTTACTTTGTTTATCACAATTTTTTTTCCACAAGAGGTCCGCGATACTTTGTACACCTTGTAGGGGTCCCCGTGGTAACAAAAAGTTTGCGGAACACTGGTGTAGACCATTCAATTACTGACATTGTTTTTTTTTCCGTGTAGATGAAGAGAAGCTTTCTTCAGACAGTTGTCTGTGCGATGCCTGCTATCGGCACGTGGACAGGCGAGCCAACTGCCCCTCCTACCGGAAGAGGGCCGGTCCTGGAGCAGCCACCGTTCCTGCACCACCTCCCGGGACCGCCAGGGACATATGTCACGCTTGCAGCAGACCTGCCCCCCACACCATACGGCGAAAGTGGCTCATCAAGATGAGGAAGAGTATCTCAAAAGTGGTATGTAAACTATAACTTGATTAAGTTGATATTTTATGTAAATTCCCTATTTGTTTAGATATACATAAGAACAAAAGAAAATGTATTTATGTATTATAAAAATAGAAACGATAGTTTCAAAAGTGCATGGGTGTACCATTAGTAAAATTTATCACTCAAAATTTGGTCACATGATCGTATAAACCAGAATTCAATATTTTTTATGGAAAACAAAATATTCTCTAATTCTTATATGTCAATACTCTTGAAAAGGCTAAATACCTCTAAGCACTCTCGACTGCCTTTCTGCAATTGAGACTCGTAATCTCGATATGGTCATTTGTACATTGGTTTGAAACCAGTATATGATTTTTTTTTCTTTCCTGAACTAATCCCTTCTTCCTTACCTTTTGGTTTGCTCTATACCCTCAAAAGCCCTCATAGCGATTTTAGTTACCAAATGAGGAATAAGCCGTTTTCACTTTATTCAGCGTATTAATTTAATTCCAAATCAATTCACCACAGAGGTTTTTAATTGATGGTTAACATTTTGCTTCACAGGTTCAATTAGATTTGGATCACCCGGGCCTTCATATGATACCGCTGTGCGACGTTCACTACGAAGCTGTCTCCCACCTCATGGTTTGCGGTCTTTGCAAAAAGAAGCTTTCCAAAAATCACGTCCACTACATCAACCAGGTGAGTCATCAACTGCCAGAAGCGCATCGTAAACTTCGGTCACTCTTAAATCATTGAAAAATATCTTCATCAACAATATATTTATGTACATAAACGTTTTGAATCCCTGATTAATTTGTTTTGATCGGCTGGGCTTGATCAATAAATGTTTATTTAAACAAGTTCTTAAGAGGATATAGTACCTTTACGCCTGAAAACAGAGTAAATCGATCGTTTGCCATCGACGAAATCTCGTGAACCGTTCACTTAAAAAAAATTTTTTTTCAAATATTACATTTTCCAAACGCTTTTTTACACTATTACATTTTTTTTTTCATGAAAATAGTCATATTTTCAAGAATAAAAGGCAAACAGTTTACACAGAATTTTTCAACTTCTTTCGTTTTGATCATTTTTAGAGTTTATTGTAAGATACCGAAGTTTAATGTCTTAGAAAGAAATGCAGATAAAGGTTTGTTTAAGAAAGTGATTTGAGCAGAATTTCCAATTTATGTAATATAATGATTGTACATCTATTTGAAATGTACCATTTTTCCCACTTTTTCTGACTGATTTTTAAAGCATAATTGGATCATAAATACTTCTAAAAAAAATTGGAATAATAAAACATTTTATTGTTTACATTTAAAAGCAAAAAAATAATTAAAAAATTGTCATACCAATAAATAATAACTATTTTTCGGGGATGTGTTTTTCTTGCCGTAAATTTCGCAAACCCAGTCAGTGTGAGAAAGACGTTCGTACTGAGTGCACGTGTCACATATTACTCTGCATTAACATAAAATACTGGTCATACAAATGAATCGAAGAAATGTATTTTTTATTTTGCGATAAAAAAGTTGTTGCACAAAATAGCGGTTAGGGTTAGGGTTGCTCAATGCGCTTACAAATAATATTATTATTTATAATACAATAATGTCTTTTCCAATAGCGATTATTTTAAAGACCAGTATTTAGCTTAATGGATAAGCATTTTGAAATATTTATTTGGCAATGCTTTTAAAAAGAGATTCTATTCAATATAATAGTAGCAGTAGTTGAATAAAAAGATTTTTCACATTAGTAGTTTTGAATCATTTCTATATTTCAAAAGATTTTTGCTAAAAAAACAAAGTTCGTCATCTAAATCGAAAAAAAACTTGAAAATTATTAGATAAGGTAAGATATTAACAGTAAATATTTTTTAAGAATCATTATACAGATGGTAAACCATGTTTTTTTGCAACGTAGAGTTTTTATCAGGATTTTTTTTCAATAATTTCATTTTAACTTATATATATGTGTACCATCAGATCATCTTTAGTCAGCCAAGTATGAAATGTTAATTCTTTTGACTATTTTGTTTACATACACATCATTAAATATATTTTTCAAAAAAAAATCGAGCCGCCCGACTCCGGCCAAAATACCGCGACTCCGACTCCACAGCCCTGGTTTTTTTTTAATTGAATACATTTTTCTACCGTCAAACTTGTTTTTTTTAAGTTATAATTGAATAAAACAGAATGCTAGAAAATATTCGAAATTGATATATGACAAATATATATATACATATGTATGGATACATAATAAACTTGTGAAATATATTAATTCATACATTTAAGTCATTTTTTGTACCACCCAACAAAGTTAGTCCGATGCAGCCGATATAACTTAACGACTTTAATTTATCTATTATATTAAATGATTGAAAACCATATTTTTTCGATAACTTACCAAATTATGTAACAATATTATACCTACAATACATTAATATTCAAATCAATCACATGGTTTGAATTACTTTTAATATTATTAGTATTATGTTTTTTTGTCACAGCCCTGAATGTCGAACTTGTATATTGGCGAGAGAAAAAAAGTTCCCAAACATTATACAAAAATACGAATATATTTATGCAATTGATATAAATTATACAAATAACTTTTTTTGATCAGGCATACTATTCATTTAGTTTCTTCCTTATTGAATTAGTGTTAGGCTATATAAAAACTTGAAGTAGAAATAAACACATCATAACATTTGGTTATGACTTTAAAGACATGCATGGATTATGAATATTTTCGATAGTTTCGGCATTCACTAAAGACAAAATCATTTTATAACAAATTAACAAATAAACTTTGTCATTCCACTAATTGTTTACAAATTGTAACACAGTTTTTGGCTTTTTCGAGAAGCGTCTTCATACCAACTATCTTAAAGCTATTATTAGTTAATGAAATTTACCTTTATTCTAAGTAATCAGTGGAATAACTAAGTTTTCTGATAGCAAACATGTTTTTATTCCGTGAATTCAGTATATTTTTTTTTTTTTTTTGAAAATGATTACAAATATCCTCCAAGATAGCTTAGATGTCCAACAAGAAATATAAGACATAGTTAATATAATTTTCGGAAAATCCACTGTCAGAACTATGGCGTGAACCAGAAATAACTATCAACTGAAATTTATATTTATTTTAGAACTCAATACTTTTTCCATTTTAATCTTATTATGTCAATATTTTTTATTCAACAGAATGTTTTTAACTGTATTCATATTAAAATCAATATCATAACAAATAGGTTATACAAAATTAAAAATAAAAACAAATTCTTTCAATATATTAGAGAAAGTTTGAGAAATTTGTATTGTATGGTTTATCTTGTTTATTTCTTTTATTATTTCGTTTGACAAAACACCGTCTCTGATTTACATTTATTAAATACGATGGCTTACTGTTGCTATCAATAACTCATATGTAGCATTATAAGTCATTTTCACGGTATATATAATTAACGCATTGTTTCAGTTACATATAATTTTTGCAACAGATATTTGGGGAAGTAAATTAGATTGTCAGTCTTTGCTACGAAGATAAAAAAGTACTTACTGATTTTCGTCAATAACAAATTGTTTTATATGAAAAACCCTTATTACTGTCTAAATATCCATCCGTGTGTTAGGTGGTATTGCTATTTTTGTAATGAAATATACAAATGTTTTGCTTGTTTTGATACTGTAAAAATACGTATTGTGGTGGTTACTTATTTAAGTCAGTGCAATATTTATGCTGTAGGTCAAATTTAAGTTTTGCAATCCTACTGAGTCGCCTTAAAGCTTGAAAAATAGAGTAGTCCTAATTAAAGTCTGGTTAATTCTAAATCAATTTTTTAACAGCGTGCACAAACACCTATCATTCCACCGATTTAAGTACAGTTCATATTATTAGCTATAGACGTAATAAGTCTTAACAATTTTTAACGCCCGTCTTACCTATGAGCAGTGGCGTAACCACCATACAACAGGCCTACTAAATTTATATCTGTATTTAAATTTTCAAAAGAAAATTAATTCAAAAAAAATCTCTGTCAAATGAGTAAATGGTGGGAAACTTTTTCGCTAATAGGTGCGAAATAAAAGTTACTGCTTTTTTGTTATCATTGCCAGAAAAAAATCTTAGAAAAAGACGTACACTGTCCCTAACAGCAGGGAATTTACAACTCTGAAGTCTCCCTTTTGTTGCATATTTTTTTTTTTGTATCAAACAAAATACGGGCCCTTTGATAATTTTTGCATATGGGCCCAAATTTTCTAGTTACGCCACTGCATATGAACATATTCACGTATTATATAATATCCAAAATGAACGTTTCTACCCGATTCATTTAATTTCTCATCATCCATTCTCACTTTTTTTAAGGTCAACTGATATCAGTTGATAATTCTTTTAATCATCCATTCTGTATAATCGCAAAGTTGTGTATATTCATATATAAGGCTATTATTTGCAAACCCATTCCAAAATGGTAGAAAAATTAATCTTGAATTCTATTATTGTTTTAAATCACTTTGGAATGATGTTTTGTATGTTATCAAGCCAATTTTAAGTCTTGCTTTCTAAAAAATGTATTTTTACTTACTAAATTACATTCATGGTTTATCTTTCACCAAATTTGTAACGAGCTGGGTTTGCAAATAATAATATTGTCATATTATTATAGACGCTGTGGAAATTCATTTTCAAAATAAAGTTAAGATTGCTTCTTTATATAAAATTTCATATCACTAGAGATATAGTTTTGTCGAATTTAACAGTCACTTTAGGAAAAAAATCATCACCTGGATTCTAGACATGCCTAATTATAATATTCAGAGTTTGTCTGAACGTATCGCATGCTGAAATCCACCATTCCATTCTTAGGATTAATTGTACAGATAATTACATTTTCAATTTTGACTATATGCATTTCCCTGTTGATTTATAACTGCCTTTTTGAGTGGAACATTTGCATCTATTGAAGTTTCAATTAGTTGATGGTTCTCTATTAGATGATGATGTCAATTAAGTCTTCTTTTCTGGACCTTCATTGAATCCGGGATGTAGAGCAATTTACAAAAACCACGGTATCCTATCTTCCTGTTCGATCCTCTGTGAAACATAACTTGCCTTCCCGGTGACTTGTCTATTTATTTAAGTGATCCAGTACACATTTTGAATTTTCTAATTTTTGATTTCTCAATACCATTGTCTAAAACAACTTCAAAAATCATCCTCAGAATTATTCTCCATCACTGTCGACCTTCCTTTCTAAGCTTCAAACTTGCGGCATCTTAAAATTATAAATCGCAGGTGAAAATTATGCAGTGTTTTCGAAATGTAATTATCTGTTTGCTACTTTTGGTTGATGGTTGAGAAACAATATTACAACGCTAATGTGCAGCATGAATGGTTTGTGTTCCAGGAATACCAGGCCCTCAACACGCTGCTTCACGAGCAAGGCGTGCCAGTCGTGTTCGAGGAGAAACCGGTGGTGTGCAAATCCTGCCGAGAGATCTGCACCCTCTTGCTCAGACCCCCGTCGCAAAATCAACAAAAACCATTCCTACTCAAGAACTACAGGCGAAGGTAACAGGAAATTTAAATTTTACTACGTTTTACCTATATTATTATGAGAATTATTTTGTTATTTAAAATTCTAATAGAAATATTATTTGCATAGGAGCTATAAAAAAAAAATCCTAGAATAATTGTATGAATAAAACCATAAATACATTATTTCCTAAATACTTCAAAGTTTGGCGCTGTTAATCTTTTTAGAGCCAGTATATGGCGCTTTGAGGTTGAAAGAGTTAAGGACCTTTTCCGATGCTATAAATAACTTATAAATGACCCAGATGTGATTGCTTTTTGTATATCTTCATTAATATTTTTTTCTTTGTTCTAGACTTATGACTGCTCACAATCTTGAAGAAGTAGATAAAAGCGATATAGAAATGTCAGAGTACAGTACATCCGGCGAAGTAGAGAAGAGTCCCGCTGATCCTTTCAAGGAATCCAGAAAGGGTAAAAATGGTAAAAGTAAAACCAAAAAGTCTTCAGACTCTCACAAACCCTCAGATGAAAACAACTCCAGCAACGGTGCAAACGCTCACAATAAAGATATCCGTAAAAGTAACGAATCGTGGAGAAGTTCAAACCAAGATAAAACATCCCACGGAAAGGGTGACGAGCGAACGCAGCCCGCCAAGCCGACGATGGAAGAAGACATCGAAAGCCTCATATCTTCCAATAAAATTCCTGTTCCCGGATCCATTTCAACCAGGACCGGAGACTCTGCTGAAAATTCGGACGCAGACTACGATAATTCTCTGGAACTTCTCTCGTCCGGCATGGACAACCAGTCAGAACTCCAGTACCTACTTCAGAAGTGCAATGTTCCCCGATCGACAGTTCTATATCGTGGAAATGTCCCTAATCTCACTCAAAAGTCAAAGAATATCCTCAAAGCTCAAAATGCTCCCGCAATCTTTAAAACCTCTCACGGGCAAAAGATTACCGATAAAAATGCAAAGAGAATTCAAAAACTCGGTCAAATCATCACTCAAAAGAGCGAATCGGAACCAGACACATTAAAAGACAGAGAGAGCCTACCGCTCGAGGCGGTCTCCGTTACAATCATGGGTGAGGAATCAGACAATGGCCGAGATTGCTACGGTTTCCCTGCCTCCAGAAATATAGCCTTGAATGACGAGTGCACTATAGAAACGGTTCCCATTAAAGGTTCCGCTCTGAAGGGACCATCCAGACTGAATCCCTCCAAAGGCAAACTGCAGCTGAATGATGGATTTTCTAGGGTGATTAAGAATCTTAACACGCTGTCGGCGGAGCAGATCAAGAAGAAGCAGGCGAACCGAACAGACCCACGTTTCTCCAACCCGGTCCGTCGTCTTGAAACCAACCCTTCTATCTCTGTACGGGAACTGTTCCCCGGTGAGGAGGAAATGAATCTGCAAGGTTCGGTGGAGTTTGGAAATTCCAAGGGCGTGACCCCTGAAGGCTGGGAACGATGCAACTCCACCATCCAATACGACTCAGATACCAAACGCCTGTGGCACGAGCTCCAAAAGCCATACGGAAACCAGTCCAGTTTCCTCCGACACCTGGTTTTGCTAGAGAAGTATTTCCGGAATGGCGATTTGGTGCTCTCAAGGCGGGCAGATTGCAACGCGGTAACGTACAGTGAGTCCGTGCAGAACAGGCTTCGGTCGTACGACAACATCCCCACTGCCGGTGAACGATCCATCAGTGCAGCCCTGCGGATGGCTCTGCCCAAGAATTCCTCCATAACAGTCACCCCGCACAATGTCTCCCCTCCCCCTACCCTGCCCCCAGAGACTATACTCGAGTCGGTAAGAAGACCTGAATCCGTAAGTCTGATAGATTTCAGAAAGCAAAAGAATCCTTCCGGAACAGGAAAGAGTTTGCTCAAAACAAATCAAAATAGTGCTTACGATCTCTCCAAGTCCGTCTCTGCAAGACTTCTTCCACCCCCGCCTTCCCACGTGGTCAACCAAGCCAAGATTCCCAAGAATGTTCCTCTCTCGATAGCGCAGATAAATCAAAGTGTGGATCATGTTCCGAATGCGCCTTTACTTCCCAAAAACTTGCCAATGAGTCTCGCTCAGTTCGAAAAATTCACTGTGCCTCCGCTGCCTTCCGCCACTCCCCGTCCTCCCACGCCGCGCCCCGAATTCAATTTCCCCCGACCGCCTCTACCTCCGCCGTCTGCTACGGCTGAACCAAAATCTGCCGGTTCTGGCGGAAAACAGAGAAATCTGCCGCCTGAGCTCATAGCCATCCCCAACCCGAGAAAGTCACTCGACAATGTCCTGAGGAACATTCAGCAGTTGGCCAAACCATCTCCTGTGCCCGATCGTCCAGTCCCGGCGCCTGCGGACTCCGGATCATCGCTGGTCCAGGGAATTATTGCTGTGGCTCCAGCAGTATCAGAAACTGCTGTTGATCGGCCTCCTCCTGCCGATCCTCCTAAAAAAGCCAAAGGATCATCTAAACAGTGGCGCCCCACCCTCATCCCCATCACAGATGAGTCAAAGGCGCGGAACTGTCGGGATATTCTTTATCAAACCGATGACGGTAGGAGACTTCCCAGTCTTGTTCAGGTTATGTCCGGCGGCAAACCCTACTACATTACTATCCAGGACTACAATCGGATGTGTGTTATGAGGCGGCAAAAGCTGCAACAGATGCAAAAGGCAGAGCGCACGAAAACCGGCAGCCGGTCCTCGTCCTCTACATCCCAACCGGAGAACCTAGAGTCGTCTGCGACTGCTCATACATCCAATTCATTGGACAGCGAGATTCCTCCGGTCCGTAAATTCTCTACCCCCGAATCCCCCGCTCAAAGAATACGGCCGCCACCCAGCGAAACGCCCGATCACAGCAGCACACCGTCAGGATTCAAAACCTCCACCCCCCGGCTCATTGACCCCGATCTGCCATCGGGAGCGGTTCCGTCGCCGGAGAGCTGCGCCTCCCTACTGAAAAATGTTGGACTGAAGAATATAACAATCGGCCCTGTTTCTACGGCAGCAGAAGTCAGATTGCCGAAAGCGGCTCCGGCTACAATAACCTCTCAATCGCTGCTGCTTCCCGAAGGTGTGGCGTTGCGACTTGATACCGCAATCGAATCAGTCAACAAAAGCATCGCCGCCTTGGCTGCGATGTCCTCCAAACCTGTAGCCGTCGCTTCGAAAGCTGTGTCGATGCCCAAGATTCCGATGTCGCTGACTGTGATTCCGCAGCTGGCCGGCTCGCCGTTGGCTTTTCCCGGCGCCGCCAGCGTGACACCGATCTTGGGAAACGGCTCGCCCGCCGCTCCGGTCCTGGCCCCCGCCCTCGACCCTTCCCCTGCCGTGCTCCTCCCCGTCCCGACTGTGAAACCGCCCGAGCCTTAACACGATCATGTCTTATGTATTCCTATCTTTTAAGAACTCGATTTTCCTTTATACAGATTAGTGATTACAGTGTGCCTCTAAATCCGCAGATGATTTAAATTGTAAATATTTAGAAAAAAATTCTCATTCTATTATATGGATAAGGAAAATTTTAAAGGAAACGGTGAGCTGTAAATGAACGCTTAGAAAACTAAATAGTATACGCTATTCCATATATATTTTTACCGTATTTGACAGAAGGTATATAAAAATGTTAAGAATAAAATAAGGTTTATTCTTTGATTAAAAGAAATTGTTGACGATTTGTACGATTTGTATTTACAAATTATCTATCTCGCGCGATACGATATTTTACTATTTACTTGATCACTTTTTTAAACGCCGCGATGGTTAGTTTTTTAGGTTATATTATTATTATTATTATTACTTTTGCTAGAATTAATTTACAATAGAAATCATTACTATTTTTTAAAGACATTTTCCGTTTGTACTTCCTTAAAACGCAATCGATTGGATATTTCTTTCATTTTTCATAGATTCTTCCAAAGATAGTGAGTTAGCAATATTGTTAATCATTTTAATATTACGCCTTATGTATCAAATAAATTATTAGAAATAATTTAAGTATAATTATGTATCTAATAAACATATCTTATCCATTTGAATCAATTTTTATTTTGAAACCAGCCGTCTGCTCGAAGGCACGTCGGCCATTTTCACCATAAGGCTTAAACGGACTCCGTTGTCGGTGCAAAGTCTGTCATTGTTAGTCCCAAAGCGGTTTTCTTTTAATTTTTATGCTTTTTGGAATGGTGTGTTATTATAATTGACCAAAATATCTAGTCCAGAAAATATGACTCAATCCCCGTGGAATTGTATTCTAGTGAAGTAAAGCGTAAACTTTCTATGAGTAGCATTAAAACTGGACTGGACAGTTTGGTCATATCGTGATAGGGCAGGCAATATGCTCGTTGAGTTAACATTATCATTCATTATTGAAATGGCATGCATCCTTGTACACATATTTTCAAAAAAATGTTGATTGAATCATTCATTTTTTTTATAAAATAAATGAATTAACTAAAATACCTTGATTCTTTCATTTTTATCCCTACTTTCTTTCCATATTAACTGGTGGCCAACTTCTTAAATGTTTTGATGTACTTTTTATAAAAAATTCACCCATTACAAATAAAATTTATTGAATTAGATGAAAATTTTTAATAAACCTGCATTTAAGAAAATGGATAAAATCACTTTTTCAAAACAAAAAAAAATTAAAGCAATAGAAGGTATTATATAATTAAGTATTTCGACTGAGGGTGCTTGATGGAATTTCAATATCAAATTTGAGTCGATATATATTAAAATAATGTAGATACTGTTTCAAATTTGAATTGTTTGAATTTTGTACTTTTCCATGAGTTTTGTCGCTAACGACCCGGGTTTCGCCTTTCGGCATCTTCAGGCATTCCAATTGCACGGATGTACTTGAACTGACGCGAAGTACACAGTTTGTATCGTTTATAAACAAAAATATAAGTAGATCACTAAGTTAAAAGGGTATTAAAATGTAAATTGAATGTATACAATTTTCAATGAATTAAGTGGGTTTGTTATAATTATGGGGATTTTTTGAAAATATTAATGACCAGATGATAACATAGGAATGTTTAAAATAAATCTAGGGTTTTATCCGACCTATTATTAATGAGTTGATTGTTGAAAAAAAAAAAAGAAGTTATTATGTCGGAAGTACCCAACACAAATCGTTTGATGGGCAAAAAAAAATATTTTCCAAATATATCTTATAACCTCATAATTAATGTCATCTTCTCATCAACCAATCTTCTGCTATGCTTCGATTTTACTACATTTAATGTTTAAAAGAATGATTCGCAGCGATATAATTTTATTATAATATTGTTTTAATTTTGTACAACACTCGAACATTCCTTCCCTTCGAACAAGCACTAACTTTTTGCTTGAGATTGCAATTATATTAGCTCTATTTGTAAATTTGGAGACACTGATTCTTCTCCACTTTACATGGAGTCTAGAATATTTTAAGCATTGCTTCATACTTTTGTATATATGAGAATCTGGTATCGAATTCTTTAATTAAATTTGTAACTTCATTACAATTTTATTTTTTTAAATTAACGGTATCTATTAAAGTCACAAATTTAATAATGGGAAAGAATTGAATTATTTGACTAGTTGATTTTCATAAAGCTTGGGTATTTTTATGTATGATTTTATATCTTGATAACACTCTGTGTGGTCGAGTGGTTAACGTTGTTGGCTTCGGCTACGGAGGGCCCGGGCTCAAATCCCGGTACGGACAGTTTTTATAAATTGATTTTTCAATCGATTTATGAATTTCTGTTCAAAGGCATGGATGTATGTGATGTCTTGAATTCCCCCCTTTCACCCATCCTATCCTATGAACGGGGCGTACCGAGAGCGATTAGCTTACCACTAATCCTGTCCTAGCCCTATTCTTCTATCCCTACTCTCTTTGAAAAAAGAGAGGTTGAGCAACTGAGTAACAAGCAGTTCTCGTAGAAACACTTCTGTTGAGATAAACTTCATTAGGAGTCCATATGCTCCACATTGGGAGCGGACATGGTTTAAAAAAAAAAAAAACACTCTTTAATTAGCTTATTTTTAATTCGCAGTTCTGATTTAGTTCATATAATTTCATTGTTATATATGTTAAAAAAGTCTAAAAACCATTAATCATCGTAAAATTCAAATATATTATTGCCTCTTATGTTCATAAAAATCCTAACTTCTCTCAATCTCTAAAATCTTTATAAGCAGTTTTCACAACATAGACATCAAATTTTGGTATAAAAAATGAGATTGCCGTATTCAGCTTGCAAAGATATTATTGAAATTGATAATGCTTCAATAGGTACATTATTTATAATTGAATTAATTACATTGACATCACATGAGAAATATTCAATAGTTGCACAAAGGTTCTCGGGGTGTAAAAAGTTTTCAATGGGGCTTTATTATGCCATGCCTGCATTAAATAATTCTTTTATACCCTATGCTTTCGGATGTCTTTTTAATTGTTGCTGCAGTGAAGGTCAAAGTTTTTTCAAGTATGAGCATCCATCCAGGGGTGTACTGGAAGGGGCTTGCGCGAACCCCTTGTTAAACTTTAATAAGGCTGGCAAGCCCCTTGTTAATTTAATACAAAACAATATTCTCCGATCAAATTAGTATATAACTGCAATTTCTGACTTAAATATTATCTATGACAGCTTCAGTATACAGAGTTGTACATTTTCAACCATTTAAATTAACATGCTTAAGTACGGTAAATTGCATAATTTTTTATATAAGTAACAATCGAAGTATGGCGTATAATTTCATAGGAATGATAAAAAAATTCACTCCTACCCCAGAACACCGAGAATTGCTTTGATATTAAGCGAGCTTCTTGTTAACATATTGTCAGCCCACCGCTGCATCCATCCAAGACAAGAACAATATTTTTACAGTTCTAGACAATGTTTTAAGACCTAACAAGACATCAATCACAAATCTTACATATAGTTGACTAAGTGCAGTAACACACATGGCACTGGCAGTACTTTCAATGGTTTCGGCAGTAACTTTGTGGAAGTTCATTTTGATAGGAAATTTAAATTAACTTTGATTATTCCACGTATTGTGTTACTAACTGTGACACGTGTCACATTTAGTAAAACAATCACATGGCAGTAGTTTAATAAATGTGTCTTCATCTTATAATTTATGTTTTAAAAAAACTGGGAGAATTTTTTTTACATCAGCTTAGTGGCAACAAGTAAAAAAAATATTTTTATAATCTTAATGTTAGGAAAATAACGTCTGAACATTTCTTTTGTGACTTTACTTTGTGTTAAAATGAGCAAATTTGAATAAAAACCTTTGTTACGTTTTGTTTTTAATCATAGAAACAAAAATACAATCACTGCAATATCGTTTCGGATTTAAAAAAAACGTAAAATTTTTATGAATTTTAAATCTTTGCCTAAAATTAATTATCAAAATATTATTAAACAACAAAAAAATATAGGGAAACGTATTTATTCGGTTAGGATTTTTTAGATTTTTGCAGCAGTTTTAACCTCACAAAATTGACATGTGCGAATAGTTACAGTCCGTTGACATTTATCATTTACCACGTGCGATAATACTTTTAATTCAGTTATACTTTTGATATTCCTATATATCCATTGACTTATTTAGAAAATGGAAGAACTAGTGCCTCTTGAAAAGGAGTCAAAGAAAAAATTCGAAAAACATGTAAAGGGCATCAATAAACTTTTAAAGGTATGTGGCAAAATGTTCGGCAAATATCAAAAATATTTTTTCGTATTTAGTTTTCGTGATTATTGTCACGATTTCTTATCGTATATCACTTTACATACTATAATTATAGTATATCGACAGGGATTGATTTTAAATGTTTATTTTATCGTTTTCTTTAAGAGTGGGAAACTAAAGCCAGCAGTGGAAAAGGAAAAAGATGAAGATGCCGAAAATAAAGCTATCGCTAATGACAGGGGTGTCGTTTACGTTGGACATATTCCACATGGATTTTATGAGGTACATTTGTGTTTTCCGTCTCGAGTCTTGTTTATGTTTATTATGTTTTGTATGTGCCTTTCATATTTCAAAACACATGTCTTCAGTTAACCATATACTTATTTCCCTCTTTTACCATTATTCAGAATATGGTAATTATAGAGTATAGCTCGTCATGGATTATTACGGCGATAAACTTCACAAACTAAGCTAAAAACAACGCCACGATTTAAAGTTTTTTTTTGAGAGCTTTATAATCGCGTTAAAACCACACATTATTACGAAGAACACTGATAAATTATGCGAAATACGAAATATTTTTCAGTACATCGCCTCTGTTTTCCATTTTGGCCGCGCGGCCAACTGTGCACGGATGAACTTGAACTGAGTTCAAGTTCATCCGTGCACTTGAACGCCTGAAGATGCCGAAAGGCGAAACCCGGGTCGTTAGTGACAAAATCTGTGAGAATGTACATAGTTTGAACAATTCAAATTTAATATTGAAATTCCACCAAGCACCTTCAGTCGAAATCTTAAATTATACCAACTACATTGTTTGAGTTGAACATATCACTTCAAAATCAACTTGCACGATTAACATATTTATACTTAATAGCGGATAAATTACATCTGACAACAGGAACAAGACGGCTTGGAAGCAATTTATGTAGTTTTCTTGTATTTTCAAATATACATATTGTTTTATAGGACCAGATGAAATCATATTTCAAACAATTTGGCAAAGTGACCAATGTAAGAGTTGCCAGATCAAAAAAGAACGGCGGTTCCAAAGGGTTCGGTTTTGTTGAATTCCAAGACAAAGAGGTCGCCCAGATTGTGGCTGAAACTATGAATAACTATTTAATGGACAAGCGATTAATAAAAGGTATACAACTTTTTTAATTTTATAGTTAATACGTGAACTATATGTACTTCCTTTTTTTTGCTGGTTATTCTGTCACTGTAATTTAAATTGGTTAAGAAACTAATGAATTCAAGTTTGTCGTTAATCAATCAGCCCCTAAGGTTCATAGAAACGTATCTCATTTTTCTCTACTTATCAAGAGAGCCATAAAACAGATTTTCCCAGTTATTTCTTACTAATTTTTGAACAGGCGTAAATTCTGTTTTTATTATATAAAGGGTGATGCTTTGGCTTCCTAATTTATTTGTTAATTTTGCAAATGTTTTTTACAAATCGTTTCATCTGTTAAGGTTTTTTATGTAAAATTACGTTTATCGCGTCAGTTTTGTTGGTATATTGACCCATAATTTAATGGTTTCTTCAAAATAACTGCCGCGGCAAGTGACCCTTTTTGACAATAAGCAATAAATCTCATAATTTATTATGCCCTGAATGTTCATTCACACATAGTATTTTTTTAAAAGGCGACACATGTTTCTCGAATATTTAGGGCAGGCATGGGCAACCTTTCCGAGGTCTGGGGTCAAATTATCATTCTGTCTCCGAGTCGAGGGCCGGACCAAATTATTAAACATAAAGTACACGTTGCTATTTCTTATATGGTGGTGACCATGAACTAGTAGAATGGATCTATTGCAAGCGCCCGTCTCATCGCCATTATTGAATCCCTCTGAAACTATTAATTTCTTTCTCTAATACTTCGCAAAGTTGAATCAGGGCCGGACAAAATAGCTCGGCGGGCCGGTGGTTGCCCATATATGATTTACTACATCAGATTTCACACTTCCAGTGATTGTAAATTTGTAGGAATGAGGATTTTATACTATAATTATTGTATGGATTAATGCTATTTTTTGTACAGAATATTTTGAATATTTCATATTGATAACAAGTGGAGTGCTATCTACTAAATTAATAACAGGTTTTTATATTCAACTAAAAGAAAAGTAGTGAAATTATGAAGTATTCAAAATGTTTTCATTTTATTTTTAATGATTAAATGTCACATATGATTTCAGCCTAACATATTGTTTGGCTTAGTAGTTGTATTTTTGCGCTAATCACTAAAAAACGCCTGCTTACAAAGTGTTAATATATCTCTGCATCCACTGCTCCTATCTGTATGTCTCTTTGACTCTTTATTTTATATCCAGTGGCATATGCAACTCAAAAATGGAGCTACGTTTCTTTGATTCTAAGGGGCTACAATGTTGAATTGAATTTTGATTTTTTCTTAAATGTTTGGCATTACAGTTAATGCCAATGTGCCAAATATTTTAAAGTTGAAAAATCATACGAGAAAAACTCTATGAGAATTTATTGTAAGTCACTTGAAATCAACTCGGGGTAAGTTGACATAAAAAAATACCCACGTTCTAGGTCTCAAATTTAAATTGAAAAATGTAAATTTAACATCGACTTCACCAGGTACCAATCCAGACCCTCCTGGTCGGTAGAGCAAGCTCTAACCAACTAGACCACGGCAGACGTTGTTGACCTTATTGTCTGGTGTAATCTAAATTTTTATTTAACCCAATAATTCAAATTGATATTTTTTAGTATATTCAATATACTATTGAATAATCCGTTTCACTTGTACACACAGCTTGCTCTGTGTTTGAAACTGTTTATAATTGAGCAAAACCAAAATCAACGAACACCCAAAATTTTTGAGAAACATGATAAAATTGGTTTGAAAAATATCAATTAATAAAAATCGTACTCAAATCAAAAATTATGTCAACTTGTGAAACTAAGAAATTCCAAGATTCTTTCTATAGAAGCATAATAAACAGATAATAATTTTGCAGTAACAGAAAACTTTACCAGAACATCCTTTCCTTTCTTTTTTTTTAATAAAGAATCTTAAAATTATTATTGTATGTTTTATTATATTGTGCTAAAATGAAAATTGTCTTCTCTCTTTTAAGCTGAATATATTCCTCCAGACAAACAAAGGCAAAATCTATTTAAGGGAAAACCATGGGTCGAAGGAAAAAACTGTCCCGGAGTAATATACAGAAATAAACTTGTTTATGTAAGTATCATTTATTTATTTTGCAGCTTATCTGAGACTGATTGAAAGACTCAAAATAATATAGAAAACATCACAATTTTTGATATTATCTATCAGCAATGAATTGTATAGCGTAGTTTTGGCACTCAAGAGACCTAAGCAAATTCTTTGCCAATTACTGGTGTCCTTTTCAGTTTCCATTGGAAACTTTCTGTTTTTGATTTCTTAGCAAGAAAAATTCTATTTGTTCTAAATTTATTCTAAATGTATTATTTTCAGAAACATAACAAACCTGTTACAAAGCCAGAGTGGATTCTGGAAGCTAAAAAACAGCTACAAAAGTAAGTTGAATATTTGATTATGTAATTGTTCTATACAAAAATTCAGTCACTGAAATTGTGTCCATTACAAGAACAAAAATAGATTAAAAAATATATATAAATTCAACCACTTGTCGTTCAAATCGTTTAAAATAATATTATTTTAAAATTGTTAACTGCGAATGTCACAGCGTCTGTGACATCATAATTTCAGGCCGTGACTGCGAGTGTCGCAGCATCTGTGACGCAAAGTTTCAACTGTAGTGACTCCCTGTGTTATTTCTTTCTATCTTTAGTATTTTGAGATATTCCTTATACATTTCGCCTCAATAAAAACCAAACTAATTATTTTTAACGTTGTTTTTTTATGGTACGTTGAAAAGAAGCATTTCGAAAAATGTCACTGCAGACTAGCCGCTAGGAAAGGGTTAAACAAAAGGGAACCAAATGCAAATTTGCAGAATGGAGATGTTAAGCTTCAAAATTTATACTTGTTTTTAGATACTTAATGTAAATGTGGTGAACTTTCATGGGTTTTGCCTTCTAAGCAAAAATTAAATAATGCAAATTAAACAGAAAATAGGCTTATTTCAGGTTGATCTCTTAATCAAATTGAAGTTTGAAATATTTTCAACTAAAAATACCTAAAAACTTCTGTTGGTTCCTCTTTGGTTAACTAAGCCCAATTATTTATAAAATAACAGTTAACTCATTTTAAAGTTTGTCATGCTGCTTCATGTTGATGTTAAATACTGATTGTTTTTTTAGGCTCAACAAAACGAAAGCTAAATTGCGATCGCTCGGAATTGATTATGACTTCTTTACTCCAATTGACATTCCTGAAGAATTGAAAGCCGAAAATGCAGCATTAGTAGCCAGGACAACTAAGAAAAAGTAAGACAATAAATTTGCATTTAAAATGCATTTATATTGGTCACTGTATCTTCTTTTCCTCAGTGCTGTATGTGTTGATTGATCATCAGCTTGTTTTTTTTTATAGTGACCTGTATATTGTCACATTGATTTTATAAATTTAAGGTTAAATGTTATTAATTGGATTGTTTTCAAACATTTAAATTTACCTTTTAGTACATATTCATTTCTAATGAAATATATTTTAGCTTTTATTCTATGATATACCACTTTAAATATTTAATAAGTGGAATTTGTTTACACGTTACACACAAGTCTATATTTCATTCTGCATTAATTACGCATAATTTATACACATGTATTGTTGGCTTTTTGTTTGAAAATAAGAGTGAAAATATTGTATTTGCTGTACATTTTTCAAATAACGTTATTTTGTCTTCATTCTGCCAAAAACGTTAATTCTTTGCACTATTTAATTGTAATAAAAAACATTTTGAATGTTTCAGTATAGCAAAATTTATCTTGCGCACAATGCGTATTGGTAATATTTGGATGAAAAAAAAACTTATATTATTAAAAAAATCAGTAAATTAAAAAACATTGCCAAATCTGTAATGTCGAGTCCAGCTCGACATAGGACTTCTAAGGGTTAAGTTGGCAATACTAGCTTGGTGTGTTTAATCTGAATCTAAAATATTTGTCTATCAATTACATACAATTGCACAATGTTTGTTGAAATATTGTAAAAATAACAATGAATATTTTAATGTTTTTTATTACATGTATTCTATTTATCCTACTTCATTATCAGATGAATATATTTATGAATATCAATTTCAGGAAATCCAAGAAGCCCAAGAAATCTGATGACTCTCCAGATAAGGAAATACCGATAGTAAGCCCGGGAAAGATAAAAAAGAAGAAAGCCAGCAAAGAAAAGAGTATGGATTTACCCGTGTCGGTAGTGGGGAAACCCCCAAAATCGAAGAAAACAGAAAAGAGAAATGTAAGGATATTTAAAATGTCCGCATGAATGTGAAGCATTCAGAATAGCAGTTTTTCTATGAGAACTGATTTTTTTAGACATCACAAACATCCGTGTCTTCTAATAGGAATCGAAAATTTCATTGATAAAAAGTTGTTTGTACTGGGATTCAAACCCGTGACCACTGTTCCATGGACAAACAATAAATTACCAGATAGCCAATAAATACAATTATTCTATTGCATTTATAACCTGATAATAGTTGTGAATTCTGAAGTTGGGGGTCTAAATAACCTCATCAACCTCTAGGCTCAAATTTCTCTGGATGATCCAGCCAATGTGTCACTTACCTTGTATTGTCTTTCTTATTGTCCTTTCTGACTATTTGTGTTTATTTCAGACTGGTGCATTCGTCCGCCCATTGATGTCTAAAAATATCGATGAAGTGTCTCCAACGGTAAATAAAAAAGAAAAGAAAATGAAGAAAATAAAAGATCTGCCAATCACTAAACCGGAGGAGATCGAAGTTGAAGTGATGAAACCCATTAAGAAAGACAAGGTCGACAAACTGCTGCAGAGAAAAGAGACGGGAGGAATTCAGAAGAAATCTGGGAAGAACAAACCTAAGAATATTAAACACGAAATAAAAATGTCCGCTAAAGATTTAATAAACTCAGATATGGTTAAATTAATTAATACTAAGAACATCCCTGATTTGAAGAAAGCAAAAATTAATAAAAAACCCAAATTCAATAAATAATAATCTTATACCTATAAGTATTAAAATATGTTTTATTTGACTTCATTGATTAATTGATGTTTATATTTTGTCAATACTTCTGTCGATTTAAATTACAGATAGATTTATAAAATTGATAGGTGTTTCGAATTCTTGTTATATTTTAAGTTTTTATTAAAAGTGATACATCACATTTATTGATGAAAAAATGTTTTTTTTTATTCATGTTTTTTTACCATATTCACTTCTTATTAAAATATGCTATTGATGCCGTGCTAAGAAATTCCGACATTGTAATTACATCTGAACAGTGGTTCTCATGTGCGGCCACCAGAAGATTTTCCTGCGGCCACCAACAGTAAAGTTTTTTTAGTAAATGCAATTACTATTTATTTGTATCGCATCTCAAAATCATTAAAAATTGAAAATTAACAGCATGCTGAAAGTTAGTTAAGTACCATGTTTTGATACACATGTTTTTTGTGAAAAAGGAATTTTAGCAAAAAACAGTAAGTGATTCTCTAGTAAACAACAAAAAATGAGACACGGGGACAACAAACTGCATGTTTCTGCAATCATTAAGTCTATTTACTTGAATTATAAGTATTTTTGCAGGTAACCACAAAAAAAATCTCGGAATACTGTTTTCATTTCATCAAGGTTTGTTTCAAATAAGAGACACGAGTAGCTCTTTTTCTTTTATTGCTCTAATAATATTTCAACTCTGCCTAGATTCACTAAATTTGATATTATCTTATCCACATTTAAAGAAATTCAATTTATAATAACTAAAAATCATTCATAATGTGGTCTTATAATGTTTTTACAATCGAGTAAGAAAAGAATAATCACCAGGTTTTTCTTGTGAATATTTTGACATTATTTACAATTAAATTTAATTTACATCTGATGTGTCCTATGTCTCGATAGAAATCTTTTTTCGGAATAAATCAGTTTGCTTTATTTAATGATTGTCTGTTTTTAGAATGTGTTTTTTTTTTTGTAAAATATTCATATTTTTTCTTCTGGACTTGATGGATTGTTTTTACTGCTTTTTTTCTTGCACTGTCGAGGTCCACCTTTTGTTCGTTTCCATTTCATCCTACGATTTTGAAACCACACCTTGACCTATAAAAAAATAAACATATTTTAGGTTTTTTTCACATGGAAAGAAACATTTTTACTGTGACCAGTGAGGCATTCTCAAGTGTATAAAGATCTAGACCAGTGGTGCACAAACCGCGGCCCGCGGGCCGCATGCGGCCCTTTTTGAATTTTGTGGCGGCCCTTTAATATTTTTCTCAAACATTTTTTTCACGTAAAACATTTATTTAATAAATGTAAGCAAACTTTTTCTTTAAAAAGGAGAATAAATCGGTTCATAAAAACAGACTTACAAATATTATGTCAAATTAAAAAAAAATAGTTAAAAATTAGCAAAGACCAAGAATGCATTAACTTATGAATTGCATATAAATGAAACATAAATATTTCACAATGAAACGGTTTTTAATAAGCAAGTAATCGTAATCCTTTTTTGCATGGCTTATTTATGTTCACGTTTTCGAAATAACACGCTCAAAATAATATAATGGAACCTATTACTCATTTATCTAAATTCACTTAATCTTTTTACACAGTTTTAAGGCTGTTGTTTTACATGGAACGTACATTTGTTCTGTATAAAAAAGGATTGAGCGTACTTTAAATCATTTTTTTCTTTGCGGCCCGAACCCACGATAATTTGTTTTATGCGGCCCGCTAGTAGGTAAAGGTTGTGCATCACTGATCTAGACCAAGGGTTAGGAACCTTTTCATTTTTAAAGGCCACTTTCATTTATCTGAATCAACAAAAGGCTGCAGTAAAGAAAACGTTTACACCCTCCCTATAACATATAATGGGTTGATTATGCTCTTGCATATAAATTTTTGATCAAAGTGAATGTTTTGAACAAGTCAAAAGGCCGTTGTTTTGACCACTTAATGAAAACAGCACATTGTTGTTTTCATAAAGTAATATGCTTGGTTATTTTGATAAAAAATCATTAATATCGGACATGCAGGAATGAATGCTTTACAAATATAAAAAAATGGTGCCTTGAATTTTTTTCATATGCTACAATTTATCGTAATTTACTACCAATTGGTATGCAAGTCAAAAAGGTTGGGAAACTCTGGTTTAACAGATCAACTATAAGAACCAAAGTAATTTCTAAGATGACAACAGCAATTTCTGGGATTTTGAATTCGGAATTCTCGTAAGAGCTAAAAAAAAGTCTCCCAAGAAGACCTACTTTTTGGTCCCAAAATTTCCTTATAACACTCATACTTCAATAGTACAAAACTGGTATGGGGGCCACATAAAATTTAAGACACTGAAAAGGGGCCACGGGCCCAACAAGGTTGAGAAACACTGCTTTATATTATATCCATGACCGCTACCAAAAAACTCAAAGCAGCTTTTGACCAATACGCTTAGTACGTGCAGATTAAACCAATTTATATGTAAGATCAGATTTTTTTTGGCTTATTCAATTATATACACCTTACCCATAGAATATATAACATAAAGACCAACTTTCATATCACAACAATGGACAAAACACAGTAAAAGGCTTTCACTTGAATTTTACTTGGCTTACAAAATGCTGTAGGTGACTGATCTCTTAACTCTCGCGGCTCGGAGACTAGAAAAATACTTCTCTGCTGATGGGGTCGTTTAGGGATCCCAGTGGTTTCCTCATTATTGGCCTTATTCTTATGAATTTCAAAATAAAAATAGTCTAAGGGCTTTAAAATATCTCTGCATCATTCTTCATACATTTTTTTATAAAAATCCGTGGTTTTTTAATTAATAATCATATTTTAAGTTGCGCTTAAAAAAGACGTCATCCCAGCACACATGAAATTGCAACTGACGAGCTTAGCCCAGCTATCTTACGAACGATGGCTTATCGCCTCATCGCGTTATCGCGTATTTATATAAAGTACAAAAGGTCTAAAAAACTATGATGTAAGAATACCTTAATTATAAACATTGTATCACCCATATTAAAATATATATTTAAGAAAATGTGGGTATTGGGGTCGCATTTCTTGAGCTTAGAACCGGAAAAGTTAACCACACATCTCGGGAAGAGTTTGTACTCTCAGGAAAATGGATTGGTTACCTGTCTCTCTGTCAGGTCCAGGGCCACGGCTATCTCATATCTTCGAAGTCTGGTGAGGTAGTTTGAGTGATTGAATTCAGATTCCAGGTTTCTTACTTGAGATTTAGTAAAAGCAGTCCGTTCCTTTCTGCTATTCTTAGAATCTAAAAACAATAAATATTATTTATTGATTTGGCATTTACTTGGTAGAACTTCATTATAATAGGGTAACAATATTAATAAAATGGTATATGGATTCCTGATGGAGTTTATCTCAACAGAAGTTGCTTATTACTCAGTTTCGTAACCTCTTTTTTTCAAAGAGGTTAGAGAAAGGATAAGGGCATGACTAGTGGTTAGCTAATCGTTCTTCGTACATCCAACTTAAGGATCAGATGGGTGGAAAGGAATTTAAGACATCTATACATTTTGTTTATACTAATAACCTCATAAGATTGCAGCCATTAATTGGGATAAATTTGTGTAGGTCAGTTGAAGCTTCTGGATTCTTTCAAAATAAAATTATATTTTTTTACATCCATAATATGACATAAAAATGTGTAAAGCATAAGATAATTGAATAACAACTCCATTTTAACAAAAACATATCACAAATGTTGCACCCTCCTTCCCCATAAAAAGTCCATTTCAGATTTACCCTTCAATCACGAAAAATAACAATAAAATAAGGTTCTGCAAACTATTTAAAATAAGATTGAATGTTTTATCACAAAGTTTGCGAAGAAAATAAAAAAGATATGTACATAGATAATCTATTATCTTGTAACCCCAATATAAATATGTATGTTCCGGATAAGTTTGATCCCAACGGATACATTCGTATCCGTTGGGATCAAACTTATGACTTAAACAAACGACGGATCTAATTTGAGAATAATGGATGTTGTAGTAATTATTATACCTACTTGTGCATCAATTAGAAAACATTATTATCCACTCAATTAAATATGACATAATTTACTAAATCAAAGGGAAACCATTTTATTCTGCCGACAACAGTCTGTTATTATGGAGCATGCAATTTTATATTGAGCGTACTTCTGTTCAAAAATGGAACACAGCTTATGGCGCGTAAATTATTGTATTTGATTCAGAAATGGGACTTAAAAAACGATTAACGTTGCTACAAAGTCTCGAATAATGATGACATATTAAATCGAGATCGTACAGTGAAATGGAACACCTTTTTCAAAAAATTTAATAATAATTTCATATAACGAAACAATCATTTTCAGCAATAAAGAATTAAAAATATATGAGTTATTTATCGTATGGCTTATGTTGAGGCCCCTAAGATTCGGAGGCCCCAAGCGCGCGCCTCATTCGCTTATAGGGTAATCCGCCACTGTATATTAGTATATTAGCAGTGGCGGATTACCCTATAAACAATCAATGAGTCTCGCGCTTGGGGCCTCCAAATTTTAGGAGTCTCAAAAATAGCTTATATAATTTTTGTTCAGATTTTTTATATATTTTTACTATTTTACTTGAAATTTTCTGACGTTTTTATGTTACCCGTAAAACAGGGCCTAGTTGTAGAGTGTAGGTAGAAGGCATATGAAATAAATACATTTGAAAAAAATAGATAACAATAATTTTTATATACTAATAAATAACTTCATGAGCGTAGCAAGTACTTGATTGAAAGAAGATGAATGTATTTTAATATGCTTTTACTCTTAATATAACTGATTCGTTTTACACAAACAATAACATTGCGGAATAAAAATAAATTATGAAAAGCACACTATCCAACTCATATATTTTTAAGAACAAGAATATCAACCGTTAAGCGCGGTGTGCTTAGATTTCTTTGATATTCGAGCCCCAGTTGTGTTTACAAAGAAAATACTGCTTCACGAGCACAACTTTTTTTTATTCCAACTAATTTGTTACATTTTGAGAGAAGAGAAAAAATATTGAGGGGCGCTAAGCATATTGCGGTACTCGATAGTTAGCGCTGACAAATTGATTTCGGAAACTGTTCTTAGTGTGATGCATGCTTCATGAATGAGTGGATTGTTTTGGCAGGGCGGACTCGTTGATTATTAACAATTATATTCAAATTAATTGAGCTGTTATTCAGATAGGTAATTGAAAACATTTACATATTACAATTGCATTTAATGTTAACTGCCTGCCTGGTAGTTTTTGTGTTAGTAAATCTGACTATTATAATCAGGGTTGTAGACTCAAGTTAAGAAATAAGACGACTCCGACTCCGACCATAGACTTTTTTGTTAACATTATTCCACGTCCCAATGTGGAGCATATGGCCTCCTAATGGAGACATCTCTCCAAAAGTTTTTTCTACGAGAACTGTGAACTCAGTCGCTCAACCTCACTTTTTTCAAAATGAGTAAGTAGTAGGGAAAGAAGGATGAGGCTATAACAGTACTAGTGGTTGGCTAATCGCTATGGCTACAGTTATTAAAGGATCAGAAGAATGGGAGGAGAGGAAATGATGTGAATTGACATCACAAACACCCAGTCTTCGATAACAACTTTGGATTGAATAATTCTCCAATTCACTGTGATCTGACCGGAAATCGAACCCAGACCTGCGTGATGGGTAGAGCAAGCTCTAACCAACTGGGCCACAGCAGGCGACAATAGACTTAATACACGACTTTAATTATTTTTTTACGCTTAGTAGTAAACAGTTGCGCCACTTTTGGCCCACACACATTTTTTTTAAAAAGGACTCGAAGTTATCAGTTTTTTAGAGCACGACTACAGATAAATCCAGGGCTGTGCAGGGCAGGATTCCGACTCCAATTTTAGTTTAATACACGATTTTAAATATGTTTTAGACTTAGTAGCATGCAGTGGCTCCACTTTTGCCTGTAAGGATTCGAAAACACATTTTTTAAAAGGACATGAAGTTATTAGTTTTTATTTTAAGTCATTCATTATCAAATAGTTACTAGTTTTTGGTTATTTTCATGTGTGTATTTCGCCCTCTTTTATTTATGTCAAAATGACCAAATAATATTACTGCTTGTTCGATGGGGCTGTCAATAATAAGAGAATTCTTTAAATTGTATACCCAAAATATTTCCAAATACTATAAAGCACGGGTTCCCAACCTGGGGGTCGTGAAGGGTTTTCAGGGGGGTCGCCAACGTGTTTCGATTTTGGATTTGAACAAGAAAATAACGCAAAAGTATAGCAAATCGAGGATTTCAAATTCCTCGGGGGGTCGCCTAGTCACATGAATTTATAAAAAGGGGTCAACACCCGGAAAAGTTGAAAACCTATGCTATAAAGAGTTCAAATATTTTTTCAGACGAATAATATTTAAAATATCTATAATATATTAATAAACTACTTATTTGTAATATTTATCAATTAACTCATGAATAAAAAATCATAAACCGATATATTTATAAAATTGTGGCAGCTGATAGTAATGGTGGAAAAAATAAATTGTCTTTTTTTACATGCACCGTCTCTGATTAAGAGCAGATGACATAGGTCAAAGTTGGTGCGTGTGATCTTTCGACCCTCGGTCATAAATAATGCTTGAGATTTGTGTTATTTTTTCAGTTAGTTGGGAAATTAAAAATCGAAAAGATCGAATGCAGTGGTGTTTTATAAATTGAAGGGGTGACATTTCCTATATTTATGTATATATATTATTATATTACCATATAACCATAGATTATATTACCATATAATCAAGGAATCTTATAATTAAATATTGAATACAAGAAAAACCTATTTTAAATAAATCTATTGGTTCTTATATTATAATCAACTTAATTACTAAGTCAAACGTCTATTTAACAACAATAAAAAAATGATAGTAGGTAATTTTAATCGTTCAAACTATGTACATTCTCACAGATTTTGTCACTAACGACCCGGGTTTCGCTTTTCGGCATCTTCAGGCATTCAAGTGCACGGATGAACTTGAACTGACGCTTAGTAAATGAAAGTTTCGTGTTTATATAAGAAATAAATGCTGAGTCCAAAGCCATTGCTGGCGACAAGGATAAGCTCATGGGAATGTCAACAGATTTGAGTAGTAAGTAGTTTCAAGAATTATATTGTTTGTTTGTCGGCAAAGGTTTTATGATCATATGATTTTATGATTATATAGGGTATAGAAGTGGAGATGCCGGAAGGTTTAACATTTCATTTAAAATCGGAAGACTATGCAGCTGCGCTCTATTTATTTCCAAAATTTCCTGGAAAAAGAGCTTATGACTGTCCGTATTTGGGTGTAACATTTTTATCCCTTGTTCCTGATTGAACACGTGGCCTTACGAAATTAAGTGATTAGCAAAAGTAGACGTGTCTTTTTTCAATCTAAAGGCTGCCATATATTATATGATAGTAGTTCTTTAATTTTAGGTATATTGTATTAATCACTAATTTGCTGCAACAATGACATACTCAAAAATTGTAATTTTTTAAGAAAACATGACAATTAAAATAATAATTTTGTTACAATTAGAAATAAAAAAGCTCTATTAATTGGCAAATTTGGTAGAGAAATAAATTCCTTGCTGATGAAAGAGAGGACATTTAAAAATGTTTACTGAGGAACGAAGTATATTCGTAGTATAATTTCTGTTGATAGCTTGTGAATTGTAGTTACGCTACTGGAAATTAAATATGGTAAAAAGCTTCTCAGTAGTGAGCGATTCAATCCAAAAGGCTTAATTTAAAGTCAACAAGTCAATACAGACAGGATAAATTGGAAATATGTATAATATCTCATTTAAAATGTTTTCATTAATACAACTCGATATTAAATACAATACTATTTGTATAATATTAAAAAAAACTGTTGTGTACTCTACTGATGACCGTTTTTAATTTTCAAAATAATTTATTTGTGAACTGATAACATTTAATGAAATTAATTTAACTTTTGTACAGTGCAGGCCGCAGGGGTTTGAAAAAGTAATAGGGTTGTAAAAAGAGAGTTAATTAAAACCAGTTGTTGACAAATTTGTTTGTAGGATGCCGATAGATGTTTCATAAATGACAAGAACATGAGATTTTTTTTAATATGTCTTCATCTAATGCAGGGTGTATTATTCCCATATAGAGTATTTATTTTTATTACCGGCTGGACGGGGCTAGAAGGAGTTCAACCGAACCTCTTGTTTAATTTGATTTAGGCCGTCGGGCCCGTTGTTAAATTAAGAAAAATAACTATATTCTCAGTTGTATTCATTTTTTAACTGCATTTTTAGAAATATTATATTATCTACGACGGCTTAAAAATAAATTTTGAAACATGGAATTAGAGCGAAAAGAATGGTATATATTTTTGCGTCAATCTTAAAACTCTTCACTCTTGCAATCTAAGCTAGGCAATTACATTGTTCAGCTATTGATATTGTGTTGTTAGATATGTAATATAAGTATATATGGTAATGTTCGATCGGTTCAATAATAATTCGCCCTACCACGGGACACCGCAAATTGCTCTGAAATTAAACAAGCCCTATTCATGTAAACCTTTTGGCAGCCCATCGGTGGATTGAAATCAAATTCATAATTTGAATTTTTGTAACAATGGCCGTCGATAGTGTCTAAAAATCGCATCGAAAAAAAAACAAAGAATAAAGTAACTCACTTGGACATTTTGCAAAAGATCAAAATTACAACATGATTTTATTTCGATTGAATATGAATATTAATCACTAGAATTTTATCAAAGATTTCAAAGCCGTAAAGTTAATGACATATAATTGGAATCTCATGAAAATTACCAACATTGAGATAATGTTTCAATCGTTATCGATGTATTATTAGCCCATTTAATCTAACACAAGTTTAAAGGTGAAATTAATCTTTCATGCATTTCAACTGAGGATACTTGTATCGTACTTCTTCAAAATAAATTATACGGTAGCCAGGAGAATACTCAATTCTTAATATTAATAAAATCTTGTGGTCGAAATAACTTTGATTTCTTACTTACTTGACTTACACCTTGAAGCATTATGTCGTAATTCTTAACTATACATAATTAACTACATATTTCTTTTCGATGCAATCACAACCAAAACAATATCAAGTCGAAATTATTATGGTTTAAATTGACTAATAGTAAAATAAATAACATTAATTCTAATAATTGAAACTGGGTTACCCAATTGGAAAATTCGGAATGTCGCGAATTTCGCTTGAAAATCGACAAGCCTTAATTACGACTTATTGTAGTTTGTCAAGCGATTCGTAGTTTGGTTATATTGTGTTTTTGAATTCAATGTCATAAAGATTACTGTAAGCATCATAAAGTTATACGATAAATATTTACAGTAATTTTCCGAGCGCCGGCGTCAAGAAAAATTTTACTACCGTTACAAAATTTTACTATCGTGTCTATTTAGTCGGTTCAGTTATATAATGCTCGTGATAAAATCTTAAAGTTATATTGAGTGGTTGATTATCTGCAAAAAAATAGTTAGTGGGTATTTTGTTTAGTATCTAAAATTATCTCGATATAGTTTTAAAACTATTCTTTACTAGGTAGCAAGTGTATAATGCTCTGTTGACATTTACCAATACGCTAACTAGACTAAATTGTAGGGCCTCACAAATTGAAATAGGGATTCTAAAGTCTCGGCTTTTTGAAAGTCCCGGAACACGAGAAATACAATTTTCTGTTATATGGTTAAGCCATAATAGAAAAATAAGTATCCGAATTATCTTAACAGAAGTTTTTCAACTTGACAAATGTGTAATAAAGTCAAATAATAATCATCAGGAACTCAAAAAATCAGACAAAGTAAGATTCATTTTACTATTGTGTTCTGAACGTTGAAGAAGTATAAAGGCTTTAAACTGTATTTCTTTTGAATACAAACATCCACTTTATACAAATTTTATTAAAAATTGTGAAAGTCTCAAGTCTCAGGTTGTTTTATTTTAATATCCCGGGAACTGAAACTGGCAAAAACCGACAGTTTCTCGGGAAATTTTGTCAGTTTGTCTTAACACAGAATGTATACTCACAAGCCACTAGAATATTTTGATATGTGTTAATTTTTAGATAAACAAACATTCGAAGAAAAAATTATTTTCGTAAAGTTCTCTTCGTCTTTTTCGGATACCGACAAAGATGTATAAATTGTTTTAACGTAGGGTCTGATTACCATACGTTCCTTTACGTACAAGTTTATGACATTAGTTAAATAAAAGTACGATACATCCAAATCGGTATATTATAGTGAAGAAGTAAGCCTAACAACAAAAATGTAATGGTTTTTAATAATAAAAAAATGAATGTACTCAAAGGATACAATTGATACGAATACTAAATAATTATAACAGCTAATTGAGTGCCTCCCTATAGTTGTTTTAAAATTTAAATTTAAGATACTGGGATAAAATAATAAGAGGAATGGTTGTTAGCATTCAGACTTTATTTTTTTTATGATTAATTCTTATTTTGCTATCCGCGTACATTAGAATTACTTCATACGATACAGTAAGATTGTTTATAATAACGTAAATAAATAATGAAATTTCTCACCAGAATCATCATTTAATAACTCCAAATGACGTCCCTCAATGGGGACCTGTCCGGCAGTCGCCATACGAGGTTCCATTTCCTCAAAATGTCCAGGGTTGAACACCCATTCTCCTGAAACATCCTCATCTTCTATTCTTGGATCTTCTGTTGTCTCTACGAATACATTCTTTTCATAAACCCTATCAGAACTGCATTGATCGTTGTCGGAAGAATCGTAAGGAATCGATGTAATAGTTTCGTAATAAGGAATTTCCTGAATATTTGAAGCATTTTGCATGTAATCTTCTTTATAAATTGAATTGTAACAAGGATAAAACGCAGGGGCTTCGTATTTATTACAAACATACGAATTATTTACAGTTTTAGGCGACGATAAAGAGGTTTCTATATTATTTTCATCTAAAGTTCTCAAAGTGGTCGATTTACTGTAAATGGAATTCGCATATCCAAATATAGTTTGAAAAGATGGATCGCCGTATTTTCCATTTTCAAAATATCCGGTCGGGAATACTGGAAACGGACTGTCTAAATTATTATTAAAACACTCCTTTGTACTGTTTTCATATTGGTAAACATTATTGGGTATTTCGTTGTTTGCAGGTTGCAATACTGACATCACCATCGGATTTTGTTCGATATTCGAAAACATTTCGGGAATCGTAATTGTTTTGTTTTTGATAAGTAATTCGTAATTTTATCTTAGCTGTCAAACATTGGAAGTTTCCCGGTAAGTTTCTTAACAATTTAATTATATATCGACATGATAGATTCGCGGCACGACGGTCAACATATAACTAAATCAGTTAACCGTATTTGATTTTCAGGATGGTGTCAAAACACGTGTCTAATGTTTTCTATGAAATCCAGCATCCAATGAATTGAAATGATTTTCGGCTGGGGAGGAGCGTTTTAAAAGATCGTGTCGCATTGGCTGAGCGGTACAATTTTTCAGTCACTACCTACTTACGACATAAACTCTAAGATTAGAGGCGCATTGGAAATTTTAAAAATAAAAAGATAACAGGTTAACATAGTATCAGAAAATAGTTTCTTTCACATCCTACGTATCGGACATTCTTTTCTTATTATTCTTAAGATTTACTCAACAGCAGAGGAAACGCACAGACAGAAACGCAACAACAAGACGATTCTTGCAGACTTGCAATTTCAGCTATTATACAAACCAGGGCTGTGAAGTCAGAATCGCAGTCGGAATCAGGAGTCGTGTGCTTTCTCGTGAGTCCGAGTCCGAATAAATATTAGCTAATTATGCGTCGGTTATTCTAGATAATAGTAACTAGAACAGTGTCTGCCAAACTGTGTGCCGCGGCACACTACTGTGCCGCAAGAAGTCTCAGGTGTGCCGCGGAGGAAGGCGCCTCAAAATTTTTCATTTTTAATAATTCCTATTCATTCAAATTTTCTTCAACTTTAAATTAAATCAACATCTACGTATTCAAATAAATATTTGTCGCGTTCGCATACATACATATATAGTGGTCGACTTGACACATTTTCCACATTTACGTTTTTTAAAGCATTTTTAATTGGTGTGCCGCGGAACAAATCCCATTCACCAGTGTGCCGCGAAGTTAAAAAGTTTGGCAGATACTGAACTAGAATGATCTGATGGTATACATAAATGTATATATCGCTTTTGGTAAATAAACGCTTCAATTTAACAATTTTATGAAATTAAAATATAATAAAAAATGTCGATTTCGCATCATTTGTATTTTCTATTAATAGTTTTAGTTTTGTAAAAATAAATTCTATAGTAATGTGGAGCAAACATTCAAATATTGATTTGTCACAAAAATACAGTTTGGGAAATGATGATTTAAGTGTTAGAGAAATCACGGATTGCTTGAATGTGTCAACTTTATGATATAATATTTATAGGAAAAAACCTTTTGAACACTAATTGTGATTTCCATTATGGACTATCATAACTGATATTAAACGGCATTTTTAAATTTGTGACAAATCACTTTTTGATTGTTTTCTCCTTAGTTTTTTCATGCATGATTATTGTAGCATTATTTTATAATAATATACGGTACTTTCCTGTTATATGGACACATACTTTTAACTATATAAAATAAACCTAACCTCACTATACCTACATGACTGAGTAAAACATTAAAATTATGTTTGGATGCATCACAAACCTAACGAGTAACGACATAATTGCTTATTTTTCGGTATACGGCAAAGTAAATAGTTTCATCACAATAATGTGACTGAGGCAAACAGTGTTTTTTTTTTACATAAAATTCAAACGGTGTCCATACAGGAGGGAAGAAATCTATTATATATATTAAATGAAAATAGAAATCCATATAATAATAATTATTAATGTGTTTTTTCCAGTTCGTATCTGTTGAGAGTTGCGGCTCCCTTTGTCATTTGGAAGGAAGTGTAAATTTATTGTTTGTATCACAGATCCTGACTGAATGTTATTTTATTATTTATCAACGAGGGAATATTTACAATTTTATTTCCTGCGGAATGAAAGTATAATATTTTAATATTCAATTAACCGTCGCAGCTTGAAGGCCGGCTCCCCGATGACAATTTCTGCAGAAACCCACTGTTAATTCAACAATGAAAATCAAATAAAAATGACATCGAAAATAATATAAAAACCTACCTGCAATAAATTGATAACTGTTAACTATAACCATGGAAATATATTGAATAGCATCGTCATAAAAAGTGCAAAATACGTATCTTCCAGTGTTCCGATAAAAAGATTTCACACCCACGTTGAAGACTATTTAACTAAAAAGTTTTTTAGCGAATACTAAAAAAAATATGTTGTCATCCTTCCTACTCACATGTTTTTTTTTGATGACATGAAATTTTATTGATTAAATTCAAATTCACTTGATATATGTACTTCATTATTATAATCTTCATAAAAACTTAAAAATATTTTTAATATTTATTTTGGCTTTACGCCATTGTCAGTGATAAATAGTTTCCAATTATTTGTATCACAAAAATATAATATTAACAGTTAATTTTTATACATAAATTCGTAAACGAAAAATGACTACTAAGTATAAGAAGATCGTGTATTAGAAATCGCAATATAAATGTATTGCGCTTTAAAGTTATAATTTTAATAAGTTTTTTTTTGTAGAATTGTAAGTTTTTTGTTTGAGGTAGATCATATTTTTATAATATAAAATTGCTTTATACATTAATTACTTAAAACAGCAATTTTCTCTGAAGCGTTAAGCTTCTGAAATAGTATATAAATTGACGTTTTCTCTTCATTTCTCTCAACACTGAAAAAATATAACTGAATGGTTTCTCATTTAATTAAAAATATCTAGAATTGAATGAATTTGTTGGACTAATTATCGTCATATTATTGTTTGAATTAGTAATTACCAGTGTTTTTCCCCCATGTAACACGGTGGAACGGCGTTTCGGCACCTCGTTTCTCGGCATTTGTTATGTTTCAAATCAATTTTTCGCAATAACCTTTTGATTTTTAAGCCGAAATAGAGACGATAATTTTTTGAAATTATTATGTCGCGAAAAAGAATAAGAGCAAAAAGAAATTGAACAGCATCAATATTTCAAAGTTTTTTTAAAAAAATACACATTTTGGTTGAGAAATTCGAAAAAAGAAGTTGAAAACTAAATAACAAGCAGTTCTCGTTAAAAAAATCTGTTAAAATACCTCCATAATTATAATCCATATGCTACAAATTGGGAACGGACATGAATAAGAAAATAAATCTTTAGTACAATGCTTGACAAAATGTGAGTTCCGGCACCTTTTTTTTCCAAAAAAGCACCTAAAATTACTTAATGTGGAATCAAACAATAATAACGATAACAACGATAACAATAATATGTGTATGTATTTCAAATTCTTGAGAACCACATATAATGTCTTCATTATCTGTGCGTACTATATATTTTACTTAATATACTGAAAACCTTTTCACGGAATATAGATTTTTATAAATATAAGAAAGCATTTATCCATACTTAGTAACGTTACAAATTAATAGATATTAATTACAGAAAAGTTTCATCTCGGCACTATGGCTTGGTAAGTATCCATTTTTCTAGAATGTAAAGGTAGTCAAGATTCAAGCGACTTGGTAAGTATATTATCATATGTAGCGTTTCTTCAAAGGGAGAAGTCGTTTTGTTGTTGCTTCTGCGTGTGTATCTTGTCTGGCGAGATTGATTTGAAATATCTTGACAAATTGGTTGGCAATTAGTGGCGCTGAAAAAATCGTTAACAACTTTGACAAAATAAAAAAATATCGACACGCGACCGAGCACTATTTTTGTTTCATATTATGACAGCCAAGGCATTACGAGTGCTTATATTCATTCTTACAATAACATATAAATAATTCAAATATATAAGATAGATAACCTACCCCGTTTTTATGACAATAATGTAAAAACTTACTTAATTAATTAATTTCGGTTCAATTAGTGCAGCGTCTAAGTGCTGTTACTCTGACACGAATCATGATTAACTCCAACGAGACGATGAGTTGTTACTTAGTAAGTCGAATCTTCTTTTTTGGAGATGGTAAGGAATAAGGATAGAAAAATGGAGCAAGGAAAAACTATCAGTAAGCTAATGATGAGAGATATATTGTAAAATCACAGACATGCTTTTCTTTGAACATTATCGATGTAGAAGAAATTTGAGCCCGTGACCATCGCAATCGTTAAGGACGAAAGCAAAAGAGCATTGACCACATGGCCACGCGACTGGCAGTATGTATTAACTATATTATATTTTAAAAAATGTATGATAACTTACACTGCGATAGCATATGTACGTTTTAGAATATACGTCTATAGTTCTTCTATCGAAAATCGAAAAATTCATAAAATGTAAAAATCTACCTACATTTTCAAATGTTAATGAATAACTTATTTGGAGATGAACAAGAGATACAAATATCTTAAGGTGGCGAAGTATACACATATAAGAGAGATATAGGGAACAAAATAAGCTAAGCTTTTTCCATTATAAAATTCGATGTCAAATGTGTAAAGTAAGCAATGTTGAAGTCAGTAGATTTAAACTTTAAATCTACAAGCTTCTTAAATTTTAAAGCTTCCACAGGCCTGTATTATTGCAAACTATGAACATCCGTCAAATAGAATTGTTTATCTATTACTTACCTATTCATATATCTTGAGACGAACATTGCGAAATACGGCATCTGGCGTGGGTGGTCGATCAGGAAGCAAATTTACGACCTGGATTAAGAATATTATGCTCTCATATTTATTCTCAGATTAGCTGTGACATTTCGGGATTACGAAAAATCCCAAGTCAAACGACAAATGTCTAAAATAATTTATTGGATCCTAGGAAGAGTATTTTTTTTACAATAATACTTATTGTTTATGATAATTTATAATTTATAGCGTGTTACACGAGATAGTAATATCGCCCAAGTGATCAATTTTTAACTGAAAACACAAGGTAAAAATTACATTTACATGTATAGATAATATGCATTCATATTGTTCTAATTTCACAATTTTATGAAGTGGTCAGGACAGGTTTTGCTGAAATTTGAAAATAATACCCATCTTAAAAGCTGTTATCTTAGTATTAGTCATGTCTACTTTCAATATTATATTCTTACTCTATTAAAAACAGAAACGTTGAATGCCTTCACAACAGTTTCTTGTAAAATATCTTCTGTTGAAATGCGCAGCAATGAAATGAAATTCCAAATGGTAATTGAAACTAAAAAATTGTGTGGCTCCAAAACGCTACGTTACAGGAGAGGCAAAAAAAACATTCTGGTTTTGCAAACAATATACTTTAATATAGAGTTTCTCAGCCTGGGACAATTTTCATGTTTTGGGGGGCAATGCACAAAACTTTGAATCAACGTTGAAGAAATCTTCAAAAAAATTGAAAATTATCATTATTTTTTTTAAGAAATGCTTACAAAGTTTGTACTATTGACGCTAGTTATCTCACATCTGTCTGGGAAAAATGTATCTGGAGGATTTAATTAAACCAACTATATCGGTTTTTATAAAAAGTTGACAAAGGTGTCAAAGAAATGCCACTAAGCAATGACACTGATAATAAGTTAGATGAGAAAGGTAGTGATGTAGAAAAAATAGAGATTTCAAATTAAAATTTACCAAATTAGTAATTCACACGAAAATAAATAACAGCTTACGTCAAGCTCAAGGGTCACACTATTATGCGTGCTATTTTTTCCGAATTGTACATATAACATAATACATATACATATTTACATACGAAAGTTAAATAAAAAGGCAAGACTCAGATAAGGTTAGGAAGCACTGTTTTCGTGCAATGAAAGATACACAAGCTTATTACAATTAGACGAGTGGAATGTAAACATTCACATCCACTAACGCACGCCAGGCGCTATAAAAATACTGACAATAATATACAAATTTCACGTATTACAATGTCTAGGTTTTAAATAATTTCTAACTCAGATATATATTATAATATGTAGAAGGTGGCATTCAAAGTAATTTTTCGATTAAAACGCACATAGTAAAGTTGAAAAAATAATGCATTTTTTGAAAACATAAAATTATATTTTCCGTATATAATTATATTATTATATGTATAACTAGGTAACTACGAAAATAATTGCAGTCGTTCATTAGCATCGATTTGCCCACCAACATAAGTCAAAAAAAGAACCAACAGCAGTTACCAGCTGAGGAAATAAAGTTGTATTTATTTGTTTATTCGTTTGCGACATACCAGATCGAGATGCTGACATATTAACGATTTGGATTTGTTTAAAACGCTGCTAAAAAATGAGCAAACCCTATCGGAGTTATATAAAGGGATATGCGGATTGATATACGTTATGAAGCCGCGAAAGTAAGCTTCAATGATTGTTTGGAAGCCATAAAAAGTAACATTGACCAAAAATATTATTTATACATAAATCTATCCAGTCGTGTAATTCTATAAAAAAAAACATAATCATTGTATGTTTAACTTAGTTGGTAGACATTACAAAGGTAATGAGCTCAAATTTTTAAACGTTACACTTTATTAATTGCTACTTATTTGCGAAAGAGCTACAGAATTACGTGCGAAAAATTGCAAGTACTTTAGTATTGTTTATCACTTTTTTATAACTATGTACGCTATAAAAGTAGAGCATTCAGGCTCCTAATAGAGCACAATATATTAACATAAGATGCTCTACGAAAACAGCTTGTTACGCGGTCGCTCAAGCTTTTTTTGAGAGTAAGGATATAAGGCTCACATATAACAACAGTCAAGAAAATTTCAACAACTTTTAACAAAAAAATATAAATCTATTGATAAATGAAAACCAACGAAACTGTCCGTACTAAGATTCGAACACGTGAACTCAACAACCGAAGCCAACGACGTTGACATCTCGGCTACATGCCCAACTTTTTTATTTCATGCTACCTACTATATTTCCTGTTTTTTTGTTGTTGTTATCCTGTTTCAAATTTCTGAATTACTCTTCACTTTACCACGCAATAAACACGTAAATACATACATAATAAATAATTTATCCAATTGTTTAGTTTGATTTGTAAAATGTTGAATTTGGCGAGTAAAGTAAAGTTGCATAAATGTCTTACAATATGTTCGTATAAAAGCTATTACATATTTTCAGGCCATAGGGACATCAGGACATAGCACAATATTCAAAAAAATGTAAAAAATAAATGTTACTTTAAGCCACTAATTTCTTTTACATTTCAACCCCTGTCGTATAAGAGTAAAAGAATAGGGATTACCTACGTTTTTTTTTTTAAAAAATGGGGAACGAACAAAGTAAAACCTGAACAATAAATACTACACATTTTTAAATTTTCCAAAGAGTTCAAACATTGTAATGCCCAAAAAGCCAAAACCCTATTTTCTTGTTTTGCATGTACAATAAAAGTGATTTTTTTTTGTGAAATCCATTTGTTAATAAAACAAATATTGTATTCAATATAAATTAGCCAGCATTGATGTAAGATAGGTGCTTAGTCATAATGTGGCGGAGGGGATAAAATCACCGAAATGTCGTAATTTTTTCCGTCCGTCTCTTGACATTATTTCACGGTGCCTTCAGCTAGAAATTGATGAGAAAACCAGACGAAGTTTACTCGGCAATTAATTTGTACATCTTCGGCCCGCTCGAATGTTTTGTCATGTTTTTAGTACTGAATGATTACACCCGAATAAATGAAATGATTTTTTTATAGCCTGATTTATTCACACAAAAGAAACATTCCCATGAAAGTGTGTGATTTCGGATAGAGGCGGATTTTAAAAATGGAATTAAATTTTTACACCAACAAACTGAAATTTAATTTATAATATGTCTAAAACTCGGGTTTTCAAAGCTTTACTTCAAATTTACCGGCATCATTATTATTTGTGAATTTTATAATTCGGATTGCTAAAGTTAATACTTTTACAACATACATTTATTTATTTTATAATTCAATAATGCAGTCAGTAAACAAACTAGTTAAGCTTTATTCGAATTTTAAACATGTTTTTTCACTTGGTCCTTTAAGGGCCAGCAACATATCGGAAGTATTGTTTTAGCACCGTATGGACAATTTTAATATCGGCCAATGTGCCAATCGCCCGCTAGCAGATCTCTAAACATATAGATATTATACTCATACTAAACATATTATACTCATATTATATATACATATATAAACTGTTGTTTTCATTATCCACCTAAAGCAGATATCATTTAAAACATGGGTGTCCAACCAGTAGATCGCGATCGACCGGTATCTCCGGGATTTTGAAAGCACACACTTATCTAATGATATGTATTTCGCATTTAAAATAAGAAGTTTGAAGAAGGGAAAAAACCCCTAAATAAAATTTCTTATAAGAATCATGTTAGAAATCGATTGCAAGAAAACTTAAGATTGAAAAATCGATCCCAGGGCAAAAAAAGTTGGACACCATTGATTTAAAATAAAATGTTAACTCATACAGTACATTATTTTTAAAACATACGCTGGATCAGAATAGTAAGCGCGGTTTATATTTGAGGCAACTGATTACAGATAAAAACATTTACCGAAATAATAATTATTTTCTAATGATTAAAGCTTTTGGTATCTTATTATTTCTCTATGAAAACAAATATTGATATTCGAATACCGGTGGCCGTGTCCACGTTTTTTGTATACCAATACGGATAGGGCATCCAATCCCGGGATCCGGGATCCCGTTCAATTTTCTGATCCCGAAATTCCGGGATTGAGATGGCCGCGATCCCGGTATTTCGGGATTGAGAAATTTTGAGCAAATTCTCGAAATTTACACGAAATTGGCAAATTGAAGATTTCAAATTCCTCGATGAGCTAAAAAAAAAAAAAAGAGTTTCTGTGAGATTCTGGGAAAAAGTATACCAAATCGGGGATTTCAAATTCCTCGGTGAGCTAAAAAAAAAAAAAACGAGTTTCCGTGAGATTCCGGGGAAAAGTATAGCAAATTGAGGATTTCAAATTCCTCGGTGAGAAAATCTCAATCCCGGGATTCAAAATAAATCAATCCCGAAATCCCGGGATTGGAAAAAGGCTTCGGGATTGGATACCCTAAATACGGACACTTTTCTTAGTTGATTTTTCAATCCAATAACGGATTTGTGCATGGATGATGTTCACATTCCCTCCCAGTTTCCACCAATCCTATCTTAAAAAGGGGGCCGTAGCAGGAGCGAGTACCTTACTAATAGTCTTTTACTAACAATATCATTCCAACCTAACAATCTCCGAAAAGAGAGGTTGAGCGACTTTATAACAATGAGATCTGACAAAATGGCTTCTGATTTGATAGCAGGCGTAATAAATGAATGTGTGTTATCATTCACTTTCCTAATGAATCCGTATTTTTTTTGTCTAATCCATCCCTGTATATTCAAACGTATTATTAATAAAATGATCGGTGACAGTTATTTATAAAAGATGAACATCATGCTTTGTTTAATGATCTCGTTTAATGATGTTATGCACATTTCGATGGATATATATGCAAATGGTTTCCGGCTGCGACAGCTTTTCTATTGAGTCAATTATTTTATACAGTATATGTATGCATAAAACCATTTGGACAGCTATTCTGCTGCTTTTACTTCTATACGTATACATATTGTAGTTATTATGGCATATTTAATTAATTTTAAAATTTTAAAGACTTAACGCCTTTCTCTTTTCGCACACAGGTTTATCGTCATTCTTTAATATTTTAGCTTTCAAAAAGCGAATCACGTTTGCACTGTCAGAAGCATTGTTATTTTATACAGTTGCAAGAATTCCTATTCGTCAAATGAAAACCAATTGAAATGTCTAAATTATTTTTTCAGGGCATTGCAATTTATTTGAATTTTATACAGAGTTGGATTGAAAATTATTTTGAATCAACATTATGAATGAATACGTTACCTTCCTATGCACATTTCTCGGTACCTATGCGGATATACGCATCCTTTAATTGCGGTAGCTCATAGTTATAATTAAATTTAATAATTAATGTAAAAAATTACCTTCAATGATACAAATTTTGCATCTTTGTACGACATCGTCACCAGAATTTTATTGCTTTTTTTAAACTTTAAAATATAAGATAGTTCGAAAGGTAAGATAAAATAACTTTATTATATATATATACATATATGTAAGTCGGACTTGTATGATTGTTTTAATGTCTAAATATGATAATGAGCCTAATATATATTTAATAACTATACATAAAATAAATGGGGAAGCGCACACTTAATTGAAATAAAACACAGTTTACATGAAAATTTATTTATTGTTTACCAAAAATCCAATCACATAAAATAACATGGAAATTATAATGATCCTGTTTCTAATTTTAAAATGTAAGTCATGAATTATTTGCTTACCTATTTTAAAAAGTGCTACCTGCAACCATTTTTTAAAGTAATTTGCTTGAAGTACATTATAATATTATGAAACATAACGTAAAGCGGGATTAATCACATCTCAAAAACATCAATTCCAGTAAATGAAAGTTTTCTTATTTTAATAATGCATTTGATCACATTGTCACGGTGAACAAGTCATTTAGATTACAGAATGCAAAAAATATAAATAATTTGTTACTTATGCTAGCTTGCCTATTACAAAAGTCTAATAATTTATGTTAGTTAATCATAATTCCCGATCCACCGAGTGGCCATTTTAAAAACCAGCTGTCAGATATTTTCGATTCTCTCTGAAAAGTTCCTTATTCAAATAAATAATAACAAATATGAATAAAATACTGTTCAATAATTTATGAACCGAAAACTATTTAGCGTAGCTTACAAAAATACAAATTGAAAACTTGAAAGCTGGTATTCAAATATGTATATTAAACAATTATTTTGCAATTAATCAGTAGTAAGCTAGGTATTTTATCAAGAATGCCTTAGTAAAACACCTAGGTAGAAAACTAAGCAGGTAGGTTAATTTTGTGTATAAATTGATTTGCCAAGTTTTGTGTTTAATACTATAGTCATTTCAAATACAGGCTTTGTAGTTATAATGTCAATAATTAAATAGCATTTTAGTATTATTAAAAAAATATTGAACGAAGCGATTAAAAAATCGGCAATATTTGAAAAAATAATATAATTTAAAAATGTTATTTATATCGAAAATAATACTTAATAATTTGATAAAATAGCAGCCGTAAAAATAAGTTGGAAAAATTAATCAATGTTACAAAATGTATCACGATATTTGTAATTTGTATGAAGGCATCTTATCGATAATAACCTATTTTATTTAATATTAAAGTTAGTTTTTCACTATGTATGTTAGGTAAGTATAGGGAATGTTTGGCATAATAAAATGATTAAAATAAAACTCTGCAGTATATAAAGTTGTTTTTGTAAACGAATCATATGCACACAAAAACAACGATCGTTTCAGAAATGCATACATTAAAAATGAACTAGCATTTTTTTCACTTCGGATTCAGTAGAACTTCGCAAAGTAAAATGATTGTCACTTAAAAACTCAAACCCTAGTACAATAATTGAAATATGTTTCGTTTCTCAGTAAACACGCGAAATTATTCGGATCTTTTCAAATTGTTGCGAGTGTTTGAATACCACCCTAAAAGCCAATAAAAAAGAACGGATATTCGGCAAATAGTTATTTAATTACTTCCAATCGAATGCTCAGATAGCAGAGCTATATTTGCAAAATATTAAATCATATTGAAAGCTATAGGTGACAGTTGTATTAATGTAGGATGTCAAATTTGACAACGAATAATTCTAAATTCAAATAATCACGTTGATACTGTTCGAATATATTTTTTTTGGTAAAAGCCAATGCATTTTTCGCGTGTTAGTAATAATTAATTTATAATTTGTTATATTGCACATTAACGCGACCTTTATGTTGCGCTGTTGACTAATAATATAATAAATAGTATTTGCACATCGAAAAGCTTTTAGTGTATACAAAATTGTTTTTCGAATAATATTTGAATACTGAATGCAAATAATTGTTACATATTTCCTATAAAGACAAAAGAAAAGTTATATTTTTTAACGTTTTCAGAAGTAGTTTCTTTTTGTTTCCTATTCCAAATAGGTAGCAAAGGTTTTAAATGTCAACTTATTTTAAGAACAATGCTTTTCATTTGCAATGTGACTGAATAACATAACAATTTGTAACATTTGACAAAAAGTAAGACAAACCGGAATTATATATTTTTTGCATGTGTTCATAAAAGCATTTTGTTACAAGTACATTAAATATCGTAAAACTTTATTTCCATTCTTCACGTATTTTATGAAACTGTAAATGATTATTTTCATTGTTAATAATTCTGGATTACATAATTTATTTTATACTGATGATAATGTTAGTTTTCTTAAAATTGTCGCCATTTTTGTTGTTGTCGCTAGAATCTAAATCGAGCAACGCGTCTATAAAATCATTTGACGTATCAATATCCGACTTCCCTCCGCGAGTTATTATCGAAATCATAGAAAGATGGAATCGTTCACTAGTAATTTCGTAATGTGACCGCGGCAGCAAATTTTTGACAGAGAAATTGGCGGGAAAGATGACGTGTATGTTTTCGATAGCTTATAATGGTTAGAATAATAGGAATATTTGATACGTTATATTATTTTTCCGTCAAGCTACCGCTCCTCTTGATTGCTGGGTGTTCTGGCCCTTGCAACTGGTGGTGATGGTGGCGTTTTTTCGCTACTGAGCACGGACAGGGAGTTTGCGCGCTTCATGCTGTTAGAAAATAATAATGAAAAATGTGTTAGTATTTTTAGGTGAAGGATTAAATTAAGGCTAGCGTTCATTGCAAGTGAACGAACTTTGACCAGGTGCTTCATCTATTTTGTATAATACAAGCATGTCGACTTATACAAATGAATTCTTCGTGCTTAAAGGTGTGCCAGTTTCTATTTTGTATATGGTATATAATAATACAAATATTAATATAATTATATCGAATCGATTATAATCACTGCACTTCAGTCAGAGAAAACAAAGAATTTTTGATTCAACAGAACTAGCTATAAATAACATAAATCTTTATACGGGATGTACAGATTTTTTATATTTATTCATACTATCACATGTCATTCAGAACATATTTTAATGTATGTTAATATGTAATATATATTTTATGCAATATCGTCATAAATTAAGAAAGATATGGCAAAATATGTCATATGAATAAAATTGATATTTTTTGATAATAAAACTTGATGGAATATCGAATTATATATATAATAAAACAAAAAATATGTTAAAAAAAAAACTAATTGGTATCTATAGAGCTATTCATTCATCACAAAAAAACTAACGTATGAATTAACCTCAAGTTATCAGTGGCGTAACTATGACTATCGTAATCCACATGCAAAACAGAACTTCTTCAAAAGAATATATTATTTAAAGGTGAAAAAAACGGTAGAACAATAAAAGTATGCAAAATTTTAGCATGTAATATTATCACAATTTTTTTAGAACACTTCTAAATTTTATTAAAATATATTGTATGGATGGTGATCCCCCCTGAGATTTGAAGTGCCCAACGCAAAAGAATACTTACAGTATTTAAAAAAAAGGATATACACTCAACTCGTTTTTTACGCAATTCGACAACAACATGGTCCACAAAAGGAAAGAATACTATATTTTTACTAGAATTATTTTTTCTAACACGATTCCAAGACACAACAAAACATAGTAGCGGATAACAGATTTCCCAATTACATGAAATTCAACAAAACATGACAATGATAATAAACAAAAGGCTTTATTAGATCCTAACATATTTCACGTGTTAGACATTTCTAGTGATGAAAGCGATTTATGTCCAGTCCCTCTAAAAAGTCCCCATATATAATCAAGTAGCGATGAATGATATTATTTTTTCTCAACCTTCAGGGTTCTTATGTGATGCATTCGAATTGCAAAATTCATCTTATTATAACCTTTCACTAAATACCATTATTATTTATTATCTAGCTGATATTTATTGTAATCTTAAATGACATCAATAAATGCAATGCAAATATTACGCGAATTTGTCTGGAGTCACTTTGTACCTCTTCGCTCTTCGATCCTATTTTCGATGTTTCGGTACTCAAGTGTTAATTAAAATATATATTTAGAAAAATATTTCATGTAATTTAAATTCAGGGAACCAATCTGTCTGTCTATGTATTCTATCATTTTTTTACACGGTTTTTTGTGGAACGTATCTACTGTGCAAAAAAAGAGTTGGTGTATTTAAAAAAAAAAAGATAATTAAATTTAAATTTCTTGTCACAAAAACAGTTTCCTCATAATCGGTAATGTTTTTCGCCAAATTTAATTAATGGTAGTAAATACAATATTGAATTTACTGCAAGTCAGAATTACCTTAGAGACTCGGTGTAATCTACAGCGGACGGAAGATTGGCAGAATGACGGTTGTTTGTGAATCGGCTGATGAACTTAGCCGAAGATCTTCTCAGAGATTCTCTCAATTTTGAGAAGGAAGCACTCCGCGTCACCTCACCCGACTGTTATGCAATTTAACAATCATTGTTTCTAATATTTACATAGTCATCTTTCATATATAACATTTAATTAGATCTATTTTTTGTCAATTTACATGGCTCAATATTTAGAATAACTCAATAATATTCTGGAGAAATGTAACTAAGCTGGTTTAAAATAGTAATTTCAAAATAAATTATTAATGGTAGATGAACTAAGCAAAATATCATGTGTAAAATGAAATAATGTCAGCCATTTTATAAAAATATATTACTGTCAGTCACTGTTTTGAACTATAATTTGTAACTATTTTAGGAAATTTAGTTTAAAAATGAAAAGACCACTTTAAAAATAGAGAATATTGATATAGGTGTGGGTAATAATGTGTGTTTTTGTGATTGGAAATTTGATGATAATATATAGATCAATACAGAAATCGGCAAACTATTAAAATGAATAAATCATTGGAGACCGATCGTATGTCTCAATTTCCAAATAAAGCGAAAGAATTAAAAAACAAAAAAATTATATATAACATATACGATGACATCAATGGATTGTTAAATTGCATAACAGCGACATCTATAATCCCCATTCCTTACTTGTGCACCTGAGCTAGCCTCAGTCGAAGCGTTGCTTTGTACAGAGCACATAACAGTGATGATGATGATGCAATACTAACCTTTGTTTTGAAACACGGTGTCTGAAAATGCATGCGATCGTGGTGTCGTGTCATAATTATTCTGACATTTTACAATAACAGCTCCGTAAATAATAAACTAAGAAATCTCCATAAGTCTTCTGATATCCACAAATTTTTATCTGGACTGGTCAAAAATACTCAATAATTTGTAATATTATCAACGTAATTAAATGAGGGTATAAAATTTTTAAATCCGTATCTGCAGGATTATATATTGTTCAGTTCATCTATAATACCAGAAAAAATCTAATTAACTTTTACCCTTTGTATAGTTAAAAATGGTTATAATATTATCTATCATATTACAATTACATTTGATAAAATATAAATAAGTATGGCAATGATTGTTCAGTCCATACTAGTGTTTATTTAGTTCTGAATATTTTTTATGAGCTTGCAACGCAGGATATATCAAGGCAACAGGGTTAGCAATGGTTTTTTTTGCAATAATTATTAAATGGAAAACCTTTTGCGAGTTTTGTTGTATATGTGTGAGACAAATCTGTACAATTTCAGAAAAAGACAGTAATGCGTATGAATTCCTATACAAAAGACAACGTCTCTACCTCAGGAAGAAATTAATTTCCATTTCTTCACTGATTTGTGGGAGATTTCCATATTGAAACATTTGTTTATGTACAAAAGAAATTAATAAGTTGCCAATACTCTCAATATTAATTATTGAGATAATAATAAAAATAATAAAACATTTTTAGTACTTTTTCCACATAAAATTTATTAGATCAGGACCGGTTTCGCTCATCGCGAGCATTATCAACTGATAAGAAAAATACATAAACAGTGATATTTATACAAATTTAAATTGAAATAAAAAGGTGTAAGCAACTATTAACATTTTAAAGGATTAGCAAATTACATTATAATTACACAAAATTAAAATGCTTAACACCCATAACAATTAAAAAATCATCATCAAAGAATAATAAATCTAAGTGGCAAATGATATCAATTATAAACACAATTAAAATTTGGGAAATTTTTACACACAGTGAAACACTACATTACTAAAGTAAATAAAATTTACTTTAGTAATGTAGTGTTTCACTGTGTGTAAAAATTTCCCAAATTTTAATTGTGTTTATAATTGATATCGTTTGCCACTTAGATTTATTATTCTTTGATGATGATTTTTTAATTGTTATGGGTGTTAAGCATTTTAATTTTGTGTAATTATAATGTAATTTGCTAATCCTTTAAATTGTTAATAGTTGCTTACACCTTTTTATTTCAATTTAAATTTGTATAAATATCACTGTTTATGTATTTTTCTTATCAGTTGATAATGCTCGCGATGAGCGAAACCGGTCCTGATCTAATAAATTTTATGTGGAAAAAGTACTAAAAATGTTTTATTATTTTTATTATAATGCCATTCCACCAAGTATTGACAGTGAACACCTTAAAAGTGATATTGAGATAATATCAAGGACATAAAGTAAAATAACACTATCTTTAAAAGTCTAACATATCTTTTTATTGTTTTGTAGCTTTACAAAGTAGATTTTATTTTAAAACTTATTGTTCGTATTTTATAAGTTATTGTGTACTGCATGTTTATATGGCTTATGGTGATACTAAAATTTTTAGGTATTATCTTAAAAATCATTAAAAAATGTCAACTTTACGAAGTTAATGTTAAACTTCACTGATGATTTAAGAAGAAACTAGAAAAGATCGACATAGTGTTGTTTGACTATCATGTAGCCGAGAATAACGTTGTTTTTAACAAAAGGTAAAAAATAGTGAAGTATTTAGTTCCACAATTTTTTTTAAAAATCAGTTTATAGCTATTTCAGTCCTCGATATGATAAATATAAATGGACTAATTTTACTAGGTTAAATATTAAATATAAAAATGTTTTCTTGCATCAATAGTGAATTGTAAAGAAATATAAAATCAAAGAATTTAATAACTACATTTCAATTGATAATTATGTATTTTAATTCCCATAAAATAAAAATAGGAAAATTTGTTTAATGAAACAGATTTACTATTCCACATTCCCTTAAATGTTGTTACAGCTGATTTTAACATTAGTTTTTTATTTTAAGCATACGAAATTATGTAAGTAATCACATTAGAATAGGGTTTTAATTTTATTTATATTCCATAAACAACAAAAAACTCAAACGGAAATTATAAAACATTGCAAGAAGTAATCAGTTTTTATTACATTACAGATATTATATTATATTGTTTAATCGTAAGCCAGTGCAGACAAGAATGAATGGATATCAGAAACTTAAATTCAATTGAATTTTTAATGATAAAATAAAAATAGTATAGTTACCAAAAAAAGTAATATTATTGAACATCCCGTTCTCTTCGGTGCAGCAGACCAGACGTTGACAGCTATTGTCTTGTTAACGGTGTCTTACTTATGGCCTATAAAGAGTTGGGTATAATAATCTGGTGAAAAATTATTTAAGCCATTTCACATTTGGAGTACTGTACTTTGGTCCACCTCATTACGTTGATTTCATAAAGCTGTTTTTTTTTCAAATCGATAAGCCTTGAAAGTAGTGATGTATTTTGGTAGGTGAAGATAGAAGAGCATTTCCCATAAAAGTTATTTGTAATATACAGAAGTAATAGAGTATCAGATATGCAGGGCTGGCCAAAATATACACTACTCGACCGATAAAAGACATCTTCCACCAAAACAAAGCGTTTTAAATGACATAAATTTCTAGCAGTTTTCTTTTATATATATCTGTTATTGTTTTTCATCACACAGGTTATTGCTAAGATGCTAATGTATTATGGATATAGATAATTTCCAATCCACACTCTTTGAAGTCCACACAGAATTTGTCAAGGCTGGGTTCATATGCATCAATCCCTTCCCCTTCAATAGAATATATTTTTTCCTTTAGCACAGTGTTTATCGAGGTTTTAGGTTGATTTGTTTTCCTGAATATTTCTTTTTCGGCATAAAAAGTCATAAATTTACAAGTGGACCATTTCAATTATCAAAAAAACTAACTAATATTAAAAGAAATCAAAGATACTCTTTCAATACATATAAAAATAAAAGACTTATGACAATGTCAATCAATAAAAATGACTTTTTTTCCAATACCGCATTGTTTTTCTTTTTTTTTTTTTCGATCAATGAATTTGAAAATAGTTTTTGATCTATTCTACGAGTCCTGGTGTGTTTTTACGTGTACAAATACATCACTGAGAAATAGAGAACAACTATACAAATTATAGACCATGCACATAAAGCGAAAAGGTGCTAAAAATAATTAAAAAAAAAACAATTAAAATAAATATAGATTATTTTTATTCATATAAATTATAATACATAATTATTTTTACAGTGCGTGCATAACATATAAATGATGTGATTAAAAAAGATTGCTTGAAAAAGTGCATATTGTCAAAAATATATGGATTTAAAAATCGTACCGAGACTCTCGTCAGTGAGTGTAAAATTAATATTCTCAATAAGTAAAGGTCCAATAATTGTTCAAAAAATATGTAATCAATGAAAGATGTTTCTGCTCACTTAAGTCCATGTAAATTACGCTTAAGCATTATCGTGAGCAAGGGGGGGGGGGAGGTTAAAATGATTTATAAATTATTAAAAGCTAAAATTGATGTGTTCATTTAAAGTGGCAAAGAGATTAAAAATAAATGCAATTGCCACATACACCACTTTGATATAAGCATTATTAAAAATTAATTAAGAGTTTATTGTTAATATTATTGAAATTTAATATGTTTTTAGAATCCAGAATATTTATGTTGGAAAAGAGGATATACCTAAAAAGATAGACTTACTATACAACAAATGATTAATTCATTAAAAAAAAAAAAGAATTGAAACAAGAAGAAAAGGAGTTATTGAAAGAAAAACTTACGTAAAAAAATAAATAAAATTCCTGCGTAATTGCACAACTTGGAATGGCAATGAAATAAATGTTGATTCGAGAACGAAAATAGGATTTTTTTTGCATCAATCAGCATAGAACTTTTAAAACTAATATTCTTAAAATATTAATTTCCAAATATCATTTCAACACAGCTTTGAAGCTAAATAAGATAAATACTTGTAAACCAATTATAACATTGAAATAGATTTTATTGCTAATCCACTTTTAATTTAGCTAATTTAATTACTATAATTTTTGGATAAAATGATAAAAAAAAATGTAATAATGAATGAGAATAATTTTCAAGGATGATATAAAATGTATTTTATTAATTATAGTGAATATTTGAGAATACAAAAAAATAAAGCAATCAGAAATGATTCAAGAATTTTAACATTTTTTTTTCAGCAGTTTTTAACACTTTAGTTTATGGCTATTATGTGTAAACAAAAAAGGATGTAGATTCAGATAAGTCGGGCATGTTCGATAATGCTCTCTAAATAGTAATTAATGTTAAAAATTGTGTTATTGGTGAGTGCCGGTGTGAATCCCGAGGGCATTGAATAGTTTCGACTTCAGATTTGACTTTGGCTCCGTGTTTGTGCCCCCTCCCGTCTGACGAAATTACCCAAAAGAAAAAAGAACAAAAAAACTTCAAATAAAACAAAAGCTTTCAAAATAAATAAAATCACATGATAAACAGTGTAAAAAGGGCAACATAAAGAGGGTTCTAATAATTTCATATAACATTCAGAGTAAATATCAAAGATTTAGAAGGGGATTTTTCTAGTTCTATTCAAATCATAATACATAAAAACTTAAATAAACCAACAACTAAGCAATCACTCGAAAACTAAAAAAAAACGCAATCAATTAAAGCCAACAAAATATTATATAAACTATATCTGTTCTAATGTTAATGGTTTTCAACTAAAAAAATATCAAGCCAAGTATACTAGCTGTATACAAAATACTGTTTTTAATTTTACTATTGTTTAAATACATATTTTAGATTTGAAATTGTAGTAAGAAAGTATATGTATATATACATTCCTTCCAGCAAGTAGCAAAGAGATTATTTATCGCTAACTAGAATAAAAAAAAGATATATAAATATTCTCATGATGTGTTGTATAAAAATATAGTGATAAAAAACTCACCTTCAAACTGCATAGTGTAATAATATATTCTTAAAGCTTCTATATGTTAACCTGACATCTATAATATTGTCTATTATTTGACGAGGAATAAAATTGATTCAGGTGGACATATTTATATTATTTTAATAAAATGTAAAAACATTTTATTTTATATTTTGTAATCCATGTCTACATTGTTCATAGTGTATTTTATCAGGATGTATTCAGAGAGAACTAGGTGTAAGTAGCTGCAGATTGAACGTAAGCAGATTACCAGTTTTTAGCTGTCTTCTTATAAAGATTTGAAGTTAACAATAATAAAATACATTTAATAATTTGGCTATAAGACCAATTAATAAATTTAAATTTCTCTGGATTCAATCAATGTCAACACCTTTAACACTTTGATTATACATGGGGGTCACCGATGACCGGCAAGAAAGACCTAGCTTAGAGATGTTATTCGTTTTACAGTGCAAGCGAGCACGAGTACTGTGAATTTTTTATAACGGTAATCAATCAATCAATTAATCGCGTAAAAATGAATCAATATATTTTCATTAGATAATTAATACTTCAATCCAAAACAAAGAATCATTTTACATTAAACTTGTATTGTGTAGGGTATTAATGATAATCACTTTAACTCATTCTAGAAAAAGAGGCGGAGTGATAGGTTATGCTACTACGTTATCTTGTACCGACACCTGAATCAATCGTCAACCGCTTTAATACTCTTTATATCCATATGTGTAAGAAATCGGCCTGCGGCTAACCTCATCGTGCTGATCGATGTGAACGGAATCAATGGATTCCCTGCTCCCTCTACGCACTCCTCGGAGCTTTGCCTGTTTCACAATGTCCAATGCCTGCAAAGCCACAAACGTGAATGGAAACTGCCGAATCGATGCCAGTAACATAATCTCATCACACTAAACAAGGATTATTTTGCTTTTATAACATTTATCAAAAATACAGTAGCACCTCGTTAATTGAAACCCACATAATTTAGAATGAGCTGCAAATAGATTGTTAACCTCAATTAACAATTCAATGTGAGTATTCAAAATTCAGATAGACCCAATTATCGTCCACTCACTATAGTAAAATTATCTTCTTTATATGTTTTTTATTTCTAATATATGACCAAAAAATCCATACTTTATTGACTGGCTACGTTTACGGTGTAAAGTACTTAAATCGAATTCTCCGACAAATATTCCTCAATTTGAATTAATAAGGTTTTACGTATATTTTCTTGATTATGTCACGCCCATCATCGCAACTCATTAATATTATCATGTTTGATTGAATCTCATCAGAATCATCAATAATAATGGCAACGACGAGTTACCGTGTCCTCTGATTTTAACAATAACGAAGTTATATTCAGTATCAGTTTCGATGCGAACAGTGTTGCCACCGTAATAAATGTGTTGTGATATAAAATATTACATTAATATTTCTATGATTTACCTACTATATAAAAGTATGTTTAAGTGAGAATACATGGCTAGCCTAATGTGAATAATCTGTAAATGGATAGTTTGAAAAACTACAAGAAAATCGAAAAAGACTAGCTCATATTTGAGTACTTGTATTAATACAAAGCTCCAAATGCAAGCTTAGATTTGACTGTTTTCTCCCACAGCTTTCCCCGCTCACAGATATTTTTAGGATTATTTGAATGTTCCAATTAGAGCAATTGTGTTTGGAAATTACATTGCAATAGACAATGTGTTTCAATGGTAATAATTTGGCACATAAAAAAACACTGCCACATTATACCGTCAGTATACTGGCAAAAGGCGATAAATCAAAAAACCTTCTTTTGATATAATCGTCATTTTTGATAATCAAAGAACTTTGACACTTTTATTTATGTACTATTTCTAACATATTGTTCTAAAATTTGATGATGATTAAAGAATTCGATTCACATGTTCAGAAGCTTTTTGTTATTTATAGTTTTATTTTTGCCAAAAATTGCTTCAATCGGAATTGACTTGATGTATATTATAATTATACACAAAATATGGTTAAATTTGTTTTATCAGAAGATACAGCGTGTTAAATCTATCTACCTGCATTTATATGATTTAAGTATTTCTTTTAATAACGCCTTTTGACATTATTAAAAGAAATACTTAAATCAGTTTGACTGTCAAGACTGCCAAATTTCAACAAACTGAATTTTGGCGATGCATAGATATAAATTTTAACTACTCATCACTAGATGACGCCACTATCAAAGCATTGGGATTTTCCTTTCCTTAATACAAGTACACAGATATGTAAAAAATGTTTATTTTCCTCGTTTCTTGTAAAATTTGTAACACTCTCGCGGCCTATTTTCACAAGACCTCTGATATGATACTAGAAATATAATTAGTAATAATGTATTATAATGTAAGCGTAATTATGCGATACTATGTCACTGTGGTGAATAATTCAACTTACTTGTTGAACGTGCTGTAGGCAGCGTGCGAGAGAAAGAAAGCTCAAATGTTAGTGGATGACTTACTGTTAGTATGATTCGCTAATGATACCAGACCTCTTCGACTACAACCAAACCAATACCCCAGCGTATTGTCAATTCTCCGGTACATCTTTCTACGCAATTTACGAATACCATCTATGAATAAATAGTTACTTTATGTTTTGAATATCGGACAAATATGGACCATAGACAATAAATTCGAAATGAGATTGAAATCTTGAAATGTTGTTTGCCCGTTCTCTCTCATGTGTTTAGATTTGTATCATATGATCAAACACGAGACAGTTATATAGGAGCGTTGCACTTATAGATCTTTGATAAAGATATAATCTTTTAATAGGAGTCAGCGCAAAATCACACATTTGCATTTGCTTTCGCAAAAAATGGCATTCTTGAATATGGCTGATCTAGGATTTGCAATTCATAATAATCAGTAAATTTAAATAAAAAAGTTATAATTAATTGATTACGAATGATTAGCAATTGGCACATATGAGGCCATTATTTGCAAACCCGGCTAGTGCCAAAATCGGTGAAACATCAATCATGAATGTAATTTAGTAAATACAAATACATTTTTTAGAAAGCAGTCACAAAACCGGCTTGATAACTTACAAAATATCATTCCAAAGTAATCAACAACTAAAAATACCTTTAAATTGTATATTGTTTTAAAGAAGGTCTAGTTGTTTATTCATAGATGGTACATTAAAAGGGTATTCCGTAAAATCACACAAAAATCAAAGTAAATAAATACCACACATGCAACATGAGAAAATGGCGAATAAATGAAACAGATTTTCTTCAATAGTATAAACTAAAAAAAGTGTTGATTTTATGAAATGATACTGAAAAATTTGACTATCTACGTATCAACTTGGACTTAGTAACGTTTTTGTACACTGTGTGGTTGGCACAATATAGAGTTCGGTAATTTATATAATAACCTAATCTAACACACGCAATATGATTATGCAGCGGATGTGAGGTTAGGCTACTTTGTCTACGATCAACAACTTCACAGTGTAACATGACATTAGCTAGATCCATAAATACATAAATATGTATGTAAAATTTGGCAGATATTGCTGATAAAAAACAGAAATATTTGGAATTCAATGATAAAATGATAAACCATCAAGTCCTATAAAATAAAAATGAACTAAATGATTATATTTGATAAATAAGGCATCAATTTCCCTCCAGACATAATAAAGAAATATATTATATTTTATCATAATCATTTGACAGTATAAATTTGTTATTTAATAATTGATAAATGAAAAGTTTGTCAGTATCCAAAAATGGTGGATTCGAATGGTTTGAAAAAAGTGTCAAATACAAAAGTACGATATTAAAACTCCACTAAGAACCAATAATAACCGATGATGATGTTTCAATATAAACATTTTGAATAAAATGAATTTGAATGTTTTGCAATTTCAAAAATATACGTGAAATATTGCAGTGTCCACATAGCAAAACGTGGATGAGCAAGCCTTTAAAATAATAATGTTTCTTGAGACACAATGATAATTTAAAAAATTAAGGAAGTTAATTTTAAACATACTAAGGTTTTAAAAAAATATATTTTATCATTTTTAAAGGCTTGTCTGATAACTGTCAAACACTCTCGTCAAACGTGAAATCGAATAATAATTAATTTACATTATAAATATGATATATTATGTATTCTAAATATCTGATATGCACAGAAAAATAACATTCAATCAATAAGTTCATATTTCATATTTATAATGTAAACATCAATCATTATTACCTTAATGAAAAAAAACCCATAACAAAATAAGCAAATGGCATGAATAAATTCAACATCTTTTTTAATTAAAATTTAAGTATGATTTTGTTATTGGGGAGGGGTATGAGATGAAATCGTAACACTCCCATCATATACCCTTAACCACTTAACTGCCAGCGATTTTATAAACAATAGAAAATGCATAAAATGTGGTTTGAATTACATAATTTACAGTCTTAAGATGTTCAAGTGTGTCCTGGGATATGTATGTATAACACGTACTGCGCTGAGATATCATTTATAGGTTTAGTCCATTTCTTGTTCAGGGTTGTCACAACTCACAATGAATATTTGTTTTAATCTAATTTTATATTATTTTAATTTTAGTCAATAATATGTACACCCATCAAAGCTTAGTCATTTAGATCGATTTATGTATAAATTTTAGTATATTATATATAACATATCATTGTGACAAATACATCTCTTAATACAGTTCTGTTTTTTTTGAGCGCCTATGAATTGGCAGCCGAAGCTTTTTGAGTTACCGGTTAGGCGGTCCGAGTGATATTTTTAAATAGAAAAATACTTGACGACCACTGGTGTTATAAAGTGACTGGCCTGAATGTCATCAAATAGTTTTTCATAACAAAACAATGCATTTATCTTTTAATGAATGTGTTCAAGCTGGGGGAATGATTTTATTAATTGGTAACGAAAAACGAAATATGTACTCGAAAGTGTATAATATTAATATCAATTTTATTTTTAATTTGCCCCATAAAAAAAAATGTTACGTCCCTGGGACTGAAAATCGATTTCGGGTTGCCGAGCCTGAAGGGTTAAGGATAGTGTTAAATTCACAGTTAACTAAAATATTTCTTTCTCTGAAGACTTTATTCATGCCAAACGCAATAAAAAAAAACCCAAAAAAATACTAATAATTGAAATTTGATCTGACCACCTCCTTGCGGCTCCTCAGGGCACAGTCCTCTAGGGTCTCGGCTGCTTCGTACTTTCCTTGCCGACGGTAAAGGGCTCCGAGGTTCTTAAGAGTGGTGGTGACGGTGGGGCTGTCTACTTTGGCGGCCTTATGCCAGCCTCCGTACTCGCCGTAAGGAGCGTTTTCTTTCTGGAGATGCTTGTTCTCTTCTCGTTCCTCGGCCACCTGCCAGATCGGCTTGTTGTCACCTGCCGCATCAATGATATTTATTATATTTTTTCAGCAACAGAATAAATCAGTAATATTTCATTTAAAATGTATTAAAGAAAAGTGATGGCAAATTTAATAAACCAGGCATATTTCATTTGTGAGGGAAATCTAGGCTAACCCTGAACTGAAGTTTTAATTTTATTAAAAAGTAGTTTTTCAGGTTACTCGTAGGAATGCTTGCCACAACGAGAAACAAAAAGCTAAACACGTTTATGTGATTGAATTGAAATAAATTTACTTTAAATTAAATTCCAAAATATACATAATTAACTGTCACTGCACTACTAGGATAAGCCAAAATGTAGAAACATTTGAAAACAGAGTAATTATTGAAACAAAAACCAAATCTGAGAAAAATATTATGTTTTGTTTTATTGAAATAATTAAAGACCTTGGGATTAAAACAGCATATGTCACAAACCTCATTTTTTTCAGGAGGGAATTGAGCAATGCAATAAAATGAAAATGAAAAAGTGGACATTTATTGTTTCTACGATAAAGTCTTTAATTTGCAACAATCTTTTCACCAAATACGAGAAAATTTAAAAATATCTAGCAACTAAAATATACACAAAAAAAATGTAAAATACGAAAAAATAAAATGTATTTTCTTAATATATATAACATGTTATTAAGTCCTATTGGGAGATTGTTATAGACAAATTGGGCCCTCTAGAGGTGAAGTGAGCCGACTAGTAAAATGGTAAAACATTTTCTTGTACTGTTAAGTACAATCACGTCTTTATTTGGTGTTTTGGTGGATTGCATATTTTTATTTTAAAGATATAACACTATTGCAATGTGTTTTAACTGAGGTTACTTCACTTTTACAATACTTTAAGACGTGCAGAATATTACAACTCATCTAACTTATTTCTTTCTAAAATACCACTTGGCTCACTTCACCTGTAATGGGCCCAATTTCAAATGAAAAAAAATCAAATACAGAATGTACACTAGATATAACTATGAACAGAAAAAATACAAACTTTGAACATTTACTTATTTTCAGAAAAAATATTTCTTAATACATAGACATAAAATTTGAATCGTTCAAATTATGTACATTCACACAAGTTTTGTCACTAACGACCCGGGATTCACCCTTCGGCATCTTCAGGTGCTGAAGTGCACGGATGAACTTGAACTGAGTGAAAAACTTTTGTGAATGTACATAATTAAAGTGATTTAAATTTAATATTGAAATTCCACCAAGCATCTTCTGTCGAAATCTTAAGACATAGACAAAGAATTTTGCTATTGAGTTTTAGATAAAATGAGCATTAAATGGCATTTTTGCCAGAATTCAAAAATATGGGTAAAAAAGTATTGAAATGAAAAAAAAAACAGAATTTTACCATTAGAGATAATGACAGCAAAGCGTTTTTTTTCTGTTCCAAAGTCATAATAATTAAATATTTCACAAAATAGTAAATAAAAAAAATGCATTAAGGATAAATGTGACACAGTTGGGACAACGTGTGACAACATAGTAGGTCTTGAATATATCGTATTATTTAAAAAAAAAACAAAATAAAAGGGAGAGATTTTGTAAAACTTAGAGTAACAAAGATTACATCAGTCAAATCCTTTTCTGTGTCACACTTGATCCCAGCAATGTCACACTTACCCCAGTCACAGAGATGATCCCGATTGGGTTAAATAACCCGTCACACCTTCATCAGACTATTGTTAGATAGATACACGATGACTAAATAGCTATTTTTTTTAAACAATAGTTTATTTCTAGAGCTCTTAAACTTGAACGTCTAGTTTAAAAAAAAAAAATCAGTTGTCAAAATATTACTTTAATTTGATATGTCACTAAAATATTAGAATAACCCAACATATCTTGGTGTTAAGTTCAAGATAAATTTATTTCTCAAAACGGCACCATTTGTTATTTTCTGTTTGAGGAAAATTGTGGGGGCGAGATAGTTTGGACCCACGGCAACAAGGGTTAAATAACTTGCTAAAATTTTAATTTCGTTACTTATAGAAAATAATTTTCTTTTCAACATTTTTTGGCATTTTTCTGTCCGAATAAGTAGCACTAATAATATAGAAACAGAAAAGCAAACGGAAACTATATATAAGTTATTTAAGTGATACAATGCTATCGTTTATTTGGTCATTAGGGTGAATAAGGAAAAATAAAATTGAAACAAAAAAAATTACATTAACACAAAAAATTTACTTAAAAACGTATAAACAGACATTGTAGAAAAATATATATTATATAAAACACTGCAAATAATATACCAATATACTGTTTCATACAAAACCCTGTCCATGAGAATTTATGAAATAATAGTATAAAAAAAATGCTGAAAGCCACAAGGCACTCGGCATCTGTACAACAAAAAACCTACACCAGAAATATTTATAAATTTGCCAATCTTAAAAAACCTAATGACAAGCGAATCACTAATTTATAATTAAAAACTAAAAACATTGCACAGAATATTCAAATTTAAAACTACAGAAGACCATCTTCTTTGGTAAAGAGGGACGGAGTATAACAAAGAGCTAACCCACAATTTTGTTTTGGGATCCGTTTAAAAATTGAATCCCTAAAAAAATCTTTTGGTAAATTTAAGATTTTCTCCGTTCAATGTGAGAAAATTGCCAATGGAAAGAGTAAAATCACTTATTGCAATCTTCGGGAAGAAATATTGTGGTCATACTTTTTTTTTTTTTAAATAGCAACGATATTCAATGAAGATTATTGTAGGTGTTAAGCCTATTGTAGATTAGAATCGCCAAGATGATGGCGTTGTCAATATAGGAAACCGATTCAATAAAACGTATTGAAAAATACTTTTCCATCATAAAGTGTTTGATCAAGATTAGAAAAAAGATATAGGATTCATACTTTTGAATATTAAACGATAAATCAATAGAATAATCATGATATAAAAAAACATTCCATTCAGAGATTTGAGCAGTTAATACTCGAGATCATATTAATGTGTACTAAGATTTGGTTAAGTAGAGAATTATTAATATGAAATATATTGATTAGTTTTTTTAATGTATTTGAGGGTTAGCTCCCTTTACACGCACTTCTTACTTCAGAAATGCTAGATAAGCATTAAAGCAACAGTTTTAATTAAGACTTATTATGCTTAAAAATATTTATAAAAACCATTTTATTCACACAAAAAATATTATGATACATTTATGTTATTATACTATAAATCAACGAGATTAAAAAAATACCCATTCATAACAGTTTTGATTTTTTACAGGAGATTTTAATACCGTAATAAAAAATTATGCTTCAAATTTGGCAAAAAGGTTTAGTATAAAATAAAAATACTATAAAAATTAGTGCAGCATGACACCACTATGATTTATAAGGAATGTGGTTTGAAATATGAAAACTATTATTAATATCGAAACACCGAAAAAAGAGTGTATAATTCATTAGTAAAAAAATACTGATTTCAAATAAAAACTGCTTGGAAAAAATTCAACTCGCTCGATTTCGTTTCATGCATTTATTTATCAATAAAAAATACTGAAAGTTAAAATTCATTCGGAATAATAACTGATTTAAGTAAAACAGAATATACACAAACTCTACCTGCTATAAAACACGAACATCTACATATTGCCGAAATAACTTCTAAGCCTCGCGAACCTTGTAGGGCAAACGATTAATCGTTACAATATGAGAGCGGAGTAATGGGAAAATCGGTTATAACAAATTACAGATGATGAAAACATAAATAAAAAATCAGTACAGAGGTGAACACTCTGCTATATCTCGATTCAATTATTTGCAAAAGAATTTTGAAATAAGACTGAGATTGAACAGCATCAACCAGGGTCAGATTCAACCTGAGCATACTGGCGCAGCTCCTCAGTTTTTAAAATCTGCAGAGTGTATCATGCTGTAATTTTTTTAATTTCAGTTCCGGTTCTGTGATATATAATCAATTAATATTTTTAATTTTATTCAGTAATCACTGTTGAAAACATATATGCAATATTTGTGGGGGTTTGAAGCAAAGATCATAGAGCTAAAAATTCTTTCGCTTGTGAGCATCTGATGTTTCATTAGCAAATTTGTTTTAATTCAGTTATTTGGCAAGATTCAGACACGGGGAGGTGGTATAGAAATGGAAACAAGGTTTAGAAGTTACGATATTATAAAAATTAAAAAAAGCTACCATAACTTACACTTGAAAAATTATCAAACAAATCTTATGACCTATGGTACTTTTAAAGTATACAATTAGCTACAGACAAGTGTAAACGGTGGCTGTTACATTAATAATTAAAATAATATCTTAATAGCTACGGGAAATGTGATATTCTCCAGGGAGTCTTAAGACAACGAATAATCCTAGGAGGTCGATTATCATTAAAAAAAAACAATGCAAGTGCTTTCAATAATGGGTGGGTAATTTAAGTCTATAGTTTCATATCAATCATTGAAAAGCAGAAGGGCATAAACACGCTGGTTCATGCCACACCGGCGCTCAAATTTAATTATTGAGTACTTTAAATAACCACGTCAGATAGTTTAACAATACAATAAAGATTGTCTTATTACAAGCAATGCTTTTAACTCAATTTTTCATTGCAAATATGATCAAAAACGGATCCCACTAATACAACTTATAAAAAAATATAATTTGTAACGACAAAATTAATTCAGAAAAATATGTGCTACAACCAGTTCTGTGATTGTAAACATTGCTGAGGGTATAAAATATTGCACAGAGAATGTGTTACCGTATACCCTCTGCGAAGTTTACGACTACGACATTACATTGACCATGGAGTAAATAAGAAAGTCATTTGATAAACATATTTGATAAATATCAAAATTTCAGACCATTCGTACTTGCCAGAAGATACTTTATTTTAAAAGCATTTTTATATAAAATCTCTTATGAGATACCAGATATAACGTAAATCTCATGGGACACTTCAAAAAGTCTCGCGGGACACACTTTGTGAAACCCTGGTGTAAACCCTCCACTGCAGCAATGTTTATAACCCTTCTGCTTTTCCAAAGACAGTGAATATATTAAACGTCATGATTATGCCCATTATGTTGTCGGGATGGAGCAAAATGTAGAATTTAAACTAAGGAACACAGAATATTTTGGTATGAAGTTTACAAGAGAATATATTAGTTTTATTATGTAAGAAACACTTTCCTCACGAGGTCGGATATTTGTCATGAGCAAATAATAAACTAACGTATTATATGAATTAAGATAGAACTATCGGTGGTGTGTTGTGTCAATTAATCTAACCACTGCAATCGACATTGTAATTTGTACAAAAGAATCGTCATCACAACCTAGACATAACATATAATATTTTTTTTGTTTTACACATATAATATTTAAAATATGTACGATTCCTAGCTGGTCGCCAACCTCTAAATAATTATACGAATACACAATCACAAATTTCCCCTTTTATCGATACCTCAATTTTTTAATAAGAGACATAACTTTTATAAACAGTCAAATAAAGATGAGTGGCTCTCTCACAGGCATTTTGGAAAGGGAATAATTGAAAAATTCTACAAACTTGTAATGTCAACCCGCTTGGTTTTATGAGATGCTTGAAATTTTCAGAGAGCGTTAGGGCTTCCAAGTTGGTATTACATGTTTATACCTTCTGTTGAGAATAGTGTAAATAAAACTTAATAAGAAGTAATTTTCTGCATGCCCTGCATCAAATCAAAGATGTATTTTTTATGATACATTCTTGGTGGGCATTGTTTTATTCTATGAAAATATATTATTATGTACGAAAAACACACAATCAAATCTATGTTTTTAACAAAACATAGCATGGGCTTGGAGATTTCTCGACATTGAGGTTAAGTTGTAATGAATCTAAGCACATTTTAATTTTAAGTATATGTTTAAAGATTCATATATCAAAATGTTATAGGGAGATCTGTCGAGAAAATAGATTGATTAAAGTTTTATGTTCTTCCGAAGCCTGAAATATAAGATTTTTTTTCTCAGTCACACCGTGACATCTACGTAAACTAAGTCTTAACTTTGTATTTGACGTTTCTAAGTTAATCATTATGAAATTTGAATCCACGCTATTTATTAAAAATATTTTAAATTCAAATAATACTATTACAAAAAGGCAAGATTGTATCTATGAGGTATTTAACAAACAAAATGATATCAATATAAGAACTTTCAGTAATAAATTTAAAATATATTATTTCATATGAAATATTAAATTTGATAATAATATGTCCTATTTGAGTTCCATTAATTTACAATTTGTATTTAACCATGGTTGGAGATATTGTGGGATAATAAGTTCCTGTTTAGATTATTCGAAAGATATACGATAATGATTTGCTTATATGAGGGAAGATTCTTGAATTTTTTAATCCTTAATAAATGACAAGATGATGCTTACTATTTATTAACCAGATACTATTGAAAGCTAATTTTTTAATAAAATTACTTTTAATTACATTTATGAAACATTTATGGTACGAAACATTAAGTATTTCAGTTTTATTGTTGTAAGTAAAGATTAATGCATTTAAGTTTAAATGTATATTTTTCATCTTAGTTTATTTAACAATGTGCACACTGGAGCTTCTGCGATGACGACATCTGTTGACGGTAATAATTTATAGAAATTAAAATAAATATTAGTGTTTCTGCTAACTTTACATTCGCAACATGACAGTTAATTTCAGTATAACTAATAATAAAATTTTCCCAACCATCCCCAGGATATATAAATGGTACCCTAGGACTGTTGTTTCTAAGTTTTCCAATAAAAAAGCCACACCAACATACATGGAAAAATACAGCTCCATAATTATGTCACTAATATTCTAAAATATAACAAAGCTCAAATTACACAGGGCAATTCTTAAGTTTGTAATACGTTATCAAAGCCAAAAATATTAAGGCACCATTGATACTGTGGAGTTATGAAAAAAAAATGCAATTCTGACTTTAGCATTTCTTGAATCTGATTCAAAAAGATGAGCATCTTCGAACTCTTTGTATATTTTTTTTTATATTCAATAAAATGCATATTTTTTTGTAATTTAATTGAACTATAAAAAGCAGTCGCAGTCGCCACCTTTTTTTACGAATCTGATTCCACAACCTCGCAATAATCTATAAAGCACACAGTTGGATTGTATCAATAACACATATTATATTCCATATATCAGTGTTTCATCACACAAGCTTCAGTGTTGCACTTAATATAAATAAATTTATTTTTGCAGATAAGAGTGTTTATTTTTAAAACCAGAGTAGCAATTAAATCACGTCACGTTTGGTGAAAAAATTAGCAATGTAAAAAGTGGTACAAATTTAAATTAATATCACAATAATTTTGACACTGGGAAGAGATTAAGTCAATCTCAAATGATATTAATTTAGTCTAAGGATTAAATGACACGAAATAAAAGGATCATATTATATTAAAAATAATGACACTCTTTTGTACTAATTCCATATATATTTATCAAGATCTGTACCAAACAAAATTAGTCGCGATCTTAACTTTTAGAGGAGTATGGATGTACATGTACATCGACACCATTTTTCTGTGAAAGAGTACAGACTTACTTTTAACTCAACACAGTGGTGTCTGTCTGTCTATGAGGATATATAGACTTAAAATATGAATTACATATATCCATTGGAAAAAACGTCAGACAATTTTCATGTTAAAAAAAATAAGTAAGGTCAGTACAGATCTATTCATGCCTCTTCAGGTTAATAAATAAATGTTAAATTAGTACCAAAGATTGTTTTTTTTTTAATACAATGTCATTCTACCAAGAATTGACAGTGAACACGTAAAAAATTGTTTATATTATACATGGTGACAGATATAACAGGAATTTAATTTAATCGCAGTAATAAAATATCCTGAAATGTATAAAAGAAAACATGGTCAGCCTTAAATATAACTATACCTTATTACTATGAGTAAAATAGCTACAAAGCTTAGATTGGTTCATATGTACTTCAATTGACACCCAATTATTATAAAAGACAGTCAATCCTACAACACACCACTGAAAAAATGGCAAATCAAATCTAATAGACTACTTTTACATCCTTGCTCCCTTCGACCGCTTCTTTATTAGTTTTATTTTCCTTACCGTCGATTGTCCCGAATTCCCGTTCATGAGCTCTGGTCAAAACTTGTTTGTATAGAATTTCTGCCTCCTTGTATTTGCCCTAATATAAAACAAAACAAAACAAGTATAAGAAACAATAGCGGAACTGATTTTAGAAATTACTTCCACATCAAAGGTAGCCAATATTGAGGTTGGTAAACTAATCTACATTATCAATGAAACGACCAAGAGATATTTTAAAAACATCTTGGAATAATACACAGAAGAGAGATTACGTAATCGAAGCTTAGTTAGGGACAGGCCAAGTATAAACTTCTAGTAAACTCTTCAACCTTAAAACATTTAAATGGCAAGAAAAAGACACTCGATATAAAACTTTCTTTCAAGTGTTCATACAAAGTTAACACTCTTTCAGCGAGAACTGTAAATTACTTTGACAATATTTAAATCACCTGTTTAAGATAAGATGAAGCCAAATTGTTTTTGGTCTTGGCAACGTTCGGATCATCCGGTCCCAATTTAACTTCGTAGATCTCTAGAGCGCGTTGATAATAACGTTCCACCTCTTCGTATTTACCCTAAAAAAAGAACACGAGAAAACATATAATTAATTGTAAAGATGACATTGACGTAATTATCCAACACAGCAAACCGTTATTGCATTGCCCTTAGTTTACTACAAAACTTTTCACTCTCGAGGCACGGATAATAGGAATAGCAATTTAAGTATATTTAAGATTCTATGTTTTTCTCTTCACACAGATCACTAGATATAATGTAAAAAAAAATACCTGATTTTGGCAAAGCAGAGCAAGATTGTTAAGTTGTTTAGCCACATCGGGGTGTTCTTTTCCTAAGACTGCTTCACGGATTGAAAGTGCTCGCTTGCACAGAGGCTCAGCTTCTTTGTACTTTCCTAAAAGAAAAATAACAAATGCGCATTCATGAGTATGTTAATCACGGATTTGTCCATCAACATATTGTATAGTCCATCAAAGCTGGTGTATGTAATCAATTGAATTGTAACTGTAAAACACATCATTTTTGTTTTGTTTATTGTATAAATTTGTGAAGTTAATACGAAAATTGTGTTATATTTTTCTAAATACATACAATGCTTTTCCACCAAGAAATGACAGAAAAATACTTAACCCTTTGAATAGTAAATATTTTGTAATTTATTATCTATTGTTATACATATGTACATCAGACAAGAATACTACACAACTTATTTTTATTATTTGTTGCCAGTGAACATTTGAGAAACAAATCTGTAGCCATAAAAATACCAAGCGTAAAATTCCGTTTCCGATCGCTACCCTTCCCGGAATCAATATCAGTAGAGACCATATGCCCACGGATGAATGCAATAAAGATCTATGCCTGAATCGGAAGTAATAGCTTTTATAAAATTATTTAAAAGATAATATTTAATTAGTTAATTTACACAAGTAATATTGACTCACTGCACCAAAGCCAACAATGTTGACCATTCGCCTACGGTTCCGGCATATAATTAACTTACATTTTGTATTTGATTATCATTTACGGTCAAAATTATTCAAAACAAAGTTTTTCACTGTCATTTTTGTGCCTGACTTTGAAATATTACAAATATATCCACTATGATGATTATAACATATGCAACAATATTGAAATTGAACATTACCTCGTTTGCCATAGAGCACAGCTAAGTTGTTGAGTGTTGCGGCAACTGCGGGATGATTTTCTCCGAGAGTTGTCTCTCTGATGCTGAGAGCGTCGTTCAAGAGATTAGCCGCTTCCCTGTATTTGTTTTGATCTCTAAAACGAGTAAAGCAAAAATTTCATTATTGTTAATTGTACATATTTATTGGATATAAACTTGACATTATAAACGCACCATGAATTTCTTATCAAAAGAATTCGTGGTGCTTCATCAGATTTAGAGAAGCCTGATAATGGTGGTGGGGGTCCAGTGCTCTTCTATCTCCTGAAGTACGGACTGGCCTTTTGACTAGGGTTTTTTTAAATGTTTTCTGTCGTTTACATTACAATGTGATTTATTTTAAAGCATTTCTTAGTTAGCACTTTTCCTACGGTGCTAGAAAATACTTCCGATATGTTGCTGGCCCTTAAAGAACCAACTGAAAAAACATGTTTTAGCACTTACCACCCGCCCTTTGATGGACTGTAAAAACCCAGGACGTACATTTAAAGAAATTTGTTTTTCACTTTCTTCAATGGCCAGCAACATATCAGAAGTTTTTTTAAGCACCGTAAGAAAGTGTTAATGCGAATACTAATCAAATTACATATAAATGAATGCGGCCTACTGACATGAAAAGGTTCCCCAGCCCTGGTGTAGTGTAACCGGAGATAATAAAACAGTAGTAATATTTCTAATCTAGATGACATACATAATTGAAGTGTCTCTAAAATGAATGAAAAGGAATACAGCATCAGTGGAGACCGAAGCTCAGCTTGAGTTGCAGTGCCATCAAAAAAAGTAATATAATAGGAATTGCATCACTAACCTATAAACGAGAGCAAGAATGTTGAGCATGGTGGCAACGTCTGGATGATCGTGGCCAGAGTTCTTTTCCAGATCCTCGAGAGCCTGCTTGCAAAGCGGCACGGCAACCTCGTAGCGACCTTGAGAAGCGTACTGGATGACAAGGTTGTGAAGTGTGCGGAGACGGGCCGGGATTTCATAACCTGTGTTTACCTGCTGCGCAAACTGAGACGGTGGCGTAGGCGACATTGCTGAAAATAAGAAAATAGTTATACAGGATTAGGATTTGAAATATTAAAAAAAAATAAAATGATTATATAAGATTATATAAGTGTCCATATAACGATGGTTTAGTCACAAGAGCCTAAATAAAAAAATGCTTGTTTTGAGTTAATTAAGCTGAGTTTTGGCAATGCCATAATGGCATTTATCTACGACACAAAGCTATATCTCATCCATATAACCATTTACATGATATAGATATATTTTATATTTTCAGTGAAATACTAAGTGCATAATAAAAACTGACCAGGACTATAATAAAACAAAACTCACTGTTTCTTTCCTCCTGGTCATCATCAGGGAACAGATCAACCATTGGATCGTCTTGTTTGCCACCTCCTGACCTCTCACCAGTTCTGTTGCTGTCTTCTTCAGTAACATCACTATCATATTTCCTGAAAATTGCAAAATAATTAATTACTTCACACAGTTTTTTTTACATAAGCTGGGTCTAATATTTTACAACGACTTTTACAATACTACTATTGAGCTTGAATTTTTATTTACCGTTATTTAACCCTTCAAGTCAACAAAACATGCTCTGTTTTGATGTACATTTATAATAGAAAAAATTAACTGATTTCATTCAAATAACTCGATTTCTTATAAAGGTTTGATTGAATATTAACAGCTTAACGACCGCACGTTTTTTTTATAAAATTTCACCTGGCAAAATAAAATTTTGCGAAAAATTCGCGAAAATTGTAATCTATATATTAATAGCCGATAAGGTCCGTATGTCTGTCCGACCAGATTTCACACCTTCCAGTCTCCACTTTTTTGAATAAAATGAAATAAAATACAATACAATGCAACAAAACACAATGCAACAAAAATCTCACGTTGCTGGGCAACGGGCTTACAGCTAGTTTTACTAAATTCACTATAATTTGTAAAGAAATTGAGATATCTTCACAAAATTTATTTTTCTTAGCTTCCAGATACTTCGCCTATACGCATAGATGAGTCCGCCGGCCAGCAACCTTTGTTTTTCAAAGACTCAAATACGCGTCCACGGTCGTTAAGCTGTTAAGGTTAAATTTGAACGATTCAAATTTAATATTGAAATTCCACCAAGCACCTTCAGTTGAAATCTTTAATTTTTAGCTATTTATACTTTTTATTGTATTCTTTTAAATTGAAAAAACCGTAGTTTAAAAAAAAAAAAAATTTTGGAATAAAGTTTTCAATGATAAAGGAATTTTGAAATTTGACACATCTAAACATCCAGGATATATTTAAAAATTTAAAAAAATATACGGTACTATCTATGGTAAGAGTTTTTAGCCTCTCAATATAGCGCCAATAAATTGCGGATCATTATATGGGTAAAATTTTAATTAATTTCTTGATTAATTTAATGAACAAATTATTAGAATAAAATTTACTCACTTGATAGAGGACATGAAAGACAGATGGTTATAGTCCTCCTCGAGCTGTGCGACCCTCTGCTCGGCGGACTGCAGCCTCTGCTGAGCGGCGGCCAGCTCGTCTCGGAGCCATGCATTCTCCTGACAAAGCCTCCGAACTTGTGTTCGAAGTTTTTGTTTCTCCGCTTCCACTGTCTGAAGATGTGTGGCCAGAGCCATCATCACCTGAAACCAACATACATATAATCAATATAATATAATTTAATGTTTAAATATAAATATTTCACAATGTGGTAAATGGAATGAGTCAAAAATATTTAGCTTTTTTTTTGTACTTTCACAAATATTTCTATCTAATTCAAAAATGTTTTTATTTTAAGGGCTGAGGACTTTTATTAAAACACAACACAAACTATGGAGTGATCATTTTCAATACGTTATCAAAAAATAATATAATGTCGATGATTATCAATTTTTCATATTTTTATTCATATAAGGAAAATATTTGACATAATAGTCAAGGCGCCAGATATTTTATAATCACATCTGATGTATTTGAGGAGAAAAGACACCACCGACACCAATGGGCAATGACTAAGATCTGAATTTTTAAATTGAAATAATTGAATATTGATATTGATTCTGCTGCTGCGTGAATCCATACCCATCTGATCGCTACCAAAAAGCTCTTATCGCTAGACCAGATGTCAACGTAGAATAAAATATTGGCGAATCCTACATAAAATTCAGTGAAATAACTTTTCAACATTTTTTTTTATCACAAACAAGTCAAAAAGTAATGATTATTGTTTACGATCAGTAAATTAATAATGATTGAAAAGCGACTACTCTTAAGTTTTTGATGGATTCGGAGGTTACTTTGTGGCAAAACATCTTTGATTTCATAACATTGTTATTTCACAAATTGTGACGTGTGTTTTGCCTCTTTGAGAACCACCTTCAGATTCTACTACTTGAGAATAAAATCATATATATAAATCATCCAAATACTTTTACTGCAGATTGAATAATTTAGTACCTCTACCAATGGTTAATTAACCATTAGACTGCTAAGGAGCGCGATGGCGCTCTTTAAAATTTGCGAGCAGCGCCATCGCGTCGCTTGCCCAGATTAAATATCTTGACAAGCGTTGAACATTGTAGTTTTTGAAGAAAATTATCAGCAATATATTTGAATGAATGGTCTTCAACAGTTATATCATTTATAAATGAAATTCTACCAATAAGAAAATGACACGTTTGCAATTTACTTCATCAATCGATCTATTTACATATGTATATATAAGATTATTTATTATAAAAATGTACCTCTTACGCAAGATATCATTTTTTCTTTATATGATTGGTTGACATTTGTATAGTGTAATAAATAGTGTCAGAAAAGTGTTAAAAAATCAGTGACATTTTTTAATTCAAATTTAGTTTTTACCTATTAGAAAAAGTTATATTCAGTTGAGTTTATTGAAAACATTTAAATATCTATTTGTATGTGAATTTTTTAATAAAATCCGTCGAATACTGAGTTGAATATAAATTTTATAAAAATTATCCTTTTCATCACTTTTCATTCAGCAGATTTAAATTAACTCTCTGCAAAAATAAATTCGTATTTATTTTACGACCCGAAGGTTTCCCTTACAAGAATTCTGAAAGCTTTACGGCCTAGTTAATTGCATTTTTGAGGCAGACCTTTTCCTTGTTCCGGCAACACAGGCGGCGTAAACCACCCCAGAACAGGTGACGATAAAAGGGTTAAGTCCATAAACATACAACTAGATTTGTGTAAGGGGATTGCTAATATAGGTAAAAGGTAGTTGGGGAACGAAGAACACAAATACTTTTACAGTGACATTCAGAAATTTTTCATTAAAGGGTAGCAGTGTTTTTATAGAAGGATATCAATCAAATTATTGACCTATATATATTTGGGCGTGATATGGAGGGTATATACATATATTATAACTAATAGATAAGAGAAATGTATTCTATATTATCCGGCCCCGTTCAAATTGTTTTATTCTGAATTATTTTTATATTTTGTAGGAGGTTGCCCAAATTTTATTGGGGAAAAAATAATGTTAATTTTTATTGTTTAATACAGTGGATGGTTACAGAGTTCTTCATGTGAAAATTCATTTATTTTATAGATCATAGATCCTCAACCTTTTTAAACCTCTTTTGAGTTTGATATTTTTCTGTGGCCCCTTATTTATAGTAATTAGTTTTTTAGGCTCGGGAAGAATGAAAAAAAAAAACTAAAAATGTATGTTTAGTTTTTTTTTAAAGGTACTCAACGTTGCGCCCACCACCTCCCGCTACGGTTTCACACCCTTCTCAGGGGGTGTATTCCGCAGCATAACAACGTTATTCGTGTTCAAATTTTTGCTAAGGATAAGCCGAGAAGAAATTCGTCAAAACTTGGTTGCATGCAAAATGAAATTAGTTGAAGACTTTTCATGCAGGGCTGTGGAATCGGAGTTGGAGTCGCGGTATTTTGCCCGAAGTCGGAGTCGCAAAAAATGACCGGCTCGAATGTTTTTTGAAAAATATGTTTAATGATGTGTATTCAAAGAAAAAAGTCAAAAGTGTTGACATTTCATGCTTGGCTGACTAAAGATGATTTGATGTAATACATATATATAAGTTAAAATGAAATTATTAAAAAAAATCTTCGGAGTCGGAGTCGTTAATTATTGTAAAGCTGGAGTCGGAGTCGTCTTTTTTTTACACGACTCCACAGCCCTGTTTTCGTGGATTGAATTCCACTCGCTTTCCATAGAGCTCCCATGAACTCTAAGATCTAGATTTTTATTCTGTCATGGAGCTCGGTCGGCTAAATATACATAGCGGGTGGTAGTGGTATAACCAGCTTGTACTAATGTAATGTAAGGTTTTTAACGACTAATATAGAATCTTTACCTCCACCATAATATATAAATTTCAAAAACATTGAAAATATAAAAGATACAGTTGAAATGTAATAATATACTAAGGATTAAATTTGCTCTCTACTTTCTGTTGGTGCGAGGTTGAGTCAGAACAGCGACGATATTTAATTGATTACTGGACCGGTAAAGCATTGTCAACTGATTGTTTGAGTAGGCGACATAAAAAATATACGTTTCAATAAAAGCCGCACGCCCTTCGCTAAAACTTTATAAAGGTAGTAAGAAATTTAAACAGTTACCCGCTTTTACGACGGTCGTGATTTCACGTAAGTGAGTAACTATACGCATCAAGCCTTCCTTGCCTTGCGTGTAAATATTTGTCTGCACACAAACAATGTTAGAAGAATTTTTTTACTGCGAACTTTTTACGTCAAGCTAGCTCACTTTGAGCAACGTCATCGTAAGGGGGGGGCAGCATATTTGTTGAACATAAATAAGTTAATTTTACAAAATTCCAACGTGAAAATGTTTACATAAATTTTCGGCATATAAAGATAACTGCACTGTTTTCCTATATTATAGGATAGAGGTGGGGAACCTTTTCATTTCTAAAGGCCACATTAATTTACCTGATTCAACATAAGACCGCAGTAAAGAAAAAGTTGAACCCTTATGACAGTGAATATATTGCATTATCAAATTGTGTATTCATTAAAAAAATATCCAGATTTACTTAAAAAAAAAATGCACGAGTCAGAAGGCCGCAGGTTTCCCACCACTGCTATAGAACAATAAATATTTATTAAAATAAACCACTCAGTCCGAATAGGAGCCAATTGACGAAGATACGAATATTTATTTTTTATATAATTAAAAAAAATATAAAGCAATGATTTTAATTTTTCAAAAACAATAATTCAGTACTTAATGGTTCAACGGTAGTTTAAAACGAAAGAAAATTGTATACATCATATTATTATTAAAATATAGTAGGTACAGTGATATTTCGTAATTTACTTGTTTCCTATAAGTAGCGTAAGAGTTTGTTTTATTTTGTCGATCATTTTTCTGACGGAGAGATTAAAATAGCAGTGACTCTGAGACGGACTGTAAGTAAATGAGGGTTGCGCTTGGGGTCTCCGAATTTTAGGGGCCTCAAAAATAGCTTATATTATACAACGCATATACTTTTTGTTCTGATTTGAATATATTTTTACTACTTCACATGAAATTTTCTGATGTTTTATGTTATCCGAAAAGCAGGGCCTCCAAATTTTATTACGCCTGTGGTCTCTCGTGTGCTTAATGCGCCAGTTGATATACTCGTAATCCTTCCCCCTTTGAGATCTTCTTTTCGTAAAAATTTACTTCAATATCATAAAAATAACAAAATAATCACCTCAAAATGAAACAACAATCTATACTGCTGGGGGGCACTCAAACCTTTGTGATCCATTCATTTCATGAGTTTACACTATCTGGTAACGGTACTGATGGGTAAATAGTTTGTTTTTTAAATATATTTTTCATATTGTATTTTAAATTACATATTTCTTGATATCACATCATCTTTAATTATACGACAAAAATTGATTTCAATTAATTTATTAAAAAATGAAATTAGTATTTATACGCGCAGCGCACACTGACAATAATTCCAAAATTCCCCACCGGGGTTCATCCGTTTAATTGAAGAAAATACAAGAGAATAAGATAAAAACAAAAACTGTAATTTGCGCTAATATCACCCAGAGATATAAAAAAAAACGATAACCATCGAAAATAAAAACCAAATCGCGAGAAAAGTTGCTCTGATTCCCAAGATGGGGATTTTCAAAAGTTGAACCAAGGGCAAGACACGCAGAGGCCCTGACCCGGTACGGGTTCCCGGGACGTGCATACACGGCGATGGCGACCGTGATGTAACAGCATCGACCCAAACACACACCTGGGAATTTTGACATCGGTGTACTTATAGAGTGAGGAACATGAATCAACAAAAAATATAATATATCTTATACCGATTCCCACGTTGGAAATTTATGGCGACATGACCGATTTACATTCTCCGGTGGGCGGTTAGCATTTCTATTTTTTTTGTTTGTTGAAACTACGTGTTAATGTGGCTCGGTGTTAATGGTTGAAATCAGGGCAGTGAAGGGTCTAATTAATTTCACATCATAAGTGTGTATTTAAGTACGTGAATATACCGATTAAATATTATATATCTGTAAATGAATTCGGATAATGTAATAATTACACCATCCATATTCATCGAAACGTAATAAATTGTCAGATATTGAGTTAATTAACCCATTTTATGCCGGTAGATATAAGGACGGTCGTGCAACTATGGCCGCGATTTTCTTTGAAATAATAATAAACATACATTTTTCGGCAATATATCAATAGTAGATCGTATAGAATTATCAAATAAATACACGTTGTCACTTGCGCCGCATTGTATAAAAAAAAAATCAAAACCAAATGTTTCACAATACGTATGTTTCAGTATACGTACGTAATGACGCGTTTCGGTAATACAAGAAAGCTCTCTTCGAATCTAAAATCGATATAACATTGATTATAACACAAGATATGTCAACTGTAAGTATAACACTGTGATTCTAACAGTTTGTCGCTGTGCATATAGAATATTTGAATTATTAAAATCGTCGAACTTGTCCAGTATTAGTGGGTGTAAAGTGGACCGTGTATATACGGGCATTCACGGCCGGCAGTGCGCGCTCACGGAATTGTAGACCGTATGTATACAGTCGTGGCTCACAACAGGTTAAAAACGACTTGAAATCTCGATTTCACGCGAAAAGTTGACTACCCAAAGCGATTCGTTCATTTGATTCACTTTTGAAACAATTCAAATATCTTCTCATCCTATCAAAGGGCAATAAGAATGGGAAAACAAATTCAATGATTCTAAAAAAATGTTGAGAACATAATATAATCGGCATATTATAGTTTCAATTGTACGAAAGGCCCGATGGAAGTCTAATGGGAATTTGTATTGTTCAAAGTTGTACATTTACTCTAGAATTTAGACAATTGTAATAATGAAATGAGACAAAGTAAAAAAAAAAAAAGAAAGTCGAACACTTCTGTAAGCGCCGCGACGCTTTCCAGATTGGCGAGGCCGCCGCCGCCGCCGACGACGACAAAGGAGCACAAGCGACACAATACTCGAAACAATGGAGGCGGCGGATGAAAGAAATAAGGGCTGAATTATAGGGTGGCGGCGAACGGGACGAACAATGCGAGGGCGCGGGACAACAATGAACGAGTGGAGGCCTTAATTACGACACTCCGTCATCGTTAGCGGAACAAATGTTTCGAAAATAATTGAATCCTGCGAAAATTCCGAGGTTAATTCGACAGCGCGGAAGAGATTTTTCTCTGAGTCTCGAATAACGGCTAAAAGCGCAAAGTTATTATCAGTAATATTGTACATGGCAGAAGTAAAGGGTTGCAGCTCAAATAAATTGGTAAATATTTAACAGCTTATAACAAACAATGATGTCAACGTCGTTGAGGCATTGCAATACGGGACAAATATATCAATGGCGGTTTTTTAAATATTAAATACCAGTATTTATTTTTTTTTCAAATAAAGCAAATAATAATATTACCAATCGGGAACAACACAAGGAGAGAAAATCAAAATCGGTATTTCGATACATCATATACAGCCATTAAAAAAAGCTCGTATTTTTCCGGTCAGAATTTATATTAAATGATCATAATATATCTGTCATAATATAAATGAAATTAAAAAAAAAACCTAACCTAGCCTAACCAAAATGGTTATAAAATATTCTGACCGTTCATATGTTTATTCTGACAAAAAATATATTTAAATTCTGACCATTTATTTTGTCCCCATTAAAAAATATACACAATCATAAACGGGCGATTTTCATAAACAAAATAATAATACACCATTAAAAACGGTCATCAATTATGGAAACTTTCAAAATTGATATAATATACATCTCTTCAAATATTTCAATTAATCGTAAAAAAAAATTTGGATGTGTTGTTGGTTTCTTTAAATTTAAAATTCAGGTTTGGTTTATTTTCAATACCGAAACACCGATATTTTTAAATTGTCAATACCAGCATTCCAGTTTCGATAATACTGGTATTACAATCCCTAACGCCGTTGGCTACCGTTAAGCCTCAGTACGTACAGCATTTTTTCAATCGTTGATTTCTGTTCTATGTCTCGGGTATTTGTCATATTTAACAATTCTCTCACGCCCTTCTAATCCTAAATTAACGGGGTAAAGCAAGAACGATTATATCACCATCAGTCCTGCCCTAAGCCCTTATCCTTTTTATCCCTACTCACTTTGAGCAAAGGAGTGGATGAATAACTGAGCAACAAGCGTTTTTGTAGATAAACTTCTGTTAAGCCAACCTCCATTACAAGACCATATGCTCTACATTGGGAGCGGACAAGGATAAACAAAAAAAAAATGATCGACTTCGCTCACATTTTTAAAACTTGAGTCATGATCAAGAGTCTCCCCGAAAGTCGTTTAATATTGAATTATGTTTTAAAGAAGAAGTAAAATTCTTAACGATCCATTGAAAAAGTTGCAAGCACACTAATTGACATAAGCCGATTGAATGAAGCATCTAAAAGTTTGCAGTCCTCCAAAAAAAAACTGTTCACACACACGACCCGAGTATAGCAAAACAATGATACTAATATTAATAATAAAGCGTTTATAGATGCAGTAATGAATCAATGTTTACTTGAATCGAACGAGTTCAATAATTTTACGTCATTTTTAAGAATACGTAATATTTCTCATATTTTCATTTTAGTTACAAAACTCGATTGGTCGACGGAATAGTTGTGCACCCTTCAGGGTTAAGTTATGTTATATTCTTGGTCGTAAAAAAATCGAGTTGAATTTAAATTGTAAAAAAAAATCGCATTCGTCATCGAGTCATACTGGACATCTTAACGAGAAATAAATTGATTAAAGTTCTCTTTCCACCCTCCTTATTCCCTTTATATTTGATAAGATACCACAGAGGAAAACGGCTGGCGGAATCTCATGGGTATTGTCTTTTAAAAAGGTTAATCCATCCATCAATGGACTGAGTTCTTTTAATCTACGCACAAGCAAAGGCCGGAGAAAATTTAATTACAAGTAAATAAGTTTAAAAGATGATTGATAAAATGTAAACTGCCAGATGAAAATAACATCGTTTGTTTAAAACAAAATATTTACAAAATTAACATTGGCGGTAAAATAAAGTAACTTTTAATAGAATATTAAGTCTATATAAATAATAATATTTCACTCAGTAATGGAAACGAATATTTTTGAAAGAATTTAAGGTATTAACATAATTTTAAAATTAATAGAATCTCTCCGAGCATAAAAGCTGGGCGATGAAAGGTAATTTAAACCACCGTAGTAGAAAAGAGGGAGAAACAAAATTGAATTTATATATTATATGTAAGTTTTTTTTGTTGAAAACGTTGCTAAAGCAATTCCGAGGGATAATTAAATTGGGGATATTATTCAAAGCTAAGCTTGAAATTTTTATCCTCAATAAGTACAAGTGAGCATCATTTATTTTGGAGTGTGGATTTAGTTGAAGGCAACCGAGAAAGTTACGGAATCGTATGTATAAAATTATTATTTTCAATAAAAATGACGGATATTGATAGATAAATGTATTGTCAGGCATTTATTTCTACGGTAAATGCATAAATTGGTCCATAAGTTTCGTGATAGAAAAAATAGATATTTATCATTAACTGACAATAAGTATTACGCTCATAAAAGAGCCAATTGTGTAAGATTTCTTTTTTTGATAATTAAACATATTGTATAGTACATGGAAGGCGAACCTACGGCACGCGTGCCCGAGGTGGCACGTTTGAGAATTTGGAAAGCACGCGAAATATTTCGAAGTTTAAAAAAAATATGTTTAAAAAATTAAAATTTTGATTAAATAATTCTTGAATTATTTTATATTTATCCGTTTTATTAATTTTCAAATGTTTCCCAAGATAAACGACAAGCTTTATTTTTTCTATTTTGTTAAAAAATACTGTTCGGGCATGCCACACAATCGAGAAATAATATTTGAGGATTTTTGGCACGCGGACCCAAAAAGGGTCGCCATCTCTGATATAGTACATAATCAAAAATTTCGAAGTATTTGCAATAATAAAATGAAAAGTTTTGTGTTTAAATATAAAACACAATTTTTTGCACTAACTCCACAATTTTATGAAACAGTCACTGGAAGATTCACATGCTCATTTAAAATGACTTAATTTCTGAAATTCTCCTCTACTTTAACATACTATTAAATTTCATAAAATAATTATAAATTTTCCATCATGATGATAAATTTAATGTCATACTGTTCCACCATAGTGAAATTCCCTAAGTACTAAAAAGTACTTTTCATTTTAAACAAATATTAAATGATATCTCATATCATTTAATTCTTAGTTGGATAAAAAATATCTGTAGTACTGTGTAAACTTAATCTAGACAGCTATTATATTATTTCTTATCCAAGATTAAAACGCAAACAATTTCCTGATTCCGCTCGAAAAGCTTTCAGAATGTGGCAGTCATCGGTAACGTTATAAACAGACACGAAACACCTTCATCTTGCTCGGGTTCTGTCGGAAAAGGGCTCGATAAAAAGGCTTATCATTGTCTACGGGCTGACAGAGGGAATACAGCCAGTAAAGCTCTTTTTCAGTCACGTCTACGTTGGCTGTCTACGATGGATATGCTTCTGCCGGAGAACATTTATCAAGCTGGACAAAAAGAGAGCATTTTGTACACAAAAAAAACTTACGCCTCTACGTCATTTCGGTAGTATGCCCGCAGAGACTAGGGTAAAGCTTTTAGCTTTTTAAACGTGTCGTCTTACAAAACGATAAAAAAAATAATTGTCCTGACATTTACTTGGGTAGAGTTTCATTATAATTAGGTACAAAAATAACACGAGGCATCAATAGCCGTCGATGTTTTTATTTTCTTGCAAAAAATGAATATCACACTACAGATTTTACGTAATTAAAATAAGTTTACATTATACCATCGACTCGTCACAGCAAAATTAAGCCATACCATAATATAATTGCAAATAATTAATGAAATAAATTTTTCATACACTGTCAGATGATTTGATTTTAAAGAGGCTTGTAGAGTTTATGCCAAAAGTGTATGTACATAAGTCGAAATGCGAATTGAACCTTAATAAAAGTGGTTGTCCAACTTAATATCCAGAGCAATTGATTATACAAAAATAGCGATAAATAATTGCGTGGTGATAAAGCACATCTTATTATAGATAATATAATAAAAGCCTTAGAGACTAAACGCAAACATAAGGGAGATTGAAAGCTATTGCTACAGAATAAATACTACAGGATAGTGTCGAAGTAACATAACAAAGCATTTTGGGAGAAACGGAGGTAGCAACGGGTGACACTATATCAAATTATTCGAAGGCTGAGTTGAGAACATCTTAAGAATCGATATTACAAATAAATTATAATATGTGTATAATATCTTTATATAATGAAAGGTACGTAATCCTAACACACATTGTGACGGGGAAAACAGACTGAGGCCATAAGATACCGTTTCTCTAAATCTTGCGTCGACTGTCAAATCGTGGCAGATACCGCAAAGGGTAAGTGAAATATTTGCGAAATGTATTTGAAGCCGCCTAAGCCTTCCTCTCCCCCATCACCTTGAATATGAAAGGGATGAAGGGAAATATCAACGATAAAAGGATGCGATCGGTTAACACGACGTACCTTGTATATGTACGATTTTTAACAGATTGTTAATATATATATATATATAATGTCGGCCCGTTAGAGGTGAAGTGAGATAAGTGGTATTTTAAAAAAAAAAGTTAGATGCGTTGTAATATTCTACACTTAAAGTATCGTAAAAGTGAAGTGACCTCAGTTAATACACATTTAAATAGTGTTATCTTCGTAAAATAAAAATATGCAATCCACCAAAAAAATCAAGAACAAAGTTTTACCATTTTACTTATTGGCTCATTTCACCTCTCGAGGGCCCACATATGGGCTACAAGGAACGAAACAGTAAAATAAATCACACCATTTCGTTAGAGTAAAATCGAATCAATGTGCCATAAAACACTATTTTAACCATTTCCTTTTACAGTGCGGGGCATATAAAATCCTAATGGAGCATGTTAACGTTAATTAGCTGTAATTCAGTTGTCAAACCTTCCACCTTGTGATAAAGTAGGGGAGGATTGATGGCGTTGGAGTAGCAGTTAGCTATTCGCTTTATATACGCCCCGTTTTTCAATATTGGTGTGGGTGGGAAGAGATGAACATATCGCAGAGATCCCTATCATTTAATACAAAAGATTAAGCATAATATATACATTTTTCAAATTGTTTTTTTAACTTCTAAAATAGATTAAAATACTGACAATTCAAAACTAAGAGTGAGTTGACACCATGACGTGAGACGTGATTCTTTATTATGGCTTGTTAAGGGTTGATGCAAACGATACATTTTATGAAAAATTAACGAATGAAAGTTTCCAGTCCCCAGCAACAATTGCCACTCTGTTTCTGGATCAGGCATAATGGCATAAATGAAATTACCTTTTATATGTAGAGCACATATTTTATCGCTTTTTTTGCAGAGGCGAGTTTTCATACCACTCGACGGGAAAATACTCGTTTGCGAAAATATTATTTACAACAGATTAATAAAAAAAAATTCTCGGCGTAACAAAGTCGCGAGGCTAATTGGATAGCTGCCCAAGCAATAAATTTGTTTTATTTTTTATGAGGGCGTAATTCACTTTCATTGCCGAGTGGTGGGGGAGCAGAATTGTGTCGGGGGTAATAAGGATGCCTGCAAATTAATTATATATCTGGAGACGAGCGCCGGCATCCAAACATCCGCCCGAGATAACTCGCTTAAGTCATAAAAAATCACTCATAAAATAAATAGCCTGGGTAAGTTACTCATTTAGTGCCAACCTTATAAGTTACTACCATTTTCAGAAGTGATCTATATAAAGTGTATAATGAGAAAATATTGCATGTACAGTAACAAAATTTTGATTGGACAATGTCTTTATTTACATATTAAATATAAACCGGTAGAAGATTTGCTTTACATTACTGGTGTCCATCGTTTTCACTCTCTTGTGCCACGTTCATTGAAGATAATTCCATTGGGCTACAGCACAGAGAATTAATACAATTAAATGCAATTATATCACATGATAATGGAGTCTAATATAATACAATATTGATGAATTTTTAGAACAGATTACTGGGTGGACTCAAAATAAACAGGGAACTTAGACATCATAAGTATGTAGAAAAACAGGTCGTTCATTATTTTGACTCGTCGATTAAAAACAGAAACAATTAAAACAAAATGAACGCTTATTTGAACAGTGGAAAGGAGAGATGTTGCATTGACTTCTTGAGAGTAACAAAAGGAAATGACCCTTATGATTGTCTAATACGGAAAAACAATCCAGATCCTTTTTCTCGAAATGTCTCAAATCTGTTACATAACATTAAAAAAAACTTACATTAGTTTTAATTTATGTATTCTTATATTTTCACGAGTAAATAAAAATTGGAGAGCTTTTAATTTCAATCAAATTCAGTGATACGCATATTCATTCAATGCCGTATTTTAATACATAATATGTACAGATTTTCGGAGCGGTTCAATAAGTAAGTGAATCTCTGATAAACCTCATTTAATAGCATAGCAGTGAAAAAGGAAAACAGTCAGTGTAAAACAAAACAATTTGTCCGTCTTACGGTTAAACTGTGTAGTTGCAGAATATTGTATAAAGAATTTCTCGGGTAACATAATAAAAAATGAACACATAGCTAGCTGGTTTATTCGTAGTGCGATTCTCCCTAGTTACCCGTGTAATATGTTTCCATTGTGGATACATTTTGGCGGCATAGAAGCGAAAATATATAATGTATTTTTTAAGTAAATTTCATAATGTCCTTTCATATATTATGACGGGAGAACGGCACAAAGAGTTCACATCACATAACGCGGAAAGGCCGCACCGGATGTGCCGCCATCTTAAAGGCCACTGTTCACCGGCAAATGGCGAACCACTTCCGTTGCGCAAATAGTCTTAAGTAAAAGCCTGCATAATGAGGCATAGCTAGCCTCATTTTCATGGTGTGAACATTGTGTATTGAACGTAAGTTACAAAATGTATAAAGCTGGAACGTCTGATTAAGTGACATTGGCAATTTCAAAAAAATCACGGATGTAATTATTGCAGTGTCATTGATACGTACAATATTATCATCGCTGCTTAATATTGAATCGATAAATATATATTTCGATAGTAATTTTCAATAGTATTTAAGTCAGTGAAAATACACATAAAACGACATTTTTTATTAGATTATATTTTGAGAATGAGAATTATAATGCATTTAATAAATATATTTTTGTTATAATACATCGAGTATAATTTAAGATTTCGACTGAAGGTGCTTGGTGGAATTTCAATATTAAATTTGAATCGTTCAAATTATGTACATTCACATAGATTTTGTCACTAACGACCCGGGTTTCGCCTTTCGGCATCCTCAGGCGTTCAAGTGCACGGATGAACTTGAACTGACGCTTAGTAATGAATGTTTCGTGTTTATATAATAAATAAATGTATCACCGAGTTTAAAGCCCATGGGAATGCCCACAGATTTGAGTAGTGAGTGGTTTTAAGAATTATATTTATTTGTTTGTCGGAAAAGGTTTTATGATTATATTTTTTATAGGGTATATGAGTGGAGATCCCGGCATGTTTAGTATTTCATTTAAAATCGGAAGGCTGTTCAGTTGCGCTCTGTTTGAACTTGAACGCTTGAAGATGCCGAAAGGCGAAACCCGGGTCGTTAGTGACAAAATCTGTGTGAATGTACATGATTTGAACGATTCAAATTCATACATTGAGTAGCTAATGACGACATGTTTCGTTTTTACAATCCCAAGCATTTTCAACATAATATGTGGATAATTCTTGCATGATATTATCATGTGTAAGTAGGGAAAAGGGATGGTCTGGAATTATTGTCGACCAATCCAATATATATGTATTTAAAAAAAAACGTCATCTAACACTAACGCACTGTTTTTTTTTTATGAAATAAGTCTTTTTCACAATCACACATTTCGTTCATTTGTAACATACAATTAAAAAGTAGTTGCCTACTTATAACTTCCCTTCTCCACGCGCCATTGTTTTCCCATCCGTTAATGTTATAGGCAGTATTTCTGTAACGTAACAAACATTAAGCGTGTTTACAGATATTTTTCATTGGCTGGAAGATCATTAGGAGAAAATGCAAAAGACTTGCTGTTGGTGTGCAGAAAATGAATGGTTCTAGAATTAAGATAAACGAAAAGTTTCCATGAGTAAATGTTCAATCGCTCTTAAAGGTCTTTTAACTTGCCTTATAGTCACTTATCAATCTACTTATATACTGTTATTTTCACAGCACTGCTAGAATTATCAAATTACAAAGTAATTCATAAATGGCCTAATCCTGAAATTATTAACGCCTCCGTGCCATAATTCACTATCCATTATCTCAAATATGTATCGCAAAGTTTGGAAACTATTATACCGATCTCAGCCCATGTACCCTGCTACAACATTAACGACGTTTTAGTAAACGCTCGAATATCTGAGTACCTCTGCAGTGTTACTATTTGTATGATAAAGCTTTCCAATGCCAGATACATATTATACACACTATCAGTTTTGTGTACAGGGTTTGAAATGTTGAAGGGTACTTCGGTATTGATTGTGTTTATATATTAACGCGTGGCCGATGAGAATTAACTGGCAACGTCGAAATTAGATTTTGGATTCGGTACGCAATGGTACCAATAGTTATCAACAGGAAGACATCAATAATTAGTGCTGTTCAATAGACCAGCCGTAAATCAGACCATTGAGCTTTAACAGCGTCAAATTGACGATATCAAACTAATGCAGTACTAATTAATAAGGTAAACATAGAAAATACTTTAATCCCACAACAATTTTAATATATAGTCGAAAGGGATTCTGTGTCAAGACATCCCGAGAAAAAAGTCTTAGGAAATCGGCGCTTTTTACCAGTCTCGGTTCGCAAATCATTTGAATAAAACATCCCAAGAACTTGCGACTTGCTAATGTTTTAATAAAATTTATATAAAATGATTTTTTTTCAATCAATACAAATATAGTTTGAGAATTTTTTTACAATGAGAACCTTTTTACATTTCGGAAGGCAATAAAAAAGGTAAGAAATATTCAAAATCTTCAATTTATTTAATCAAATAAAATATGACCACTATTCGTACGTATGCTAGTTTGAAATAATAACCGTACAATAACTGACCCAATGTACAATAATATTAATTGAAAAAAAAATGGTTTTATAGGAAAAATCAAACGAATACCTCGAATGATGACGAATAAAAAGAAACATAAATATTAATAATACAATACGTCATCGTTTGCAATATTTAAATTAAAAAGGAGGATCGTACTAGTTTTAGAGTTACCGACTGTGTAGAAATATTTTTTCATAAAAAATACCTAAGTACGACGGTCTCGGGACGCGTGAATTTCCCGGGACATGGCAATTTTATGTCTCGCGTCCCGGGACATGCAATAAGCTGATACGTTAGAATTCATAATAGTCGATAGCTCTTTATTTCAGCTGTATTGAAAATAAAATTATTCACAGCAAAGCCATCAGGTGTTCAACCAATTTCAAAGTTCAGGAATGGAAAAAAAAAAGTTTCGACCGCCCGATGCAATTCAACACCTTTTCCAGAGAGCGTGTTTTGTAAGAAATATCTCAGCTTGACAGTCGATTCTCGTAAAATGGTCAGAACTAACACTGACGAGATTATTTTCAACCCTCTCACCGGCGGAGCTGTTTGGGAAGGGTGTTAATAATATTACCATATCGAGTTATATGAAATATGGTAATGGGGCGGCGGGAGAGGACGAGGTGGGGCGGCTCTCTGCGAGATAATTGAATCGAGAACGCCTCGGCAGTCGGCAGCTAATGTAAATCGAATTGAACAGCACGAAAATAATTCCGCCCGAGTTGGAGTGGCGAGATAGTGTCGGCCCACTCATAATAGCCATCGAATGTGTCTTTTCTCTACCATTCTTGGGTCGGAGTTATGAGCCTACGATACCGAGATAAAAACGTCGAACACCATTATTAACATGCATAATAATAATTACTGTTATCTTTTAATACTCATTTTTTAAAAATTAATTGAGTTGATATTTAATCCCTCACCGTAAATAGGACCGTTACAAGAAGCTACACATAAACACACTTACATTTAAACTTATTTTTTAATATTCCCATAATATTGTCATCGTTCCGAGAAACACCTACTTTTTTCAATATAAGTAAGAGTATATCTCTTCTAAGCCAGTATATATAGCTAAGTTAATGTAAGTTTAAACATAGTTATGTTAGGGGCCATCCTAAATAGCTTTCAACCATATATAAAATAATAATTGTATACCTAAAATACTTCAATTTTTTTTCACAATATTATCAAAATTTGTAATGAAATGTGTTCATTAGGCGACACATGGTTTAAACTGTTTTCAGTAACAGTCATATTTTTAACCATATCCATTCTCAATTACAAGCATGTCAACATAAAACTGCATGTAAGTCAGACGCTTGGCTTCTCTCCGGAGATGGTAAGGAAATGCAGATATAGTAAAATACTAATAAGCGCGAGAATAGGACAGCATATACCATGAAAGAAATATTATTAAAACAAGCCATACATTATAAAGATACACCGAGTATCATTGTGTTATGACAGCGTTCGTAATGGCCGCTAAATATTTTTTTAAAGATTCAAAACATTAATTTTGTTTATGAATATCTGATATCACCAGAGCTTTTAGGTTCTTAAAAATCGAGTTCTAGTTAAATTTGCGACATTTGAAAGCCGATTTCAAATATTCTAATCAATATTGATATTTTTATTATATATAATTAAACATCTTAAAATTTTGGCTTTAAATCGTCAGACACGAACAAAACTAAATGAAACATGTAGTTTATTAGTATGTATCAATGAAAATTCGTTAAACACATTTGTTGGTTTTTTTGTAGAAATTTGGTGTAAATTTTTTTTCTAACAGCATATTTCCTGACGAGGAATAATGAAAAAAAATGTAGTAAGCTGAAGTAAATTTTTGTAACGGTAAAAAAACAGTGAAACTTTTTTTACTGTTTACATTTGAATCATCCTGTTTTTCCTACACTTCGAAAACCACTTTAAACCGAGTTTTAAGAAATTCTGGAATTCGAAACCAAGTTTTTTAAAATGTCGGTTTATGTACAAGCCCTAGATATTACCATAACGGCCTAACCTAACATCCAATAACGTTGCTCGCAGCCATTGTATTTTCGGGAGTATGAATGGAGGCAAACTTTTTCCGATTTGGGGTAGGTTTCGCTTTTCCCTGTCATCTGATAAGCGCCTGTGGGCATAGGGAGAATGTCAAAAAATATCGCAGATTAATCTCGGCACGACCATAAACTCATATTAAAGTTCTTTCAGGAGTGGTATATGTGTATATATGCGTTTGTACACCGCATTACAACTTTAATCTAGATTTACGAGTTTCGGAAATTTAGCCAAAATAAATATCAGTGTTTTTTTTATCATAAAGGTGGGGAAGTGCCGAACAAATGTTTGCGTGGAATATAGACTCGTTAATTGATTGAGATAAAGACTTTTTTGATGGAACAATACATTTCAGCTGGAAGAATTGAAGGTAATAAATAACAATTGAAGATTTACTATAATATATTTTTAATGTTGCAATACATTACAAAAAAGGCGTAGTTTAGTTCGAACTAATAAGCTTCATTTAAAGCATTTTGCGCTTTAAAGCAACAAAAATACAATATTCGACGAAGTGACGGTCACCTTTTTTTAAATCTTGATTCTATTCTATAGACTTTTTTATTGCATTACGTCGAAGATGATATCTCTTTAATAATATACATCATCAATAATGCAGTTTATCGAATTTCGATAATATTATTACTTACAATTATAAATTACATAGTAAAGGACAGATTTTTTTGAATTGATAGAAATTTTCTGGAGACGAAACTAGATCTGAATGCCCAAGCAAATCGCGATTATTTCTACAGGACAAAAACAAAATATCTCTTTCAATAAAAACAAGGACTGAATTTTATTTTATTTACACCAACTACATATTTTATTTATTTCAAAAACCCTTTTCGAAATGAATTATAGTTTTAGCTAAGAATTACTTAGCTAACTTAAATTAAAAAATCGCCGTTTTTACAATCCACAGGCGCCCTATTCTATCTCTAGAAGTTGACGTGATAATTAATAATAATCAAAGCGGAAATGAACTGAGAATTTCAACGAGTCAGATTTTATCAATTATTTTTGCAATTAAAATAAATGATGTTACTCATTAATAGATATCGCGAGTCAAGTAAGCTTTAGTATTCCTCATTCTCTTTTAGAGCGGAATAAATTTTATAAGTCGACGAGGAAAAAAAACTAATTTAATACGTAGAGCTTTTTAGTATTATAAAAAGTATTATAACCATTCTAGCAAAAAATTGGTAGAGTAAACATAAAATGATAATGAGCTTTTAGGATAAGGCCTAATCGATATTTTATGTTACATATATAATAATTATATCAACATATATATACATATGTTTTATATATAAAGAAGCACTCTTACTTATTACATAACTATTTATTACAATCAAAATTATAAAAGAGTCGAAGTGTGCGAATCCGAACCTGACCCATGCTTTGTTTAATAGTGCTTTTCCACCAAGCACTGACAGTTAACACATTAAAATTGAGATGTATTTATATCGATCAGCCACAAATAAGGTTAGGGAATAATAGACAATTGCCTGCCTATGAATCAGCATTAATGTACAATAAAGATAAAATAAATTGCTGCTTTTACCAAACTGGTATTACTTTTAGGGTGTTCACTGTCAAGTTTCAATACATGGTGGAAAGGCATTATATTTAAAAAATAAAATACGCATCTGTACTAATTCCAATTTCATTCTAGAAAACGAATTTTGATACCCAAGAATTTCATTCTAGACTTACCTGATTTTCGCATTTTTTGCAACTTACAAATATCTAAAAAGTACGGTGGCGATGTGCATTCTTTTATATTTAAAATTTTGTAAATCTGAGCCAGAGAACATGTCGTACAAAAACATCTGATCTAAGTGTGCAATGCAGCTGTATCGAATTTATTTTCCCTTTACACCGGTACTCTATTCTTTTGTGCGCACGTCCTACTACGTATCGTCTTTTCCCCATTCGACAGACGGTAAAAATCTAAAAGTCTAAAACGTGTGTATTGTAGTGGAAAATTCTATTGTAAATTGACTGTTAGCTTGATTTTTCCGCGCGAGCACATTTTATATGCCCGTACTTCGCTCTGTTAGGTGAAGAATACGAAAAGGAATCTTGCCAAACGGCTTACAAAGAGCAAAAGGCAATGTTTGCAGCACGTGTTGATACTTAAACGAGGCAATATTTTGCTTATTTCGAATACGTACTTCCTGAAAGTTGCTTTAAGTGTGTAATTTTCATTGTGATATATGTATATATATATATATATATATATATATATATATAAACACTCAAATTTGTCCATAACACTTTATCAATGTTATTATCTGGTCTAAGTAGCCCCTTTTAAATTTGTAATAAACATTTTATATTATTTCCTCTCTAGATATAATAAAGATAGCTCCTTTTATTTTATCCAATTTATTAAAATACGAGTGCCAGTTAATATAGGACATTGGAAGTATTTCTTTTGAATCAATTAGAGTTGAATAAATATTATCACGAACAATGCATCGTATAAGTCGAGAGGTTAGCTGCGCGGGTCAATACAACAAATGTGCGGCATTATTTGTCATATGACACAAAAATAGTGTTTTTTTTTCGAAACAAATAATCAGTCACTAATAAAGATATAACATATTTTATAAATGTATTCGAAATTGTCTAGCTTTTTACGTCGTTCTTTACACAACCAATCCTTATATTATAAACTCGATTTTAATAAATTTCTTGGTCTGATAAAAGGTAAGAATTTAATTCTAGTTTAATTTCTAATTTATTTCAGTCAATAACTCTCATCAACCAAGAATGAGGGAGCGTGGGAGCTTGCTATTTGCTAGGCGGCCGCGTGCGCGAACATCTTAGAAGATTACATTGAATTCGCAGGTTTATTTACAAGCACCAATTTACAACAGTTAAACAAAAAACAGCCCTTAAAACGGTGACTAGTATAGGTTAATATTATAATTTTTTATATAGTTATTATTATGACAACAATTCCATAGTATTACTATCCTGGTGGCTAAATATAATTTTGATAAAATAAGAAAATATATTAATTAGTGAAATGATTAAGGTATTTCACACATTAAATACTAATTAACTATTAAGGTATGAATTCCGAATCAGTGAGGATAATTTGAAATATATTTGGTTCATATTTGTTTAGCGTAACAAAATGATTAAACTCAATTCGATTAAATCGCTTGACACTTCGCACGCTTATTCTGTGCCAAGTAAGGGGGATTAACCCTCCAAGGACGAGCGTCACCATATGGTCACACAAAACACCGTTGTCTATTGATCCCACTATTCATACTTTTTCTACCTGAATATCGTTGCTTTTGCTCATATTTGGTTAAGAAGGGTACGGACTACAGTAAATCATCAGCCGTAGGAACAGGAAGGGTCTCCAAAAGCACATGTGATTTTTTGAATTTCCGTTTTTTTTAATTTACTTTTTGAAACTGTTAGATATTTTTTTATAAAAACATAAAATTATTTACAGTTATTTTGCTAATATATTTGTTTTGAAATTATGTTGATCTAAAGAGGTCAAATTGTAAATATTTTAAAAAAAATCACGTTTAGCTATATTTCAACCCCGAATGTTTGCAAGCCCATACGGTCACTTTTGTCCTTACTACTCTCCGTACTCAATATTACACGGTAATAAAAGGATGAGCATGACCATATAGTCATGCGGGGTTTCTATACAACGACTTTGCGTTTTTTTTTTTTAAATTTTGGATAGGAATAAAAGTTATCCGTGATTTCAATATGGCTTAGAAAATATTTTTTTTATCGGAAAAAAGCTCTCGTCTCTGGAGGGTTAAAACTCAATCTTTAATGTTTCAAGTAACAACAGTAATATTAGGGTACGCGAAACAGAACCAATATTCGTAATAAAGAGTTTTTATCTCACAAGTTTATTAACGTGACATGCCCTGATTAGAGATGCAAAAAACTGGAAATGGCGGAAAAAACCGGAAAATTGGGAAACACAAATATGTGCGTTTCACTGAGTGACATGAAGACAAGACCGTTTTCAAATATTTTGTTTCGGATTTGTATATACTTAGATGCCACTGATGAAACTCATAGACTAGTCTTTGTCATAGATATACTAACAGCTCTTCACAAAATCCTTACATTAATATTCACCTTTAATTTGTGTATAGAAAAAGTAATACATGTATCGCTTTTTAAATATGTGTTACCGAATATTCAAAATTATATTTAATTATCAGTTTGATATTAAAAAAAATTCAATTTTAGTAAGGAGTTTAATCCCACCCAATTGTCCCGGTTTAAGCCCGCAAAATAACCCAGGTTTTTTGCCGCCTTGCATCACTGGCACAGATAAAATAGTAATATGTATAGTAAAACCCCCATTTACGCGAAATTTGGGACCGCGTTATTGGGAGTCGCGTAATTGGGGGAGTTATTCTCATACAAAAATAAGGGGTTACTGTTTTTTTGCGAAAAATGCAAAACTGCCAAAATTAAGAATAAATGAAAAAAAATACATGAACGACATATTTAGTTTCTAGGTGGTAAAATACATAGCGCTCGCCAACGTTTGACTGTATGCACCACACAGACAGCCGCCCGGCTGTGTGTGTACAGCAGTAACGACAATGCAATGCGACCACACAATTAGGGGATTTGCGGCGAATATTTCTATTCGGCGTGTAATTCGAGGTAGCGTAATTGGGGGTTCCACAGTAAAGCACACGTCACTGAACAGAAAATTTCTTACAAAATAGCAAATAAATTCTCTTAAGACGACAAGCCGAGAATAAATCGTAAAGTCTTCCACAAGAGACTCAGATATGGAGATAAAGCATAGCGATTTCTTAAATTTTGCATTCTCCTCACTATCCATTAATTTCTGCATTTGGGGGTTAATTAGCGAAATGCCGCATTCTGGCGAACCGGAATTATAATCCTGCGCGCAGTGGCGGCGGAGCTTCTGACGGATAACTGAATTCGATCAGGGATTAAATTGACAGGCCTTGATTGGATTTGCCAATCGCGAGATTTACGTGACACGACACCAGTCGAGTGTGTTTGCGGTGGAATTTTATCGAATTTAATCGAAAGTAGGTGTATAATTTTGTCGGGATGAGCTTGGTAAAAACGGCCAGGTTATTCGAATATGTACTGATATCTAATCGAACTGTAATTCACAACTGAACAAAATCATCAAAGGTAAGTTCAGTAAGTAAAGTTCAAAAATTGAATATTATTCGTTAATATTCTTAAACCAAAAAGTGTAATTATTGGTGTTGATAATAATTTTGTATAATTTATTTTATGCATTATTCAAAAACTCAAAGGAAGTATGCACAGTCAATTTGACTGTATTTACAGTACATACATACATTTTCTTTATAGTATTTTAAGTATATTTATAAGTACTATAAATAAATGTATATATGGCTATTGAAACCTAAATTAATTGAAATAGGAAATGTGACCTATTTAACAAATAAACAGAAAAAATGCATTTTTCTGAATATCTAAAATACAAGATTTTTTAAAACCTTTTAGCTGCCGTTGAAAAAAGTACGTAATTACCAAGCACGCCGGCTATAATTTGCAATTATTAATTTAATTAGTTATTGACGAGTTGACTCGTAACTAGCGTGTTGAGCACGAACAATTTTACGAAATATCTCGTCTATGGCAGCCATCGAGTTAAGGTGCAATATATTTGAATAAGTTTATTATTCTATATTTGATATCCAAGAAATACAAGAATCAACCCTCGAACTAATTAAAATATTTGCATGTAATGTTAGTAATGGTATCAGATGAGGGAGAAAATAAACGTAATAACAGTAACTAAGTAAGTATATTATTTTAATCTTTCGACGACAAATTTTCAAAGATATTTTATTTAAATTTATAATAAAGATGTCATGTGGCATCTGAAGATATGTCAGGTCAATAGAAAACATATTCGAGTGGAAATTAGTGTCTTCGCGGATTTAATATCACCAACATGATAAATTCATGAGATAATTTTTTGGGATATAAAAACATATATGCGTAGAGTGGCCACCTGTTACATTATTTGCTTCGGATTGATGATGCGTCATTAAAATGTAAATGCCGTGAGGGTCACGCAGGCGTGATAAAGAATCGCACGCCCCTTTCGCAGAGGTAAGTAAGGCTTTTTGGGGAAGTCAGGTCTATAAATCAAGGATACAATCATCGCGTTCCCCGGGGATGAGTTACGCACCTTTCCCGCTGTACGAGTGCAAACATGAAATGTAACAACGTTCACCTTTTGTAGACCTCACTTCAGGAGGAGAAATTTCATGAATACGTAATGGGTTTTCTGCATACGCAAAATTTTAGAAACATCTTAGATGGTTTGCCGGTTATCAAGTGGGACTTGTAGATATTAAGATAAACTTCAATACGATTAACATAGAACAAGAGCGCAAACAAGCTGGCAAGTCAAATAATCTGGTTAAGACATGCTTGAATTTGAACATTCATAAATTATCGTTTCACTGATCCAATATATGTAAATAAATAGTAGTTAATGTAAGGCGTTACTATTATGCCTGATCAAGGTTTTTAAATAATGCTCACTCGTAGATAAAAACCGGATTTGGTGATATTATAAAGTGTGCATTATTTTAACAGAATAAAAAGAAATTTAAAATATAATGATTTTGCTCAACGCGTATACATTTTGTTTTTGTTTTATAGGCCTTTTCATTATCTTTAATTAAACTGCTTGGATCCGAGCAGATACAGGTGTCCAAGAAATCAATAATAAAAATCAAATACTTGGTATTCCAATAAAATATATGCAATATTTTTATGAATATGTGTATCGCCATCTGTACTACGTCCATATAGGTTTTTAATATTACGAATTCCAGTGTATACTAGGAAAAAATGTTTCCCTAAAAAAACACGCGGTATCTGGGACATTACACACGGTATTCAAACGGTTAAATTCGTTACATTTGATGTTTCATCAAATGAAAATACCAGCGATGAGCGAAATTAATTTGTGAAATTAGTATAAAATAAATCATGTTTTATTTTGACAAATATTATTTCACTTCTAAAGTTAACACCATTCAAATGAAAACTTCCAATCTTATGTTTTGATAATGTCTTTCATTGGCTCGGATACGGATAACACAATATTAAAAATGATATAATCATGTTGACTGAACGCCTTCGGTTAAAAAAAACCACTACCATTCCATTACCACTTGATCAATCTACAGTACTTACTTGAAAGAAAAAAGTAAACCTGGAAAAAAATTTAAGCGAGATAAAACTTCAACTTCTAAATTCGGTTATATCAAAAAATAAATGACTTTCCGCCGCAGAATATACCGTGGCGTTATTTTTTCCGCGCATTTTCCACTCTCACACAAAGGCGCTGCTGGTGTTGGCACCCAACGTGGGGCGATATTCCGAAAGTGCCATCATATCGAAGGGCGAATCGCGAAAGCTCTTAGTCACCAGCAGTTAGTTAGTTGTCTTGAACGTCATTAAAAATGAATAATGAAAGGGCGAGGAGACAATTAGATTCGGCTTCTCGGTTCGCTTTCTGAACGATTTTTACCGCCGAAAAAATTGGGTTTCTATAAAAAGGAATTGGTAAAAGTACATGGATAAGCCCTTATAAATAAATGATATTTCGAAAGAGACAATTACTCGAAAGCACAACACAAACTTGAAGAATTATCGAAAGTGGCTCTGTATGAAAAAAGATCTGATAAATAAATAATATAAACTTATTTCGCCGTCAGCTCGTTTTTTTAAAAACATTTTTTAACCATGTCAACTCCTAGTGTAGATCAAATAGACTCCCGTTGGGGCTTTTATTGATGAATTCATTTTTCTAAGATAACTGCTTGTTACTCAGTAGCTCAACCTTTATCGTTTGAAATGAGTGGGGATAAAGGGAGAAAAACAAATGAATCGCTCTTTCCACGCCTCATTTTAGATATAATAATAGAATTTTATATATCAAAGACATATATGCATTTAAACGAAATTGTACGTAGTGAGATTTCGAGCCCGTTAGCACCGCAATCAAAGCCAACAATATTGACCGCTCGGCCACGGATACGACTAAATATACGGTATTTAGTTTGTTGTTCGCTAAGTGTGATCGCTTTATAAATATTTTGTATGCGCAACACAGGGGAGTAAATGAATGGTAAACATTTTGTGTAAAGATATTATCGCTTATAATTAGGTATGTGCATGGGAGCACAGTGCACTCTTTGCGCCCATACAAGAGTCGCCCCTGTATGGAAGTTTCCATTTGCAGATTCGAGCCGTATGCAACCGGTGGACGAAAACCAACAAACATTGACAACTCGTATACGGAACCGAGCAAGGTAAATAATATTGTAATTAATCAACTGACGGTCCTTGATAAAACTTAAATATAAAATTTTAACATTCACTGAAAAAATAAGTATAATTGGAGATTTTTTTACAAGACGCACAGATCTTACAAAATAAAATCTGCTTATGCGCCAAAAGGCCAACCGATCCATCAACTGGCTAACATTTTCCAGGATATAAGAACATTGTAATCTTACAACGAGGCCTAGAGACAAGACAAATAGTTCACAGCCGTGTCAGTCGACGCCCACACCGTCCGGCCAGCAAATTGGTATTCCGCCTCAAAGACACGTCCGAGGCGTAGAACACAAGAGGACCTTACAGAAAGTGTGACCTGGTATCATTATTTCTTTCATAGAGGGTGATGCCCACGTGACCTACTTCAAAGGGAGGCTTTTCAACGCGGCCCATCTGCCAAACTGAACCCCGCTATCTACTCGCTGTGCGTCACAAGAATATGCCTACAGACAAAAATATATTTTTAATAAAGCTTGTTTTATTTTGACGTCGTAGCACGTGGCGTAGTTCCCAATTCTGTTATGCTACGACGCCGGCGGCTGAATTTAAAATTGATGTAATGAATTAATATTTAGCACATTAACGCTGAAAGTTTACCTTTGAATAATGGATTCAAAGTACTGGAAAGATTCTTGAATCCAGAAGAATGTTTAAGGCTGCGAGGTTATCTACACGGACTGCGGATGTAATAAATATAATGGTGTAATAAATAATTTAAAAAGAAAATAATAAATTTTCGGGTATAATTGCAAAAAACCCTTTGAAATTTCAATGTAAATAGTTACCTGTTAAGCGTAAACGTTTTTCTTCTGTACCCCGTCATTCCAGACGAGATAATTAATGTTTAAATAACACTTATGCGCTTCAAAAAAGTTTTGTGGTCGATACATCGAATATGCGACATAATGAAGATTTTTTGAAGAAGTTATGTTAGTTATGTTATTCATTACGTGGCCTAGCAAACAGAATGTTACATTAATCAAATATCAATGGTCGACTGGGTGAAATTGCAAAAAGTGATTTATTTTTACAATTTAATTACAAAATTCAAAAGCTCGTATATCAAAATATATCTTAAATAAGATTTGAAAGCAGCTTTCAAAATATTTTTATTGTTCGAAAAGATTAAAAAAATAGCATATTAATACCAAAATTAACGCATGAAATTTTTCATTTTGGGATTCGAGCTCTCGGCCGCGCAACAAAGTGGGACGAAAGCTCAATAACACTGACCATTCGAATTCCGGGACAAACACATGATTAATAAAAACACACGTAGCAATGCCTATTGCCGCGTGTATGGCAATTATTTTTACGGGCTAAAATATCCAACACACTCATGTTTTGAGTATACAGACGGTCCAACACAATCACGTGTTGGGTATTTCAGACCGTCTAAAATAAGTAGTATGCCCGCGGAAATTGCACTACGGCCTCCGATCCCAGGATCCCGACCAATTTTGGGATCTCGTAATACCGGGATCGTCTTATTACGATTCCCGGGATTTCGGGATTGACTACAGTCGGGTTTCTCAACCGGGGTCCACGTGGCCCTTTTAGGGCCAACAACGTGTGCCTAGAAGGTCGAACAGAAATTGCGAATTTTGTATTCGAATAAGGCATTTAATTCATCAAAACATAATGTAAATGAGTCTCTTCAAGACACTTTTTTCGCCAGTGATCAATTCCGGTCCCCGAAAGCCCAGATCCCGAAGCTAATTAGTACGGGATGGGGGCCACGGAAAATATGAGACTTAAAAGGGGCCACGGGCGCAAAAAGGTTGAGAAACTATGGACTTCAGCATGTAAAAATCAGTAAGTAGAGCTAAAAATAAAGGTCTCATACATTTGAATACTTGTGGAATCCTTCAATTCGGAACTTTTTTAGAAGACGGAGCTAGGAAAAAACTCTCATATTTTCCAATTACTGTGGATACTGTCAATACGAAACTTTTTTAGATAGAGGAGCTAAAAAAAGTCACACTTTTGAATAACTGCAGTATCTGTCACTTCGAATTGACAAAAATTCTGGAATGACTGAGTAACTCACCTTTTTTGAAAATGATTCCGGGATTGAGAAAATGATTATTCCGAAATCACGGGATCACAAAAATGATCCGGGATTGAATGCCCCAAATAGCACTACTGATCCACCAATACGTCAAGTAATTACGAAGAGATGAATCAAACAAAATAATATTATATGGATAACTATTTTATGGATTTACTAGCTATGCACTCTGAACTGTCTGTGATACTTTTAATCTCAAATTAATGATCTGGCATTCTTTTCATGATTACGTATCTCAATTCATTTAAGGTTTTTAATTTTTTGTCGTATTAGGATAAGAAATACTAATAAACAAAAAATGACGATATTAGACGTATTTCCACATCGGATAGTGGAAAGGGGTAGTTAACAACTTCCTTCTCAGTGCACACTATTTATTTAGTTCACTTCAAAACCGGAAGCAAGCAAGGATGTTGATTCAGAGCATGCAATAACATGTTGAATGAATGTGAACGCTCCACCAACTTTCAACATACAAGAAGATAAGAAAAATGACTCCGCAAAAGTTTTGAATACATTACCCAGTTTGCAAACGTAGTGGTGTGCTCGGTTCGCAGATGTCACCCAAGATTAAGAATAATTAAAATAGTTTTCATATTTTGTATAATTGATTAAAAATATGATAAAAGTTTTTTGAAGGAAAATGGAGCATGATATTTTATTTTAAGTTGGCCAAATTAACAAGATAACAGAGCAAGAATGTTTTGTAAACTTTTCCGATCGTAAATTTTGTATTCCAACATTTATGCCGATGGCGTTTAAATCAAAAAACCACGATTTTACAAAAAAATGTCAAAACGTAAAAGCTCAGCTGCAGCAGTTTTAATGGGTACCGGCTGATGGTTTTACGATACAAATATAGTTTAAGCGGAGCTAAAAAAATCTTATAAACAGTCATAATAAACAACTGGTAAACTTATTCAAAAAATGAGCAACAGTAAGTTAAGTACGTTTTAAGTACTAAACGAAAGTTTAAGCAAATTGTGGCTTAAGTAGGTACAACACGTATAAAGAAGCTTGTATATCTTTATAAACTTTGCCGAGCTTTTCGTGCTACCCTTCTTGCGAGTCTTTCGGAAACCGTTGCGGCATTCATTCCCTCGGAGCATTGGACAAATCTTGGATCGTTTTTTTAAGCTCAAACTTTTCCGTACCGTACCTTTTTAAGTTTTTAGAAACCGAGTCCGAAATATTCATGCACAACTTTTCCATGACTGTATTAAAATCTTAATAAAGATCCGAGAGAGTAGGGGTAATTATAAATATTAATTGGCACAGAGAAACTTTCTTCGGCTGTTCAAAATTCAAAAGTATTAATATAACGGCATCCATCCTCTGTTATCATAGATTTTATGCATCTTGCGGATTATTATTATAGTTTGAAAACCGTTTTTAAACATTTCTCGAGGAGTCAATTTCTCATTTCTTTATCTGTCAATAATCTAGACTTTTCTCAACGTTAAGACCATTGTAAATTATTGGCAAAGTGCGTGAATTTCATATGGATAAATAAGAAAAAAAAGGTACGTGAACCCAAAATTTCACACCTACATTACATTACGCCCACTGTGGTCTAGTTGGTTAGAGCTTGCTCTACGTATATGAATATATGTGATGTTTACATTCCCTCCCATCTATACGATTATCTCTAACGTGATTGTTGATTTAACGATGAAACGAAGTTACTGATTCAACGCTAGTTTAGGTTGTTTCTAAATGTGGTCTCGGTTTTTAGTTATTTTTTTTAACAATTGTACATTTCGACTGATTAGATGAAAATATCATATATTAATAATTTATACATCGATCGAATTATAGCAAACTCTGTACAGAGAAAGAAATAATATTAAGTGCAATCGATTTTCAGTTACAAAGTTTTTTAGTGTTAGTATCTATCGCAAGAATAAAAAAAACTTCTAACAATCTTACTGACGCAGAGCTTATACGAAACATGAGGTCAAAAAATTGTGTATTTTAGTCCTAAAATTATTATTACAACACATCTATTTACGAGTAATTTGAAAAAAAAACCCTGTAAAAATGATAAATTGTCGGTTCCGATTTACTGCCTATTATGGATCGATATGGTCATGTTTTAGCACGAAGGAGAAGAAAAGTCTTTGCTTCTTTCCTTATTAACTTCTTCAAAGACATTTCATTCAGACTAACTATTACAGTGGTGTGCGATAGCGGTAGAATAGATTACATATATGTGTCTCCTGAAGCCATTTTTAAAATACGATATTGTAGAAAATTATCGACGATATAGTAACATTACTCGTAATTTATTTGAGAGCGAGTTTCATTTATTGTTAGAAATTTCTACTATTGTTCACGATGTTGAACCCCAAGAATAAATCCCCACTAATAAAAATCATTACGACAAATACCGCTAGCCTAAGCTCGGAGTCAACAGGTAGGTAGATATTAAATAAAACAATCGCTCTACTATCACGAAAACGTTTATTTAAGGAACTTGCAATCACCGAATTAATTACATATAATATTTGACAAACAAAATTTTGATACAATACACAATAACTATTATACAACCTAGCTTGCTCACACGATTTTATAAATGTAAAAAAAAAATGACGTTAAACTCTGCGCAGAGAACAAAATGGAATTTAATTTTCGTCGAAATGGAAAAATATTATTTCTTTCATCTCGGACCAAAAAAAAACCAAACTACAAAATAAAAAAGAACTGCAAGTGAATTTACAACTAAAGGTCTCTGAAACCACGTTTCAGAGGCCGGGAGTATCAGACACACACGTCATGTGCGGTTCGTATGCCAAAGAGCATGAAAGAAAGAAACAAAAATCACATCGGTATCGAAAAACAATGTTGCCATTTAAGGCCATTAACAATAAACAATTGATATTACGGGTTACCTGATAACAAAATTCAAACACAATTAATTTAGCTACACCTTTTTTTAATACTGCCAGTTTTCATCACAAAAGTGCTAGTGAAAGCGGGTGCCAATAAACCCTACCGTGTCAATAGCATAATTTGGTCCATACAACGAATACATCGTCGGTTCATTCTAGTTTATCTGATTCATTGACCTTTTCTATTTGTTATTTTTTTCTGTGTACTTTTATATTGACACAGCTGTATTATTTTCTTTAACAGTAGATAATCAGGCAATTTCCCTTGAGAGATAACACCGATAGATAAAATAATCAATAAAATCTGATTAAAATAAGATTAAAAACAGTATCGCAGCCTGATATAATACTGACGATAAAATAATCACTCAATCAAGTTTCAGTGTTCTTCCGATCACCTTGTCATTAGGGCGGAATGTCTTTTGACAAATTGCAAAAAGATTGCAGTCGCCGGATGAATTTTAAATGAGAATTCGGTATGACACGAAAAATCAATAGCAAGAATTTCCGATCTCGATTCTACGAAGTCTTGGATTGGTTGAAGTTTCTAACAATTTAAAACTAGGAAAGCACCAAATTAAAAAGATACTAAAAAATATGTTGTTATTATCAGTTTTTTTTTATATTTTTAAAATGTCTTTTTAAAATCCTTCGTTGATCGGGAACGTATATATACAGAAAGTGTTTGCGATCCACGGAGGGTAACCTGTATTCTACACACTTAATAATTTATAAAACAAAATGATTTATTTATCAAATAACGAAACGTATTTCGCGCCGACAGTGCTACTATTTTTTCAACAAGAAGGTTTTGCTTACCTTTTTATTTCAAGATGTACGAACCCTTAAAAAAAGTCGCAAAAAATCGAAAACCGATGAAAATACAATAATATCAAATTCGTGAGTCGATAAACATTTCAACTCGCGTACAGTTTTTTTAGGAGCCAAATCTTGATAAAGCACTCATTCGCCGAGAGGCTGTGATAAATTGAAAATCATATTTCCTCAAATATACAAGCGAAAAGCAGCCTCACACTTTTTATATAAAAATATATTGGGATAATATTATCAAAAAATAAACGGGTCAGAAATAACGTGGTGCAAATCAAGGGACTGCTATCCAAATAGGGATACATACGAAAATCAAAGTTTGACATAAAATATTTTTGAAAGCAATTCTTGCAAAAAAGACTATTTAGATACTACTAGTATAGAACAGTACAGTTGAAATATGTATTATTAAAAAACGTCAATTGTATGGAAAGTTGGATAGCAAAATTCACATTTAAATAAGGTATGTAACTGTCCTTCAAACGTGATAATTTTCACTGGCGTAAATATATTTTCGTTTATTGGGGCAGTGAAAATGTATCATAGAATGAATTTACAATTGTATTGCTCACTATCAGCGAAACTATATTTAAAAGATGCATGTACATACTTGTCATCTGACACTTTAAACAACCGTACTTAACAAAACAGAAGACAAATACTTTTAATTTGGAACAACAAAGGTGTAATAAAAGGGCTATTCTGATTAACTTAATACACTCTTACTGTAACATACATATATAAAACACTATTAATAAGTTTAATGCCCTCAGCATATGGTTCAGAACTCCGAACCACTTAAACCAGAAGTTTCAGCGAAATAGAGGTTATATAATTAGCTGACCGTATTGTCTAATCCTAATCCTTATCGATATAACATTTATTAATTAATAATTTAATAAAATATATTCCGCAATTTATTAACACGCAATTTACCATTTTACCCGCCACAATATACACCATACATAATAGATAAGACGAATTAAAAAAAAACAAGTTCCTTCCTACAGAAAACCATAGTTCTCAGAATCACGATACTCCAAAATATCAATCGACAATAATATTACGTATTTTAGTAGAAGTAAAAATATTCCCATACCGTTTTAAAATAATGACAAGTCGACTAGATATAATTGGCAAATATACGAGAAAGTATCATACTTATAAAAATGTTTGCGGCAAAAACGGGAACTAAACCTAACTTAACAACTGGACAAAAAATACATCGACATATCTTTTTGCCACCACTGCTCATTACTCTTCTAGTATGTTCTATATTCATACCTATAGTTTATCGATTATATTCTTCCAACAAGCGAAATATCTCAAATTGGTATTTTGAGAGTGTAGCAAATTAACGTGAAAAGATATCCATATGTCAATAGAGAAATCCCAGTAGCAGTTCTACGAATTCGGAAGTAATCGTAGGTCTACGATTAACAGAGCGTAGCATTGGTGATTGATCCACTCTTTTTATAAATGCTTTTTTCTTCTCCATAGAAAGAAAAACATATTATTTCCGGGACAATTTTGATGTCTACAAAATATTTTTATTACAAAATATCTATTGCTACACTCAATGGAATACTTAAGGCTTAACAAATATACAAATAAAACAACTTTTATGATAAAATGATAATCATTGGTAAGTCGTAATCGGCGACGGAATACTGTCTTCGATGATGTTTACTTCTTCAATTGTCTTTATTATATGAAGCTGAAAGTATAGCGATGAGCTGCGATTAATAATTAATTAATACTGTTAAAAAAATAAATAAATATATCATTTCAAATACTATTAACTTTTAGGGTGTTCACTGTCAATACTGGGTAGAAAGGCATTATATTAATGAAAACACAATATTCCTTTGTACTTCATTCCACTTTATTTAATAGGTCGGGACCGGTTTCGCTCATTGCGAGCATTGTCACCTGAATGTTCGCAACAGGCGAAACCGGTCCTGATCTATTAAATAAAGTGGAATGAAGTACAAATGAATATTGTGTTTTTATTAATACTATTAACTACTTTGAAGGTGTCCACTATCAATTCTTGACGGAAGGACATTATATTTAAAAAAAAATGTACTAATTCCACATTTATTAAATATAATCCATGTTTTGCAATACCGGTATCAATATGAAATACACATTTGTCAAACACATCAAAAAGCGTATTTGTTTAGATATTTTTTTTACAAATTCTCTTGATGTGAAAAAATATTCTGTTTCCTTTCGAATAATCTTATTAAATACGGAAAAGCGAATTCCGTACAATATAATGACATAAGAGAAACCGATATACTCGATAGGTTATTAAAAAAGCACATTAAAAATATATAATATTATATAATTGAAAAACATGGCATAGATTTCTCAGAACACATTTACCAACTTCACGTTTAACATTTTTCCCTGTCGCTCACTCGCTCAAACATTGATTAACTTTTATTTTTCCATCCAAACTTAATATATTATTATAATTTTCCACATATCGTACGTCGGAAAATAATATCGAAATTGCGTAGGCGTTTTCCCACTGCGGATTTCATTTTTATTTGCGCGCACATACTGGGACCAAAATTACTCTTGGCATTTCGATACGTATCTGCCTGCTGATTATATTTACATACTACATATTTATTAAAGGTCTACGATCTATTGTATATAAATATATTGATGTTTTTTTTATTATTTCACACGTTCAAGAGACACAGAAAAACCGGCTCTCGTAATATATAGACATAATGTCAGGTTAAGTAAATGAATTCCAAATAGTCGTAAGTTTATTTTTGAATTTGACTTAATTTATCTGTGTCTTTCTGTAACACATTTAAATAAGTGAAAAACCGATTTTTTTTTTATGAAAACTGTTTTATTTGATTAGTAAGTGTAAATTTGTTATAACTGTAACATTTTATGTAGTATAAAACAGTGAATTATATTTTTTTAAATATTAAAATAATGTTATATTTTTAGCTACTTTTCTTATAATTGTTTAAAGTTAAAATATTGGATTGAGTAAATTTAAATTAACAGTATTCAAATCTCATTTGAATCACAAGAAAAATCTACTTTTGTTTGTGTATCACGGCGGCAGAGAAAACATTGTATCTGTAGTAAATACAATATATTGACATTTTAATTTCGTTTAGCATAAAGATATATTATAAAGTGTCAAGGAAATACGTACATAATCTTTGAAAAAGCAGGTAAGGAGATGCAATATTTTAACATGTATAACATAGGGTATTTTTGGTCCATTTCAGTGCTTATCTCATTTTAGACCGACATCGTTAAATGGTTTAAAATATATCTGAATTAAAATTCCAAGCCATTAAAAAAGAATATTACAAGCAAGGTGGCGAGGTGGCTATTAGAATTTATAATGTATTATTGATTGAGTAAATAAACGCAAGACCAAATGTGATCGTAATCAAAATAAGTTCTGCTGCAGAACTAAGCCACAGTCGATAATTAATTTTGTCACGTTGCACTGCCGCGTGATAATTTCTAGTAATTAATATAATTAAGGCAAAAGAGTATCTGCGAATATTTGACTTGAAGTAAAAGACTCCCGATTTTCGCATTAAAATTCAGCGTGACGATAACACGTAAATGCAATGTAGATAGAGAATTCATTTAAAATGTATTTTCACGTTCTCGCAGAAGAAAAGATAACATAATAAAGCGGCTACGCGAAAAACCAGCAAATACCAGAGCATTTCATTATTCCAAAAGAAAACTTGGCTTCGTGGGGAATTACTCTCATTCAGAGTGTATACGTGACGTATTTTCCCCGTACGTAGGTTACAGCTAAATGAAATCATTTTTCTTTCTTCCTTTTTGTTTCGATAGCTCTGATCGAAATAATAATTTTGATCGACGGTTTTTATTGGCTCCATGAAACGTTTCCAATTAATCGGAAAATATTTTTCTTCTTGTCGGAAAATACAACATTCGTCAGAAGTAAATCATGTTAAAATATTACATTATATTTAATTTTATTAAATACAAGAAAAGCACTGTTGGATCGATAGCCTTTGCCCTAGTATAGAAATATGATATTGCCAGCAAAAGGTAACTGATGCATTTGATATCAGCTGAATAAACTGAGTAAATGCTTTCGGTCGCGGTGCTCACAGGTTCGAATCCCAGTAAGGGAAGACACGTTTATTAACCCATAGTTTCTCAACCTTTTTGGTCCCGTGGCCCCTTTGAATGTCATATTTTTCCGTGGGCTCCCCATACCTGTTTTGTAATATTGAAGTATAAATTTAATAAGAAGTTTAGGGATTTCCCTAAAAGAAAAGACGTGGGACCTTTCTTTAACTCTTCCAAAAATTTCGAATCCAAATTCCAAGAATTTACAGATTTTCCAAAACAAACGCCGTGAAAGTTATGTTTTAGGGTTATCTTAAAGAAAAGCGTCGTGAAGCATTTAATGTTTAATCGAAATTGCCGCCAACACAGAAATCGTTCGTGAATTATTTGTTTTAATTAATTATACAAATCTAAGGAGCGTTATGATCTTTGATTACTGTCAGAATAAATGAAAAAAAAAATGTATATTCAATCGTTCAGATTTCGCCGCGAAATCGTTAATATTGGAAGCTATGTGAAACTACTTATACATCTTAATTAAGATACGATTGAATATACATTTATTTTTTTCATTTATTCTGACAGTAATCAAAGATCATAACGCTTCTTAGATTTGTATAATAAATAAAAACAAATAATTCACAAACGATTTCTGTGTTGGCGGCAATTTCGATTAAACTTCAAATGCTTCACGACGCTATTCTTTAAGATAACCTGGTTAGCTCTTCGAAGAATTTAGAACCCAAAATCCCAGGAAATAACAGATTTCTGTGAATTCATTCTGTGGCTCCCTTGGAACATGCTGTGGCCTCCCCACTGAGAAACACTGTTTTGACCGATCAATGGATTTATGTGAGAAGGCATGGATGTTTCTAATGCCTAAAAAATCAATGAGTGTTAACATACACGAGTGAACAAACATGGATTTCAAAATTATACGAATATATCAATAACGATATTTCGGTATTTGATATTAAATAAAAAGTAATATACGTGCGTGTATTTAAATACTGAATAACATGACATAAGCCCAGAGCGTTACAGCTAGGCCACACTCATCGTGAACTAAGTATTGTATAGAAGCTTTTTTTAAGCCATGTCCGCTCCCAGCATGGAGCATATGGCCTCCTAATGGAGGTATCTCAACAGAACATTTTCTACAAGAACTGTTTGTTACTCAGTCACTCAATCTCTCTTTTTTAAGGAGAGTAGTAGGGAAACAAGGGTAAGGCCTGGGCAGGACTAGTGGTTAACTTATCACTCTCGCTACGCCCATTTATGAAAGGATCGGAAAGGGTGGGAGGGAATTTTTAGGCATCACAAACACCCATGCCTTCGAACAAAAATCAATCGTAAAAATGCTGTTCGTACCGAGACTCGAACCCGTGAGATTCGGCACGGAAGCCGACAACGCTAACCGCTGCGCCATTGGACCCGACAATGGAAGCTTACAGTGCGTATTTTTCTCTAGCCTAGATATGATTTGCGGCAAACAATGAAAGCCATGCCGAGGTAAAAAAAAAAAAAAAAAAACCTCCCGAGGGTAATCCCCTAACAATATTAGTTTCTGAAAGGAATATTTTCGTATTGTTGAGAGGGAAACAAATTGCCCCGCCCGGGGAATTATTATTTTTACTTAAAGTTGCGATTTAATGATAACAGCAGCCTTGTAATTTTTTCACAAAACTTTATGTGAATCTATTACATTTAAGCGTTTTATTTCATAATGGCGCTTTTTATTAGTTGAAACCTACAAAACATTTTTAGGTTTTTTTTAAAAATATTTTCTATTATAATTATTTCAGGTATAAATCAAATAAGTGGATAACTAGTCAGTCGTCTAAAAACCGTAACCGTAGTAACGCAACTGCGATCCATTATTGTAATCTTTCACTGGATTAATTTTTGTAATAAGTAAATTTATTAATAAAAACACAATATTTCTTTGTATTTTATCCCACTTTATTTAAAAGGTCAGGACCGGTTTTGCTCATTGCGAGCATTGTCAACTGATGATGAATGTCAACATTGTCAAATGAATGCTTGCAATGAGTGAAACCGGTCCTGGCATTTAAAATAATGTGGAATAAAATACAAAGAAATATTATGTTTTTATTAATATAATGCCCTTTCACCAAGTATTGACAGTGAACACCCTAAAAGTGGTAAGTAAATTTAATTATTTATTGAATTGGCATTTACTTGGTAGAACTCCATTATAATAGGGTTAAAATATCAACGTATTTCAGTTCTACAGTTTTTAATATTTTTTATGCGTTGATAGCTACTTCGGCTTTTGCCATCGTCAGAACTATGTATAAACTTATATTTTGCTCAGTTATTATACTAGCTCCGAAGAGATACACTATGCATTAAGTTATTAACTCTTACATCCCAATTCAAAATATAATTACAATATTACACTTATTAAATGTGATTCTGGTGTTTCAAAGAACGATAAGCAATCTGGGTTTATCTCTAATTAATGTTTTTAGAAAAAAAACCCAGATTGCCTGCTGTTCTGACGATGGCGAAAGCCGAAATAGCTACCAACGCATAAAAATTATTAAAAACTGTAGAACTAAAATACGTTGATATTTTTACCCTATTACATTTAATTAATCTTTCATTGAAAATATTTGGTTACATGATCATTTGTGTATCGCAAAAAATCCGCGAGGAATAGATTTTACATGTGAGTGATCTACCAATCATATTTGAACCAATTGAAAAATATGGTTTCAGAAATTGTCACACAATCACAACAAAATTTATTCTAAAAAATTAAATATAAAATTTAGTTAAGTTAGGATTACAATAGGAAACGTATTCAACATAGGTAAATGAGAAATTATGAAGATTTATGTAAATGCATTACAAAAAAAATGAGTTTAATTATTCCCAACGAAAATGAGAATAAAAATATGTATTTATAATATAAAACGTGAAAGTTAAGTTCAAATTTTAAATCAATATATCTTTATTCCAGAATAAAAAAAAAACATTAACACAAAAATTCATTTTAGGCAGGTTAATTGTTAATCCCGAAAACAATACGTCGAGCCGAGACCGAAGAGTAAAAGAGATAGGGAGAGAAGTCTTTAATTAAAATTATTTATACAATTCCGGAGATGAGCAGGGCTTTAAAAAGATATCATCGCGTTGAATAAGTGATTATATGCGTAAAGAGCGTATAAATATAAACGGGAACATAAAAATGTACACTTAAGACCGCGCGTGTCACAAAGAGCAGGATTTCTCCATCAAGATACACAAAGAGATGGAAACCAAGAGGAGAAATCACACTTAAATTTATTTTTAAAAAGAAACAACAAAAAAGGCCATGTCGTTTATGGTTATGCCATCTAATAAAGTACATAGCCAATTGATCGAATTTGGTTTTACTTGTGAGAACTCTACCAAGATAAGGCGAAAAACTGACGCAAAATTATTTTAAAATTTAATCTTAAAAAAATACGTACCGAATTTTTATAAAGACCACAACTGGTTTCGCTCATCAGAGTATTAAGTTATTCTTACGAAATTTAGCAAGACTAGTGACGAGGCATGTAAAACAATATGTACAAAAATTTACAGATACAAATTATTTACAGATACAAATTATAAATAAGTTTAATTAGATTACACCTTTACAAAAATCATAAGGATCTCTCACATATCTACTGTGGAAAGGAAAAATGACGTAAGCCACACATAACAAATTTTACAGCAAACACAAAAAACGTGTTTTGATGATTTTGGGGTAAAGGCTAATTATGAAATGTACACAATCTTTTAGTGGACGAAGACTGATAAACTGGTTTTAAATTGACTTTATCTGATATTCATTTAATATTAATAAAAACAATAATCCTTTGTACTTCATTCCACTTTATTTAATATGTCAGGACCGGTTTCGCTCATTGCGAGCATTGTCAACTGATAAGAAATATAATTTAACAATGCTATTTATACAAAATTGAAAAGTTATACGCAACAGTTGGCATTGAAACGAAATTGCCAACCGGTCCTGACATATTAAATAAAGTGGAATGAAGTACAAAGGAATATTGTTTTTATTAATATAATGCCTTTCCACCAAGTATTGACAGTGAACACCCTAAAAGTGATTCATTTAATATATTGAAAAAAAAACTTTTCTGTCTTTTTTCTTGATCGCAATTTCTACAGGTCCTTCTTTTTATAACTGTAAAAGCTAAATTTAGATACTAACGTGTATCAAGTTGTATAAATTGCGATTATCGAAAAAAGCTGTTTTGAAAGAACTGTGGGTTACTTCCTTTTTTCCTTTCCACAGTCGATATAATGATTAATAATCTGTAATTATTAACTAAGCCGCATAAAAAATAAAACGAGTCAATTGTGATAAATAAAACCAATTTTTATTCAGGCTGATTTCAAAGCTAAAATCAATTTCGAAACGGGTGTTTTAAATAAATTATTAGCCAACAGCAAACAAAGAATGTCCGAGATAACACCACGAACATTTATCATGTTCCTGAGCAAATACAAACCGACGATTGTGATAAAAAAAAATATGTTCAAACAGTGAACACCTTAAAAGTGATGTTCGAAATAGGTTATTTAATGAGGGCGGTAAAACGATTACGGAAAACAAAATGTGTAACAGATTGCTAACAACACAGTGTGCTACGTTTCGAAATTTGAATAATTCCATAATTCAACAAAAAAAAACATGCAAAATAATTATTTAGCGGCAAAAGAAAATCTGATATGGAATCAGCGAGTCATTTTTTATAATCGTTCAAAATTCAAAACGGTATAACGGTCAACGAAACAGGCAACAACACACTTTTTACAAATTTTTAATCTGATGTGATTTACTCTGCATATAAATCAAATGAGTGTTTTTATATTATTAGAATAAATATAAATTAAAAAATAATAGTTACGTATTAAGGAATTTAGCGTTATATTATGAAAATGTAGATTTTCATAATAGCCGCTAGCGAAATGAACTTATTTTAGTACTTCATTTTTCGAGAAAATAACCGATAATTTCCGGAGAAATTGCAAAACAGTATATGTATTATATAATGTACGTTTTGTTTATTTGATATCACAAAATGTTATGATCATTTCATAGACGATCCACTTTTATTTTGTAATTTATAACATTAGATTTGATTCCATTTTTAGTTTATTCGTAAGCGTTGATCTGTTTCTCTAAAAGGCGAAGCACGTGTCAAAAGCACAAAAAGTAGAATAAGAAAGTTATCAAATGTAATTTTATAATAAAAATGAACTTCCACAAAGTTACCACCGAATCTATCAAATATATAACCCTCGGGTTACTGTGGGGTGTATTCGCATTGCAAAATTGTCTTATTTCAACCATTCGCTAAATACCAATAATATCTAGTTTATATTTATTGTAATCTACAATGATACCTGTCCTCTATCAATGCAAATATTGCGCAAATTTGTCTGGGGTCAATTTCCACCCCATAGCTCCTCGATCCTATTTTCGACGTTTCGGTACTCGGGTATTAACGGTTATTCCTTGAAAAAGTATACTTAATTAAGACGAAAAAGATAACTAACTGAAACTACCAACAATAGTATAAACAGTAAACGTAGGATAGGGTAAAAATATCTACGTATTTAGTTCTACAGTTTTTATATTTATGAGTTGATAGCTATTTCGGCTATCGCCATCGTCAGAACTATGCTTAAATGATGGCGAAAGCCAAATAGCTATTAACTCATAAATATAAAAACTGTATAACTAAATACGTTGACATTTTTACCCAATTATAATGGAATTCTACCAAGTAAATGCCAAATCAATAAATAAAATAAACGTAGGGTTCTTATAAAATTGAATACCCTTTCTATCTTTAAAAGTCGATATGTGTGGAAAGCATGTTTTGTCAAATAAATTCGAATATTTATACATCGTACACTGTCGCATAAGCTGTTCATACTATGACAAAAATTAATAAACATCGATGATAATTTGAAAGCGGTGCTCACCTGCGCTTCGCCAAGTCCCAGTTCGATCATTTCGATGGTGTGCCTGACCAGGCCAGCCTTCTCCTCGGCGGCGGGCGGGTCGGTGGCTGCTAAGGCTCCCGCCAGCCCCTGAAGTAGCTGGGCGTGCTCGGCGCGCAGAGCTTCGAGGCCTTGCGCGACAGTCCGCGCGCCGGCCACCATCTCCTCCTGCGTCATCTGGGTCATTCTGCCGATGTGCTCGATCTTCTTACTGGAAACAAAAATAAATAAACAATTAACATATTGTTGCATTTATCTAAAGAAAAATATGCAATAAGATATTCACCAGAACAAATGTCTGAATTCTCTTTGCTAGAATACGTTGTACAATAATTCTCAACTAGCGAAGTTTTCAAGGGTCATTATCAATTGTTTGCATAAATGACTTATTCCTCGATTTGAAAAGATATCGACTGTGGAAAGGAAAAAGGACGTAACCCACAGTTTTTTTTCGATAATTACAATGAATCAAACTTGAAACATGTTCTATCAAAAGGATGCAAGCTCCAAATGCCGAATTAGTATCTATATTTAGCTTTTAAATTTTAAAAAGATCACCTTGTAAATAATTAAAAACAAGAAAAAAGACTGAAATAAAGGTTTTTCCTAGACAATTTTTTAAATTAATATTAGGTTACGTCAATTAAACACCAGTTTAGATGTCTCCGTGCACTTCAAGGTTGTGTATAATTCATAATTTTCATAAGGCCAAAAATCACCAAAATACGTTTTTTGCTCCTCCTGTAAAATTTGATATGCGTGGGTTACGTCTTTTTTCCTTTCCACAGTCGATATTTTAATGATTCTATTGGTATACATTTAAATACATTAATATCGAAGACTTAATTTGCCAGTTTTATTCGATAAGTTTTAATAAATATAATCTATCGTTAACAGTTAATCTTTAAGGGAGATAAAACGAAGACAACAGTGTATTTAACAATTTAAAAGCAAAAAAACATGACCGATTTGGCTCATCTTATTGCAGCAAAACAAGTATGTATTAATAAAAAAGTGACATTAATTTTGATGAATTTTCAATTAGACTCTCGATTTAATTTTTACTTTGATATCTGCTAAATTAAAATCTGTGAATCATTCACTACATTTGTCCATGTAACATAATTATAAAACACTTGTTTTTATAATATTTTACATTTTATATCGCATATTTATTTTTTAATGTTGGCAACGTTAATAAAATCTTTTAAAAAAATGGCGGTAATCAAATTTGTGACTACAACGTTTTACTTTTCCACGCTTCTTCATAAACTCAAACTGAACAAATAAAATGATGTATGTATCCATCATAAAAAAAGTACATATAAAACACGTAGTAAATAAAAATATGTACAATACATTTACTATCAAACCTTCCTGCCGACTTTAAACACCTAGTATAATTCATTGGAGTTTCAACATTTTCTTTTCGATCGCGCTGCAGGTATCGTTTTCCCGCATTACGTTGGAAAAGGACACCGACACAAATGGTAAACATCAGCAATATGCAATTCCAGGAAAGCTGTGTACGTTTGCTAGGCACTCGAGTGTTCTAACCACACGAATTTATCGATTTACCATCAGAATTGAACGTTCGTAAAGGCACCACATTCGAACAAAAGTTTAAAGAATTTTAAATTTTGCTTACTTTGAGCGTTCAAGCTCTTCATATAAGAATGAAACGCCATGACGGTCGGCTGATTATAGATGTATAATATATACAAGCTTCATTATAGAATTTTTAGTATGAATTTTGTAAATACAGTAACGTTTTCGAGTTTTATTCGTAAATGTAAAACAGATAAAATGCTTTATATTTGATCACGTCATGTATTAAAAGTCGAAAATTTTTACAATTCCTTCTAAAGCCAACGGCAAAATTTAAATAAAAAGAGCTTTCTATTTTATACGGATTTGGGTGTTTCCGACTAACTATTAATTTATGTATGTATGTGAAAAACCAAATAATATTTAAAATAACCAACAGCCAAGGCGCCAGATATTTTCAAATCACACAAGATACAGTCTAAAAAATTGTTTTTAAAATATCTAGAGATATGAGAACAAGAGACATCACAACTAGGCATCCAAACCCCGGACCCTTGCCATACCGGGATTCACAATTGCTTGAGATCATTGTCGAAAAAAATGGGTAGTTAAGAGATTTCATAATTGTTGTCAACTCGAAGTGACGATTTCACAGATTCCAGATATTCAAAAGTGCTTTTTTAAGCTCATTTGACTGAAAAAAATACGTGCTGTAGTGAATTCCGGGATTAGTACTAAGACGATTCCGGGATTTGAAACCTTAATTACAACCAACCATGACCAAGATGTGAAATTAAAATTTGATTTTCAACATGCCGAGATTTAATTCCGATCCCGCCCGATCGCTAGAGTGAAAAGCTCCGACCATGATGCCACAGAGGCCGACAATATGTGTGCCGCTAAAGAAAGCATTCAGATTTTTTCTATGACCGATTTAAACACAAAATCTATATACTCAACAGATAATATGTACTCTACTTAGTTATTATTAAAATAAGTAATTACTTATGGATTTTTTTTCTTTGATTATTATGTTCTGAAAATGTATATTTTTCAAAGCTTTCAATATACTTGAATAAGCCATATACCTGAGAAGTTGCGTACGATAACGGACAAACGACCATAGACGTATCTGAAGTATTTGCATACTTATGTGGATATTCTATGGCTACCAACCACTCACTCACTTGTCGAATGAATTGATTACCTCGATTGCTTTTCAATGATGGCCACACCTGATGTACTTATTCGAAATTCAAAATAGAACCGCCGTGAATACATCGCGCATATTGATCGAATATTTTTATTTATGTTATGAAGAGAACTCGGAGTGATCGGTAAATGGCATTCCATTAAAATCGGCTGACGAGAAGCGCGCACGAATCCAGAATATTAACGTATGCCAGCCATACCCATATCAAAGAGGAGGGTTAGTTGAACCCCGCTACGTATGCCAAAGCGAAAAAATGAGCATAGTATACTTAGCCTTTTGATTTTATTGAAATGACGATACGCGTACAAATAAAATAGGAATTTGGTCAATGTCAAGGCTATTTCGTTTTCATTCTACTAGGTCGCTCGATCACGGGTTCGAATCCCGGAATACATACTTTCCTGCATTCATATTTTAATTGATATTATGGACTAGTTACGAGTGCACGATTGCCAGTGATATTTTTAACTCAACCTATAGGGTAGCGGTTTCCAACCTGGGAGGCGCGTACATGGATTGGAGGCGCAAACTGTTCAAAATATTTATTTACCCTTTAAAACGTGTCTTTGTTACTATATGAAACAATGGATAGGGAGGCGCGAAGATATTTATTCTTCAAAGGGAGGCGCTGTAACATAAAGGTTAGAAACCACTGCTATAGAGGATAGCCGATTCTGAAAACGGATCGAAGAGAGAGCTATTATATTTTCCCCTTTTAATTAAGAGAGTTGAGCGATCGATTAATAACAAATTCTGTAGGACTGTATATTATGCTCCAAATCGGCATATACAGTTTAAAAAAGTAATCGGCGTTGCATTCAAAGAACACCACTACATTTCTATAAAAAATATTTATATTTGTTCCTAGAATTCAGAGTTGATATATTTTTGTTGAATATCAACTGTTTATAATTGAACAGTGATGTACAAAACAAAAACATATATGTATACTTCTCAAAGAAGCGAAACACATGTCAAATTTTGCAACACAGCGAGTGGAATAACGAAGTTATCAAATTTAATTGTATATTAAAAATGAACTTCCACAAAGTTACTGCCGAATCCATCGGAAAAACATTTGTGACTATGCGTTGCTATACGCATCAACAGTGAGATAAAATAAAAAGGGTATGTATCGATTGCTAAAAATTAAGCACACACAAGAACCTCAGATATTTAAAAAAAAATGTCTTAACAAGCTAAATTCCATAATTGCGTTTATTGATATTGCTCTGTAACTTCAAGACATCAGTGGGATAAAATGTATCACTACACATACAATACAAGTATAAAAAAAATACTATTTTTTTTTTATCATAAACCGAAAAAGAACCTACATAAAACTATATTAAAACTATAAACAAAGCTTAAAATTTAATTATCTCGAAACTAGGTAGTAGAAATTTATCTCACTGTCGCTTTCAGGTAACGACATATATATGTCAAATTGTATTTATCATCGGTTGAGTATGTTCATATGAAAGAAATGGGTTTAATAAATAAAAGTTTTTGCGCGTACTTACTTATTAAACAAAAATAATGGTCTCTTGAGTAAAAAAATGCTTAATCGTATCCACGTGATCTTATAATAAATGTATTTTTGTATTATTATTAAGACTGTTTAAATCTGAATTGCAAATTATATTTAATTTACGGCAATAATAAGCATAATGTATTTAAGATTAATTGCGCTCTCGTTTCGATCGTAAACGAATGTAATTAAAACTCGGGAGAATAATTTAATTTCTTATGGCGGGAAAGTAAGGCATCCATCTTGAATCAAACTATCCGCCATTACATAATGCAATAGCGCTTTCATTTTGTTTTCCTGCATAAAATAATAAAAGCAGAGGGTCTTGACGGAAAGGTCGCATTTTAAAAGTTGAACGTTGCGTGAGTAAAAAAAACACATGACAAATTTATAATTATTCAAGTTCAACGTTTAATATGTTTTTAAATATTTTGAAATTTGCCATCGAAAGCGTTATTTTATTTTATATTATGTTAATTTATAGTATGCTAAAATTATACGTTGGTGTGTTAGACGCTAGCGCTCAACTAAGAAAATTCGCTTATGATATATTTATTTTTCTTTCAGCGAAACAAGGCGAGCATATGGTACTAATATTCATAAAATAACGCTTTTTAAACTGAATATTTTGTGATCTTTTCTTGGTTAGTAAGAAAATGAAAGAAAAGGTAAGATTAAATAGAATATTACAAAACCAGAATCATAAAGCAGACATCAATTGAAAATAATGCAATGAGGGGTGGTATAAATATAATATTGTATATCCAGAAAAAAACATTCTCATGAACAGTATTGTGGATAGCATTTTCTTAGGTAAAAAAGTTTACTTAATTATACCGAAGTATAACAGGTTAAATTCAATACAACTGTGTTTAATGTAGTAACTTGTAATTGAAGTTTTAGATTGAAATTTGATCGTTTTATCATCTAATTAGGAAAACTCTATTAAACTACGGTAAAAAATGTCAAAGTATTTAGTTCTACAAGACTTATATGAATAAGTTCATAGCTATTGCGGTTTTACACCGTCGTTCTAACAAGAACAAAAAATCTGTTTGACAATGCGATACGTAGCCGAAATCGCTATCAAGATAATTTGACGAATGAGTATCACTCAACAGTCATCTTGCTTTTAACCCTTTATAGATGAAATAGCGTATCTGGTTACAATAATGTTTAAATTATGTGAAAGAGAGATTATAGGAACACTGACGTACTAGACAACCTAATAAAATAAAGAGTATTTAACGACATAAAAATATGTTCACGTACAAATATCACCGCCAAGGTGTATCGATTTTTGAACTCTCACAAACAAATATAAAAAAAATATGGTTTACCATTTAAACATCGGCGTTGTACACAAAGCAAAATGTCTCTATGGGAATTATTTCGTGTTTCTTCGGATCATGGCACCTCTCAAGTGGTTCGTGATATATCACGTCCTCGAAGTGTCGCTGAACACCCTTTGCTAAGCCTTGCGACGTGCGGAAAAAGCTCTTCCCAGCGATTGAGGTACGCGGATAGAAAGAAGCTCTTCGCGAATTGAGCTTTTAAAGTTTTATAAAAAAAAATGCGGCGCGAGAAATAAAGTGATCGGGCAATCAATTTTATTGCCCCGATAAAATCCGATCCCTATAGTGGAAGAGGGTTTTATAATTCGTTTGCGGAACAAGCGGTTGTATTGGGGAATCTTGCGGTATTACAATTTAGCAGTAAGCCCAGGATAAGTATAAGTGTGTATTGTGGTCTTTAAAGCTTTATAAAAGGTTCGTTTTAATTTATTTTACAACGAATAATGTACGGACAAAAGTCCAGTGGATAATTATACAACATACAACAAAAATATGTACCACAACGTAACAGATAGATGCCCTGAGATATCAACGGTGCGCGTTGATGAATATGTCTAGTATTTAAAAAAAACATTTTCTTTACACATGGAATATTTTTGTAAGATCGATGGAATTATCTAAGAAAGACACTATTCAGCATACGACATACATTGAGAAAAACTCCGAAAAAAAAATATTTCACTGAACAAGCCGCAAGAAAAACTTTTACCAAATCGGGAAGTATCATTTCTATAAATGTAATTAATTTCGTTTCAGTGTGTGTCTTATTTAGATGGAAACAATTGAGTCCAATAATCCACTCGTAATTTCAATCAATTACCACTACCTAATACCACTATATTGCGATTTCGCTTGTTCATTTTAAATACATTTTTATCAATTATATTAAGGTGTCGCTGTGTATTTACAATTCTAAATATAGACGAATTCGTAAATATGTATATCCGACACTAAAAATATAGTTTTATCAATTAAACTAAAATTATAAAAATAAAAGCAAAAACTATTAAAAGTTTCCAATATGAAAAATAGTTAACCTGTATATATCAAATATAAAAGTATTACATGTATGTTATTTTGAGTTTTAAGCCATCTGTAAAAACAGCACTTAAAAGCTTAAGTAATGGATTGTAAGTGTAAAGACTGAAGAAGACAAATTCCGGAAATTTGAATAAGTAAGACGTATTTTTTGTTATCGCACGCTGGGGACGTTTCATTCGCATAAAAATAGCGCAAACAACCTGGTCCGGGAGGCTGCTAGATTTACAGTCGACAGTTCTGCAGGATCAAATCTTCTGGGAGGGATTATTTTATCCAGCATCAAAGAGTCGTGCGCCAGCTGAGATATCGGCGATTCCTTCATTCTTTAAATCATTATTCCAAAGTGCCATTTAGTTTGAAACGAATTTTAAGCAAACTTAGAAAGAAGTGAAAATACATCTAACTGGCTATATCCACGAAAAACTATAGCATTACCGTAGCCATTTCCTTCCATAATTAATACAAAATTCACAATATTTTTCAAACAGTCGTTGAAGGGGAGGCGATTAACTTGTTCGCTGACCATTCTGTATGTATACGAGGTCAAGAGCCCCCCACACCCACCCCGTATATTAAGCATCACCCAATATTCGAGTAATATCGCTGTTTAAATTATATTTATTTTTTTCACTGTCTAATTAATACTTGAAATTTTGCGTTTGAGGGTATAAATCACGGACTGATATGACAGGAAAAAAAATACATAAGCGAACATACAAAACAATCGACTTCTCTCGATCTATATATATCAACAAATTTCATATTAGTGCTGATACGCTAGTAACCCACCACCGTATTATTTGTATAAACAAAACCATTGAAGTCTCACCATAAATATTAACAAGAGATTTCTGTAATAAAAAAATACGATATAAATTCGAATCTCATTCGACACGCTAAAAAAACATATTTAGACTTATCTTTGTGTTAATTTATTTGTACAATGTGAATATTGAAAAAAATAGAGCCATCACCACTTTCCCAGGTTTTATTTTTTACACTATCACCAGGCACAGGATATTGATTATAAAAGTAATATAGATTATTAAAGTTTAAGCTTACTTGAAACTCAAGGCAATTTCAGTTGTCTTGACCTATGTCCCTCGATTAATTATTGTATTGTGTGTGTGTATGCCCAGGGCCTCCTAAAATACGGCCAATGTGTGTGCCGGCCGATTACGATCGGAGGACACAACAGCCTTTACGCTGGAGGCATTCGGTCTAATCCGCAAAGTAAAAAGGGGATTTGACGCTCCAAAGGAATTTAATCAACGTAATCCCGGGTAATTATTTATAACGCGAGCGGAATCGTGGATAGAATTTTTATAACGGCGCAATTTGTAATAATTATAATGGGTCACCAGGCACAGCAAACAGATGTGCAAAGTTAATTAAAAAAACATCACGACGTTGAGTTAATGTGACAGCTGACCAATTGTAGATTCAAATATAATAATTTTAAGCAAAATACAGTCGAACTTGGTTATTACGAGGAAGATGGGACCGACTGAATTTACTCTTTATAAGCATTACTCGTTATATCAGAGAATATGTATTTTTAAATGCTTACAAACATACCCATCACATAAAGACATGCAGTATCTGGAGCGGTCACATAACGCAAAAATTCGTAATTCAAACAAAAATACACAATTAGAATTTATTTACACACCCGTTACACGCATTACATTTATATGTTAATCCACTTGACTTATAAAATTAAAAATCTATGCTTGTTTCCTTGTTTTCATTGGCATCAGTTGGCATTGGTTAACTGCCCGGTCATATTTTATTGCTTAGAGTCGAAAATGTTGTTTTTGTTGATCGACATATTAACAGTTTTAAGAAAATCTTTGACGATATTTTTGCTCGGTGTGCCCGAGAAGTAGCTCGTTATAGAAGTGAATAAATGTATGTAGAAATCGATAAACTAAAATGTCCACGAATGTTTCCTCGTTAAATCCGAGATCTCGCTATTTCCGTGAACGTAATAACTGAGTTCGACTGTACATATTAAGGGAAGAATATAATAAAAACAAAAATAGCCTTCTTAATATTTAGCCTAATACCGCTTCATTGTACGTGACATGTAAAAAGGGTGAACGTATTTTCTGCCAGGAATTTAGTTGAATAAGCAAATCAATCATCGCGGAATTACATTATGTACATATAGCTATTTTTAACCTTGCTATATCTTACATGTTAACCCTTTTAGCGGTATGTACATGTGCGCCCCAAGGATGTGTCGTCTATTATAATTTACCAGGATTGTAATTTTAATTACATTATCTCACATAAAGTAATGATATCCATCAGTGATTTAGTCGGCAGTCACATAATTTTATTATGTGTTTCTAATTAACAAAAGTAATATCCAAATACTTGGTGAAAAGGGATAAATATTAGACTAACTCTAAAACAATTATGCGTAAAAATCTGTATCATTCTTACACATCTAATCCATTGAGATCTAGATTTGGATTAGAATACATTTTTGACTCTAGATAATTCTTTGAAAATTATAACATAAATTAATAAATAACTGAATTTAGATCATTGACAAAATAATTGAAAATTTCATAAATTTACAGATTACGTGAAATTATGTGTATTACTATTATAAAAGTAGCCCGAAACAAAAAAATAAGTTTTTTCGTACAGTAACCCCCCCCCCCCCTCTATATAGTATTTTCTTATCAGTTGCTAATGATATCATGAGCCAAACCGGTTCTGATCATATAAAATAAAAGTGGAAATAGTACAAATGTGTTATAGTTTTTGGATACTAAATCAAGACTATTTTAGCATCGGTAAAGGTAAAAAGAAAAAATGATTTTGCCATCAATCAAACGGAATATTAAATACACAGGTATGTTCGAAAGCTATGTCGACATCGCACGACTGTCAGAATTACTTCCGAGTTCTGACGATGCCAAAATGGTATATTTACGATTTTAGTTTCACGTGAACCAATTTATTTTAATAATTTAATTGAACGTAATAGTGAAATAAAAGTAGTAAAATATTTAACAAATAATTGAAGGAAATGTATATCTAATAATAAAAAAAATCCGTTTTGTCATATCTCTTGAAAGAAATTTATGAAAAAAAACGCGGTCGGTACTGTTGCAACGCGGAAATTGAGAATATTTTTCACGGTAAATCTATTCGGAGCGTTTCATAAATATTTGCCTATTCATAACGCTTTCGAAAATAAAATAAAATAAAATGAAAACGATTGTCACACAAAGGCGCCGATAAAAGCAAGCGTTTCATTTGTTTACTTTTGCCCCAATACACAGCGCAATTTTCATTTAAAGCAATGCTATCGTGTAATATGTACGTCGCTTACAGAAAAACAACAAAAAGAGTTTTATCGAATAATAAAATGGTTTTGAATTGAAATAATGTAGAGTGCGAGCTTGCGGAGAAAATCACTTAATTGCGTATTATGACATTGCAAGGTTCAGACAGAGACTCTCGGGTAAAATTTAAGTCACAAAAAGATACATGCTGGGTAGGCATGATTCCAAAGTAACAAAACGAGATGAAGTAACAAAATAAACGCGTTTATAGTGCAAAACTTAAATGGTCCATTCGACGAAGATCTTTTTTTATTATTCGACTATCCGATATCACGCAGTTGTATAGAAATAAAGAGGAAAGCAACAATACAACGTAAACTTATAAAATATTCAATGTCGTAGGAAGGGGTCGTGAATTTGCTGCCCCCAATATTTTCTCTAATTTTATTTTTAAATCACTCCTGCTATTTTTTAACTATAAACTAGGAGTTTTTACTACAAGGTGGCTTAATTTTTTGTGTATAAATATAATTTCTCGAAAAATATTATACACATTTTATTTATTTTCATTATCAAATAAATACCGATTCGATAAATACATTATTTTTTCGGTAATAATAACATTTAACGTTTAATGGTAACCATGTGTAAATTAGTATACGTTTATATTCATGAAAAAGAAAACATATAAATTTAATTGAAAGCTTTACTTGAGTGAATATTGAATCGATAAGGTTAAATTTAGTGTGAATCAGCAATACATTTTATTACATGTACATACTGCAAAATATCCACTACATTCATATTGAACGTTGAAATTTCATAGTGGAAAAAAGTTCAAACAGCGAGTAAAATTATAATAAAGTGTATTGAATCACCGACTTAGCTTGACGTCTTGTAGTCGGGAGCCAATTCCATTTGAATTGATTCTTAATAATATGTTGACCTTTTTCCATTTCAATTTGAAGTATTTTTATACGCGAATAAACGGGAAATATATTTCTTAGCAATGTTTTCAGGTTATCGTACTGGAAGTTTCATTATGAATATTCGAAATTCAATGAATCAGAAACTTCATAGTATTATGAGCATTGCTTAAGTAAAAGAAAACTATTCAGATATTAAAAATATTTTATCGCGTTTATTAACTTTTTAATATACACAATAATCCTCGGCATCTTTTGAGCCATTGCATTGCAGTTATAAGTTATTTTATCCGATAAAATGCACCATCAATTAATATTTTATTTGTGATGTATAAACAGCCTTGGAGAATTATAAAGCATAAAACCAAGAGCCATAATAATGGAAATTTAATATCAGATTAAATGCGATAATATCATGATAATAAAAGCAAGCTAAAAATGTGTGATAAAAAAAATGTATCTAATTATAGATGCCTGTGATGGTTTCATGTGTATGTCAAGTACTCTTTCCCTTCGTTACTTCAACAAATGACATACAATCAGTAGTCATACATCGCGTTGAAAAGTTCTGTTGAGATTCTTTTATTGGAAGTCTATGTTCACCACATTTGAGTAGATATTTTTTGTGGGAATAGCAGACATGAATGTAGAATAATCCTACCAGTGGCGATGCCACTGAGAAGACATCTTAAATATTGTTTAAAAAACGCCATTAAGTTTGTGAAAAACTTCATTCGCTCGTAACTCAAAATTGTCATTTTGTCACTTTTCGATTTTTGGGGACGATATATTTGATTGCTAATTATTTTTTTACTATATAAATCAATGCATTTCAGATAAAAAATGTACTCTTTTGTTAAAGAATTTTTATCTAGACTTAGGATCTTTAAATTTTGGACTTGTATCCGTACGCTTCTCAGGTACAGAAATTTAATTGAAAATTAAAATGAACACTTTACGAAAGCTATTTCTGTTGAGATTTGTTAGGATTCCGCGTGCTTTTGAAGCAGACATCGTAAAAAAAGGGTTATATAGTAACGGAATCGACCAGATATCATCAAATCAAAATATCCTACGTGTACACGGAAGCGAATGGTCAATAATACGATCATCGGTCGGGTTAATTCAATTTTAATACCGGGAGCGCACGTCCGCGAACGGGTAAAGTTCAACAAAATAGCGTTTCAGAACTCGGCGCCACAGTGTCTGGGTATTACATACAAAACGAACGGGTAAATACATTATAATGTTTAGTACCCGAGTACTATTTGCGATAGTGAATCGACTCCGCAGTCACGAAGGTTCGTACACGCACACCCTCGGCGAAACATGCGAGGGACTTACAAAATAACACAAATAATGGGGGTTAATTGTGAAAAATTACATTGGCGTTGACGAAGTAGTGTGGTGCGATGTTATGATCAAAATATTACCGTGCCACCGGGCGATGCAATTATGGTTTCTGGTGTAGTACAAATTAAGGCGATTCAAGGACAAATGGCATAATCTATTCATAATTATATTCGATAGGAATACCTGTTAGGTTAACAGGGTAGTGCTACGCTGCCCGCAACGGCACCCCGATACTACCGCGCAATATTATTGTGTATTTGTTGACTGCTCATTCAAAGAAATTTACTTACCTTAGGGACTTTTTGTGCTAGAATTAAATCTTAATTGAAATTTATTGGTCGATTCGAAAAATATCTAGTAATAGAGAAATTTTATCACTTTTAAGGTGTTCACTGTCAATACTTGGTGGAATGGCATTATAATAAAAATAATAAAACATTTTTAGTACTTTTTCCACATAAAATTTTTTATTTCAATTTAAATTTGTATAAATATCACTGTTTTTGTATTTTTCTTATCAGTTGATAATGCTCGCGATGAGCGAAACCGGTCCTGATCTAATAAATTTTATGTGGAAAGAGAAATTTTAATTAGTCTTTATTAGTACATCTGTATGTGTGTATTGTATTTTTTTTTACCATGTCCGCTCCCAATATAGAGCATATGGACTTCTAATGGAGTTTATCTCAACAGAAGTATTTCTACGAGAACTGCTTGTTACTCAGTTGCTCAACCTCTCTTTTTCCAAAGAGAGTAGGAATAGAAGGAAAGGGCTAAGACAGGACTAGTGGTTAGCTAATCGCTCTCAATACGCCTCGTTCATGGGATAGGATGGGTGGGAGGGGGGAATTCAAGACATCACATACATCCATGCCTTTAAACAGAAATTCATAAATCGATTGAAAAATCAATTTATAAAACTGCAAGTACTGGGATTCAAACCCGTGCCCTCTGTAGCGGTAGCCAACGACGTTGACCACTTAACCACACAGGCGGCTGGTATACTATATATATTTATTCATGTATGATTGCCTAATTATTTGATGATTTTATTAAAAATTTCGGTTATGTTTTTTTAGTGTAAGCTTTTAGTGTAAGTTTTTATTGTAAGCTTTTAGTGTATGTAGCCAAGCTGTTGTTTTTTCTGATTATTGTTTTGAATTCTTTTTCATTGTTTTTTTATCGTCCAAATATGTTTTTTGTTGTTAAAATGTAAAACTATTAGTATTTCGCACTAAATTCGCCACACCACCCCCGCAACGGATGTGACAAAGGGTAAGACATAATTGCACTCGCTGTTCGTTTTCATATAAAACAATGGCCGTATTAAATTTTTAGACTCCACGAACGTATTAATTATGAAAAAAATATATATTGAGTTTTTCTGCGACGAGCCATTGTTTCATAAGATTTTTAAAATTAGCGATTTATAAAATTCTATAAATAAAAGTAAGTGGTATAATACTAGTCATATATAATTAATATTTGCTAATATTATATCTTGTCGTGGGTTAAGGTACATAGCGTGGTAAGTAAGACACAAATACTGGATGAAGAATGATGATGTATCCGGTGGGAAAATAAAACTAAGATACATAAAAAAATAACGATGCCATAAAAAAATTTAAAGAGATTTTTCAAATAATTTATATTTCGCCATTATTCGCGATACTTCATTAACTTTGTTAGCGTTCGGTGTTCATCATAATGTAAGAGGAAGAAGCTCTCGGGAAGAATCCAACGTTTTACGACATTATAAAACTGCCATTAAAAAGTTCAAAATCAAACGAAACCTGTTCATTTGCATCCCTGTAAAGTTGTCCCCCAAGTTTAAGTCTGTATTGCCAATTATGGTTTAGAAAATAAACACCCCCGCGAATCTTTTTGTTTATATTAAAATATGGTAACAAATTAAATGGTAAGAATTGAAATCAATTTTTGGTTAGAATAAAAATATGAACGGTCAAAATAAAAATATTATACGGTCAGAATATTTTATAACCCTTTTTGTTAGGTTAGGTTTTTCTTTTTAAATTTAATTTAAATTATGACTGATATATTATGACCATTTAATATAAATTCTGACCTTAAAAATACGAGCCTTAAAATATCCCCCTTTAGTTTTTGACAAGCTCACTGGTGTACTGATTAAGTAGCTAAAATAAAAATAAATAGCGCATTCAATAGATCTGGATGTTAATACATTTCAATTAAATTTGTGTTGACTTATTGAATCAACAATTAATTACCGGTGGATAGATAATACAATTATAGTCATATCATGAATATCGAACAAAAAAACTTTGAACTTGATGAACATATTCAATTAGTACTCTCTTTCCACTGATAGATACATTGGGCGTGCATACAAAACAGGGTCCGAATAAACCAACGAAAGTAATTACAGAAGGATCAAAGTTGTTTTGTTTATTGGTATGCGATCCTCGAAGGAATTCTTCACAAATAAATACGCTCGAGTGAGCTTTTCCTTGGAAATACTACGATAGAGAATGCGAGGCGAATGGAGGGCAAAAAGTTTCTTTTAACTTGTTTCGGCAAGAATGTTAAGAGCTACAGAAGATTCGAGGGAAGATTAACAAGTTCTGCAATAAAATGATAACGGACCAAAGTTGGAACTAAGGGAAAAATGTTTTAGAGACGAGTGTTCTGTGTGACAATGACAACGACTGGAACGGGAAAGGTAGCATGGATCAATAAATATAAATGAGTATTTGAGACGTGATAATTTTAGGGTGATACAATTATGGCCCATAAAACATAATCTTGTTTTTTTCTATATGAAAGCCGGCGTATGATAGAATCCATATCGGTCTAAAACACACGGTTTAGAAGCGTATGTTTTTTTATAATTGCTTATACCATTTATACTGGAATATATAAAATATATATCAAACTAAAAGTGAAAGATGAATAGAACAGTTAATGGCCCTCGCGAAGAATATCGTTTATTAAATGCAAGGAAACATTAACTGCACATAATTTATTAATTATCTGGTTATTGATACTCGAGGGTAAATTGTTCTTTGTGCCTTATTTGAGAACGAAAAAATCCAAGTGAAGAATATTTTTGTTTATTGAACGTGCAGCCAGTATTCGGTAAGTGTTTTACATTTATGTAAATCTATTTACTTACACTAGTAAAACATTATACTAGAATCCTGGAGACTTTTTTTGTGCATCATACTATGTTAATAGGAAGTAAGTAAAACGAATAAATATTCAATTTAAATGAATCAACGTCAAAGTTAACAAAGGTTTTAATCTGACAGTCGTTGGATAAAAAAAATATCACAAAACAACCCAATATGCTGTTCAATTTGCAGACGGTGAACTAATTGGACGAGGGTACATTTTAATTGAAGATAATATTACTTACTTCGTTGGGTTGGTTATTTCATACAATAAATAATTTCAAATTGCTTTATATATAAAACTGTATCAATGTCAAACCAAATTGATACAAGTTGAACCAAACCCCAGAAATAGTTTCAGATACCGATCTGTTTGATAACACATAAAAAAGAAACCGCATGCCCTCGGAAACAGCAATACATGTACATAGATCGAATGATAAAGGCGACAAGAATTAAATAAATCGGTACTTTCGGCAAATGTCAATCCAAACGATACATTACCAAATAGAATAAATATGTTAATCTCCGTGCTTCATTCACTCGCGTTTTTAATTCTGGAATGTAGAACGAAATGTTACCAAGTGACTCTCATAAGAATACGAGGGGAGGGGCGTCCAAGCGATTAATTGAAGAAGACATGCTGTTTTGCTTGTTTATCGGGTTTTATGCTATACCTGCATTTGTTGCCGACAGATGCCGTGACGTGATCGCAAAGCCTGGTCTGGTGAAAATTGCAACATCACCGATGATGATGATGACGCTGTCCTTACTCAATGAATGAGATAAGCACGCTTGTTTTGAAGGCGGGCGGGGCGACGAGCATAAAGGTCAGCCTCCACGGTCAATAGATAAAAAAAATGCCTAACCGAACTCTTCGATACATTAATTATATTGCTACTGCAATAATACATGATACTTGGTCAGCGTTTGTTTACTTAATTTTTTTACGTGGACAGACGTAAACATACCAATCGCGACAATAGAATAGCGAAATTTTAAGGTGTGCGAGCTATTATTTTATAGTGACAATATAAATACATCAACAGTTTTTTTTATACACCGATTAGAAATAACACGGTTCACTAAAAACAACGAACACTATATTTTTATATGAATTATTTGTTCTAATACGGTTTCCAGAACCAAAAAAATAAACGGGTAACAGATGTCATAACAAGAAATTCAACAACACACGATGTTACTAAAAAACGAAAGTCTTCGTTAGATTCTAACAATTATACGTGTCAGACATTTCTAGTGATGAATAACGGCCAGTACCTCATAACCGTGCGCTTATTGTCATCAAATAGCGATGAATAATATCATGTTCTTGGTAAAATACAAATGTAAACATCATAAATTAAAGATTCTTAAAAATTATGTTTATATTTTTTACACTATTATCTACATCACAATGTTGATCTTTTTTCAAATGAGTTTTTTTTAAATTCAGGGAATCAATCTTCAAATTTTCAATTAATTCTAATATGTTTTGTACAATGTGTAAAAAAAATAGTATATAGATTATTCCTTACGTACACTACATTTGCTACTTCGGTTTATACATGGCTCTAAGAATACTGTGCTATAAAAACTTTCTAAGCGAAATCCGTCCAAGACGAATTACAAGCCTCATTGAAAGTGTAAAGAGCATACTGTTGCATTATTAAATAAGCCCGCTGGAGCAAAATGTATTAAAACGTGATATTAACGTAAATTTATAACATTCACTGCATTCATTAAAAAGACACCGCAAATTCACTGAATGATGTTTTATGGATTTAGTTAGTCACAGAATATAGATTTTACATGAACGGATTATTTTTATTACGGTTAAACAACTTTTTAATAAATCTCGATTTCAATAAAGCTATGGAGTCGGAAGTCGTGCGGCTGTTTTTTGCGGAGGCGGAAAAACAGAAAAAAAATCATACTGATTGGTGGAATCTACTAGAATTATTCTAGTAACTGGAGTGATCTAATGGTAGACAGATATGTTAGTAAAACAGAAATATTTGAATAAATCAATGCGGGGTCGGTTTTTTTAAATTTAAAACCGGAGTTGTCTTTTTACCCGACTTCACAGCCTTGCAATAAAGTAGCAATGAAGAAAAAGTGAATCACTGACACAGGCAGTGGCAGTGTATTTTGTAAAGCAATAATTGCAATTAAATACTTTTGTTATAGAAACTAGAGGGGGAGGATGAATATTATAACCGTTTATAATTTTGAGAGTTAAATAACAGCTTTGGTATCGTTTGAATATAAAATTAAATTGTATGTAAACATGAAATTCTACAGTTACCGCCAAATCAACAATATTAAAACAGTTTAAATTTGTTTTGTTAAAATAATAGAAACAATACGCAGCATTACAGCTGACGCCAATGCGCCATGCATTTAAAAACTAGAGTGTACTAATTACACGAAACAACCGATTTACAGAACTATAAAAATAAATATAATAATACTAAAACATATTTTGATTACATGAAAAATAAATAATTAGGATGATAATATGTAATGGACCCACATAACTTGTGACATGGCTCTGATCTTAAAGCACACCTCTGTATAACCAAAGCTTAACAATTTACGTAGAAACAAAATGATCTCACAAATTTACAATATAAGTACTCATACAGCAGCAGTCCGAAAAAGTTATTTTACGAGATGACGTAGCGCTCAATCGAAGAGAAGAGAATAGAATGCATTTTTTGTTGTTTTTTTCGAATTCACATTCTCTCATATTACTTGGAACTTATGTTTAGCCGCGGTGTGTGTATATTTATTTATGAGACAGAATTTATATTCGTCATTATCAATCGTCATCGCTAAACATCGTCATTCGGACTGAGCAGAATATTTTGTGGAAAATACAATATATCGTCGGTTTACTGCAAGAAGTTATTAATTGACAATTTGGTCAACAAACAGTTATATTATAGAAGTGTTTATTTTTCACTTTGTATCTAAACATTAACAATTAATTTCCAATTACGTACATTTTAAATTATTATGTTGTATATCATGCACATACCGAAATGAATAATATCATTAACAAGCTTATGCCATTCTTGCTTGAAAACGACGATATATCAATAAAAAAAAAATATTAATTTTATTCAGAGAAGAAAAAAATACGTGATATTTAAATAACAACACCGACATGACTAACTTCATAAAACAAAAAGTTTAAAATCTGAACCGTTCAAATGTTTTACGCTTCTATATTTTTTGTCACGAATAAATTAAAATTAAATATTTATAAAGCACCCTAAGTTGCCATGATTAATTAATAATTTTCTATTGGATGTTTCTGCTGTTTTTTTTTATAAATAAAAACTATAGTTTTTCTTTTATGTCTTATAATGCCATATCTAATAATATAAAATTTATTAAAAAAAAATTACACTATGGGCTGTCTTAAACGATTTAAATTTAATATACGTTTACAGTTTACCCAATAAATATACATATTATATTATACACATTATAAGATAATAATATACTTTATTCCAAAATCGAGCGTCCATTGTATTTCAAGATGTAGAAGTTTTAGGTGGTGAATAATATTTCCAATAAAGAAGAATTAATAGAATACCCTACCTACACTCTACCTACAGATTCACTAGAGTTCAAACAACGAAACCTTTTTTATAAAAAACGTAAAGTTTAAATTTAATGATGAAAAATCGACAACAGTTGAAGAGTTATAGCAGCGGTCGGGTAACCGGGGTAAATTAACCCAAATAGGGTAAAAATGACAAAATATTTTTTTTGGGGTAATAAGGAAATTTTTAAAAACATGAAAGGGAAAGTTTTCAATTAAATTTTGTTTGTTCCAATATGAGAATTTTGTTTTGTAAACATGTTTAATTTAAATTTACATTGATTGTCTCTTCTCAAAATGAGGAGGTAATATCGAGTTATGCAAAAATAATTTGGGTTTTTTTTTAAAAAACGTTTCCCGACCGCTAAGTTAAAGGAAAAACCAAAATGCACACAAATATCAATCGAATCTATTTCATCGCATTGCCAGCAAGCAATGCCTACACCAGAGTTATCGTCAGCCTTAAACACTGTCATTATAATCATTCATAGTGTGTAAACATTTTACTGGAACGCCTGTATTATAAATAATGCTTAGTGTACAAATAAAATAAACAATTAAGAGATCTTAAACCTTAACTTATCGTGCCATTCTTAAATAGAAAAAAAAACTATTGTGATGTGGAAAAGTTTTTTCGGTTAATAATTTTGAACGATTGAATTTTTGTGCACCTAAAAATATAACAATTGTAAATACCTACGTAATTAAGCGATGGCCATCTTCAGAAAACTTTACGTCACGCGCTGTTTGTCTCTGCACTCTTACAAATCAGCTTTAATTAATTTTAGAAATCTACCAATTATTAACATGTAAAGCGGAATAATTATTTCACTGAGTCAACACGAGTCGTCGATTTCTTAACTTAACTAACGTCGATTTCGATAACTTAACTAACATTTATTTTGTGTTATTGAGTAAGTGTGGAAATACACGAGCAGCATTTATCTATCGCAGCCAAAAGCCCGCATCTTGGCCATCCCCGTTTTTTTCATACAAAACTCATAATGGGAGCACACACGGCAGTATTTTGCAGCCAACACAGCATATGCAGTCCTGGTAGTCGACTGCTTGTTTGTTACCGACACTGGCAGCTAATGTTGCTCGTGTATTTTCGACCCTAAGCCCAAACGATTCGATCATCAAATAGATTGTCTTGTAAAAAAAATACTCAAAAAACATAATAGCAAGCCAGTATCATAATCAATTGGTCAGAGTTTCGCACCTCTGAACAGAAAAATTTATACAGTGATGTCTCAATGTATGGATTTGTGACCAAAAACATTAATGTGTGGCAGATTAAAATAACAAAGTATTTTAGCTCTACAGTTTTTAATAATTTTATTCGTTGATAGCTATTTCGGCTTACGCCATCGTCAGAACTAGTTCTGACGATGGCGTAAGCCGAAATAGCTATCAACGAATAAAATTATTAAAAACTGTAGAGCTAAAATACTTTGTTATTTTAATCTGTTATAAATGGAGTTCTACCAAGTAAATGCCAAATCAATTAATAAATTAATGTGTGGGTTAATTTAATTTTTCATGTATAATATAAATAATACGCACACTTCTTACTCATAGTCATTTCCAAACCTCAATTTGTTGTCTTTAAAACAACTTCTGTTGAAACGCTTTATAAGGAGACTAGATAATATGCATATATATGTAAGGCAATTAATTATACATAATCATATAATTTAAACTAATTTGCATTGAAGACTACTTAATAATCCCATGTATTTTACTGTTCCGGGGAAAACATACAGTCAATTTATTGTATTTTAATACTGTGCTTTTCATTGTAATTTAGGATGTTTGAATAGATGATAAGATGTATTGTGTCTCTTCTAAGCCAGTTTCTAAATAATAGATAAGTTAATGTAAGTTTAAACATAGTTCTGACGAAGGCGAATGGGCGAAATAGCTTTCAACTACCTATGCTATATATAAAAAATAAATAATTGTAGAACTGAAATATATTCAATACATTTTGACCATACTATCTATGCTCAACATAAAGAACGTGAACCTAGTTTATTAAAATGTCAAAAATTTTATCCGGCGGACCACGGTCCATTTGGTAATGCAATGCATCAAGATATAGTATGTATGTGTTACGAGATTCAGTTGATTTTTTTCTGGTAGGTAAAAAAAATAAAAATAATGTCAGATTTCTCTGCGGACCACCAAAATTTCCTCGCGGACCACCAGTTGCCGACGGCTGATGTATAATATGTATGTAAATATTTAATAGCCTAGGAAATCTTTTTTTAAGCCGACGTAATTGTTCACACAGCCATTTAATATTTTGTTCCATTTTTGAATATAAAATAAACGACGAGCGTGAATAAAATACATAACCTCAAAAAACAAAAACAAGCGATTCGGAATATTTCTAAGCGTACTGAGGATTTTGCCGAAACATTCTATAAGTTTCCGTTTTCTGTATAACGTGCCTCCGTCACGAACTATTCAAACAGGGTTAACTTCAAACTTAAACTAAATATAGAAAGAAAGAAAAGACAGAGTAATTCGAGTCGAGTCACGTTCTGTGATGTTACTTCGGCACAACATATTGACGGTGGCACAATTTTTCGACACAGAAAAATGCCATTATGAAGTAGGTAACGTAATTTTTAATATTATTATTTTTCTTCAATTTCCCGGGAGCCTGGGAAACGAGGACCGAATAAATTTGAATATGCTCTTTTTTGTAGCGAGAAATTCTATTCATATGAATATGGGACGCCTCGTACGGAGTTAATAATACATCGAATGAATGATGTTTAAACACGGAACCGTCGGATATTGTGGTGTAAAAAGATGATTAATCTGAGATGTGTTTATTATTTTTGGTATAATATAATTCAAAAATAGAAAAAACAAATGTTCGGTACATGTGATATTTTATTTTCCATATCAGTACTGGATTCAGTTATCGAATAAACATTTAAACTGATATGCCTAATTCACCGGCGACATGTGTTATTTAAAATAGTAATAAATGTCATTATCGATACTTGGTCGAAAGGACTTAGTCTGTCCGAGGGTGCCTCTGAAAGAGGCGAAACACGTGTCACAGTTTGTACCACAATTCGTGGAATAATCTCAGTTATTTTATATTGGCGTTATGTTTATTGAGAATACATATAACAATCATTTGCACTAATGACACATTTATTGATTAGTTCACCCGGAAGTTTTGAAAATGTTCGCGATGAGCGAAACCGGTTGTGATCCTAATAAATAAATACGAAATCAGTACAGAAGCGTGTTTTATAATTATCCAATACAATATATATAATATTTATTTTCATACTTCTTGATCGAGTAATTATGTAAACAAAACGTAAATAAAAGTAAATGTTTATTAAAAATAATCAGACCAATTTTTCGTGTCGTATAGATATTCGAGTTAACAATTACAGTGTATTCCCACTAGAAAGTGAATAAATAAAGGTGTCTCCGAATGGGTAATATTTACAAGAACGTTTATCTTAAATTTAAAATGATCCACTCCACCGATTTCTAATAGTAATATTTGTTCACATTTTAATATTGCATAACATGTAAAAAACGTTTCTTCTCGCAAAACAACATAAAAAAACCCTCAAAAACGAAAAATAGTTGTCAGATTGACCAGATATCGCTGCGAAAAAAGCAATACGAAACGGGAAATTGTGAAAAAGCATTCAACATAAATATTTGTTTTTCAATGAAAACAAAAATAAATAGAGAAATAATTATTATTTTAATTATCGAGTATTTGAAGCCGTAAGTTTTCCGTTAGATTTTAGAATCGGGTATAGACCCCGTCCATTTGAGGAAAGTGATTATGTAGTTGATTTATATGACTCGCGCGATTGGTGACAAATAATAATATTCGAAAAAAAATATTTGAATTTTTTACACTTCATTTAAAAATTATATTTAAAAAATGAAACTCCCTTTTTAACTAATTCTACGTTTATTTACAATAATTAGGACCGGTATCGCTAATGACGAGCATATTCAACTTATGAAATGTCATGATCGAAACCGTAATAAATAAATGTAAAATATAATGCTTTTCCAACAAGTTTTGACAGTTAGTTACACAATACGTGGAATAATCAAAGTTAATTTAAATTTTCTATTAGTTTTGACAGTGTTTAAAATTAATCGTTTGTTCTCGTACATTTTAAAAATGATTCGTTTTTTCATTTTGAGAAGTCATCGATAATACAGAAGCATATAGCAACAATTCAGTTATTTTTAATTAGTCATAAGTAAAATACCGCAAACACCGACGAATCACGGCAGCAATATAACTCAGTGGAGCCAACAGCAGAAATGAGTCAGATATATTATCACGTCAACACGATTTCATGACCTACGGAATAATTGCGCATGTCAGATTCACAAGAGAACAATCTCTCGCAAGATACTATACCAAATCTAGCGGAAGAAACAACTCCTTCAAAAGTGTGACAAGGTGAACCGGCAATACGACCCGGCAATGAAAAACGGCGAGACTGACTTGAAACGCACGCCGTCTCTTTGAGATTTATCACCGATTCAGAAGCAGTGCAATATTGCCCGAGGACAGTTAGTTATGTGCTGTGATTATGATTTAAGATTATAACGTGTTATTTTTAGATTTGTTAAAGTTGCCGTGTTTGCGTGATCGAAGATTGTGTATATTATTATATCGCGTCTGTATCAAGGCCCATTTTTGTGAAATCGATTTTAGATTATCGAAACGTTTAATAACTTTTAAGCCCAAAAAATGATTCGGAATGCAAGGTTTTACGCACATAGCACACGCCTCGTTAATCTAGATTTTTGAAAATGAGTTGATTTCGGTATTCCTTATATTAATATTTCAAGAACATCTTTAAGCAGTGACCTATTTGTTTTTCGATACATAGGTTCATATTTTAAAATTTCAATGGATTCGGGGGTAACTTTGTGAACGTTAATTTTTAGTATAATTTTTAATTTTAATAACTCTGTTTCGCCTATTTGAGAAGTATTCTTAGACAGAACATCGTAAGGTTAATGAATAAACTAACAAATATTGCTGTTCAACTCACGGCATAAAGCTGACGATAGCGTGCTACCGGGAAAAGCATAATTAACTGTTTTAAATATTTTGTATGGAACTAAATATTTTACTTTGATTCAACCTTACTTTAATGAAGTTTAAGTAAATTCACATAACACCGACGTTTGATGCGAGAATGTGGCATTATTGATGGCAGACATGTCACTTGGCTACAATACACTAAACTCTTTTCTTAGGTCTTTTTTTACACGATTTTAAAATAACATTTTTACACGAAATATTTGTTGCGACATGATTACCAGACACAAAAAAAAGAATAACACATTTCATTTTAACACGAAATTCAACAATACAAGAGAGTAATAATAAATAAAAGACTACATTAGATACTAACACAATAAACCATTTCTTGCAACAAAAGCGAGTAATGTCCAGTCCCTCATCAAAGTCCCCGTATATAATAAAGTTTCCATCAATAGTATTAATTTTTCTTGATTAAAAAAAATGAAGAATTAGGTTTTTACACTTTCGCGATTTTCTATACCACAATGTTGTTCTTTTTTCAATGAACACATTTTTTTTCTAATTCAGGAAACCGATTTTTATTTTTTCTATGAATACACGGTTTTCTGTGGAACGTATTTACCGTTTTAAAACAGAGTTGGGTGCATATTATATATAACCATGAATATTGAATACCCAATAAAATTATTACCAACCTCAGTATTGCGTGCCAGGCGGGTTGTCGTATCCCACGACCTGTCATCCAGCTACTCGCTCGCTAAGCGATCAAAGTTAATTTACATTCCCATTATACGAACCAATCATAGAGGCAATAATAATTTGCCTTATCATGTCAACACTTACTTGACTACGTAGAATTTTATCTCCGTTCGTGGAACAGATTTCATAGCATTGAACGTTCGGACCGTGCGATCGGAAAATTGAAATGCAGGCCATGCGGGAGTTTACGGACGGAGTCCAAATCATTCGGACATGTTAATCGTGTTTTGGGCGAATTCAATTATTTGCTGACTGCGGCAGAAGTTTAAATAATTTATGTTGCCATGGATGGGGAATATGTTGAGCAAATCGTTTTGATATTAAACGAATATAAAAATATTTAACGAATATTAAAACACATATTTAAAAAAAAACAAGGTTTTATAAGAATAAAAGAAGATTCAGTGAATAAAACAACACAATATAAAATGAATTGAAACATTCATTTTTAACACTAACATTATTTAATCAATAATATATAGTTTTTTTTTAAATATATTTTCAAAACGGCACCTAAGTAAATGAAGTTAACCCTCCAAGGACGAGCGTCACCATATGGTCACACAAAACACCGTTGTCTATTGATCCCACTATTCATACTTTTTCTACCTGAATATCGTTGCTTTTGCTCATATTTGGTTAAGAAGGGTACGGACTACAGTAAGTCATCAGCCGTAGGAACAGGAACGGTCTCCAAAAGCACATGTGATTTTTTGAATTTCCGTTTTTTTTAATTTACTTTTTGAAACTGTTAAATATTTTTTTATAAAAACATAAAATTATTTACAGTTATTTTGCTAATATATTTGTTTTGAAATTATGTTGATCTAAAGAGGTCAAACTGTAAATATTTAAAAAAAAATCACGTTTAGCTATATTTCAACCCCGAATGTTTGCAAGCCCATACGGTCACTTTTGTCCTTACTACTGTCCGTACTCAATATTACACGGTAATAAAAGGATGAGCATGACCATATAGTCATGCGGGGTTTCTATACAACGACTTTGCGTTTTTTTTTTTTTTAATTTTGGATAGGAATAAAAGTTATCCGTGACTTCAATATGGCTTAGAAAATATTTTTTTTATCGGAAAAAAGCTCTCGTCTCTGGAGGGTCTCACATAATTATTTTTATCAGAATAGTAAAAAAGTATAATAAACATAACAGTCGAAAGAAAATTCAAATAACGTTGAGAAGTCTCAAAGGGTTGTCGATATGTTCTATATAATATGATATAATATTTTTTTTCGAATGAAAATTCGATACATATTATGAAAAAAAAAATCTTGGAACCGGGATTCGAGCCCGCGACTTGTTCGAAAGTAACTGCCATGTATAATTATAAAAAGGCATTTAAAATAAAAATAAAACAAATATCGGTACCGTTAAAAGGCCTACATCCCGAACAAAAAACAAACAAATATCATCGGCTATTAATTTGATTACAATAAATAAACAATCAGTTGTGTATAAAACCAACCTATAGAACGGGTATAAAAAATGAAGTTTACATAGTATTATATTATAGTTATATGAAATTAGAATTGTTAGCCGATTTGTATTGAACAAGTAACTCCGCATAACTAATGTATTAATATATTATGAACACATTTAAACTGAATAAAAACTCGCATTTAGAAATGATAATAACAATTAACGAAAACAGCTAGGGGTAATAACGTCGTACGCTAGCGCCAGAGTTAGACGTTCAGATGTCCTGAAGGACGCGGTTTGAGTGTCCCGGGGGCAATTTTAATGTTAAGTGTTAGGGAAAAGTTACGCGGCTCTTCAACGATTTGGCGTACACATATACGAAGACGCAAGACCGAGACCGTAGAGCGGGATTAAGCGCTAAGGATTAATTAAATCTACTTGCATGTTTGTATATTTATTACACGGGTTATGAAGTCAACCCCACAGATGAAATGCGTAATGAAAATTATTCACATGTAAATAATTATAAAATATCTACAGCCACAACCAACAGTGAATATTAACGTCGTCAAAATTGAGGAACTTTCAAATTAAACCAACTCCAAATTATGTACATTCTCACAAATTTTGTCACTAACGACCCGGGTTTCGCCTTTCGGCATCTTCAGGCATTCAAGTGCACGGATGAACTTGAACTGACGCTTAGCAAATAAAAGTTTCGTGTTTATATAAGGTATAAATGCATCACTGAGTCCAAAGCCATTGCTGGCGAAAAGGATGAGCCCATGGGAATGCCAACAGATTTGTGTAGTGAGCAGTTTCAAGAATTATATAATTTGTTTGTCGGCAAAGGTTTTATGATTATATGATTTTATGGTTATATAGGGTATAGAAGAGGAGATGTGGGAAAGTTTGATATTTCGTTTAAAATCGGAAGAATTTGCAACTGTGCTTTGTTGATTTCTAATATTTCTTTCAAATTATATAATTCTTGAAACTGCTCACTACACAAATCTGTTGGCATTCCCATGGGCTCATCCTTTTCGCCAGCAATGGCTTTGGACTCAGTGATGCATTTATACCTTATATAAACACGAAACTTTTATTTGCTAAGCGTCAGTTCAAGTTCATCCGTGCACTTGAATGCCTGAAGATGCCGAAAGGCGAAACCCGGGTCGTTAGTGACAAAATTTGTGAGAATGTACATAATTTGAACGATTCAAATTTAATATTGAAATTCCACCAAGCACCTTCAGTCGAAATCTTAAACCAACTCCATTATGCAATAGTATTGAAATACAATTTCCAGCACGAATATTCGTTTAAGTAAAAAAAATATCACTGTAATTAATAATTATACATTCTAGTACAGGGGTTGGAACCTTTTATTCTCTAAAGGCCGTATTCATTTTTCTGATTCGACATAAGGCCGCAGTAAACATTGACTAGGGAATCTTTGGCCGGAAACAGGACTTTACGGTCAGAATATGTCAGGAATTTACGAATTTAAATAAATTTATAGAATTGGCCAAAAGGCCGCACCAGAGTAGCCAAAAGGCCGCAGGTTCCCCACGCCTGATCTAGTATTCCTGATCCCCACGCCTGATCTAGTATAGATATCTGAATCATGTTTTGCTTAAAAAGTTTTAACTTTGCTACAAAATTCGTGGATTAATAACAGATTGAAATAGCAAAGTATTTTAGCTCTACAGTTTTTAATAATTTATTCGTTGATAGCTATTTCGGCTTGCGCCATCGTCAGATCTATATAGTTAGTTCTGATAGTTCTGACAGTTCTGATAGAACTAGATAGTTCTGACGATGGCGCAAGCCGAAATAGCTATCAACGAATAAATTATTAAAAACTGTAGAGCTAAAATACTTTGTTATTTTAATCTGTTATAAATGGAGTTCTACCAAGTAAATGCCAAATCAATTAATATCGTGGATTAATAATAAATAGCTTTGAAATAATGATACCGAAGTGGTGAAAATTCAATCTAAAAAAATACATAGTAAAAACTTGCTTTATATTGTACTAAGGCCTAGTAATATTTGATAATTCACTAAAACGTAAAGAAATAAAATCGTATTTGGTACGTATATAATTGATAGTTATGGAATGGAATCGAGTAACTCCCAATCAAACGGGCAATATATTAAAATACCAGTCAAGCGAAACGTGTCCGTGTTTGGGTATATAGTATGTACCTATACCAAATTTGTAGATAAAGTTACCAAAACCAAATTTTTCATTACAGTATTGGATATTCTTGGTTAAACTTAAAATTGTAACATTATAAAACCACTTGAGAAAAGAGTCTCATCGGTTTAAAAATTAATAACTATACGAATTTAATTTTCAGAACCGCATAAAACAAGGTTTAATTGTATCTCAGCGCTTCGATAATAAGCGACGAAAATTGTGTCATTCTTCTGACGAGCAGCAGTAAATGATTCGACATTTCTATAATCGAGTTCAATTAATGAATTGATTGGTACTATAGGTACTCTTTGCGACACTAAGCCATTTATTTGATTTATAACAGTCAATTATGGTATATATCCAATCACGCAGACAAAACTTTCATAAAAACTGCACATACAAAACAATATTTGACAGTCTATGGAGGGCAGTATACCTGAGAGGCCATTATCTTATCAATGTTATTGTTTTGATAGCGTTATGTTATTTTATCGCTGTTTTTTCAGGTGGCGTAGACACTGCTACGCTGAGAGCTACGCCGAAGGGAGACTACACCCGTACGCATAGCAATCTTCGCGGAATTAATTAGGCACAATAAATTATGCGAATTATTACCGCTATACGTTATAATTTTATAGCGGTAATTTCGTTTGCTTTATGTCGTTTGTAACTTTAGAAGCACTTTCACGATGGCACTTATTGCACGTCATTAATGCCACATTGTGTCTACACAAGTGTCTGTGAAAAGGCGCGTTTTGTGTGAAGATAATATTAGGTGTCTTCGTTAAATAATAAAATTGAATTACATCTATTACAGCTAAATAGTGCTCAGTTTAGAAGATAGCTGTTTATTTCTTTAGAGTATTTTATATTTATTAGTTGTAAATCATAAACAAAATAACCAACCACATCTCTTGGTTACGCAGCTTATTTTCCGATCGAAAACGACTGCTCCAGGAAAGAAGGACGCACTGCATTATCACCTTCCTTCGTTAGAATACCAAACTACGAGTGGGCAATGTCTTTAAAATACATCGCATATCATTTATGATTGATTTTAAGCCAATTTATTTATCAATAAATCGACATAATTGAACAATGATTTTAATGGACACTGAAATAATGCTATGTATCAGGTTAGCAATAATATCATCACTGTACTTATTTATGTTCGCTTTTAGGGTGTTTGTTAACTGTCAATACTTAGTGGAAGGGTATTTAAAAAAAAAACATAAAATTCTATTGGATTACTTCCATTTTTATTTAGAAAGATCAGGAGGGCCCGCTTAGCTCATGACGAGCATTATCAACTTTACTTATGTTTTGGCTGATTAGGTGATTTTTTTTTATATCAGGGTAGTAAACACAGCAAGTTATTTTGTATTTATAGGCAGGAAATTACTATTCCCGTATATTGTAATATCATAATTATCTACTATACATAAAATGCGGAGGCTGGGAGCTTTATTCTCAAGCTCAATTTATCCTTAATCAAAACCATCAATGTCTTCCCTACGAACAGTACTAATTTCTGCCAGTGTTAAGACGACATCTTCATTCAAATGACATTATTTGGTAGAATGCAATAACCTTAACGAAAAAAAAAGTAAATATACCCACAAGAATTATTTAAATTGGTTGCTGGTTATTTCAGAATCACACTATCTTCACACGAAGTTAGCTAAGGAACTTAATTATTTGTTATTGTGTATAGTATTATATTAATATTATATGTAGTATTTATAAATAGTAGGCCTTCCGTTTACGTTAGTGTGAAATATAACAAGTAACATATATTATTACAACACCGATTTATTATGAAACAATTTAATATTTCGCCATGCAAAACCGACTTATCATTTCATGAAATGTGTGAATGAACACTCAAGATTCTCACGATAAAAAAAAACCGTGAGAATTATGTACACTCCATCTTTAAAGCGTTACATCAAAGCGTCTATGTATAACAGTGGGTTTAGTATATACACACCTCGTCTTAACGAGCCAATATCATTACCGTCTATGCATATTTTACACGTTCATTTTACTAGTTGTCCATAAAGAATGTCCACCATTTGTACGGCCATGTTTTATGCATGTGGCATCACGCCTGCAATTAGCAAATGAATTTCCCCTGAAACGTTTGAAGACTGAAGTCGAAATAATGGATTACATTCGATATAAAGTCGGTAATAAATTAATTTCACTGTCCTCAACACAATTTGCCGCGTATACATCCGGAGTATACTAATATTTTTAAAATATCAGATTTTTTGCTTACGTAATCATAAAACGATCATATTATTTTTCCGATAAAAAAAATATTATTCAACATTGGGATACCGAGGGGAAAAACAGTCAACAAACTGTTTTCCACTACTGTATTTTTGCTAAATTGCAAGGGCATTTTTTTTAGATATATTTTTTAAAAAAATATTTGACATTACAGCTTACGCCAATGCGTCAAATATTTTTAAGTTGAAAGATCATACGAGATATACTCGATGGGAATTTTATAAAGTCACATGAGATTAACTCAAGGAGAATTAACTTCATAAACACCCATGTCTTAGATCTCAAATTAATATTGAAAAAAGCCAATTTGATACTGACCTTACCGGGAATCAAACCCAGACCCACCTGATCGGTAGAGCAAGCTCTAACCAACTAGACCACAGCGGGCGACTGCCAATACTTATATAAAAAGAACTAATTTCACATTTATATAAAATGATCTGGACCGATTTCGCCCGAACTGAATCAGCAGGAAATAAATGCTCGTGATGAGAAAAACCGGTCTTGACCGTATTGATTGAACGTGGAATCAGTACAAAATAGTGTTTTATTTATTGAATGACAATACACTATTCAAAGAAAACTGAAGAGCACCAAAACGCTGTTATTTATTGTAAGTGTGGGTTTTCTGTTTTTGCGTTCGAGTCGTAAATTCATCCATTTAACTGTTTTTACAAAAAAAGAAACGAAAGAAAACGAGATTCCGAAATACTCATATGCTCATATGTAATGGACCGACAGATTGTTTAAATGCAATATAATGATTTTTTGGAATTCCACGTCAAAATGATCAAGAGATTATTTCGTTGTCAACGATCTTTGAATCACTTTTAAAATGTTTAATGTCAATAATCGGTGGAAAGGCATTGTATCAATAAATACAACACTTTTTTACTAATTTCATATTTATTAACAAGGATCATGTTTGGTTTTGCTTATCACGAGCATTTTCAGCTGATAAAAATATACATCAATACAGAGTATACCAAACCAAGCAAGACTAACAAGGGCGTAAGATACATTTGGTAATAGAAATATGAAACGAATAGATATGATACAAAATATGAAAAGAAGTTTAGCAATTGAATAGCACAATCAGTTATCTTAGAAGTTTGTAAAATTTCGTCAGGAGTTTGCGTTCGTATGCTCTACATTGGTCGAGGAAATGCTTGAAAGAAGTATAGGCTGTTATTTAATTTAAAAGCGTATAACACTCGCATGTTGCGATAAATAATGTCAAATTACGAAATAATTTAATAATGCGAAAAAATAAATAGACGGTGTGTAAAATGAACAAGAAATCGCTATGGCGTGACGAATGTTATATTAACACTAAAGAATATAAATTTAAGAAAAATATGCGTGTATAAATATTTTCCGCACAAGGTCATTTTGTAAGTATTTTGCATCTATTACGTTTTGAACTTTAAATTTTATTCTAATTTATTCAGATTATATTCACAATCGAGATGACGCCAGGAGTAAAACAAAAATATATCAGCATTCAGCACACACATAAACCAGAAATGTGGATTTTAATTTAACAATTACGAACACTTCAAAGGATATAAAAAAATATATTTAAAAATTTAAACTGTTAAGTGACAGGCAACACCACAAACAAAATAGAAAAATTCAGAAAAAATAAATTTAAAAAAAAAATAGCATATGAAATTTGATCCAACCAGAAATCGGCCTGTAAGTCCTTGAAGCCTTATAATACAGTGTTCAAATAATTATGTTTTGAATTAAGTAAAATTGCATTACAAACAGCGGTAGGCTGCCAATACGTTAACAAGGGGCTCGCTTCTCAGACTGCAAGTGTTATGTAGAAATAGGCACAATACTTTTCAATCCATTTCAGAGTTTCAAACGTTCACTTAAACATTCGTAGATAATATATTTTATACCAAAAATTGCAGTAAAGATGTGATCGGAGAAATTTATTATTCTTCTTTATTTAACAAGGGGCTCGCCGGCCTTCGTTTTGTTTAACAAAGGGCTCTCACGCCCTCCAGTCCACCGCTGCTTATACATGTGTAAACAATGAAAAGTTGATAATCATCAATAATATTTATATTATGCCCACGAGTTTTATAATTAATATTCACACACATTTAACCTTCCCTGCACTAAAATAAATACCTAACTCATTTTTGCATCCAGTCGATATTTTTTATGCGGCATAAAAAGTTGCTTTTCTTTGGTATACATTTCATATTAAATAACCGAGTTCATTTCAAAGGAAACCTTATAATTGCTAGTAGCAAAAGCGGGATGTTTTTATATATTTTTTCAAACCGGAGAAAATAGTCCGCTCGTACGTAGGTACAACGCAGTAATGAAACCGAGAAAGAAAAGCTGCAGACCAGAAAACATTGCTTTTACTCCGAACGGGGTACAGACTGAAAAGTAAAAAAGCTTAGTAACGTTTTTTCCTGTACATAATAAATTTCTAGCACGCACGGTGCGTTGTCATTTTGTTTCGTATAACGGAAGAGATACCTTCAAAAGAATAATGAATTATAGAGGTAGTGAATTTTATTATAACCCTCGTTAAGAGTGTTTGAAAACTTTACTGTCGTATTTAATACTGGGTGATAAATGACAGTTAGAAACACCTAACGGAAAACTATTATAAATTAAAAAATGGTTACAATACAAAAACAGTTAGGAAAGCCGATTCTTAAAAGTTTTAAACACATAAGGGATATGATATAATTTAATGCAAGCATCGATAAAGTCTTTGATATTTTCGATGGATTCGCCGGTAGCTTTGTGAATATTTTACAAAACGATATATTAGAAATTTCCTAAATACATTATATTTAAAATACACAGTATATATACGTGCATTGTCCCTTGACTTCGCTAGAGGTATTCTATGGAATTTATGCAAAAATGTTTGATTTCGGTTCAATCCACATTTATACAATCTAAAAAAACCCAAAGTCAAATTTTGTGAGGGTGTCTCCCAGACCCCTATAGCGTAGTCCCTGTCTACGCTATAAGAGCGTCGACTGTACATGTTTTGTGTTACAAAAAGTGATTAACATGTTTCGCCTTTTAATTGGCAACAGTACTAAATAAGAGGCTAAATAATAAATAAATAAGAGAGATCACCATTATTAAATTATTAAATTTTCATTCGGACTTACCGTACATAATGTAATTAATTTGTTATTAGTATATACTAACAATGTTTGTATATTACCCCCTCTCTGCCTCCAGTAGAAAAGGACAAAACCCCGAATTTTATTAAGAATTAGGATCAATTTTTAGTTTATTCTTAAGCCATAAGATGTTATGTCTGATGGCACTTCTCAAAAAGCCGAAAAACGTGTCATATTTTGTAGCATAACGAGTGGAAAATAAAATCTATAATTTGTTTACAATAAGTGGTTGAGTTAGATAACTAAAAATATATTCAATAACATAAATAAAATCATATATCAATTCTGAAATTCCTACCAATTTTAATTGATGTAATAACATCAGTAATTTCCACTATCCTACTGCGTTATCTATTGTACAAAATGATCATAAAAACTTTAACAGTGAATGTTCCGAAAAACCTAAAAGTGAAACAAATCTTAGGGTTTTAAAATAACCACTATAGAAATAAAACTGTTTTCCGAGAAGTTAAACCGAGTCACAAAGGCTCTTTACTACGCGGACAACGATGGCAAACGATAGGAATTTAGTATCGCCTCATAAAAAAAGTACCTTACCAAGTCTCTCGGTCTCTACATTATCATGTTTGACCAACTCGGGCCATTAAACAACTCTTAGGGCTTAATGTGGTGGCCTAGTGTGTTTTAGCTAAATTATTATCTTGCGGAAAAGGTACTCACAAAAAAAGTTTTTGCGTTTGAAATAAATGCAGGTGTGTTACACAGTGAAACAACTAAAAGGGAAATTAAGGTGACCTTAATTAAACAAGTTAAGTTGATATTGAACGTAGCCTAACGCCACCTTAACCCAAAAATTATCGGATAACGATAAGCGATAATATATTTCCAGAATAAATTCCTGGAAAAATCTAATATACAAAAAGATTTGTTTTTAATTTAGTATACATATCGCCACTGTTCTGGCAGAAGATGGTAACAGATTGATAGTCTTTAGTTGACGTCAATTTTCAGCTTTTAGGATAAAGCTTCTAGCATCGATACTGTATTTAATGAATTGGCATTAATTTGGTAGAACTCCATTGTAATAAATAAGGTAAAAAATATCAACGTATTTAGTTCTACATTTTTAAAATATAAGATGAGTTAGCAGCTATCGTCAGTACTATCTAGTATTAACTCATCTTATAAAAAAAATGTAGAACTAAATAAGTCGATATTTTATGTTACATCACGATTTCTCAAACGGAGCCTACTGAGAAAAAATAATTATAAAAGAGCAACAGCACAGTTTTGAGGGGACACGGAAAAATTCCTGGAAGAGCTAAAAAAAAAAAGGTCTCGCGTCTTTTCATTTGGGAAATTCCGTAAATTGATGAGTTTTTGAAAAAAGTTTTTATAGGAAGAGTAGAATAGATTAAATTCGAAATAAGTTAATAACTAACTGTGAAATTTATTTTTTAATTCAATTTTAAACCACTTTTAAGGTGTTCACTGTCAATACTTGGTGGAATGGCATTATAATAAAAATAATAAAACATTTTTAGTACTTTTTCCACATAAAATTTATTAGATCAGGACCGGTTTCGCTCATCGCGAGCATTATCAACTGATAGATCAACTCAGTTGATAATGCTCGCGATGAGCGAAACCGGTCCTGATCTAATAAATTTTATGTGGAAAAAGTACTAAAAATGTTTTATTATTTTTATTTCAATTTTAAACCTTCAAACTTCAGAATTGGTACGACCGATTTATTAGATTATGTATGAGGCATGCACCAATACGCAAAGTAGAGTAGAGATATACCGTTGATTACAGCCTGATGTCAGTTAATATTACTGACAAAAGTTTTACTGTTAATTTACGATTTTCTTTAAGATTTATGGAAGGAAGCACATCACGAACAAGCCAGCTAGTCGACAGCAGATAATTGCAGCTTTCTACGAAAATATCGGTACTTTGCTTTCGAAGCACGTAACAATTCCTGCCCTCTATTGGCGGAAAATTGATTGAGCTCTATTATAAAGCTGGAAAATTGATGGTTTATTCATGTTGTGCTCCAGTAATATTTAAGCAACACGATAAGCCGTGCTGCTTGGAGCTATTTTGAAAGCATCTCATCTGATTGTTATGAATATAGCTATGAACTATTTATTAAAATATGTTTTAGCGACTGCATGGCGGGCTCTCAATATATAAATTATATCGAGGATACTAAATATCTAGCTGATTAAAGTGGCTGAGCTAGTCACACACTTTTTAATTATTATTTTTTGCTTTTTCACACAACAGCATGATTAAAAATCAGTCACATGCAGATAAACTCTACACGGGCCATGAATATTAGGGAAAGGTTCTTTTTTTCCCGACCTATTTTTCGATCCTGTAACCTCGGGATTTCGGTATAACACTTAAAAAATCATAAATGAGCGCCTTAGTTTTGAGAACTACGTAACTCCAAAAACCAAAATTGTTGGAAAGTGAAAAAAACTGCTGTGGTCTCTTTGGATTTGAGTAGGTTTCGAGACAAACCACTTTTTTTTTAAATGCGTTGTCTCTGTATTTAGAGAGGTTTTGAACTTGGAAATTCGTTGATTGTGTAGATATTGAAATAGAGAACAAGTTGGCATCAAAATTTGAAAAAAAATAAAAATGGTCTTTGGGTAGGTTTCGAAATTGAGATCCTCGAATAGTCTCACCGGGAGACGAAACTTTTTCAAATGATGGAACTAAAACAAAATAAGGGTCTCCGAATTCTAAATAATTATAGAAACTATCAATTCGTCATTTCGAGTTGACAACAAATCTGGAATCTCTTAACTACAATCTTTTGTTCGGCAATGATCTCAAGCAATTGTGGCATGGTATTATGTTAAATTATCAATCCCGGGATCACAAAAAGGGTCCGCGATTGGATGCCCTTGTTGGCTGCATATACCCAACGGTTGGTGGTGGTGGTAAACCAACTTGCATTGACGTATATTTAGTAGATCTCCATTACAAGATTTTAAAAAAAGTATTTAGTTCTGTCAGATATAAACGACATGTCAAAATAGATTTTATATATTGTAGAATTCTAGTAGAACTAAATTAAATACTAAGCAATTTTTATATTATAACAACACGAGCTGTAAGCCTGTTCCCCCACGGGAGGACTTTTTTGCATTATAAAAAAATCAGAAATTTACCGACATGAACAATCAAATGTATACTTTTTTATCAAATAAATCAGAAAGAATGAACTCGACTGATTCTCCAAATGGAACTTGTTTTTAGGAATATATATGATGATTTTAAAATTGTTTATACATAAATTAAAATCGTTCAAATAATGTACATTCACACAAGTTTTGTCACAAACGACCCGGGTTTCACTTTTCGGCATCTTCGGGCGTTACTGACGTTTAGTAAATGAATGTATCGTGTTTATATAAGAAGTTGATAATACATATCTAACGTTATTTTATTATACATATTAAAACTATGTTTTCGCCAACAACTATGCCACGTTGAAAGCACCGATTCTCGTCCGATCACCAAAATTTAGGAGTTAATGCCGAATTCTTTTTTTGACGTTTTCTTTAGTCCTAATGGTGATTCTTTAGGGTTTTAAATGAACCAAAGTTTATTTTTTTCCAATCATGTATCAGGCATGCATAAAATGAACGGGGTAACGAAGGAATGGTAAGCCAGCTCTGAGCATTCGTTGAATAAATAAGTTTTCGAACTCATCTTGCATTGTTTTATAATATTTTGTACCAGGCTTGCAGGAAGTAAGCGGGGGTAGAAGTAACGTAGTAGTGTTCGAAGCAGATAGGAGGTATAGAGCCTGGCGCATTACGCTCGGCCGACGGCTCGTGACTCGATTGACCGCACACGGTACGTCGCAAAGCCATCGCCGATCGCGGTTCAATGCCTCTATGTATCGATTTTACGAATAGGTAGGTACACAGCGGCAGGAACCAAGGCAAACGCTGAATGGACGGATAGGTTACAATTCAGAGTTTCCCAAACTATGTTAAAGTGTTTCACGGAACCTGAATAGCTTAAACATCAACTGTTTTGCAATATTTTCCGAAAACTAGTAAGGATAATTCCCGAGTTCGGCATCCATTTTTCGGAACAGTTTTTTTACCAATAGACTTAAGCGCAAGTGAATATGAAAATCCAGTTTATTTAATCAGCGATTCTGGTTTGAAACAAAAATACAAAGATAAATGATTTCTGGGCGAGTCCCTCAATGTTTCAAAACCAGCTACTACTGTTTTACTTCCGTTTTTTACAAAATATGTATACGAAGCAGGCTTATTATGCAAAGGAGTCAAAGTGTACGGACAGGCTCGACGCCACACCAGATATAAGAATATGAGAAAGAATTCAACCCACTAGTCCCTGATATCAGCAAGAAAGTTTGCGATTAAGTACTCAGAATTATCTGTCGTTGCGAGGTTTATTTACTCAATAACTAGCGTTTTTCACTTTTACGGTGTTCACTGTCAATACTTGGTGGAAGGGCATTATATTAATAAAAACACTATATATCTTTTTGTACTTTATTCCACTTTATTTAAAAGGTCAGGACCGATTTCGCTCATTTCGAGCATTGTCAACCGATAAGAAATATAATTAAACAGAGCTATTTATACAAGAATTAATTGAAAATAAAATGTGTAAACAATTGACATTGAAAAAAGTTAAAAATTACAGTATAGGTGATTCTATAATAAAACAAAATTAAAATTTTTAACACCTCTAACATGTAATTTTAAAAATCATCATAGATTAATAAATTTCAACTAGCATTTTAGTAACATATTTTTTTACATACGTATACTATTGTAAATAGCCCAACCTAAAAAATAAGCTTACTATTGTAAAATTTCAAGATTTCCGGAGTCTTGCAGAAAAAGGTTTGGGAAACCTTGGGTTACATCATGACTTCTCAAATTACGACAAATAAAAGTGACATCGAACTTCAATACGTATATATACTGAAATTAAGACCTCATAACTAGAATATTTATTAACGTCGCCAGATGGTTATGAATTATTGTGAAGATGGTAAGATAATATAAAAAAATATCTACGTGATACCTTCGACACAATTTTTGACAGATTTGGCACACGTACTCTTTGATAACAAACAAGCTAATTTTAATATTTTTTTCTATTCGATCCTCCACATTCCCTTCAAATCCCAACCAACGAATTCTCACCTGAGAACGATTTAAAAAAAACAGTTCTTTCAGGCACTCAAGATACTTTAAACCAGTGCTTTACAACTTGTAATAATCTTTCGAAGACAACCGATGAAAATTTAGCGGAGTAATAAGTATTGCAAAAGGGACCATTTTTATATATAAAAAAAATACACAGCACGCTGTGAAGCAGTGATGCACAATCTGCTATCCGTTTTGAATTGTTTTGCGGCCCTCGAATGTTTTTTTTTCTCAAAAATAAAATACCTATTTTTAGCAAGCTTTTTAGTTATTAAATGATAATAAATCGGTACATCGAAGTAGACTTACTTATTCAAGTTTGGATTCAATTGTACGGCATGATATATTAAATCAAATTTTAAAAAGTTATTTTAAAATTAACAAGGGCAAAGATCGCATTAACTTTTAAATTACATATAAATAAAACATGTATATTTAATTTTAATTTTTCCTTTCGGCCCTAACTCATAATAATTTGTTTTAATGCGGCCCACTAGAACGCAAAGGTTGTGAATGTCTGCTATAAAGGGTCGCGTGGAACCACCCACCACAACTTTGTTTTAAAAAATACTTGTATGACTAAAACTTAAGCAACATGTAATTCATTATTCGTGTGTACTTTTTTTGTACAATATTCACAAACTTTATTAAACTTGCTGAAGTTTTTATTAAACGTATTTCTAAAATGCCTGTTTACTGTCCTACAAAATAAATACAAAATTTAAGGAACACGGTGTTAAAGAGCAGCTTTAAGGAGTGCTAAAAAGCAGTTAAGTCTGCCTTATCAAACTTGAAAAGCTTCCAGAGAAGTTACCCCCGAATCCTTTCGAGTGAGTTTTCAAGTTTTGCGTCGGGAAAACTAATTTGAAAGTGAAAATGCAAGATTACTTATACGCTTGGATTTTGACGGCCCTGGTAATTTTTCGATAACAGTAACGAGAGAATAATAAATAAGATGGAAAAGTTGAGGTGTATTGATTGAACGTACACAGTTAATGTCGAGTGCAACTTCACCTGCATTGTGCGGCGAGTCGAGCGTGACTGTTCGTCTATTTTTTTGTTTATCTAAATGGACACACTATTAAATTCCGGAAATCGATTAACATATTTAATATTCATTCTAGATTCAAATACCTGTCGCTGTTATTCGACGAGATTGACCACAAGCTATCTGTAAAGCTTACATTAATAAATTATTATATGACAGTTTACCAAAAAGCTACTAAAAAAATACACTAGCAGGGTGTTCACTACTTGCCGGAAAGGCATTATATTAAGAAAAGCACAATATTCCTTTGTGCTTTTCAATTTGTTTTGTATTAATGACACTGTTAAATTATATTTCTTGGCAGTTGATAATGTTCACCATGAGTGAAGCCGGTTTTGGTATTGGTAAATAAAAGTGGAAATAAGTACAAAGAATTTTTGTGTTTTTCTTAACTTAAAAAGTATTTACCTAAATTATATTGAATAATCAATGTGAAATAGGGACAATAATATATTTTTTTTATGAATTATCAATATTCGGATAAATTTATTTAAAAGCACAAGCAGAACTATATATCTCTCTTTCATTTCAAAAAGCGAGAAGTATACGAGTTTATTTATTTAGTTTACCACCACCATCCAGAAAATATATACTGCTAACAGAAATTCTTCTTTATGCGAATAATCAGAAAGGTAGTGAAAATTCGTTGTTTTTTTCGAGTTATTTAAAAAGTTAATATTATACGTGGCAACAAAGTTAAACAAAATCGAACGCACAGAAAAACAAGATAACGAAAGATAATATTAAAAATCCCAAGACTCTTGTCGCAAAATCTTCTACCAAATACTAAATTAAGGTCGTTTATTTATGTAGATGCCATCAATATAATCCTGAAAATACTTCAGAGGTGCCGACGGACTCTTATCACCGATAGTGATATTTATGGGATTGTTTCAGCATAGGCACTGTTGGGATTCACTATTCAGGACCAGCCTTGTCGAATGTTAAGAGTACGTACTAAGTTCTCTTTTAGCCGTTTCCAGGAGAGGTGAATGATGCAGAACGGTTGGGCTATAGTGATTTAAAAAAAATACGGCAAGTAACCTCGAAAAAACCTATTCATCTGCCAAGCAAAATATAAAAATGTCTGAATAATATTATACTTGAAATTACGTCCTGTTTTGAGTAATGAATTTTACTTTTAAGAAATAGAAGTTTCCGTGTAATTACAAGCGATTTAATTTTAGATTTCGACTGAAGGTACTTTGTGGAATTTCAAAATTAAATTTGAATCGTTTAAATTATATACATTCACACAGATTTTGTGACTTACGATCCGGGTTTCACCTTTCGGCATCTTCAACAGTTCAAGTGCACGGATGAACTTGAATTGAACTTTCAGTTCAAGTTCATCCGTGCACTTGAACGCTTGAAGATGCCGAAAGGCGAAATCCGGGTCGTTAGTGACAAAATCTGTGTGAATGTAGATAATTTGAACGATTCAAATTTACAAGCGATTTATTTAACAAATTTTGGTTCGGCGACAAAACAGAATAGGAAAAATTAAAACACATAATATTTTTGTAGTATCAATTAATGAATTGAATTCACATGTAACAAAATTTAAAAATGTATATAAATATAGTATGAAAAACATATTATGTGTAATGTTGTTTCCTCTAGTCAGGATTTTCCTTGTTCAATTTTATGTTGTTCCGTTTTCTCCTTAATCAGCTATTAATATTTTTTATGATAGCATTGTCGGAATAGATATAGTTCATTTAAAGCTTTTAAAATACATTTTACAATTAAAAACTGAATATTCGCAAGGTGCGCGAAACATTCTTGCGCGGACTAGTATTACGTATATGTTTTTACTTACAAAATTACACACTCAGTTTACAATATCGATCTTCTTTGTACTTCTGCACAGGACATAGCTCTCGTTTCGTATTCAAGGTAAAAACGAATTACGTAGAGTGATAGTAATTTGAAGTAAAAAGAAAAGGCAGCGGAAGCAATGGGGGAAAAACTAAGAAACAAAGGGAAAATACGCAGCGAGGAAGTGGCAACAAAGTAAAATTGGTTTACTGTCATGAGAAGACTGCCAGGATGCATGATGCGAAGTTTATCGCGACTTCCACCAGGCCGTTTCAAAGACGTCGTAATTTGCCACAGGCATTAAACTTGTAGGAAATTGAATTTTCTCTTTCGAGTCAATAAAAGGCGGACCTCAAAAAAAAAAGACAATTGGTTTTATTTTCGATTGTCACTGAAATATATCGTGTGATAAAATGTATGATAAATATATTTTTTCCCGAAGTTTTGTGACATTTGAATGGTGAAAATACTATAAATAAAGCAGTATTTTCGGAGAAGTATGTTATGTATTGTCTCTGTAAGCATAAGAAACAATTGTAGTACAGGGTCATATATATTTTGCTGTTTTATACGACTTATCCTCGACAGAAAGCTATATATAAAAGATATTGAAGACATGTTAAAAGTAAGACGTAGTTTCATATTCACAAATTGAAAAAAAAGAATTTCCGTAGAAAAGACACCATATGTAATACATACCAAAAAATAAGCTGATGGCAATATTGACTCGCGTGACATCGTTAAGATACGTAAACTTCGTATCCCAAAATGTTAAAGTTTCAAGTATGGTGAAAAAACCGTTTTACTCAAAATTTTCGATGATGACAAAAGTTTTGAAAGCGGATTTTGCACAAGAGTCACAGTTGCACACAACTTTGTATGGAATATAAAAAAATGTGTTATTTAACCACTAATTAAAAACATGATCTGTATTAACACCGCAGTAAAGATGTTGACTAGCGGGTTATCGCTTTTAATCAATGACGGATTATTGGCTACATAATCCTTTTTGCGCTCCTTAATATATAACTAAACCGAAAATGATTTACAATATCGAAATGTGACACACATTATTTTCTTCTTCTTTCTTTGGCCATGTTCGCTCCCTATGTGGAGCATATGGCCGCCACGCGGCACCTCCATGTTTCCCTGTCTCCCGCCAATAGCTTTGCTTCCTCCCATGACATGCCAGCATCCCTCAGTTCCGCCGAGTACATCCTATGGATAGTACCCGACGGACGTCCAGGACGCCGGAATCCCACCGGTCGAAAGAAGAGGCAGGCAGGATTGAGGCTTTCCGGAGGCATCCGCAGCACGTGACCCAGCCAGTTCCAACGTCTCTCCATAACCACTGACGTGACGGGACGCTGTCTTGTACGCTCCCTTATCTCTGAATTCCTCACAAAATCAAACCACCTCACCCCCATTATCCGACGCAAGCATCTGTTCTCGAAGCTCAGTATACGGTTTTTCTGAGTCTTCGTCATGTGCCATGATTCGCAACCGTAAAGCATTACCGTCAGAATGCAAGCGTTGAACAAGTGGCATTTGGTTTTAATCGAGTACAGCTGTGTGTCCCAGACAGTCCGCATTGAGTTGAATGTGGCTCCAGCCATTCCTAAACGAATGGCGAGCTCGTTTTTTGTACTACCCATTTATTTTACCCATGTATAATCACAGTATCTCTAACAAAAATAGGAAATTTACGTTCATATCTATACTGAAAATGAAAACACACATTTTTGGTACAAATTCCACATATTTTAAATAAAATACACATTTAAAATAATCATAGCTATTATATGTTATATCGGATAATTATCGTGAGATCCGTGGCGCAGTTGTCAACTTTGTTTGCTTTCGTGACAAATTTCACTGGTTCGAATCCCAGTAAGAATTTCCGATTGAAGGCATGGATTTTTGTGACGTCTAAAAATTCTCACCCACCCTTCCAAAGAATAGCCCTATCCTTTGTATCCCTAGTCTCTTCGAGGTTGAGTAACAAGCAGTTCTCGTAGAAAAACTTCTTTTGAGAGAACCTCCATTATGAGGCCAGATGCTCTACATTGGGAGCGGACATGGTTAACTTTTATTGTAAAGCTAAATATTTTGTTATGTTTACCTTACTATAATGTAATTATAATATAATGGAGTTCTATCAAATTAATGCCAATATAATCAATGCATTGATGACTACGAAGAGTATAAACATTTGTTTTGGCTTTTTCGCAAAATAGAAATCGATTTTACCTATTATTCTTATACCCAATAGTAAAATACACATTTACTCATCATATTGTTTCAATAGATGTCTTGTCTACACGTGCTAAAACCATTATAACCATCATTCGAACAGAGCAAGCTAAAGTTTTGGCGGTCATTGATTTTCGACCACTTTTTAATACAATTTTCACAATAAAAAAAACACGGTTCATCATAATAGTATTAAGTAGTTTGATTGTGTATTCTATGGTTGATTGTGTATTTTAATTGTTGCCTTTTTATATACTGTATGAAAATCTTGTTTTATGTCTCTAATACCGAAGTGCTTTTCAAGAGTACCAAGTGTTTTTGGATAAAAATATATCGAATTTTTTTTAAATTATTTTTCCTGCAATCACACCCACCCCATTGTACATGAAAATATTTTTTTTTATTTAAAATAAGAAAATCATGCATTTAACGGTTAAACTCGTTTTCAAAGCAAGCTGTCTAATTTCTACAATACACTGCATGTCTTCATTTCAAATTATATCATATAATTTCACTGTGCCAAGGATATACAATAATCAATGATGATCTGGGTAACATTCATCTGTTGATATAAGCGTTTAATAATGAAAAGGCAGACGTTCGTTTTACTTATGTGGTTTTGTCCGTGACCCCCGCCGTACAGCGAGGTTTTTCTGAGTACACAGAAGTAAAGTAAAGCATACATGTTTCTAAAAAAAGCAATTTATCATGTACAGGTAGTTCTAAAATAATGTATGTAACTGAATAATTAATGGAATAAGTTTGTTCTTTTATAACAAAGAGCCAAATACAGTTGAAGGTTGTCATAATGTTGACTGGAATATACGAAAGTTTCCAGATGTGAAACCGACAAAATAAAAGAAAAACAAAATCCATCACAGGTGAATTTTTAGCAAAAAAAAATCATATATCAAAAACATCTAAGGGAATCTCTTTATATGTATTTTCGCAGACAACATATTTGTACAGAAAATATAGTGGACGTTATACGAGTACTTCATATTGAAGAAAACGTAGCCATAAAGTCGTGAAACTTTATTACAGCTGTTTGGTGGAATTCGTGTGCGCTGGCCATGTACCCAGTACCAAGTGGTGGCCCGTATTGATTTTCCGGTCGGCACTTTATTGTAATAAACAAATTTCGCCTCCTTACAAACGCTGTTGACTAGCCGTGCCACTTATGAAATTTATAACTCCAATAAGCGAAAAAAAATACATAATTTTACAAAACCAATTAAAAATATTCTGTTAAATTTTTATATCATGGTGGGAAATCGGCGGCCTTTTATGACCTTTTGATTGAATCCATTTGTTCACAAAATAATGCTCAAAGATAGATTTAAAGTACATATATATAATTTAAGATTAAGAAATGAGGTTTTATTTGAATACACAAACATCAATGCGCCTTTCCTACGTGTCAAAATTTTCCATCTCTGAAATGGGCTTACTTTCGATAACTCTGTTAATCCACTTGTTGTGTTACAAATTTTGACACGTGTCGTATCATCACACAGAACATCGCAAGGTTAACGAATAGACGAAACATTGTTTTAAATTCCTAAGTTATAAATTTCAAAATTCGGATTTTTTATATTTTCTACCAGAAGCAAAAGTAGATGGCAACATACAAACATTGATATTGCTAATAACAAATTAATTACTTATATTAGGTACGGTAAATCCACATGGAAATAAATACAGCAATTGTAAGCCGGCCGGTTATTTTATTTATCAAATTTAATTTATTTTTAAAAATGAACATCCACAAAGTTACCGCCGAATGCATCTAAATTTCTAAAATTAGACTGATGTTGGGTACCTAGGCTATTTTATTGTTAACACATTGTTAAAACAAATTTAAATCGACGATTCTCTCTTTGAGTAGTTTTTCTTCACGTTATTTATGTTAATACTAATTAAATTTCTGAATAAATTTTCCGTCATCACTAGTACAATTTTGATTTATGAAGTATGTATGATGTATTAGAATTAAGCTATTCTCGTGTAGACGTAGTCCAACAGACTAGAAATCTACAGTTGGTTGACAACAGCTTTGCGTACAGCATCATAGATGCCGAATTTTTGAGAAAGTTTGTCCCGCAGGCTTAAAAGAAAACCGAAAATCGTTATTGAAATAAAGACAAATTTTATAAACCATCTTGATGAAAACGATATACCATAAAACAGTGTTTCTCAACCCGGGGAGCGAAAAGGCATTTCTATATTTTTTAAAAAATGTATATTGAACGCATAATGAATAATCAACAATAAAAAATGAGCCTCCGGAAAAACACACGACTCCTGATTTGACTCCACAGTTCTGTTATTTAAAAAAAATATGATTTATACGAGATAAATAAACTACTAAAGCATTTCTACTTTATAATCGTTATGCGTCTTATAAACTGTACAATATTTAAATGGCTAGTATTTTTTTATGAATAAAATGTGGTAAGTACAGTTATTATGCATAATTGTTTTTAATAATACATTTAACGATTTCCATGCCATTAAAGAAGACACGAGGCTAGTTCAATAATGGAATTAATTTAATTTATTTTAATGCGAGACTCGGCGATTGTCGAATTCACGCTGAATTAATTTAATGTATATAAATCCTAAAACCAAGTCTGCTTTGCCATCAATTCACAGAAAGAAGAATTCTCTGGCTGAATTAATAAACGAAACCTTTCATCTCCAAGAACGAAGATTTTTCTCTAAAAGAATATTATAAAAAAACGAAGAGACAAAAGCCCGCCTCGCCGGAAAATTATTACATTCCCACACCCGACCGCGATTGCTTTTAAACAAGAATTCATTCGAGCCGGGGATTCGTTCGATGAATTTGCCAATTCGAGCTAGAAATTGCTCGGTAAAACCAAAGCGATAGTATTAGTTATAATTGAATTTTGAAATATATACGTCACAGAGTGGATAGAGGACCGGGGCCCTGGTACTTTGTTGACTTCGTAACGATATGATCACAAGTTCGAATACAATTATCACACACGAATAGTGAAGACGACAATAGTTTGCGTCAATTCGGAAAGGTTGAATTTCTAGGCTGGCTTTCGCGAACGTGAGAAGTAAATTTGATCATGGAGTTTAGGCACCAAGGGTCACCAAACTTTTTACGTAACGGGCCGGATGATTTTTTTAAACATTAGGGAGACTAAAATTTATTCGATGGAAAAATCGGTGGTTGTATCCATTTGTACTTTGGCGATCGCTGCAGTAAGCAATCGAAATAGTAAAACGTCATCATAGAGTGCAAATATCTGTAATGAACACAATATAAAACTATTAATAGTTTCATGAGTGCACAGAGAAAAATAAATAATAGTGCAATGCTGGCGACAAAATACTTTAAATAATATTTTTTTGGGGTTATATTGTTAGTTACATACAGGGGTTCGGCGACTAAATATCATTAGGAAAGTCCGCTATAGCGGTAACAGGAATATTTAAAAGATAACGACATGGTGATTTGATTTTTTTTTTAAATCCGTGTCCGATTCTAATTTATGTATTCCAACTGCAATTTTCCTACGAGAACTGTTTGTCATTCAGTTGCTCAACTTTTATTTTTTTCAAAGCTAGTAGAGATAGAAATGATAGTGCTGAGACAGAACTAGCTATTTAATTATTCTCGCTACGCCCCGTTTTTTTTAGATTGTAAGGGTGGGAAGAAGTTTATAGGCATCGAAAAAATGTAATCCTTCGAACAGAAATCGATCGAAAAAAATGTCCCGACGAAAAACGACTTGAACCCGTGAGATCCGTCACGATAACCAACGACGTTGACCACTACACCACTTGTCAGTTATGTCATGTGGTTCACAAATACCTTACCTCGCTTATTCGTAAATCAACTATCACTACAAAACAGTGTCCCTAATTGATACCGCTATCAACAGGTGGATTTGCATTTATTACCAAACTGAGAAACTGGCTAGCATGCTTACGCTTCAAAAAATATAAAAGCGATTGAATAAAGATCATCGGCTGTAGAATTTTATACTTCATCCAAAATACGATCCACGTTCTCGAAAATCCAAATCGCTCTCTCGCGTAATAGTCCTAAGGAGCGCTTTGATATGAGAGCAGACATAATAAATATATAGTAAAAAAAAAAAACACATATCGTACGTGACAAGAATAGCACGTCCAATCAGACGGGTCATTCAATGAAACCGTCGACAAAATTGGATAATTTTGGACAAGTGTGTAAAGAGACAGAAAAATATATATACCTCTTCTGTGTAGTGAATACATTAAATGTATGAAAGTGTTTAATAAGGGATGGCAATCTCGGCACGAAGTTTAATATTGTGTTATACTTAATCCCGGCATTGGGAAAAAAGAAAACAATGATGTTATATTATAATAGATTTTTCCTGATACTAACTTAATAAAACATTTTTCTGTCTTTTGCATGATTGTATTTTGAGCGTTAACTACGGACGTTAAAATAAATATTTCAATATATTACGGCGGGGGGGTGAGTCCATCTCGCTTATAAAACTGTTACACAAACAATCCGTGAATAAATAATACATATATTAAACTAAAAAATATCTACATTCTTAAAAGTTGTTCTTTCAAATATGATGAACGCCACGGCGTTGAATCACTTATGGTAATAAATGTGGTAAAAATTATTATTTTTATACATACATATCGACTGTGGAAAGGCAAAAGGACGTCACCGCAAAACATTTTTTACAAGAACAAAATCGTTTTTGTATGATTTTGGGACAAAATATGAAATATACAAGAATGGTGTTTTATTATCTAATATTAACTTAAATTTTTTTTAAGAAAAACCTTTCTGCAAGTCCTTTTTTCTGGTCACAATTTTCACATGCCCCTCTTTTTATAAAACATAAAAGCTTAATTTAGATAATAATTCGGCATTTGTAGTTTACACCCTTTTGATAGAACGTGTGTACATTGTGATTATTGAAAAGAAAATGCTGTTTCTTCCTTTCGCGATTCCAGAGTCGATATTTTAATCAATCACTCCAAAAACAATTAAAATGAGAGCGCTATTAAAGTTGGCTATATGAGAACCATTGAACTTTTGATTTTCTGTAAAACTTATAAATCAGCACACAGAGCCTTCACTTGATTAAGTTTAGTTAAAAACTATAAAACTGAAATTATTGCACAAACTCGCACGCAGTAAGGAACTATATTAAATCAGTGTGTTTTTTTTTAAATCGGCATATATTCTCGGTGTTGGGACTCCAGCCATATGCCCGTAGCGCCAACCCTGCCACGCTTGTGCCTACATTGAGTACATTGGGGTTTAAGCTAGTTTGGGTCGCGACGCGAGGCTAATCCGAAAAATTTACGAATAGTAAAAAAAGGACGCCGATTCGATTTTCATTTCCATCAGATTGAAAATAATCGCAATAGCGCTGGTTTAAAGGACAATTTATTGTTTGTTTTTTAACACGGCGCGAGGAAATTTCTGTTTGCGGATTTCATCCCATTTATCGAAAGTGCTACGCAAGGCTTGATTTATGGACAGTCGTTTAAAGTAGTATCTAAAGGCTTATTGGTCGCTTTGAAGCAAACAGATCGGCCATATAAATGATCAAAGGGCTAAATAAATATACATTTGGGATGTTGGATATTTACTTTTCCCTTAATAGTAAATAACGGGTACCGTCTGTATTTTATTAATGTCGTACCCGTCAAATATGTTTTTTTAGTTACACAAATAAAATTGTTGTGAAGATATTGAGTAATATAAAATAAAATGTTATGATAAATATTTATAAACTATCAATGTTTTTTAAACGTGTCCGCTGCAAAAGCGTGGCATATATACTCCTTATGGATTTTATTTCAACAGAATTGTTGCTTCGAGAACTGTTTCTTATTCACTGCAATTTGTTTAATAATAATTAATTGTTACTTTAATTTGTCACTTGTACTTCCATTATTGTTTGATTGTTTTTCTATCATCCCCTCCTTGCCTCCTGTTTTTATTTTATTTTAATAATATCTGAGGATGCCTCTGAAAGAGGTGAGACACGCGTCACAATATGTTGAATAATCCAAGATATTTTATGTTTTATATTAAAATGAACTTCCTCAAACTTACTGCCAAATCCATCGAAAGTATTTATATGCACATATGACTTTCAAATCCATGGCTATTGTGATGAAATAAACGATATAACATGATATTGTTATAAAATCATTAGAAATTGTCAAGAAAGGCAACTAAGTAAGCTTTGACCATTTCCATAGAAAAAAAACAGTATTCGTCTGAATTCACTCACGTTCGCGCGGAATATGTCGACATCCGAGGCAAAACTGTTAAGCGCTGGTGAATGTAATAGTTTTTGCAAAACAATTTATAACCTCCTTAACCGGTGCATAAAGAGAAAATTCGCTTAACGAAAAGAATGGAAGAAATGTTCGTTTGTTCGACACATAACGAACACTATTGATATAAAATACTCAAAATTAATTAAATTATTAAAATAGTCATTTATTCTAAAGAGAAATAAACGATGAAAGTAATTATACAAAAAAGACATTAAGCAGAAATATGTTCAAAAGGTCCTCGTGTTAGGTAACATTTAAAAACAATTATTGTACTCTTAATTACAAGCAAAAGACGCGACATTTAGAATACATCATTTTCGCAGTGCGTAAGTGCCAAGACTCGACCGACGCCGCGTTAGATTTATTCATTGTTCCATAATCCAACCACAATCCTTTCACCCCGAGCAGGCAAAATTTCGCCGAAAACAACCCCCCACCCGTCATTCGGCCTAACGAACCCCTCCGGTATCTCACCGTCTGCCCCCACGCGTCCACCCTCTGCCCGGCGCGTGAGACGGTCTCCCTTCAGCATATAAAGTTTGGTTGCCACGGCGACGAAGGGCAACTCGCTCCACCCCTCCCGATACAACTAGGCAGCGAGGGACGTCGCCTTTACGATCCTTCGAAGGTTTCAGACCAAGGTTGGGCTTTATGTGTATATTGAACCTGAAATATACAGCCACGTTCACAGTTCCACTGTTTACTAATCTCTTTTAGGGTGTTCACTGTCAATACTTGGTGGAAAGGCATTATATTAATAAAAACAATAATCCTTTGTACTTCATTCCACTTTATTTAATATGTCAGGACAGGTTTCGCTCATTGCGAGCATTGTCAACTGATAAGAAATATAATTTAACAATGCTAAGCATATTCATATCATTAAGCATATTCACTTTATTATTGTAACATTTTATCACTTTGTCAAAAATTTCCCAAATTTTAATTATGTTTGTAATTACTTTCAATCGCATTCTGAATTTATGAATCTGGGATGACTTTTTAATTATATGTTAGTTGTGTTGAACATTTTAATTTTGTGTTATTTTAGAATCACTTTAATGTAATTGGCAATTTCTTTTCAATGCCAACTGTTGTGTATAACTTTTCAATTTTGTATAAATAGCATTGTTAAATTATATTTCTTATCAGTTGACAATGCTCGCAATGAGCGAAACCGGTCCTGACATATTAAATAAAGTGGAATGAAGTACAAAGGATTATTGTTTTTATTAGTTTACTAATCTAACAAGAAATACTAGAATAACTTGCTTGCTTGTTGACATGTGGAACCAAGTTACAAGACTCCCGCTTCGATCAGAAAGTTACAAGTTAATATCATAAAAATTTCAAGTGTTTTTTTTTCAATTTAGTTTTTGAGACATCTTTCATTCTCAAATAACTGTTAAAATTAAACTTACAATGATCTCAAGGTAGTTGAAAATATTTGGCGCATTAGCAATAGACATAAGTACAATTTCGTTATCTTTATATAATAAATCCAAAGCTATTTACTATTTTTACACGTTATGTGTGAAAAAAAAGTATGATAAAAAACAGCAACGGGTATTTTGAGCAGGGCTGTGGAGTCGGGTAAAAAAAAACGACTTCCGGCTCCGGCTTTAAAATAAATTAAAAAAACAGATAGGATTAGTTTATAGCCCTTCTAAGATTTTCATCCGGCTCTTTATTTTTATGTATAAATATTTTATTTTTGATATTTCCCCTTGTTTGAGTTAGACGTACATATAAAATGTTATCAAATATTATACAGATAAGTTAGATTGAAAACTGTATTTGTTTAAATAATATGCACTTTTAATTCAGACTTCTAAAAGGATTTCAACAAGAATATTTTCTTCCAGACCTTCAATTTAGAAAAAAATCATCTGACCCGTTTATCGAAAGATAAGACGCATTTGCATTAAATTATTTAAAATGACTTCATCAAGCATTATAAGTATACATCAAATAAGAAATATAAGAATATTTCATAATGACAGAATTGATACATTTAAAGAGAAAAATCAGTACTGTATTTTAATATACCAAATAATTGTAATATGCAAAACAAATCTCTGATTTAAATCAAGTTTTTCTATCGTATTCATAAACTTTGACACATTATCTATCATAAAAAAAATAATAAAACATTTTTAGTACTTTTTCCACATAAAATTTATTAGATCAGGACCGGTTTCGCTCATCGCGAGCATTATCAACTGATCAGTTGATAATGCTCGCGATGAGCGAAACCGGTCCTGATCTAATAAATTTTATGTGGAAAAAGTACTAAAAATGTTTTATTATTTTTATTATAATGCCATTCCACCAAGTATTGACAGTGAACACCTTAAAAGTGAACATTATCTATCGATGGTGAAAAAACAAATTATCGTGAAATAAAAATGAAATCACATTATTTCCTCTCCTCCCATCCTTCTGATCCTTTAATAACTGGGTGTAGCAATAGCGATTAGTCAACCACTAGTCCTGTTCTAGCCTTATCCTTCTTTCCCTAATACTCCCTTTGAAAAAAGTGAGGTTGAGGGACTGAGTAATAAAACAGTTCTCGTAGAGAAAAAACTTATGTTGAGATCCCTCCATTAGGAGGCCATATGCCCCACAATGGAAGCGGACATGAATAAAAAAAAAAATTCAAAATAGTCGTAGAAAGTGGGTTATGACATTTAATTGTACCCAAACATTACAACGAAAGCTTATGAATTTTTAAAACCACTTTATCTGGGACAACAAAAAAAAACAAGAAAGTATCGCACACTATATAATACTCTGAATATTTCATAAGAAAGTCTACTTCACACTATACTAACAATATTCATACATCAAACTGTACGCAGCGAAGAGAAAATTATACCCTCCGTATCTGTCAAGTATTCTGACATAATATAGGCACACATTTGCACAACTATTCATTCAAACCGACAGAACCCAGCTTTACTCTTTACCCGGAATTTATAATAAAATGAAATATCGCTCAAGAATAAATTGAACATGATAAATTTTTAGCATGCCATCGTCAATCAATTCTGTCACGGCGTGATCAATCAAAATTCTATACAATATATTCATAAACAAATAAACTGCGTGCGTACAAAGATAAAATATGAAATCTGCGCGTCGCTTTCTATAAAATAGAAAGCTCCGCGAAAGCTTTTGAAATTTGTTAATTATTAAATCCAATAACACGATGTTAATAGTCTGTATATGTAGGCACAGTTCTTAACCAAAGTATGAAGACTTAAGCACGAAATAAACTTACAACTTGTTAAGGATGCTAATATACATTAAAGTTATGTAAAGGAGGTTGGAAAACAATCTATTTATTTTTTCTCGTTAATACGAACTGGTATTTCGATTAAAACACAAGCATATTGTAACACAAATTTAATTGTTACGATAAAATAATCCGCATACATATAAGAGCGAAGTTCCGTTTCTAGAGTGGCAAATCAAACGCCAATATGTATTATATTAGGCATAGCTAGAATACTTTGGTGCGTGGATCCCGACTGCTAGAATCCCCAAATTTATAATTTTGTGCACACAACAAGGCCTCTAAGAAACTCGTCTAGTTGATATATACTTTCGTATGCACCCTTCTCTTTATCCTCCAAGATTTTTTCTACAACGGAACGGCTGGCAACAATATCGACAAGTCAGACGATCTATCAAGGAATCTTCTCTGCAAGAGGTATTACGCACGCGAATTTCGTATTCCGCGTGGGGTAGGGGAAGTATAAAAACGATGAAAACTCTTAAAGTTTACAGCATAATTAGTCACGATAAGAATTAAATATCTGTTTACATTAAATACAATCATTTTTCTTACGTGTTTTCCACACACAAAGTTTTCATCTGACAGATATCTGCAAGACAGTATCAAGACAAACAAGGATATAACAACGGCCTTAGTAATTAATATAACAAGTTAACAAAATAAGAGCTTGCTTCACGGAATTTGTTCAAGTTTTCTTAGGATCAGGCATGGGATGCTAGTTGGAATTAAGTTAACATGCGTTGCGAAATACCATTTGTCGTCCTAAACACCTCTATACAATTAAAAGAAACCGCCCAATACGTGGCACAAAGAAAACAGTTAACGTTTTTGCCCTTTACAGTTTATAGAAATTGTGAACATATAAAAAATGAATACGATGTTTAAATATGTTTGCCTCACTTTTTTTAACGTTTACTCTTAAGTAAGTATACATAATGGATGATAGTGGGTCACCGAACCCATTTACTAAAAAAAACTCTACGTTCGAGGTCTACGCGACATATGTCAGTCCAAAATGGCGTAGCCCTAAAATAAACTATCCGAAATTTATCAAAGCTGTAGCCGCAGTGCCTTCATGACTTCGCACCTTTGTCATTTCGTACCTTCTACTGCCTCGCAGAGGTCACTCGGAAATTTCTATTCCGAAGGGTTCTAGCCTTGCATGTACGTATTAAGTGATAAGGGTAGAGAAATTTCTGAATAGACGTGGAGTGTCACTATGAATAGATTTAAGGAAACGTTGGATTATGTTTCCGATACACAATGGATATTATCGCTGTATTGTTTAAACCTTCATAGAAGATTGTTGTTTATGGCATAACTAAAATCATAAAACAATTGATGAGTCATAAATTGTATATGAATTTAATATAAATTTTAGCTAATGTTCATTAACGAACATATTTTTTCATGCTTTTTCCACAAATTAACTCATAATAACTATTATATAACTGAAACAGTATTTAGCGATGATTTAAGTAATCGCCCGACTTGACTTTTAAGAGATTAAAGTCCTTTGACTGTTTACCTTAATAGATATTGAATAATTTCACAATTTACTGGGCGGGAATAAATTGTGATTACCTGCCATTAATTTTAAGTAAATACTAGTGCCTTTTTTAATTATGGAATGAAAATGACGAAACATGTTTTAATATTTCATTAGTTTCAACTATTTTCAAATAAATCTATATAAGTTGTACATAGTAATAAGATGTAATAAGTTAGTCTATTGGTGCGACACGCGTAACGTAATATTGCATAATATTAAGTGAAATCTAAGATAACTTAAAGAATGTAAGTTATTTCCTTTAAGATTTATCCTCCATTGTATAAGTAACTCATTTTTTAATTAGTACTATGAATATTTGTATCTTGCTCCTTACAGTCTAGTAGAAAAAAACAACCGCGATTTTAAATGTATAAGTTAAGAAATATAATTATGTTTTAGTTTATTCGTAAATACGACAGTTTGTCTAAAGATATTCCTCAAAGAGGCGAAACACAAGTCAAAATTTGGTATACAAAGTTATAAAATTGGTATAAAAGTTGAAATAATGTCAAACTGTTTTGTTAAAAAAAAAAAAACACCATGTACATTACAAGCACGGAAATAATTCCCTCGCCCGGTATTAAGTAAAACAAATTTCGAGCGACAAAATTTAAATTGAATTTCGAAAGCTTCTGAATACATATAAGACGGCCCAAGCTTTCTCCTTCTCGGTATGACAAAATAAAATATATAAGATGCCTTATTCGCGTAGTTTTTTCATTCTTTCGGCGGAGTTCATTTTGTATCTTCTTCGCCGAACCAAAACTTTACGGCGAAAGTTATACGGTGTTTTAAACAAAACCCTCGTAAGTATTACTCAATTTTCCTTAACTCCATAAATCCACCAATTTCGAAAGTCGGTTCGGTAAGCCTGTGACAGGAAGCCGAAGTAGTCCGCTTAACATACAGTCCTTTGAAAGAGATGTGGATTATGTATTCAAAAATGAAAAAAAGACTAAGCAACATTGAAAAATATGTGTGTACAAAAATACATGAGAAAGCAACAAACATTGAGTTAGGTGCTCGACAAATAACGTAGTCGGAAAATGCTTAAAAGCACATCTGAATTTAAATATGTTGAGATTCACATATACACAACAGATTTTTTTTTTTAGTAAAACGAGACAGATGTCCAAGCTCGATTGAGAGAGATATGTATTCCAAGTGACATGTTTCTAGACATGAATTCTCCCATTTCGTAATTCACCAACTAAATATTTTCGATTGATTCGGAGGTAACTTAAAAAAAATATTCAAAACTCACTACCATTACTTTCACGTGTGATAAGCAACCATGGGATTGAAACCAAAACCTATGTTTTATACATTATTTTACTTAATAAATATCGAGTCTCAAAGGGAGTTAGTCACACAAGTGTATCGGTTTTTTTATGCAAGAAGATTTTTTTTAAATGATGAAGTTGTATGAAGTTTTAAACATTTTAATTTAAAACAAAAAGCTTTTAAGTTAAGAAAAGAACTTCCTTGGCTCCTGCCGAATTTCGAGTTTATACAGCAAGCGAGGCAAATGATCACTCTACATTAGGAATGTGTGTTAACTTTTTTAGTATGTGGGCCAACCACCACACTTTTGGGGTAGTTTGTGAACAGCATGCGGTTTCAAAATACTTAAGAGAACACACATATTATCTATCATCAGTTTAACTAGCAAAATACGTATCTTCGCTTGAGAAATGTTTGTTTAGGAAAGAGAAAATACGTTTCATGATAACAACTATTTAACGAATAAAATTCAATTAATACTATGCATCAATTCAATGTATTATAATTTTCCTGTCAAAAATTATTTTCACGTGTTTTATAACATTTTCCAATAAAGTCGACAAAACATATTTTAATTTACACTAATGCCTCTTTTATCACGGTATTCCTGCATGGTTATTTGTTGAATGGTAACATGATTCAACAGGTGCAAATTCCGTATAACAGCATAGTAGGATTAGTAAATTAACATTACAAAGCAAATAAACTTCCTAAACCATAAGCCCATTAGCAACTTATCTAATAGTATAGAGTTTGTAAGAATATGACTGCTTCATAATATCGATTGTCATATTTTATCAAAGATTAAACATAGACATGCAATGAGAGATTTAACTGTATGTTTACGTTCAAACATAATGAAAAGTGCTGCAAATGATACCGATATTGTCATAGAAAAAACGGAAAGTAGTTTTGATTGAATCAATATGTTTAAATATTGTTCCGATAACAATAATTGTCGAGAAATGAATGCATGCGAGTCGACTCTTTTTTTTCATATTAATTTCCCTAATTTTACCTGTTTAGAGACAATTTACGTGTCACGAGGACCGTAACATGCGAGCTTTTATTGGGTTAAGAAGTTGCTCATTTTGACGACCAACACTTTTCAATTTTAGACAAGAGATGGTGGAATGTGGAACTGTCAATAACAGCAGGCATAGAAGAAAAAAAAACATAAATACGATCAAATTATGAAATATCATGTAACATCTATAGAAGTGTGTAGTTCAAAATTAGAACTATTTAGTACTGTTGCTGTGAACCAGGGGTCGGCAAACTACGGCCCGCGGGTGAATATTGTTTTATAAATGAATAAAATTAAAAATAAGTCAAATTAGCACTAATTTAGAGCTCCGGTATGAGGAAATATTATCATAGAAAAAACAATTACATTCATCGCATTAAAACGTTTAACAATTTTATTCTTTTTTTAGTAATGATATTTTTTTATTCATGTATTGTTTATGATAAATTGTAAAAATATCACTTCCTAATAAAAAGATGTATGTTGAACCCATATTTTTATTAGAATGACTCGTGTAGAATGAAATATATTCTAGTTTTGTACCTGTCCCGCCGACCCTACAATTTTTACAATTTGGCCCTTTCCAAAAGAAGTTTGCCGAACCCTGCTGTAAACGATCAATCAAAAAATTGACATAAAAAATAAAAAAAAAAACACTGTTCTTCACAAAATAATAAGGAAATTTTCCTTCTAGGCTATTAAAATTTCTACGCCTTGTTAACTGCATATTTAACGACGTGCTGAATTCGTTTCCTCAGAAACAAAGCAATGATAATCTTTACTAGGCGCTATTTCTACATACCTACTGTAATCCGGATCGTTAGCCACGTAATTTGTACATTTTCCGACGAAGGTACATACGCACGTTTTATATATAAACGCGAAATAAAACATTTTAACAGCCGCCTAAATCACTGCGGCCCCATCGTTAAACTATCTTTCATCCCATTAAAATGAAAGTGCCATAGTCCCTTTGCATGTACATTGATTGACGCAAAAACAATTCGACTGTTTCACTACGCATTGGCAGTAAAGATAAATCATTATTGGGAGAAAATGACAAAACGTTTTACGTATATTCTATATTGTTTCGATCATCGCACTTTTCAACAATCAACAATGGCATACATGACATACAACACAATTTTGATAATTTCAAATTGAAAACCAAATTCGGCGGTCTTTTATATACAAGTGGGGACCGCTTTAGAGCTTTAGTCCTTGTGATACTAGTCATTTGTGCGGCCAAGGATTCAAATCTTCAATGGTTACTAAAAAATCACAACTATCCTAGAAATCATATAAAACAATCTGACCAAATAAAGATACCGTCCCTAAAAAACAAACCAATATATTTTTTTAAATTCATGTCTGCTCAGGACCTTGTAATCTCAACAAAAGTTTACTACTCAGTTACTCAACCTTTCGTCTTCGAAGACAGTATTGATAGAAGGATTGGACTAGTGGTTAACTTATCGCTCTCTCTACCGTTAATTTTAACATTAAAATGGTGGGAAGAGAATTTTAAGGCATCACAAACAGCCATGCATTCGAACAGAAATCGATTGAAATAAATAGTGTTCGTGTTGGGAATCGAACCTGTAAAGTTCGCCATTCAAGGAAGCCAACAAAAATGACCACTACGACATCGAGACGTTATTTTACACTACAGGAATTCTAAACTGACAATTCGAATGATCCACGTTCTGAACGAAAACTGCAATAAATTCGTCTTTTTTCGTCGTGAATTATAATATTTATAACAATTTTCTTAAGCCCCATATTACGAGGTTAAAGAGATATAGTTTTTATCTTTTGCCAGTCGCAGTTTCAGCATTTAAATAATTTATTATACAATTAAAACACATTTAATTATCATTACTTATACTTACCGTAACAGGGCCGTATTATAATACGCGCGAAGATTTATAGCGTCGGGCCCCGGATGATATTGTCATCTTTATTAAGTGTTACAGCGTAAACTAAAGCGTTTAATTTCGCGTAATTGCCAATTGCAAACCTTCTGAAAACGGCGATAATGCGAAATAATGAAGTCTATTAGCAACCAACGAGACGATATATTATTACGCCGGAGTAAGTATTTAGTAAAGTACGGGATGAATTGTACGAGCAGAGCGAAGACTACGTATGGAGAAGTAATTAGGCACACGCTAAACGACTTTGTATCATCTTGTTTGTACGGTCCTCAAAATGTAAATAATTTGATGTGATTATTATTTACAACATTTACTCTTTATAATTTAAGATTTCGACTGAAGGTGCTTGGTATAATTTCAATATAAAATTTGAATCGTTCAAATTATGTACATTGACACAGATTTTGTCACTATAAATATAATTCTTAAAACTACTCACCATTTAAATCTGTGGGCATTCCATGGGCTAATCTTTTTCGCCAGCAATGGCTTTAAGCTCAATGATACATTTATTTCTTATATAAACACGAAACATTCATTTACTAAGCGTCAGTTCAAGTCCATCCGTGCACTTGAACGCATGAAGATGCCGAAAGGAGAAACCCGGGTCGTTAGTGACAAAATCTGTGTGAATGTCCTCTTTATTTAAAATTAAAACTTCTGACCTTAGTTTGGAGCTTGCGGATTACTAATAAAAAGCTTGTATTTTTCTGGTCAGAATTTATATTACATTGGTCGGAATTTACATTAAATGGTCATAATATATCGGTCAACGAAATATTCATAATTTAAATGAAATTTAAAAACACTTAATCTAAGCCAAATGTTTATTAAACATTCGGACCGTATAATATTTTTATTCTGACCAAGAATTGATTTAAATTTTAGCCATTTAATTTGTTCCCCTAATGAAATATGTTTCAACATTAGTTGATCTATGACTACGGCAGGACTAATAATTAGCTAATCGCTCTCGCTGCGCCGTTTTTTTTGCAAAAAAATTGGCATCTATTTTTGTTGTTTACACCTTTTTATTTCAATTTGTTTTTTTATAAATAACACAGTTAAATTATATGTCTTATCAGTTGATAATGCTCGCCATGAGCGAAATTGGTCCTGATATTGGTAAATAAAATTGAAAATAAGTACAAAGCAATATTGTGTATATCAAAAAAGTATTGACAGTGAACACCCTAAAAGCATGCATATGTATTTTATTTAAGAAAAATAATACTGTTCATCGCTATTTGATAACATACGCGCACGTTTATGAAGGACTACACGTAGATCGCTTTCATCACTGTAAATGTCTGTACACGTCTAATGCGTTAGCATCTAACGGAGACTTTTTTTTGTTATTATCATGATGTGTTCCTTGAATTTCTTGTTTTTAGAAAATCTATTTGTTTTTTTTGTTTCTGGGAATAGTGCTAGAACAAACAATTCGGTTAAAAATATTATAGTTTTCGTTATTTGTAGTTGGCCGTGTTATTTCAAAATCGCGTAAAAAAGAGTTGGGTTAACATTAAAATCTGTGAGCACCGCAACACAAGCCAACCACGACCACGGATTTGATATTATAATTTAACTATTAATAAAAACACAATATTTCTTTGTACTTCATTCCACTTTATTAATTAGGTCAGGACTGGTTTCGCTCATTGCGAGCTTTGTCAACTGAAACCGGTCCTGACCTAATTAATAAACTGAAATGAAGTACAAAGAAATATTGTGTTTTTATTAATATAATGCCTTTCCACCAAGTATTGACAGTGAACACCCTAAAAGTGAATAATTTAACTAATTTGTTTAAACATATTTTTAATAAACAAAGGTATAGAAGGACAATGAGAAAGGGTATCAAGTGAACAAGTTTTGAATGAATCGATGTTAAACATTGATTCGACAAACACATCTTGTTAAACTAATAAAATGTTGCATGTCAATCTAACTTTTATATGTACATGATTGTATCTTAAATATTCATTTTATTTCTTTTCATTTCCGCAATTTCTATCCGTTTAAAACCATACTTTTTTTATGAAGATGTCAAGCCAGAGACGTTGAAGAGTTGATAAAACCTTAAGTTTCGTATGTAATTATTACATCGACGATAGCAAAATTAATAATAATCATTAAGCGAAGCTTTACTTATTTAACGGAAACATGGATATGACCAATAACGATGAAATTAATTTCTCTCGGTTTAAGAGCCGCAGATTTAAATATGAGGCAGCATAATAATCATTATACTCGACTCTGTTGAGAAACCTACATCATTACAAAACGGAGAGATATGATAAAGTGAGAAAGAGAGAGGGCACCTCGTGCGTCACTCTCTAAAACGAAGGTTGTTTGAATCCTAAATTAATTTCAAATCTACCTGTCCCAAAACGCATGCGTGTTGAAGATAATTTACTCACCGAGCTTCACCTGTGTCACAAATAGACATAATATTATAATACAGTAGCGAATATTTATAGTCATTTATAGTAAAAGAAATATGTTTTCAAAAAAGGTCGTTATTGATAACATAACGACGTTAAATTCGACGTTTGGCATTTAATGCGTTACGTCAATACGAATCGAAAGATAAGTAAGCTTTTAAAGACATTTTGCCAGTGGAATCATCTTCGGCAAAAATAATTTCTCGTTCAAATTAGATACATTTAAATGTATTTAATAAAGCGCTACGGCCAGAATGATACAATTTTGACTGAGAATTAACATGTAACGTTTTCAAAAAATAACATAGTGTCTCCCCAAAATATTTATTTTGAATATCTATAATATATAATATTACGTGGTCACTCGAAATGATATTAAAAGTGTAAATAATATTGACAGATAAATTTGATTTGAAGATTTTAAATAATATATTAGACACGCAATAATAAGTTTCACACTTCCCCTACGGTGCTTAAAAATACTTATTAACCCTTTGCCCGCGTCACCAAAATTAGCGAGAATGCCCTGTACGCGGCTGCTTTTTTACGGATTTTTTTATCGCGTTTTCGACTATAAATATAGGTTGTAATATTTTTTCAACTAATCAAATATGTTAATTGCCACCCAAAGTAACTTTTTCAATAATAAAATACAATATATTTCTTGTATTTTCGGTTTAATTCAACAATAATCATTCTTCATACAATTGCGGCGTGACGTCGCCGTATTGCAAAATACCGCCACGGGCGACCGAGAACACTGCGCCACCACCATACCATGCTACCATGAATTCTCGGAAAAATTTCACCCGAACTCGATCGCTTATTTAAATTATCCAAAATCTTGCATTGGTGACTAGGGTATCCAATCCCGAAGCCTTTTTCCAATCCCGGGATTGGGACTTTCTCACCGAGGGATTTGAAATCCTCAATTCGCTATACTTTTTCCCCGGATTATCTCCAAACCTCGTTTTTTTTTTATCTCACCGAGGAATATGAAATTCTCGATTTGCCAATTTCGTGTCAATTTTCGGGATTTGCTCAAAATTTTTCAATCCCGAAATCCCGGGATCCTAGCCTTATCAATCCCGGAATTTTGGGATCAGAAAATTAAACGGGATCCCGGGATTGGATGCCCTAATGGTGACGTATGTTCACGGCGTGTTCCAGAAATAAATTATTTCAGCCTAAATTGAATCTTTTTTGACTAATGCCATCTATTGAATTTGGTAAAATATACATTAGGTAATATTTTCAACCAAGCTACACAATTTTAACACAATTGATAGCTCTTATATAGGGTTTGAAATTTCCATGACATCTATACGTGTCACGCGCGCTGAGGGCATGTTCGCTAGGACATGCATAGCGGTCATACGCGGTGAGAAGGTTAAATACAATATGTTGCTGGCCCATTAGGAATCAAGTGAAAAACATGTTTTTTTTTTAAATATACGTCCTGGTTTTTTACCGTCCATCAAAGGTCGATAAGTGTTAAAACATGTTTTTTTCACTTGGTTCTTTAAGGCCAGGAACATATCGGAAGTATTTTTTAGCACCGTAGGGGAAGTGTTAACATAGGTTTAGATTTTTTTTATAGGAAACGAAAACATTCTTTTCCCTCACTTTTTTTCTTATTAAACTAATCAATAATATATTTTATTTTATGTATTCCTCTAGAGCAGTGGTGCACAAGCTTTTTGAGAGAAGGGCCAATTTATCCATTTAAAAATTTTCGCGGGCCGCAAAGGGTAAAAGTGAAAAAAAAATATTGATATATTACACTAGATGTGATATAAATTTTATATTTTATTTTTAATTTAATAATTGCATAATTTTATCGGCAACTTCGATCCTTTTCCGCTCCACATTACGTGCAGATTTGCACGATGGAACTTAGAGAGATTTCTGACACTGCATACTGGCAGCAAGCATTTTGATGTCGGGTTCAATGTTTGTGGTTGCTATCCTTAGTACAGCACTGAGATTATCATTGTTCAAGCGGTTTCTGTGTTGAGACTTATTTAGTTTTAATATGGAAAATGCTTGCTCGCAAATGTAGGTGCTTCCAAAAAGACTTGCATAAAGCACAGCCTTTTTACGTAGGGTAGGAAACTGCTCTTCGGGGAGATATTTATAAAAACTTTGCAGATCCCCTTCCTGATATTTCGATCTCAATTGATCGTTGTTCTGCAAATCGATCAACTCTAGTTGCAATGATGAATCGGCCTCATTGATGAATACTGAGAAGGGGTTGGCAAATGTCTTAAGCAAGTATCGGTCACGATTAAAATCACAAAATCTCCTTTGAAAAGATTCTTGAATTCGGATTATGTGGCTAGCATACTTCTGGCTGGAATCAATGCCATGTAAAGAAACCATTTCTTTGCATTGCGGAAAGTGACACAATTTATTTTCATTCATCTGTAAATGAAACAATTTAAGTTTTTCTTGGAAGGCTGATATATTGTTTGCCATGTCTGAAATATAATGATTTTTTCCCTGCAATCGAAGATTCAGATCATTAAGATGTGTTGTAATATGTGTCAGCAATGCTAAGTCACACAGCCATTGAGGATCTTCCAAGACATCGATCGACTTTCCTTTATTGACAAGGAACATTTTGATTTCATTTAAAAGTAACATAAATCTAATCAAAACCTTGCCTCTGCTTAGCCAACGAACTTCGCAGTAGTACAACAAGTCCTTATATTCAGCATCGATTTCATCAAGAAAGGTTTTGAACTGTCGGTGATTAAGTCCGTTAGATTTAATGTAGTTAACTGTGTGCACTACAGTGGCCATTATATTTTCAAATCCCAAATCTTTTCCAACCAGATTTTGTTGGTGTATAAATGAAGTGATATTTAATTAGTGAGTTTTCGTGGCCAAGCTCACGCAAATGTTTTTCGAGAAGGGACACCATCCCATTATTTGCCCCAATCATTGCCGGTGCTCCATCTGTCGTTATTCCGCAAAGGTTGGATAAATCCAAATTCATTTTAGTCGTGCTTTGAAGGATGCCCTGCAGCAGATCAGAACCTCTGGTCTGTCCATTCATGGAATTCAGAGAGACGAGTTCTTCATAAATTTCGAATTCTGACGTCACACCTCGAACAAATATGCTCATTTGAGCGGTAGAAGTAATGTCAGTGGACTCATCTGCAGCCAGTGAAAAATATACGAATTTGTTGGATATTTCTGAAAATTTCGACGCAATGTTGTCTCCAATATCTATGATACGACGTTGCACAGTCATTCGAGTAAGATGCACTGACTCAAAATTCTTCACGCAATTCGCACAGCAAAGTTTTTGAGATGCGGTTACTAAACACTTCTTCACAAAGTCTCCATCAGTAAAAGGTCTCGATGTCTTCGCTATTAACTGAGAAATATTTAAACTCACTTAAGTTACTGCTTTTGATGTATCGGCTGATTTGATAAAAAAAGTTTGCTGAGCCGATAAGGATTGTATTAAAGATGCAATTTTTTGTTTACGAAGTTCTCCCTTAAACTTTTCGTCAAATTCTTTATGTTTCATTTGATAGTGGCGATTTAGATTATATTCCTTCGGTACTCCAATAATCAAACATATATATTTTTTTTATATTCAATAAAACAGTACTTGTCCGTCCATTGTTCTTGGAAAATTCTATTTTCTTCTTCGATTTTTCTTCGTTTTTTAGTGTTTTCTGCCATTATAAATAAATAGGGAGAAAATTAGTTCAGACACAATTAATTTGTTAGAAAAAAATAAAAGTTCATAAAGAACTTTATACGCGCACTATTCCACATGCACACAAAAAATGTTTCACAATCAAACTGTATTTTTCTGTCAAGATAATCGATAAATCAGTATACGATTTTTATATACATATTAATATTATATCCATGTAAATACAATCATATTAAATAATAAAAAATAACGTTGATTTTTTTATATATCGTTGCTACTGCATAAATTGTTCACATATCGAATACTATTTTTTATCATATTTAATGAAAAAATTTTTGATGAAGTATTTGTTATTTTGGGCCGCAAAAATATCCATTTCGGGCCGCATGCGGCCCGCGGGCCGCATTTGTGCATCACTGCTCTAGAGTAATGCTCGTCTGACTTTGATGCAAAAAATAAATCAAAGAATGATTTTATCCGCGATGTTGCACTATTTTTGTTCATTAAAATAATTTTGTCATGACGATCATATAAATGATTAATCATATGGAGTAAAGGTATGGAGAATATGTTGAGTACTTAATAACATCCCAATTCAATTATTTAAATTCGTGTTGGGTCAACATCGTCACATGTAGTCGCGCGTTGTCAACAATGTATGTGTTAGTCTAACTTCAGTGACAGTTTTTCTGTTCACGTAGTAAATGGTTTTTGGTGCCTCAGTCGCGGTATTGCCTTTAAGAAATTGATAAAGTAAAAAATGACGTAAATAAAATTTTAAAAATATAAGTATCAGCTTGTTTGCTGGTGATGCCAAATCTGAATAGGAAGTAAGGAGGAAGCAACTCTAAAATAAAAGAACTCATTTAAAGCAGGTATTATTATTTAACATTTCAGATGAAAAAAAATAGGAATTATAGAACGTTAAAATTTTGCATATACCCGAAAACAATCGTTAACTCTCAGGCCTAATTTCAAGCTGTCGATTATTTTATTAAACAACTACCATAGCACCAGATTTAAATATTCCAATAGGTGGAGTGGACGTCCGAGATCCGGCGACAAAGTGAAATCGTAATAGCAGAACGCTTGTAAAAGGAGCAATCGTTCGGAAAATGTCAAAGAATAAGGCGGTTAAATTAAAATCACAGTCGAAGGTTTCCGCTAGGGCGGGAGTGGCGTATAACAAGCTTCCGTTGAGATTTGTAGCGGAAAGCGGGAAAATGGAGGAAAAATAAGACGACGGATTGCGTCATACTGGGCTTTCTCAAGGGTGCTATAAATAACGGGGGGCATGAATTTTAATCTGCTGCTATTAACATTTTTTTATTTACAACCCAAAACACCTAGGTTTTCACAAAATTAACGTGTAAGTATTGTACATGTATTTTTTTGTAAAAATGATCCTATTAATTTATATAATTAAACCTTATTACAATGCTGTGTTCATAACGAAGGTAGAAGAATTTGATAGATTAAATTATCTGCAGTGCCTCTTCGTATGCAAACAGAATTTCAGATATCGTATACATAACACGCTGTGCGTGTCGAAATGTATATTTTACTAGGAGATATACATATATAACAAACAGCAGTGCTTGCGACGCTGTTTGAATTTAAATAATTTCAACTGAATAGGTAGTTTCATTACTAAATTATAATTGTCGAAAATCGATAAATCAGTAGGCGGGGATAAAAAAAAAACAGTCGAAACAATTTGTGTTGAAAACAAAAAAAAAAAGGAAATGAAAAATGAATAACAGTAAACGGAAATCGACTCAAACATTTTAATCATCCTTTCTCCCGGTTTTTTTTATTGAAAGGCTCGTAGCTAACAATGGATTTTTACATAGGTACCGCCGATCTCGCAAAAAAATATTTTTGTTCGCTTTAAATGTCCCGAATACAAATCGGCGGGTCGAGGTCGGGTCTTGACAATGCGGAACCGGCCGCGTAGCATTTGGCGTAGGTCACTGAAAGCTTACATTGCTGACCGGGACTTTTCATGTCGGCATGCTAGTTATTTGGAAGTTGTGATATACAGCCCCCTTTGTGATAATACTTCGTTACTTTTAAGCTTTTAAAAGGTGACAAGCATTCAGTAAATATCGTTTTATTTTTTTATAAGCATTTTTTTCAAATTATTTCATTGCAATAAACCTTGTACGGTACATTAGGAATACATTTTTAAGGGTTTCCTATGTCAACGTCAAAATGTATTTCTTCAATTTTATTTTGAGATCTAAGATATGGGTGTTTGTGAACTTAATTCTCCTTGAATTAGTCTCATGTGATTTACTAAAATTCTCATCGAGTATATCTCGTATGATCTTTCAACTTCAAAATATTTGACGCATTGGCGCAAGCTGTAATGTCAAATATTTTTTTTAAGTAAAAATAAAATAAAAATATTTATAAGTTGAAAGAAAATACGAGATAAATTTGTTGAAAATATTGTCTTGTAATAATTGACATCACAAACACCCACGTCTTAGGACTTAAATTAAAATTTTAAAAATCTACATTCGACATTGAATTTATCGGGAATCGAACCCAGGCCCATCTGATTTCACTAACAACGGGCGATTTTATCTTAAGGCGACTCAGTAGGATTGCAAAACTTAAATTTGACCTACAGCATAAATATTGCACTGACTTAAATAAGTAACCACCACAATACGTATTTTTACAGTATCAAAACAAGCAAAACATTTGTATATTTCATTACAAAAATAGCAATACCACCTAACACACGGATGGATATTTAGACAGTAATAAGGGTTTTTCATATAAAACAATTTGTTATTGACGAAAATCAGTAAGTACTTTTTTATCTTCGTAGCAAAGACTGACAATCTAATTTACTTCCCCAAATATCTGTTGCAAAAATTATATGTAACTGAAACAATGCGTTAATTATATATACCGTGAAAATGACTTATAATGCTACATATGAGTTATTGATAGCAACAGTAAGCCATCGTATTTAATAAATGTAAATCAGAGACGGTGTTTTGTCAAACGAAATAATAAAAGAAATAAACAAGATAAACCATACAATACAAATTTCTCAAACTTTCTCTAATATATTGAAAGAATTTGTTTTTATTTTTAATTTTGTATAACCTATTTGTTATGATATTGATTTTAATATGAATACAGTTAAAAACATTCTGTTGAATAAAAAATATTGACATAATAAGATTAAAATGGAAAAAGTATTGAGTTGTAAAATAAATATAAATTTCAGTTGATAGTTATTTCTGGTTCACGCCATAGTTCTGACAGTGGATTTTCCGAAAATTATATTAACTATGTCTTATATTTCTTGTTGGACATCTAAGCTATCTTGGAGGATATTTGTAATCATTTTCAAAAAAAAAAAATATATATACTGAATTCACGGAATAAAAACATGTTTGCTATCAGAAAACTTAGTTATTCCACTGATTACTTAGAATAAAGGTAAATTTCATTAACTAATAATAGCTTTAAGATAGTTGGTATGAAGACGCTTCTCGAAAAAGCCAAAAACGTGTTACAATTTGTAAACAATTAGTGGAATGACAAAGTTTATTTGTTTATTTGTTAATTTGTTATAAAATGATTTTGTCTTTAGTGAATGCCGAAACTATCGAAAATATTCATAATCCATGCATGTCTTTAAAGTCATAACCAAATGTTATGATGTGTTTATTTTTACTTCAAGTTTTTATATAGCCTAACACTAATTCAATAAGGAAGAAACTAAATGAATAGTATGCCTGATCAAAAAAAGTTATTTGTATAATTTATATCAATTGCATAAATATATTCGTATTTTTGTATAATGTTTGGGAACTTTTTTTCTCTCGCCAATATACAAGTTCGACATTCAGGGCTGTGACAAAAAAACATAATACTAATAATATTAAAAGTAATTCAAACCATGTGATTGATTTGAATATTAATGTATTGTAGGTATAATATTGTTACATAATTTGGTAAGTTATCGAAAAAATATGGTTTTCAATCATTTAATATAATAGATAAATTAAAGTCGTTAAGTTATATCGGCTGCATCGGACTAACTTTGTTGGGTGGTACAAAAAATGACTTAAATGTATGAATTAATATATTTCACAAGTTTATTATGTATCCATACATATGTATATATATTTGTCATATATCAATTTCGAATATTTTCTAGCATTCTGTTTTATTCAATTATAACTTAAAAAAAACAAGTTTGACGGTAGAAAAATGTATTCAATTAAAAAAAACCAGGGCTGTGGAGTCGGAGTCGCGGTATTTTGGCCGGAGTCGTGAAAAATGAGCGGCTCGATTTTTTTTGAAAAATATATTTAATGATGTGTATGTAAACAAAATAGTCAAAAGAATTAACATTTCATACTTGGCTGACTAAAGATGATCTGATGGTACACATATATATAAGTTAAAATGAAATTATTGAAAAAAAATCCTGATAAAAACTCTACGTTGCAAAAAAACATGGTTTACCATCTGTATAATGATTCTTAAAAAATATTTACTGTTAATATCTTACCTTATCTAATAATTTTCAAGTTTTTTTTCGATTTAGATGACGAACTTTGTTTTTTTAGCAAAAATCTTTTGAAATATAGAAATGATTCAAAACTACTAATGTGAAAAATCTTTTTATTCAACTACTGCTACTATTATATTGAATAGAATCTCTTTTTAAAAGCATTGCCAAATAAATATTTCAAAATGCTTATCCATTAAGCTAAATACTGGTCTTTAAAATAATCGCTATTGGAAAAGACATTATTGTATTATAAATAATAATATTATTTGTAAGCGCATTGAGCAACCCTAACCCTAACCGCTATTTTGCGCAACAACTTTTTTATCGCAAAATAAAAAATACATTTCTTCGATTCATTTGTATGACCAGTGTTTTAAGTTAATGCAGAGTAATATGTGGCACGTGCACTCAGTACCAACGTCTTTCTCACACTGACTGGGTTTGCGAAATTTACGGCAAGAAAAACACATCCCCGAAAAATAGTTATTATTTATTGGTATGACAATTTTTTAATTTTTTTTTTGCTTTTAAATGTAAACAATAAAATGTTTTATTATTCCAATTTTTTTTAGAAGTATTTATGATCCAATTATGCTTTAAAAATCAGTCAGAAAAAGTGGGAAAAATGGTACATTTCAAATAGATGTACAATCATTATATTACATAAATTGGAAATTCTGCTCAAATCACTTTCTTAAACAAACCTTTATCTGCATTTCTTTCTAAGACATTAAACTTCGGTATCTTACAATAAACTCTAAAAATGATCAAAACGAAAGGAGTTGAAAAATTCTGTGTAAACTGTTTGCCTTTTATTCTTGAAAATATGACTATTTTCATAAAAAAAAAATGTAATAGTGTAAAAAAGCGTTTGGAAAATGTAATATTTGAAAAAAAAAATTTTTTAAGTGAACGGTTCACGAGATTTCGTCGATGGCAAACGATCGATTTACTCTGTTTTCAGGCGTAAAGGTACTATATCCTCTTAAAACTGTATTCGTTATAAATAATACGAAACGAAATGTGTAGTTAAGTAGTTAGTCATATAATAAATAAGCAATGTTTTTTAATTGAATCCTCCTTTTTTATAAACCTTCGGAACCCGGACTAAACAGAGTTTTTGGAAATATTGGAATTCGAAAACCGGTTTTTGTATAAGTCCTAGAATGCACCGTCGGTATTGAGTGTCAAACAAAGGGATTGTTTCGTTATGTACGACTTCCACAATTATTGTACGTTACGATACCGGTTCCGCTCACCGCGAGAATGTGCAAAAAGGTTCTAAGCGTAACATCAAATTGTCGAATTACTACAAAAAGGGTGTTTCATTTTTGTGGATAACAATAATGATTTCAATTAATAATCTAATACCGCTACATAGTGTAAGAAAGGCTAAACCATAATTGGATGAGTTAATTAACCCCTAAATGCATGCTGTAATACGAAAATTATAAAGAAGTGTTTACTTTTTTTGCAAAACTGGTGTCGATTTTAACCCTTTCCTTACTATGCAAAAAAAAAGCACGCGCTCCTGAGCTGTGTATCCGTTACACACCAAGCAAACGGGAGTGAATCATGACAATTATATGTAGTAGTGCTATAGTAGTGTTACGTAATTGTCATGATTCACTCCCGTTTGCCTGATGTGTAACGGATACAGAGCTCAGGAGCGCTTGCTTTTTTTAACACAGATTTTTTTAAATCAATTGTAAAGTTCATTTTTTCATGCATTTAAGGTTTAAGATTATCCAACATAATGAAATCTATTAAATTGTTGTAAATTGATAAGACCAAGTACAAAAATAATAAAAATTGGAAAACTAACCGACCACTAAACCCATGTAAAATTCTATTTACGTTAACCTCTCCCCGTCTGCCGCATTGTTGTTCGGCAAGGGGTCGAAGCCCTACGGGTCTACGACGAAGTGTTCGGGCGGTATTTGAGCAAAGTGTCGCGGAAACCAGGCCAAATGTGTAATGGTATGCGGGCACACGATCCTACACAACTGGGCTTTATTAAGCGAGGATTAGCGGCGGGATTACGCAGACGCTGTAGGTTATGTTAATTCACTTGTATGGGACGCAGAGTAATTCCGTATATTATATTGTCGGGGCGGAGGGGGGAGAATGAAATCAATTAACAGCGCGACATTTACTCGGCAGAATTCCGTGTTGACTGGAAAATATTTTTTAAATCATGCCATCGTTATACATAATATAATTCATACAGCGCAAGCACTCAAATGCAATTTATCAAAAAATTTGTATTCAAATACAAATTGGTTGTTGATTGTCCCATCATCACCTGTTCGCTGTATGTAAGCAACCGCTGTTACGCGGCCGCCTTCCATAACACAGTAACGATCAAGAAACGAATTTAGTCCTCATATTCGTGACCTGATACAGAGCTGCGAGGGATCTATCTCTTAACCGTGCACTATTGAGCTTAAAAAAAGATAAAAATAATTGTAATCAAATAAATGGACGTTTTTCAGTAAACTTTGTTGATTGTAAATTTTCACTTATGTTTAAAACGTCAAATATCTAGGTGCAGACGGAGATATTGAATCACTAAGAGCTTTATTTACTCACATTTTTTAAAAATAAATAATAAAATAAATAGTGTAAAAATAAATATATTTTTACTATTATGAATAACCCGACCTAAAAAATAAGCTGTGTTCCGGTAATATTTTCAGATTTACAAAGTGTTCCATTGAACAATACGTTTAATCAATTCTAGGATAAAAAAAAAATACAATTAATATTTTGTTACGTTCAACAAACCAATCTAAAAGTAACGAAATGACGACGTTAACTATTCAAACCAGTCGTGGGAAACCTGCAGCCTTTTGGCTTCTCCAGTGCGGCTTCTGCCCAATTCTGTAAATTTATGTAAATTCGTAAATTCCTGACATATTCTGACCGAAAATTCCTGTTTCCGTCCAAAGATTCCCTAGTCAATGTTTACTTCGGCCTTAAATGCGGCCTTTAGACATTAAAAAGTTCCCCACCCCTGATTTAAACTAAACCTACTGCTGAAGCAGAAGTCGATATTTTTTTCAATACGGAATATACATTCGCAAATTGATTTAGATGTCAGTTTCAGTGTCAGCATACAGGACCAATATGAACGAAGCCTGAAAGAAAATTCGACACAATATTCCGAGCAATACTGCCGCCGTATAATATCGAGACAATGCGAAAAAATAAACAAAACTTGAGCCATTTAAGCCGCGCCCCCAAAGTGAAACGGAAGACGTAAGTGGCTGGCGGAATTGGTCTCGGGATCCGCGTAAATCCTGACACGCGCCCAATAACACCTGCCACACAATTAACGGCTTCGGCCTTTACCGAAAAAATGTTCTTTAGTGCTTAAACTGGAGATGAAAAAAAATGTCAAAATGATCCAATTGTAAGGAGGGATCATGGACTGAGGTAATTTTTGTAATGTAGAGTTATTTTGTTAAAACATATTTAAATTTAATTTAAATCATACTTTAATTTAGAATTTCGACTGAAGGTGCTTGATGGAAATTTAATGTTAAATTTGAATTATTTTTATTCTGTACACTTCCATATTTTTTGTCGATTTTGTTCGAGTGCATTCGTGCACTGGATAATGCCAGAAGATGCCGAATGGCGAAACCCGGGTCGTTATCGACAAAAATTAAGTGTACAGAATAAAAATAATTAAAATGTAAATCATACTGTCGTATTTAAATATTACATACCTGCTAAGAGTCCGTGGTCAACGTTGAAGGGTTTTGGTGGTAACGGGTCCGAATATTCCCAGTAAGAGGTTTCTTTTTTCAGACAAGAATGTCTAAAACATATATTTCAACCCTTACGTATCATAAAAACGGAGTGTAGCGAGAGAGAGATTAGGTAACGACTAGTGTTTTATTAGCCGTATTCGTCTGTCCTTACTGTATGTCTGACGTGGACGAAATCAAAGCGACTCGGTGCGGCACGAAAATATCAAATGGTCCCCGCAGCTACGCCGGTGTCCACGTAACAAAAAGCACGCCGCGATCATTTTGTATGATATTTTGATTCGCTTTAAATCGCGTTCGCAGTGACTTTGCCAGGGTAAGACGTGGCGTAACTCTCCTCAAAAATGAGTTGCTGAGAAACAACAATCAAAACCATTTTTTTGACATATCATATTTTCTGTTCTTTTCCTTGAGATCTATCTATTGGCGAAATATAGTTGGGCTCTTATTCACCGGTGTTCCAAATTTGTTTGTCGAATACAATATCATGTGTAGCATTTAATTTGATTGGCGGCTGTATTAAAAAAAAATGACGATAACCGGTCTTGCATAAGAAGCAAGACGATTGATCGCAGTATTAAATAATAAAAAAAATTGAAAGTCAAATCTTGAATTGTAAAAATTTGGCAACGTTCTTCAAACGCAATAAAATAATAAAAAGAGAAAAATACATTACCTAATATAGCGATTCTTATATCATGTAACATTGTAACTGAAAAGTTTTAATATTTGTTTCCATATTACACAGGAAATTGTCTCATTATTTCAGCGTCCGTACTTATTTGTATTAAAACTTCATAAAAATATGTAATTCGCGTGCAACTTTGACTACAAATAAACAAAAGCGCGTCGATTTCACTAAGACTTTGCCTTATATGCCGATGATTCAGAGATTAAAACTCCTTAAAAATGTGTGTGTGTGTAGGTTGTAACATTGTAACTGAAAAGTTTTAATATTTGTTTCCATATTACACAGGAAATTGTCTCATTATTTCAGCGTCCGTACTTATTTGTATTAAAACTTCATAAAATATGTAATTCGCGTGCAACGTTGACTACAAATAAACAAAGCGCGTCGGTTTCACTAAGACTTAGCCTTATATGCCGATGATTCAGAGATTAAAACTCCTTAAAAATGTGTGTGTGTGTAGGTAGGTTGGCAGTATGAACAATAGCGCATACTTAAACCGTTACCGAAAATAATACTATTGTAGGCAAGAGAGACAGTCGTCGCTACGGGCATTACAAATGCCTAGTTTCCACTACAAAACAACGTCTCATAACTAAAATACAAAACTGTGTGATAAAATCATACCAAGATATATTTTTTAATGGAAAACTGACACTTGCTTTGTTGTATTCTCCGTGCGACTCCGCGCGAAAGCACGAGCATGCGGAAAATTATTTACTGTCATAATATTAAGCCGGGGAAGTGAATTTATGAACTACTGTCAAGTTTTCTCATTACTTGGACGCAAGTTGTAGCAACCGAAGCTTATTCTAGTATTTATTATATTTCCAGTGTCTTAACATAAACTTAATGAAAGCTTTATAAAACATTGACGTACTTACTTGTTGTTTTGCTTTTTATTTATTTCAGTTACGCGACGGGCAATATAAAAGATAACACATACAACATCAAGGAGTATCGAGGACGACCCTTTAAAAAAGGGTATTAACCCTTTTAATGCCTGACGATTTTGCTATGCATATGCTAAAATTGCCAAGCGTTTTTTATAGAAAAAATAGTCTTTTACAAATTTTTCAAAAAAAGTATTGAAAAGATTTTTTTAGGAACTTAAAAAAATACTTGTATTCTCTATGATCTATGGAAATAATATGCAGAGATATTATCTGCATTTTACAAACATGATACAACAATAAACAATATTAACGTTGATTAAAGACAATTTAAAACAAATAAAACTAAGTTCCCCTTAAAAAAACAGTTTAAAACATATCAATTTCTAAACAATTTTTATGGCACTATGTAGCAAAATCTATTAGTCATTGAATGAAAAAAAAATGAAAATATTTTATTATTTTACAAAGCACCAAATTTTTTCGCATATTTGCACGCAAGTGAAAAAGTGAGTTTATTTATAATGTCACATTACATTGCGAAAAGATTGATATGGGCCGATGGGATATATTGATATGCCGGGTTGAAAAATCGCCCCGGCGCATTTTACGCATCTGTTAAAAAACTCACATAATAATAAAAATAAAAATTTAATAGGTATAAATTTGGTATCTGAAGCGCCGGGCCGATTTTCGCATAGGTAGGGAGGGGAGATTTTTCAGCCCTCCGGCATTAAAGGGGTTAAACATAAAGCATTCTTTTAAGAGAGCATAGTGAAAATATGTGATTTTCGATAGTGTATTTTAAATACTTACTGAAAAATTTCGCTGAAAAAAATGGTTAAAAACATAATATTATGTAGGAATTGAAAGTACAGATTTTCGTCGACATCTATAATAAACGGAAATTGCAACTTTATTATAAGGCTGAACGGGTATTCGCTATAAATTGTGTGTAGGCACGTTTGAGTTTTTGATGGACAGTAATATTAGATAAGATAATTTTTAGAATAAAATATATTATTGAAGTATGCATTACCAACACTCTGGAACAAACTTAAGTCACAGGAGGCGTAACTAATAACATAAAAAAAAATATTATTACTTTTCGACAAATCTCAATACATCAACAATGTAATGTTTTAATTATTCTGAATTCCGTTAATTCAAACGCGTTTATAAAGTCAAAATAGAAACAAAGCAAATCAACTTTTCGATAATCAAATAAAACGTGCTTATTATGTCAATAGGCAATTATTAGAATCAAAGGCACAAATTGTCCTTTTAAGTAAATTGAAAAATACACTCAATTAATTATAAAGAGAAATGGCCGCATAAATATGCATTAAATCTCTAATCAGAAAAAATATATTAAGCACAAAAATATTACTCCACAAGATATTTAAATCAATAAAACAATACAGTATTATTCGATTCTAACTTAACAATACCAATTAAGCGAATTGCCTCTATATACATTTATTAAAGCCACACGTGCACAACGCACAACGGTTGCCTACCCATGCATCAATCTAGAACTACGGCCAAAGTTCTCCGTAACAACAATTCAGAACTGTCATCGCTGGGAAAAGTTGAGGCGTTGCTTTCCCAACAGATGTCGCGTATGCTTGAAGCTTGAACATACGAATCTCATCAAAGCAAATATCAGCGATCGAGTATTGTCCGAGGCAGAGGTGGGCTGGAGGGGCCTCGGAGGTTCTCGTGTCTTATACTTATATAATGCATTATTGTTGAATTGATAAAATAAACGCAATGATGTACATTTGGTGTTTTTGACAATTTTTTGATTTATATTAAGTATAATATAGCGTTTTAAACATAAAATTGGAACGAAGAGAAAAGTTCTTCTTTCTATTGAAATTAATTATGTTACGATACATTGTACATATATTAACACTATCTTTCTTTAATTATTGTGTAATTAATAATTTGATAAAAAAATCCCCAGAATACAAGCTTCAAGATTCATCGAGCCCCTTGTTAGCATATTGCCAGCCCACCGCTGATTCGAGATTATTGTAATATTTATAACAGAAAATACATTAACAAAAAATTGTGTTATAATACTTACATTCTGTAGGCGTTGAGAGTCTTTGACATTATAGGAGTCAAAAACCGGAGGATATTTGAGTAGTAGGTGTCCCTATTTGCATCCTTTGAGAAATATACCGATCACTGTTTTTTTTAATTGTAAAATTGATGAACTCACTATTAGGAAAAAAGCAAGAATAGATAAAATATTCAAATTTTTTACTGAAGATGACTAAAAGGATTTTTAAAAAAACGTATGCATGTTTTGCGAAGCTGGTTTAAAGCTAAGCTAAATGATATAACATTCTGTGTGTAAATTAATAAGGCATTAGAAGTGTAAGTAAATGTATCAGGAAGTTAACTATTTTTACTAAGAAATATAAAAAAGTCAAAATTTGAATAAAATAAAAAATAAGCATTGTTGAGAGACGCAACTACAATGAAACCTCTAAGCTGCGTTTTACAAGAGACCGCAATAGAAAAACGACAAAATGCGAGAAACCAATAATGCGGGAAATCTTCAAATAATACAACAAAAAAACTTTTACCGTTTTATTTTTTAACAACAAAATTTCCTAATACTGAATTGCCTATTTGCAGTTTGACCACTTAAATTTTAACAAAGAACCCCCAAACTCGCGTAGTTTTATAAGTTAACTCGTTTTTCTCCTTTTTCGTCTTTATACGCATTATTTTTAGTTTCTCAGCTAGACTTCTAGTATTCTTCATGAGAGGATTTTATGTGTTAGAAAAAATCGCGAAACAAGATGCAAGGCAGAATAAAAAATATTCAATTACAGTAAAACCCCCATTTACACTATAGTCAGGACCGTGTAATTGGGAGTAGTGTAATTGGGGGTAAATTAGGGATTTAGATTTTTCCGCGGAAAATGCAAAACTAAGATGAAATCTTAGCTAAGATGAAAATTTTTACCCTTAGTTTTACAAAAAAAAAATATAGACGAAATATTTAATTTTTGTAGTTGTAAATATCCCGCACACAGACAGACGGCCAGCTATGCGTATATAGCCTGGCACGTGTTGAATACACAGACGCTAGCCAACATTTGACTGTATGCGCGTTACAGACGACCGTCTCGTAGAAACGACAATGGAATGCGACCGTGCGATTGGGGGATTTGCCGCGAATATTTCAAGGCAGCGCGTAATTCGGGGTAGTGTAATTGGGGGTTTCACTGTAAACGGTTAATCGGGATAATATTTATGACGGAACTATAATATGTAGACCAGGGTTTCCCAAAAAAATTCTGCAATGGAACAACTTCACGAATACGGAAATTGAAATGGAACAATTTGCTTAATTTTTAGGTGGGGTAATTCATAATAGTGTAAACACAAAAAAAAAGTGTTAATAAAACCCTTATTATTTTTAAATTGTGTGACGTCGAGTCTGTTTTTGCACTTTGACTTCATTGCAGCATAAAAAGTAAATCCTGCTTTGCATAAATAGGTTGTATAAAACGGAAGTAAAAGAATCCTAACTTGCTAACCTATTCAGGTAGGTCCTGTGGAACATAGCTTGTGAAACCCTGATGTAGACGATAGATCGAAGAAATCGGTAAAATAGACAATGACCAATGCGGGATAATTTAACATTGTTAAGGGCGTTCGGCCGGGACTGTGAAAAATAAACGATTCGTGCGGGAAAACCAAGAATACGAGAACAGCAGATAGATAGATGTTCCACCATAATCTAAATTATTTTTTCATAAGCAGAAAAAATGTAAATATTGATAACAGATATAGATAATTGAGGGCATAATCAGAGATTAGTATATTCGATTATAATATATCCGCGTGCTGTTAAGCGCCACTAAAAAAAACTGATGCACGTAATACTTGGCGGTATGTCACGGTGAATCAATTGATAAGAGTGATGAGGATTATCATTTGACATGAAATCATGGCAAAATGATATCGATCTTTACATTTATAACACAATTGTTTTCACATATCCAATCATTCAGCTATATATAAAAGTATAAAGATATGAATATTTATAAAACATAACTATTATTATCATTTCAGTTAGTAATTCAAAATGTATGTCTAGTATACTGGTTCCTAACATTATTCGCTACATTCCCCCCGCTCACCAATGTTCAGAATATAATTCCTAACCTAGCCAAAAGCAGTGGCGGCCGGTCAATGTGGCATTGGATCAATGCACCCCTTTTATATGCAGAGGCGGTTATATTTCACGAAACAATATTCAAACATAACATTTATACCATTCACTCATTTTAAATTCTTCATGTATTTATTATCTATAGTAAATATTTTACAAAATTTTATTTTATTTAAGACAATAAATACATGAAGAATTTAAAATGAGTGAATGGTATAAATGTTATGTTTGAATATTATTTCATGAAATATAACCGCCGCTGCATATACAAGGGGTGCATTTGTCCAATGCCACATTGACCGGCCGCCACTGGCCACAAGATAGTCGAATTCAAAAAGTATATTCGCAAATAAATATAGTTTTGATTAATATCAAGGTTGTGTATATTTCATAATTTGCATATGGCCCAAAATCATCAAAACACGGTTTTTGTGCCTCCAGTAAAATTCGCTATGTGTGTGGGTTACGTCTTTTTTCCTTTCCACAGCCGATATTGTGTTGTATTTAAAATAATACTTTTTAAGAACTTTACAAAAACAAAAATACAATCTAGAGATTCAACGATCCTATCTGGAACTCAGAAATTCCTCCCCAGAAAGGAATTCCCCACCGGTCGCGAACCCCTAATCTAGGAGATATATGTCTCAAAAATGGTTTAGCACCCATTCAAAAGACTATGTTTATATTTAAATGCGAAACAGAGATTAAGAGTTTTTTTTATCGTTTAAGGATTCGATAAAAGAACAATATACTAAATCGAAACTCTCAGCGCGTAAGTGACACATTTAAAAAGAAATGTTTGTATTCATTACGTAATTAACAATAACACTGAATTTTACATATTATCTTTTGAAAATTTTTCTAACGTAATGGGTAACTTTTTATGATAATAAAGAATTCAACGCAAAAACTTTGTTAAAGATAAATCAATAGTTGTTTAATAAACGATAGTGTTTCTTTGAAATATTTAATCGACTTAATGTGGGAAATACAACTTTCTCGATGACGCATACAAAGGTAATGTATATTCAGACACGTGATAATAAAAAGAAAATAGTCCAGACGCATTCTAGGTTATATCGCTAGCACATAAAGCAATAAGATTATTATGATATATAAACAAAAACCCGTTAAACTATGCCATGGCGATAGGAGAAATAAAAAAATATTTAAAACACAAATAATATATGAAATATTTTTACGAATAATGTGAAAATGTTTCAACAAAGAGCCGACGCGTGGACGATGATTCACGATTTTGTTTGAAGGGTCGCGCGGCGCGTCTCACCCCTACGTGCGGGCATCGAATACTGAACCAGCCCCCTCTGGCGAGCGAGGGTGGTAGCTACGCCGGCGCACGCAGCGCCTCGACGCTCGCAGCTTTCTGCGGCAGAAATGCGAAGCGAGAAACAAATACCAGTCCGAAAAAAGCGCCGATACAATATTTGCCGATTAACCGACTATCAAACGGTGGAGGGTTAATTTGGGCCAAGGGGGCAATTAAGAACAAATCGCTTGATTTTCGCTTAAGATTACAAGTTGTTAAGCTGCTGTACACGGACAAATCATTTTAACACTGGGTGAGCTAGAAAATATTTTGATATGCCGACAATTTTCATTCAGAATTTACAACACGGTTTCTACGCTTCATTTGCTACGACGTGTCTACGAAAATTTGCGTGTTTAATGTTGGCAACCGTAGAACTTTTTTTTGGATAATTCAAGTCAAAATAAAAAAAGATCATGCATAAAAACATGAAGGCAAGTAAGAATGAGCGGTAATTCCACAATTATACTCCCACTGTACGAGTTACTCATTGCTTAACTCCGTCGTTTTGAATTCAAGATACAATTTAAAAAAATATATTGATTTGAATCACGACTGCGGAGTTGTGAAATAATACCGCAACTTCGACTCCGACATTTAAAAAACCGAGAGGTTCTTGGGAGTCCGGCAATTTCAGATGCGGTACTTGGACGATCGATTTATGAATGTGCGATAAACTGTATAGATGAATTTTGTTATTTTTTCATTCCCTTGCTGCCCATGCAATCATTAGAATGAACCGTAGAGCAACTAAATACACATTCAATTCTATATGAACGTCTCCAAAAATGAGAAGTTGTTTGTAAAACCAATAGTGGTATGGTGATTCATATCATTTCCAACCTGGGAAGCAGACATGGTTAAAAACAAAACAAAGTCTAAATTTGAATTGTTCAAACTATGTACATTCTCACAAATTTTGTCACTAACGACCCGGGTTTCGCCTTTCGGCATCTTCAGGCATTCAAGTGCACGGATGAACTTGAACTGACATCCGTGCACTTGAATGCCTGAAGATGCCGAAAGGCGAAACCCGGGTCGTTAGTGACAAAATTTGTGAGAATGTACATAGTTTGAACGATTCAAATTTAATATTGAAATTCCACCAATCACCTTCAGTCGAAATCTTAAATTAAAACAAATTCTGTTGATCAATGTTCAACTATTCCGAATATTTTTCGTATTCAGTCAATAAAATAACTTTTAAGGCGTATATCTTTTTAACAACTAAAAAGCGACGAAAGACTTAACGCTTACACTGCTGCGCTTTTATAAGTCGCAACTGTATACGAAGAAAATTGTTCAACCGCGCTGTCGGTTGTAACAGTTTTCGCGCGGGGATGAAATGAAAATTTGTATGCAAGGAGCGTCGTAGCACCGTCTGGCGTAGCGATCCGGGAATGAAAAGGCGATGCTAGATGTATAGATTTAGCGTTTCATGAATTAAGAAATTGCGAGTGGTGCAATGCTGCACAATCTCGGTTATATATCTCACAGCGATACTTCGAGATACAAGTTTAATTCGTTCCGTGGCTGAGAGCTCGTAATCCAAATTGCTCGTATATCACAGCATTTTTTTTTTAAAATATAAGTAAATTGAAATAATATTAAATCGTCCCGACCCCGGAAACACCCTATTTTTGTGAAATGAGTTTTTTAATAAGAAGCCATGCTCATATTACTAAAAATGAAACGTGTTGTATAAAAACGAAAAAAAAATGTGTAATAATTCGACCGTTGAAAGGCAAAAGGACGTAACCCATACATAAAAAAATTTACAGGAGACACAAAAAACGTTTTTTGATGATTTTGGGCCAAAAGCAAACTATGAAATATATATAACCTTGAAGTGTAGGGAGACTGAAAAAATGGTTTTTAGTTGACTTTATCTGATATAAATTTGATGTTTTTTTTTAAAAAAAAAAACTTTTATTAAGTCTTTTTTCTTGATCCGCAATTTTCACAGGCCCTCCTTTTTTATTTAGACACTAATTCGGCATTTTCAGCATACATCGTTTTGATATAACGTGTATCAACATGTTATATACATTGTGATTATCGAATAAAAGCTGTGGGTTATGTCCTTATTCTTTTCTGCATTCGATATTATCACTGATGTTTTTTTTTACTTTCTACACCTTTCCATTCTTTCCAGACAAGTAATTAGTTATTTAATTCGGCAATAACTATTCGACCATTTTTTTGTCCATTACATCGATTGAATTGGCATTTCATTTGTATAAATTCATTATTTTAGTAAAATCTGTATTATCGTATCATTTAATTTCAGCAAAATACAACTTTTATATTTCATACAACAATTGGAACTAAAAAATGTACCTCGCATTTTTATTTCTACAGTAAATCTAACATAGAAGAAAAGCAATACAGTATACCGAAAAACCCCCAGAGGCGACGGTAGCAAAAAAAATGCTTTTGTCAAAATTTGCTACATCACATTTCACGTAAAGTTCGCATTGTCAGTGTCGATATATTTTGCATGGAAAAAATTATTTATATGAAAATGGGAAAATTCGCAACCCACACACACATTCCAGTAACTGGCGCTGTAATAAAGAAGGCTTATCCCAACAGCGCTTCACCACACAACATAAAAAAGATCGTATACAACATTAAATTGGGTGTAAAGATAGCGCTAATTTTGGATCGTAAACTTGACAACGTACTTGAACGTTTAACCCAGAATTTCTGGTGAGCATTTCGAGAAATATTATAAAAAAAAGAAAAATGAGTTTTCAATAGATTTATGGAGTTGTATTCAACGGCCGGTATACATGTCGACTGTGGAAAGGAAAAAGGACGTAACCCACACATATCAAATTTTACAGGAGGCACAAAAAACGTGTTTTGATGATTTTGTGACATATGCAAATTATGAATTATACACAACCTTGAAGTGCACGGAGACTTCTAAACTGGTATTTAATTGACATAATTTAATATTAATTAAAGAAATTGTCTAGGAAAAACCTTTAATTCAGTCTTTTTTCTTGGTTTAATTTTTTTACAATGTCATCTTTTTCGAACATTAGTTGACTTTATCTGATATTAATTTGATGTTTTTTTTTAAAAAAAAACTTTTATTAAGTCTTTTTTCTTGATCCGCAATTTTCACAGGCCCTCCTTTTTTATTTAGACACTAATTCGGCATTTTCAGCATACATCGTTTTGATATAACGTGTATCAAGTTTGATACGTTGTGATTATCGAAAAAAACCTCTTTTGAAAAAACTGTGGGTTACGACCTTTTTCCTTTCCACAGTCGATGTGATGTTTAAGTTCCCTTTCACAAATCCTACCCTTAAAACGTGACGTAAGAAGGAAAACGGATAACGTATTTTTACTCCTCCCCCAGTCTCTTAGATCAACGTCTTCTAATCATCTCAAAAGCAGAGAGATTAAGCGACAGAATACAAAACCAGTTTTCATTAAAAAGGGTATTATATTTTAAATATGTATTTATAAATTATGTTTTATTTTTTACTATTTCCGATACATCCAACGCTTTTTTACACGGTTTGGAAACGACACCATCCACTAAAAAACAAATACATACGATATTTTTACACGAATTATATTTTGTTTTAATTCCCTAATAACAACAAATTCAACAGCACAGGACGATATTATGAAAAAGCAAAATCTGTCGTTAGTTTATAACACATTAGACGTGTAAGACGTTTCAAATCGATTAACGTTAGCGTATTTTATCAAGTAGCGGGGAATAGTATTATTTTTTTCATAAATAAAATAGATATGTTTAAATCGATTTTCTATACCACAATAATTTTGTTAATTTTTAAATAACACAGTTTTTTAAAGTTATACAACCAATCTTCAATGTTTCTATACATTCTATCATTATTTTTACAGTGTTTTGTAGAACGTATATACCGTGTAAAAAGGGTTAAGTGTTTACTTGGTGCGCAATTGTTACCGTGCGCGTGAGTCTGATATCACCGCAAAAAGATTGATATGTGGCTACATGGAGGTGCCTACTTACAATGATGTTATACGGATCTTTGAAAAAAACGAAGTGTTATATTATGTAACTGGAATTTTACATATAAGACACGGAGAATATGGCTCGATCACATTTACAATCAAGATGAGATAGATCCAAATGTCACATTTTTTTGTGTGCACAGCATAAATAAGTATTCTATCTTTTTTTACCATTGTCGGAAAAAAACCGATATTTAAAACTAAAAATAAAGTTTCTCGGACAGAAAATTCGTAAATTCTGCAAACACAGACAGTCTTCGAATCCAATATCATAAGAACGTTCGGGTTTTTGCATAAGTTGCAAATATTTCAAGATTTATTGCAAAAGGTAGACGCAATTATAACTTACTATCACACTCAAATATAGGTACATACTAGGAAAGTAAAGTCTATATTCAGTCCAGGGTTTCTCAACGCTGCGGATGTGAGCAATATTTAATATTAGTACAAAATAACGAAACATCACAATTGAATCGAAATTGTTTTTTGTAAATAATCTCACAGGCGTGTGTACAGTACTAAATGTTGCACAGCGTAACGATTTTTAATAGCTAAGTAATTATATCAACTGTGGAAAGGAAAAAGGACGTAAGCCACACATTTTACAGGAGGAGCAAAAAACGTCTTTTGATGATTTTAGGCCGTATGCAAATTATGAATTATACACAACCTTGAAGTGCACGGAGACTTCAAAACTGGTGTTTAATTGACATAATCTAATATTAATTACAGAAATTATCTAGGAAAAACTTTTATTTGTCTTTTTTCATGGTTTTAATTTTTTACAAGGTCATCTTTTTCAAACTTAAATCTAAATTTAGATACTAATTCGGTATTTGCAGCTTGCATCCTATTGATAGAACGTGTATCAAATTTGATACATTGCGATTATCGAAAAAAGCTGTTTTGAAAAAACTGTGGGTTACGTCCTTTTTCCTTTCCAGAGTCGATATAATAAATGCAAAGTATAATATTACATTTTTTTTTATAAATTCGGTTTGCGACCATATTTTCCTTAGTCTCAAATCCGCGATCTAACAATGAAAATGTATGCTCTCTTCGTATTTTTTCTCAACTTAAAAAAGGTAGATTATTCAACTATTTAGTTATAACTTGGTATGTTTTACGCTATCATTTAAATAATACTTACTGACCATAAATAAATAAACGCTGCATTTTGTGATCCTGTAGCAGTGTGAATACACCTCTGTGATCAACTGTCATTCATTTGACAGGCAATAAATAAACTTCATGATATTTCAAATAATGGACTTTACTAAGAAGTCTGTTTTAATAGCATAATAATATCAAGATGAGAGTTGTTTACAAAAAATACATTCTTCTTTTTGAAATATAAATAATACATTAATTGATATTGGTTGGCAGAAACCCTCTTTTAATATAGGATAACATATAAAAAAAATGTTTTCATGTAAGAACCACGTGAACAGCGGCGGATTACCCCATAAGCACACGAGGCGCGCACTTGGGGCCTACGAACCTTAGGGGCCTCAAAAAAGCTTACATTATATTTATTTATGTAATCCTATTATCTAAAAAACAGAGTTTCCGAATCTTTTTGTGCCTAGGTCCACCCAATTGCTTAATCCGTCACTGCACGTGACAGTATCACCAGCATTCGCTCAATTCGAAGCCAGATAGAAAATGAGAAAGAGAGTAGTGTTGCACAGACTTTTCACGTAAAGAAAAAAAGAATACCATCCATTAATAATAAATTAATGAAATTAAAATTCTTGCTAAGTCTACACTGTGACACCAGTGGTCGGCTATCTTTACGAACAAAGTACTCGCTTCTTATTAATTACTGGTATGAGACCAGGGACGTCGTTTTGAGGAGGGCAGGGGCGTAAATATGGAAAAAATAAAAAATAGCAAGCTAGCAACTTAAGCTCCTTCCCCTGCCCCGATTTAAAAAAAAAAATGACGTCCCTGGGTGTATCTTGGCTCAACATTAATTCATAGCGTAGGGTGTTCGTTTAAAACGTATGGAATTTTCGAGTAGGTAAATTATAAAGTATATTTCTTTATAAAAAAAATGGTAACTAAAGTCAACAAAGCATGTAGCAAGAGTCGTCGAAGAACTTAATTCAATGATAAAATCACCATCTTTATTTAGGCAACAGAGCTGATGTAAATTATCCGATCTCTCGGCATATTAATTATTATAACAGCCCGTTGCACAGATGAGAGTTATAGGAGCAATTCGGGTTAAATTAAACGAGATTTAAATATGTGTGTGTAAACATGTTTACGCAACTTGAGCGGTGACAGATAACGGTTTCAATAACTTCTAGCGATTTAATTAAAATTATAAACCACCAAGTCTTAATAAGTATTTGTCGACATACACCCACTTGAATGCTAGACATTATCAGCTAGGAAACAATAAAAAAAATCATTGTGCATTAACTATCATATAATATATAAGTTTATCGATATTTGATTTAATCATGCATGTTATTCGTGAGAATAAAATCTAAAAAACAATGTGTGAATTAGTAATAAAAAAAAACCAAAGCAAGGTGATATCAACAAAAACATTTTTGAAAAAATACGGAATTTAGTCGTCTGAATATTTTAGCTTTTAAAACGAGATCTCCGATTCAACAAGCACGATTACGTCATCGTCTGCTTGATGGAGGTTCTTTGAAATATTTTCAAAAATAATATTAATAATATAATTACATAAAAAAATGTAATACCGGTGAATTAAATTTTTTAAAAATAAAACAAGTTTTTTTACTAATTCCACTTGTTTTCAAAAACAGATTAGGATAATTCTAATGCAAGTGATAAACAAAACGGAAAAATATATATCTATAAAAAATGCGGAATCAGTATAAAAAATGTTTTATTTTTTCAATGAATGCCTTTCTACCAATAATTAACAGTAAATAAGTTAAAAGTGATGGATATATACATAAATAAAACTTTCAATGGACAACAATTCGGATCGGGTGACAAGTTGTGTGCGTTTAGCTTTGTTGTTAGCATAATAATGTGTTCATAGCGGTGAAGAAAATAACCATAAACAAATATCTATTGTTACATATTTGTATTTTTTCTTTAAAAAAATAATATAATTGTACGTTAATTTCTGATTTTAGCATCTATCGCAAAATGACAAAAATACGAGTCTCAAGTAATTTATAATGATACGTTATGATGATGTATCATAACAGCAGTAATAAAACAAATCTCAAATAGCTCGTCTGTCGCAAATAGGCCTGTATGGAAGAACAATAATTCGCAAGTAGAGCCCGTCGCTGCTCCGTAGTCTGGCTATTCACAATAATAATTAATTATTTACGATATAAATTTTAAAAGCACTAGTTAAAAGAATAAGTAACTGGTACGAACGTAAAAAGTATACATCACATTACCAAACTGCTAGCGAAATCACGCCGCTGCTCAAACAATCGATACTTGGGCACCGCTTAGGTTTATTTCGTTTCGAAGAAAACGATCTTACAGTAAAAAATCATTGGAATCAACGACCGGTGATTTTCAGTTTCAGTGGTTTTCGAACACATGTCTTAGTTACGTCGTGTGAAATTGATTTTCTTTATATTATAATAGTTTATCTCGTTCGTCTAAAATTTAAGCTTGTAATTGTTTTGATTTTCGTAAACGATTTAAAATTTTAAGCTTACTAGTAGTGGTGTAATAATTTCCCACATAAATATAAAAATTTTGCGAATACGCTGAAAATTTAAAACCTTTTCCTATCCTTGCAGTGTAAATATCGTAGAATATAAACAAATGCGGATGTAATAGTCGGGTACTCAATCATGCTGTCGGATTGAGGAAAGAAAATATAAACAAACGAGCATCTAGCGTGCAATCGTCGTTCGTCGAATTGTGTTTCTGTTTTTGGTTTAAAACATAAAAATAAAATTTAGACACAGTTTCCCATTTGAGTCTTATCTATAAATATATAAAATTTCAAAACATAATTTATATAAAACCTAATGATTAGATATACACAAACAATAAAATATTTTAGTAAATTACAAGCAGAAAGATACATTTATTAACCCGGTTACAAGATTAGAGAAAATCGTTTAAAATAATAATATATTACTGTTTTATGACAAAAAAGGTTAGTGTAATTCTCATATTTAACTATCTAATTTGAAGTAATAAAATCAATTCAAATACGAATTGATACTTTTATTAAAAACATAGATTCGCAATTGATAAAACTTTTATATTTTTTAACACTATATATTACTGAATATATTCGCTGTGTATTTTTATTATATTTTACCTTTATCGTACTATTTGTATGAAAATAATTAACTAATAATGTAATGTTATGAGTAGCCCTTTCGCTGTTGATATTTACTTTTACTTAACATTTTATCTATACTGCACGGATTTTTTCTATTGCCATTCTACAAAGTGTGAATATTTTTAAATATGTTTGAAGTTCTATCGCACAAAATTTGCGAATCCGGCACAAGGTTTGACAATCACCAGTACAACTTAGGCGTAAAATGAGTCATCCATACAAAATGTAATGTCTACTGTCATTTGACATACTTTACAAAAGGTAATCTGACATTTTCACTGTAGGGCTAACGAAAAGACCAGATTATACATCAAATTAATCAAAGCGACATTATTTTACACAAAAGAAATAAAAAGAAGAATGCGAACGGTCGAATTTAACGAGCTCACGTCAAATTTAAAGGTTAGTAGTATAAGGGGCATTGCACAAAAAAAATCGCCAATGCAAAATGCGAAAAGTGACGATGTTAATGTCGGAAACTCTATAAACCATAACATGCGTTGATGTAATAAGTAAAAATAGACACACAGACAACAAAAAATGAAACAAATTGGCTAATTGTGCGCAAAAATAAGAAAATGATCTTGAAAAAAAAATAACATGCCAGATTGTATACGAAACAGAATCAATACTAAGCATAGTTTCATGCAGGATTTTCAAATTATAGTTATAACCGAGGTGGGCTTGTAAATTATATATATAATACTGTTCTAATCCTTCTAAATTCTACAAGAAACAAGTGCATAGCGTATCATCACTCACGGTGTGCGATCATCCATAACTTTAAGAACGACTGTCACCATAAGGCGGTATCATTAGTGCAGGATTTTCATTGATCTGGCGACGAAAAATTAACAAGCGTCAAATAAATGTGCAAAGGTTTTATCATATTAATCATATGTACAGAAATAAATACAATAATATCAACACTTTTACAACTAGAAAGCTAAGAAAATGGCGATGTTAAAGATACTTCCAAAACACGGCCGATATTCGTTAAATACATTTGTAATATAATGTGGTACCTAAAGAAAATAATTATTTCAATATCACAGGACATTAAGGGACTGATTAATAGTGATATAAATATAAAAATCTTACCAATTCTATATTGACAGCTCCACTACTACGGCAATTCGCGACTTTGTTCTGGAATCAAGATTGCCAACTGAAAAAAGTTTCGTATTGTTGTCACTTTTGCGACTTTTTATATAACTGAGAATACTTGAATAAAAATAATTGTATGTACATACAATAGAAATATTATTATAACTTGTGTGCTTTTTAATGTAAAAAGTTTAATTCATAATTACTCTATTCACTTTGGCATATAATTTAAGCTCACGAAATCACAAAACTCGTAAATATAAATATCAGAAAAGTCGTTTACTTTATTTTTATACATTGAAGTAGGAAAATAGTAAAAATACAGTTAGGATTAAAAATTCAATGTGGTGAAAGACTAAGCATTTATTTTGACCATCATAAAATTAATATATTTACCATTTATATCGTACACGAAACATCATATTTAATTACCACACTTTAATCGTATTCAATAAATGTAACTATTCTGATCATACATTGTATGCATTGTTTAAAATATATTAAAACTTTACTATTTTACTGTTATGTATTTTTTACTAAAACATAAAATAATTTGCGTTTAAAATAATCATTTCATTCATATTATAACAAAATGAACTTATTGATTACTTCATTTTATTTTAAAATTATTTAGATATGTATACTCCACTAAGCGTGAAACAGAGCTTTCAAGAAAAATCCTAACTTATTCGAGTAAATACACAATCATGTGACTAAATAAAGTGGTATGATAACAAATATTGCTGAAATTACAAAAATCTATAATACGAGCGAATATTTTGATTGAAGTAGGTACATACTTTATCAAGAATGGTATCACTACCGACGAACGTCATTTTATTTTATGTATTTGGTTGGTAGTAACGTAAATTATCACGAAGTATACGAAGGTCCTGAGTGTTCCGGGTTTAAAAGATATCGCCTATCTTTATTGAACGTGTGTTTGATTTTTTTACCTGTTCACATTATTTTCTCGCTAGAATAATCTATTGACTTATTACAATATCGATCTCCATGAGTTTTGTGTAAAACATAGTGACTTAGGTTAGGTTAGTATTTTGACAACTGTCTTGGAATCTTACTATGGTGTTGCGCAAATGTAAAATCAAGGATTTTACGTGAAGCTCTAGTGTTGTGGCCTCGCAGATGAGTGATGTTATGAATGAAGATTATACATCGGCAACTTGATTTGTATCCCATCGATAACTACGCGATTTTCAAATCTGAGGTTTATTTTGCTAATCTAATCAAACATTTGATAATAACGATAAACGAAGTTCTGATTTAAGGTTATGACTTCTGAAAATCAAACTGTCGGGCTGGGAGTCTATATCTTATCATCTATTTGGTTAATTACATTGCTTCTGTGCATAATATCTGTACGTACGGGGCAATTAATCGGTGCTATTGCATTTGTTGTGTCATCAATCATCACATTAATATTAATATTGATTCCGCGTGTGTCCAATGATATCGATACGTCCGAAACCACGAAGGTTTACGATCGATTGTTCGTGTTGAGGTATTGCTCTTTAGCTTTGATGTTGCTTGGAGCATTGGGTGGTTTTGCATACTTTCTTGTATATAATTGCATGACACCAGTTGAAACAAAGAAGCTACGACATTGGACACAATAGTAACCGATTAAGGATTTATCGTATAGGTATGATTTCTCATTTCTCATTACATGCACCTAAATCACTCACCTTCATGAGATCATGTTAGAAACACTTTGTTATCATAACTCACAAGGATTCTAAATCTAAAAATCTAAAACTCTCTTTCTGCTGTTTGTTTTTAATTACATAGTAAAGGACCACATTTATATGCACCATTAACTAACATTAGTCCATTACTTTCTATTTTTTTAGAATCTTAAACAAACAAAACATTCTTATTATTTAAAAGTATGAAGTAATATCTTAAATTTCATACTTTTATATGTTTATACCAGCTGTGTTTGGTGGAAGCTAAAATTTATCATAATTTAGTTTATGGTTTTGAAAGTTTCAACATTATCTTAGGTTTCTATTTTAGTAGATATAAGATTAAATTTCTAAAGATTCTCATCAGATAATCTATGATTATTACAGAATCTGTAACAACAATTCGAGATATTAAAGTTAAATTTTGATTTTCCGAGTGTGAATTATTATTCTATCAACATATTTTTGGTGATTCAAACAATAAAGTTAAACAAACTGTACAAAACTATTACAACCTTCACATATTTGTCTAATTGTCTCTACTTGTGAGGTTACCATGGTTATAATAACCTGCACTGATGAATTGAAACTTTAAAAATAAAAAGAATTGCTTCTTAGTTAGTTATCTTGAAAACCATTTAAAAACTATTTGAATGTTAGATATATGCGCTCATTATTGGAATTTATGAATTTTAACAAGTACGTATATTTTGTACGCTTTTCTGTGATTTAAAGTATTCACAATAAAATTATTTAAATTTAATTTCTTGATAAAATTTCATAATAAATCCATAATGCAGCATTGAATTCAGTATTTAACACAATTATTAATCTATAGCTCAGCCTACCATGATAAATAATCTATAGCTCATCTGGGAAACCGTTTACAATCATTTAACCGTTTGAATACTGCACAAGTAAATCATTTATATGTCACAGGTACCTCGTGTATTTTGAGATAAATAATTTTGCCTAATATACGATCGAATTTGATTTTTAAAAAACCTAAATTGACTCAGTATGGATGGCACTACACATATTAATAAAATTATTTCTTATATTCCATTGGATACCAAGTATTTGATTTTTTAAATTTCTGGACACCCGTGTACGCTTGGGATCCAAGTGGCTAAATATAATTCAGCAAGAAATCACACTTTTGCATTTCAAAAATAATATTTCTGATCTATAGTTTTAGGCCACGTTTTTTTGATTATCAGAACAGAATGTCGATGTTTTAGTTGATGTCAAACTCAGTTATTACTACTAGGTTATCGTACGTTTTATTTTTTACTTTAAAGTATTTGAATAACGTGCTCATATTGTTAGATTAAAGTAAGCTGAATAAATATTATGACTTCATTTAGCGCCACCTTTGATTGCCAATATGTATAATCTTGTTTGTAAAATAGACTGTGACAAAATTGATGAGGCTATTTTTAACCCGCTATATGCTAGGTCGAAAATCGCACATGATTTTCCAATCATACAGGAAAATGGAATGGTTAGTTTGTTTTTTTTAGGTAAATATGCCATATCTAGGGGTCTGTCATTTTTTCCTGATACTGATAAGTTATGCGAAATACGGAATTTAATTTTAGTACGAAAAAGTAAATTGTTCTGTAGCATTGTTCTTTTTTTCAGATTTTTGTGCTGCCAGCGGAAAGAAAATAAGCAGAATAATTTTAACCCTCCAGAGACAAGAGCTTTTTTTTGATAAAAAAAGTATTTGTTCACCCATATTGAAGTCACGGATAACTTTTATTCCTAACAAAAATTAATAAAAAAAAAACGCCGTTGTATAGAAACCCCGCATGACTATATGGCCATGCTTATCCTTTTAATACCGTGTAATATTGTGTACGGACAGTTGTAAAGACAAAAGTGACCGTATGGGCTCGCAAACATTCGAGGTTGAAATATAGCTAAACGTGAAATTTTTAAAAATATTTACAATTTGACCTCTTTATACCAACATAATTTCAATACAAATGTATTAGAAAAAGAACTGTAAATAATTTGATGTTTTGATAAAAAAAATAACCAACAGTTTCAAAAAGTCCATTAAAAACAATGGAAATTCACAAAATCGCATGTGCTTTTGGTGGCCGTTTCTGTCCCCGCAGCTGATGTCTGTACCCTTCTTAACCAAATATGAGTAAAAGAAACGATATTCAAGTAGAAAAGGGATGAATAGTGGGATCAATAGACAACGGTGTTTACTGTTACCATATGGTCAGGCTCGTCTTTGGAGGGTTAATCAAATATGTATGTTTGTATCTTATCCCCTCCCTGCGTCCAGTACAAAAATATAAAAACCTCGACTTTTATTTTGTAATTCATAACTTTATAACATAATTTGTAAGTTTATTCGTAAACCTTGTGATGTTATGCCTGATGACGGTTCTCAAAGAGGCGAAACACGTGTCACATTTTGTAACGCAAGTGAAATAACAATGTTATCAAATTCAATTTTATATTAAAAATGAACTTCCACTAAGTTACCGTCAAATCCATCGAAAATATTAAAAATATGAATTCTTTGGAATCCTAATATTGATGTTATTATGTTAGTTTAGTTTTTTTTTTATATTTTAACAACCAGTTTCGTTGTGATACTGGTCCGGTCCTGATAATATCAAAAAAAGGTACTTCCTTGTTTGACGCCAGGCGGTGAAACCTTTCCATATAATATGTCACATTATATGAGATGTGATCATATTTACCGTTTTTATGTAGTCTATCGTGTTGTCCCCAAGCAGAGCTTAAAATGGTCCGTTTTCAGAAAGACAGCAACCTAATTAATAATTTAAAATCGCGATAAATCAAAAAACTACATTATAAACAAGATTCAAAAGTATTTGATGAGTATTCCCTTTATTTTAACTACATTACACCCCAAAAAGTGCACTAGAACACTTGGAATCTTTCGTTATTTTCATTAATAAATAAAAAAAAAAAAAGAAATATTCGTTTTCTTGGATAGTGTGTATTCAAGAAAGCTCACTACCAATTAAAAATAAGTCGACGTCCCGTTTTGAGGGAACAATGAATGATCACGTTGCGATAATTATTGCGGAACTAACGCCTTGATGTCAATGTTTGAGGACACATACAAAGGGGCAATTATTAATGTTATTTTTATATTTTAAATTTGGTTGATTAACACCCCATCTGGACATGGAGGTGCGCCTACGACCGTTGCATTTTTCACCGCCTGGCGTCAAACAAGGAAGTACCTAAAAAAAACTAAACTAACCTAACATAACCTAATATAATATAAGATTCTCTGTTGACCTTTCAATAATAAAATAAACCATAGAACATTTGAAGTATGGCAACTTTTGTGAAAATATTTTGCATAATCTATCAGTATTCTTCATAGCAATGTGTGATTTATTGCCAAAATCCACTCTGCAATAGAAGTTTCTAAATAATAGCATTGTTTTTGACAACATTGAGAAGTTTTTCGTGGAGAAAAATGACAGACCTCGTATAAAGCATTTTTACCATGTTTTATATTGCCATGTACATTATTCCATAACAAATCAAAATATTAGAGCAATGGTTTAACAACAGACTTCATGCATTTCACTTTTAATCTACCATGACAGTTTTTTTTATATATCAGTTAGCGGCATTCCATCTACTCTCCACATTTAGGTAAACAAAAGTCATTGATGCTTATAGCACCAAACTGGATAAAATGATGACATTTTCTGCTCCCTTGAAGGTCGTTTTTAGTGATAACGAAAAATGCTGATTATAGTCTTCTGACCATATTAATAGTTCATTTAAAACTAGTTTGTAGCACAATGTTTTTTTTTCTAAAGTAAAAATATAACCAAGAATTAATTATGTACGTACATACTGCGATACAACACATTTTTAAATGTCAATGTTATTGTTTACGTTTTCTTATTGTCTATAAATGTGCTTTAATTTACCTGTTTTCTATTATGTTGTTATAAATAATAAAGTGGCATAATTTAAAATGGAATGCATAGTTCAGTGGAAAATATACAATATTTGGCAATTATTTTTATAGAAGTACAGAGACATACAGTAACAGGATGATTGGGGAAATTATTTTTCATCATATCAAAGTCACTTATGGCTTCATACAATCAAGTAGATGATTGTTTGGTTATAAAAATATCAAATCAAGGTCTTAGAATTAGGCATGTAGACTGTTACAATCAAAATATTGAATGTGGAAAAAAAACTAGTTTATTTTCTCTACAGCAAGATCATTAAATGTTATATATGAGAGTTCTGTAGTGATATTTCCGCGCACATACATTTATTTTGGACAGTCAAAAATCTTTAATATGTGATGGTGTTGGCTGGTCTATATACTTGAAATGTGATTGTGCTCGAGTATTACAGACATATGCAAGCGGGAATAGCTTTACTGCAAACAAAGACAGTAGTCTCTATGTTTTGTCAGAGTTGAGTTAGATACGTCATCGTGTAGAACTGGCTATTTTGCGTAGGCTAAGTTTTTTAAAAAATTACAAAAATACATTTTTGAAGAATTGAAAACCAATTTGTAACAAAAGCGGCAGTTTACATAGACCTGTATAGCAAACACGGAAGTTAATAAACAGATTTCACAATACAATGTAAATTATAATAAAATAGCAAGATAATATTTTACATGTTTTAAGTAAAAAAGAAATGTTTTAATTGATTTGCCCTTATTTTAGAATTATGAAAACTATCGAATTTTTTCCTGAGGTTTTATATAAAGTATTCGGACAATCGTTTTTATATATCAATCATATAACTCAGCGGTCAGGGAACCGGGGTAAATTACCCCAAATGGGGTAAAAATGAATTTTTTGGTTTTAATAAGGAAATTTTTAAAAACCTGAAGGGGGAAAGTTTTCAATTATATTTTGTTTAAATTTGAATCGTTCAAACTATGTACATTCTCACAGATTTTGTCACTAACGACCCGGGTTTCGCCTTTCGGCATCTTCAGGCGTTCAAGTGCACGGATCAACTGAACTGACGATTAGTAAATGAATGTTTCGTGTTTATATAAGAAATAAATGTATCATTGAGTTTAAAGCCATTGCTGCCGAAAAGGATAAGCTCATGGGAATGCCCACAGATTTGAGTAGTAAATAGTTTTAAGCCAGCCTTAGTCTTCAGTCGAAATCTTAAATTATATTTTGTTTGTTCCAATATGAGAATTTTATTTTGTTTGTCTATTTACATACTTACTATTTTCATGCAACTTTTTTTTATTTTCCTTTTCAAAATGAGGGGGTAATATCGACTTACGCAAAAATATTTTGGGGTAATGTTTAAAAAAGTTCCCCGACCGCTGATATAACTAGTATATTGAGAAGCCACAAACCTGACGAGTGTTTTAAATTATAAACTAAAATTACGTACAAAATATACTGTAAATTACCAATCGTTTGTTGTGTGCATAAACAAAGCTTCCCTACTGTGGTTAAAATAGATAATTTTCTTTAATTTATATTTTCATAATAGCATAAACTTATTTGTCACTAACGAATCATAGTTATTCATACTCTCGATTAAAATACATAATTTAAGAGTGATAATTACAGACCACACAAGAGTCAATTTTGTCGTTTCCTGTTTATTAATGTAAAAATATTTCTATTTGCTAGTCAGTGATAAATACACTATGTCTGAGAGATAAGTGGGACGCCACAAAATTATTCTCAACAATAGTAAAGTGATTGCTTAAAATTTTAATCATCGAGTACTTCTTTATAAGAAGATGCCAGTGGCTTATACTAGCGTTACTCAACAGATTTTATTTTACGAGAACAGCTTGTTATTCAATCTCTCATCTTTTTATTTTGAGAGAGAGTAAGGTTAAAGAGATAAGGCTAGGAAAGAATTAGTAGTTTAGCTTATCACCTGTTTTAAGAATCATATGTGTAGGAAGGAAATGTTAATATCACAGATCTAATATTAACTTTGAACATCAACCCGTAAATTCGTGTCACCTAACCCGACACCATTACTAAAGTGGATGCCCAATAGTGTTGACCACTAGGGCTTGTCGGTTTTCAAAAACTATTTTTTTAAGCTATAAAAAAGGAGAAAATTTGGATAATTTATTTGATGGCTTAAGACCATATGCCCCACATTACCCAGCGAAAGGGTATTTTCGATATCAGGAAATTTTGTTACAAAACGATCAGTGGACGCTTTGTGTTTTCTTAAATCATATTTTCTGAAGAGTATCACCAAATAATTTCTTGTTGTGTATTATTATTATGTACATATATAAATAAACACCAAAAAAACTGAACTTTTTCTCGGTATTTTAATTGAATTATCCATTTTTTGTAAAACTTTGAAAACCGGATAAAACCGGTTTTCAAACGATATTGACATTCGAAAAACGATTTTTTCAAAAGTCGGTTTTTGTTGATCACCCAGCTGTAGGTCTGGATAACTGCTATGATATCTGGATAACAATCAATTTTGTAAATAAAATATAAACATGTACCTCAATGAAGTGATCATAGTATCAAGTATAAACTTTTTCCTGATATTGAATAGCAAGTTCGTTGGCCCTTTTTTTCGTTATCATTAAAGAAATCTACACAAGCAATTGTTCTGTATATGGGTGAGATTAAAACCCACGATTGTTTATACGCTAGGCGGATGCTTGTGTCTACGTAGTATTCTCTATTAGTCATGCACATATTATATCTGAATAAATAATAATTCAATGGCTGCCTATAAAGTGAATCACAAAGTATGTGCATTAAATAATTTAAATGAATTCATTTCGATTCATGATAACTAACAAGAATTCTTATTTAATCTATTGCATACTGCAGTTGTGACTAAGAAACGGTTTGATGAAATTTTATAAGATGTCTCCAGTTAGACAACAAAATATGAGTATGTATGACAGACCGCATTCATGCTGTCTAGAGTTTTCAAAAACCCAGTCAAATCTCTAATCATAATAATAATAGGCATAATAATCGATATAACTTAAATGTAATAATTGCGACTATGTCAAACGCCAATGATTAACAGAATTTTGTTTTATTCTTTCAAATTTTTTATGTTTTATTTATCATTTCCGCTCGATACAGATAAAATATACATGTTTCAAAATAACCTTTTTGTAAGACACCATTTTGATTGTTTTTAGGGGAGCCACAGTACAGCTTAACCCTCCAGAGACGAGAGCTTTTTTCCGATAAAAAAAATATTTTCTAAGCCATATTGAAATCACGGATAACTTTTATTCCTATCCAAAATTAAAAAAAAAAAAAAACGCAAAGTCGTTGTATAGTAACCCCACATGACTATATAGTCATGCTCATCCTTTTATTACCGTGTAATATTGAGTACGGACAGTAGTAAGGACAAAAGTGACCGTATGGGCTTGCAAACATTCGGGGTTGAAATATAGCTAAACGTGATTTTTTTTTAAATATTTACAATTTGACCTCTTTAGATCAACATAATTTCAAAACAAATATATTAGCAAAATAACTGTAAATAATTTTATGTTTTTATAAAAAAATATCTAACAGTTTCAAAAAGTAAATTTAAAAAAACGGAAATTCAAAAAATCACATGTGCTTTTGGAGACCGTTCCTGTTCCTACGGCTGATGGCTAACTGTAGTCCGTACCCTTCTTAACCAAATATGAGCAAAAGCAACGATATTCAGGTAGAAAAAGTATGAATAGTGGGATCAATAGACAACGGTGTTTTGTGTGACCATATGGTGACGCTCGTCCTTGGAGGGTTAAATTAACTTGTAGATTTTGTAAATCGGGCAGCGACAAAATATTTACGAATTTTGAAAAATCTGTAAATTGCTGAGTTTTAAGAAGTTGGAATGTCTGAGAAGAGCTAGAAAAATCATTTTGGGAAATCCTTATAAAACTTGTACTTAAATATTACAAAGCATGGGGACCACAGAAAAATATGATACTTATAAAGGGCGGGCCACGGGCCCAAAAAGGTTGAGAAACTATGATCTAACTCACAATGTTTATTCGAAATAATATACATTTTCGCAGTTTTGAAACTATTTTTCGATATTTAGGTATTTATGTACGTAATATAAATTTATTGAGATGATTTTTTACTACCTGATAACTGATTACTAACTAAAATAATTACTGAGGTATATTAGACGTCAGTAGAATTACAGGGTGCGGAATATGTAGACACTTTCCACAATTCAATTGCTACAAACATTTTAATAACTGACAGTATATAGCTGGCGTAGCTATCAAAATGCATATCTCCATTCGAGGGAACTGTTATTTGTGTTACTAACGTAATCAATCAAATATGAGGATAAAGTGTTTAATTTTGTAATCAATTTAAAATGTTATCTTATACATTTCAATCGGGAGTGTTTGATAATGAAAATTAACTTTACTGAGTTGTAAATTCAATATCATTTTATTGATTTTTTGTGAAACAGTTGAGCGTTGAAAGAACTGCAAGCAGTGAAACCCAAAATCAAACCTGTCGTCACAAACAAAGTTACGTTAGCAAAAACGTTCATCAACTGTTAGAAGTGCGGAGAAATACATATCTTGTAGGAGTCCAGACAGTAGGTAAAGGCAAGCCAAACATATAATCAGAAATACCATTAAAAATTGTTCTACTAATAGGAAACATTTAAATCAAGCGTTAACACTTTATCAGCGGGTCACCGAAAATTCTATGTTTTTTAAATGAAAGGTGATATTAACCCTTTGATGAGTATCGCTGTATCGGTATGGCGAAGTATTTTGTCATCTATTATCTATTACTATTCTCATATTTTTTATTAATGTGATATTATTTATCAGTGATTTCTGTTGGTCACATTACTTTTATTATTTGTTGCAAATAAACAAAAGATTTTTTTAAAAAAGGTTAATATAAGTAAACAAATCGGTAACCATGTTATATTGAGCGTAAAGGGTTGATTCCCTTCTTGGAATCAATTTCGGTAGAGCGTCACATGCACGCAGATGAAAGCAAAAAAGATCAACGCCCAAATTTGAAGTACTAGCTTCTAGAAAATTATTTAAAAGCAATACACTTTTAACTCGTCGTTCTATAATTCAGCTAAAAATATTTACTTCTTGAAATAATAATTAAAATTCTTCCCAGATTGATCCGTATCCAAAAACAATGTTTTTAAATTTTTGTGTCTAGCAAGTAGTACAAATAAAATATATGAAATAACCTAATTAGTCCATTTCATGCATCTGATTTACGTTTGTGTCAAAAGAATATTTGAAAGAATTACATTGGAGTTCTACGAAGAAAATGCCAATTGCAATCCATAAATATTTTTTCAGCCATGAATTCTAATCCTTAGTTAGCTGTGGATTTTGAACACGCATCTATCTATTCATTTAAAATTGCATCTTTTTAAAAAATTATTGCATGAAAACAATTAAATATAAGATAAGTTTTGATAAAACCTATATCGATTTTGGCATTAATCATTACATATATAGATTTTTCAAGAGTTAATATCAACAAAATGATCAAAATCTGACATGATAAAATAAAACACTTTTTATGAAATATATTGAAATATTCTGAAATATATCGAAAACTAGACATTGATACTCAACATAAATTTTGTATTTGGTTTTTATGGTTAGTATAACACGATTACGGTTATGTTCAGGCTGACATGAAGACCTGCCTACTCTGCAACGCTGGCACCTGTATTTGATGCTTTGCTCCATTATATTGATGGCAAAGGTTCCTGTGCAACGCGTGCAATGACTTCTTTTGATTTTTCCGCAAAAATTTCTAAATGAATTATTAAATTAGTGCAAACTGAACTTTGTTTATACTATACTTTAAAAGACATTAAAATAGTTATTCTGTGTTATTCAGATATGTCGATTGCAACATGCGATCATCACATATGTCTGCTTCGCCCATGCGCGCAGCTAATAGGGACCATTGATACCAGTCCTGATCTTCATTAAATACATACCGAATTAGTATAAAAAAGTTTAGGTCTGTTGTAATTTCGCAATGTTGCAAAAAGGTACAAGGAGAGATTAAGTGTTAATATACCAAAGTTTTTAGCTCAAATATATAAATAAACAATGACCTTTGTATGTCTACTGTTGGTATTTCTCATTCTGGTAGCTAGAAAATGTTTCTAGGCATGCTGCAGTCGTAAAGTAAGAGATTTATTTCGTTAGCTGTTTATTATCGTTGTGTTTACACGCTTAACCTGTGTATGTTTACATTTACTTAAAATGAAAGCTTGGCAACATGAATAGCATATTATATCTATGAGACAGAATGTATTTCTTAATATGAAATTCAACACTACATCTATGAACAAAGAGTTAAGGGTTAAGAATCTAGAACCCCTTCACTATAGAGCAGCGATTTCCATCCTGGGAGGCGTGGACTATTGCAAAGGGAAGCGTGAACAGTCCAAAATATTTATTTACCCTTCAGAACGTATCTTTGTTACTATATGAAATAAAGGATGGGGAGGCGCGAAAATATTTTTTTCTTCAGAGGGAGGCGCAGTAACATAAAGGTTGGAAACCGCTGCTATAGAGGATATGGACTCAAATGGAGTATCCTAAATTGTATATTGTATCCTGTATATAAGAGGCTATTATTTGTAAACCTAGCTCGTTCCAAAATTGGTAAAACATGAACTGTCAACGTAATTTAGTAAATAAAAATACATTTTGGAAATCAGTATCAAACCTGATTTGATAACATATAAGATATCATTCCAAACTAATGTAAGACTAAAAATACCTTAAAAACGTATATTGTTTTAGATAATGAAATTCAAGTTTTTTTTTTCAACCATTTTGGAACGAGCTATGTTTGCAAATAATAGTCTCATATGCATTGTACACTCATTCCTCGATCTGTGCGATAGATAGGTAAATTCAAGCATGTAAGCGAAATCGCGTAAATTAATGCATTGAATACATATAGAAATGGAAGATAAGTTCCGAAAAATAAATATTCGCTTTAATTGAGGCATAGAATTCATACAAAATTGAGAGATAGGTCAGCTGCTAAAAAATCGATTTTAAAATGTTCACTGTCAATACTTGGTGGAAAGGCGTTATATTCAAATAATAAAACACTCAGTTGTTATGATTCCATTATTATTTAATTAATATCATCACAACCGGTTTTCCTCAAACAATTAAATATATATTTTGTATAATATGTACAACTATTGTGCATTCTTGTATATCACACCAAAAAATAAAAATGTGGAATAAAAATATTATTTATTATTACTTACATATGGGCCCATTAGAGGTGAAGTGAGCCAAATGATATTTTAGAAAAATTAAATTAGACGTGTTGTAATATTATACACGTCTTAAAGTGTCGTAAAAGTGAAGTAAAATCAGTTAATACACATCGCAATAGTGATATCTACGTAAAATAAAAATATACAATCCATCAAAACACCAAATAAAGACGTGATTGTATTTAAAAGTCCAAGATAAAGTTTTACCATTTTACTAGTTGACTCACTTCACTTCTCTAGGGCCCTAACATATCTGAAAACTAAAACGGGGTTAACTATTTTAAAATTTCTCTACGTTTCTGCTGTATTCTATTCTAACCAGTTTTTCAGAGTCATATCTAATTTAAGATTTCGACTGAACGTGCTAGGTGGAATTTAAATATTAAATTTGAAACATTCAAATTTAAGAGTCATATCTAGAAGCCGATTCGTCTGGGTTTACCCTTGTTAAATAATCTGTTATCGATTTTACATTTTATTTTATTATGAAAAGATGTATTTTTATTATCCTGCTAACATGAAACGAGTCTCGCGTAAATCGAGGGTGTGGGTATATCTTGTAACCATTTTTCATTCAAATTGGTTTAATATTCAACCTATCGCTTGAAAGCTTACCAGTATTAGTGGGTGTGTAAGACTGTAAAAATTGCACACATCTATGTCTTTTGCATAAGAATTCATAAATCAATTGAAAAATCTATGTAAAAATGTTTACATTCAATGATTCGTTTTTGACAGATCTAATATGTAGATTTCCATAGACATTATTTTTATTTGACTTGCAACACGGCCTATTTACTTTTGAAAAGCGCACACACCATAGTCATAAACATAAAGTGTAAGTGTTTATTTTTCTCCACAGATAAAGATGTCGGGAACACTGTCGTCGAGGATACGTTCTCCGCTGCGTCAGATCATAAGGATGCGGCAGCAGGCAAATGAAATATCGACATCCCTCACGCACCACGATACAATCATAGTCAAAAATAATGAGGACTTTGTCGAGAAGGTGAGCACTTCGTAAACAGTAATTACTTTATTACAAATTCTATGGAATGTGGCATCCAGATAGGTCATTTAATTAGTATTTTTTTTACAGCTGACCATAGTTGTCTATCAGATAATAGTCATAAGATTGTCTTCTGTGAATATATAGCTAAACATTTACATATAGGCCCTAAATGAGTGTTTGCATTGCAGGTATTATAGTGTAGTAAACTTGGTTTATTAGTATAATTTTATACATATCTATGTCCGCTCCCAATGTGGAGCATATGGCCTCCTTATGGAGGTATCTTAACAAATGTTTTTTCTACAAGAAATATTTGTTACAGAATCGCTCAACCTCTCTTTTTTGAAGAGATTAGGGATAGAAGGATAGGTCTAGGACAGGACTAGCAGTTAGCTAATCGCTCTCGCTACATCTGATTTTCACATACATTCATGCCTTTAGACCGAAATCCATAAATCAATTTATAAAAACTATCCGTATTGGGATTCGAACCCATGACCTCTGTAGCCGAAATCAATGACGTTTACCACTCGACCATGTAGCCGCAGTATAAAATGATATGAATAAAGAGTCATACACTTAAATAGCAATCTTCAGTATTTTTTTTTATAATTCTTTTGGTCCTGCAAATATTAGTATACAGATCGTAAATTCTGTGACTTGCTGCTTTGTCTACATTCCAATGAATCTTTTTTAAAATGGCCGCCTCGTGCCATTAAAATTTATTTTATGGTGGTATAATTCAATGCATAATAACCAATATTAATCTGTTTGGTAAAAAGAAATTCATCGTTGGAATTGTGCTTAATTTTAATCACTTAACATACAATCATAATAATGTATCACATAATTTGTTTTAAAATGACATACATTCATTTTATATTATTTTGACAGATGCTGATTGTTGCAACTTGAAAATAACAGTGAAAACAACTCTTGTATTTGATTGCTTTTATGAGTCAAAGCAATAACATATAATAGACTAAAAATATCTTAGCATAATTATGATTGTGACAATCAAATTCAATTAACACCTACATATAAACTCATATAACCTGTAGAGTAAATAGTTTTTTTTGTTATCTAAATGCAATTTCATTAACAGCATTCAATGGTTGGCAGTTTACTAGTTTTCTATATAAATTTGTATGAAACCTGAAATAACAACTGGTACAAAAAACAATGTCTTCTGTCATGTTAATTGACTTTTCAACAACTGAGTTGGTTTCCTCGCCTCAATCTAATATATATACTCGATGTGTCACTCAAAACTTGTAAATAATATGTGCGTAGATTCAGTTACTAACAAGGAATGTAATAAACATCACAGAATTCCATGTCTTTGAAAACAAATCTGTCTATCAAATTGTCAGTATGAGAATTCAGGTTCGTGAACATCACAAAGAAATAAAACGAATTTTCAAAAGCATTGAACTCTTCGCTACAGGACTAGCAAAAGTTTTTATTATTCCTGATTGGAATATTTATAAAATGTACTGACGTAATTCTCAGTTGCAATCAAGTTAGATTTAGCTAATTAGACCTGCTGGAGGATGGACTGCAGCAAATAGTTTTTTCCCATTCAGAATTCATCTCAGTGCAGTCCCATAGAATGTTATTATCGCCTTAAGCATGGCCGGTCATGCTTGTAAATACAATCTGACTTCAAAACCAACTCTACCCGCAAAGAGTTCAGTAACTGCCATTTTTAATAATGTACGACTCTATCTTGATAAGTGAGGTATTTTTTCTAACACTGTAAAAACATCTCACCGTGAAATGAGTGAGTGAGATGTTTGATTGTCATTCGAGAATCGTTTGATCTGTCATTAATATTTTTTTTTAATACCGTCGTGGCGTGTTCGGCTGCCAAGTTTTTCTGTCAAATACAAATTTTGTGACTTTCGGCAAACATTGTCAAAACAGAGGTAAATAAAATAATATGTTTTCATCAAATTATCAATGCCAAATCAACTGTCATCTTTGAGCTTGTGATAAATTATTTCTGATGTAATTAGTCACCATTAGAGAATTCCGTTCCACCGCCAAAAAGCAGCTTTATATTTCATGTTACATAAATTTTTCTTATATTCGAAGCGAGGCCAATTTTCAATGTTAATGTATAGTGATTCTGCAGTGTATTTTGCCTCCATACACTCAAGGTCATTGCCAATCGGCTTTTGAGGTCATCAAATGCATTTGCATGTTAACTGGATGCATTATTTCTCATTTCAATTATTTATTCAACCAAGGTGTTGTGTTTCGATACAATCAATACACCTGACAATTAATTTATTGTCTTAGCATCTTTAAGGCGTACATTGAATTGTACACCAAATGATCTCACTGTTTTCATATATTGCTGGAAACAGTTATGACACCTGTTGACCACTACGGCGTGGGCGTGAATGCTCCGCTTAGTTATCTGATAACTAAAATATAGGTGACTGTGGAATTTTTTCCCCTCGGGTCGGTCTCTAGTGACATGATACTTGTAATAATGTAATTTATCCATACTAATACTGCTTATCAATCAAGATTTCGGATTAATGTTCTAGCAAATGTTAACACGGAAGATATCCGTTTTTCCTCGAGTTAACTTTGAGTGTATCTGTTGAAGTTTTTTAACTCTGTAGTGAATGGCAATTGACTTTAATGCAAGGTATTTTTTTTTCTTCAATATTTATTGAATTGGCGTATTTTTAACAGAAATCCGTATTAATACGTATTAAAACGTGCAATTGCTGAATATCATTCTATGAATTTATTTATTTAGTAGAGCAATTGTCTGCATGACCTTCTTCAATTTGTATTTATAGTCGCGCTAAGCTTGCACTGAAACGTGTTTACACCAATTTCTCTGCAATTGCAAATGATTGGCAACTTTCCAAATTTCTACGATCACTGGCAGCAATGTATCATGAATCGCATTCATTATAACAGCCTTGTAAATATGAAATATCATACCATCTCATCGTGTGAAATTAATGTTTGGTAAAAAGAATCGAAAATGTTCATTTTAAAATCATTATATTTATTTTCATCTTAATCTTAAAAAAATGTAACCCAATGTTTCTGATAGTTATATAGATGGTGTATAACTATCGTACATCGCCGATTGGTCGACGTTGTTGGATTTGATGCAGAATTTACGGGTTTGAATCCCAGTACAGACAGTTTCTTAAATTGATTTATGGATTCACGTCCAAAGTCATTAATGCCTCTCTAGATTCTCCCACCCAACCAATCCTAAAAATAGGCCCAGTACTGTCCTAGCAAAATCTTTTTACCTTTCTATCTTCGAAAAAAAAGGTTGAGTGATTGATTAACAAGCAGTTCTCCACACTGGGTGGGCATTGTGACGAAAATAAAATATATAGTAAAATAAATACCACTCGAAACAGTTCACTGCGCATTTGTAACTTCAAACTGGTACTCCTCAAATCAACTATAAACTGCATTAATCCATGGCAATGTTTATTTTTACAGGTGATGAACAGCGAGCGGCCTGTGATTGTCAACTTCCACGCGGAGTGGTGCGATCCGTGCAAGATACTCACCCCGAAGCTGAAAGAGCTGATCGAACCGCTCGACAACTTGGATCTGGCGGTCGTCGACGTGGAAGAGCACGCCGAGCTCGTGCACACCTTCGAAGTGAAAGCCGTCCCGGCCGTGATAGCCATACGCGACGGCTTGGTGGTGGATAAGTTCATCGGCCTCGTAGACGCCAACATGATCGAGAGTCTCATCAACAAAATGGCGGGCAGCAGTAAAAACAAAGAGAAGGATAAAGCCTCATAAGGGGCGCCCTCTTTATGCACATAAATTTTAGTCAAAATGTAATTATTGTAAACGAACTGTCTATGAGTTAAGTTATAATTGTTATCTATCTATGAATATATCTAAACCCCGGCGGCATAGGACAGCGTGTGCCATATTGATATATCACTATTTAACTTGGTTTTATTGAATATGTATGGAGTATTTGACATGGATACATATGAAATAAAAAAATAGTCTAATAGATCCGGACAGGAACTGTCAGACTTAAAATGTATTTATATTTCTATTATAGTAGTTATTTAGCGCCAATGATGTCTTATGCTTCCGGAGTGTACAAATATTTGTTTGTGTATTTCTTCTAATCTACTGCACTCTTGTGTCTTATTTTTAAAGTTCCTTTTTTAACCCTCTCGTCTTATTAAACTGGCAGACTTATTGAAATGAAATCATTTTTGTCAGTGCCTTAGTTTTTCTTGAACAAAAACGTCCACTATATAACCTAGAATCCTGATGAATTTCTATCAACCCAAAATAAAATCACAAAAAAACATTTTATATTTGACAATGTTAAATTTTATTGAAATTCTATTAGATTTTAATAAATATTATGTTTTTATTATTGTATAGTATGCACTTACTTACCTATTTAATACGAATCATCGGTTGTTGGACGGCAAAAGATAAATAAAACTCATATAATTATTTGTCAGACTTACAGTTGGGTAGAGAACACGTGCTCTCGGGTTGCGGTGTCCGCAGGCTTGAATCCCAGTATAATCTCTTTCATAAATTGATTTATGGATTTTTGTTCGAGGTGACGGGTGTCTAATTAACTTCCACCATTTAATTTTTTCATAATTTGCAAACCACTCGTCATGCTCTTTTCCATATATCTTTACATTACTGTATTTATGAAAGATTGAATAACAAGTAGTTCTAGTAGAACAAAATCTGTTGAGACGCCTCCTTTGGGTGTCCGTTTGTTCTACAATGGCAGCACGCACAGTGTGAACATATTTATTAGGGTTCTTAAAATTATGTGGTTGGTAAAGTATGGAGAGAAAATTGTTTTTCCTTTTCCTAAAAATAAATCTTACAGTGTCATTTGCCATCCAACAGCTCAAAATTTTCTTATGTCTGTATATATTGTAATGATACATGATTGATATCTTTCAACCGCATAGTTTGCGTAGTAAATGCTAAGATTTTTAGTATCGCCATAAATCTATATGTGATTAGAAACAGTCAAAAGTTTCTGTTTTATTTAAATCATTTGAAACTTTTAGCGTGTTGCTTTGAATAAAAATGCATATAATACTTTAGTGACTTGTAGGACCTTTATTTAACTCGGTCTTGAGCAGGAGATCTAGTGTAAAAAGGGTGTATCTACAAATAATATATGTGTCCCTTTTTATACGTTATCTTTCTTTACGCGCTTTCACTACAAAGTGATTCTTGTAAATTATTGGGTTTTTAAGCGTCTTAACTTTTTGCGTTGCAATTTAATTCAACAGAAACAAACCATGTTTGTAATGTAACTTGTATAAAAAATAATTAAACAAAATTGGGCTTGTCGGATACGTCCAGTAAATATCACAGCAAGTTTCATTCGTGATTTCTGTGCAATGGGATTAACAAAGTAAAATACTTCACTGTTTCTATTGCACAAAATATTGATTAATTAGTCTTTAGCATGTGATAAAGCTCTCTACAGTGAGAATTTTGTTTTACCCATCGACTCTTAACTTTAATTCAATGTATAATATGTAGTTGAAAACCAGCTTAGTCTTTGAAGGAGTCTGAAAATAATATGCTGCTCTTGATCCATAATTTATTAAATATACATCATATTCTATTGTAATCCACTGGTGAGAAAAAAACAGCCTAGGGTTAGATTCAAGATATTTTCTAACAGTTTATAGCTGAAAACATTGTTTCAGAAATAGATACACTCTTATTTCGCTAGAACTGTAAGCCACACTTATACTTATCATTAGATTATTAATTTATACAAAATCCTATTTGGATTTTGGCCATCCTTTCAAGGCCTGGTTTCCTATATAACACACCCTGCGGTGTAAGTAGTAATGATAATTGTAAATTTTATCCAAATGTGAGAAATGTTCTTATGCACTCGGTCTAATGTAGAAATTTGATGATAGATTGTATATTATAAAGAACGGCAACGTGTATGGGAAGTGTAAAATAATCGAAAAGCATGCAAATTTGTAACTATTTTTTTAGATATGTGAAATCATTAAACATTATGGAGTTATTACTCTGAAAGATTTCTTAAACGTAGCTATTTCTTTGATCAAATATTAGATAGAAAATAGTTCTCAATGTCTTTTATAAAAGATAAAATCTGTCTGGTCAATATTTTGATATCAGTGTCGAATAAACAGAAAGCTAATACTGTCATTATCATCAACTGATAATTTGTCCTGATCATGATCAAGTACGATGCCTTTCCAATAAGATTTGGCAGTTAACACCTGAAAGCTGATTACCTTTCAATGTTATGATTTTTTAATTTCGTCTCATCTTTTGAAAGATGAATTACAACAGTAAATGTTTGCTTTTCGATTGTTGCTGTAAAACGTAAGCAAGATATCATATAACCTAACATTCAACAGTTACGTACTTTGTATTCTTTATTTAGGGTCCAAAGAGTAGAGTGTAAATAGCTACGTGACGAATCGGATAGTTATTTTCTAATGATATGCGTATCTTCTGATACTCGGGTGTACCATAGTGAGAAATCTTGCCTTCTTGACTTTATCCATAGTTAAGATTTTGCAGTTTTATTTTAGAAATGGATGTGATATTTTAATTTACGGGTTGTCAGGTCGGCAAGCGATACCGTAAAATGTTTTCTACGATAATCCCTTTACATTCTTAAGACTTCGGTCTCTTTACAAATTGTATTCAACGCCGAGAGCTGTTCCCGAATATTTATACTCGGTATTATTACTTTGATACTCCTACAAATTCGTACTCAACATTTATGTCAAAAATTAAATACACTTAGTACACGTATTCCGGTAGCCTTGAATTGTGTAGTTTAATTAGGTAATGTTAAAGCATCATATATTTTGAAGGAACAAAATTAGTATAGTGAAAATATGTTATAGCGACATCTGAGACCAAGAAGAAGCAAAACTAGTGAACATCTTTTTTGTAATATCAATTTGGTTTCGCAAAATGCTTTATGGATCGGTAAGCGTTGGAATTTCTAAGAATTAATCTTCTCAACACAACAAATGTTTCTTATTCGATTGTGTGTTTATGGTTATTCAATTGAAAATAAATAATATCACACAATGATAGTCTGTTTTCAAAGTGGGTTATAAATACGATTTATCAGAATCAAGATTAGTATTCGTTGAAAAATAGCAGGATGTTTTGGATTCTTATGTCCACGTCGTTTTAATGTAATTTCACTGTATTTTTTGCTTTGTAAATGAGCAGCATTTTTGATGAAAATTTATTGTGAAAAAACACATAGTTTCTGCTAAAGTACTTACCGAGTGTTCCTCTTTTGAACTAACAATAAGGTCTTTTTCAGTTGCTTAGATTTACAATGTATCACATTATTATAACGAGCCTAAAATGTCCAGTCTAGCGAAGAGCTGTTGTATTTATATAAATCTTATAATAAGTATCCCAGGGTAAATGAAATTCATGTATTAAGTGTCATCGTATCACCTCTCAGAATATTGTGTACGATAACTTTGAATAAGATCACCGCGACTAGGGTAATGCGCACTCGAAAATAACATTTCTAAGATTTTGAATATTATCAACAGCTTTGGTGTTACAAAAATCCATAAAAAATAGCTATATCACGTGAGAACTACAGTATACTTTAAATTAAGGCTTCATCTGCAACGTAGTGTAATTCGGATACATTTACTGGCTGTGTTGTTCGATTAAATTATGTAAATATGTCTTTTCTAATGTGTAAATTTTACCTAATCAATATTATTAAAAATCAGGTTGCTTCCTATGACACCTCGTGTCAGTCTTCTTATAAGAAAATGTTAACGATAACACGGTCTAAGTGGAAATAAAATATAACATAAGTATTCGGTAGACATTACAAAACATTAAAGTATTTCTATTTCAACACGATCCTTCACATTTGTATTTAATTTGTCAAGCCCTTTTTGTCACTTGAAATAAAATTAAAAATCAGCTTGTCTTGCCTTTTTTTTCGATTACAATTCTGCAATTTTTTTGAATCTTTTTCTTGAATTGACCAATTGCTATTTTAATAAATTATTAAACTGTTTAGAATTTAAAAAATGGTTTGCAATATTTGTCTTTAAATTGTGTATAGAAATATTTTTTTAGGGTCGAAAACAGTGTATATATTGTGTTACCGATCTCTCAAGGCGTAAGTGAACTTTAGCGGTTTAGAATTATTATTACTCTAGTGATAGTTCTAGAAAGCTGACATGTAATTTGATGGTTCTATTAGTTATTTAGATAGCTATCGATTAACTGATTTGTGTTCTGTAAAAAAAAGGAAAAATCCTATGTAGTAATAATGATAATAAAATGAATGTTTCACAATTTAGTGTCATAATACGGACCAATGTAGTTTAGTATTCTTCACTGGCACAAAATTTCTTCTACATTTATTGATGTTTTATGAATATGTTAAACTTATTTATTGTGTTATTTTAATTATAGGTGAGTAATAATAGAGTTCTATTTATTTGGGTGCGAGAGGAAGTGTTTCCGAAACCGGAAGGCCGGTGAGAAATGTCTAAATATCCAGCTACAATTATTGATGGGAATGTTGAATTCGTTTAATGGCCGTCGACTCTCGCATATTCTTTATTTGATATTGAAATTAAATAATATTATGTATTTGCAGCTAGAAAATAAAATACTGAAGCAGCTGTGTGTGTGAAATAATATGCTGCCATTTTATATTTACGTGTTTCAAAATGGCTATCATTTTTTGAGGGAAAAACGGCTACTGAAAAATTTCTCACTCGCGCACTGAAGGTTCCGATTCGGAAAATAAATGTATCACAGAGATGATTTTCAATATTATTGTGTGTATTTTGTCGTCAGGCATTATTTGGTAAATAAAGGTTAACTGTTTTAATATAAAAACAACATTTTTTTATTTATTGTTTCTTTCATCTCCTTTTACAATGTTTTAATAATAATAACTTAGACATAGTTAGATGCAGAGCATAATCATAGGACTTTTAAAAAGTAAATTATGGAAACATACTTTTCTATTTGCATTCGATTCGTGTTAATCACCGATAACAATTGCAATGGTATGATAAACGTATATATAAGAAAAGAAGTAAAAGACATCATACATGAAACGGGCGAGTATAAATTATTTGAAAAATGAGCAAAGACCAATGATATTACAAGATTAGTCAGTCGGCGTTTACTTTACTATATTTGCGCAGTCATGTCTGAATTTTTTTACATGTCAGATTTGATAACCCAATTTAAGTGTCATATTTTTTGATAGGCGTAATATGCGTTAGATTTGATCAGATAAATGATATCAACAATCTTAGATGTGTCTTTTCAACAACAGATAATTTTATCAATGAGTACCAGACGACGGTAAAAAACAATTCTAATGTTCTTGCCTCAATTTACAAATTTTAATGCATACATACTTTTAATATCATTTAAAAACACTTGTTTAACACATGCAATATTGGAGCGCAACCAAGTCATTGATTTCATATTCAAATTCACAAAAACCTTACTCTGTAATATAACGATACGTTGAATTTGGTAGCATCGATAGTGCATTATCAGAATTATCAGATACATTCAAGTCCTTGCAAACTGTTAGAGATATTAATCAAAAGCACTCGTTAGTAAATCTGTTGAAATTAAGAATGTGCGGTATTCCCACTCATATATTATTTAAAAGCCCCATAGTTAAATCAAAATATTCTACGATCAAACAATAAATATAATATTTTTTTAACACGGTGTAGATGTCCCTTTTGGCTTCGGCGTAAGTAGTCAGTATTCAAGTTTTATTGTTGTACAATACAGGGGTATGTTACGAAGCAAAAAAATAAAAAGATTTTAATCCGCCTTTTGAATAAGCACGCATCCCAATGTTTAAAAATTGTTGTGTTTACGAAAAAGTTTATAACTTCATCAATGCTGACAGACAGACTATATATAACAAAAAATATGTAAATAATTCCTAAGACAAAGTCTCTGATGTTCTCTCATCAAATGAATAATACGTTTGTAAGGTTCTATTGAAGTTTGAAATCTACTTTTCACAAGTGAATAGTCGACTACATAACTGACAGACATATTTTTGAGATATCTAATCGAAAAAACAAAACAAATGAAATGTGGTCAATTTAAAAATAGAATTGAAGATTAGACTCGAATGAAATGAAAATAGAAAAGATGCATAACAGGGTGCGTGACATTTGACAATAGGAATATATTAATAATATAAGTACATATTTCTTTGGGTTAAATTACCAATATAATATAATATAAGGTATTACAACACTGAAATGATTAAACTGCTTAATATATTAAATGATTCATTACATTATAAAATCAGTCTAATATGTATTAAGGCAACTCGAGAGCGTAAATATAACTCAATTCTTTAATAGTTTAGTTGTTTTAAGATTTCTCTCTTCAATTATTATTGGATAACGATGGCAGATAATTGTAAACCAAAACTGAGTAATATTTGTCAGTTGCTATTGAATCATACCCCACATAGCTGTTGCATAAATTGATTTATGGATTTGTATTCGAAGGCATGGATGTTGCCACATCTACATTCCCTCACATATACAATCACAAAAACAGAGCGTAGCAAGAGCAATTAACCACCCAATAGTCCTAACCTGGGTTTCTATTCTTACTCTCTTCGATAATGAACTTAGGAACTTCTATTGAGATAAGCTTTATCAGGAGTCCATATGCTCCACATTGCGAACAGACACGGTTACAAAATGCAGTTGAATCAATTCAATCTATGTACATTGTTTTTGACCAAATCTGCTATCTATGTGAAGAATATGATTTCACTTCCTCCCATTACATGCCGCATCCCTAAGTTCTGTCAAGTACATCATAGGGATAGTGCCTGACAGTCGTCCAGGGTGCTGGACAACCAAAGGTCTGAAGAAGAGGCAAAGTTGAGCAGGGTTGAGAGAGTACACTGACATGTGACCCAGTCAATACCGACGTCTCTTAATGATGGCTGCCATAACAGGCCACTTTACTATATATTTTGTTAACAATTACTGGCCTGCAAGCACTTAGCATTCAGTAATTATATTAATATATGTTTCTCATATTGTAACCGTTTGAATTTTGGCAAAATGGTGGAATTTTCAAGTCGATGTAGTAAATCAATCGAGCTTTGAAAACTAAAAAAATTGACAATATTAAAAAAAAATATGCATTACATTGCCTAGTATGAATTAATATACTTTTGATCATAATTATATAATTTGACTTTATCTTTATAACGAAAAAGCCGTTTCCAAAATAAATGTGGACTTTAGATTGTGTGAAACAGAATATTTACTTTTTGACCAGATCAATATCAAATTTGGCATCTCGTCAAACATGATAGAATAGTTTAAGTTAACACATCAGAGATTAATTACGTATTTTTTGTTGGCAATATAAAAATTTCTTGGTGGAAACGCAAATACATTTATGAAAAAAGTTTATTTTTTGTACTGATTTCACAATTTTATTATGGATTGGTTGATAATGCTCATGAAGAGTGTAACCAGTTTAGATCATTATAAAAAAATGTGGAATTGACACAAGAGAATTTTATTTTTATAAAAACAACCATTCTTTGTTATTTCGTGTTTGTCCTGTCAATTTTGGTTTACAATCATTTACCCAGTAAACTAATCCATTGAATTATCTACAATATAGCCCTGACAGTATTTTTTTTATTTATAAATTTGCTTACCCCAATGAAAATTCACAAGAAAATTTTGCATAATAATACAATTACTTGAAATATTGTCTATGTATATTATAATACAAGAGTGTGATAGCGATTCACTTAAATTTTGACGCAAATCGAATCGGTACCTTCAAACAGACTCGGGTTTCGCAGAATACGGGCGATGTATGGACACAGAACACGCGCACGTCATTCATAAAAGAAACAAACCGAAAATAAATAGTGATTGTATATCCGAGCTATTTTTTTCTTTATAATATAATTTAGATAATATTTCAACAAGTTAACTATCTTATTGTGAATTATATAAAATATAATAATATGAATTTTTTAAATAGACTACGAGTAAAAAAACGAATAACGAGAGTAGAACAATTACTATTTACAAAATTCACAATTATTTTTATATTTTAATGTTTATATACAAGATAGTAAATATCTGAAACTTGCTTCGAGAGGCGCCAAACAGATGTGTATAATTATGTATTATTATTATAGTCCAATATATTTTCATCAGACACTATACTTTGAGAAAGAATACTAAAAATATTCAAATAGTTTCCAGAACCAAGCTACCAAAACATTTCAAAGCCAGATAAGAATAAGCTGTAAAACATAACATTAAAAATAAAACAATATATAAACCCTCAAGTGGTGAAGCGAGTCAACTAGTAAAAGGGTAAAACTTTTTTTTTTTGATTTTTGAGTACAATCACGTCTTTGGTTTTAGTGGATTGTTTATTTTTATTTTGCAGAGATAACACTATTGCATGTATGTGTATTGACTGAAGTTACTTCACTTTTACGATAACTTAAAACACGTCTTATAATATTAAAATTGTTTTCTAATATACCACTCGGCTCACTTCACCTCTAATGGGCCCATATTATGTACCGTAGTTTTTAACATGATGCATGTCAAAATTCATAACTGAAATTAAACAGGGGCAAGATTGGAGACATTTAGTCATCCGTTGGAACATCATTACGATAAACACTAATAATTTTTGGATTAGTCTTGGAAGGTTATTGACTGCGGCCGTGGTCATTGTTGCTGCATTACACACAATGTCGTGGCCTACGGTATTATGCTACATCATGCTACTTTTGAAAGTATCAAAACAACCAAGCGATGGAACCAAGGAAACTGATAATCCATGCGAATTACAAAATATAATGAAAATTCGTTAACATGTTTACACTTTTTGAAAGCTGAAATAAACAATATTGGATCATAATACTAAATATTTGAAATTGGCTCTTCAAAAAACAGGTCGCAGATGTCATGAATTGTATATTGGTTTTGGAAACAATAAAATTCAAGTAGATTTATAAAAAATACGTGCAGAAGGCTATAAGACACTAAGAAGCATACATATTATCGTAATTGCAATTTTATAAAAGAGAAAAATTTACAAACAACTTATATCGTTTCACTTTCATTAAAATATTACAATAGGAGAAATGAAATTTCATAACTATATTATATATATTTACATCATTCTTAAAATTTGAATAGGTTTATTGTATGAAATATATTCATAAATGTACACTTACGGGTAGTTCAATACTTCAATATCATTCTTTGTCTAATTTATTTGAATATCAAATCATATTATGTTCGAAGGCAAGATAATAATTACGTAAATTATGCTCGATTAAAGACTATCACGTGTGTTTCAACAGCATCTTCTTATAAATGCAGGACAACATTCAATATTCAACATTTATATAGAAATCATTACAAAAGTTAACGAAAATAATAATCAAAATGGTTGTTCTTTGAATAGATATGTTTTAAATACGTTACGAGAATCTTCAATTTAGCAATTTCCAGCAATGGAAAGAAGCGGTGTATCTTTGTTCTTTCTTATTTTTGTTATTTCACTGATTATGTAACTAGGTGTGACACGTGTTTGCATTTCACTGACTTTTAACTATAACATAGAATATAGATGGTGATTTTAATTCTTAACTTATATTACATATGAGAAATAAAGCTGGGTTTTTTTACTGGGTTCAGTGGACTTGTAAACTAAATAATGAAAGAATGTATAAATTTACAATTGATGGTCGAAACATGATACAAAAAAATGGTAAATATGGAAATAGCATTTAATAGTCTTTAGCAATGTTCCCTCTCGAGTCGTGCGGCAGATTAAAAACCCCGCGCACTGTTTCCGGGTTGGCGTGCACTCCAATACAACAATTTAAATAATATTTTTTTTAAATTGAAGAAACCTCAGTGGACCGAAATAAATTATAATTAAAAAATGTAGAGATTTAACGAGAATTAAATTCTAACGTATAATCAGAACAAGAAATTTGTCAAAGTGAAGTATACAATATAAGGATTAGTTGCAAAGAACAATGTGAAAAACTAGATAATTTTAAATACATTTATAAAATAAGTTAATAACTTTGATAGCGATGGATTATTTGTTTCGTTCTGCTTATTTTCTTAAATTGTGCTTGATAGCATTAGTTATTTCTTATGTTTTATTGAATACAACATATAAGTAAAAACTTGTTTATAAACTATCAAATGATATTTTTTATTATGCAAATCAAAACAGAAGAACACTATTTTATATATCAAATATGACAAATTATGCCGCGCATTTATTGAATCGGTTAATTTTTCTGCGCAGCTTACCTCTCGAGTTAGAGGGAACATTGACCTTAGAGAATTTTAGATTCTACATTTGAGCTCTTGAGAAGTGAAGTGGGCCAAGTAGCAAAATGGTAAAGTGTTTTTGTGGATTGCGTTCTTTTATTTTAGTGAAAAAATACAATTTAATTGTGTATTTACTAAGCTCACTTCACTTTCACGATACATTAAGACATGTATAGAATATTATAACGCATCTAATTTATCTTTTCTTAAAATACCACTTGGCTCAATTCACTTATCATGAGCTCATTTGGACTATGATATAGAATTCATAAATAGTAGTGTTTAATATTTTTTAAAAGGTGATTCTGTATTTTAAAACTCAATACAAAGTTGGATAATGCTGAAGTAAATACCAGCGATGACACGCATGTAAGTTGTTTCGATAAAAACCATTTCCACACATTGCAAAGGACTAGCTTAATTATTTGAGTAAATGAGTCTTATTAGATGAAGTCGCTTGAAATGTCATCACGTTTACTTTTATATGATATAAAAAAATATTACTTTTTAATTGTGTTTTAAATGTCCAAAATAACTACCGAGTCAAAATAAAAACTTCAGACGGCGGTTCATTTTTAACAAGACAAAAGAAAAGTTCATCATAATTAATATAACATGATTTAAATTATTGAATACCAGAATTTAACTAAATCGTGGATTTACTGCAATATATTTTATTAGGCCATTTATCAAACCGGTAATATCAAAAGGAAATATAACATACTCTTCGATTGAGCAAAAAAAGAGAGAGGAAAAACAATATTTAATTTGTACTTTATTTTGATTCTTCCACACTTGATTTCATGTCAGTCGATAAACGTTAACGATTTCACAAATCTTATATAATATATTGAATTGATGGACCTTAAGTGAGAAAATGTTAACAACGGAAGAAGTTCATTATACTAAGAGGAGCTGCCATCAGATCAATGTAACATTCGATTTCACTTGATGAAGCAGAATTAATACTTAACATTGTTATTGTTTTTATCATTGCAAAATAAACAAATATTAAAAATGCAATTTTTGAGAAGCAACATGTATTTCTTTTGCTATCTAGAAAAATACAGAGGGAAATTGTTATATCATCACAGACGGTGTCAAGAAGTAAGCGCGGACTGGCTTATTTAGCGATGTGGTAAAATTGGAGGAGTCAGAATAACAGTATCGATTGATCAAGCAAAATTCGGAAAGAAAAAATATCACCAAGGAAGGGCCATTGACGGCAAATAGGTGTTTGGAGGATTCGAGTGGGGATCCAAGAAACTATTTATTTGTGCAGTTGACGATAGATCAAAGGAAACAGTATGTCTATTAAAGACAACATTCTTTCCATGTTCCGACTGTTGTAAGTCATACAGCAACGATGCCTCGCCCTTCACGATTTTAATCTAACAATTATTGTTACCTACTTCATCAAGGTGAAGTTACATCGATCTATGTTGCAGTCAATCGTACACAGTAGATATATTTCTGTGACATTTGTATATCTAAAGAGAGTTGTATGGTGGCATTCTCACAGATACAAATATTTTTTTCATATTTGCTACGAGTATAATGATTTCGATGACTAAAAAAAATATTTAAAAGTGACAAATTTTCACTAGTAAAAAAATATACAAAAGAAAAAGTCGTTGACGCTTATAACTATTTACAACACACTCTCAAGTCAATTTCATTTAAAATAAGTCCTTAAAGTGAGCTAACAAACTGTTTCGTAAATAGAAAACAATAGGATAAAATATCACATAAAGAACGACAAATGCGGAGGCCGCCGACGGCCGACTCCGCTTTCACATCATAAAACTATGGTGGGTTTCGTTTTCCTCTCGCTCAGACTTCGTCGCCCAAGTCTTGCACGCAGTTCTCCGCGATCGGCACGAACCTGTCGCCGATTTGGACCAGCAGTATAGTCTTGTCAACGTGCGACCGGAGCGCAGGATCTCTGTGGTTCGGAGTCCATCTGTGGACCACCTGTAACGCAAACAAAATGATGAAAATATTACCGATTGAAGATACTCTAATCCAAGTGACCCAATCTTTGAATTTGCATAACTCATTCACCTTTTTAGAAATAATAGAATTGTTAGTTGAGTATCCTTTAGTTCAAAAATGCCCAAAATGAAAAGTAATGTGGCTCAAAAATTCATCAATGTCTTGTTATATTTACTGCTGTCAGTTAATCGCTCTTGTCGTGTCATTTTCTGGATCTAATAAGAGGCGAGTGGTTGGTGTGAAAACATCACAAACATTCATAACTTTGGAATTTTAACATTGTATGAGGATTTTCAGCCCGGGACTTGAACCGGTGATTCCGAGACCGAGGAGACAAAAGCATCAGGGTTGACTATTTTGCTACAGAAGTGAAGAATTTTCGTCGATAAGACTAATAATTTTCCAGACACAATATTTCAGGTCTTATAAACATTTTGTAAAATAAAACTGAACCACAATTTCACTCGGAATCATTTAATAAATAGTTATTTTAAGATATTAACCTGTCCATCCATTCCTTGCTGAGGAACCCAAGTGCTCCAGTGGTTCCTACCTCCTCGGTGCCTTTGGTAAACTGATGGCCACGTTACGTCGATTCTCCGGCCTAGATTAATACAATCGTAAACTCCGGACGGGTCTATTATCACAACTTTGCATCCTACGCTCACGTGATTCTTCAACTCGGCTTTCAACGATTCAGATCTCTTCACGATCGGCAATCTGACCGAGTCCTTAGGGTCTCCGGCTATCCGCAGGCCGGTTTCTTTCATCGACAGTTCGTTGTACTTTCCAGTTAATTCTCTGTAACTTTCCCTGTCGTGTCGGAGGTCTTTGCTGGTTTTCGTGAGCTCTCTGGGACTCTCCCCGGATCTCTTGAATACACTGTGCTCGGAGCTGGACTCCATGTTTCTGAGGGTCAGGTCTTTGGGAACGATGTTGTCAATGTTCTTCTCAGAGTTGTGGTGTTTGCAGACAAAATCTAGACCGCTGGCGCCGGCGAAGTCGCTGCTGCGTCTTTTGTGCGATTCGGAATGTTTCATGTTGGCATTCCTGTTGGCTATTATTTGACAGCTGTCGCCGCCCGGATTGTACGACAAGTCTTCCGCCGAACTCTCCGGGGTGGGGAAACTTGCGGCCGTAGACATCTGCGAATTGAATTGAGATTTCTTAAAAAAAGTTCAATAATAATATTAACATGTCTATTTTAGCTGTTTCCTTGTGGATTACCACTACACGAATCGTGACCACTGCGCGGAGCATCATATTCTGCATGTTATAAAAACAATTATTTGAATTTACTACTGGAATTTTGATTATTTAAAAGATGTCAAAGGTGGCAACTGACATTCTCGGTTAATTGAAAATATATTCTTACATTACACAATAAAAGACAAGCTCGGCGTGATAGTTACAAAGCGCTCTCATTTACTGTCATTTTAAATATGCATTTTTCTAGTGTATATTCGACACTGTACACGTCAGGTATAATGACACCCTTACTAGATATTTAGGAAGTTCAAATCACACACAATGAAACACCGAAACTAGCGATATTTTGTCGACTGATCAAAAGAAGTGAAATTGCAAATACTGTCCAAGACAGCATAAAACAACTGTGTTTCCTCAGTCCCAAATTTTAAGCAATTACACTCAATCCCCTTTCGTGTATTTGGCTTCATTCTTTCTTTGTATATCTGAGTCACAACCTCAGCTAAAAGCGATACATGAATACAGTAAAAGTCCGTTAATTCGTAACTCGAAATTTTCGAAATTTCTCGGTCCCAAAATTGACTTTTCAAAGTAAATTCTACCGATAATTCGAAATATTGCATATTTCGTAATTTGTAATGTTTTTCGTCAAAATGTACTTACGATTTCTAATTCAAAATTTTGGTAGAGGCTTTTGTCGTGAACAGACGGTAATAAGAAAGTAGGGACGGAAAACACAAAAAAAATCTCAAGGCTGCGTCGAATCCGAACTTGCCAAGCAAATATGCACCTTATGCATTTTTTATTTGACAGTTATTCTAATATGATTTGTTTACCAAGGAATATGTGCCTCTGTTGTGTCTTCACAACAAACCCATTAGTGTAAGAGAGACATCAATATAAAGTGAAGTATCACATGAGAAAGAATCCGTTTTTGATTCGAGCACACATAAGTCCAAGAGAGACATCTATATATTAGGTATTTACTAAAACTTTGAATGGTACACTGTTCGTAAGTTACGTCATTCTATTTTATAGCACGTGCGCGAACAAATACATTGAATATGTGTAGTGTTTTTTATTCATATGAGATAAAATAATTGTATATATTTTTTTGTTCTTTTTTTTCATTTGAATATGTTCTATTATCGTAATATTGCCGAAATACATTTTGACAGAACAAAGAAATGGCCGCGTTTCAAGCCGACGGCAAATGCCGTGTTTTTTTTTGTGATCGCGTAATTCGTAATTCGAATTCTATTGTTATTATTATTATGAAAACTTGACTATAATTTTTATTTTGACAGAACGAAAAAATGGCCATGTTGTTCCAAGAAATCGGCAATTGCGGCGTTTTTTTTTTATGTGATCGCGTAATTCGTAATAAAAAATATTTTTGGGAAATCCGGTCTCTTGAATTTCGAATTAACGGACTTTTACTGTATAACAATACCTTAGCACCGCTGCCTCTGGAATCACCTCGTCTGACTTCCTTCGGGACGGAAGGCGCCTTTCCTTCCCTCTCTTTCGAATATCTGACCCAATCGGGATTCGGATTCTCTTCAAACGTCTGTATGACGGGTCTGGGAGGTTTCACGTTGTCTCTTTCGAGAGCGCTGAGCAGTCTAAAGCTGGACGGGCGAATTCTATCTCTTTCTCTGTCTCGTTTTGAACGACGCGCACCGTCTCTCGCTCTGTCACGAATCGAGAGGCACTGTAGAAGAAAAATTACAGTTATATATTGATATTAAATAATAATACTACAGTAAGCTTAGGATCCTGCTGTTTGTAATTTTTTTTGAATTAAGTATGCATTAAAATGAGATGAGAAGCAAAGTGCAAGTGTGGTTACATCACAAGACAAATAGTGAGTGGTTATGCTCTGTATTCTGGGCAAACGGATGTACAACTTAGAATGTGAGATACAGTGATATAACAGGTGTTATTACAGTTCTAAAGATCCATACAATACAATATTTTCATATGAAGCTTTCGGTGTATATATTTTTGTCTTAACAAAAAAGGTTAGGTCGGGGTAGTTCAAACTTAAACTTAAAAGATGGAATTATCACCAGTCTTGTATCTCTAGTATACTGGTTGGCAGGCGTATTATTCCTCCAGGAGGAGCTTCTACCACTCGAAGAACTTCTCACGGTCTCTGAATCTCTTTCTCTGTCCCGCTGACTGCTGTCCCGGTCTCTATCGCTGCCAGCGTTGCTTTTGCTTTCTCCGGCTTCCTTTATTGTTGCGTAACCTTAAAATACATACAAACAAAACTTCAGCAACATTTTTCTCCTAAAACAATAACTGCTCCATAATGCAGTTAAAGAGGACGTAACCCACAGTTTTTTCAAAACAGCTTTTTTTTGATAGTCACACTGTATCCAACTTGATACACGTTCTATCAAAAGGATGTTAGCTGCAAATGCTGAATTAGTTTCTAAATTTAAATTCTAAATTCTAAGTTTGAAAAAAGATGGGCTTGTGAATACTGAAACCAAGAAAAGACTGAAAAAAAGGATTTTCCTAGACAATTTTTTAAATTAATATTTGATTATGTCAATTAAACATCAGTTTAGAAGTCACCGTGCACTACAAGGTTGTGTTTATTTCATAATTTGCATATGGCCGAAAATCATCAAAACACGTTTTTTGTGCCTCCTGTAAAATTTGCTATGTGTGGGTTACGTCTTTTTCCTTTCCACAGTCGATATATATTAAAATAATGTAGATACTGTTTATCGGATTTCACCCAGCAATTTATTCATCAACATTCTGAATGATCTTAAGAGTGACAAACCAGTTTCGGAGTCTCTTTCAAAGAAGAGTCGAGTGGCAGCAGCGGTGATGGGTAGGTCCACTTGCGCCTGAAGTCCGGCGGGGGCCAGAGGCTGCTCTCTGGAGCCGAGGAGTCCCGCCAATGACACTAATGTTGAACTGCCAGGCTTTCCCACACTTGCTAAGCTGCCTCGTGTACCTGCTACAATTGAAACAAGCAACATTAAAATAACAATTTACTATTTTCCGACTGTGTTGCTCACCCCTAGGGGATCATTAATTAACTTATTAGTTAGCCTATTAGATTTTTGAAGATTCCATCTAAAAAAAACTGTATGAATCGAATCCACGGGCTTGATATTTCTACGAAATTGGCAAGGAAAGGAAGCGCTTGTTTAACTCTTGGATTTTTTTTTGCAGACTTAAATTTTATTAAGGAATACAATACCCAAAGAAGTTCTCGACAGTTCCAGAGTATGATGCGGTGTCTGGTTGAGATGGCAATTGTTCGTGTTGATTCCGCTTTCGATGGCGTTACTCCCACTGCCACTTCCACTTGAACAACCTTCGCCGCATCTTCTTCGCATCCTGACAAGAAAAACAATTTAAATAACCCACTATCGTATGTGCAAATATTACACTATGCAACAACTATTGGCTTTTAATTATACTAATAATATTCAATTTTTTACTGATTGATTAAATAACAAGTAGTACATACTTCCGCCACAATCCGAGAGCATGTCGCTTTATGGTGCTCAATGTTAATGACCCTCCGGTCAGAGAAGTCAATTGTTGATTAGTTTCGGCATATGAAGTTGTCAACGGAGAGACGTAGATGGGGTAACCAATCGGTTGATCGCATGATGAATTTATAATATTCCGCAGGGCCTGAGACAAAAAAAACACTACATGTAAAAAAAATCTATAGTCATGTTTTCTGAATTAATATTCCTACGTTTCCTATTGGTGGTAGTCAACAATTACAGTGGTATTCATTGCATGTACTGCACAACAGGACAGTTAAACTTGTACCGATTGCAGATACAGTGGGTCCTCTACTTACACGGTTTCGTAGATACGCGGATGAGAATTGAAAAAAAACAATTTGAGTTTTTTTTGTATCATACCGTAGATAAAATCTCCTCAACGATTATCAACTTAATTAGCAACAATAAATAAATAATATTAGTAAAGGTAAATAAAACAAAATTGGAATAACTATTAACAAAGTAATTAGGTAATAATAAACAATTAATTAATGGCGTTCGTTAAGTAATGGCACCGTCAATTATAATAATAAAAAAACAATTATATTGTACCTGTTTAGCATTTTGTATACTGCCTCTCTCCGGATTCCTATTCCTGAGATAGACAAGCTCTTGTTGCTGACCAGCCCAGAGTCCTCGAACGCATTCCCGATTCAGTTTAATCACTCGGAAGCTCAAGTATCGTTTGTTTAGCATTATTATTTTGTATTCGTCATTGCCTTCGTCCATTACGTGTCTGAAAAAAAATGACAATATTTTTAAAATCCGTTTGTCACATTCTGAATGGAAGAATTACCAAAAGATTAATTATTTACCTTAGTGCCAAAAGATGGGGTGCTCCTCTGAGGACATTATTTCTCCAGGTGGGCGATGCTTCATGACATATGACCAAGCACGCAGTGTGACACGAAATGGCAGAATACAGCGCTGGACAGCTACAATATTCTTCCGGAGACATGAAATGATCCTGTGAATCAAAATCATTTAGAGTTAAATATTGAAGATGCAATATAATTAATGAACGCAATGGAGATATGGAAGCTTTGAATTACCTGATGCAGTTTCAGAGCCATCCTGACAGCGGGGGCTAAAACAGAATGCAGCAAAGACATATCGGAAAAGACCCACTCGTCTCTTACGCAGGTTATTCTGAAGTCTCCTTTGAAGAGTGCATGTAGACCGTAAAGGAAAAACTCAACACTGGAAAATAAAGAAAACCATTCATCAACAATGTAAGTGCATAACATAAGTAAAATCAATGGCCTAATGTCTGCGAATATTTACATCTTAACAGCTTAACGACTGCACGTTTTTTTTATAAAATTTCACCTGGCGAAATAAAATTTTGCGATAAATTCGCAAAAATTATAACTTTACTAAATTCACTATAATTTGTAAGCAAATTGATATATCTTTACAAAATTCAATTTTCTTAGCTTCCAGATACTTCATCTATACGCATATGTGTCCGCCGGCCAGCAACCTTTGTTTTTCAAAGACTCAAATACGCGTCCACAGTCGTTAAGCTGTTAATTTTCCCAACTTTTAACACTTTTCAGTATTAATTAAAATAATTTCTTTCTCATGTATAATTTAATCTGTGAAAACTGTGTCTTATGCCTCCGGAGTTGAAATATAAAAAGGTAGATTGACGAAAAAAGTGTCATTAATCAATACAGCGCTAGCACAGTTTTAAATTTGTGCAGTCGAATATATTCAAAGGGCTCGATTATTTCAATTGTTTCTAATCTGAGAGAACTCAATGCAATGTGAGAAACTTACTTGGACACACTGTTATGACTAGCAGCTCCTAGACTACGTCTTCCAACGAGACTTAGTCCGAAGCACAGTGAAACGAGCGCAGACTCTCTCGCTATCAATTTTTCACCTTTCTGTTTGTAGAGATCTTCCCTTCTCATACCGCAATGCGACACCCATTCGTGGTAGACGGAACAAAATGAAGCTCTGAAAGGATAAGACAAATGTGAGTCAACAATTTCTCGCCTCGGTGGTAAAGTTGTTTCCTACAAGTGCATCACGAAAGGATCATTAATAATTGGCAATGAAGTAACAAAAATTCTGGGCGGTATGGTATATAAGTGAGTAGTATTTGAATGATTTTTCACACGGCATAAGAAGACAGTTCACAATGCTTGGTAAACAAAGCAAAAGCTTTTTTAAATTTTGTCGGACCTTACTCAGTAGACTTTGTTGCCAATTTTTGCTAATATTTTATTATATTTGTAATTTACCACAGGAAAAGCAAAATATACTTGTAATTTTTTATAACATGTAAAACTAGATAAATTTTATACTTAAATCAAATTATACACCAAGTTGAATGCAATACATATTGGTTTTTATCGCCATTTGTCAGTGATCAAATATAATGAACCAACCTTGTAATTCCAGAAGCCCTGAAGTCATAATCTTCATCCAAGTTGAGATTGAATATGGGATCCAGATCGATGAAGTTGCGGTCTAGAGTTGGTTTCAGAGCTTCTAAAATGCTTGCGGATGCCAACCATTCTTCCAACTTTGGCGATTGGATTGTGTAGAATATTATACTCTGAAAGTTGACACACAGTTATTATACAGTTGTTATACAGAACATTTAATACATTATATAATGCATGACAGTAAAGCAACGATGAATAACGAATCGAAAAAAAACAGCAGATTTTGAAAGCACAACGATGACATATTCAATTTCAGCGATTATGCATCACTGCAGGAAAGCAATAATGACAATATCAATGTAGTACCTTGACATAGTAGGTGATGAGGACCTTTCTGAAATCAAACACTTGTAGCATGGATATAGCGCTGTTATCCGAGATTGAATATCCTTCGAGGACGTATCTCGCAGTCGTCAGTTGCCAAGCGAGCCACCGAAGCGAGAACATTGCATTGACGGAAAGCATGTGAGGTAGATGACCGACAGCGCAGCAACAGCATCCTGCAAATTGAAAATTGATTACAACATATTCGCCACCGATCCTACTGCAGGATGAAGACCTTAACGTTGTTTTTAGTGAAACATATCTGATGAAATAAACCTCAATTATGTAGTTATTTTATGTAAATTTAAAAGGCACGTCGACAGTGGTTCAGTCAAAACACCATACAGAATTACGGAGCGGATTTTAACTCACCGATGACACCAATTAAAAGTGTATCTTTGACAAAGAATTGAGTGAGGCCCTCATCATACATAAATGTCATCTTGCTAAAACTGATAAATAAAAATCAGATTCTGATTGCTAGGGTTAATAGGGCTATAATTTCATTTGAATAGTGGGCAAACATTGAAGTACAAAAATTCAAACCGTCATTATCTTCCGGTCCCTCCGATATAGCTTCAACTTCTCGCTGTTGACAATAAGTTCCTCTAAACTCCAAGCCTCGTAGCTGAAAAGAAACTAAGCCGTTTCCCATTTCTACAATGTGCACCAGACAGTTCAAGTAGTCCGAAGCCAAAACTGTAAAAGAATCAAACGAAAAGTGTTTGAGTATTTTTAGTTCAATATTGGTAAGGATTCAGGGTTTTTCAGAAATAGTCATTTGAAGAGGATCATGATATAATTTAAAAACAAGTTTTACATGTTTGTTATTCAAAAACTATCTTTCATGTCAACAAATCTTCAAGATAATGCTTGCAGCAAATACTAGTAGTTAGTGAAACACATGGAACATTTTTTAAAACTTCAGATAAAAGTGAGGGAACATTACAATCCTTTATATTGTCCAAATTTAAAAAAATGATGGGCTTGAATGCCATCTGTCTATTTTCCAATTAGATGGATTCCTTTGCCCATGGTGGCGGCTTATGATGCTTATAGTATGAATTCTTATTTGTGAAGAAGGAAAGAGATTGGTAGGAGCCAATGGAAAGCGGACATGGAAAATATAAATAATGTATATCGTTTAGTTAAAATGTTTCTAATAATTATCATGCGATATAGTATATTCTTATAGCATTAAAAATATATCAAAATGTAATATTATTGAAATTTACCAAAACAATCTCCTTGCTGAACTTGCCCCCATCTCCCGAGCAGTAAATCACCGCAGAGATAATGTTGAAGGGATCGCGTTAAGTGTTCGTAGAATATTGAGTTCAAATTGTTGTCATCTAAAAACAAACCAAACGTTAGTTACTAAGATTAAGTCAGATTAAATAGAACATAATATTTAGGATCAAAATCTATAAATTGATGGATATGTATAATCTGCATTAATAACCATCAACGTTACCTGATCCAAGATTCCTCTCCAGCTGCGAAGATAGTCTCGTATTACTTTGATCAACTCTTTTGGTGTTATAGTCTCTTTCCCAAAATTTTACAGGCCGTACATATGAGCTCATGAATATTGCACTTCCTGTAAACAAAAAAAATATTTATTTGTCTAACGAAATAATCAGGCCTACTAAACAAAGTTTTCGTTAACTAAAAAAATGTCATCCATTTCATGTCTAGAACAATATTGGCTAGCATGACAATATTTGTTTCAAAAGCATTTTGTTTGTTGTGAGGAACGATCCATCTGCAAGGAATATACTGAAATTGTGATTTGATTTCTCAAACTTATCATATCGTTAATTCTTAAACAATAACAGAGCAGCATAATGAATTTTTAGTCAGGTTGCCTTACCTTTGTGATTTATCAAGTTGATATATTTCTTTAGTGTTCCATAGTAATTTGTCTGAACTTCATGAAGCAAAAATATCTAACAACTTTATTAAAATAATTCCGACGAACTGAAGAAACATTAGGTACGCTTAACAATTTTAAATTAACACTAAAGATAAGATATTAACCTAAGATCGGATTTAAAGGTGTCGAGAGCAGGGCTGATATGGCAGCCTGAAGGAACAGCATGGCGGAGTGCGGCACGCTAAACGGCTGGGCGAAAGCATGAAATGCGCTGCCCCAGGTTATCTGCCAAGGAGCTATGTATGTTACGACAAATTGAATCTGTAAAATAAAACAAAACATGGATTAATAAGGATATAATGGTATAGTTTGAATTATGAAACAAAACATGAAGGAAAATGATTTGACAGAAAGTGTTTCTTTTGTACCTTTAGTAAGAACTCGTAGGTTTTGTTGAATATGATCGCCATCATAAAATAATCCACAAGGAAGCTCTCGCTGGCCCAGTGATAGTCCAGCCTGAAGAGTAAAACGGCAAATAGCAGAATGAGGTACTGGTTGTCAGGATCCGAATAGGCATTTCTTACACCTGGAAACAATTCAGAAAAATTATAATGGAGTTTTATCAGAATAAGCAGACATAAGATATAATGGAAACACATGTACAGTGATTTATTTCTCATCTTGCAGAGAAATCACAAATGGTATTCGTGGTTGAATTTTTCAGTTTGTTTAAATAGTTTTTATGCTACATATAATTAAAAAGTATAGAAATGGTTTGCGTCTTATCTATCTCAACTCACCAGGAACTGGTTTTCTTTCGTATTATGTTTTTTCCGAGTTACAAAAATAAACAATATTAAATATAATGACAAGATTTGATACCTTTTAAAGCACAGATGCAGATGATCAAAGCACCGATTCCAGGACCAAACTTGACAACGATTCCCGGAGAGTCTTGGGTCACAGCCGATATAAATACAACAGGATACAGAAGATTTCTTTCAATGAAGCACAGGTACACGTACGCCTAGAAATGAGTAATTCAATAGTTTTATAATTGTTTTTTTTTTGCATTATAAGAAATGCTTCAAATGTCTCAAACAAATCTTGTATTCTGAGCAAACCTTTCTTTTGAAAATGGAGAGCAGAGGAATTAGCAAAACAAAAGTAGTAATTGTAATATATAAAACCTTATCATTAGCTGAGTAGTCAACATCGTCAGCTTCGATCGTTACCGTTCAGGTAAATAATTTTGTTCTTAAAAGTATTTTATTTTGATATTAATGTTGCTTTATCAATTGTGTAAATACAAATAAAATAGAAATAGGATACCAACCTTTTCGAACCACATAACTCTTGCCGGTTCTCTGACTTCAAATTGGGTGTGTTCTCTGGCCTGGAGAGCCGGACCGGAAAGCCAGAGCCAGGGAAGTTGCTTTCTGAGCTGCGGCATCAGGTAGTGGAGGATCCAGCCGAGAAGTCCTGATATGGACCACACGACCTGTGTAAACAGTGTAATTTTAAATTCAAATTTAATCGGAAAAAGTGATATCACAGTTAAGTAACATATAGTATCTTTATGTCGCCATTTTGGCATTCCTCCCTCAATATCATTTTAATCAATTCTCATAAAAATTTACTCAATTATCCATGATGGAAAAGTTAATGTGCAAGCTGCTCACAAATTGTTAATATCAAATACAAATGTTCTTAATAAGCCAAAATATGATTCGAATATATGTGTGTACATTGCTCATTTCTGTAATAAAAAATAAATAAATATTCAAAGCTTACCGGATTGAGTTCAGGCTGCAATGTGGAAAAAACTGTAGTGCAGTGGATTCCAAAAATAAACAAAGCCATGAAGCTGCAGACGATTATATCGTTCTTGAATCTGGAGTTCACGGTGTCTTGCAATTTTCTCGGCAACGGATCTTCCATTTCATTTTCACTCGGTTCCTCGTTCAGAGTCTTAGTTTTTGTTTGATCGGTGGCTTCATCAGTCGTCGGCTCCATCTTGATTGAGCCGCTGGAATTTAAATTCACACGGTTCGAGTCCATCTTCAACGAGTTCACGCTCGATTCCACGCTCGTCTGCGACCTCTTCTGACTCTTTGAAATGTTTGTCTCGGAACTGAAGTTAATCTTGGACGTTGAACTCCCCACCGAGGGCTGCTTGGAAATATTGCTTTCCGAATCGTGTTTATTCTTTGGCGTCGTTTTGTCACCGGCGACTTTGACAACATTCGTTTCTAACTCTAAATTTGAACTATTGGCACTGTGCACTGCGTAAAGATCGGCCGGGATGAGGTGATTTTTGATCAAATTCCATACCATCGCATAATCGCTGGCGCATCTACTTAAGTGGTAAGATATAGGTACGACTAGGGCGCAGAACATCGAGAATAGAATGTGCTGCGACCCTTTTGATTCCGTTAAGCCCCCGTAGGCGAAACCGTACAGAACGGCGACCGCCAACAGGGATCGGAAGACACAATACATGGAAGCGGTTAGACTGGCGGTCGCGTTGCCTCCGAATATATGCATGTCCGCTTGCTCGAACAGATACATCGTGAAAGTGTTCACTTGAGGGAAGAGCCCTAGGCTAAAAGCTAGCGGGAAACATAACAAAAACTTTGATATCACATTTTCAGTTAATTCCAACACTGTTTTGGTTTTGACGTCCATTCCGTAAAATGTAAACTTTTCACTGACATCGTCGGCGTTTCTTTTACTCCGACCCTTATCCTCTGCGTTGAAACTCTCTAGGTTATAATGGACGGTGCACAGCAGGGCGGCGCATATGCAGAAGTATACGGGTCGGGAGAAAGCTACCATTCGGTTGAACCCGTGAACAGGAGAAGCCGAGTCGGGTTGCACACTTTTCAACAAGGAATACTGACTTCCCGCTATCACAAAACAGAACCAAAATGCGTAAACGTCTTTATAGAATCCCATATTCAAAACTGTCGCCCCAAAGACGGATACCGATATTCCGAGTAATATGGATAGTATTGTCTCCCTGAGAGTCAAATTTCTATCGAGAAGAGCCATAAGTTTCAGCCTGTCCATTGTGACTTTTATCTGCCAACATTTGAACAGTTTAAATTTGTAATATGCGGTAGGCTGATTCTCTCCGGCATATTCCATGGAATCGATCAGTCTGAAGCGTTTTCTGGCGTTGTCTCGGTCGAGGCTGTTGTCTCCGACGGAGCCGGCCGGCGGCATCGATAACTGGAGCATATTAGGTGCGCCGGGTTCAGCCGGAATATTTGAATTTAAAAGATAGCTGATTTGCAGATTGGGTGACACCATTCGTTGCATCTCAATTCTTTCCATGACAGATTCGGAAAGATTGCTAGCTAGTAAGCGTCGATGAGCGGCAGGCGCTGTCGGTTCCATCACGTAAATCATTTTCGTTCTCAAATTGATACCAGTCTGCGTGACGGGCACCATTGTAGTGGAGTTGTTACTGGAGAGAAGAGGATTGTTGCTGCCTTGATTTGAAGATGAATTATAAATGCTACCATTCGTAACGCCTTGATCGACTGCATCACCTTGCTTAACTTTACTGACGGAGTCAATCGGTCCCGTCGCGTCTGAGGCAATAGACGTGCAGCTGCCGTCCGGACCAGGAGATTCCGGAGCACCTTTTGTGACTTCTGAGAGTTTTCGCCCAACTTTCGCTGCCTCTTTGGCGTGGCCTGAACTGTTCTTATCGAATGTGTACGACATCCAGCTCCCATATTCGTTAATGAAGCAGTGGATCGCTCCATCTGTGGTGTCTTCGAAAGAGGTGGCAAAGTGGACGTTACCAGACGTGTCGCCAGCATTGCCGCTGTCAGATTTGCCGATATCCTTTATCTTGTGTTCGTCAGTTTGGTGAGAATGATCGGTGTTTTTGCTACGAGTGGATCGTTTGATTTTCCTCATTCTGTTTCGGTGATTTCGGTCCATCAGAGGCCTCGTTCTCTGCAGTTCGTAGTGTGCCCCGTCGGCAGCTTCAGAGCATGACGGACCGGGTTCCGATTCACCAGGCAGATAGATGGGCACGTGCACGTAGTCGACCCTGGAATTGAGGAAAGCTGCCAACAGAGGCATCGAGGTCGGGAGGATCGTATTGGTCGTGGTCTGTGCCATTTCTTCTATCGACCTTTTTCTGGGTTTTTGGCTGTCGCGGCGGTTGTGTTCCGCTTGCCGATGACTCCTTGGTCTCTCTTCCCTGCCGAGCGGAGGCATCACGACGGTGTTGGCATTGGCCGCCGCAAACAAACACTCCAGCCCTTGGACTAGAGCCGAGTGAGCCTCGACAGTGTCCAATTCCTCTTGTGTGGGTCCTTCCGAGTCTCTTTCTTTGTCTTTATGTTTATCTTTCTTTTTGTTCTCTTTCAAAGACGATGCCCGCGTCCTGGTGAGGTTTTTCACTTGTTTAGGAATGGCTCCTAGATTTCTCGGAGGCTCAGCGCTAGTGGAGGGTTTCGGTACTGGTATTTTAACGACTTCTTCGTCTACGTTTTGAACTTTTTCCGTGCAGTGGTTGGATTCATCAAACAGCCAAGTGATACCGTAAAAACTATTTTCATCACTCTGTAGTCGACGTTCAGAGTCCTCCTTTTGAGCTGCCGGAGACAGATCTTCTGATGGGCCGTCGAACGGAGTTTTCAGCTCACTGATCTCGCTCGTTTCCGGAGTAGCCTCTCTTATAGCATCGCGGGTCTCTGGACTGACACTAGAATTAGAAGTCTCCGGGTCGGGGGGCTTTCTGGCTTCTTCTTTTTCTAATTCTAAAGCTAATTTTTGTTGATTTTTTTCAAAATTTAAAAGGCCCTCGTCGGACTCTACACTGGATTTTTCTATTAAAAAGTCTTTGGAACTCCCGCTGGCTTCGTCGAAGCGGTCAGCGGGATCGAAGGATTTGGTTTTGTCAATTTTTTGTTTCGATTTGATCGCTACACTTTCACTACACTCTGTCAATCTGCCTTCGTAACGTCTATCGTCAGCATCACCGACGACGGTGGATATCACACCCTCCTCAGTGAGGACGGTGGGGGTAGCACTAAAAGAATTGTTTTTGAGAAGTCTTTTGTTTCTGTCAGATTTATGTTTATCTCCGCGTTTGGTGTCTGCAGAAAAGGATCCGTTTTTGCTCAGCCCCCTAGCAACCCCTTCAGACTGCCTCCTGTGATCGCAATCGGCTTTATCTGACTTTGTCTTGACAATCTTGACGCCATCCAGACGGTCGCCTCGATCAAGGAGAGGTGACCTCGATCCGTTGTTTTCGTATTCGGCGTCAGAGGAATCTATTCGTAATGGCCTGTCAAAATCGGAGTCAAACCCCCGCAGCTGCCGACGGAGTGTTCTGGCGTCACCGTCGTCGTCCTCATAATCACTATCGCAGCGGCTGCTGAGGGACTCGGGATCGCTCTCCTGCCCTTGAGAGGTCTGCATCTCGTCAGAGATCTCCGCGATAGGATACACGATCTCCGAACCGTAATTCATGTAAGGTGAACTATCACCGTCACCTCCTTCAGCGGAGCCCTTTGGCCAGAGGTTTAGATGCGGATTTCTGATGAGGCTTTTGCTGGGTGGTGGGATGACTGCGCTCTCCGGGTTTTTGAGTACCTGTCCGCCGATGGTCTCAGCACTGTTTGGATGGGGGGAGAGATTGGATACACTCGGGGGCGGGCAACCGATTTCTAGAGCTGCACTTTTGATACGACGAACTCCAGGTGGCCTGGCTTCACTGTCAGCTTTTCCTTTACCGTTCGCAGCTTCCGCGTCGGCTTTTTCTAGCATATAGGCACCGAGCTCAACACTCCCCGTGGGCAAGAATCCTAGACCTGCATCGGTCACATTTGAATGGCGGCGGACGTGTGCCAGCAGACGGGCAGTTGATCCGGCCAAAGGAAGCTGAATGGCAGACATGGTGGAGTTAGAATTTCTACGCATCTGCGGCTGGGCCGGTGACGGTCGTGCCAGAGCTACAGCAGATTTGGTGCAGCTCTCGGCAGGGTAGACTCCGAAGTATCGTTGTCGCTGTGGACCGCCCGAAGATTTCCTTTCCACAGGAGAAGTCTGAAAGTCATCGACGCTAGGTTCAGAATTGTCCCTGGAATCGGAACTGAGACGACGGGCAAATTTGGAAAGATATCGTTCAGCGTCTGGAAAGTCTGCTTCATTGGAGTCACCCCGAGAGGTGGATGGACCGCGCCGGGCTTGAGTGTCTTCGGCGGTGTACTCGTCTATGTTGACGGCGACTGCATCCTCGGTCTTGGAGCACAGTTCCATTCGCAGAGCTTCTTCGGAACCATGGCGACGCTCTTGTGTTTTGGCTCCAGGAGGTTGCCGGTCCCCGGAGTGATGTTTCGCCCACCGTCGGGCGGTGCGAGGTCGAGACCTTCTTCGAGCGCCCTGGGAAGTGGACGCATCCTCAGTTTCTTGGCTTTGTTGATGACTCGGCTGCATAACTCTCTCCGCACGTCTCACGGTGCCCACTTTAGTGACTACCGCTTGAGCAGTTGCGCCCTCGCTTTCTTCCCCACTCGATTCTGAACTGTTTTTACGGTGCACGTCCACTTTAAGATCTGAAAATAAAAAAAAATTAATTAATCCTTTTAAAGTCGTCTTCATTCCTTTTCTTGAACTGCATTTAGGAATTAATGCTAAACTCCATCAATTCATATATTTTTCATATTGAAAAAATACTTAGATACGGGACAGTAGTCACTTTCTTTAGATAAAAAGTACTATTTGCGTAATGACATAAAATTTTTGAAGGCCTGGTATTTTGCTTTATTAGCTAGTAAGTAAGAGTATCTGATTGGCCCATAGACAATGGGATCGACTTGCACAGCTCTTCCCTATCCTCTGTGATGTCTCCTAAATGATGTAAGGACTAAGTTCTCTCCTTTACGTACCGATTGTGCTGTTGGTAGGCTTATGGAATACCCTTGAGCCGACGGATTCATTGTCACTTTGCTGTGACATCGCCATACGTCCACCACTGAGTACTTGCAACTCAAAGTCTTCATCGTTCCTATAAGAAAAAATAAAAGATTCATTCAAGCATAAATTTATTACTGCTGCAAACATGTTTCGCTTGTGAACATGATGAGTGATATGGTTGATCAAGGATCAATTAATAATAACTGAAGATTTGTAGATCTCTCAGCATCAAAATGAGGAAAATTTGTTAGGAACTATGACTTTTTTCGTTGATAGTTCAAATTTTTATAAAGAGTTACCAGTAATACCTACAAAATCAGTAATGGGTCAAACAAATAAACAGGAATCTACTAAGCAATTTGCTCTATCAGTCCAGCTCCAAAGGCATCAGTTCCCAGTTTGACTATGTTTAGCGACATACGAGGTAACAGCTGTACGAGGTGTTATCCTGTGGCGAGTAGTACCAAGCAGCAAGTGACTCGTGTTTTAGATTATGAAAATATGGTCAGAAAATTTTTATCTAGTAAATGAATTATAACCTGTTTTTCTTTTGCATCCGCCGCTTCTCAGGTGGCGCGGTATTGTCAGGTGGAACAATGATGCACTCTGAAGTGTCGTACATGTGATGGAGGGCATAGTTAACCAACTTGATGGAGCCGAACAGGATGCTGACCAGCGCGCAGTATACGCACCAACCCACAATGGACGGCGGGAAATACTGAAAGCCATAGATTTCGACTATTACTAAAGAGTCCTATGGTATTAATAAAAAAAAACTGAAAAGCTTGAATTATAAAATACTGTATTTCTTCAATAATTACAATATATATGTTGTTTTGAAAGAAACTTTCATTATAAGGTAGTAAACTAAGTCATACAATCACAACCAAAAACATTTTCTGTTTGACTATTCTGAATCAATTAACTCAGAGTCGTTGTTGTCTGCAATTAACTATAAAATAAAGACTTCTGTGCCAAGGAGCAGTGCTTCCCAAACTGTATCATGCCATGGCTTTCTTATACTTTAAAAAATTATTCATGAAAAAAGATATTTTAGTTGTCAAAACATTTATTTGGCATTAATTATTACTATCAAAACATACATGTACATATTGAAAAGATGATGTAACATAATATGCCTGCACATTACGTGTACGTCATGTGCAGTTTTTGACAAGTCAAATACATACAGTGGCTAAATATGTAGAGTGGAAAAATATTCATAAATATTTGTACTTTCTACTGACAATTTTCGCAGACTCCCAGTTTGGGAAGCGCGGCCCTAGAGAACATTGATGGTACATTTCTTAGAGGATTATATTTTTTTCATTCTATGGAATTTTATTTAAAGATGCAAAAACACACATTTTCTACTTCGGAGATTGTAACGAATTCATGTTTTCTGCATCAGTGAAAACGAACAATAAAACGCCGTCTTTTTCACTTGGAAACTTGTTTATATGTTTGATAGTAAAACTAATCCACGGTTGTGTGGTAAATATTAGGTCATGGGAATTGACAGAATTTTTGCATTTTTTCCCCAATGATTATTTATTATTATATATGGCTTTACATTACAACAATTTCATTGTCATTCAGATATCGAAACAAATTATTGGATGAAACATTGTTAATAGGAAGATTAGATCACTTAGTCATTTGGATTACTAATGCAAAATACATAGCAACTAGAAGGCTAACATGATATTTTGAAACATTATTTTATAAACAGATAAAATATTATTGAGTAGTTCTTATGCTTACATTTCAAAATGTGTAATGAAATTTGCTTTTGACTGATTAAAGATATTTTTCTGCTGTGATGAAAGATTACGCAAGCATGGTTGCAAAAAAACTAACAAATAGACAGTGGTCCTCATGTTCAATAAATTAAGTGAGAGTTAGTCGATTTTAAAGCCAAACCATAGACCTTAATAAAAAGTGGTTTTCAATTTTAATAGAGTGAATTAATTAAGTATTTCGACTGAGGGTGCTTGATGGAATTTCAATATCAAATTTGAATTGTTTGAATTTTGTACTTTTTTATATTTTAAATAGTTTCAAAATGAAACAGGTTTTTTATGTGGACTTAGGTAGTTTTGGTAGAATACATGTGTACTTATTATAAACATTTTCAATTTCTTCAGTTTGCACACCTTCCTTGACCAATAGGAAAATAAGTTTAATCCATAAATTACTTATGTTAGATATTGAAATTTCATTCCAGGATGATACCGTCAACATGATACTTTCAACAGCTTTGTAAAAATTGTACTTTTTCCAGATTCACCGTTTTGTCCATCAATAGTTGTAAATACTAAATATGAATTCATGTAAGTTGAGGACTTACTGAATATCTCATTTGTAAGTTTTTTTTTTTATATATTTGTTCATCTTAAATATGTAAAAATAAAAATTGCCTCCAAGCCTCCAAAATAATGTCTGCACTAAGATTTAACAGTTTATATAAATGTCATCCATTTTTGTTGAGTAATCGGATGTTCATGATTATATTAAAAAGTTTCCTAAGACTATCTTTCAATATTGGCCACTAAGAGGTTTATTATTGTATATTTCGATATCAACTCCGAAATGCAAACTGCGAAATATGACTATGAAAATTTGTCGCCATATTTTAAATTTATTTTATGGATCGTTTTAAGAAGATCCATTCTATATATGTTGACTTTTTCATACTGATATTATCGGTTTGCATTTTTTAATTTTTCATTAAATTGCCTACAGAACTGCATTGTTATTAGCGGCATTTGGTTCATTTTCAGGTAGAAAAATAGTAGCATATTGTAAAGCATACTTACGCAAAAGAACCATGTAATGTATGTGAAATTTTATCCTAATACTATAGATTTGCACAAGTTGTGTTATGTCAAATTTCTTAGAAATGTTAAGAAATTGTAATATTTCGTAAGTTTTCAGCTATCATTTCTCTGTTAATATAATATAGTTTTATTTAATATAACTACATATTGAACTATATATAAATACAATTACATATACTATATTAATTGTATAAGATTGGCTTAGACATTTAACAAAACAACATCAATATTGCAACACATGTTGAATTGAATGCAAAATCATATTGTGGGTCAATTGTATATATGGTTCAAATTCCAGCAATATAAAGCCATTGATTGAAATAAAGACAAGCCATCAATAATAATAAATAAAAGTTACTTTGACCCTAATAACTGCACTAAACGTCATGACATCACCGTAGTTTATAACCTAACTTTATTTCACAGTGCAAAAAATACAAAATATGAATGAAAGAATTAGAAGATAGACTTACCAGGTAAAATGTGAACGGCAAACATAATAGGAATAGCCAAATGTACAGGTGGGCCGTGTTGCAAAAAACATTTTGGTGTGGATCATAAAACCACCCTCCTGTTATTGAAGCCCAAACTCCTTGCCTAAGGATTTCTAAGGTTTGGGATCCCATTTCGATTGCTAGAAACACACCATGGTCATTGTAAAGTTCCACCCTATTTTTAAATTAGTGGCATGCATTAGACTCGATCGAGTTCGCGACGAATCTCGCCACTTCTGCCATTTTGGAAACTGATAATTCACAATACAGCTGTCGCCTGTCGTTCCCGAACGTCACTGTCACCATTAAAAGGTATTTCACTGACATTCTTCGAAATTATGTTTTTTCTAATTGATTTTGTAATTCTTTTGACACATTGACCCATTTCGCAAAGTGGTTAACTGTTGTCATTCGATTTGTAGATATCCTTGCTTATTTTCTGACTTTTCCTTAACTTTCACTGCAATCTGCATTGATGTTTTGCGGCAATTTCATGAACTAACCATAAATCTTTATTATCGACGGAACCGAACAAAAATTCAGCACTTTCCCAGACTTTTCACATCTATTTGAATGTTTTCAATAATAATTGTTCGTGATTTCATAAAAGTCCTCGGTCACACTTGATTAATTATTAATGCATTAGATTGAAATAACCTTGATGTGCTGTCCAATATGCAAAAGATTTAAATATATTTCCGAGTACATTTATATAAAAATAGATTAATTGAATCCCACTCGTTTTTTCCGTCATTCATGAGTTTGCTTATTTTTATAAATCGTAAAATTTGACCTCGTAGAAGTGATAAACTTTTCGATGCTGATAACAGATGCCTACTCAAGAAATGTTAATGTGTAATTTTAATTTAGTCAGTGTACGAAAGCACACCGCAAATAATTCAAGCCATTTTCTTGTTATGTATAATATTCAGTTGAATAAAAACATTTGTTAATAAATTAATAAACCACATGTGAGTATATACAATATGTAAATGAGATAGATTTTAAACTAATAGTAATATTATGTGTATTTTTCATAATATTAAATGAAATTTTAATAATGTAGGTATGTATACTTCATGCAAACAGTGATTTACTTATCAGATAAAACCATTTTATTTCCACTTGTAAAGTGTCTCAAAGAGAGTTCTGTGTTTTTTTGCTTCCGGAAAAAATTATAGTGCTAACAGTGGAATGTAAACGTGAAGGGAATTAGGGAATAAAAACACAATTAAAGAGAATAAAGAAGTGAAAAAATAGTGTGAATATAATACATGCAATTATTAAAAATACAACAAAAAAATATGTTTAATTTCAATATTTAATTTTAGTAAAGCTTAGCAAACTTTATTTTTCTTAATATAATATCTAAAACTTTACAAGTATATGGCTATTGGGGAGTATATCTATTCTGCCCAGGCAACCCAATAAAAAATCCTTTGCAAATCTTGATTCCTGGCACATTCAAATAAGTTACTATATACTCAAGACCAGTAACGGCCGGTCAATGTGGCATTTGATCAATGCACCCCAAATGTTATTAAAAAATAACATTTATAACATTCCCTCATTTTAAATTCAATAAAATAAAATAAATTTTAAATAAAATAAAATATTTTGTTCTAAAATATTTATTATAGACAATAAATACATGAAGAATTTAAATGAGTGAATGGTATAAATGTTATGTTTGAATATTATTTCATGAAATATAACCACCCCTGCAAGGGGTGCATTGATCGAATGCCACATTGACCGGCCGCCACTGCTCAAGACTCCTAATTTTTTTTTTCAAACTCAAACTTAATTTTTATCTAGCTTATTTTATTAATTCAAAATAAATATAGTTTGAAAAATTTGAAACATTGAGAAATATTATACATTTCTAAATAAGTAAATAAGTGATAAGCAATAAAAAGGGTAGTAATGTTAAGAGTTATCTTCCTCTTATTTAATAAAATGGGTATAATAATATGACTTATGTGAAAAATGGAAGTCCGCAATAATCACCATAACATGAATGACAAATATTTTAAAAAGAAATGGTTTCATCAAGATAATCAAATGTCTAAAAAATGCAGAATAAATATTAACAATACAATATTGTTATCTTTTGTAAAATATATAGCTTACATGAAATAAAATTAGTTTAATTTAACCAAGGCACTAATTTTCGAGAGATAACATCACACATGTTGCGCGTTTGTCTTATTTGAATTATTTACAAACTGACCATTCATTGCATAGGTTCCCAACCTTTTTCGGGTGGCCATCCCTTTTTATAAAAGCCATGTGACTAGGCGACCCCCTGAGGAATTTGAAATCTTCGATTTTCTATAGTTTTCCCCGGATTGTCTCCAAAACTACTTTTTTTTTTTTAGCTCACCGGGTAATTTGAAATCTTCGATTTGCTATACTTTTTCGTTATTTTGTTGTTCAAATCCGTTTCGGAGTGTCCACACCATTGAAATTGCTTAATGTTTAATCCATTATGCCTTTTCTTATTCCCTGACGGGTTTCTTGATTGCCCATGATGTCTAAACAATGAAATTTCTGTCATATAAATACAATTTTCGATCTATGAATAATTGGACAGCAATAATGGTAAACATAAAAAGCCTGAATATGCTTAACAGATGAAATGATGTTTAAAAAGTAGTTTGCAAAGTACTAAATATATTTTTATCTATTTTATTCAATAGAAAATGGGGGATTTTCAAAACATAATGAAGCAAGCTGCCATGCAGATTGGTGCGGGAGGGAGCGCAGGCTTTGTGGAAGTTTGCATAATGCATCCACTTGATTTGATCAAAACAAGATTGCAGATACAATCGAACCAAGTGGCAAATCGTTCCGACCCCCATTACTACACAGGCATCGGAGACTGTATGAAGAAAATGTACCGGCACGAGGGGCTGTTCTCATTCTGGAAGGGAATCTTGCCGCCTATACTGGCTGAAACGCCAAAGAGAGCTGTGAAGTTTTTCTGTTTCGAGCAGTACAAAAAGCTATTTATGTTTGGATCCAGCACACCCACTCCATTGGTAAATATATGTTTAGTTTTGCTGGTGCTATGGAATTTTGGATTCTTGATATCATTTGTGTTTCTTGAGAGATGATCACGTTGATTGTATTGAAAAATTGCAAGTAATAAGTTATTTACATGACACGTATAGTAGTGTTTGTACTTATATAGTTCAAAATGTGTTTGTAATGAATTTGAATTCTATATATTTTTTCTATACACTCTTGCATGGATGTAAGTTTTTACTCTGGAGAGTTATAGGGCCCATACACCTAGGACCAAAGGTCCCGGAACATGATCGTGAACATCTACGTAATGTTTCAGGAACTATGTTCCAGAACATGTCCTTGAACGCACGAGGGGTCACAGAAACGTCACCCGTTGAAGTTATGTTGGTCGTGTTGCGTCCGAACTAACGTTATTTGATTTTATTGGATGCAAACAATGCGAGTAAAGTAAATCACTAATGTTAATAAGCTTTCTACAATGAAGGGTCGAAAAATACACTACCAAATCAAGTTGTCACTCGCATGCAAAGTATTGCTCTGGGCATCAACTAATTCTGTGTGGACATGAGTGAGCACAAGTGTTTTTACCGTTACTGATGCATTTTTAGTAAATTGCTATTTTTACTCTATCACCATCACTAGTTATATTACTCAGATGAACTCAGTTTAAGTTCATCTGTACACTTGAACGCCTGAAGATGCCGAAAGGTGAAACCCGGTTTGTTAGTGACAAAAGTGTAGGAGTGTACAAAATTTGTATGATTCAAATAAAATATTGAAATTCCGCAAAGCGCCTTCAGTCAAAATCTTTAATTATCACATTAATGGCTTCTCTTCTTACTACACTTTGTTAACAGTTTGAATGAATACATATATATTCATTGAACTGTTATGGGCTAGTGACAATAGCTTTATGCTAACAATTGTTATCTACATATCTTATCAAAATGATTGAATACATATTTACTTTTAGCACATTAATTTAAAAATTAATATTCCATTTTAATTATCAAAGCATATCAGCACTTCAAACTAGGTAACTCTGGTATAAAATAAAATTTAATAACACCAGCCCCAGAATTTGATGATATCAATCTGTTATTCCATTTGTTGTGTTATGAAATGTGACACATGTTTCGCTTATTTAAAATCCAGCATCAGACTAAACATCAGATTAAGCCACCAGTGTCACATGTAATGCCTACACACATTTGAATGAGAACTAATACCTCCACAAAAACAAAACAAAAACCAAAGACCACGCACCCGCCTACGCCCAAGTAAATCCAGGACGCTACGCTGGAAAAGCAACATCAAAATACACCAGATGAAAGGGAAATTGGAGCTTGGCTCCACCAGCCCCAGAATTTGATGTATCAAACATTGCAAGACTAAATAAGACCACGCACCCGCCTACGCCCAGGTAAGTCCAGGACGCTACACGCGAAGAGTAACATCAAAATACACCAGATGAAAGAGAAATTGGAGCTCAACTCCACCAGCCACAGGATTTGATGTATAGATATCAATCAACATTGCAATTTTTACGATACAACTTTAATTTCATATTATAAATGAACTTCCACAAGGTTACGGTCTAATCCATCGAAGATAGGTTACTCTGATTTGATCATTGTTAGAACATGACATTATTTGATTAATAAATCTAATAATCTTTTTCCTCAGTTTGTATTTATACTGTTTCAAAATTACTCAGTCAAATGTAAATGAACCTAACCTTTATTTATCTATTAGGTGTACAACTTTGCTTCCGCCGTTTTTTTCCAAAATTCGACGGTTTATTGTAAAAAACTGGCCATTCATTTATGATTGAAAGAATTGTTCAGCACTGGCCACTACTTTCTCCTATTTTTTGGGCAGCCTACATACTACCGATAAATCTCCTGGCTTGTCAATATAATATTCAAACATATAATAAACGTGAAGGCTTATATAAATCTATAACTCATTGATTAGTTTATGTTATTTTGAATATCATCTCATACACGTGCATTTTAATAAAGAGATTGGATAGTGAAAAAGTATAGCAGAAACATCTTCGAAAGTAACTGTTGATAAGTAAAATTAATTAATACCCTAATATTTTTTCAGACTTTTTCACTGGCCGGATTCGGTGCTGGAGTTACCGAAGCCATATTTGTCAATCCATTTGAAGTTGTTAAAGTGACGTTGCAGTCAAACAAAACTTTGGCCGCGCAGATGCCAAGCACGTGGATGGTGACAAAGGAGATTGTGAAAACTCAGGGACTCGGGTTTAATGGCCTGAACAAAGGAATTACGGCGACCATTGCTCGCAATGGGTCTTTCAACATGATTTACTTTGGATTTTATCACAGCGTTAAAGGCTATCTTCCTGAATATGATGTAAGCATTCGTAACTGAAGAGCGAACATTCAAAAAGTGATTTGTCACAAATTTTGCAAAATGCCGTTTAATATCAGTTCTGATAGTTCATAATAAAATCCAAGCAAACTGTAATTTCTCCAACACTCAAATCATTATTTCCCAAGCTCTGTATTTGTGTAAAAGATCACTTTTTGAATGTTCGCTCTTCAACTTATAAACTAAACTATTGAAATGTTAATAACTCTTTTTAACAATCCAGCCATAACAGCGACAAATCGACATTTTTGTTAAATTTTGTCATCATTAAAATAAGTCATCATTAAAATCCTTTCCTTTTCTTTTATTTTATTAAACAAATTATAATAATATATTATGATATTATATCATTTTTTTTATACCTTGGCGTTTGGGATGCCACTTCATATTTTTTCAGTCCCTATCAAAGCTATGTTGTTATTTGTGTGCTTGTGCATATTTATATCGAGTACAAAGGGTTAATATTATTACTATTAAAATTATTTCATTCTTTAGGATCATGTGAAAGAGTTCTTCCGTAAAGTAGCTATCGGTTTTGTGTCTGGTACTCTTGCATCAGTCTTGAATATTCCGTTTGATGTGGCGAAGAGCAGAATTCAAGGTCCTCAGCCGATTCCAGGAGAAATTAAATATCGCGGAACCCTGAGGTCCATCGGGATCGTTTACAAAGAAGAAGGGTGAGATTATAATATATTATAACTGTTTTATCAGTTTTAATAGTTATTAATAATAGCAATTCCTTGAATGCTTGGTGTTGAAGTGTTTAGAGTAAAAACTGTTTGTTTTCACTATTTAACAACAGTTGCAATATGACTTGATTATTTGGGAAACCATAATTTTTGACACACAATATAATGTTGTCAGCTTAAAGTGTAAAAATTACTATCTACCAAAACTAGTTTTGAGTTTACTAAGTATAACATGATAAATATAGTCGGTGTGCTTACAAAAGGCGATAAGTCAAAAAATCTTGTTTCTAAATACATAATCGTCATTTTCGATAATCATGAAATTTTAACATTTCTATTCATGCATTATATCTATTACTTATTGTTCCAAACACTTTATGAAATTTGATAATGATTCAAAAATTCGATCCACATATTCAAGAGTGTTAAGTTATTTATAGTTTTTTTTGCCAAAAATATCTTTCAACGGAATTGACTTGATGTATATTAATTATGTAAAAATTCACAGAATATGACTGAATTTCAGAAGATACAGCATGTTAAAATCTATCTGACTGCATTCATAACTCGAAACAGCCGGTTTCTTGATTTAACGCCTTCTGTCAGTATACTGACAATATGATTATGGCATTGCCAAAACCAAGCTTAACTCTAGTATTTAGAGTATGATTTGAACATTCAATAGAAATGTTCGCTGTTTAATAGATATCGATTTTATCAATATTTCGTTGTCATTCAGCCTCTCAATAAGCCAATTGCTCTTTGTGTATCAGTGTGTAGTCAATGAATCTTGGACACGGAACCGAGTATGATGAAATTCCTGGAGTGTTACCACTGCGAGTCTATAATATTTCTTTCTCACTTCTTTATAACATTCTTCATTAATTGTTTTCTTTTGATTTATAGGTTTGGTGCGCTTTACAAAGGACTCTTGCCGAAAGTATTACGTTTGGGCCCTGGTGGGGCAATCATGCTCGTCGTTTATGAATACGCATTGAAGTATTTAGAGGAAAGATTCAATTAGATGTGAAGCTAAGAAAAATGCCCTCATATCCAAAGAACATCAGGCTAAAATTTTATGTTGACAAAATTGAATGGGAATTAATATTACTATTATAAAATGTAGTCGCTCAAAATTGAATCGATGGTGATGAATGATTGTTGATTTGCCTTTAAAAATTGTTGCCATATCATTATTTCTAACCTAAATTCGAAGAGGCTTAACTAAACTTTAACTAGGGGAATGATTTATTATTATTATGGTATCACATACTCTATCCTACGTCATAAGCATTTTTCTGCATTTAAAAATGTACATGTTTATAAAATGTAAAATAAAATATAATTAATACTCTTTTGAGTAAGGCAGCACTGAGAATCAATGTCTTCTATTGTATAATTATTGTTATGAATAGGTAAATATATATTAACGTTAAATCATATATTTTTATATAAATTTACAATATCAGTAAATTTCACCTTTTTACTGAATTACTAACGTTCCTATTGACAACCTCACAATGTTGTAAAAACGTTTATTCAATAGCAGCTAGATTTACTAGTTAAAAATGTAATGACAATACGGAAACTAAAGTTGAATATGAAGTCGGTCCAAACTTCACCACACTCATCTTTTTTCCGTTTGATAAAATAAAACTGGCAGCAGCACCTAAAGTTATCTGTCTAAGAATAGCTAGCATCGTGAATCAGCTCGCTTCTTGATCAACTGTATTATTTGTATTATTTGCCACTGGATGACTGATACTGTGGATAACTAATATTTGATAGTAATTTCAATTTGTTTACTTTTTTGTGAAAAATAATTGTTATAGAATTGGACATGAAAACATTTTAATCCAAACGGGGAATGTTGACTTATCGTGTTACATCCTGTCTTATAGAGTACAATTATGTTCCAATTGAAAACTCCTGTATCAATTGATGTGTACCTGAATTGCATATTTTTATAGACTGACATTTCTTCAAGTACTGCCATCTAGTTTTAAGAGATGATAATATATTTTTTCTAACTTTTTAATGAATATAGAATAATTATAGCAAACATTGCAGGTACAACAAATTAATATAAATTATACACAACAAAATTGACTGTAAAAAATAGCGTTGCTCTTAAATTTTATAAATTTCTAAAAAGAAAACATTTCTAGCTCATAATACGTGTATGCTCTTTTTGGAGAAAGTGTTTTTGAGATTTGTTACTTTTTGAAATTCGACTGCTGTCAAAGATTTTCATGATTGACAAAACAGCATCATATCTGGTTTATAGTAACACCTAACTGTCAGTGGCGGATTACCACATAAGCGAATGAGGCATGCCCTTCATGTCTCTAAATCTTAGGGGCCTTAAAAATAGCTTATATTATATAACCCGTAAACTTTTTGTTTAGATTTTAATATATTTTTACTATTTTACTTCCAGTCAATGATGGATCTTCCTGTCTATATAAATGATGATTATAAGATTATTAAATATCTGATTGATTTATAAATATAACATAATTAAATATTGTCAGTCTTCAATGTAGAACATGTTAACTGTAAAACTTACCTCAAGTGAGTTGTAAAAAAATCGAGTAGATTGTATTTTTTATCGTCCATATTATATTTTTTGGTCAGCCTATTTGTAGATATTGTGAATCATCCCCCCCAGAACTTTTTAAATATGAGTAATACACAACTGTAGGGCTGCTATAACATATTATTTTGTCACATTTAAAAAAAATCAATAAAAACATTTCAATCACATTAACGTGTAAAAACTGACTGAAATAGTTTGCTCATTAAATCTTTCCTTTGCTTCTTTTCATGATCATTTTTTCTTCATAATAAAAAATCTTACGTTGAAAAAATGTACAAATTTTTTAATAAAATATTACACACTTCATTGATACCAAATTCTTTTATATTCCTATAAACATAGATTTTTTACCTTTTTTATATTACGTGCATAAAATGCCATTTGTGAATCACAAAGTACTAAAATACTCACTATGTAAAATATTTTTTGTGGCATCTCGAAACATATGAGTGCAATACGTAAGTTGGTCACAATATGATTTAATGTTGTATAATATACTTGTGTTTAAAAAAATACTTATCTTTTTAATATTGTAGTACAAATACATTGATATCGTTTTTAAAAACACCATATGGTTCATCTAGAACGAAAAGCTCATCCCAAAATGCCTAACGCCATTTTGATGCTTTTTTTGTTCTCCAATTATCTTTATCAGAAAAAATCGTACATCATAACTTTTGAATACATACCAAAACAGTTTTTCATATCAATTATTGTATAAGATTACCCTTTGAGCATAAGACACACTTTTAGTTTTTAATACCCACGATTCAAATAAAAAGGTGTGGTTTAGTAAAGCAACCAAGTCAAATAATTATTATGAACTCCTATACTAATTTTAAATTAAATTTTCTGAATTACATTCTGACAGTCATAATCATGTATGTTATTTCTTCTACAATATCAAGTCTTGTAATTGATGGAATATGGTAATACTATCATATCAATGTGTTGTTAATGTTTTTTTTACCAATATTGTATTTACTCCTGCATTTCTTGTTTTATGTAATAGATGAAAGTCAGAGATTTTTTACTTGTAATATATTAATATAAAATATATCTTATTATATATGAAATTCTTCTTATTATGTTTGAGAATGAGATTGAATGGGAAATCTTTAAAAATATTGTTGCTCTATAGTAAATTTTATATATTGTTATTTTGAGATTTTAATTATAATAAATTTTTATTTTGCAAATAATAAATCAACATCTTTCAATTATTTTCTACAGTTACCTAGCCAATGTTATTATTTATTCTTATTTTACAGCTTATTAGTTTTATTGTTTTTGTTTTCTTCATCTGTAATGTGTTAGCTAAGTTTTTATTTTATTTTGATGTTCAAGTATTGAAAAAGAATGGAATTTATTGTTTCATACTTTATTCGAAAAATGTACATAAATAAATTACAATGAGCAAAAAGAAACTTAACTTAACAATAAAAATATTTAATCTGAAGTCTATAAGACCTGTAAAAAAAGCAAATAACAAATCTAATAATAATTATCATTATGTTTGGCTCCGGCTTTTGACGTTTCTCTTTGCCGTCCTGCCATTTGTTACTTCTCCTTTCCCATCATAATTAGGGTCATCAACTTGCACACTGCGCACTGTTGCAAAGTTATTTTTATATTCTTTAGTTGTTATTTTTCCATTTTTACTATCGCCTTCATCTGCTTCGATCCACTTCTCAGGAGTTTCCAGACGTGCGATTTCTCCGTAAGGGGTCGGAGGAGGAACTGTCATATGAAGGTATTCTTCTTCCTCCTCGGAACGCTGCTCTTGCGTTCCGAAATAATCATATTTGATATCCTCGTCCGGATTGCCAAAAGAAAAATCATAGTTTCCTACTGTTGATTTAACCTTCTTTCGCCCTTCTTTCTTCTCTGATAGCTTGGCACTTTTTTTAGACTCATCCTTCAAACTATACGAAGTATCTCTGTATTGTTTTGGTGCAGCGCGTTGTTGCTTTCCGCTTTCATCATAAATGTAACCGAACGGCTTTGGCCAAGGAGCCAGCTGCCTGTGCTGCTCTGATCCCTGGTGTATTCTGTTGGGATTTTTAACGCGGCGAATGGGAGGAACTCTGACAGTTATTGTGTCAATATTTCCAGGGTTGTTCTCTGTAGGGGGTAATATTTTCGGCACGAGAGATCTGTTCGGATCGTCAGTGGTCGTTGTTTTTTCTGCTGAGGGCTTGTTTCCCAACTGGACGGCATTAAAATCGAATCTCTCGGCTTCATTGTATTTTCTCTTATCGGAAACGGGGATTTTATTATCGTAGTCGGGTAAAGGTTCAGGATTCAAGTTTCGGTCATCGTTTTCCTCATGTGGACGGTCGTTGGTTTGGATGTATGATGCTTTTCTAGGTCGATATTCCACATATTGGCCATTGTCCTGCTGAATTTTTGGCTGCGCGTGAGCGGGTGCGCCGCGGTTTATGTTTGCTGCGACGAAGGGTTGAGGGTGCGCCACAGCGTTCGAATATTGCGCCTGATTTTGGTTTTTCTTGGGTGAAATTTTCCAGAAGGCGTCGATGGCCTCACCGAACTGAGCATTTAAGAGGACTTGCTTGCTGCGGTCCGGTTGAGAGTCCGATGAATGTTTCTGTCGAAGATTGCCAGACTCGTAGTCTTCGTAATATTCGGGTCTCCTTTTGAGTGGCTTTTCGTCGTCGTAATCGTCATACTCAGGTTCCGGTCGCTCGTCTCTGGGCCTCTCCGTTTGGTAGCCCTCGTTGGGCTGCGGATTTCTCTGTCCTTCGTCACCTTCCCGGTAATCGTAGTCGATCCCCGGCGCTGCTTTCAAGTTATATTCATCGGCGTCGGCAGACGCGAGGCGCTGGGTCACTCCATCTCCATGATCGTAAAAAGCGTCGATGTAAATCTTCGGTTGTTGGGATTTGGCGACTCCAGGAGATTTACGCGGTGGTGGCGGTGGTGGTGGTGGAGGTGGTGGTGGTGGAGGAGGAGGAGGTGGTGGTGGTGGTGGTGGTGGAGGTGGTGGTGGTGGTGGAGGAGGCGGAGGTCTTAATTTATTTCTTCCTCTGCCTCTTGGCGGTGGTGGTGGAGGGGGTGGTGGGGGTGGAGGTGGGGGTGGAGGAGGAGGCGGTGGTGGAGGCGCAGGTGGGCTTGCGGAAGGATTATTTTTGTTCCAGTTGAAATTAAGGGAAAAGTTTGTCACGATTGTTTCCCGAGGGAGAGCAGGAGACGGTGGAATCGCAGGAGCTCCGGGAGCCGCAGGAGCCGGCGGGGGAGGTAAAACAGCAGGAGCTACCGGTCCGGGTGGTGGAGGAAAAGCAGGTTTTCCAGGTGGCGGTGGAGGTGGCGGTGGAGGAGGCGGGGGCGGTGGTGGTGGCGCCGGCGCTGCTGGGGGTGCAGCTGGCGGCGGAGGGGGCGCTGGCGCCACTAGCTGCAGCACAACCGTAGGCTTTCTGGCCACTTGATAGCCGAAAGCATCCGCTAATCCTTTGAAAACAAACTCTCCAAACGTCCTCTTTTTTCTTACGACGGGATCGGCCGTCACGTCATCCCCGTCCACCGACAGCTCGTCATTATCGCGCACGGCGTCGGATCCTTCGACGTCGATCGCGTCGGGCGCTTCATCGGAAACGGCGCCGGCGGCTAGCGCCGCGCACGACGCGAGACACAACAGTAAGATTAATTTCATGATTCACTTTTGATTATGTGCATTATTTTTCACTGCGTATTATTCCGGACACTCTTGAGGAACACTCCGAACTGGACGGCGTCGACTGGCCGAGTAACCGAGTAGAAATAAAGAGTTTCGCATAGAGTCTCGGCTGTTTTACTCGGCGGTAATTCGCCGTGAAGAAATGTACTAGAAACCGGACGGCGTTGCACAAGCGTCGGTGTGATTTCGCGAACAAAAAAAGACCATTTTAGAGCTGAAAGGGTTTCGGTTGATCGGGTCCGAGGTGACGAAACAGAGCGGGCCACCGGACCTCCTCGAATCGAGTGCCAGTCGAAGTAGCCTAAACGCTCGCGTTCCGAAAAGTCGATCGCGGTCTTATCCTGCATATAAAATTAGCGATCAATCAATAATAAAAAAAAAACATTTGAGATACATGTTATCAGCAACGTTCTGCGAAAAAAGACGAATGTTTCGACTTATTTGTATGTCTTAAAATATTTTTTTTCTATTAGTTGGGCCATAGATAATTATAAAATTTGACATTTGACCAATTTTGAATTTCGAAACTAACTTGAAATTAATCTTTCGCGCCGAATCGGAGGGCGTGATAATTGAGACGTCATACAGATCAGAACCGTACAAAATATTGACATTGGGTCCTGTTAGTTACGCAAAAAAACTAATTTTCTATGGTTTTTTTAATGCGTAAGCAAATATGATTTCACAAAAGTAATATAGATTAATATGCACTGAAACATGACAAAAACCTGTTCATGAAAATGCCATAAAATCGTACGTAACAGAACTTAGATAAAATTGCTCTGTATTCTTAAGTCATTGGTCTGTGTATACATTGTTATTGGCCATTGCATTTATTTACGTGGTAACGTGTGAAATTTATATTATTTTTATAGTTTAGAAATCGCCTTTATTTGCTCTACTGTTATTCGACCAACTAGGAAGTCAATGTGTATTATTTAATAAGAGAACGGGCTTAATTTTAAATGCATTATTATATTTTGACAATGTTATTGCCGTGACATAAAAATATGTTTTCACTTTCCCGGGGTTGGGACAACATTTTACGCATGCCGATCTAAAATATTGCTAAACACAACATTATAATATGTACGTTCTGAGTAAAAACACAGAACTAGACCATATCGTAATTTTCAATTGAATAGAAAGTAATTTAAATGAGTGAAAATTATTTGTAAGTTTACTCTTCATATTAGGTTTTTCTCATTTTAGTTTTATTCAACAAAGAGCAGCATAAGGTTTAGACATCCGCGCTTTCGTGCATACAAAGACGTATAATCTCCACACATTTAATAGTAGGTTCCCGTTAAATCAGTGTCTGCCAAACTGTGTGCCGCAAGAAGTCTCAGGTGCGCCGCGGAGGAAGACGCCTTAAAATTTTTCATTTTAAATAATGACTTCACTTAAACTTTCTTCAATTTTAAATTAATTCAACATCTACGAATTCAAATAAATATTTGTCACGTTCGCATATACATACATGTATAGTGGTCGACTCGACACATTTCCCACATTTTTTTTTAAAGCATTTTTATTTGGTGTGCCGCGGAAGAACTCTCATTCACCAGTGTGCCGCGAAGTAAAAAAAGTTTGGCAGACACTGCGTTAAACGGAGGTTGAGTTACACAGCCATTTTTATTTTCAGGGAGGGGAAGGTAAATTTGAGTTGTTTTTAATAGATAGAAATATTTGTCTGTTCTGCGGTAAGTGCATTTTTAATAATTGAGAGACGATGGACTTATAATAGGAAATATGCATACCTAAAATTAGATCAGGTTAAATCCAGCCGTAAAATAATATGACAGATTAGAATATGTACTTTTCAGATACTCAAATCATAAACAATAATGGTAATTTACTTCGTAAGCATAACCATGCTTAAATCTTGTTATATATTTACCAGGACTGTAGCGAGATCCTTTGGCGCCTAGGGCAAGGGGTAGATTTTGCGCCAAAATTTCGTTATTTCGTATTTTTATAAATAATTCTGGCATCACTTTGGCGTCTTATATGCTCCTCCGATGCCTCGGCGCCCAGAGCGATCGCCCCATTCACCAACCCCTTGCTACGTCCTTGATATTCTCCACATTACTTAAAGAGGCAACCAAATAATGGCAGACGTCATTTACCAGGCAATACAGCCACAGGCTACGCCAACTTGATAGTTCCTAGGGCAAACTAACCATTTACTAAATTTGCGGCTCATATGGAGAAAGAGTAGATTTACACTCATAGTATCTCCAGAATTTTTTATAGTGCATGTTTTTGCACATTTCAGTGCAACCCAACTATTGGTCAATTGTTCCCGGGACAATCCTAACACAAAACTACGCATACAATTTGTAACGCCACGGGAAACGTCTGTTGTACACAGATCAGCGGTGGGCTTCCAAAACGATAACAAGTGGCTCTCTCAATCTCGAAGCAATAATCAGTGTTCTGAGGAAGGAATGAATTTTATTGTCACTCCTCTGCGATTATATCGACTGTGGAAAGGAAAAAGAACGTAACCCACACATATCAAATTTTACAGGAGGCGCTAAAAACGTGTTTTGATGATTTTGTGATATATGCAAATTACGACTTAAACACAACCTTGAAGTGCACGGAGACTTCTAAACTGGTGTTTAATTGACATAATCTAATTTTAACTCAAGAATTTCTCTAGGAAAAACCTTTATTCCAGTCTTTTTCTTAGTTTTAATTTTTTACAAAGTCATCTTTTTCAAACTTAAAAGCTAAATTTAGACCCACCTCTGACACAGATGGACTTGGCGGGTGGTGGAGAGAATTGTGTAGGCTTTACACTTTAAGATGTGAAATAATATTACCCGATTAATATATAACATCGACTCTGGAAAGGAAAAAAGACGTAAACCATACATGACAAATTTTATAGCTACACAAAAAACGTTTTTTGATGATTTTGGGCCAAATGCAAATTATGAAATATACACAAGCTTGAAGTGAACAGAGATTTATAAACTGTTGTTTAATTGCTTGCATATAATATTATTTATTAAATTGTTCTAGAAAAACCTTTTTTTATGTTCTTTTTCATGGTCGCAAACTTCACAGGTCCTTCTTTTTTAAAACTTGAAAGCAAAATTTAGATACTTATTCGGCATTTGCAGCTTACATCCTTTTGATAGAACGTGTATCAAGTTGTATATGTACTTTGTGATTATTGAAAAAAAACTGTGGGTTACGTCCTTTTTCTTTTCCACAGTCGATATATTATATAGGAATGCATGTGTGCGTTATTTATTATGGATTATTTATTAAAATACCTCATAAAAACCAAATATTTAAAGAAATAACAACTGTATAATATGCGTCTTTCTCCGGCACACACACACATTCATCGCTAATCAGACGATGCCAGTCAATATATCTATAAGATATTTTAAAATTTACTTACGAATCAACCGACGGTTTTAAAGATCGATTGAAGTTGCTTGATGAAATTTCAATATCAATTTTTTATCGTCAAAATGTTGTTTGTTTCCAATGTTTTATCAGTTCAAGTTCATTCGTAGCCTGAAGATGCCGAAAGGAAAAACCCGGGTCGTTTTTGACACCATTTATTTGAACGATTCAATTAGTATAATAAATGTTTTTTAATATTCTAAATATAATTTCTTTCTACCAATAATTGACGATTTACTTCTTTAAAATGATGTCGGATCCGTGGCGTAGTGGTCAACGTCGTTGGCTTACGTGACTGATTTTACGGGTTTGATTTCAAGGGATGTTTGTGAAGTCTAAAAAAATCCCTTACCTTTAAATATGCCTACTTAGATCATTTTAACCGACTGGTTCTATAACATATCTATGCATATTATGCTGCAACTATTTCACAGTGTGCCTGCAATTGAACGCAAACAACAACAGACACATTTTTTTGCCATAAACCTGAACGAAAAAAACGTGTTCGGTTCTTGACTTTGCTGACAAACTCCAATTACCTCGGTATGGCATGTCATCACACAATACTTACTCCATAATCAATACACCCGGCGTCGGAACTAGGGCTTGCAATACTGGACAAATACACCAATACCGGTATTACAAAAAAAGTTGCAATAATAAAAAAAATGACCTATTAGGATCTCAATACCGGGCGAGTAAATGAAAATCGGTTATATAAATAAGATACCGTCATATTAAATAATAATAATATATCTTAATCATAAAAGAGTGACTTTCTTAAATAACGTAGTTTCTTAAAATAATAATACACCATTAAAAAGTGTCATCAATTCTGGAAAAATATTAATACAACTCTTGACAAATTAAAAATATTTCAATTTATAGTGGATTTTTTTTAAAAATGTGATGATTTCAATAGATTCGATTTGGTTTTGGTTAATTCTCAATATCGGATTATCGGTATTTTGATGTTAAAAAACACCTCATGAATACCGGGATACATGTTCCGGTAATACCGGTGTTGCAATCCCTACTCGGAACTATTGTGTGCTGATTTTATTCAACCAGTGAAAAGAGAAAGTAGTTAAAATTTTGTATTTCCTTCGAAATATATATCGATGTATTTAATTCAAGTTAACGGTATATTGAATTTTAGTCTAAGCTAAAAAAATATCTAACTGTGTAAACTTTATTACCAAGTAAAATTACCAATATCGAAATCATCAGAATCGAAATATTCGAATTTGTTTTGTTTTTAAAAATCATTTTTTTTTTGGCTGGCTACGAGTCCCATGCGGCCATGTTTTTTTGTCGTATTATTCTCCCTGGGTGTACTTCTTATGACTTATAGATATGATATCCAGTGAAAGTTTAAAACTATACATGATTAATAAAGTAGAAGACTAAATTTAGACTGATTTATTTATTATTGCTTTGACATTCAATAGAGTTGTCGCATGAATTTCGGAATGGAAGTCACGTTCAAGTATTGCGAAATTTATCAAATTAGGCGTTCGATAACTGTGGTTTTTGAGCCGTGTGAGTAATTTATTTGAATATTATTTTATTATTATTTTGCGGTCATATTTTTTTCCTACCGACCTAGATGCAAATGCAAACCTTTTAGAAAACAACGTTATTCTAATAATAATGGAAGAGTATTTACTAAGGCAGGGGTTCTAAACCTTTTACCTCCATTCCCCCTTTACACCATTGTTTAGAATATAATTCCCCCCCGACCCAAGATATTCTAACTCAAAAGAGTTATTCGAAATAATAACAAATATTTCAGTACGTAGTTTTGAAAATATTTTTTTTGAAATATATGTATTCTTGTATATAATATTATAAATTTATTTAGATGATTTATTACTACCTATTACTGAAATTACTGAAGTCTATTTCAATGAACAAATACTTCAGTAGAATTAAAGGGTATTTGAAAATGTCGTCCACTTGCATGTGAAATGATTTTATGAAAAATAATTGATATCCATACATATCATGTTGTATTTAAAAATATGTTTTTTTAAAAAACAAGAATCTAGCGATTCAACAATTCTACCTCCGGAACTCTCTGAAATCGGTGGGAGGAATTCCCCCACCGATTGGGAACCCTTGCACTAAAAAATATATTTTCATAATGAGTACTTGTATCAATTAAGACGTTTTCAAAATATATTTTAAAAAACTATTCAATTGGATTGTTCTTTTTAATATTTCTCGTTATCTCTGTGAAGCGTTTTTATTATCCTTTACGAAACAATGTCAATATTACTGTGTATTCTCTGATTTTTGGTTTTGTATGTTGCTATGGATTTTACCAACTTTGATTTGTACTGTAACAAGAAGTTGATGTTTGAAAAAAATAAAGTCTAAAGATAGATTTTTTACTATATACCAGGGGCAGGCAAACTTTTTGGATGGAGGGCCAAATTCAGGAATTCAAAAGTAGCGGCGGGCCGCAAGTAAAATACCATTTTTCTATGTAAACTATTTATTATGAAAAAAAAACAATCTAATGCGAGGAATAGAACTGTTTTACTTATATTATCATTTTTTTGAATTCAGGTTTTAATTTTATAGTTAAGATTCTTAAACCATGTTGTAAATGTTCATCAGTGATGTTTGGTCGTAAAGAGCTTTTATTGAGTTTCATGATCAAAGATATTTGTTCACACATATAGGACCCAAAAATAACGATTATTATATTTAGTTTCAATCTTTTTTTAAAAATGCGTTAAAAGATAAAAACATGAATCTTTTTCAAAAATATAATATTGCTCGCGGGCCGCAGAAAAATACCCGGCGGGACGCGTGCGGCCCGTGGGCCTCAGTTTGCCCTTGCCTGCTATATAAACATTAAATGTGCAAAGAATCAATTGTGGAATATTCGTGATTTTGCAGTTAAGTTAATATCATATATGTTGTGTTAATTTATTCATTTCAAGTTAATAATATTGTTTAAAAAATATTATTAAGCCAATAGTTTTTATTGCAAAAAATATATAAAAAATAATTAAATTAAAAGGTTTTCGATTACTGCTCGAGTACACAAAAGTAACATAAATAATTAAATATGTTTGTAGTGTTGGTAATATACAATACATTTGGTCGATGTTTAAGTGTTAAAAAATTCTGTTCGCAAAGCTTTTATCATAAAATACATTTAAAATTCTGTGACAGCATTATATGTATCATTTTGAAAAAAAACATGACATGAAGCAGTTTAATATTGCTGCATGAAAAGCAAATCAATTTCTTATTTGACCAATGATTTATATAACATAAAGTAATTTAAATATATTTGGTTTTACGATATAATGGCAACATTTCCGAAGTGTTACGTAGCTTTTATGAACAGAATAATAAAATAATATACATTGTTTATTTACTGTTGAATCAATGTAGCTTACTGACTGCAGTGGCATAGTCACTTAGTGAATTACTCTTTTACTATAACAAGATCAAATACATACTAGAAAAAATTAGTATGACATTGCTATTCTAAATTTAGTATTCGTGCCCGATCGAAGTGTATGGATGATCCAAACTTAAAGCGAATGGTCACCATTGCGAAAACGGACCGGATGGATTTTAATTAAAAAAACACGGCGGCGTACGAAAAATGTTCTTGTTGAAATCCTGTGAATGGAAAATATTGATTGAAATGTACCAATGTAAAAATCGAGGGTTGGAAAAAATCTTTGGAGGTCGGCTCAACGCAGGCCATAACATAATGACCGCTATTCTTAGCAGTACCATTTTAAACAGGGCTGTAGAGTTGGGTAAAAATAAGATGACTCCAACTCCGGCTATAAATAAAAAACTGACTCGTTTAAATTATTTTTCTCCTGTTTTTCCGACTCCGACAGCACCTCTGGAAAAACATCCGACTCTACAGCCCTAATTTTAAGTAAGTGGATGTTTCTTCAAACTTAATAAAAAGAAAATATGTATATTAAATAAAGAGGTCGAAATCGCCTAATTTTGAATGACTGACTTTATTTTAAATAATTTAGATGCACGACTCCGACTCCGGTTTTACAACCACAGTAAACTGGCTTAGTTAGTGTTCGACAAATTTACTGTACATGTAAATTGTATTAAAAAATATCGAATTACATTGGGTGCTGTTCTACGCTATCTAAATAGTAAGTAGTATGTAATGAATGACTATTGTAAGTAAATAGTTTATACTTGTGATGCAATAGTTGTTTTTCTTTTTCTTTTAGTTTCTAACTCAATACTGATATTTTGTCAAATAGTGCACAGATAAATTTAAATAATTGATACACGTCAACCCTGCAAATTGATGATATATTCAATCCTTTCGTTTTTGCTGATAATGGAAACATACATATACAGGTGTTTGGTTGATTAGCAGCACCTCTCACCGTATTCCTTATATGTAAATTACTCCTTAAATACAGTTTTCATTACTTTATGTCATAATCCTGCACCCTATATAATATGTTACGAGCAGAACTAATTCTGTAAAAGAAGCCGTCGATATATGTAATGTAAAAATATATAATATCGTCCGCTCATTTACCATTCTTAAATTTGAAATTTCGAACTATTCATTATTTATTGGTGTTCATAGTATGAACTAAAATTGAAACAAAGTCAGGTAATTTCGAATTCTGCGTACGAATGTAAATATATGAATTTAAAGCTCATTTTCGAGCATATCTAACGAACAAATAAAAACATGGCCGTTACACAGAAAACTATGACACTAGAAAACAGTGGTTTTTCACTAATTATCAATGATAAAGATCAAGGTCAAATTTATAGTAAATCATGGAATGTGTGAAATTTCGTATGCCCAATTCGATTGATCGATTAAAAGTCCTTTGAGTTTAGTGCGCTAGGACGCGCGGTGAAACCGATACAAACATTTTTACATGTTCGTTGGTGAAAACAGTGTTGATGTTGCGCAACGGACGTTGGATTTCGGTTCGTCTTTTCAATTACTCCAGATGAATACACAACTACCGAAGAAAGTGGAGGACCTTAGCCGGACATTTCGCAACTTGTGTGTTATAAAAAAGCGCATGACGCGTTCATCGATGAAATGAATTAATCATAATGCTGATTTGAAAACATCCTGACGTATTCTTGCGTATTTATTCTTTCATGTGTTGCGCCGCATTCGTTGCGAGTTAGAAAACTATTAGAGCATCTTGATAAAAAAGCAATAAAATTACATTAAGTAACATAAAACAAACAGTGATAATGGATTTGTCAACAGTTTTTTTTGGAATACACTCGTCAGCAGCAGTCATTTAATTGAACATGTTAAATAATAATAATGAAACATGTATGGAGTTAGTAAAAGAGATCAAGGCTGCCCATTTTGTCGAGTTAGGTTAGGTTAGGTTAGGTTAAAATAAATAAACATTTTGTTCAAATTCACATATACGATTTGAAAATCTTTTTAAACCTGATAATTGCAGTCGACTCTTGATGTATATATTTGAATGCTATATTTATATGTTTTGAACGCGATTTTTGGAGAAAATGAGTTATGATACTTAGCCCCTCAAATAAAAGCAATACACATGTATTACAATTTTATAAGCATTGTAAATGCTATACAAAATAATATTCGTACATCTACATCTTTAATAATGAAATATGTACTGGGCGGGGTTTTAATGTTCGCTCCATAAGTGGAGCGTTACGCAGCGGTAAAAAAAAAGTATGAAAATAGTACATCCGCATACTAACAACATTGACTATAATATTTATGTTACCCTAAGAACTTTTTTTCATGTACAGCAAATTATATCATTATGTATATAATAAATGTGTCTTGATTTGTATCTGTATATTTGTTTCTCTCTAACACACACACATTATCTCTTTATCAGCTCATGCGCAGAGAGGGAGTGTGTATGATCGCAGGTGTTGATTGGATTCCAATTTAATGTTTTTATGCACACCACACAAACATACACACACTTTAAATGTGTTTGCGCATCGTTCGAACCAAGCGTATTGAGATAATGCTGACAGGTGGCACTGCCACTTGATAATAATTAATAATGATCAATTATTGTTATTAACTATATTAACTGTTGACATTGAGCGTTACCACTTACTACGCGTCCACAGAACCAATAGAAAAAATGGTAGATTTTTTATGTTCGGTAATTTTCTTATTTTATTTAAAATGCCATAGTGCAAATTTAATTAACGATAAATCAGATCTGTATTGTATTTTAATAAAATATTTTCAAAATATGTATACAAAAATATCTATTCGACAGAGTGAAATCCAACATAAAAGTGTTACCAGCACGCTGTTAGAAATGCAACAGCGTAGCCAGTACATTTTATAATAAACAATTGGTCTCTACAATTACAAAAAGGTATGCTAATTTCATTTATTTTTATGGTAACACTATGCATTCACTTTCTTTACAAACGATGCGATGCAATAAAATGCAAGTTTGATCATTGGGTAATTCGTGAGACTCGAGCTCCCGCATTCGATGAAAATAACAGAAATTCATAAAGATATCATTATTTTATATTGTATATACCATATATAATACTATCGTTCAATCCAGAAAGGTTGTTTTCAAAGTGATAGAATAAAATTGTTTTTCCTTTTATTTAGGTTCTATTCAAGTTGTCTGTGTGAGTTTCAGCTCTTTTCCATTTTTGAAAATCTTGATTGTAAAAAATCGCTATCGGCACCTTTTGACTCTCGACACATATCACAAATACCTAACCCATGCAAATTAAAAGCCATATAGCCGTATCTGTAGCCCTATGGCATGAGCTTCAAATACGATGTATAGTAAATTTGACGCAGGTGTTTGTAATTTCTTTTATTTTAGGTAACAAAAAATGACATAATTTAAAATACATTTATTTAACGCATTGGCAATTATGAATATGTATTGCATTGTTAAATTTAATGCTTATAAACAAGACAGTATGAAAAAATTCCGTTTTGAAGCCGGTATCACTAGCCGGATAATACTATATATTGCATGTGTAACTGGACCACGACAGTTGAGAGATTACAATCAAAATTAATAACAAAACTGAAGCAGTATTAACAACATTTTATACAACATCTCTCACCTTGCACGGTTCACAAGTTAAACTGCATTCAGCAATGGAACTGTAATAAGTAACAATGTATGTATATGAACATGATAATACAATCATGCTTTCTTTCACGTCTAATTAAGACATTTTTGCTTTTTCTATGGAAATGATTGTTTCAAATATGCGGTTGATTACTGGCTAGCGTTTAAGTAGAGCTATAAACAATAATATGTTTTTTCTAACTATATCCGATTCCCGTCTAGATTGTACTGAACAAAACCCGCCAAAACCTCGACGTCTCTTTTCAGAAACAATAAAAATGAGGATGGGACCACCAACAAGATGAAATTAGAAGAAAACTATAGTGGGGGCTTCAAAATCGGATAAGATGAGAGAAAAGAAAAAAGAAACGTCACACACATTCATTATTCAAACTCAACAATCGTTAGAATGATGAATTTTTGAAAGTACTGTACCGGAATGAAAACCGACCGAAACTAAAAATAAATTCGTATTTCAGTTCGGAACCTTAAAATTTTGTAAATCCTAATAAAAAAATTATACAAATAAAACTAATTAAAAATGAATAATTTGGAGCTGAACCAAAACATAAACAATATAATATATTACATTTTTCTTGAACTGTAACTAAAACCGAAACAAACTAGCGACTCGACGTCCTGATTAAAACACATGCAACTTCAACAATATTCGCTGTTTATTTTAATTTTATAATGTATTATATTGGTGAGTGATATTTTATTTCAATTATATTATTTTGAGTGGTGAGCAATAACATAACAGTACCAACACTGTCTTAAAAAATACCTGACAAATACGATGATATAAACTATAAAACAGTAAAAAAATCTATGATTTTTTTGTTTATACAAATAAAAGAAATGGAAAGCAATTCAGAAGCTACTGATTTGAATACAAATTAGCGATCACCTTTGTTATATTAAATTATCAAAGACGGATACATAAATTAGAGAAACATGACCGATAGAGTCATAGAAATTAATACTCATAAAAATAATATATATTTTTTTATTATAATATTAACGGGTATTTCGACTTATATGCAAAACCACACCCCCCATGAGTTTCCTCGTTGGGGTACATTTTTTTCTCATTTTTAAAAACCTTGACTAAAGAATATAGTCTTTATCTTCTTTTGATTTTAATTTTAAACCATAAGCAAATGAACATTAATTTTAATTCAAATATGCTACTTTTCTGTTCGATCGATGCGCCATCCAAATCTAGTTAATATTCGGTGAAAAGATTGACAGCCAAGTGAGTTTTTCACTCTAAGTCAGTGGTTTCCAACCTTTATGTTACTGCGCCTCCCTTTGAATAAACAAATGTCTTCGCGCCTCCCCATCCTTTATTTCATATAGTAATAAAGACACGTTTTAAAGGGTAAATACATATTTTGGACTGTTTAATTCTTTTAGGAACTTTACGTTTTAAATTTAATGTCATTATAATTAGGGCATCCAATCTCGGGATCCGGGATCCCGTAATTCCGGGATCCCGCTCAATTTTCTGATCCCGAAATTCCGGGATTGTGATGGCCGCGATCCCGGGATTTCGGGATTGAGAAATTTTGAGCAAATTCTTGAAATTTACACGAAATTGGCAAATTGAAAATTTCAAATTCTTCGGTGAGCTTAAAAAAATAAAAACGAGTTTCCGTGAGATTTCGGGAAAAAGTATAGCAAATTGAGGATTTCAAATTCCTCGGTGAGAAAATCTCAATCCCGGGATTCAAAATAAATCAATCCCGAAACCCCTGGATTGGAAAAAGGCTTCGGGATTGGATACCCTAATTATAATCTACGAGTATTATGGTATTCAATCCCAGACCCTGTTTGTGATCCCAGGATTTCGGGATTACAGATTTGGACGGGATCCAGGGATTAGAGGCCCTAATTAGTATCATGAAATATTGGGTGGTTTACGGAAAAGTATTGATAGTGGATCCCTTCCAGTACTTAAGAATTTTCCAGAAAAGTAAGATATGCTTGATGGTCAAAACACTTTTAGCAATCCACTGATAAAAATATTTGATTATTTCCATGTCTTAAATACAATCCCAGTGGTTAGCATCTAACTAACCAGTGTCCGCTATACATACATACAACTTAACAAATTTCTGCGTATGCTCTTATTTCTCGTTCATAATTTTATTTTGTGCGATTTTTCAAAAAAATTACAAATTAAAATGTCAGAGTTTAAATCAATTTTTGGTCAGAATTCAAATAAACTTTGGTCTGAATAAAATTCAATTTTTGGTTAGAATAAAAATATGAACGGTCAGAATAAAAATATTATACGGTCAGATTTTTATAACCATTTTGGTTGGGTTAGGTTCGGTAACGTTTTTTTTCAATTTCATTTAAATTATGACTATTTTATATAAATTTTGACCATTCATTATTTATTCTGCCGTCTGTACACTAACCGATATATTATGACCATTTAATATAAACTAGCTGTAAGCCCGTTGACCTCAACGGGGGGATTTTTGATGCATTTTTAAGTAGTCAGAAAATTTACTGGCGGGAAAAATAAATTACAAACCTATTTATTGAATAAGCCAAAAAAATCTCAAATAAAAGAAATATATCTCGGGGCATATATCGACAGCCCTGCCCTGCAGTATTTAAATTGTATATAATATAATTTTTAGAATAATTAAAATGTTTAAGTTTGCTAACAATCATTTTTCGTAGTAGCAGAAATCGACCTCGGGGCATATATCGACAGCCCTGCAGTATTTTAATTGTAAATTATTTAATTTTTGGAATAATGTTTAAGTTTGCTAACAATTATTTTTCGTAGTAGCAGAAATCGACCTCGGGGCATATATCGACAACCCTGCAATATTTAAATTGTAAATTATTTGATTTTTGGAATAATGTTTAAGTTTGCTTACAACCATTTTTCGTAGTAGCAGAAATTGACCTCAGGTAGTAGAAGATGTTAAAATAAAAATCAAAATATAGTTCTATAAAATATCCATCCCGTCATTAGAATATTCTTAATGCATGTAAGAAATTAAAAAGATTTTCAAGGCCGGATGCAAAATATAACCATACCTTCCAATAATCGAATCAATGACACTGATCAACATCTGTCAAATCAGCTCCAAAAAATCTTCGCCCAGCCCTATAATTATAGCTTCAAAAAATTGAATCAGTATATTTGATTATTTAAAAAACTTAGTAGCGATGCAAACTTTTAAATAAAATTCTCTCAAAATTATTACGATGCTTCAGTTCTAAGCCAGGAAATTTGAATTTTGAATATAAAAAGACGTCCATTCCAATTGGACGATTCAAATATATACGATTCAAAATAAACCGTTAGCATTGGTCGAAAAATGTGCGGTTCAAGATAAACTGTTATCATTGGGCGAAATACAAACGAAGACTTACATACATACGGACCTTATCGACTATTAATGTGAAGATTCTGACAAATATGCAAAAATTATGATCGGACAAATACTGGTCTTTAAAATATAATCTTGGTAGGTGTTTAGCTTTAAATCAACAGTCTTACACAGCCAGTAACTTATAAACAATCGTTGTTAAATTAACTGAAAAATACATTTTTAATTTACCTAAATATTCAGCCTAGCCATCAGAAATAATAACTATTCTGTTACAATACAATTATGTATATAGAATAAGATTCGGAACAAGAAAGAAAGTTTGTATTTTTATATAACCGCTTATCTTATAATGAATAATAAAAGTAATAAAAAAAATGGGAATTTGAATTAAATTATTCAGTAAATTAAAAACGCCTTCAATCCAGGTGACAAAGAATCGGTAATGGAATAACGTTCAGTTGGCCACTTTCAAATACAATACTTACTCACTGATATTATGAAATCAAACAAAAAAAGCAATTTCAACTGCAATTTTACCGTTTGATACTGTTTCATAATCTTAACAAAAACCACGAATGTCGTTTAACTGTCCACTGTAAACCAAATAACAGAAGTAAAGTTGGCAGCACTGCATCTTGCACCTGTTTTCTTAGAATGCATTTTGTTAGCGGTTTTATATTATTATTTAGATAATTACGTTGCCAAACATGCGTGATCTGGTTAAGTATGTATTAGTTCATATCCGTTGTTAAAATTGTTTTAGTTAATGCACGGGTGTCCAACCGGTAGATCGCGATCGACCGGTCGATCCCAAAGCAAAATTTGGTCGATCCCGAAAGCTTCTGTGAATTTAGAATTTTTTGCAAATAAACATTTCTAAGTTTGAAGAAGGGAAAAAAAAGTAAAATTTCTTAAAAGAATCTTGTTAGAAGTCGACCGCGAGTAAACTTAAAATTGAAAAGTCGATCCCAGGGCAAAAAAGGTTGGACACCCTTGATTAATGCAAAACTTAGTAGGGCTTATACAAAAAACGACTTTTGAAAAAACCGGTTTTCGAATGTCAACAATGTAAAACCGGATAAAACCGTTTTTCGATGCTTTACAAAAAATGGATAATTCAATTAAAACAGCGAGGAAAAGTTAATTTTTTTTCATATTGTTTATTCATATACATAATAATAGACAACAAGAAATTATTTGGTGTTACTCTTCAGAAAATATGATTTAAGAAAAGACAAAGCGTCCACTGATCGTTTTGTAAACAAATTTCCTGATATCGAAAATATCCTTTCGCTGGGTAATGATGTGGGGCATATGGTCTTTAAGCCATCAAATAAAAGATCCAAATTTTCTGTCCTTTTGTTTATAGACTCGTTTGTGTTAAATTTGGCACAACCGGTTACGAACTAAAAAAACCGGTTTACGAAAACCGACAAGCCCTAATACTTAGTTATGAAAATATTTTCATCCGCTTTGTCCACAGTTACTGTTCAACAGTTGCTGTTCTGATTTATCCTCGTAATTTAACAAGTTTTTTCAAATATTGATTACTTAAATATTTCAATCTTTTGGCAGTCAAACATCTTACTCATACTATTGTAAAAAACATGCACTAATTTTCCTTTTTTTCTTATTCTACAGCGCCAAAACCTTGGCTTCTTTCACCTATCCTGGTACTCCACTATTTGAATAAGTCTACGGTGTCTTTAATTCTTAGGTTATCTTAGTGCAGCCGTGGCCTTCCCACTGGTTTATATGTGAGGACATTCTTTGGTCATCACATTTTAAAATTATGATCAGAACCGGTATCGCTCATTCAAAATAATGATATTGACCGATCCTGCTTATCGAAATAATTAATGTAGAATGTGTTTAATATTCATAAATCATAGTGTTATTTTTAGTATAATTCCTTTCCATCACGTATCGACAGTGAACCACTTAAAGTGATTATTATATATTGTCGTTATACGGTGTTTGCGTTTTTGAAGTGTTTATATATTCGTATAAAAACTAAATAAACACACCCTTAGTTACTACTAATTTGTCCATGACAATGTTAAGTAGAGTTTCTGGTTTTCTTAAGAATATAATAGAAACGCATTTTTTAATATCCTTACAATTTTATATAAACTTATTCAACGTCGAAATCCTTCAAACAGAATTAAATAATAAATCATAAGTTGCATAAAAAATTCAGCAATTTTCCACGTATTTATAAAATGCATTACTTTTTTCATGTTTATATTATTTAAGGCACAAGTTTTCCCAGTTGCCCTTCGCGAGAATTTATCATGTAACTTTACACAAAGACCGATGACCTAGAGCTAGACTATAAGAAAACATATCGACTATTGACTATTCAATAACGGATATAATCGATTAAATATCTTAAATAATGTCCCACTAGGTCATTCGTTATATGTCACAATATAGCAAACATAATGTACATATAATAAACTGACATAATTGTACAGCGTCTCACAAAACTACTATCCGTGACTAATAATGTAAAAAAAGTTTTTATGAATGAAAAAATCTGACACTGCTTTTTAAGTGAATTCTTTTAATTACTAATCAAAATGAATTTTCTTAGAGCAAACTATAAATAGCAAGTTTACAATGTGTGGTATTTCATTTACAAAAAACTGAGCTTTTTATACTTGTAAAGATAATTCTGATTGTCATGAATGAAAATTCTAAGTTCTTTCTTATTCATCCGTACTACTCAATTACTTTTTTTTTATTTATAAATTTATATCCAAATAATTTTAGATTTTTTCAGCACCCTGCTAGAGGCGGAAAACGTAACATAAAGAGAGTGATAAACTAATAATAAATACTATCATAAGAATCATTAGATCATGCAGTCTAATGGAATGAGTTTTGCTCTAGAGGTCAGGTGGATCTGTTCAATTACCAGTAAAACTTATTGAGTAAGGTCAGAATCAAATTTAAAGTTAAGATCATGGAGATACATCTGTATGATGCAATTTCCCCCTGAGTTTTTTTTAACGCATTTCCATTAACTGTAATATCTTTTAATTCTTTTTTAGTTACTTTGACTTGGTGATCCAAAATGTGTTGGCAGAAAGTTACTACTATAAAATGTTATAACAACTTTAGTGACGAAAGCTTAAATACGAAACAACCAGCCAAGAGAATTTAAAATGACCATAAATCACTTAAAAGCTGCGTCTTATGACGATATGTTTTAATTTTGTTATGATTTTTCCTGAAAGACTTTCCGATAAATACTTTAACTATTCATCGGTTAGAAATACAACAAAAAAAGACAATTCTAAAAACGTCACGTCAAAGATTCTTGCAGGATAAACGGCATAAAGATTAACTCCTTGCTGATGGAAAGTACAAGGAATGATAGGTTTCTCACGAAATGATAATTATTGCGGAACGATTCAATAAGGAAATTTGTTGACTATAAAAGGAGGATTCAGAAGCATGGAAACTGTCAATAAAGTTAGACACGAAAAAATAATAGAAACAGCTTTTCATTGAGTATTGAAATTAATGTTTTAAATTCGAAAAAAAATTTATCTTCAAGTTTAACTCAGATATCGCCCAGCGATCAATAAATTCTCCAGTCGCGTACTGCAGTAATAAAATTCTGATCGTACAAGCACTGCCACTCAATATGACTCGATAATTACTTGTATCGTAACACCGAGGAATATTAAATAGTTGATTAAAAATTAACTATCGCCAAATAATATATTCCATTGCCACTTCCTCTAACCCGAATCGAGTGTACGTCGAAAAGGAGAAATTGAAAAGAAATTGATTATGCGGATGGCTTTGTTATAAATAAAAGCCGAAGGACGAGAGAGCGTCACATACGCTGAAAGTTATTTTGTCATACCTGTTGAACATTTTTAATTTTTAATCTGTTACGCCTGCCAAAGGATGGAACGGTTTATGATTTGTAGTGTGAGTTGATAATTCTGTGATAATCTGTTGTACAAAATAAACGAACACATTATGCTATTACACACATAGTACTAATTCCTAATTATAATAAGTGATTAATTTGAAATAATGTGTTGTTATTCAATATATAGTGCATTAATGAATATATAAGTGATAATATATGATTGAAATAAAGTATTTTTATTTGAAATCATACAATATTTTCAAAAGTGGTAAAATATGAGCTTGATGGTTATATCTTATTCCCAGGATTAGAATATATTCTAAACGGAGTGTAGTCAAACATTGGAGAGTTGGTTTCAACCTTACGATAATGGTTGGATGACATAACATAAATGGTGTTAAGTTTACCCTCAGTTCTTGAAAATTACAAGAATTGAGTAAATAAAAAATAGTGCGAAATATGTAGATTTCTTTTTCGTATTTTTTTAATGATCAGAATCAATCATTCAGTTAAAAATAATCAGTCATTGAGCGAAGCCGTTGTATAGAATTGTAAAATAATTACTACAAATAGTGTTTTATTTTTATACGTTATTACGTTTGTTACCCTCTGTGGTTTTGCCCTAGCGATCAGGCGGGTCTAGTTTTAAGTCTCAGTAAGGTCATTCATTGTCAACGTTTAAAAAAAATGAAATCGCGCATATAATAAAATTTTCCAGTGATTATTTATTTAACTTTTGTATCACTTAGTTTTAACAAACTCGTATTATTAATATTTATAAATCTATATATGATATAAACCAACCATGGATAAGCAGATAAAAGGATACCATACAATTTATTTATATCAAAAATTAAAAATAATAGGTATAAAACTGGTTGTTTCACAAACTGGTTGTTTCACAAACTGGTTCTTGAAATACAAATTAAAAAATGACGAATGAAAAATATAATACTTACAATGTGTTCTCAGTTTAAAATATTTTTCTATATTTACGTAAATCGTTACCGTTGCGGCAGTACCACCTGTCAGCATTCTTAATACACTTGCACTTAAAAACGCGCAGAGAGAGAGAGAGAGAGTGTGTGTGTTGTCATTTAAAAAAACACGCAAACTATATCTGAGCATGCAGTGAAAGAGAAATTAAGTGCTGAGTCACATAATGTTACAGATCGACAGAATAGTCCAGAATATCTTGTAATTAAATTGAATCATAAAAGTTAAACATATTTTATTTCCACTAAGCTAATAAATAAAAACAGTCTGAAGAAAAACCAAAATTTAGTTTACAACTGATATAAAATAAATGTGTAATCTTAAACATCTAAATATAGTAATGACTTCTTGACTAAAACACAGTAAATAAAAACAGTTCAACTCTTTCAATTTCTTATGGCAAAACGAGGTGATATAATAAACATTAAATATTCAAACGGTTTTATGCTTTGTAAAGCATGAAATTCTATAATAGTTAATTTTTATTTTATTATATCATTGGCACTATACCGCTATTATTTAAAAAATATATCTATTCAGTGTAATTAATGTAATGTAACCTGCTACACAGGAACAGAATTTTGTTGATAATAATACCATAATATAATTATAATAGTCATAAAGTTTAAGTATGTCATGCTGAGTTATGACAATGTTATGGTTATCACTAATTTGTGCCTATTGATAAATGTTGTTTTTCATTACTTTTTTATCCCCTTCGACGAAAAGACCATAATATGTACTACCACTAAAAGTAAAAGTCAGCCAACGGCAAAGCATTTAATCTGTTAACCACATGAATACCAAGCGGACACAGGTGTCCGGAACATATATAAAATCGAACACGGATGTCCAAGACATTTAAAAATCAAATGCTTGGTATTCTAATAGTATATAAGCAATATTTTGATGAATATGTGTAGTGCCATTTGACTGAGTCAATATAGGTTTTTAAAATATCGAATTCGAGTGTATATTAGGCAAAATTATTTTTCTCAAAAATACGCAGTATCTCTGGGACATATTAATGATTTATTTGCGCGGTATTCAAACGGTTAAATGCAATATGATAACTAGGTATAACTTCCCGAAAAAATCTTTTTCCGTAGTTCCGTATTCTACCAAAATTTTGAATACGACAAAAATGTCTGTGGATTTTACTACAATGTTCCTTCTTTTGAATTTAATTGTAAATGTGCATGAAAAAATTGATTTAAAATAGTAATAATGCATTTTTTTTCTAATACGTCAGTGCTGTTGGGAAATATAATATAATATAATACCATGCCGTTATTCAATGAAATAGCATAACACCTTTAGTTAAATGAATATATCCAATCGTCAGATAAAATATTAAATGCTTTTTCAGTAAATAATTGTATGAACACATAGTTTTTTTTTTTAGTTTTTTCTCGCTTTTGCTTAACTATGCTATGGTGAAGTACAATTCCTGAATTTGTTATAGATTATTAATGAGCCCATGAAAGGTGAAGTGAGCTAAGTGTATAGTTTAGTTTATAATATTCTACATGTCTTAAAGTATCATACAAGTGACGTTAGCTTAGCTTAGCTTAAATACACACCACTGTTTTATTCAAATATGCAATTCACCAAAACAACAAGTAAAGACGTGATTGTACCTAAAAGTCCAACAGAAAAGTTTAACTACTTTACCACTTGGCTCACTTCACCTCTCAAGGGCTCAATTGATATGTCACAATATCGTAACCTCTTGCGTAGTTTACAATAGTAGCAACGGTTATAGTTTTAGTAATGCATGGAAATATCGTCGATGTAGTATACATTTTGTTTACCAATAATGATATATATGTTTTATTGTGTTCACAGACCTTGCTGGTATTGTGTATTCTGGTGCTGTGCACAGAAGCTACTTTCCACCATAAACTAACAGCCTTGAAATCGTCTTTGGATCCAGTAAAGCAGTTTAGATTCCAGCCGGGAAAGTATCAAAAAAAGAGAGGCCTTTTTAGTTCTGTGCCAACGTTTTCACAAGGATATGATCAATCTAAAGTAACGCATTCATTTTTAAAGCCGTTTGTCGTAGATTATCCAATCCAATCGGTGCCATTAGGAGTGAAAATTCCATTCAAAAGACCCAACAATCATGGAAATAATAACTTTGCTGGAAACCAACACGGGCACGTTCCAAGTCCAGTGTACGGAGTGACATCTAACTCAGCACAAGCTCCAGTTAATTTACCACCAGCTGACTGCCATCATTTACATCCTTCACCTTCCGGTCCATCCGAGATACCAGTATTGCCTACTTCCGCCAATCCCACGGTAGCACTGCAAATACCAACCAATATAGTACCCACACAAGGGTTTTTACCAGCCTTGCCAGTTCCTCAGCCACCGTTATCAATTATTGCCAGACCTGTATTTAGGCCAGTTGTTCCTGTTCACTCTCAAATTTTAGCGCCGCTTGCTCCTGCACCATTTATTCCACGACCTATATTCAAACCAGTCATACCAATTCATACCCAGGTTCTTGCACCAATTGCACGCCCGATAACTCATGTTCCAGTAGCTCCTGCATTTGCTCCAGCGGTCATAAGGCCAGGAAATTCTGTCCACACATCTTTCTTTGCTACATTCCCAAAACATCCCATAGTTCAGTCTGCTCCAGTTGTACATCCTGGATTTGCAGTTGCAGAAGGTCATGCTCCTGGTCACTTCGGACATGTTCCTTTGAATGTAGCTCACGGACCAGTTAATATAGCGCATGGTCCCGTTAATGTTGGCCATATTCCTCTTGGTCAATTTGGCCATGGTCCAGTGGCTGCGCACGGTCCTTTGAACGTTGGCCACATTCCTCTTGGTCAATTTGGCCACGGTCCAGTGGCTGCGCATGGTCCTTTGAATGTTGGCCACATTCCCCTTGGTCAATTTGGCCACGGCCCACTGACTGCGCATGGTCCTTTAGGCGTTGGTCATGTTCCTCTCGGTCAATTTGGCCATGGTCCAGTGGTTGCACACGGTCCTTTGAATGTTGGCCACATTCCCCTTGGTCAATTTGGCCACGGCCCACTGACTGCGCATGGTCCTTTAGGCGTTGGTCATGTTCCTCTTGGTCAATTTGGCCACGGCCCAGTGACTGCGCATGGTCCTTTAGGTGTTGGTCATATTCCTCTTGGGCAATTTGCCCATGGGCCAGTGAGTGCGCATGGTCCTCTGGAGGTTGGTCATATTCCGTTTGGCCATTTTGGTCACGGTCCAGTTAACGTTGCACCTGGTCCATTAAATATTGGACATGGTCCCCTAAATTTCGGTCATGCTCAATTCCCCAATCCTGAGCATGTTGTTCCAAATCAAGGGCCCGTCGCGCATGTTCCTATTAACTTTGGTCACGGTCATTTCAATATTGGACAAGTTCCCGCAAATATTCCGTCTAATTTCGGAAACCTGCCACCGAATTTTTCACCCGTGCCCTCTGCGCCAGGTCAGCCACCAATAAATTTTGCTCGACCTGCCCTACCAGTCAACAATAATATAAACCCAACCAGTTTTCCAGTAAGTTTTGGTAATTTCCCAGTCAATTTCGGCAATATCCCCACAAATTTTGCGAATACACTTACTCCCCCCGGCGAGACAACAGTAACTTTTGCTCAACCTACACCGCCTGCCAATAATATACCTACAAACGTTGGTAGTTTTCCCCCTAACTTCGGCAACTTCCCAGTAAATGATGGTAATTTTCCAGTAAATTTTGGTAATTTACCCTTGAGTCCCACTCCAACTGTTGCATCCGGACAAGCTGGTACGGAGAATGCCAACAATGGCGGTCAATTTTCGTTTAGTTTCGATCAAAATCCTTTCTTCGGTCAGATACCTTCCCAGCAACTTCCTTCGCAAGAAACTCCTGGTAGCCAATTCGTCATTACCGGAGACCAAGACCAAGGAATAACACCGACATTCTCTACGACAGACCAATATCAAGGTAATGGTTTTATCAGTGACGTCAACAATAACGCTGCCGGAGACAGCGGCTGGACTCCGATGACCCCGACACCGCAGAGTGACGTCGTGCCAACTCAGCCACAGTCCGACGATAATTCATTCCAATCTGAAAATGGCCACACCGATTTCAACAGTTTCGACAGTGCAAGTGGTAACGGATACCATTATCGACAGAATGGAAATCAGGCATTTCACGAAGTGAGTCACCAGCAAAACTTTCACCGGCAGGCCCAGCAACAGTACTTGAATAACCAGCAGCAGAATTCCGGTGATCATCAGCACGACCGACAATTCCCTCAGGCTTTGCCGGAACATCCTTTAAGTGGAAGACCAGTCAGCGAAGCGTTCCATAATCACATACCTCTTCAACAAAGACTACCGCTGAGAAGACCCCTTGAAGATTTTAACGGTCAACAGTAATTGAAAATAAATAGACTTTTTAAAAATTCTTCAGCGTCTATAGGAAGAATTAGTTTCGTGTGATTACCTCATATTTATTCTCACCATGTTATTATAGGCCTAAAAATAACTACTGTAGGTTCGGACAGTATTTCTTTCAATTGGTAAACAAGTAGCATATTTTTTATATTACACATACTATAACACTAAATTTCAGAGATATAAGAATATTTTTTATAAATATAAACGATTAATCGTGTAAATATTATTATTATTGATTTTGAAAGAATTACTAAGCAGTTTGAGATACTAACCGAATCAAATCAATCTCAACTAGCTTGCTATTTACTTAAGTTCGCGACATACTTAGCGTAACCGACATTATTTTGTAGATCAATATTATAATGACGTCATTTCAACGTAAATGTGTAAATTACAGCACGCTTAATACGCGACGTTGGTTACGTCAAGTGTAGCATACATGACGTTTATTATGCTGCCTCGAGCACGGTGTGTTTTGTATAATTGGTCAAATGTATAAATACTACAGCTAGTGTAATATTTATACAGTTAATATCATTTGTTAGGTACGACATAACGATATAATCAGTAACTCGACTTTTTTATATTCAAAATAGTTATCATTCTTACGAGAATTAGTTTGGATATATGTTTTCTATAGACTCAACGTCGACGTAAAACATACGATAGTAAAATAACGAATACTGCAACAGAAGTACATGGTAGATAATTGTTTTATATTTAAAGAATACAAGACATTTTAGTAATCAAACCCAATTGCATTTAACAATATTACAAATTGTACATTTTTAAGCACCAATTAGATTTGTAGCTCACGAAATCAAATGCTTTTATATAGTTTACAACAGTAAGTTGTAAAATATTAGTCGTAATATGTACCTTTAAATTAAGTTAATTAGTCAATATTGAATTCCGCAATATCAAGCAGCTGAAATTTCGATTTTAATGTGAAGTTATAAAAGACAACTCAAAATTCGACGACTGTTTTTAAACTGAGAACCGTCAATGACCGCTGTTTCACTCTTGTGATTTATTTTTAAATTTCGAAAGGTCAATCGGTGTATGTTTTTGACACAGAATTTGTGATAAAAAATTGAGTACTGTATTTTTAAATGATTCATTTTTATGTTGTTATATTAAAGATTTTATGTAGACGTTTACAAGATAGCTGGTGTTGTGTGAAACAGAAAATAAATCTGAATAACGAATAAAAAAAAACATATTATCAATGCCAACAATTTTGAGATGCAGCTTGTTCTTGCACGGTTCTGTATTTCTTGTATGTCGTGAGTTATATTGTTTCACTGTTAAGTTTGTACACGAAAGATTTATGATGTAAATATTATGTAATTTATTGCTATAAATAAAATTAATATATAAATTTGATATTTGTTTTTATTGCTCTCATTGAAATATTGTTTACAGTGAACAATTACTAAAAAAATAAATACAAAATAAAAATTGTGAAATTTGTTATTACAACCGTTGCATAATTAAGTACGACACATGTTTTGTGTTCCGCTAAAGCAGTGTCTGCCAAACTGTGTGCCTAGAGTAGTCTCAGGTGTGCCACGGAAGAAGAAGCCTAAAAAATGCTAATTTTAAATATTGCCTATTACTTTAATTTTCTTCAGTTTTAAATAAATACAACATCTAGATCAGTGGAGGGGAACCTGCGGCTTTTTGACTTGATCAAAATATTCACATTGATCAAAAATGTATACGCAAGCGCTTGGAAAAAGAGGGTAATCAACCTATTATATGCTCCAGAATCGAAAAATAGGGGGGCAGGGTGTCAAAGTTTTCTCTGCTGTGGCTTTATGCTGAGTCAGATAAATGAATGTGGTATTTAGAAGTGAAAAGGTTCCCCACCTTGATCTAGATATTCAAATAAATATTTGTAACGTTCGTAACTGGTGGTCGACGAGACACATATTCTACATTTTTTTTTAATGATTTTTTTTAAAAGCACCTTTATATGGTGTGCCGCGAAACAAATCTCATTAACCAGTGTGCCGTGAAGTAAAAAAGTTTGGCAGACACTGCGCTAAATAATAAATAACTTTTTATTGTACTTTTATGGTAGGTATTGATTTGTTTCACGTTTACTTTTAATCCATTACAACACGATTGAAATGGCGATTTATTTAGTTCTACCAGAATTATTTACAAAAAGAGAATAGAAAGAAATGTGAAGGAGGTGGACATGTGTCTAGCTAATCGCACTTGCTACGCCAAGTCTCGTTATCCGGATTGAATTGGCTTGAGGTGAATGACAATATCACATAACTACATATTCATGTCTTTGAACGCAAAACCATGAATTGTTTGAAAAGACATTAAATAATTAGGAGATGACGTTGATCGGTCGAATTAAGAGGCAATACTTATATGATAAGTAAATAAAAACTTTAAATACATATAGCATTTATCGATCTAGTTTTAATTAGAAGTTAGCTATGCAGCTCGAGAGCGTGTGCGAATTGGAAGTTGGACACTTTTTGAAAATTTGATTACAGAAAAAATATTATTTAACTCTCAATCTGTCATCAACTTGTTAACCACAAATATACCCATCACTGAAACCGCAAACATTAGATCGAATAGGTCTTGAATAATTGTTATTAATTTTTCTTTCATTATCGCATCGAATTAATATCGACCGTGGAAAGGAAAAAAGACTTAACCCACAGTTTTTTGAAAACAGTTTTTTTTCGATAATCACAATGTATCAAACTCGATACACGTTCTATCAAAAGGATGCAAGCTGCAAATGCCGGATTAGTATCTATATTAAGCTTTAAAGTTTAAAAAGATGACCTTGTAAAAAAATAAAACCAAGAAAAAAGACTGAAATAAAAGTTAATCCTAGACAATTTCTTTAATAAATATCAGATTATGTCAAGTAAACACTAGTTTAGAAGTCTCCGTGCACTTCAAGGTTGTGTATAATTCATAATTTGCATACGGCACAAAATCATCAAAACACATTTTTTGCGCCTCCTGTAAAATTTGACATGTTTGAGTTACGTCCTTTTTCCTTTCCACAGTGTGCCATGTCTTCAAAGGATGATGATAATTATTTACGTCTAACATCCGACTGACGACATCCAGAAAACAATCACCCTGCTGTGAAGCCTAATATTTGAAAGTTTTTATTGCGAATGTTTGTTAGTTATATGAAAGTATTATGAATCAAAAAATGCGCTTTGTAACAAATAACAATAACGCAGTAAATACCCATGAAACCAATTAAGATATACATCACAAAATATCCAAGGCCCAATCATGGAAACAATTTGGATCGTTAATTGATTTGCGGTTGCATTTTCAGCTCAACAGTGACACAAGTCAAAAGATGATGTTATCTTAAATCGTAAAGTAATGTTAAGTACCTGCTATAATTCAATGTACCGAAGTGATAAAACAAGTGTAGGTAATAAGGCATCCAATCCCGGGATCCCGTTCAATTTTCTGATCCCAAAATCCCGAAAATCCCGAAAATTGACACGAAATTGGCAAATCGAGATTTTCAGATTCCTCGGTGAACTAAAAAAAAAAAACGAGGTTTTGTGACAATCGGGAAAAAAGTATACCAAATCGAAGTTTTCAAATTCCTCGGTGAGCTAAAAAAAACGAGGTTCTGTGACAATCGGGAAAAAAGTATACCAAATCGAATTTTTCAAATTCCTCGGTGAGCTAAAAAAAAAACGAGGTTTGGAGATAATCCGGGGGAAAAGTATAGCGAATTGAGGATTTCAAATTCCTCGGTGAGCAAATTCCAATTAAAATCCTAATCCAAATTAATCAATCCCGAAATCTCGGGATTGGAAAAAGGCTCCGGGATTGGATAGCCTAGTAGGTACATCTGTGTATTACATTGAAAATAAAAGTGTAAACAAAGTCTGTCAGTTGCACAATTAATTATTGATGCCCTAATCTGGCGTTATAGACCGCGGAAAATGGCTCGTCGTTCTACTTGCTGTGAAGAGTAAAAGTGGATTTTAAATATAAAAGTTAAGTAAATTTTCGCGTAAATATCAATGTAAGAAAATCAAATGTAATTTATTGGTGAGAATATTTAATACTTCCCACTTATTGTTCGTATTAGAAAAGCTTATTTGGTTGAGTAGTTCCAGGCGTAAACATCTGAACGTGCTTTCAATATATTGAGTTTTCAAATTATATCTGAATGATATACCAGTCATGGATGTATATTGTGTTGATTTCAATTCTAATTAGTTTCTTTGTATCCGAACCAAAAGAAATGTGGCACCGAGAGAGTGATTAGTTAGCCATTGGTCCTTTCCTAGTCCCATTCTTACATTGTTCTTTACTAAAAAAGAGGTTGAGCGATTGGATTAAAACCAGTTCCTTTGACATACATTTTGGCTGCCGTAGAAAAAAGTACGTCTTTACCTAGCACGCCAGCTATAATTTGCAATTATTAATTTAATTAGTTATTGACGAGATTACTCGTCTCTGGCGTGTTGAACACGAAAAATTTGACGAGATATCTCATCTGTGGCAGCCATCGAGTTAAAATACTCTTTATACCAGCGGTGCCAATACGTTGACCGCGTTGCCATTCCAAGTCGTCCGTCTGATATTTTGAAACAGGAATTGGGTTTTTTTTTGAGTATCTATCCATTTTGTTTCCCTTTCAAAAACTTATATTGTGCTTTGAATTATTTCACTTTTTATGACAACTTAGCGCTCGCGGTGCTATTGACTGATTTCACTATGGAATGGTATAAACATATTCATCAAACAGTGTGTATTTACTCATTTGTTAATATTTCGACTTGTGGCACTGTTGAATTAGAGTGGCGAATATGTTTGTAACATACAATGTTTCAATAACTAATCATTTGCGAAACAATAATAACTAGATTTTTTCGATTAACTGCAATGTTAAAAGTTTGCTAATGTAATGGAATTAGCGCAATCACTCGATAAATAAAATAGTAATAAATTTACTTCAATTTGGCCATTTCGAAATGTTCTATAGAGCAGAAAACTGCAATTCACGGCACTCGATACAGAAGTTGGTCAACACTTTATGAGAAAAAAATAGTTCAAGGTCAAACTTGTAATAGAAAATTTTAACATTTTTTAGTATGGGTAATGCTCATTAATTTTTTCGTTTGTTCCTTACTGTGAATTTGTTTTATAGGTTTATTCACTAAACTGTATTGTAGAAACCGTGTTTGAGATTGTTAGTTATGTATCAGGGCTGTGGAATCCGAGTTTTGACTTTTACGCCGGTATTTACAGATTTTCCGACTCCGATTACGACTTGATATTTAAATATGTCAATTCATTAGACGTCATTGAAATTATTTGTTTAACAGAAAATGTAAGTTAATCTTTTAATAATTCGCCATTGAATGTATTCAAAATTATCCATGACGCAACGCCAGTAGTAACTATAAAGCATTCTTTTAATACTTTCGGATTTAATGAAAATAGGTTGTTGTCACAAAAGTTTTTTACGAGAACTGTTTGTTACTCTCTCTTTTTCGAAGTATGTAGAATATCATACATAATTATAACGAACAGATCTACAAGCAAATAAAAGTACTGTTATTTGTTTTTACATCATAAAAAATAGTTCCGTTACTCAATTTATGCGCCCCCTAATGATTTGCGCCCTAGGTGATTGCCTATTTTGCCTGTGTGGTGGCACCGACCCTGTTTGTTACCATATTACGTAATTAAGGATTAAATTTGAATTGTTCAAACTATGTACATTCTCACAGATTTTGTCACTAACGATCCGGGTTTCAAGGATGTAAAGCTTAGTATTATTAATATATGTTGTTTTTTTCATCAAGTTCTATTGCCTTTTAGTATGAGAGATTGTCGAATTTTCAAACTGTGTATTATTATTTGTCTCCCGTGGGGTCTTGCTGGTAAAAGCTATTTCCTAGCAGTCAGGTCACCGTGGGTTCAAGTGCCGGTAAGGTTCTTAGGTAGGATTTTAGGTTCTCCTCGGATCGGACATGGGTGTAGGTCAGGGGTTCTTAACCTATTGCGGTGACGGGGGCACTTGAGATTCAGGAGAAAAGTGGCGGGCGTAGGCCGGATTTAAAAAAAAACAGATTTACATACATAGCATTAAAAAGTAGTATATATTTATGTATTAATTTTATTATTGTTCCCTTAGCGGCTTAAAAACAACATTGATATGGTTATATTTTTGCGAATTCAATAAATCTATTAAAAATAATTTTATTAAAAAATATAATGATTTTCAAAAAAAATATTTGATACTTTGCCGAGCGCAATCCCGAATCCCGAGATCATGAAAAGGGTCCGGCATTGGATGCCGTAGTCGTGATCACAGTCAGAATATCGCAAAAATCTTCGATCATTTAGTTTGGTCCAGAGACCATTCAGCAATACAGAATATTGTTTCACTTATAGTTCTCGTTTATTTAATTTCAATATAGAATAAAATGAAACAATAATTGTAAATAACTGTCAGATAATTACATAATATTATAAACAACATGCAATTTTGAGTTGCGAAAATCTTGTTCGAAGAATATCATTTAATTACAAAGACAAGTAATCAATTTGATACCTCAATGGTAATTAAATTATTACAGAATTATAAAAAAAAACATATATTGATGTTTAGAGTAATTTTATTTCTTAATTTTCAATGATGATGATGATAATGAAAGCGTAACCAATTTGTTACAACCGCTTTGCAAGGTGACAAATATTTCACGTTTTCTAACAATATTTATTTATATTAAACAAATAATTCCATAACACTTCAAACAATTTTTATGAAATTGTAATTATTTATTAGAAAATTTATGATTATTGAATCAAAAAATGATGGCTTGAATATTTATTGTTAAATTTTGAAGGATAGTTATGCAATTCATAGTATTACAATCAACAGTTACAAATATGGTATTTATTTACAAAAAAATTGAAGATTTTCATTGGGTTTTGTTTTCTACTTTTAACAAAATAGTTAGTACATACAATACTTGATAACTTCTAACAGATGAAAAAGAAGATTTCAACTCGTGGTTCATGCACTTGATAGTTGATAATACTCTAAATTAAAAAAAGAAAACGAGATTTTTGTCTGTAACTGCTCAATGAAATTACATCATAACATTAAAATAAAAACAATACTTAATGTAAAACGTAAATTTCGCTAAAAAAATACGTCAGTTGACACTGTGTATCTTATAAAGCAAACCCGTCTTGCTCAAATTTTGTTATTGATGTAATATTTAGTATACTATTTTAGAATGCAGGCAATTAATAATTATTCAATATAATTGCCAGTAATCTATTGCATAACGATCAATCGCTTAAGAATATTCATATTCTAATGATAGTAAGGCAAACCATGGCCGAGACCGAGGTAAGGAGAGGAATATCCGAAATGTGATACTGGAGCAATAGTCTTAGAGATAATTGGCGCGTGAAGAGAAGGAGCGTATCCCAAGGGTGAAGCGTAGCTGACTGGAGCGATCGGAGCCACGGTTTTGGTGATGTACGGTGCGTGGAGGGCTGGCGCTGCGAATCCATGGGCCAGAGGGAGACCTGCGTGAGCCAGGGGGAGGCCGTGACCTAATCCAAGACCGTGACTGTATCCCAAAGGAGCTCCAGCGTATGGGTATCCGGAGTATCCACCCAGGGGTAGTCCGCCGTATCCGAATCCATTGTAGCCTCCATATCCTCCGTACCCGAGTCCGACAACTCCGCGTTTTTCGGTCTTTTTCTCCTCTTCAGCGGCCGAGCACATGGCGACGAAGAACATCAGGCAAACCTAAGCAACACACACATATATTGAGCGACTGGCTAATAGCTATTTCTGTGATCCTTCACCCATTTTTTCTATAACATATACAACTAATCTTTTAATAATCAACAGTGTGAAAATACTCTAAACAAGCGGTGGGAAACGTTTTCATGGCGTTTAAACCGATTTTTAATCTTAATTGGCCGTGTTAAAAAAATAATAATTACCAATGAGATGTAAAAAGTGAATTATTTGCGACTATTCACAGAATTGGGGATCCACAGAAATCCTTTTTCGAAAAAAAAGCATTACACCATAGTGAAAAATTATATGAAAATTTCAAACAATAACTATTGCATTTTTTTCCGATGACATTGTTCTTTTTTAATTTAATTGATTTTTATTTATTATTAAGTGGCATTCATTTTTTTTTATAAATCATATATGTATAAATAAATCACTACATACTAGTGAAAACAATCTTAATCAAACATGGACAAGTAAAAGTTTATGACCAAAATGTGAAGCATAATGGAACACCAATGCAGTATTTCCACATAATTCGTTTAATTTATTTTATCGCTAAGCATCCTTTCCAAACAGTGGCGGATTAAGCACTTTGGAGGCTCCAGGCGCAATAAATTTTGGAGGCCCTGTTTTTCGAATGACATAAAAGTGCTGCAAAACTCTTCGTAAATAATAATGAATTGAAATTAAAATATAAGAGTGATGCTATCTTTGAGGCCCCCAAAAATTGGAGGCCCCGAGCGCGCGCCTCTTGCGCTTATACGGTAATCCACCACTGATCCCAAAGGGTAAACAAATAAGCATTCACGATATAAAAAATAGTGGTTGGCCAAACAGAAATCTGTATTTGTTAAATATATAATATGTTCTTAGATAAAAATTCGCATATGAAATGATAATTTAGTATTATTGTTAATTATTTACATCCGGATATTCGAGTCATGGCCCAGCCACGGAAGCCAGAAGGTTATATTCTATTATTAAAGTGAGATTTCAACATTAATTTCTTATTACACTTTAAATTAAGTATTTTTCACTACTTACAAAAACTTTCATTTTGATAAGGGAGTTTTGATAGTTCACAAAAGGACTTTGGTATATTACTCTTAGAGACTTAGTGAGCGACTTGATTGTGAATATTCTGCCAGTCCTTTTTATAGCGATTTCAAATAGTAGGTCCAGAAAATAACGCATATGACCACACCCTGGCGTATATACAGTGTACATCTTTATATGTATTAGACAATCAAATACAATATCACCCTTCCATTCCGTTTGAGAGGCATTGGTATTATCTGCAAGCCGTGGGTTACCTCACATCCTATCCCAGTTGAGCTAAACCTTTTGCACGGTCGGTTTTATCGCGCAAAAAGGTTGACCGCGCTTATAATTATAAAAAAATATATGTCACAAAATAACCGTCTTCCGACAAACTTCTTATTTTGAGACCATATTCGGATTTCTATGTTTGGACTATTGCAGCCAAAATAATGTAATCGGCTTACAGAAAGAAGTTCCAGGAACGCAAACAAACGTCCAATGTTTAACCCTTTGGTTACGGGCGAAATTTCGTAGGTACGTGCGAAAAAAACGGGTAAGAAAATGGGAATTTTCCAGTGTTTTGGAAAAACTAACGTAAATCTTAAAATTTTTAATACATTTTATCAATTTTTTTTATAACGTGCTAAGATCAATATTATCTATGAGAATTTATAGTAAATTGAATAATTATCTGACTTATTATAAATAATAATAAGCGATGAAATCAAAAAAACCTTTTTCTCATACCCTAAATTCGACTTTCACTCCAAATAAATGTTTTTTAAGAGAATAAAATGTATTTAACAATTATGCTAATCAATAGTATGGATTGTCGTTAGTATTATCATAAAAAAATCACGAGGAGTTTTGGATCGAAAATGACCAGAACCACCTTTTCCTGAACGTAGAAAAACACACTTTTCTTATAAAAAACTAAGACAGTTTTGATTATTAGGTCATATTTTAACCCTTAACTTATTTGAAACTAAGAGGTTTTTGGCGACATTAAAAATTTTATTCTGTTCTTTTGAATCAGTACTCCAATAGTATAGCGATATTTTTTTTTCTCTTAACTGAATTTGGGCGTATTTGATCTCATACTCCTCATAATAATACAATCATAAAAAGGAATAAGCGTCACGTAAGATCATATAGCGTCATTCGTTTTTGTCTCAAATTACATCATAATTCATATGTTACTGATAACATTGTAAACTATAATTCATATTATGATTATTTTACAAAACGAAATCATATTATCTTTATGTAAAATCACTTAAAAATTACCTGGACTATTATCGTATCACTAAAAAACTATTACGTTTTTTTTCTTAAAGGATTATATTATTTCGCAACAAAAATGACACAAACATGCTTTATTTATTGTCTTCAATGTAAATCGGATGCAAACCTTTATCAATCTTTATGGAAATATACTTTAACCGTTTCACCAGAGGCGGCTCGCAGGGGCCCGGGCGAGCCCTTTGATAGTTTTAAGTTGGGTCAGCGAGCCCTTTGTTAAATTATGAGAAACAATATTTTATGGCTCAATCAGTACTTAACTGCAATTTATGACCCATATATTATCTACAACGGTTTCAGTATAACGTTGGACTGAAAGAAATAGTACCTATTTCTGCGTCCATCTTATAACTCTTCACTCTTGCAATCTGAGGTAGGTAATTTCATTTTTCAGCTATAGATATTAATAATTTTACGGTATATTACGTATCGTTACCAACGTTCCCTCTAAGCCGAAGGGTTAGCTGCGCGGAAATTTCAAAGGCTGCGCGGAGGCTGTGTGGAGGCTGCGCGGAACGATCAAATATTAATTGAGCAACTGTATTGTAGTGCGCGCCAACCCGGAATGAGTGCGCGGGGGCTTGCCAACTGCTGCGCGGCCGCGCACGCGCGCAGCTTAGAGGGAACGTTGATCGTTACTTAATTTAAGTATAGTTAAAATTAATTGTTTTAATATTTATTGTGTAAAATTGTAGGTATAAGATTGATAAAGAAATCTGCCCATTGAACAGAACACTGCGAATATATCTGTGATTAGGCGTACCTTTTGCTAGCGTATTGGCAGCCCACCGATGCGTTTTACAATCCTTTCAACGCTTTTATTACTGGCTGTTAAGTCGGATAAAAAATGACTCCTACTTCGGCTTCAAATTGAAAGCGACTAAGACTCCGACTCCGAATTGATATTTACATATATCGATGGCTTAGTTCCATACTGCTACAACTAAAAATTGTAAGCTTTGAGATATGGTTGGCTGACCAATGTTTTGACACATCTAAACCGAGTTGTAGAAAAGTGATATTTATTGTTTGTCTCATATCTTTAGTGAATCATTTTGTTATTTATCTCATTTCAATTCAAATTTATTGAAACTTTGACAAAACCATAAAATGATATTTCGAATCGTATATATTATACATGTAACCGAGATATCGTTTATATTTCTTTATTTCCATTATGTAAACTTTTGCCGACCGGGAGAAAACTAGTATTTTTTTCTAGATAAATATAAAGAGGTAATATAACTCAAAACATCAAATTTTTGACTTATCGTTTTATAAAACTAGGACATCGATATATATATTTCGCGGGATTTTTTAGTCCAACGAGATTTATAATTATTTATGTTTTCATGTTATGCTCATTTCCAAAATAACTGCTATAAATGCTTTGATTTGATATGCAGTTATCGGATTTCATTATTTCATCGTATTTGAATGTATTCTAGTATCTTATCAGCATATTTATTTATTTCAATGGTTATCATGTTCAACAATTGAGCATTAAAAAAAGATTGATGTAAGAAATGGCTTCAACTGATTTTAGGTGAAAATGCTCGAGTCATGATAACTCGTTAAATAGAATGGGCAAGGGTGAAAGAGTCATTAAAATTTTACTAAAATTTGTTCCACAATTGTAATTATCAGTGTATTTTCGGCTGGATGACGTCACTGTATGATTTTCTTCAACCATTAGAATGATTTGGTATTATGGGTATTATACCCATAATGCCAAGGGCTGTAGAGTCGGAGTCACGGAGTCGCGGTATTTTGACCGGAGTCGGAGTCGTGAAAAATAAGCGGCTCGAATTTTGTTTGAAAAATATTTTTAATGAAGTGTATTCAAACAAAATAGTACAGTGTTGCCATTACATGCTTGGCTGCCTACAGATCATCTAATGGTATACATATTATATAAATAAATTTAATAAACTTTATAAATAAATTTTGAAAAAATTTCTCGGAGTCGGAGTCGTTCATTATTTTAAAGCAGGAGTCGGAGTCGGAGCCACCTTTTTTTACACGACTTCACAGCCCTGTATTATACATATTTGTTATATAAAAAAACTTTCAAAATATGAAACGTCTAAATTTCACTGTCGACGAAAACAAACTGAAGTAAAACTCTCCACTTTCGAAATATCCAGATTTCAAGCAGTGATTTTTACAAAAATAAAGAAAGCACTTTTATTGCAAAGTGAATCCCCAATATTTTGAGCCATGTAAATTTTATGAAATGCATAATTCTGTTCTGCAAGTCCTCGGATAAATGATTGAAATATTATTTATATTTATCTCTTTATGTGTCATTGTATTTGGTGCATGGTTAGCCGAAATCATCATATACACTTTACACCAGCGATTTTAAAACTAGTAGTAAGCCAATATCATTTTTTAATTACGTGAAAAATATGAAATGCAAATTCTTTTGATGTGTCTGATTTTTTTGTTGACTCAATGCGTGTTTTTTTCACTTCTAGTGGTGGTATTGTTTTTTTTAATTACCCTGATTGAACGCTTTCAAATTACCTCTGCATTCAAATTATTTATTGTACTAAAAATATTAATAGGTATGAAATTCGTTTTAGTATATTTTTTTTATTGTATAATGTTTGCATGTATGTGCGGTCCTTAGGAAAATTTAATTTTAACGTATTCATATTGTAACTTGAATTTTCGTATATTTCTGTATAAATATTTCATTTTATTTATTCATATTATGAAGGATGGGGAAGCCGTCAATACTTTTTTTGAGACGTTGTTAGATACTGTTAAAAATCATTTATTTTTATTCATGTCAGCTCCCAACCTTTTTTTACTACTAGAACTGCCTCAGATGTTCAAGCAATCTTTTTCGAAGAAAAAACAGATATAAAGAATAGGGTTAAAACAATAATTACAGGTCAGCTAATTACTCTCACTACACCAGAATAACAATCAGTTCTCGTAGAAAAACTAATTTTGAGATACCTTCATAAAGAAGCCATATGCTCCACATTGAGTCCGCTTCTATTGGGAGCGGACATAGAATTTAAAAAAATAGCAGTACAGATACATTGCGACTCTATGTATACATTTTGACTATCGTCGTATGAAATCAATTACACCACTTTCCCGTCAAATAATAAATGCTAATGAGAAATGCATGTCGATAAAATATTTTTTAAGAAATCATCAGTGCATATTTATTTATATATTACATTCAACCTTTCAACGTTTTTATTGTTGCAAAATGCATATATTTTATTCGCCCAGCTCTTTCCAAAATATTTTGATTGCAGAAGTTCAATCAATACAGCAGGAATTAAAACCGATTGTCAATTTTCCACGTCTATTACGTAAAAAATCAAGATCCTTTCAGAAACTATACATAAGTTAAAAAAAATAATCTAGAAAGTGTTTGCTTAATTTTAAAAGTTAAAGTGAAAAAAATGATTTAAAAAAATTTTAGTAATAAAAAAATGGTCTTTTTATAACCATCAAAAGAATGAAATAAAGTTAAAAAAATGTTTTAAAATAAGTTAATTTATGTATTTTACAATCATTTTTCATATATTCACCAAAAATATTAAATGATATTCGCATAAATATACGTTCATTAAGCCACGTAATATGACACCAACCAATCGTCGCAAAAGCGATACCCCGATCTTTTCGCATGGGAAACGATCGTCGCAAAAGCGATTGCCCGTATGCAAAGGGTTAATCTCTGATGTTTGCCTTTTCCCACAATATCTTATCAAATTGTATTAATAATTGATTTGAAACATAATTTAATTAGTGTTGTATACAATTCTCATTTAAATTTACTGTGCACGATCTCGTCTTATTTATTTATACATTTTATTTATTTATTTAATTAACATTACATAAGATTGACAAATTATAAATTTAGAACTTTTACAATGAAGAAAAAAAACACAATATAATTTAACATTAAAAGCAGTGGAAAAAAATGGCAAGGAAATCAACTGAGTAAGCTTCGACGAACTCTAAATAAATAAACTCTACATAAAAAATAGCATTCGTCGAAACTCACCCACGTCTACGTGGAATATGTCGACATTCGAAGCAATATTGTTAAACACCGTTAAAGTTCTCCCCAGTGGCATCCCCATTAGAACAAGTTCTCTCCAGTGGAACAATTAATCAAGTCGGTCCAACCAGCTGTCGGACCCATTAGCCACGCCAACTTTGGAGCTACGAAAGCAAACTACTTAGCATTCATTAAATTTACGGCGTCATACGGTGAAAGAGTAGCTTTACACTCATAACACTTAAAGTAAAATAAACCAAAATTCGGGTTAAATGAATATGTACCCCAGCCTGGTTAACGGTTGAAGTTAAAATTAACGTATGGGTATACGCTTTTTGTTTCATATAAATATCAAACATAACTTGTTTAAGACTCACCTCAGATGTTGCGCCATCACTGATCTAACGAATCCACATTTTTCTAAAATTGCATTCATGTGAAGAATTTTTGTTTTATTATGAGAGTGTGAACGGTTGTACAGGAATTGTAAATTGTTCGTGATAATTAGCTACTTATATTTTATAAAAGATATTTTTAATTGTAGCGATTATATCATCACCGTTCATAATAATGGCCCAGAAGTAAGCATGAACTAGTAAGCAGAAAGGATAGTTGTGAAGTCGTACAGAATCTATGATCACCAATAATAAAAGCAACGTTTTTTTCTTACAAACAAGCCAAATCAAAATGTCGAACAGTATCTTAAAATAGCATCCCAACAGAGTTTGTTTTACAAGCACTAAATATAATTTAGTCAAATCTCTTTTTCATAGACGGTTATGATATAATAATGGAGCTAAGAAAAGATAATCGCTTTCTATGCGTTCCATTATATTGAAGCATGTCGACTGTGGAAATGAAAAAGAACGTAACCCACAGTTTTTCAAAACAAGTTTTTTAGATAATCACAATGTATCAAACTTGATATACGTTATATCAAAAGGGTGCAAGCTGCAAATGTCGAATTAGTATCTAAATTTAGCTTTTAAGTTTGAAAAAGATGACCTAGTAAAAAATTAAAACCAATAAAAAAGACTGGTAATGTTTCATGATTGTTTTCAACGAAAGAAATAATGTAATAATATTATTATGTATATCGACTGTGGAAAGGAAAAAGGACATAACCCACAGTTTCTTCAAAACAGGTTTTTTTCGATAATCACAATGTATAAACGTTCTATCAAAAGGATGCAAGCTGCAAATGACGAATTAGTATCTAAATTTAGCTTTTAACTTTCAAAATATGACCTTGTAAAAAATTAAAACCAAGAAAAAAGACTGAAATAAAAGTTTTTCCTACACAACTTATTTCATTAATATTAGATTATGCCAATTAAACACCAGCTTAGAAGTCTCCGTGCACTTCAAGGTTGTGTGTAATTCATAATGGTCTGGGTTCGATTCCCGGTAAGGTCAATGTCAAATTGGATTTTTTCAATTTTAATTTGAGATCTAAGACATGGGTGTTTGTGAAGTTTATTCTCCTTGAGTAAATCTCATGTGACTTTCAAAAAATTCTCATTGAGTATATCTTGTATGATCTTTCAACTTTAAAAATATTTGACGCATTGGCGTAAGCTGTAATGTCAAATATTTTTTTTAAAAATTCAAAAAATAAATAATAATTTGCATATGGCCCAAAATCATCAAACCACGTTTTTTGCGCCTCCTGTAAAATTTGATAAGTGTAGGTTACGTCTTTTTTCCTTTCCACAGTCGATATGTAAAAAAATTATGATATATACAAGTGTCAGGAATAAAACCGAGTAGAATAACACATTTTTTCGATCATTCATTAGTCACAATTGGTAATTAAAAATACATTTTAACGCTGTTATCTTAATATTTTTTTGTTTACCAATAATCTGGGAAACTAAAATTTATTAAAATTGAAACAGCATAAATCAATGTGGGCCTAGGATTCTTTCTTTCTTTTCTTTAGTGTTTGTTCATCACATAATATAAAATAAATAGTTATCATACTTCTAATTTAAAAAATAAATATTTATGTGATTTAAACAGACTCATTCGAGAATATAGTTCAGGTAGGTTTAGCCTAGGGGTATTTTTCTATTTTCTTTTTGTTTTTTTACGGGATGTTTTGATAGCAGGATGAGAAAATTACTAAATTACTAGTATTTAATATGTGATCAGTTTTGATCAGATACAGTTTTGTGTAATACATTGTATGTATGTTTTTATGTACGCGAATGTGCATGTATATGTATAGTATATGGGAAGTTATATATAATATAATTTGCATGAATGCATATAGAGTCTGCGTGAACTGGTTTCACTGTGGATTGCTCACCACTGCAACGGTCACGCCCTTCCTTCGGCAACGATGGAAAAATAATGCAAATAACCAAAACATCAGTGATGAAGGAGACTCGAAGAACTTTGACGAAAACGCATAACTTTTTAAAATCCATATCCATTCCTAATGTGGAGCATATGGCCTCCTAATGGAGATATCTCAACAGAAGTTTGTTATACATTTTCTTAACAAATCTAATTGAAGACTAATTGTTGTAACCAGGATTCACTTCGGAGTGTAACGCCAGAAAGGAAAGATAATTCAAAATGTAACGAGGGAAAAGTGGGTCAAAATGAATAAAAAATCGTTAGCTACGGATGACCTATGGTTGGATAAGGATAAGTTTTTGGACCTAAAAACTAAAAAATGACGGCTCCGACTTCAAAGAAATTTGTCAATAGTTTTATTTTAACTAATATATATGTGTTCCATCAGTTCCAGTTTCATCATGCAATGTCAACATTTGGACTATTTTGTTTAAATACACATGTCAATAATCAAGAGAATTTGAGGAGCAAACATTCAAAAAGTGTTTTGTCACAAATTTTGAAAAATGGCGTTTAATATCAATTCTGATAGCCCATAATAAAACCTATGAATGGAAATAAAAAATAGTGTTCAAAAAGGTTTTTTTTCATATTAAAATGAAATCATAAAGTTGACACATCCATACAAACCGTCACTTTTGCAACACTTAAATCATCATTTTCCAAGCTTTGTATTTGTGTGACAAAACACTTTTTGAATGTTTGCTCCTTATGATAAATTTTATCATAAAATTGTTAAATAATTCACTCGGTAGTAAATAGGTGTTGCATAATTTTGTTTTATTGAATGTAAATATTCGTTTTTGGATAATGTTACAAAAAATATCAAGTTCTCATGTCAGTGGGTATTTTTTAGACAACAATGCAGATTTGCAAAGCTATTCAAATAGTATCGAAAATACAAATAAAACATTGGCGTGTTTGCGGGGTTGTGTGTATTGTTGTGATAATTATTAACGTTTTCATATATGTATTCAAAACTACGTGTAAATAACAGCTTGTAATTGACGATGGCTGTCAGATACTATATTTTTCAACAAAAATCGTTCAATAGAATGTTATCTAAAATCGAAGTGAATTTTTTAAATTAAACAATATGAAAAATGGTATTTTAATTCGTCAACAGACAATTGAAAATGTTCTCTAAAACAATGCGAGAGTCAGAAAGAATATTTTTTCTTTTCGTATTAATAGTTGATACTTATTTGAATTGAATGTTTGACAATTGTTGGTTATTTTAAGCTCGTGTCTGATATTACATTTGTAAGAGAGTAATAAATTATCATGTGTGGTCGAGTGGTCGACGGCTTTGGTTACAGAGGTCCCGGGTTCGAATCCCGGTACGGGCAGTTATATAAATTGATTTTTCAATCGATCTATGAATTTCTGTTCGAAGGCATGGATGTATGTGATGTATGTGATGTCTTGAATTCCCCCCTCCCACCCATCCTATCCTAAGAACGGGGCGTATCAAGAGCGATTAGCTAACCACTAGTCCTGTCCAAGCCCTATCCTTCTATTCCTACTACTCTCTTTGGAAAAAGAGAGGTTGAGCAACTGAGTAACAAGCAGTTCTCGTAGAAACACATCTGTTGAGATAAACTACATTAGGAATCCATATGCTCCACATTGAGAGCGGTTATGGTTAAAATATATATATCAAATGGTAGTGCCACCTGTTAACTCCATCCAAGTTATGCGCACGATACGCAGAGATAATGAGTGAACGTGTACTGTGTTCTGACATGCGTTAAATTAAGACATTTTATAAAAATAAATTATTTATTTATATTGGGGTAAAAAACATATTTCTTTATTTGTCACTTTATTACTCTCGATAATAATTAAATGTAACAAATAAAACACTCCATATTTATTTATAGTTTTCTTGTTTATTTCACCCTTATAAGTATCATTTCGGTTTGTGCATTACATAACAATGTATTAATATATATTTTTATCAGTTGAAAATCTGCGTGCGAAACCGGTCTTGATCTAAATAAATAAGCGTGGAATTCGTACAAAAGACCTCTTACTTTCCAGCAGGTATTTACAGTGAATACAAGTGATACATAAATGAATATAATTGCGTATTATATTGACGAATAAAATGTCGTCGAGAATAATTTTTAATTACATTTACGCCACTGTCCTTAAAGTGCACAGTTCGGAAACAATTTCATCTAGAACGGTCGAGCGTACAAGGCGGGTATTACTTTAGTTTACTTAATTCTGGTTATGTAACCACCTTGTCTCTTATATGGCTGGTTCACGAATTGACTCAAAGAGCTGTCGTCAACTGTATTCTATATAATTTGAATATCGAAGCCTGATAAAAACAAAAAAAAGTTTTATTGTATTTGGCGATTGGCCGAATCCATTTGGTATTGGTTTTCTCAGCTGTGTAAATGGTGAATTCTATAACAGTTTCTTTACGGAATTTTCTGTATTTATTTGAAATAAATTGATAACGATCTTACTATATAATATATTAAAATTATTATTTTAAATAACGGTAGTTGCATGGCATTTTTTAAAATTCCCGGAAAAGGCTGTACACCTTCACAATTATTTATCCAGGTAAAGATTTTGATTATTGATGTCCGACTCAAAATTGTAATATTTCGTCATAAAATATTTTACTCCCCATGCTTAAAAATATTAAATTATGAACTTTACACTTAAAAGATGTTTAAAATATATTTTTTTTAAATGCCGACTGTTATTGATTTGACTGAACAGCTAAAAAAGATCGATTTGTAAAATGTGCTTTCATATAAAATATTATATATTTTGTGACTTCATAAGTTGATCTACATAGTTTGTATTTATTATATGCTAGTAATAATAAAAAAATAAATATCATCCATATATATAAATCAAACAACAACATTTAACATGACGTTTGAATCTAATAAATTGCCATGTTCATTAAATAAAAAACAAATGAGTCTCGAAAATGTGATTCGAATATATTCCATTCGATTGCAACTTCTTTTATTTAAGATTCAAAAACGGATGACAGATTAACACTTAAACCGTATTTTTTTATTTATACCAAATGTCTTGTTTCAAGTGCAGTTGTTATTTATCAAAAATGAAGCGATTACATTACGATCAAAATCACTACGATATTTGTGGATAATTAATACAGATATTAAATTTGAATCTCTGAGTTAATTTAAACATGCAAATAAGCTCTTACAAAGTTGGAGGAGGTCTTTGGCAGGCGTTGTAAGTTATAACTGTGTTAATTGTTGGATATTATATCACCTACTACAATAATCCAACAGAGACCTCCATCATAATGAAATACTTAAATTCGTGTCAAATGTGTCAGACAATTTTATTCTCATATTATTGCTTACAATGATTTTCTTAAATCAGTAAGTAGTTGACAGCTATTATTATTTTGTACGTTGATACAGATATATCTGTATATAATTGTACAATTATCTGGACAATTCAGCACATTGTCAAAAAGTAACATTATTTTTGATATATACATCTTATGATAAGAATTACTACTTATATTGTTAATTATTGACTGTATTAGAAAGTCACTGTTGTAATCAATGACAGGAGTAATAAGCTCAAACAGTTTTAAGTTCATTTATGATTGATATTTAGTTTGCCTTTTGGATAATTCGTTTTTTTCCATCTGCATTTCAGATCTCTACGGGAAACACCATGAAGGTTATATTTAGTATTATACTATGATGGAAATGGCTTGATCTGATCTAATCATTTAGTGATTACAAGAGCTTGGAAGATCATTATCTTACAGTCAAATTTGTAAGGCGTAGGACCGTTTGGAGTATAGAAGATCTATTGAGGCGGACAAGATCCAACCCACACGGCGACACCAGAAAAAATGAAGAAAAACTCTTGTTAAACCCTTTTTTAAGAATCGGATTAGTGGGAACTATAGTTTAGCTACCAACGTCGTTGCTGTCGTTGACACTGGTCTACAGTTAACGCAATTAACTACAGCGTGACGTCGTGCGCGACCGATGAATGCTTACTATTAAAATAACAAGTGTGGTCTCATTATCACGCTACATGTAACATGCCTAGACACCTAGCTTCAAGTAATGCTGTACACAGCCGATGGCATTTATTGTAGACCGAGGCCTTAGGTCCCACTTAGGTGACACTAAATTCATTTCAAAATTATTTTTATCGCTGGAGTCACTGGCAGTCGAAACTCTTTGAAAGGATGGAGCTAAGAAGCAGTCTCATATTTTTAAATACTTGTGGATTCCTACTTTTCGTCGATACTTTTTTTTGGTACAACATTTTTCAATCATTGTAATTGGAGAATCTGTAAATTCCCAACTCATATTTTAAGGCACCGAGCTAAAAAAAAAAGAGGTGTTTGAGTTGAAAATTATTTTGGAATCTCTCAATTTCTCACATTTTCCCCAGTCATCAATCCCGGGATCCTGAAAACCCAGATCCAGAAATAATTATGAATCCCGATATCCTGGGATCAAAAAAAGGGTCCGGGATAGGTTACTTACCACTGAATAAACACCGCCGTCCCAATATAATAATCATATGAAAATCTATTATTCACTGGTTGTGAATAGCTGATTGATTCTGGCCGTCGGTCCACCCTGAGTTCTACTTTAAATAATAGCTTTGAACTGATGTAAGTAATGCAAGTTTTAACTCTTATACTATAAGAATATATATTATTGAGAATCGTGATGATTATTGTTCTCTTTGCACTATGTGTTTCTTCGGGAGCATGGGTACTTAGTTACTTACCGTTAAAAAGTGAGAGGCTCTGCGAGAACTTGATAAGAAAATTATACTTGTTAAATGTACCTATCCGTTTGAATGGGTTTATGCAATAGATAAAGATTTAAACTGTTAATGTAATAAAATTATTCAAATACAATGGGGAAGATCAAAACAGTGGTGAAACTTGCATGTTTTTACTTGTGTACGATTTCCGACGTGTATGTTACATTAAATGAATGAAAGAGTTTTGATAATCAGTCTAGCAAAAATGTGTTTCGAATATATTGCCCATTTTTTTAATAGTATAATATATCACTTTTAGGGTTTTTACTGTCAATACATGTTGGAAAGGCGTTATATATATAAAAAAAACATTTGTATTAGTTCCACTTTTTATTTAATAAGATCAGGACCGGTTTCGCCCACGACGAGCATTATCAATACGTTTTGTATAGATAACACTGTAACATTGTGTTCTCTAATCGGTTGATAATGCTCGTCATAAGCAAAACCGGTCCTGATATTATTAAATAAAAGTAGAATTAGTACAAATGAGTATTTTTTTTAAAATATAACTTTCAAAGCTGTATTATTGTATCTCTTAGAAAAAACGTAATTTTGTTATATTTTAAAAATATGTACCTATAGAAATTTTGTTGGTAGTGTAAAATATTTTTTATAACAACTAGGTATGCTCATATTATTTCTTTGGAAACCAGCGCAGATTAACGTTTGTGAAAATGAATGGAACATTTTTTTTTCAATAAATTCAGCGTCCTAGTATGATAAGAAGCCTTCATTCAGACCCTGGCATTAAAAAAATCAGAGCACTGGTTTACGTATAATTGACACTGATGGCGATTATAGATTGTTTCAAATTAAAATAACAATTATGGTAAATACAGAAGCTAGGTTATTAAATTCATTCTTAGTTGTCTATTTATAATCAAAGTCACCGATTTCATACGCGAAAAGCGGATTTTGAATTAATTACTATCGGCAACGTTGACCTAATCCACATCCCAGGAACAACATGCACATATAATATTTACTTCATACTAAGACTGGTAACTTATCACACGAGGTGGTAATTCGTCTTATCTCATATCAAGTCAACTACGGATGTCGATCAAACGTTTGTTAGGAAATTGCGCAAATTTACAACACGGTAAGTCACTCACTATAGAGCAGGGAGGGATTGTGCACATATTGTCAAAGTGGGTCTTGTTAATAAACTACAATAATGATAAGCAATTCAAATATGAATTCTATCAAAATCACTAATAAGTAATGTTTACTAGTTGTGATTTTAGCAAGTCGGGATGGGATACTGCTGCATTGCGTGATTGTTTTTAACAAATTTATTCTTTCATGACAAGGGTCGGCAAACTTTCAAGTGAGAATAGACAAGTTGTTATGGGAAAAGGATAGAAAAGGTATCAGAGAGCCATACATAATATGCTTAGATTTTTAGGGTGAAAAAATGCGACAAGTTAAAGAGTTGATGTCGGCCGACGATTGCCGACCTAAGTTTTACGATATTAATTTTTATTATTGTATAGAATGACAGTGAGAAGGAAAATAATTGTTTTGATTATTTTTTTTTCGGGAAAATTAATACTCAATGATTGTAGATTGTTTTTACTTTTTTTTTTTAAACAATTTTTGTAAGTCAATCTAGTCGCTATTCAAAAATGCCAAGGTGTCTTGAAAAGTCTATTGATTTAACTGTATGTCTTACGTGGACGAAGTTAAAGCTAATGTAAAGTGACTCGGTTCGGCACGAAAATATCAAAAGGTCCCCGGCGCTATAAAGATACGTGCCAAAAAGCACTCCGCTATTAGTTTATATATTTTGATTCACTTTATTTCGCTCTAAGCCGTGTTCCAATCGTGTTCATTGTGACTTCGCTCATTCACTTATGTCTTCGCAGATGTAGTTTTACGCATCAATATCTTTGAAAACATATTTAAAACCTATTTTCAATGGCATCACTATTGGAAAGACGGTAATATTATGTTTTTTTATAGTGTCCGCTCTAAATGTAGAGCATAACATAAATTCTTAATGGAACGGTTAAAACATTGTGTTTTAACTTGAAATTGTAGGTTGTCAGTAAGTAGTTCAAGCTTTGATTTTAAACAGGATGATCGATAAAAGATGACGTTAGAGAAAGGTTGTTTGTTTGCTTATCACTCTTCGTGCCCTTTTCAGAATCAGTAGAATACTCATGTTTTTGTTTTTTTCAGACAACGATCTACGAAAGCGCCTTTGGAAAATCAAACGAGCCATTGATCGGCAACCAAGAATGACGAAAGCCCTTCTACTAGTCTATGGGTCACTTATCTACACATCAGTAGAAAAAAGAATAAATATTCACAATTTACTTTTGCACATCTAATCAGCCGAAAGAAATAGAAGACTGTAGAAATTAAAAATTGTTTTGAGTCTTGAATAAGTTACACCTGAATATTGTTATTTTATTATGTTTATTGGGACTTCAATCTTTTTCTGTATACTGGTTACTTGATCTGTATTATAAGTTCTATCTTAGTTGACAGCTAATAATACACTCAGTCTAAATATTATAAATGAATTATGGAAACGCGAAACAGGTCCGGGAAAAGCAGGTGTAAGTTATTTCATACAAAGAGATTGTTTGTGTTTAATTGTTGTTGCGTTACTTTTGATATTGATTGAATCAGAGACTTTGGCCATTATTGTATATTGTTTCGAATTGCTATTGTTGTAAAATAAGTTAATAATAGTTATTATTGTTAAGCTGTTGCAGACTGATTGTAGCAATCGTGAAATAAAAATGATCGTCGAAATCTTAGATCTCAGCAATAGTTATGACTAAGATGCAATTTTGTTTTGTTTATTTATACTTTAACTCTCACCGTAGCCGAGTTGCGACGTTATAGAACAGTGGTCGGCAAATGTTTTACTGTGGTGGGCGACCCAAATCGCTTTCCATGAATAAAGTGGAATACTATATTATCATCAGCTTAGTGATTGATATCAGACTACCATGAGGCACGAGTGATCAATGCATGCATTTGTCGCTCTGTTCGAACAGCAAAACTTTGTATTAAAATTACTGTCTTTCTATATGCCAGTTGTGGGCAAATGCGGCTCTTCATTGAGTTAGGTGCGGCTCCCAATATCTCGTGTTAAAATATTTTTTGTATTTTATATATCAATTAAGATTTGCGTAGAAATGTAATCAGATTTGAATTTGTGTATTAAATACTATGTATATATGTGTAAATCTAAAATGTGGTTCTCGTTGACATCGTGTATGCCCATTCCTGCCATATTCTATGGCTGTGGAGTGGTGAATTAATAAAACGGCACCGACTCCAAGTCTGAGCTTAACTTAAAATACGACGGTAGTTATTTTTTAGGCTTAGTAGCATTCATTTGCGCCACTTTTGAATTTAGCGATTTGAATCAAAAATTTTCTTTCGAGTCCTTCCTTTTCCAGTAAAAAATCCAACTCCACGACTATGACTTCGACTCCACAGACCTGCTGTACATAAATTATTGCTCAAAACACGACATATGTTTTTTTTTTGGACCGAAGATAGTATGTAATTTATTTATTATACATATATTTGTGACTATTTTCAGACTGTTCAGCTGTGGAGTCACGCATATAAAAGTTAATTGATGTGTGCTATCTTTATAAACAAATATTATTTATCAATTCAAAAGACTTATCTTAAAACATGCATATATTGCATGTGATAGTTTCATGCATTGTAGTTTACTCGATTACCCAACACAAAATTTCAAAGACAGATATTATATCAAAATAGACAATGCAAAATGTATTGCCAAATCAGTAACCTACGTGAAAGGTTTGTCATTCCAAATAAGTTGAGTAAATAATAAATTGTTTTAATGCAAGAGAAAGGAAACTAACATAGACACTCGACTCAATTTACCTTTGACAGATCAGATCCTTTTTACACAATGTTCTCAACATTTTACTTGCAACATAATATATAATCTATATCTGTAAAATACTGCCGTCAACAATGAAAAGTTTAAGGTAAACAGCGTATTCCTAGCAAATTGATATTTTTGATTACGTACAACTGTGGATACTTTTGTGAACAGTAAAATTTTGAGAACATATTTTTAGAATAATTTAGCTCTCAAATTTAATTTGATAAAAGTCTAAATTTGACCATTCCGGAAATCGAATCCAGACCCACCTGATTACTTAGATCGAAATGACATTTTATGTTTTTCAAAACACAGTATTCCTGAAATATATTTCAATGTTTTTACCGGTTTCTAGATGCAGTGGTCAACGTCGATGGATTCCGTGACGGATCTCACAGGTACAAGTATATACAGGTAATTTTCAATGTTTTTAGCGACTTCTGTTTAAAGGCATAGGTGTATGTGATGTTTAAATCTTTCCTTCCACCTTTCCGATCCTAAAATAACGATATAGAATAAATATAAGCCAACCGCTAGTCCAGTTCCAGCCCTATCCTTTCTAGCTCTACTCTCCTAGAAAAAGAGAGGTTGAGCAACTGATTAACAAAGCTATTCTCGTAGAAAATGTTCTGTTAATACACCTAAATTAGGAAAGCATATGCTCCACGCTGGGAGCGGGCGTGTATTAAAATATAATTTTAAAATTATGGATACTTTCTGTTTTTGAATTAGACGTTTCTTTCTTGTATTATATAATTTAATGTTTTTCATAGACCTATAGTTATTTAGAATGAGTAGAGTTTAAGTTTATTAATAATTTAAAAAGATTTAATCGTATATGGTAAGGTAAGAAGAAATAGCTTTAATGAGGTAAAAATAAAACTATTTAGTTCCACAATAATTGTATAATTTAGATGCTTTTTATAATGTAGTTCAATCAATAAATTACGTTAGTGCTGCGTTCCCAAAATGGTGTTTAATATTGAAAATTAGTAAAAAAAATGTTATTTTCAAAAGAAACATTTTGAGAACAGTTGTCTTTGATTTAAGTGTAGGTTTCTATATTTTAACAAGGTGTTTGGGTCTATTTGATTATATGGTGACGTAATATGTTCCACCCTACAGACCAACTGCAAACAGTAGACAGGTAATCATTGCTCGAATTATGTGAGAGGCAGACCGACACTTTAATTATTTGAACACTCTTACAAAGGTGAGTAAATTAAATTGTTTTCGCTAGACAGTCACATTGCACCAGCAATCAGAACATAATTTTTATTGCATATTGGTAGTTTTCTTAAAGAGATAACATCAGCGCGGCATTTAACACAACGCTCGAAGGCTTGCGTGTAACAATGACCAGGCGGGAAAACGACACATCCTCGCAGGGAATTTGCACTATATAATTTTAAAAATCCACAAGATTCCAGCTCCACATCTCCATGACTTTTCTAGACCAACTGTGTACGCGGCTGAATACAAAACAATCTAAATTTGATGCACAGTATTTGACCGAGCGATCCGACGAGTGAACTAGTGAGCTAGTAAATATAAACTGTTTTTCAACACGTATTTGGAGCGTCTGAACAGGCGTTGGACGAGTCGAGTGGAGAATCAATTGACAACACAGTGATTACGTAATAGTTTGTGTTTTTAAAAAAATACTCTTCTCTCTTCGTAGCATCTAATTTTTTGTCCAGATTCGCTTTTCCGGGTCTTAAACTCATCTTACAGTAGTTCTATCATCGTTGGTATAGCTCGATTGACATATTCCTTGTTTTTTTTTTCATTTTACGACGACTATTCATGTTGGAACGATCTTTAATTGAACACGTAAATATGAGCTCACTCGCTTAGAAAAACTTAATTTGAACTCGGTCAATATTATAGCTCAGCCGTGTATTTACTTGGTCTAAAAGAGGCATTACTACTAGCGATGATATATTTATGGGAAATCAGGAAAGAGTAAAGGCTTATTAAACTTGACAAACATACACGACGCTTACATGACTTGGAAAGAAGCAAAAGAATTTTCCTCTCTGTGGATCTATACTTCGAATAAGTCAACGATATAAAAATATTAAATAAATGTAATCCAACACGCAGAAAAAAGAAAATGCAAGTGATAACGAGCAATCTAATAATTGTTCCGCATGGTTAGTCTTGGTTAAATGCTTTTAATTAGCAATCGAGACTTGCATTAGAAGAATGTCAATTACAGACAGACCGGAATAATATTATTTAAAAAAAAATCATTCAATTCGTTGCATTATCGCATCAGCCATAATGATTGCATGTTGTTACATAACGACCTGCTCTTCTTTACCACGCTGGGAAGATTTTGAATAATAGTTTTACCCATTAGCAAATAGATCTATTTGATACAGAGGCAACAATAAAAACTTCAAAGTTTGACAATAAACAGTTTGTTTCGGATAACGGAACATAGGTTTATCTAAAGCAAATTATTGCAGGGTCATTGTTCAATACCTCAATATTTCTGAACCAAATGAGTTTCACAAATAAAGAATGAATATACATGTATACATTAAAAACTGCCATCAGTGGATTTATGGTTATTATGGTTACATCTGTTTGCTTAACTGAACACCATCTTACAAGCCAGCAAAAATGGCCAACGAACTTTTAAAACATTCTTCATAATTTCTGCACGGCCGCGCGCGCGTAGCTTAGAGGGAACGTTGGACACGGTACTTCTTCTAAATAATCTCATTTTGGCTGATTTGTATCATCTGCCAAAAATGGTAGCAGACGCCTGCCATAGAGTATTACTACTCGAATAAATGGATAGTAAATTAAAATATTTAGAGTTGATAGTAATCCTCAAAAATATTTGATGGTACAAAAAATTTAAGCGCCATTTGTTGATTCGTAAGAATAACGATAACTGATTTTTTGTCCGAGTGGAAACCCTTAATATAACTCACTTTATGTTTTTATTATATCTGTTTTATCAATCAAAGTTTCTCTTGCTTTTTCGTATATCTAATATAAGAGTCAGTAGAACTTCATTTAATCAAAATATTATACTTGAATATTTGTTTTACAATCCGTTCAAACAATGTTTAATCACGATGTGGATATGAGTGCCTTTAGGCACCTTCATAAAACAAAATCAATATAGTATGTAATATGCATTTGGTTTTGGACCTGCCACATTAATAGTGTATAACTGCAACGGATAAACTATACGTCAATCTGGTATTATGTTATGAAATAACACCCATTGTGACTTATTCAATTATTATTATGTTTTAAATAACGTTGAAATTAATATAATCACTTTTTAATTAATAAATAAATAATATAATCACTAAGTTTTAAATAACGATGAAATAAATATTACAATTGGTCTTATAAATGCTTTGTTTATTAAACTAATAAAATACATCTCATCCGATATTTGCTTTTCTACGTGGGCCGCAACATATTTATGGTAATACTCCTTTTTTTTTTTTAGCTCTCCGAGGAATTTGAAATCCTCGATTTGGTAAGAGCTTATTGGGCCGCAGGTTGAGTATGGCTGCTATAAATAGTTGATATATAATTAAGGCAATCACTTTTAAGGTGTTCACTGTCAATACTTGGTGGAATGGCATTTTAATAAAAATAGTAAAACATTTTTAGTACTTTTTCCACATAAAATTTATTAGATCAGGACCGGTTTCGCTCATGATGAGCATTGTCAACTGATAAGAAAAACAATAAAACAGTGATATTTATACAAAAGTTAAGTGATAAAAACAAGGTATGACAAACAATTGGTATTACGTTGGTATTTTGGTATTAAATTGGTATTTTGTTGTAATAGTTTTCATTGCTAAGTGGTCTTCAACTTTTTATTTATAGTTTATTTTCCTTGTATTTTGCTTCAATTCTTTTGCTAGGTTGTAATACCAATTGTTTGTCATACCTTGTTTTTATCACTTAACTTTTGTATAAATATCACTGTTTTATTGTTTTTCTTATCAGTTGACAATGCTCATCATGAGCGAAACCGGTCCTGATCTAATAAATTTTATGTGGAAAAAGTACTAAAAATGTTTTATTATTTTTATTAATTAAGGCAATGTTTATTATATAATTTATTTTAATGCAAAAGATCTCGGATACATTGAAATAATGTATTATTACTTGCATAGCGACTACAACTTTGTGTATCATGGGAAGATATATTTCAATTTATTTCTGAAAACGAATTACGAAAATACGGTTTTTAGTTTAGTGTGTTTAGATCACAATTATCTTGATATGTAATATCAAAATAGATTTAAGAAATAATCACGTAAGTGTTTCTTTTCATTTTTATATCGTTATTATTTTGTTCTACAAATATTACTGATTTTTAACGACTTATTTCGATTATTGTAAGGAAATGTTGCATAACTTCTATGTAGTCGCTTTTAATGTGTTCACGTTTAATTCTTGACAGAAAGGTATAATTTTACCCAAATTACGTATATAACACTGTTTTGTACCAGTTCCATATATTTTTTTATTGTATATCGCTAATTACGAGAATTTGATAATCAATACATGTGTTTTATGTATTTAATATATCCAAGAAGTATATGAATATATCACAGTTTTTGATTAGGTGGTCTCACAGATATACTGTATACTATATTATAATTAATGAAATACGTATTAACTGTATATTTCAATTAATATTTAATAATCGTTACTAAATTATATACCATTATAAACAATGGCCATCCGCTTTGTTTTTATTTTAAAATGATTTTTATTTCACTTAATCAAACAATGGATTCCAATATTGTATTTATACGAATGTACGAATAATGTTGTTTGTGGTTCCGGCACGCTCGTGTTTTATATAACAATAGACAAAACAACGTAGACCTATTTTTCGTTTATTAATGCAATAATGATTGCATTTTATAAAAAGAGCTCATAGTTAAATGGCTTAAACTTTATTATATTTTTTGTCTGCTATTTAATAATAAAATTGTATTTACTTCAGTAAGTATATTTTATCAATTTTATTATAGCAAATGGCGAAATGCGTCTTCAAGCTTAACATCGGAACATAAATACATTCTACTGAAATTTTTGAGAAAGATAAGAATCGAGAATAAGAATTTATGTGCAAGATGCAGGGACGTCCCGAGGGCATAGGCGAGTAGGCAGTTGCCTAGGGGCGGCAAGTCCTAGGGAGCGGCAAATGATCACAAATTTTTAAATGACTAAATATTTTTGACACGAATTTTATTTACAATAAATATGATGTCTTTGATTAACAAAATACTGAATCAACATTCGATACTTATAGTATTTAAGTGTATTTAAAATTTCCATTATTTTGTATGTGTAGTGAAGGTAATAGTTATTTTTTCATAATTATTGTGGGATTTTGGATCATATTTATTTGTGAGAATCGTTGTCAATAATGTATATACTATGGATCACCTGAAAGCAAATGGAATAAGTGACAAAAGATTTGTTTGAGTATGTGTAAGTGAGTAGAGGATTCGAACTTCTGTGTGTGTATATTTATTCCTAGAATAATGAGTAGAAATGGGCGTTATTTTAGGGGTCTGCCTAGGGGCGGCACATAGTCTACGAACTTCACTGGCAAGATGTTTTACCTTTTAAAGTTACTATCAATTTAAATCAGTAAACTAAACCTTACTTCGCTTTCGCTACCAAACTTTTTAACTCATGGTCGGTTAGTGAAAGGGTCAATCTGAAATAAAACATTATGCCAGCTAGATGCTGCACGCATCCTATGAAAGTGTGACATCGACATTTTATCAGGGATGTGGAAACGGAATCGTAGTCGTAATTGGAAATGGATAATTTCGAATTCTTTTTTTATTAAATTGAAATACAAAAGTATTATATTTGAGTAGATCTTAAGAAATACGCAAAAGAATTGTGGGAAAACCGCTTTTCTTTTCTTGTCATTATGAAATTTTAACGCCGACTCGTAGAAGCTTTGTGAACACTAAAATTATTGATATAACTGACACTCGTGGTGAGTCAAAAATAAACTGTAAATAGGTTGAATTTTTTTACGCTACTGGATACTGCCACATAAAATTAACTGATGGGAAAGCCTTAGTGAGTGAAGGGTAAGTAATACATTTTAACTAACTCTCCTGGACATAATTTCATACGCGCACTAGGGGCTGTTAATTGTTAATCCGTAACGGGTAGTGGTGAAGTATCATGGATTAAAAGAGATTGGTAATTGATATTTTAGATGGCGTATACACACTATATCCGTAAGTTTATCCGAAAAATTACAACTGTTATCCTTTCAGTAAACAAGTTTTAATGTGTGAAAATAAATGGAAAGGTGAATGATATAAATTCCGAAAAATTATCAAACTATTTATACACAATATGATAGCAACAGAAATCGAAACGGAAAGAGACACGGTTTAAAGATTTACGGAGGCAGTATATACCGCACCGTTACGTCCAGTGTCGTGTTTTAGAATGCAGTGAGAGTGTTTTATAAATTGACAGAGGAAATGAAAAAGAATAGAGGTCAACATTGATAAAACCCTCAAATGCGCAATCACGGCGATTCGGTTCTCTTGAACACCCCACTTCATGTTGACAACTTGACGCACAGGCGCAGACTAGTTCGCAAAATATGAATAAGGGTTCTGGCTACCAAGCCCGATTGTTTCTCGAGCGTATGTGCTATAGTTTACTTTATGCAGTAATTTTCGTAGATGAACTTTGAGAATGAATTTTAAAGAAGAGAAAAACTTCTCAAGCTATGTTAAACATAAATTTAATTGGTTTATATTGAGAGTACCCTGTTATGTAGTTATAGTTTTTTTTTTTATATATTTGTATTCAATTATATAAAAATCACGCCACTGGGTGAAATAATAATAGCTAAAAACATACGACGACAGCATCATTTTGAATTAATTTTGATTTCCTAGTTTTTTGCAAAACGAGATCGCTTGTGTTGTCCGAAAATTTCATCAATGGCATTAAACGTTTCCTACTTTCAAAGTAAAGAAACAATTCGTCTGACTACCTTCATCCGGCGGAAGTAAAAATGTAAATCTTTAAGTGCATTTAATGAAATATTTGTTTTATTTTATTAGGTCACAAATGTCTATTATTTAAAATATTAAATGTTCTACAAAGAGCAATCATTCAGCATTCTATTATACAATAGTTAAAGATTTTTCAAATCTTACAAAGTAGTCAAATAAGTTTTTACATAATACTCAATAAATTGAACGGTGAATTCATGACTTTTCATTTTATTCATGAATTGTGTTCGCGATTTTTTGAGCTGGTAATAATACAATTAATATCAGAGACATTCAATTTTATAAATATTATTTTCCTAGGGCTGTGGATTTTAAATGATTTTGTAGCTTACAGCTACCCCCGAGTCCCGTGTAAGCAGTTGACCACATATATTCCCAAAAGAGCAGTAACTACTATAATAATTCCAATCGATTTTTTTATATTTTTGTTACAGTTTTGAGAATAGTTTTTTTACAATGGAAAGCAGTTATTAAAATAATATTAATTGGACATTTCTTACTCTATTTTTATTATGATTTATTTTAGAAAAACTGATTCTGTAGCCATAAACCATTGTCTTATAACAAATACTTACTGTTATTTTCAACATATCCCAGCTAGGTATATGATTTCTGTATTCAACTTACTGTCAACTGACTTTCAAGTTATCTAGTTTTTTCATTCCTGGGATTTGGAGATTCTTTTTTGACTTTCAATCAAGGCGCAACTCGAAACCCCAAAACGTAAATCCATAAACCCAAATACAATGAATGTTATATAAATAAATCATGGTTTTTTAGGAGAATTGAAAATATGAATGATCCCGGTATTGCGATCTCGAATTAGAGTTTGAAAAAATGTTTGAATGATCGAGGATCATAAAAAATCGTTCACATCGGAAAGATAAAAGTGACTTGACTCAAATTAACTCTTGTATGACGAAAAGTGCCATCAAACGTCAATAAAATTGCGAGAAAACCTTTTTGTTGTAGTAATAAAATAAATAAACAATATTTTCTTCCGTGAAGTTGGTAGTGCCGGCACGTATTTAGGCCAAAAAATAGTTACCGGAACGTTAATAGTATACCAAATGCTTCCGAATACTTACGTATTTGATCACAATATGCAATAAATTTGATAATTCAGTGCCGTCATTGAAACGTGGAGTAAAAAGTAATTTTCGGATAAAAAGTTTCCGCACGCGAATGAAATATATTATAGTATTTTTTAATCGAGCTTGCTTTATTTGAATCGTATTCAAAGTAATGTATGCGTTTTAAAGTGAAGGTAATTAATTAAGCTTCTAATAAATTATATGTAGTCACTGTGTCTAATATAATATCATCACGGCTATTCAACGCCATTTCTCGTGGAAGAATACCTATTAATTATCAGCGTTTTGATATTTGTAGTTATTACATATTTTTAAAAAATACGGATGAAGGCTTTCTCAATATTAAAGTGTATAAAGTTTTTAGAATAGTGGATAATCTTAGTGTTTCCAAAATCTTGTATGTGCACGCCGGAAACAATTTTTATTGTATCGTTATTAAAAAAAGTTTATTTCGACAATCGATTTTATGAACATATCTAATATATAATAAGTTATGATTTTACATGAGAATTATAAGCTTAAACATCGAATAGTTCAGTAGAGCGAGTATTATGTTTTACATACAATACTAATATTACTTTATCTTTATTGGGTAAGTAGGGTGCGATCAGAAAAAAATGGCTATAAATAATTCGGATTTGGTAAGAATAGTATTATTCGCGAAATCGTAGATAAAAAATAAAATAAAAAAATATTCCACGTGGCGAATAAAGATACCAAATGCAGTGCTAGTCACGATTTATTTTCTACGGTGACTGATTATTAGAACGTCACTGTCTCATTTTCGGAGAGCGTAAGGGTAAGGCTTAGACAGGACGAGTGGTTAACTAATTGCTCTCATTACTCGCAGTTTTTAAGGAATATATTCTCTCTCACCCAGTACCGGCGCGAGGTTATTTGGCGCCCTAGGCAACGGTTATTGGCGCGCCCTCTTTTTAACAAACTGTGGAATATTTTTTTTATATGCATGTCCGCTCTCAATGTGAATAATATGGCCTCCTAATGTAGGTATCTCGAAAGACGTTTTTTACGAGAACTGTTTGTTATTCAGTGGCTCAACCTACCTTTTTTGAAGTATATAGAATTCGATGCATAATTATAACGAATAGATACAAGTATAAACAATTATTTGTTATTGAATATAAAAATAATTTGATTACTCAATTTATGCGCCCCTTAATGATTTGCGCCCTAGACGAATGCCTATTTCGCCTGTATGGTAGCGCTGGCTCTGCTCTCACCCAAAAGGAAGAATCACAGATATGCATGTGGACATAAATCCATAAATCGATTGCAAAATTTACCTTTACTGTATTTGTATTCCATAAGTCGGCATCTGTAGCTTGGTAGTAAAAAAACCATATAGCGACGAAGAGGCTCAGCTTAAAACATTGAATTAGCTACAATGTAGAGGTCTACACGGGCCGAAATTTTACAAAATTACCCGGTCCGAGCCCGAAAGACTCAGACCCGACCCGGCCCGGGCCCGAGTCTAATACCACAATTAATACCCGAACCCGACCCGAACCCTGGATTTATACTCAACAGACCGAAAAACAAAAAAAAACAATTTACGATTCTCTATAGAACTAGTAGAAATTAAAATCATCATGCCTGACTTATGACACGAACATAGTCTGAAATATTTTTCTGACGAATAAATTCCTTACCCGGGCCCGAATCTCAATTGCGCTTACCCGCCCGAACCCGGCCCGCGGGCCGGGCCGGGTAAGAACCCGCGAGCCAGGCCCGGGCCCGTGCAGACCTCTACTACAATGTCAAGCATTGCATTTATTAAATTTGAATCGTTCAAACTATGTACATTCTCACAAATTTTGTCATTAACGACCCGGGTTTCGCCTTTCGGCATCTTCAGGCATTCAAGTGCACGGATGAACTTGAACTGACGCTTAGTAAATGAAAGTTTCGTGTTTATATAAGATATAAATGCATCACTGAGTCCAAAGCCACTGCTGGCAAAAAGGATAAGCCCATGGGAATGCCAACAGATTTGACTAGTGAGCAGTTTCAAGAATTATATAATTTGTTTGTCGGCAAAGGTTTTATGATTATATGATTTTATGGTTATATAGGGTATAGAAGAGGAGATGTGGGAAAATTTGATATTTCGTTTAAAATCGGAAGATTTTGCAGCTGTGCTTTGTTGATTTCTAAAATTTCTTGGAAAAAGAGCTTATGACTGTCCGTATTTGGGTGTAACATTTTTATCCCTTGTTCCTGATTGAACACGTGTCCTTCCGATATTAAGTGATTAGCAAAAGTAGACGTGTCTTTTTCAATCTAAAGGCTGCCATATGTTCTAAAACCCGGATGTTCATAACTTTATAAATTCATTAGATAAAAATATTAAATTCACTCTAGAATTCGGAGGCAAAAATATTACTTTTCTTGACTTAAATATTAACATTGAAAATCATTCTCACGAGTTTAAAATATTTCGGAAGCCAACCTTCTCTGACACTGTAATCCATAAAAATTCAATGCACCCATTTTCTTATAAACTAGCCGCTTTTCATTCAGAAATACATAGACTTGTGAGTGTTCCTTTAAACGAAATAAACTTTAATATCGAATTGAAAATCATCAAACAAATCGCCATAAACAATGGATACGATATGTCTCTTATAGACAATCTTTTATCAAAAAAACAAACTAAACTTGCAGAAAAAATGTTATTTAAAGGTATAGTGTCAAAGGACATAGATCATACTAGGTATTGGCGTAGAATCATTTTTTTAGGAAATACAAGTCTTAAAATTAAAAAACAGCTAGCTGATAGTGTAAGACCTGCTTTTTACTGTAAAAACTCTTTAGGCAAATTATTAGTTAATAATAAAGATAAAATACATTACTTAAATAAATCCGGGATTTATAGATTGCAATGCTCTTGTTGTACAAAGTTTTATATCGGCAAAACAGAAAGAACACTGAACATCCGGGTTTTAGAACATATGGCAGCCTTTAGATTGAATAAAGACACGTCTACTTTTGCTAATCACTTAATATCGGAAGGACACGTGTTCAATCAGGAACAAGGGATAAAAATGTTACACCCAAATACGGACAGTCATAAGCTCTTTTTCCAAGAAATTTTAGAAATCAACAAAGCACAGCTGCAAAAGATTTTAAAGTACGCTCAGTCCTTTTTTACAAGAAGCATATGTATGTTCCATGTAAAACAGCTTTACAAAAAAACCGTGTAAAATAGATTAAGTGAATTTAGATGAATGATTGATAGGTTCCATTACATTATTTTGGCCGTGTTATTTCGAAAACGTGAAAATAAATAAGCCATACAAAAAAAGTATTATGAGTACATGCTCATTAAAAATCGTTTCATTGTAAAATATTTATGTTTCATTTGTATTTAATTCAAAAGTTAATGCGATCTTGGTCTTTGTTAATTTTTAACTATTTTCTTTTAATCTGACATAATATTTGAGGGCCTGTTTCTATGAACCGATTTATTCTCCTTCATTAAAGAAAATGTCTGGTTACATTTGAGGAGCAAACATTCAAAAAGTGTTTTGTCACAAATTTTGAAAAATGGCGTTTTATATCAATTCTGATAGCCAATAATAAAACCTATGAATGGAAATCAAAATTAGTGTTCAAAAAGGTTTTTTTTCATATTAAAATGAAATCATAAAGTTGACACATTCATACAAATCGTCACTTTTGCAACACTTAAATCATCATTTTCCAAGCTTTGTATTTGTGTGACAAAACACTTTTTGAATGTTTGCTCCTCATTTATTAAATAAATGTTTTACGTGAAAAAAATATGTAGAGAAAAAGATTGATGGGCCGCCACAAAATTCAAAAAGGGCCGCATGCGGCCGCGGTTTGTGAATCACTGCTATAGCTATACGTATTTTTTAAGGTTTTTACTGACAATTCTTAGATGAATTGCATTGTTCATATAATTTCAAAAAATGTACTAATTCCACATTATTTATTAGAGATCAACACTGGTTTTAATCATCAAATAATGAAAATATAAATGTATACTAACAATCAAAGTTATTTTTGAATGTTTTCATATATCTGATTTTTAATTTAGTTTTATTTTTGATTGCAATGAGAGGACTTAAACATTTGAATGATGAATAATTTAATGTTATTAATTTATAATTGGTATCATTCTTTATAAATTGTTCTCGAATTTCCTTTCGCCATTTTTTTTATTACATCTAGTTATTAGCCATTGTATAAATTGCCCTGTAATATTTTATATTTCACCAGTTGATAATGCTCGCGATGAGCGTAACCAGTCTTGATTATTCATCAATAATGTCAAATTAGAATAGTGTTTTTCATATAGATAAATTTATACGGCCTTCCGAAAAGTAAAGGTTCCCAAACTCTATGTTTATAGCCTAACTCTCAATACAAAGAATACAACATTTGTATCGAGTACACTTTAAGTCATTTAGATATGGATTGCATATTTTTTTTTACTACAGAAGTGTTTTGTTTTATTTAAGATTTGCATAATTATGCTTTACTTCTGTGTCTCCTGAACTACTATTTAATTATAATTATTTTATTTCCTTTTCGGTAATGTTTGGCCTACTAAAATATCTTTTTTCCATTCCACGTTCATATTGAGAAAATTTTAATTACAGGGCATCTTTTTTGCATTTGCTGCATTGACATCAATTGCATCAGAAACCTCTGCAGCGAGAACAAAAAGAAGCGTGGATGCAATCGGACACCCCCATCAATACGCAGCCTTACCTCTCGCTTCATCAATCTCTTATGCAGTGTCTCCGTATGACCACAGTGCAAGGATCGTACACACTTCACCATATGTCCAAACACCACTGATTCAGGCAGCCAGTGTGAGCAATTACATTGCTGTTCCAAGATACTTTAGTGTTCCCCTTACCAAATTTGTAGATCCTTATTCAATGTCTCACACCCTTCCACTTACAAGATATTATACTTCAGGAATATTATTAAAATAACTTTATTTATATGTTATTAAATGACTATTCATGCATATCGTCACCTTTCTAGCAAAAGGTAGTAAGTAATAAAAATTACAAAAATGAGTTGAATATACAAAGAGATTCTTTGTCAAGAATAACTCAGATTGATTACACCAGTTTGCCAAAAAAAGCATTTATTTTTATAATTATTATGCTGATTAAAGGCAGGCAATTGGGTAAAAGACTACCTGGACGCCGAATAGTATTTGAGGTTTAATCCAATATGGCAATCATGTCAGTGCTGCCAATAGAAGAGTGCAAGAAGTGGACCGATTTTAATAACAAGTACTTTTCAAGAAGAAATACTTCGAAATATAGTCTGGTACATTTCATATATTCCACGTATTGAGGATGGAATATACACGCATTCGTTTGTGGTCCACCAAGATAATTTTGTGGATCCAAACGAGAATCAATTATATACGAAAAATGTTGAAGATATATGGATGCGAGCGAAACGAAAGTTGAAACGCCAATTTGGCAAAAGTAGGGGCTTATTCACGTCCTTTTTGGGCAAATTTGTATTTAGGAATTCGTTTCGCTCCCCACACAGTGTTTTTTGGAGTATTTCTAAGGGTAATCAGAGAGAATTAAATTTTTTAGGAATGTGTCATAATTAAAAATAATAATTAACTAGGGACTAATGTTTTTGTGTTGGCAGCACGGACACAATGGCCATATTGGATTAAATGTCAAATAATCTTCGACATCCAGGTAGTTTTTAACTGGCAATTGTTGTACCTGCCTATTAAATTTAAGCTCTTATTTGTGTCAGATCGGCATAATTGCATCTTTATTTTGATATTATAATCATCAAAAATCATGTAAAATAAAATATCAATGCTAGAGGTTTTATCCTAAAAACTGAAAATTTTCATTTACTGTTTACTCAGAACTATAAATCTGTTACTAAATAACTTCTGTCAGAACAGTGACAACATCACCATTGTATTGACTTGTGAGCAGTGCACTGTTCAAGGTTATTAAATTAACAATTGTTCGTAAATCTAAGAACGTCTTGAAGTCCTCATGAAACTTCAGAGGAAATATTTATTCATGGGAAATTAAAAAAAGGTTACTAAAGAAATATTTATCATTTTTTTTTATTATAACTACCAATGTAAAATTAAGAAAGTTGACAGCAAAGGGCATTTTTCACAGTAATAAATCGTACTTATGCAAAAAGTACAGTCAACAAAAACACTTTTGCGAACGATTTTCCTCAACAGATCTGGTTTGTTCAATACCTCGCTTCTAAACTAAAAGTTAATTAATCACTTTCTTTGCATATCCTAGTTTCAAAACATCATGAAAATCCATTACTTTGGATACAAATTTATATTGATAAAATAAGTGGAGTTAGATTAAATCACATGAGTAACAACTTGGCAATGAATCTGACAAATGAATACACTGTGAAAGTCTAAATATTTGTATTAGGGGGACCGAAAAGAAATCCATTATTTTAATATCATGAACAATATATTGATTTATTTTTAACAAACTATTTAATATGTTATAATATATAATCTCCATCGTTATCTAAGACGGTTTGCCATCTTTTAGGCAACTGTTCAATTCCCTTTTCAAGTAATGTTCAAGTGATTGTTCCATCGACCAAAAAATATCAAAATCAGAAGGGGCAAGGTCGGACGAGTATGGGGATTCTTGAAAATTTAAATTAGTAATTTTTTCACAGGTAATATTTGTAATATGAGGGCGTGCGTTATCGTGAAACAGTATAACCCCTTTCCGATTGACCAAACTCAGACGTTTCGTTTTCAATTCCTCATTCAGTCTTTCGAATTGTTGACACTAGAGCTCTGCATTTACTGTATTTCCTGGTTTTAACAATTCATACTGGATAATTCCTCGAACATCCCACCAGACACAAAAAATGGCCTAAGGGTGGGAAGGTACTCTGTTCGGTAAAAACCATTATTTTTTCAGTTGTTTGTCACATTCTTCACTTTTTATTTGTCAAAATTTGGTCCAAATATGGGTGTATATTATTTTGTGATCGTAAAAAAGTATCATGCAATGCTAAAGCATTCCTCTGCAGAGAAACTGCTCCTGATCTTGCTAAATAAAAGTAAATAAACAAAAGAATATTCTGTTTTTCTAATAAAAAGTGTTGTCAAGTTCCCATTTTGATTAAAATAAAAACAAAGACAAATTAAATGAAAAATATTCAATTTATTCTTCACTGCCCTTTATCAAGACTTTTCACAACAGCTGGAATATAATACAACTCGAATAATATCAAACATACACCTTACGAATCAATAATATTATATCCGATATACAATGTCTTCCCACTTTCACTCGAAGCAAATGAGGTGTAACTGTTCACTTGATAACTGTTTCAATGTTTTCAATTATATATTTATTGCGCAGTCAACAGAGTAAGCTTCTCGTTGAGCTGAAGTTGGATTTTGATAAATTGAGACAGGGTGATGACCATCAGTAGGTCTTTGACGTTCGTGTTGAACATGTTGGTGAACTGTTCGTTTGTCATATTGGGGACAGAGTTGATCAGGTCGAGTAGCGATCGCCCCACAGCATTGTCTGCCGGCTCCTTATCCGCCAAGACGTCTTCAACATACTGTAACACCTGAAAATAAGATCAAACCATTAGTTTTGCTTTACGTATATAAAAAAACATTTTTTTTAAATTTCATTTGTTCTAAATGTATGAAAAATGTCATATAAGTGGTTTTGAATATCGAAGTGGCAACTCTCTAACTCTTCTGTTCTAATTTTGAAAAGTGTTTTTCATTGTTACATGAGAAATTTCAGAAATTGAAGATATTCAAGATAAAACATTGAATGGTCTCAAGGACTTAGTGGGGGATAATAGAACAAAGAAAGAAGTTGCCATTCATCTGACAATAGCTGGAGTCACATTTAAGTTAACCTGGACTGTATGGAACACCCAGCTTTACACGGTTTAAACAAAACATATTTTTTTAGTGCTTGCCTAGATAGAATATTGAGGGTGAGATGGTTTGGTTTTATGAGGAATTTGGATATTAGTTAGCTGATAAAGGTAAGGCAGCGGTCTAGGAAAAAGATAAAAGCGTCAACCCTGCTTGCGCTCTTTTTTGATCAGTGGGAATCCGGTGTTACAGCATGTGGTAGGTAGAACTGAAAGATGCTGGTATGAAATGGAAGGAATGGTTACCATATTTTCTAAATAGGAAGCGGATATGGTCCAATGGTGCTTTGTCATGGTGTCAAAAAGGTTTGTTCAATTTAGAGTTTATTAGTCTATTTAAAACTGCCAACCATATGAGCAGCAGATATTTAAATATATTGCTCAAAAAATCATTCAGGATTATTGACCAAGAATAGACCCGCAGGACTGTCAAACTATGTATTTAGCCCTCCAAGGACGAGCGTGACTATATGCTAACAGTATACACTGTTGTCTATTGATTCCACTACTCATCCTTTCTCTACCTGAAGTTATCGTTGCCGTCACACAATTTTGGTTAAAAAAGATACCGACACAGATCGTCATCAGCACCAACTACCAAAATCTCAACCGAACGTAGAAACAAAAGTTATCTGCGACTTAAATATGGTTTAAAATTATTTTTTTTATTATAAAAGAAACTCGTCTTTGGAGGGTTAACTATTCTGTAACACCATGCCTCTCTTAATGTAGCGTATTTTTACTACTTATGGAACACCTTATCAGAGGCTATGAACAAAAACTGGTTGTCTAAATAAAGCTAAAAGATTCAGTTTATGATTCGAGCACTGAAATAGCCGACCGAGTTTTACAAAAGCCTAGGAGCAAAGCTAGGAGAAGGATGGCTCACCTGGTCAAGTAAAGAAGTGAGCTTGGTAGATGCTTCGGCGACTTGAGCGAGGTCCATCATTGGTTGAACTTTACGAGCTCTTCCTCCACTGCCAACTCCCATGGTCTTCTGGCAGAGTTGTAAACCAACCAGCTGTAAAAACAAAAACATGTATTTGAAATAACTGTATAAAAGTACAATGTAGTATAAAAGGGTATGAACCAAATTAATAACTTCACAGTATACTTATAAGTATACCCATTAAAAACTGGAAATAAATGAAAGTAAATCAGCACATGAAAGTAGTCGCCTGTGTGGTCGAGTGGTCAACGGTGTTGGCTTCGGCTACAGAGGGCCCGGGTTCAAATCCCGGTACGGACAGTTTTATAAATTGATTTTTCAATCGATTTATGAATTTCTGTTCAAAGGCATGGATGTATGAGATGTCTTGAATTCCCCCCTCTCACCTTTCCTATTCTATGAACGGGGCGTATCGACAGCGATTAGCTTACCACTAATCCTGTCCTAGCCCAATCCTTCTATCCTTACTCTCTTTGGAAAAAGAGAGGTTGAGCAACTGAGTAACAAGCAGTTCTCGTAGAAACACTTCTGTTGAGATAAACTCCATTAGGAGTCCATATGCTCCACATTGGGAGCGGACATGGTTTAAAAAAAAAAAAAAAAATCAGCACTATTATATCTACTTTTCACACAATTTTACAGGAAAACAAAACCAAAGTTTGGAAATCTGTCGAGTTAAGTTACACAATATTTTTAAGTAATCTTATATCAAAATAAGCAGAATTAGTATCTCAACACAAACCTCTAATCATTTCCGTTAAAAATATTGAAATTATATCATTATTTGGTATTTTAAATAGATACATATTTTTTTCATATTTCGTAACTTCATTTTCACACATTTGTAACCAATAAAGTTTCAGTTCTAATATTTTGCTACATTAACACTCGAGTACCGAAACATCTAAAATAGAACCGAGGAGCGTTGGGGTACAAAGTTACCCCAGACAAATTTGCTTAATATTTGCATTGCATTGATTGAAGTATCATTGTAGATTACAATAAATATCAGCTAGATATTATTGGTATATATCGAAACAACATTGGTATTTTAGAATCATATTTTGAAATGCATAAAGACATTTTTAAAACAAACTTTAATAACGGAGAAAAGGCTATATTCTTACTTTCTTTATTGACATTCGAACCAGTGAACACTGTATCCTAAACCAATGACATTGACACCCGTCTACAGGTCCAGCATTAGCATTTTTTGATTAACAATATCTCATAACACTATTTCTTAGATACATAATTTTATGAACTATGAAAGGAATACTTCAAATGAATGTTTCTTAGCGACACAATTTCACGCCTCCTGGATGTAAATACAAAAAGCTGATGAAAAATTGTCAATACCTCAGGTTCGTAGCAGGTGACCTCAACATGAATGGGGGTGAACATGCAGCCTGACTTTCCTTTGGGAACTCCGAGCGCCACGCAAACGTAGGCTTTGAGTCCCATCCTGGCGCCCTGGAGTCCAGTATCCAAAGTAAGATGGACAGGGTTATTGCACTCCCTTGCATAGTATTCGTGGATAACAGATGAATGATTGGTCACCTCATTTCCCGTTGCCCACCAACCTGAAACACGTCAAGATAACAATGATTGGTTTTTGGAAGTAAAATATTAACGAAAGATAAAATTCTAATATTTTCTAAAAAAATAATTGTCAGTGAGAGTGAAGTTGAATTGACTATTTTTATCAGTTAACCTGTATAGATTTATTTTATAAATTTATATTTTATAATACGTGGCGCTTTTTAATAATCTTTACTTTTTTTTATGCTTGCAATTTTTTTAAACTACGTTACCTGCCACTGTGGAACATAAGGACTCTTAAATGAGCATCTCAAGAAAAAATCCACGAGAACTAGTTGTCATTAAAATTTTCAACCTCTCCTATTGTAAGGATAGGCAGATGAGGCTAACACAGGACTAATAGTACATATTTTTTAGGATTAGATTGAAGGGATGGAATGAAGATATAAGAAACATAGATGCCTTTTAACCTAAAATTATATTTCAATTGAACCAATTTAAGTGCCCATATTGAAATTTGAGCCTGTCAACACTGCGACCGAAAAGGATGACATCGCTCACTAAGATACAGGTCCAGTTTAATTGCATAACCGAAATATATGAAGCAATTCTGGAATTACTAACCACCATAGAAGACTGGATGAACGACACAAAGATGAAATCTTGTAAATTCACGAGAGCTTGATGAAATAACCATCAAGTACCAAGTCTGGTAATTATAGAGTATAGCTCGTCATGTATTATTACGGCGATAAACTTCACAAACTAAACTAAAAACAACGCCACGATTTAAAGTAATTTTTTTTGAGCTTTATAATCGCGTTAAAACCACACATTATTACGAAGAACACTGATAAATTATGCGAAATACGAAATATTTTTCAGTACATCGCCTCTGTTTTCCATTATGGCGGCGCCGCGCGGCGCCGCCATAATGGAAAACAGAGGAATGTGTGGTTTTAACGTGATTATAAAGCTTTCAAAAAATAACTTTAAATCGTGGCGTTGTTTTTAGCTTAGTTTGTGACGTTTATCGCCGTAATAATACATGACGAGCTATACTCTACTTTTACCCCAAGTCTTTTATAAATATTCCCAAAAACCTTCCAATACATACATACAATGTGAAAAGTGTTACTCACCAACAATATTTTCCGTTGAGTTAACACGTCGATTAAGGTCATAAACATCCAAGGCATAGTTGAGCTCGGCTTCTACCTGGTCTGCGTGTTCCTTGTGAGGAACACAGAAGCAGTTGGTAACTTCAACAATGCCTTTATCAAGAGAACCTAAAAAAAAATTGGTATTAATTTTATTATTGAAAAGAGATAAAATGTGTAAATTCAGTGATCTCAATGAGTCTTATATATAAAAAATCTTAAACATAGATTTTATTATAAATAATGAATGTTCAATTATGTCCTCTATATATAATCAAATTGGAACGGCCTCCATAAGGTTTAGAGCCGCTGCAAAATGGTTTAGCTATGATTCCACACTATCCGAATGACATTACAAACGATAATATTGAAAAAGAATAAACTATTTTACAATAATACAAACAAATTCAGCATACCAAAGTAAGGTACGTACGCAATTTCAAAATAAAAAGTCAAAATATTGCGCAGTATTCAGTTCATTGCACATTTTGAAAACTTATGGATAATTATTAACGTCATGATTTTGACAGCCGACGTTGGCACATGTAACTTAGCAAACATCTAATTACGCGGTCATTATAAGGATATGTAATTGAAAATTACCTAATAATGTTCCTATAACTCGATGAGAATCAGCATTACGACGTTCATAGGCATCAACAATTTGAAATAAAACTATTGGATGCACTTTAACCACCAGGTTGAGCGCCATTTTGGAACGAAGAGAAAGATGTGAAGTGAGGTTATGTTATAAAATTGCTATCGTAAAAATAACGCTAATAGTTGCCATTAAGCAATAATTATAATATAAATGTATTTTGGATAATAAAATAACCCTAGAGCAACAGCTAAGATAAATGAAAGATAACCGTAGTCACCCGCTGTGGTTTAGTTGGTTAGAGCTTGCTCTACCGATCAGGTGGGCTCGATTCTTGGTAAGGTCAATGTCAACTTTAGATTTTTTCTATATAAATTTGAGACCTAAGACTTATGTGTTTGTGATGTCAATTCACTTCGAGTTGATCTTGAGTGACTTACCAAAATATCCTCGAGTTTATCTCGTATGATCTTTCAACTTTAAAATATTTGGCGTATTGGTATTAGCTGTAATGCGAATCTTTTTAAACATTAAAAAAAGGCAAAAAAAAATATTTGAGTGCAATGACAACATTTCAGTCTATATTTTAAAATACGGTAACTGTTTTTGATTTTGAAAAATCGTTACAAGACCAACAAAAAGTATCAGGTATCAGCAATTATTATATGAACATCATAAACGTTTAGAGTGGCTATCAATAATCTTCATTTTATTTACAAATTCTGTCATATAATTGAAAATATTAGCAACCTTATCAGTAATTCACTTTTAGGGTGTTCACTGTCAATACTTGGGGAAAGACATTATATTAATAAAAACACAATATTCTTTTGTACTTCATTCCACTTTATTAATTAGGTCAGGACCGGTTTCGCTCATTGCGAGTATTGTCAACTGAAATTGCATGCATTGTCAGTTGACAATGTTCGCAATGAGCGAAACCGGTCCTGACCTAATTAATAAAGTGGAATGAAGTACAAAAGAATAATGTGTTTTTATTAATAAATTATCAGTAATTAACAGCTATTTGAAGTTCTTGCCATTTACTAGGTAACACGATTTATAACTTTTTGCATGTGTTCAAAAGCAGACATATTACAAAAAAACCAGTTTGCTTTTATAATACTATAATCCTGTTAATAAAACGGTAGATTATTAATTGATTTGGCATTTATTATTAATTTAAATTTAAACATAGTTCTGACGATGGCGCAAGCCGAAATAGCTATCAACGAATAAAATTATTAAAAACTGTAGAGCTAAAATACTTTGTTATTTTTAATCTGTTAAAACGGTAGATATTGATTTCCACAAATCAAAACATTGTAACTATCGCATATATAAAATTCTTTTATTAGGCTTGTGGATGTATATTTGCCAAAGTGAATATAAAGTTTTTTATTTTGTCATATTATATGATAAGCAAAATTTAAATTGTCAAGTGTGCATGTTTACTAAAGACTACAACCGCAACGAAAGCTCCACCAAATTAATTTTGATTAATTATTAGTTTCAGTCGTATATTTGATAAAAAATGATAATTCAGGACTGTGGAATTTATAGTGTGGACTAATGTGTGTTAAGCAATTAGCACACATAAATTATTAGTTGAAACTCCACCCTGGCTAAAAATGACAATAATATGTGAAATATATTGTAGATTATCCCTCCCTAAAACTTACCTTACAATAAATACATAAAGAATTTAAAATGAGTGAACAGTATAAATGTTGTTTGAATATTATTTCATGAAATATAACCGCCCCTGCATATACAAGGGGTGCATTGATCCAATGCCACATTGACCAGCTGCCACTGGATCAGACCCTGTTTCGTTTAGTCATAGTGAAATTTGTATAAATACTTCCATAGACTTCTTGCTTAATTTGGCCTTTCAAATAACTGCCAATGATCCTCGTGTCGCATTTAAAAATGAGTGGACAGTCAAGCAATTTCTAGCAGAGAAACCTATTTTAAGATCAGACCTTATTTCGTTACTTAAGTCATAGTATTTCTATATAAGTCTTGCTTAATTTGAATTGTAAACTTTTTTTTAAGTCTGTAAAAAAAGCTCAGACAGGTGTTCAAATGTCTTCATCCAATCTATCTGCTTGGTAGATTCTCACCTAAGAAGCCATTAACTTTTTACCCGCGTCAAAAAATATAGAGATTAAACCCTGTACGCGGCAGCTTTTTTGCAGATTTGTTAATCGCGTTTTCGACTATAAATATAGAATGTAGTGTTTTTCAAATAATTAAATATGTTAATTGGCACCTATAGTATTTTTTAAATAATGAAATACAATCTATTTCTTGTATTTTCTGTTTAACCTCTTCCCGGTCACGCCCGAGTATACTCGGGTATTGAAAGTCGTCAAAATGTACACCACAAGAAAACTCGGACAAATTCCACAAAAAAAAATAATGAATTCTTTCACTAAATATGCATGTTTTATAAATATAACACATGTGTTTAGTCCATGGTGTTAAGCATAATAAGAAATATGTGTATATCTTTTTAGAACATCTGTTTAAATCAATTGGACCGGTAAGTGGTTAATTCAACAATAATTGTTCTTCATACAATAGCGACGTAACGCCACCACACGCAACCGAGAACACTGCGCCACCACCGTGCTATGCTTATAATAATAATTCTCAGAACATATTCAATTTCACCTGCACTCAATCGCTTATTTTCATTCAACCCACGCATAGATGCGTGCTTGGTAGGTTCTACAAATGAATAATTTTAGCCAATATTAAAATATTTTTGACCAAATCCAATAGGTGGCATTGTTAATATATATAATCAGTAATATTTTCAACCGATTTTGAACCCTAAAACATTAGAGTGGCGGTTATATGAGGCTCAAAACTCCGCACGCCCAGGACCGCTATAAACATCGTACGCGCTGAGGACAAAAGGTTAACATCGTGACAGAAATGAAACTTTTCATCCAGACTGGACCCTTGGTATGTGTGACAAGAGTAATAATATATGTATTACCCAACTTTTTGCAGATTATTAAATTATAATTTCACACAGAGAGCCAATAAGTAAGATTTTTAGTGTTTTTAAAATGTGAGTGTTATGTTAATTTGACACTAATGTAGTTATTATACATGTTTATAACGGGTCAAAATAGGAAAATTAAAAAAAAATATCCACAAGTTTATATAAACATTTAGAAATATATTTATTAGAACATTATTGGATTTTAGTAACTGACCTTGCAATATTATAAATTAAACAGTTGCAAGATTATGTAAAGCAGTAACATTCATTTAGATAAAAATAAAACAAAATAAATAGTGATACCAACATTATGTGCTTAACACTCCTTTAAATTATGTTCAACTTTGTATAATGAATGCATACCGAATATTATAATAGACATTTTATTAAGATTCTTAGGATCATATCTGATTACATAGACACACTACATTCAAAATTATAAAACCTATTATTTTGCTGTGACAAAAAGTTATTCAAATTGCACATTTATGGCTGTTGATTCATTAAAGAACCATTTTTAAAATTACAATCCACCTACATTTCATTATATTGAATAATGAAATACCAGATTTCAGAATAATAAACAAATAAAACATTTGATTAGGTTAGATAACTATAAAAAATATAAAATTGTAGGTACTTATCATAAGTGACAGCAGAGTAAGAATTTGCTCTGAGTGAGGTTGGAAATGTAGTGGAGTAATTTACTGAGAATCTCCACCATATCAAAAAGATTTTCATTTTATCGATTCAAAGGTTTTTTTTAAATATAATACGGTATCAAATATGTTCAGTACAATCATAAGTTAGTTAGTCAATAACCTAATACAACTACAAATGTAACCATTTATTAGTTTTATGATATAATATTTTGTAATAAACACATAAATTATATTGAAATAATACAGAATTGTTAAATAATAATTATTGCCCTTCAAACTTACTTATTTTCGCTGCTGGCAAACTTGTTAAAAAATAAAAGTAATGAATCATTTTGAAATTGGAAGGATTATCGAATGACAAGTCAAAATAATGATGCAGTATGTCTATGTTTTCAGTATCTATCATTCTACCCAGAACATTGTTAAATATATATTCCGCCTACCTATATCTGTGTAGAAAAATATAAAACTCAATGCTTTATTACACAACTATGGAAGATGTACCCTGATCCCTTTACTTCCAATCAGAATCTTATCACCATACATACCGCAATACAAAAAATATTCATTTATAAATATTTATCAATGTGTATAATAAAATGTGATTTAATAAATTTATCTTTAGAGTTATAAGGCTTTATTTAATATAGTACATGAGCCCTTGAAAACGAAATATTTGTGTAAAATTTAATAATATGTTATCGAGAATAACTCAAATATATTTTAATAAGATTGTTATTAGGCTGATATGCTCATGACTGTTAGTAATTTTTTAATTTTCAAAAATAACTATTATTACTGGCAATAATGACATTGAATATTTAAAAAAACACAAACGATGAAAAAATTTGCAAAGACCCATATACAATTTCTACATTAGATTTTTTTTTTTACGTAATAACGATAAAATATTTATTCATAACTATGTACAGTTTTCATTTGACTCGCGCAAGCGTCACGCCGCCTCGCCGGATGATAAAATATATTTGAATTCTTAAAATAAAAATATTTTTTGGATCAGACAAATAAACTATATAAAATCTATAATATTATATATCATAATAATGCAATAATTCTAAGGCTGATAGAAAACACTTATATGTTAGAAGGGCGAATCGTCAGTTTCATGCTTCTTCTTTAATTTTGCATGTGTTCGCGGCGACTTCGGCCAGCGTCGCCAAAGCGCATAGGTCCTCCGTATTCTGAGAGTTTTGGTCCTGGATTAAAGAATTTGAGGTAGGTTTCATATGTAGTTTATCGACATTTGTACATGTTGTTTTGGCTATATCTGCTTTGTCACTGCAATGGTGTAAATTTGTAGAAGAATTGACATCTAATCTAGTAATGCTATGTTTCCGCGGCTTCCGCTTTTTACTGCCTATAATGGCGGACTTTCTCTGCTCCGCCATCCTCATCCTGTCGTCTTCCGTTATAGTTTGGTGCATGGTTTGCGATTTGGTGTACGGCAGACGGTCCGCAACCGGCCTCGGCTGAAAGCTCTTCTGCGAGGAATCATACTGTTCAGGAGTAGTGAAAAACTGTCCTTTGGATCTATCAAGAGGATACGGAGTCAAAACGGTCGAAGGGTAACGCGGTCTATCAGTGTGTTTGGATGAAGTAAGATTCTTTTTTCGTTTCTTGTTTTCTTTTTTCTTTAGTAAAAATTTGTCAAGGCTGAGGGAAGGCAGTGCCCCAATCTTGGCGTCTAGATCGAAATCTGACGCTTTGAACATCTTGTTCCCGAGGTTGTCAGCTGTTTCACCGCCTTGCTCCAAATGTTCTTCGTAGTAATAAGCGTGCTGACCGGTGTCGTCAGCTTCACACTTATAGGCACTTACGGGTACGTCCTTCTGTTCGTAATACGGCATATTAGACTCTGCAAGTTTATCGGTTGCGTCTTCTGGCTCCAGAGGTCTGTGAGTGGTATCGGCATCGTAACCTTTCCAAGTGCATGTCGCAGGCACACCATACGGTAATCTGTTCCTCATGTCATTTCGTAACGATGTTTTACAGTCGGCGTGCTCTTTCTTTTGACGCTTGTTGACTATTAGGCCGCCGTACGCCATGAACTGCTTGTAGCGTTTTCCTTTGCAAGCTCTACCGGTGGAGCGCGACAGAGCCGGGTCGAAACCGTGCACGTCGTCCAGATGACTCTCCCTGTCTTGAGATTCATCGGATGAGACATTTGACTGATACTTTTCTCCGGAAAGATTATCATTGACGACTCGGTCGATAATCTTTTGCTGAGTCAATTCATCGAGCGTATCTGTCAGCGATCGAGTCGCTGACGAATTGTAAAGAGTGTTATTTCCTTTACTCTTGTCTCGGTCGATATAATTTGAAAAATCGTTAATGTTTTCATTATTGTGGTCGCTGTTTTTAGTCAAGCTCGGCTGTTTGAGCGAGGCATTGCTTCTGTCCTCCGATGTTTGAAAAGACATTGCGAAACTGCGTGTCGTCTCCGAGAGGGCGTCTTGTAATTTTTGCATTTTGGCTTCTCTCAAATGGGACATGTCCCCGCCGGGAGGAGAAATGTCGCTGTTTCTATAAAAATTGGTCCCGCCTACGACGTCGTCGTCATCACAGAACGGACGTTTCTTCGGCGGATTCGGCATAAGAGTTGCATTCGTTGTCAGTTGACTTTTGGGCGTGCCCGGAGGGTTAATCGTATCAGAGTGAGGCATGAGCCGTCGGGACAACAGGTCGTAATCGGTTTCGCAGCGACGAGGCGGGGAGTCTGACAGAAAAAGGCTGCTGATACCTCCCATTTGCGCCTCGTCTGCCAGTTTTCCAGGAGTGAACATCTGTTTGCATTCTCCCTGGAGCTGTTTAGAAGTCGACGGTTGGACGTTATAGTTCAGTTTGGTCAAGTGATTGTTGTTGGTCTGTTCGAGTTTGGTCGGTCGGCATATGTCGTCAGGGGGGAAAGGTTCGCCGCTCAGGCTAGCTGTCTCGGAGTTGGCCGGTCTAGTTGCGAAGGTACGCAGTGGAGGGGCGGGCAATTTGTACCACTTGAAGCCGGGGTTGGCATCAAAGAAGGCATCTTTATACTGAAATCACAATCAGATAAGTTAAAAAATATCAAATTATTCTGTGTGTACAAATTTTAAGGTTTCATTAAAATGTTGAAAATACTGAATGGTTTGATTTGCGAGTTTTCATACAATTGGAGATTCAATTTCACGGGGATTCATTCAATTTCAGTGCTAAAATGCTATATGTTTTGAATCTAAAAAATTACAAATAGAAAAATATATAATACTTGCTTTAATGTTGACAGAAAAAGCCAAATTGAATATTTAAAGCAATGAAATGTAAAAAAAATTATCTGTTGATTTGTTTTAAAAAAATATCACCAAAGTTTTATACTGTGGTTAATGTTTTATTACTCAGAATATTTTATTTATGAGGGAAGAATAGACAACTAATACATAATTCCATTATGTTGTCGAAATCCTGTTGTTAGAAAGGCAGCTGCAACATTATACACACATTGATTGCCCGTTCACAAAATTGTTTAAAAGCGCTGCTATCATTCATTAAAAATGTACACACAGTTGAACAATTAAATGGATATAACAGTAGATAAGTTTCATAGACACACACCTGTTTTGCAAGACCTGTATAACTTGCTTTTTCTTCTTTTTCAAGATTAGCCCACCATTCCCCTAGTATTTTTGTGATCGATCTAGAAAATGAAAAAAAAATATCACTAATTATTACCAATTGTAAAATTATTATAAAACACGTTGATAATTTTACTAGCCACTGATTATTAGTTTAATTCTGCTTTTTTTTTTGATTTGTGTTAAAAAATGAATGCCTGTAATTTTAATGTTTCATAATGTTTAACACATTAGTATAAAATATTAAATGATAAAGCAAAGCTACCCTAAAGCGACAGTGGGATAAGTCGAAAATACAAGTTTCGAGATAATTGAACTATAAGGTTTGTGTTGTACTTTTCAAATATTAGTTTTATGTAGTTTCTTTTACGGTTCATAATAAAAGATAATAGTAGGTTTTTTTGTATACCTGTATCTAGTTATTTTACTAATCTCACTGATGCTTTGAAGTTACAGAGCAATATCAATAATTGTAAATGTAAGATTTTTCTTTTAAATGGGGAATTTTCTTTTGAAATAAAAATATTTCAGTGTTTCATTATAAATGTTTACCTTTCAGCAATTGATTGGCATACTTATCTTAAAATCAACGTTTTTCACTTTATCTCGCTGTTGCATTATGGTAGCGGTGTGTCAAATTGATGATTAAAAAGGTTTAAATTATCCCGCACATTTAATGAATTGGCATGCTCAGCCTTTCAATTTTCCGTGCAGCTAAACTCGCATCTCTTCTTAGAGGGAACATCGGTTACAAGTCAAACTGTCAGTTACTTTGTATTTTTGATAATGAACATGATTTCCTCTCATTACTGGGAAGTGCCAAGTACTAATACTCTTATCTCTCGCTACAATGTCTTGTGAAATCATAATAAATGGCCTCAGCAAAGAGTGGGTGTCATATTCAGGCATCCTCTAACAGTATTAGATGTAATTCACAGTGTTTGTTATAATATGACACTACTAATAAATACACCATTAGAAATATGCTCATTTAGATGAATCTTACTCAACTGGAGATTTACCAAAGTCAAGAGTTATTTTATAAATAAATTACAAAGATATTATCACATATTGGTTGTTTTTTCATTGCAAAAAATGCAGCATAAAATATGAGGTGTACAGAAACATGAACTGTGGTGTTTGAGTGGTATCCAAATCATTTCTTTTTACCAACGTTCGGATTCTGCAGGCTTTCAAACTTTCGGCTGCCGTAGAAAAAAGTACGTCTTTACCTAGCACGCCGGTATAATTTGCAAATATTAATTTAATTAGTTATTGACGCGATAACTCCTCTCTGGCATGTTGAGCACGAAAAATGATACGAGATATCTCGTCTGTGACAGCCATCGAGTTAAATAGCATCCCCGGTGAAAACAAAAAAGCCAAATTTTTAGTGGCATTTGAATAAATTGGTAGGATTTTTGTTCAAAATATTATGAAGTATTAAAACCTTTTGTCAAATTTTATTACTTTCAATAAAAGATATAAATCCAACAATAATGTAAAATTGGTAACTTAATGAATATCTTTTTAATATATTTTTTTTCAATCAACCTCATAATAAAATCGAACTAGTATTATTCCTACTACCGAAGTGTTGTAAGTTTTTATAGTAATACAGTGTTTGTGTGTGTTTACCCTCCTAGGATTTTGTCCAACTTCATTTGATGTTCCAATAAATTTTTCAATGGCTTGATAAATTTATATATGGATACCTGTGATGAAATAAGTTGGCCTGATCTCAATGCTTTGAAGAATTATTGTCTTCATAAATTGTTTATAAATAAAGCTTTCAATACAGATTGTGCAAATAAAAAGTACTACAAACGAATTCCTGTTACCAAAATTGAATATAAACAGATGTTTAAAATATAATTAATTATCAAGAGTTTATTATCAACTGATATCTTCATAAAGGGGCTTTGGCTTTGACTTGATTCACATAACTGACAAATTCCTGATGACAAATAACTGGCAAGGAGAAGCAAGGAAAAGGCTGAGTATGACTCATTACTGTAATTTAAACCACATAGTAATATGAGACATACTACCTATTGTCCTCTTCATTTTTTGTTATATCATAATGAGTAAGAGATAAAACATTTAAAGATGTATTTTGATAGGCTAATAATATCATTGCTTTCGATATAACTGCTATCTCAAAGCAAAACTAAAATTTCATTATATTTCAATAAAAATATCTTAATGACATAAATAACATATGTACTCATTCTGTGTTATAATAATTTATGTATTTTAACACTCTGATGGTAAGTTGTATTTTGTTCAATTTAATAAAAAACACACATATTTACAAATATTACAAAATTTTGGTCACAATAACTTGGCTGTATCGACAATCTAATAAAAAAAATATTGCAGAGGAGCGATGAGAATGCTATTTACAAGGCTTTTATTAATTTTCTTTCATTCTTAATCACTCACTGTTTCTCCAGAAAAATAACTAGAGTGAGTAATTGCTTTGTTTGTAGGTGGTGTCGATATGATGTATGTAATACCAAATATTTATCAACTTTGGGAACTTGACACAGTTCCCTGTAGGGATTTACAATCCTTTGGGGGAGTATCCCACAGCAAACCAATGTTAAGTACTTTCAGACGATTGCCAGCAGTAGTTACCGAGCCATTGATGTAGAGATTGGTGTCATGGCATCAAAGTAATATATAGCACACATGGCCGTAGTTAAAGCTGCTGGTAGTAGATAAGATAGTAAAGCGAGAAAGAGTTCGATGATAAAAATATTAAGCTTTGCTTAATCACAAAACATTTGACTTAGCTGGGTTGGATTGAAACCTTGTGATTGGAAAGTGTGATTTACTAGTAAACCATAAAACTTTGCTTTATCTTCGTTTCATATTCATTTTCAATTTCATCGTGCATACAGATAAGTTTTAAGAATAAAAGATGAAAACATACCGATTTTCTAGATTGGGATATTTGTCCCGGACAACACTTCGGTGTCTCTTGCAGAATATGAGAAAGGCATTCATGGGCCTCCGGGCATGGTGGGCAGGCTCCACGTCCACGTCTCCATCCCCCTCCTTGTCATTCTTAGTCTTGTACTGCCCGTTGTTTTCCACCTTGATGGCGGGCGTTTCTTGGCTCTCTGTCATATTGATACCTTGTGTAAACTCCTTGCCTGCAACGAGCGTAAGAAAAAATTCTTTAATTAATTACCATTGAATACCAACGGTGTGATGATAAATTTGTGGCCAGCAAAAGTATAATCTACTAGTGTTCGCACGACAGTAGTGATATATATGTTCTCTAACAGTGAGCAAAGAAAACTGACTTGCGTATCTAAACGCATTACGTTCTGTGTTAAATGCTGAGATCTCTTTTAATAGTCTTTTTACGAAAAGTCAAAAAAAAAAAATTTATTACTTTATTCCATACAATATGCAAATTTTTTATTCCATACAATATGCTATTTTATTCCATACGATATGCTAATCTAATGATTCAATCAAAAGTAAACACTACTTAGTGATTAATATTTCAAATAAATTTAGTAAGCTATCAATAACAAAAGCACTAGGCAATGAACACTTTCTATTTCATAATACTGAATAGAATCAAAGGTCAAAGAATGCATGTCATTATTGACAGTTGATGATTATCTGAGATATAATGCATATTAATTTTTTCTACAGGATTGAATGGTGAACCATTCAAACTGTATCAAATGTAAATAAAATAATATGAAGTGAGTTGTGCAAATATGTATGCATTTAATGTTTTTTGAGATTTATTTAGATCAGCCAATACTGTAAGTTTTGAGAGATTCCAATATTTCCATAATTTCAAAAAGCTAAAACTAAAATATTTACTAAATAATGTTATTCAACGACCGGTTTCACGCTCAATACACTCGGGTCGACATTTTTATTCTCAAAATAATTATTGATGGGTATGAATAGTAATACAAAGAACTTTAGGCAATGGCTATCATCCAAGGCTCATGCATTATTAAAAAGGTATTCTCCAATTTAATACTTAATGACATAAGTCTCACCAGGGAATGGTGCATTGTTAAATAAGTACCGACATCTTTAAATTAGGTGGTAACATACGAAATGCTGTTCATGTACTTTGCAACTAAGCAGTCTCTTATTGTTATTAAAATTTTACCATTAATGTATCAAAGCTTCCGGATAAAATATTATCAAAACGAATAAAATGTACAGAGTAAATATTATAATAAAATAATTTTGGCAGTCTTTATTTTTACGAGCACTGATTGTAAAGGATGGCAGTGATTGTTTATCAATGATTTTGCATTCTTTATTCAAGTAAATAATTCATCAGACACCAACACTGGCAGATACAGAAAATATGCCAAGGGATGGCCATTCAATTTGAAAATATAGATCCTTTAGAATCCTATAGAATTTGAAATATAGTGCGGGGCCCAAGGCGGTTGCCCTTAAATTATTTTTAGGTAGTGGACATGGCCATTCCTCTGGATACGCCAATGGACACCAATGTCATTGATTGAAATTCACATACCAATGCATATTTTTTAATGTTCCACTTATTGTTTTGGGCACTGGAAAAGCAGTAGAATTTTTAAGCTACTATGTGCTATGTGCAATGATGGTTGGTAAACATAAATTTTATTTAAAATTATTTGTAATATTGTAAATTGTTATATATTTTTGTTTAGTTGTGTAACTGATATACAACCAGTTCTCGTAAAGAGCAACTGTTGAGATGCTCTGTTTGGAATCCATATTTCCAGGTTGGGAGCGGACATGGTTAATAAGTCATTAATAATTAATATAACCATGTTTGATTGTATGCTTTATTATTTCAAAATATTATTTTTTAAGCAAAATCGAACCTGGTACTTCAAATGCATATTTTCAATAGTTTGTGTAATTCATTTTTATTAATATATCTAGTATCACAATATTCAGTCTAAGAAACATACGAGAGTGGTAATAATTTAAATATGCTGAGTCATCATTGTTACCATATACAAAAAAAAAGATTCTCAATCATAGGGAGAAATTGCGATTTATGACAACATTACGATAAGGAAAAAATACGAGCTTATCGTGGCGTCCATTGTTAAGTTTACGAGCACGGTGTTCTTTTCAGAAACTGCACACTGTTCATAAATTCACGCAATCGCTATTATAAAGGCGAGTTGTTTGGGTTAGCTTATCCAGTTTCCGGTCATTCGACATGCATTATTATTGGCTCCATTGAAATATTTATTACATATATTCATAATAATCAATGCCAGCAAGCCGGTTGCTGCGGCGGATTTTAAAGAGTAGGTTAGCGTAAAAACTGCACTGGGTTCAAATACTATTTTGTTTTTAAAATCATTGCAATTTCCACTACCAACCGCCACGGCCGTACGTTTGGTTTGTACGTTTTCTGTGGCGTAACGACGTTATGTACGTTCAGTTTTTAGTGCTAAGATTGTATCGGGAGCAGTTATCGAAGATTCCGTTGCGTGCACTTGATTTTACTGAAGGTCAATAAATGACGGAGGTCTATTCTCGGCATCATACGCTCTTCGTATGATGCCGCAAATTTGGAAAAATCACTATCGGTAGCCTTTTATGATGTAAGATATCTTTTGAAGATGCTTGGTGGAATTTTAATATTAAATTTGAACCGTTCAAATTTTGCACACTCCAACTAGTTTCGTTACCAACGACCCGAGTTTCGCCTTTCGACATCTTCAGGCTTTCACGGGTGAACTTGAACTGTTTAAAAACATGTGAAAGTGTTTACAATTTGAACGATTAAAATTAAAAAAAAAAAATAGTCTTGTCAGTTGTTACCAAGAAGTCGATTGTATTAACACTTTACGACCCGCTGACGCCTTTTGGCGTAAGTTTCTCCTTAACCGTTGTGAACCGTTGACGCCTTTTGGCGTACGGCGCATACGCCAATTTCGTCATACCTGAAAATTTCACGTTTACACACTAATAAATTTGAAAGATACGCATATAGAATGTCCGATGTCTTGCAAAATTTGTCAAAAGAGGTAAATAAGGTGTTAATTCATAATATGTGGTTTTTTTAATTATTAGATTGTCCATTGGAGTTTTGTTGTTTTTTTATTATTTTCAAATGCAGCTCGCCGCAGTCTTCAGATAACACAAGAGTGCGGTCGGCAATTATTATGATGGAGAATCGATGAATTTTAGGAAAACAGTATTTGGTTGTGACAGAATGGATTGGAAATAAGACAACTTTTTGATGATACGGAAGATTAAAGGTCAAAGTGGATTTGATGCCAATTATTCGCACCTTATTGTCAAGTAAAAATAACGTGGGAAAAAATGGTGTGTACCTACTGGTTGCACCTCGATACTTTCAAGGCTGCAAAAATCAATGACGGATGAATAATTTAGCATTTATTTGCTTAGCTAACAGGAAAACTCTCGTTGACTTGGGTTAAAAAAACACTGTTCTCATTACGTGGCGATAACAACCCCTAGAGTATTTGCTTTATAAACAAATTATGATAATTTTCTTCAGAAAATTGTCCCCACGTCCCTACACAAAGGTGGGTATTTTTATTGACGTTTACTTCCGGTTCTAAAACCGTTAATGTCAGAAAATAGGAATGATAAAAAATAAGTAAATATAGTATTGAAGGCAAGAAGCGGACGGATAGAACACGCAGTCAATTTAATGATACCAACGTATATGCGTTCACCTTTAGGGTGTTCACTGTCAATACTTGGTGGGAAGGTCTATGCGTTCTATAAACTTTCCAAGAATCGAGTAATTATTGCTCCTAAAAACGTTACAGTGTACCGTATAAAATTCAGAATGCACAATCGAAATTAATTAATATCCATAGCAAAAATAATAACAACCAATCCATCTTTAGATAACGATAAACTCCGCTGTCTAACATGAAGGGGTAGCAGACCGAATGAATCAATTTAATGAGTTTATAACTAGTAATGCTCAATGATACCCCAATAATCTGGAACACCCTTCCTTCAATAAGTAATGTATTCGCCATTTTTAAAAAAGTACCTAGTATATAATAGTAGTTAAATGTAAAGACTGAAATTGTTGCAATGTACTTTGCACATCGTTCAATTTATATCTGATTCTTATTCGTGATAAAAAAAAAAAAAATGCTTTGGACGCCTTAAATTCGGCTGCCCGCGTGCACCGCACTCCTGCTAGGCGCGGGCCTGGATTCAATGCTTGGATATATGTCATCATTGCATTTTTTGTGTCATGTCACACATTTTCTTTTTTCCAATTATTATTAATTAAAAAGCGGTTCTAATGTCAATATGGCAACACTAAAACGACTATTCGAATTTCGAAAATTTGACATTTGCAATCAGCGTAACATTGAAGATAAGAAGTATGAAGTACGCATTGTCGAAAAAGATTAGCGAATAAAATTTAATCTCGAAATCCTTAAATACTAGGAAATACCGCTAGGAATAATATGTCAAGAATGTGATTGATAACGTTTTTTGGTCGAAGCGAATTCGTCATAAATTTATAAATAAAGACGAAGATAGTGGAGTAACAACTCAGCTGTAAGTTTATTGATAAAAACTACAAATGATCCATGGTATCATAACATTACGATATCAATAATAATAATTATACTGACAATAAGTTGCATATTATATTAATACGAAATATGCCAAGCCGGCACGCATTGGATAGGTTTTCTGATAAAAAGTATCGTGACGTCGAAATGGTCAAGAGCCAATGAATTTTTACAGTGCATTTATGAGCATATTTATTGTACATAATCTCATTGTTCAAGTTTTTTTAAAATGCTCCTAACATAGCTAGTAGAGACCATATCGACTGTGGAAAGGAAAAAGGAAATAACCCACAAATTTTACAGGAGACACAAAAAACGTGTTTTGATGATTTTGGGCCATATACAAATTATGAAATATCCACAACCTTGAAGTGCACGGAGACTTCTAAACTGGTGCTAAATTGACATAATCATATATTAATTAGAAATTGTCTAGGAAAAACCTTCTTTTCGGTCTTTTTTCTTGGTTTCAATCTTTATTCAGACTTAAAAGCTAAATTTAGATACTAATTCGGCATTTGAAGCTTACATCCTTTTAATAGAACGTGTATCAAGTTGGATACCAATGATTATCGAAAAAATCTGTTTTGAAAAACTGTGGGTTACATACATTCTTTGTCCTTTCCACAGTCGATATTGACAGATTTATTTGAAAGCTTTGAAATCATAAAATGATTTTTTCTAATATGTATTACATACTAACATCCACAATTTTCTATTGACGAAAATGTAATTTCCTTATGATGTAAGAATATCAATGCATTCGGTTCTATTGGAATTGTTCATTTATATTCTGATTTTTTAAAAAAATGAATCGAGTGCTTTGAAATTGTTTAGATTTTGATGGATTGCTTTAGCGGGTATTCAAACTGGTTTTAATTAGTAACATTTATATTTAGAATGGATTACGGTAGGGGTTTTCTATATCTTTCTTAGTCCCGTTATAAGCACAGGGTAGTGGTGAACATCTACAAACCCATGTCATTGGATTCGAATTAATAAATCAATTAAAGCTTCAATTTATAATAATGTCCTACCAAATATGAGAATGAAATCTTTGATTTTTTCCGAATCATTAAAACATGGCATTGCGAGAGTTCACGGTCACTGTTTTCGTTAAGGGGGAAAACGCAAAGAAATAAACAAAAATAGATTGGAAATTCCGAATAATATTATAATTCTTATACAAAGCGATAATAATAATACATATATTTCTAATTTCTTAAAAATTATCACGCAGAATTCGATATTGGACGAAGAGTGTAAAGGGTTTTTTTAAGGTAAGAGACGATGCATTTAGTAATTCAAGAATTTTTATATAATTGTTCATAGCTATTTGGGTAGTACGCATTTGTCAGAACTATTTTATTGTTATTAATAATCAGGGCTGTGTAATCGGTGTCGTGGTGTTTCTGGAAAAGTCGGAGTTGTAAATATAAGAACGACTCCTTTTTACGGTCAAGAATTTAGTGTTGGGTTTCTATGACGTCGGCAAGAATGAAGTATTTCCGTATTTTCTCGTTTTTTGCTAAATTCCTCACATGTACTTGTATGATTTCTTCTATGCTTATGTATACTAAATTTTTAACTCCTTCTATCCCTACTCTCTTTGGAAAAAGAGAGGTTGAGCAACTGAGTAACAAGCAGTTCTCGTAGAAACACTTCTGTTGAGATAAACTCCATTAGGAGTCCATATGCTCCACATTGGGAGCGGACATGGTTTTAAAAAAAAAGTTTAACTAATGTATCTACTATTTCGTTATACTTGTATTACATTGTATAATTTCAGTGTTTCGCACTGAATTCCTGCAAGTCCGCCATTACTGTTTTTTGTTGGGTTGGGAAACCCTGCTACAGAAGAACACAATCTTATTCTATCGATACATTCATTGTCCAGTAACATTATAGTAGAATATTATTATCGATCTTGGCAACACTTTAGCTTTCCATCACCTATCAGTGTAGGCTAGACGTCTGCACGGGCCCGGGCCCGGCCCGCGGGCCAGGTTCGGGCGAGTAAGTGCAATTGAGGCTCGGGCCGGGCCCGGGTAAGGAATTTATTTCTTCAGAAAAATATTTCAGACTATGTTCGTGTCATAAGCCAGCCATGATGACTTTAATTATTACCAGTTCTATAGAAAATCGTCAATTGTTTTAAATTTGTAAAAAACGGGGTTTTTTCGGGCTGAGGAGTATAAATCTTGACTTCGGGTCGGGTTCGGGTAACAAGTGTGGTCTTAGACTCGGGCACGGGCCGGGTCGGGCCTGAAACTTTCGGGCTCGGACCGGGTAATTTTGTACAATTTCGGCCCGTGCAGACTTCTAGTGTAGGCTTATAGTGCATTTACTGATGAGAAGTGTCTTGTGAAAAAATACTCATTTTTCTAAACATTGTGCATGACACGTCATTTATTTCTAGTTTAATGGGGGTAACAATGACATTATTTGTTTATATTCAAAACAATTGACTGTTTTTTTACTTCGGTGACTGCCATTAAAAATGCTTACATCTGAGTACGAAGCAACAAAAACGATGTGTCATGCCAGGCAAAAACATAACAATTCGGGCGCTTAGGGCAAACTGCGGCTCTTTGGCCCCTCGAGTGTGGCTCTTCCATAAAATACCGCATACAATTGAAACTTCGTGTCATAAGCGCAGACGTTGGTTTTCGGTATTAAAACTATGGATTTGGATGGGGCGATCTCAGCAAACGTACCTCAATCAGATTGAGGACCTTTTTAGTAAAAGCAAGCTTAAAAGTGTCAATTTAATAAGCGTACCTACCTATAAGTTTTTAAGTTTTAAAGACTTAGCTCTAAAAAGAAATTTCAATCGTTGTATACTTGACTAAAAACATTTTTTTTGTCTATTTTATCAGGGCTGTCAATCAGGTAAAAAGAAAATGACTCCGACTTTAAATTAAAAATCGACTCCGAATTGATTTTTTAATAATTTCCGTTTAATTTACACATCTGTATACCGTCAGATCATTCTTCCCACAAGAATAATTCCAGTACATTTCACCAATCAACATAATATATAACTACATAATAATTTTCAACGTAATAAAAATAATAAAAGATTTTTAGTACCTTTTCCACATAAAATTTATTAGATCAGGACCGGTTTCGCTCATCGCGAGCATTATCAACTGATAAGAAAAATATATAAACAGTGATATTTATACAAGGATTAGCAAATTACATTATAATTACACAAAATTAAAATGTTTATTACACAAAATTAAAATGTTGCTTACACCTTTTTATTTCAATTTAAATTTGTATAAATATCACTGTTTATGTATTTTTCTTATCAGTTGATAATGCTCGCGATGAGCGAAACCGGTCCTGATCTAATAAATTTTATGTGGAAAAAGTACTAAAAATCTTTTATTATTTTTATTATAATACCTTTCCACCAAGTATTGACAGTAAACACCTTAAAAGTAAAAAAAAATTCAACGTCTTTAAAAAAAATCTCCGATTTTTCCGACTCCGCCTGACTGACTACACAACCCTGTATTTTCTCATCTACCATTTATTATATTAAGTTGTATATACATATGTACAATATTTTTTCAAAACAACATTATTATAAAGACAATACATTGACCTCTCGACTGTATTATTTGTTTCTGTTTCTGCTTTCTCCTCAAAACAATTGTTTTGAAGTTTCGCCCTTATCACTCTTACCTCCGCATTGCTCTCCATCGACTCTCAATACGAAAGGATTCTCTGACACACTTCGTATAATTGAATCAACTTCTATACCGGCTTAAAAAAAAGTAAACAATTCAACCCAAATTACTTTAAAAACGTAATCAGAAATTGGTTTAAAATATAGTTCTGATAATGAATTTATGCGAAATAACAAAAAATATTAAACGCTCCTTGTAAAATTTAGCACACACTATTTTTATTAGCAAGATTATCATGAAGATTGAACAACATTGAACAAAAAAAAAACGATATTCACTTATAGTATTAAAATCATAAGATGACTGGTGTCATGTACCTAATACCTAATACCTAAAATAAAGCAATTCTGTAGAATTTTAAATAAAATAAATAAAAGCTTATAAAAGCATAATGAAAAGTAGTTATTATTGAAGTGGCAGCATTTTTATCAACTGCTATTGAGCATTTTCAAGATTGCTGATTCAATCGTCACACATTGAAACGTTATTGAAAATTATAAGAACAATTCATAAACAACAATACTGCTGAATTGCATAGAGTTGTGAAATTTTCAATTACTCTTTCGTGTCTATGATTACTGTTTGGCGGAAAATGATTGTGCAATCAACGGTTGGCGTCTTGGTGACTGGCTGGGTGCAGGGCAGGGTAGACGTTTGACATCCGTACGCCATGGAGAACAAAAGAGTATCAGTTACGTCCGAGTTTTTATATTATAAAATAAACTTTCAGTAATAAATATAATGAAAAATATACCACAGAAATGATGTTATTATTTTGAATATGTCGTGTTCGTAGTCGAAATTTCAACATTTTTTTTTAAAATTGATTTATCGATACCTGTTTGAAGACATTCATGTTTTTATCACCAACGTCTTGCGATAGCAATTTTTTTTTTTTTTTTTTTACTATTCCAGGGGTGGGGAACCTTTTATTTTCTAAATGACACATTCATTGATCTGAATCAACACAAGGCCGTAGTAAAGATAATGTTGACACTAGGGTATCATGGGATTTTTGAAACAATTTCATGCTAATTTCTAAAATCAAGAAATTTACAGATTTCCCAAAGTTATCAGCGTGTGACCTTTTTTTAGCTCTTCCAAAAATTTTTGAATCCAAAATCTCAGGAATTAACGGATTTACAAAAAAATCAAACAACTATTCTTTCTAATTGACATAGCTGCGAGGTGAATGTGTAATTGTGAATTTATGATACATTATATAATAAAAGAAATTTCTTCCTGGTGGTGGGTTCAATGATGAGCGATAGGCTTTCGTTAAGATTAAGTCTTTTCAGATATCCTTAGAGTTTATAGAAATGAAAGAAAACAACACAAGCAAGTTGCGTCAGCATTGAAATATAGAAGCGCCGCCATCATTAATAGTTTTCGTCATATTGTATTGACGACTGATAAACAAATGATAAAACACGACCAAATTGAATGAAAGAAGTGTGCGACAATCATCAATCTTGCGAGGATATAAATTGTCAGATTCACGCTATAAATATGACAAACAATACACATTAACTAATTCTTATGATATAATGTTTCGTAGCACATCACTAATAGCACTATTTTGAAGCATTCTATGACATACTCCGTGATAATTTATTTGCTGTCAAAATCAATAATATATTTTTTTCAACCTCAATATTAGTTTCTAGTTTAGATATTGCGTCAACATCGTTGGCTTCGGTTACGGAGATCACTGGTTCGAATACCAGTATGGACAGTTCTATAAATTGTTTTTTCAATCAATTTTCTACATTCTGTTCGAAGTCATGGATGAATCTGATGTCCTGAAACGGGGCGTAGCGAGAGCGATTAGCTAACAACTAGTCCTGTCCTAGGTATATCCTTCTATTCCTACTCTTTTTGGAAAACGAGGGGTTGAGCAACTGAGTAACAAACAGTTCTCGTAGAAACAATTCTGTTGAGATAAACGCTATAAGGGGTCAATATGCTCCACGTTGGGAGCGGATATGGTAACAAAGTTTAGATATGTATTAGTATTTAGTCGTTGTGTTCTTTCATATAAAAAAACTGTCAACAAGTAGGTAGTATTTGTGCAATTCTTATGAAAAACTTTTAATTTTAAGTGCGTAATGAATAATAAGGCTCGGTAACATCTCTATCAAATAAATATGATAAAAATATCAACAATCAATAATCATGTAGGTAATAGATCACAAAAAAATATTTTTTTAAGAAAGTTCCTATTCAATTAGGAACAATGCAAGTGGAAATAGACTAAAGATATGACAAGGAATAACATAATATTGTGTATAACTAGAAAAATATCTCTTACGATTATGCAAGGAGATTAGTTAGCATTGAAAATATCATTCTGTGTATTTAAAATACCGTAAAACTTTTACGATACCAGCAATGAACATTAACGAATGCATTTTTCATAAACTGCTGTTGCTAGGCAGTCATATTGAAGTTTATCGTAATACTACGGACAGAATGAATTCAAACTTGTGTTGAAACATCAGGTTGAGAGACAAATTAATGTAGTACATATTATGTTAGTCTTCAAAATGGCTGCCAAGAAACAGCTGTGAATGATTAATATAGGTATGATACAGAACCATTTTTTATTTGAATCGCGATAAAATTACAGGATTCGAAATTCGAACTATTTAAAAGGAAGACCCTGTCCATAGACGACAGAAGAAACTTATGCTCGTTTTAAGCCGTGTATTGTCATCTGAAAGTAGCATTATAGTACAATATCAGTTTCGTGTTGCAGTTGAATCGAGAAAAGTACTGGCTGTTGGTCCAACGCTGTACTATATTTTTTAACATTTATATACACAGCCATGGCATATATTTATATTTATTAAAATACCAGGGCCGGATTTGCGCAGCAGGTGTCAATCAGGAATTCGGGGAGCACACGCGGTATTGTTACACGTGTATAAAGGGTGATTATAAAAAATGTGAGTTTGTTATCAGGACTGTGTCCATTTTTTACGGCTCTGATTCCTTTTTTAAATGCTGGAATCGTGGTATTTTTTACGACTCCGCAGTCCGGATAAATATCTTACGACATCAAAATATTATTTAAAAAAAAAAAAAGTTTTCCAGTTAATGGTATGTTTATTTTCACAATACACAGTTCATTTGAATTCGACAATTTATTTTTTCTCTTTGGTGTACACATTTTTCTTAAATAAATTGGTCAATTACTTATAGTTATAATTAAATCAATAATCATTGATCGCCTTTTACATCATTTTAAATCTAAGCGCCAATGAGTGTGCAGTAAAATACCGCACAAAAATAATTGCTACTATCCACAAAACTGTGAGATTTATTTATAGATTTTTGCATGCCAGTTTACTTCTCTTTTCTGGATAATTCACGAGAAGTGACCGGCAACGTGTTCGCAATTAGCACCTCATCAGCAAATTAATTTTGCTCATAATTATTCTATTTACTATTTAGCAAACACATTATGAATAAGTTATATATGCACTGTTTGAAATTCATAAAAATAAAAATAAAATCAGAATGATCAGGATCAACCAAAAATTGAAAGTTAAAAATTCACATGCGATAAAGATCTGATTTAACAAAAACATGCGTAAATATTCCAGGGCGTGGAGTCGTGAATAAATATGACGACACCAACTCCGACTCCGCGTACTAGCTCAAAACATGATTTTATTTTTTTAGGCTTAGCAGCATGCGATTTCGGCTTTCGCTATCAACTAATAAATATGAAAACTGTATAACTAAATATGTTGCTATTTTTACCCTATTATGATGGAAATCTACCAAGTAAATGCCAAGTCGATCAATAATTAGCAGCATGCGGTGGCGCCAGTTTTGACCCATACATACACATTTTTTAGAAGGATTCGAAGTTATTAGTTTTTTTTCAGATAAAACTAAAATATACAACCAAAGCCCTAGTAAATAAAATACATTATAATTTAATTTAAACATTGAGACAAGTTTCGCTGTGCGATTAAACATTTTCAAAAGAGTTGAATATACATATGTATAAAATGATATAGTCAATGTATTTAATGTATATAACAGCAGTCGGCAAACTTTTTGGCTTCACAGACCACTAAAGTCACAATTTTAATCCAGCGGACCACTACCTGGACGTTAGTGTTAAATATTAGATATCGAAATAAAGGTTATCAAATGCGTCTAAAATGCACCTAGTTCATAAATTAATGTCAGATTTCACTGCGGACCACCAACAATTTCTCGCTGACCACACTTTGCTTACCGCTGATATATAAGACAATGATGACAAGGCGACATTTCTGTCTTGATGACGTTACTTTAAAAGTGCTTTTTTTAAAAATTAATTTTCCTAAATTTGTGGTGACGAATAGCTCATCTTTACGGCGGCAGTATTCGTTGAATCACGTACGCCAAAAGTACCTCACTCATTTCATAAAAATAAACACCGACTTCTATGTAGAATAAATAAATTTAAGCATACACAGTTTGTTGGATGTAAAGGGGAGGGGGGGAGGGGGTGAGTCAGTTCTTATAAAAACAACACAACTGTAGATGTTGACACGCCCTACGTAAAGTACAATATCTGTTTGAATATGACGATATAGGGAATGATGACCTTTCGCCGTGAATTACAAAATTAAAAACAGTCCATAATATTTAATTACGATTTGTTGAAAATGCTGTTAAAATACTTCACGCAGGGTATCATAAAATGTTATTATTGTAAAAAGCAAATTTTTCGGTAAATAATTTGATACATTGATATTTCAGCGGATTTGTGTGTATTTGCGATGTTTTTTTATCAAGGGTGTGGAGTCTGGGACGTAGACGTATGAGTCGAAGACACCGATCGATTGAAATAAATAAATTATGATGTTTATTCAAGCCATCAGTGATGTAGTGGGACGAGGGCGAGTGGGGTCGGTCCTCCCACACTTTTACTAAGCGATTTGGAAATCTTGCTTTCTGTACAAATAAAGATTTTTTGCTGTCATGATGAAAATGATTTATTTTTGTAACAATGTATTGGAAGAACGCTTTGTTGGAAACACAGTCCGTAAATTGGATCACTGCGGTTAGAGAGCATTACAATATTATAAATAATCAGCACTACGCCACTGCAAATCACAAAATTCCACAGTTTTGCCACTGCATGCTGGACTGACTCAATATGATCTGATGGTATACATACATGTAAGTTTAACGGTAACGATTCAACAATAAATACGGAGTTAGTTCAAATTTATAACCGGAGTCGTTTTTTTTTTACTTGAGTCCAAAGTGTTTTTATCCATTTCACCGGACATATCCGATACGGAAAAATGGGCGTGGTAAGCTAATAACTGGTCTTTCTTTTATAACCTCACCCTTTTGACTGAATCGTCGTTAAGATGCGAGGTCAATGTCACTCAACTAGATTTGGCGAACTAGCGAGGCGTTTTGTAAGAAATATTTTTTTTTGAAAAATAGTGTTTTTGCACAACAAGTTTTGAAGTAAATGAATATATTTAATTACTGCAACTTGAATGCGGCTTCCGATATTAAAAAAAGTTCCCCACCCCATGCGCAAAATGTTCCATAAGAGTTTATTTGAGATACATAGGCAGCGGAAATTGCTAAACAACATACACATACTTTTAGTTTTATTGTAGGATAACTAACACCTAACTTTTGATTCATAATTAAAAATAAAATAAATATATAAAAAAAAACAATTGCTGGGTAACGAATATTAATTTTCGGAATGCGCTGTCTTTCTTCCACCAATGATCAAAGTATTCACCTGTTGCACCTGTTCTGGCGCTTTAAAACGCGAAACGATGTATGTAGTTAGCTACGTAAGGCTGACGTCATCAATAATAAGACACGTCATATTCTGGGTAATGGATGATAAATTGTGATTTAAACACTATCAAAATTTCAATCCATAATCGTATCAACGTTAAACAAAGCAATTCATACAAAATTGTGGTCAAGATTTAACATCTCGCGAACCGAGCACTACAAAGTTCTATGTGGAAAAAATTGACTAAACAGATGTAACAATGCGGCAGTCTTCCAAGTACCATTATTGGTAGCCATGGCTATATAAATACTTTCGATGGTTTCGGCGGTAACTTTGTGGAAGTTCATTTTAATAGAAAATTTAAATCTGATTGATTGCAACTCATTAGTATCATTATTTGTTTGCTTTATTTCGATTCTACACCCCCCCTCCTTGCTCCTCTTAAAAGGAAAAAAAAACCCAAAACTCCATTTTGTAATTTCATAATTTTAAAATGTTAGAATCAATCTTGCTTCATTACTTAAGCAAACTTTGCGATAGTAAGTCTGAAGATGCCTCTGAAAGAGGCGAAACACGTGTCACAGTTAGTAGCACAATACGTGGAAAAATAAAAGTTAATTTTAATTTTCTATGGCTATATTAGTTTCGTCAACACTTTTCACATAGAACTTTTTAGTACTCGGGTCGTGGTCTGTCGAGATAAGCTTGGAGTGGAAACGGTTAAATGGAGTAAAAATACACACGATGCCAGAAACAGCTCATATAAATACATATAGTTTTTTTGAAGATCTATGTAACTGATGAAAAATAGCGAAACACAATAATATTGCCATTTCGGTATCACGTAAACGCGAGTAGTCAAATTAAAAAGAATAGTTTAGTTTCAGCTATATAAATGTTTTTTTTTCGGGATCAACAACTTGGGTGTTTTACGAAGCCTTGAATGAAATAATGATAAATTTAAAGTGCTGTTTAAAAATATGGCAACCCTAATTATAATGAATATTTTTTCGACCAATTTTAGTTGATGTCCCATATTAAAATTGTTTGTTTTTTTGTTATTATATTTAATTATCAGGCCCGGGGCAATTTACTCAGTTGTTTTATACATCGCTTTTAAAAGGTTAACGCGGCCTTCCGCCGAATAGCTAATACATTGATAGACATGGAATTCTGGCCATTTGTAGTAATAAAGAAGATGGGTGGTTTTATGAGTCACGTCATTGAGGGATTCGTTGAACCTGTTTCTACTTATACAGGATTTGATAGATACTGTTAACGGGTGTTTCGATAAAGTCACGAAAGTCCACCCAGTACACCTAAAATAAATTTATCAGAAATGAGTGGTGATAAAAATTCCGGAATTTGGAAAAACCGCGAGATTCGAAGCCAGTTAGCACAAAACGCGGCGACAAAACAGATGCATGTCAGTAATAGATTTATTGACAGGGAGTGCCGGCACGATTCAGTGATGCGAAATTTTCATTTCTACGCATGGCAAGTGATCGCTCAAGCCACATAGCACCATGATTGAAATTTATGCAAGCCATGCGGGTTACAGTTGCACTGAACATTTGACGAGCTTGTTACGGCGCGCAAGGTTAGTTGCTGCGGTCGCTATGATTCCATATAACCAGAGTTACAAAACTATAAAATTAATATGAAGAAAGAATAACATTCCCACTTAGCGAGACATTGAAAACAAGGCTATCACAAGTGCATGAAATACAACAGAGGTTGTCCAAGTGTTATGAAGCCAAATATTAATCCATTGTATTAAGAGGTATTGTTATATTTGCCTAGTAAGTTAAAACGTTAAATGTGGTACTCATTAAATTTACAAACAGATTCGTTGGACGAGAAAACTTATTGTGTTTATGCTATCGCGCGATGATGTGACCTACAAACTTGGCACATGTGCCTATTCCAACACACCGAATGCATATTTTAACAAATTTTAAACTAAAATTGGCAATTGCGAAGGATACACAAAAGATGACACATTCCAACAATATACAAAGAAATTTGTTTAAATTGTATTACTGATGAATTCGGCGGTAACTTTGTGAAACTTTTATTGAATGGTAAACATAAGTTAGAATCGTGTTCTCAAAGTGGCATCTATCGCCTAATCTGTCAAGACTGTAAAGATTCTTATGTAGAGCAGACAAGTAGAAACTTTAACGAAAAAATTAAAGATCACGTAAGATGTCTAAAAAGCAATGACGTTTCTCAAAAAGACGGAATACGTTTTACATTTTTTAGCATAACAAGTGAACTAAGAAAAATATTAAATTTAATTACATGCTGTTTAAGTAGCTAAACTAATGTTATTGATAAAAAATCACGTCTACCCTGTGATTAATACCGTTTCATCATAGCGTATTTCAGCAAGATTATATCGCCAAATAAGAAGTATTCAAATTTAAGCGATAGTCAACGATAAAGTTCATATTCTGAGTAATGAAATACAAAGTGAGATTATATTGATTGCTGCGAATTGTAAATAAGGAATTGAAGAACAGTTATATAAGACGTTAAATTTTCAGATCAAAGATCGCTAGGAGTATGCGTTTCGTTAGCTGTATTTTTACGTATGATCACAATATACTGGTTATAACAAAAATACCTTATGTCCTATTTTCTTGGACATCAGCGACCTTACATAACATTCATTAGTTTTTATCAATGTCGCTTGTTGGTATCACAAGGCTGTCTTTAAAACTGCACTATTTTTTGAATTTATTAAGAGATAAATACAGTAAATTTGTATTAAAAACTATGTCTATTATGAATTTGGAACATATGAAATCGTTATGGAGTTAATCTCAACCGAAGTTTTCCAACGAGACTGCGTCTAAATTAGTTGCTCTACATTTCTGTTTCGAAGGGACTAGGGGTAGAATGATAGGGCTATGGCAGGGCTGGTGTATAGCTTTGCGTTGCCTTAGAGAATGAATGGTGGGAGAGAGAATCTATAAACCGATTGAAAAATAAATTTATAACAACTGTCCGTACAGGGGTTCGAGCCCATGGGCGCCGCAACCAAAACCTACGAAGTTGACCACTCGACAATGAACCAATTAATACAAATTATTAAGATCAGACCAACATTTACACCGATCGACCATGCTTCAATAATAATTGATACCGACAGCATTTTATCCATTAGCAAGCTCACAGTATCGGTGATGGAAAAATCAGTCAGCATCAATCAGATTATAGTGGAAATTTAAATCGCACGCGTGCCAACCGTTGGCCCCGGCTAGATTATACAAAATTAATTGGTGGTATTTAACATGAGCGGCTTTTAAGGCAATGATAAATGGTCAGACAGATCGATAAGTGAATAGTTTAGTTAAGGCTGCCTGCATTGGTTAACAAACGTATGTATAAAATGTCGGACCAATTCTAACTACTAAGCGATAATTATACATACTAGCTACTAAGCGAGAACACTACGTTATTGTGCATCAGAAATTTGGTGACGAATAATTTATCGCGCAAACAACTCATCACAAGAATGTTTGTTGGACCGGAATATTCTGAACTAAAATATATTTTTTTAAAACAAACATTTCAATGAAACGTTTCATATTTGGTATTTGAAAGAAGTTTTAAATGATAAAAGTTTATATTCATCTTGCGATCAATTATCCGCGATCAAATTTGTTGAGGCGTTTGGGTTTTTGACGGTTGTTTTGAATATAGTTCTGCCCCTTTACGAATTGAGAATGATACTGGAGGTTTAGGAAATTAGTTATTAGAATAACGAAGCAGATATTTTTTAACACTTTCGTGACTTTAAAGAAAAGCGAACGACGCTAAAAAATTTTAACTTCACCGTGAATGAGATTTAGATTGAAAAAATACACTTATATAATAATTTGAATTTTAAAAAAATGTTTCAAAGATAAAAATATCTGCTTTGTTATTAAAAACAGATCGAGAATTCATGTTCCATTACAAATTGAAAGCACCTTTTAAAAATAAATACAATTTTAGACATTCTATAAATACTATTTAATTACGAAATATTTAATATTGTTTGTTGAAAAATAAACGTGATATTCGTTATCAAATATTGTTTTTTACACTGTTTATTTACTGCGAGTTCTATGGAAATCGGCATCAGTTATAATTCTGGGATCGATCGTAAGTCATTACATAGTCACATAGAAAAAAAAATGTTTTTGAATATCTAATTATATTCTGTTTTTCTACATTGTAAAAGTTATAAATTTATAATTTGTCAATCTTCTGAAATATTCATGTAAAAATAGTCGTTTTAGGTCGAATAAATAAATGATTTTACACCAGTGTCAAATCGAAGTACACGACTCAAGGATCCAATTGATTAAGTTTACTTAGGTACTTCGTAACATTATTTTAGAAAATAATTATGTAAAAATTTAGCGAATATTTAACATCGAACAAATATTCGAATATCGAACAAATATTTAGCGAAACCAAACGTAGAGATAAAAAATAATTTATTTAAAATCTTTTCTAGTACATACTACATACAATGGTCATAGCTGCTATCGCGTGATCATCTGATTCTTAGAATAAATAACATGTTATCTTTCTTTCGTTGATAAGAATAGAGCGACGACTATAAATGACGATTACTAATTGATTACTAATGCAAATATTATTATGTTGATACGTATAAGGGTGAAATACTGAAACATGTATTGCCAAACCAGTTTATATTTCAAGTAAATAATATATTTATCGACGTTTTGAATGTTTGTCTCCATTTAAAATGTGTTTTTTTTTTTATTTACAACATCCGTTCGCTAAATGATAATAAAAATCAAAAATGTTCTCATGGGACTGCTTTTACGGCTAATTTAACTTCGATCGGTAGCAAATTTGTGTTAGGAAAAAATCAATTATGAAAACGTGTTTGTTTATACTCAATTTTAAAATAAGACTAAAATAACTTCGCGCCTCCCGATCTTTTATTCCATATAGTAACAAAGACACGTTTTAAGGGGTAAATAAATATTTTAGACTGTTCGCGCCTGCTTTTGCAATAGTCCACGCATCCCCAGGGGGACGCGCCTCCCAGGTTGGAAATGGCTGGCTTAGAAGGATCGATAAAATAATCAAATACTTACCGTATATTCGATGTTGCAGATGTAGGGTTTATCGATTATAACATTATACAATTGAATGCAAATTGTATAAGATTGTTACCAAATAATACATATTAGATATGCCGATAGCTCTAGACTTTTGAAAAATAGAAAAACATACAGATTAGACCAAGTTTTCTAAATGATAAAAGTATTTTAGGCAAGAAAATAAAGATATATTTATTTCAATTAGGGTGATACTTAATGTGACCATTTATTTTTGTCCTCAAAACGGGACATTTTTACGTAATTGTATATATATTCAAGAAAACACGTATTTTTAATAGTTTTTATTTATTAATAAACGGGTCAGGCTACCCAAAAACGGGACGTATGGTCACTTTAGTGATACTACTACCGTCGGTTCGGTAGTATTATTGAGAAATAAATAACTAAAACTAATTGCACTTTTTATTGGGTGTTGATCAGGACAGGCTTTGCTAATCGCAAACATTTTCAACTGATGAAAATATAAATCGATTCAGGATATAATATATTTCCATCCGTTGGTAATGTTCTTGTGACGCGCTAAGCCGGTCCTGATCTTAACTGCTAAAAAAAACTGCGGAATAAGTACAGAAAAGTGTTTTATTTATTTTAATATAAAAAATAACTTTTCAACAAAAACAGGTAGTGAAAGAAATTTAAATGCACGAGTAATTTGTCAACGTGTAGTGTGGAACCAGTTTCGCAATATGACAACTATATTTTTATTCCCGTTTAATGACCACTGTGAATTGTTGAATGTTATCCCGATTACTAAGTTTATACACAGTGTGATGTCCAATAAAATGTTTTTAACATATTATATTAATAATAAATAGTTAGTGCAGCAAATCGTTGTACGATGTCGTACAGATAAGAGGAAATGTCAAATTGTCCTGCATTTTAAGTGGGTGTAGGTCAGCGATTTCCCACCTTTATGTTACTGCGCCTCCCTTTGAAAGAAAAAATATCTTCGCGCCTCCCCATACTTTATTTCATATAGTAATAAAGACACGTTTTATAGGGTAAATAAATATTTTGGACTGTTCGCGCCTCCCTTTGCAATGGCCCACGCCTCCCCAGAGAGGCGCGCCTCCCAGGTTGGAAATCACTGGTGTAGGTAGAATATGGCTTACAACTTACATGAGTGTTTATATACTTCTATAGAAATTTTAGCATATAAAAAAAGTGGATGGCTTTCATTGGCGACATTTTACAATTGTTGGCACTGTAGCTTATTGCTCAGCGCTCTTGGGTGTTTGTTCCATTCGGTTTCTGTCCACGAGTTTTAATCATGCATTTATTTGATTAAAAAAAAAACACTTTTTTGTACAATTTCGTTTTTTTTCAAACCATATCAGAACCGGTCTCGCTCACCACAAGCATTATCAACTAACGAGTAAAGCTCGTGACGAGCGAAACCGGTTCTTGTCTGGACTAAAAAAAATGTACATGGTACGTTTTGTTAACCATATCCAGTGATAAAATATTTTTAATGTCGCCGAAGAAGAGTATTTTCCATCATCTTCATCAGTGCTTCCCAAACTTTTTCATGACACGGACCCCTAAATCTGAAAACAATAATCTGAGGACCCCCGAATTTTTTTTCATACTTTATGACAAAGAAAGTTGAAAGAATGAAAATTTTCGCGGACTTCCGTGAAAAACCTGCGGCCCCAGGTTGGGAAGCACTGATCTATATATAAATTCTACTCACTTTCTAAAAGACGTCTGATAGATAATGTAGTATTTATACATTTTTGTTATTTTGCTTAAATTGCATTTTCAGTTGATAATGCTCGCGATGAGAGAAACCGGTCCTGGTCTTTATTAAAAAAAGGTTAAGTATGTAAAAATAAGTGTTTTTTTCCTTTAATTGCCTTCACAACAAGAATTGACAGTGAAACACATTCACCGAGTGATCCACGTTTGTGATGGTTAAATTCCCTTTCATCGATCCAATTAAAAAAAACAGTGCGTCGCTAGAGAGATTGCCTATCAGTAGTCCATTCCTTATCCCCATCCTTCTCTTCGTACACTTTTCATATAGTTCATAAGTTGTGCTATTGTATAAGTAAACAGTAACTGCAAAATATCATCCGTTGCGACATTGTATTAAGATTCCATATCGACCGTGGAAAGGAAAAAGGACGTAACCCACACATATAAAATTTTACAGGAGGCGCTAAAAACGTGTATTGATGATTTTGTGGCATATGCAAATTATGAATTATACACAACCCTGAAGTGTACGGAGTCTTCTAAACTGGTGTTTAATTGACATAATCTAATATTAATAAAAGAAATTGTCTAGGAAAAACCTTTATTTCAGTCTTTTTCTTGGTTTTAATTTTTTAAAAGTTCATTTTTTGAAACTTAAAAGCTAAATTTAGATACTAATTCGGCATTTGCAGCTTGCATCCTTTTGATAGAACGTGTATCAAGTTTGATACATTGTGATTATCGAAAAAAAAATTGTTAAGTCCTTTTTCCTTTCCAAAGTCGATATACTCTACATTGGGTAAAATTTAGGCTGTTGAAAATACTTTAATGTCAAAAAAATGAGTCAGTCTTTAAGAGTATAAATTTACGGATGCACAATTCCATCTACCACTCGCCACGGCCATACATATGTGGCCAACAGACATCATACGTTGTTCAGTTTTGTGCTAGGATTGTACCGATGACAATTGACTAAGACTTGGCGGCTTGCACTTTAGCGTGCGAAAAATTGCCCTATAAAAGTGTCCGGATGTACTATGAGTATAGTTCTACTCTTTCTCCTACGACTTCGCAAATTAAGTGAATTCTAAGTAGTTTACCCTATAAGCGAACAAGTCGACTATGAATAAAAAGACAGTCCCATTATTACCAACAACCATCTCTCACGATACGATTCTCTCTTCCAACACAAACTATGCTGATTGAAGCCAGTCAAAATCAAATCAAACTAATATACCACACAACTCACACATTGAAATATTTCAACTATGTATTACAAATGTGTGATACACTATTGTAAGTATGCATTAATTAAATATGTGTTTGTGTGAGAGAGAATCGTAACTTGTCACCAAATGTCACTTTCTATACGAAAGTGTAATAAAATTTTCGTGACGTGAGGAGAATCAAAATCGGATAACTGAAGGCACCGATATCAATATTGCTGTTTTTGAAAATGGCACAGCAATACCAATAAATCAAATCATAACACATCATTGACAGCACAGTCTTTATTATGTATATGAAGTAAAATTCAAAGTGAAGTTGTGTGCAATAAAGTATGTTGCTAATGCGTTAAAAAACAGTTTTAAAGCATTTATTGAAGTGAAAAACTGCAATAAAAATATGCTAGTTTTGATGCAGTTGGAGGCGCAAGAATGTATTAAATGTAAATTGTTATTTTGTACAAATATATTATTTATGAAAGCAAACATCTTTAAGAGTTGCATTTTTTTACAATTAATATCCTACTATTTCGCAAAAAATATCACAAATAATAATTCATGATTTTTTTGGATACGGTATAAGCTAATATTGCTTATGATTACGTGTTTAAAATCAAAAACAATCAATCATCGATCTGTCATCGTCAGAAAATAAGATTTTTAAAAAATAAAGCCCCGTTGCCCACATATGCTCTATATTTAAGCAATTCAGAAATTGTAATGATTTAAGTGTTTTTATCTATTGCGGTACGTTGAAAACAAATATTTAGAAAAATGTCACCGCAGACGTATGTAATTTATACTAGAATTAGCCGCAGGGAAAAGGTTAAGAGAAAAATGTGAGGGGCGTGTTCGTAAACGAAATGTTTACACGTTTGAGTTTGGTACATTTAAAAAAAGACATGTGTTTATGCAGCTAATAAAAATCTATGATTTTTCACTAAGCCGGTAATAAGCTTTGTTCAACTAATTTGTATAATTATTATGATAGCGCAGGCAGTGCTGAAGAATTATGCCATCTCTTTCACACGCTCAACGTTATAACTTGAAAGTGTGAAAGTGAGGTCGTCAACACAAAAATACCCGATTATTTGTACTCATTTAAGCAGCATTAAATCATTGAGAGATTACACAGTTTTACGTCCGTTAGTAGGCGTGTATACTTCGGCATAACGTGCAACTTTTAAATATGTTTTAGGAATGCTATAATCCCACGATTGTTGCATTTCCGAACACGCCTTTTATATATTTTAGTATGTGGCTTTTCTTTCTAAAAATCGAAAGGATTAATGATTGAGGTCGACCTCCATGGTCTAGCGGTAACAGCTTTACACTAGAAATGAGGTTGGAAATGGGTTGAAACCCCGGCAATCAAATTTAGATTCGTAATGTTGGTTTTCGGGATCCCGGGATTGATCACTGGGAAAAAAGTCAGAAATAAAAAGAATTAAAAATAATCTAAATAGGTCTTTTTTAGTTTCATTTTTTCAAAACGTTACGCCCGGGATTAAACATTCAACATAAAATCGTGTATTAATTGGGATTCGTTATTGAGAAAATTTTTGCTGGGTGATTTTGTAATCCTGGGATTTTTCATGCCGATTTAAAAAAACACAGACATTTTCGGATTTTCCAAAATTAACAGCGCGAAAGTTTTTTATTTAGCTCTTCCAAGATTAGTACCGTCACAATATCGGGATTTTGGGATTACAGAATTCGACGGTATCCCAGGATTGGTGACCCTAGTTATGACTGCCAGTGACTGCAGCGCAAAAAACCCTAGGCGTCATCGATAGACTGAACACGCTTAACTAATATTAACGCAACATAGAAATCCAAAAATATTATAATCATTAATGTAGTATTAACCCTTTCCACTCCAATGTCGAGTGTCACTCGACATGATCGGTTACATATTTTGATTTGATTATTTTTGTGTGAAGGATTTTTTTCTATATTTTTCTTGAATACCCATTCGAAATACGTGATTTGTCGAGCAATTAGTGAATGTTAGAAAGTTGGGACGCTTTGCGACAACTACCTGGCGTAAACAATAGAATGGAATATTTTGGGGCTGCAAGTGAAGAATGCAGCGACGGAACAAAGGCAGATGTTCTCGCGCCGAGGTTACGTAAAAATATGTTGTCCGGCTGTGATATTTTTCGATTTGCTCAGTCAAACGGTTTGAAAGTTATTTGTCTTTTTGTGAATATTTTTTTAAAAAAAAAAAAGAATTTTTTCAAAGATTGTGGGGCTAGTGGATGGTTTTAGTTTTTTTAGGTTTGGTTGTTGACAGATTAGTAAGTTGACATCATGTGTAAGAAATCCTCATATTTTTTTTTTCAAAACTGTATTATTTATTTATAACATCAATATCTTTTTATGTGCAAATTCACAAAAAATTGCTGGTGGAATTTTTTTGAAAAACCTTTGGAGTGGAAAGGGTTAAACATATGTTTCATTTACGAAAAGAAAATTTAACAAAACGCGGAAGCGAATGAATTTGCATATTTAGAGAAGCAAATGTCAAAATTGATTAACTATCATTGTCGAGTAGAGGAGTTTGCACGAATGCTCTGCTTTTGTCATTGTGTGCGAGTTCACCTGTGGCGGAGAAGTCTGCGATTCTATCCGCCCCCCCCCCCCATTAGTGACGCAGAAGTTTTTTTTATAATATAAGATGGAGACTATATATTATAGTGACCGTGACACATATCGTGACAGTACAAGTTAGTATGGGCTATTTTGCTGTTCTGATAGCAACGGGTTCCTAAACATTTTCGTATTAAGACTCCCACCACTTAACGTTATCAAAACAAATGTGCAATTTCGGCAAGATGAGGAAAACACGTAAAATAGCCCTAAGCTTCAATTCAGCAATTTCATAGCATATATGACCGGTTTCGCTCAGCGGGGGTGAATTTTTATTTAATACTTTCGATGGTTTCGGCGGTAACTTTGTGGAAGTTCATTTTAATAGAAAATTTAAATTAACTTTGATTATTCCACGTATTGTGTTACTAACTGTGACACGTGTTTCGCCTCTTTCAGAGGCATCTTCAGACTTAATATCGCAAAATTTGCTTAAAACAGCTTAACGACCGCGGACGCGTATTTGAGTCTTTGAAAAACAAAGGTTGCTGTCCGGCGGACTCATATATGCGTATAGGCGACGTATCTGGAAGCTAAGAAAATTAAATTTTGTAAAGATATCTCAATTTGTTTACAAATTATATTGAATTTAGTAAAATTACAATTTTTGCGAATTTTTCACAAAATTTTATTTCGCCAAGTGAATTTAAAAAAAAAAAAACGTGCGGTCGTTAAGCTGTTAAGTAATGAAGCAAGATTGATTCTAACATTTTAAAATTATAAAATTACAAAATGAAGTTTTGGGTTTTTTTTTTCCTTTTAAGAGGAGCAATTTTTATTTGATGACAAATATATAATGTAATACCATTTTAACGAGACTTTACAGTCGAGAAGTAGTAGTAGGGATACTCAAAGAGAGTAGTAAGGATAGAAGGATAAGGATAGGACATGACTATGTTTTTTTGTTTTTTTTTTAAATCCGTGCAAAATTTTCTCCGTCCCTAATCCCGAATTTATGGTGAATGTTTACAATTCCAGGAATGGAGAACTTGTCAATCCCGAGATCACAAATAGAGTGCGACATCGAAAGCCTTACTTCCTACGCCCAGATATTAAACAGACATCATAAACGCCCACAACTCGATCGAAAAATTGCTGTTAGTACTGGGACTCGAACCCGTGAGATCCGTCTCGGAAGCGAATAACGCTAACCGCTGCGCTATAGACCCAACGCCATTTCAAAATTAGTGTTTTTAAAAAACATGCCGTGTCACCATTCAAGTTTTATTGTATGTAACATATTGGGAAAGCATTACATAGTTGAAGTTTGACGATCGCCTGAATGAAACATTAAAATGATTTTTGTGTACAGATTAAATTGGAAAAAAATACTAAAATTATAATATTGACGCATAGCAATAGCCCACAACCTTTTCGTGGACATACTTTGTTGTATAACCTCAATTAGAAAAAAAAAATCATTCTTAATTATTCCCTTATACCGAAGACGAATGAATACTTAGCTTGTTTCCACCGACAGAGCCCCAATTTACCAGTTCCTTCCGATTAGAAACCGGAAGATATAATTTCCTTAGTAATTCGGTACACATTAATCTAAGCCTAATGTCGACGGTTATGTATTTTTTTGTTTTATTATCAGGGCGTGGACTTCTGGAAAGAATATTATTTTCACCGTAAAAAAAAATGAGATTTCCAGGTCTGTGGCGCAGCGGTCAACGCGGTTAGTTTCCGTGATGGATCTCACTGGTTCGAGTCGCAGTTCCAACAGTATTTTTTGTATGTCTCCACTAGGAGGCCATATGCTCCACATTGGGATCGAACGTGGATTAAATGCAAATTGTATCCCAGCGACATTAAACTACATATTGTATGTATCACAAAATTTACCAATTGTATTAAATTATATATCGACTTAAATTCTATTTCCCGAACGAAATATTTACAATTTTTTGTTGTTGATTTCTTATAATATCGACTGTGGAAAGGAAAGAGGAAGTAAACCACAGTTTTTTCAAAACAGCTTTTTTTCTATAATCACAATGTATCAAACTTGATACACGTTCTATCAAAAGGATGTAAGCTGAAAATGCCGAATTAGTATCTAAATTTAGCTTTTAAGTCTGAAAAAAGATGAGCTTGTGAAAATTGAAACCAAGAAAAAAGACTGAAAAAAAGATTTTTCCTAGTCAATTTCTTTAATTAATTTTAGATTATGTCAATTTAACACCAGTTTAGAAGTATTCGTGCACTTCAAGGTTGTGTATATTTCAAAATTAGCATATGGTCCAAAATCATCAAAACAAGTTTATTGTGCCTCCTATAAAATTTGTTATGTGTGGGTTACGTCCTTTTTCCTTTCCACAGTCGATATCATTCAAGTCATTCTGTTTCAAAAAATTCCATTGTGTGGAAGTTCAAGCTACTATACTACGAACACGTATAGCTAAAACGGTACAATGATAATAATGTTAAATTTTAGATATTTTCAACCGTTCATCAGTCATAAACATTAGTTTTACTATATCTACTTATCGCTGTGATGGCCCTACGTAAGTAATGCAATTATCAATTAACCTGGCAACACTATTTCGAGAAAGTATGCGTGCATCGCTTCGAATTAGTAAAGACTAATGTTGTGACATCACGACGGTAATCTTGAATTCAAAAATAGAATTAGTGACAGGTTTAAAAATGAAGTTTTCAAATAACGGAAATAAACACGAAAGAACCATTTATTTGTTACGTCATAATCGTTAATATTACAGTGATGCACTTTTTTTATTTATATTATATACATATTTTGTATAGCAGCGTAAATTATTTACCATAAACTATATTAATTAGCATGTATATGTTTGTACAATGTACACGTACAAGGTCATATACGTCGTACAAGGTCATACACGTCATATATTCTCTCAGAGAATATATGACGCTCGGAAATGCGGTTTATAAGCCCCCCCCATCGTGTTAAGTTGTAATGCCAAATATTAAAATAAATAAATACATAAAAAATCTTTTAGGGGTCATTTCTACTGATATAATCAACTTATGGTTAAAAGATAGGTCCCGTGCAGCTCTGTATGGGGCAAAAAATGAACACATTCGTTTTCATTTTTTTATTGTTGTTGATCGTATTGCGTTATGGAAGGCGACCGTGAAACAGCAGCTGCAAGCACATAGCGGGTGGTGGTGAAAATCAACAACAAACTTCATCTTGAAAAAAAAGGTCGTTAACTAAACCTAACTGTGCCAAAACCGTTGCCGACTGTCGGTTGAAAACAGCTGTTAATTATTGTGATAGCATTGAAACAAAAACTGAACATAATAGATCTGAACAGGCGAATGGGTCAGTGCTGTCATTCCGTAATGAATGAAAGAATAATAAAAAAAATACGGTTGCTATACGAGTCAACGATTAAGAAACACTGAGCAAGGCCACTGTCAATGATCGAGAGAGCGAGATTGATTCCCGATTGACAACGGCTTCTCAATCTTACACACCTGCTTTAGTAATAATAATATTCGCGTAAATTTATCTAGATATGCCTAAGAACACGTAAAAGTAAAACATACGTATCGAATAGATTGCCGTTGATTTGATTGTAATCAATGTGCTTCGTATGACATGCATACTACACCTGGCATGCAAAACCTTTTTCTTCAAGCGGGCCGCATAAAAACGTAGACGTTGTGTAAGGGCCACAAGGAAAACAATAATATACACTGAATCTTCTTTTAGATAAATAAAAAATATGGTTCCATAACATTTGACCGTTTTTTTATTTGTATTTATTTAAAAAAAATGTTTCTGTAGTTAAATATTTAGATACACGTGTTGTACATATTTATAAATTAAAAGATAACGAGTTTTTTTAATCTAATTCTTTTGAATTTGATTTAATATTTGTAGTATTAAAATCGCAAAAACGAATCTTAATTTTCATTATTATGAATCTTGATTTATTCTGCCTTATCAAAGAAAAAGTTTGCTCACATTAAATTAAATTCAATGGTTCACAAAATCTACGTTTTATATCATAATTTTAAGATGAAATATTCGACAGAAGCAAAAAACGGTCTGCACTACACCATAGATAGCTGCAGCAGTTTCATCGCGGGCCGGTCAATGATTAGTGTTATTTATGGCATTTACTAGCTTTGTATGTAAATTCACGCAATTTATTTTGAAACTAGAACGCATTTGGAAACCCTGATTATTATATAACGAACATTGGGTTTTATCAGGTCCGTATTAGTCTGAAATATGTATCATCAATTTTTTTCTGTGGATATATTTATTTAAAAATAAAAGCTTTGCTCGCTTGCAAATATAGTAGTTAGAATATCAAACTATGTCAACCTTATAGCGTACAGTACTTGAATTGTATTTTTTTTTTAAAGTTTAAGAATCACTATAACACCGCTGGCTATTTATTAAAACCGACTCTTTTATTGCGAAACGTTAAAGGAAGAAGGTCAAAGTTTTGCACAAAATAAAATTAATATTATTTTTAATAAAGGTGCATGTAGGTAAATACTTTGTAATTAAAGTAAAACAATTAAACGCTAGTTTGTGGAAAAATTATGATTGAAAAAAAATATTGATTTGTCGTCATTGAGAATTGAATAAAAGTTTGAAACAAAAATCAATTCATTTGTTTTCCCGCTCTTGCGGCCCAGGTGTGGTTAGTGGAGGGAAAACTACATGGAGTGCGATTATTATTTGATTTTGCGAGAAGACAATATAAATTAGAAAAAACAAAGTTTAACATTCGCAACAACGAAAGAATTCCCATTTTGGCCTCGTTTAAGTCGAAAGAAACATATATGCACCTAGCCAGATACATTGTTACGTAGACTCCTGTCAGGTGCTGCACAACAACTATGGTTGAGAATATAAAAAAAAGTAAGGAGGTAGTAGTTAAATAGATTGTACTATTATTGAACAATGCTGTACAATATGGACGGCGATATGATATACACCACAATTTAGCTGTGAAAGTTAGAATATAAGTAGTACACTGACATCGGTGTGTCCGATAAAAATTGCGTGGACCGTATTCAAACACGCTGGTATTTTGGGCAAATCGGTAAATTCCTGGGTTTTTTGATTTTTGCTGGAACGAAAAAAATAGCGGATCGAAGCCCTGCAAGAAACCGACCGATAGATGACGCAAGTAACTTGAAATGCACGAAATACTCATTAATAAAAAAAACTTTTTTGCCATCTATTATTTTTTTAATAAAATACTTTTCAACTAAGAATTGACTGTGAAATTGAAATACAATTCAGCAACAACAAAAAAAGTTACCAATGTAAATATTTATTAATCTGTTTTTGCTTTTTTAATAATTAATATATCAAAAATATGATTCTTTATATACTATGACCTAAAAAACCACTAAATTATGAATACTCTATATGTGAGACTAAATTTTGGTATTGCTAGAATTTTGACGCAACGAGCTCAAAACGTTCGCCATCACAGTCTGGTTCCTACCGCCGTAGTGAGCAATGGTTGTTTTCATACGTTTTTACACATTTTGTAGACGTCCACATCCTGACTGAAGTAATTCGTGACATTTTAAAAACGATAATTACACGGTCATCTAAGTATTTTTTTTTCATATTCAATAGTCGTATTATTTCAGAGTTATTAGATAAGAGTTATTTTCTCTTTAGGTGCTATAATAGGTATGTGTGTACAAACATAATTAAATATAACAAAGAATAATGTTATCAAGTAAATTTTGTCTGAACCACCCCCTCTAGACATTACTTCGCAATCGAGCTACATTGAGTACATGCGGGACCGGTGGCGGGTAGGTATACGAATGTTGAAGACCCCTGCTCTATGATATATATATTAGGGCATCCAATCCCGGGGTTCGGGATCCCGTGCAATTTTCTGATCCCGAAATCCCGGGATTGATACGACTGCGATCCCGGAATTTCGGAATTGAAAAATTTTGAGCAAATCCCAAAAATTTACACGAAATTGGCAAATCGAAAATTTCAGATTCCTCGGTGAGCTAAAAAAAAAACAAGGTTCTCTGACAATCTGGGAAAAAGTATACCAAATCGAGGATTTCAAATTTCAAATTCAAATTCCTCGGTGAGTTAAAAAAAAAAATCGAGGTTTCGAGACAATCCGGGGGAAAAGTATAGCGAATTGAGGATTTCAAATTCCTCGGTGAGCAAATCCCAATCCTGGGATCCCGGGATTGGAAAAGGGTTTCGGTATTGGATACCCTAATATATATATGAGAAAAATGTTCGGCATCGGTTATGTACACCTGATGATGAAAAATAAACATGGGTTGTAAACATCTGGTCACTGAGCCGCGGAAACAATTCCAAAAACCTGTGGTTAGATGTGATTATTTATATTCTGAATTTATGCATAACTACTCAGTAAACATATTTAAGAGTTAACAAACGTGCAGGATGATAAGAGCAAAGGTACACACTGCCCACACTGGTAACAACGTAGGTAATAACTCGTAAGTCTCGTAAATATCCACTATCATCTCTAATCAACTGATTCATTAACTCTCCGATAAGGCAAATGGCGACATGTAGGCTGGTTTACAATGAAATTCTGCAATGGTATTACGACAAAAAGTCGTTGGTGAATGATGATAAAAGAAAGATAACACTTTTGTATATATCCTGTGATGTTTGTGCCAGCCTGGCAGGGCTAGATAACTTGTATTGTAAAACAATATTCCCTGAGATTCAAGTTGTCATTGATAAGTAATCGAACGCATTTGGCAACTCGATAATTTCTTCATTAGCAGATACAGTTCGATGGAAAATTCTTTCACGGACATGCCGCAATTTGATTGGTTTTTTGTCGCAATGAATACTATTTTTATTTAGTCAATTTAGGAATATCGGAGCACTGCGAACCTGATATTTTTTTTTAACAAGGTTTGGCGAACATAACTATTTGTTGTCTTATAAAAAAGCTGTATAAATTGTTTATCTGCCAGTTGCTTGATAGAACATTGTTTTAGCTGGGAGTGTCAGACATTGTTGATATCTGTTTTGGCATACGAGTGTCATAGTTACTATGCGAGAAGACGAAACAGATATTAACCAATTCGTATATTTATTGTAGAACTTAATAATTTGATACTATACCGCATTGTCATAGTAAGTGCCAACTCAATTAAGATTTCATAAATATATGTCGTCAATGAATAATTACAAAGTCCTACAAAATACCTTTACCTTATTTGGGGAAGTAAAACGTGGACGAATAGTCTAAAACTGATTTTAATTTACATTTGAGTTCACAAGTTCTTGCTTAATTAAGAAGTTTTCTTTCATAGCAGTAATGAAAGAAGATAATAATTATTGATCAAACAATAAACCACGTTTGCAAGCGTATGTGCAATTTTCTTTCATTTTTTCGACGAAAAAATATAGACACCTACATCCAACTGTGTTACGCTATTATGCTTTGCTATAATTATGATAGTGAGAAAATATTCCCTCACAGAGAGAGCGTTACGCATTGGTACTCCATAAAGTGAAAAAAAAACTTGTTTAAAATGTTAAACCTATGACCCAGTAATTTATTTTTAATAATATACATATAGGTATTAAACATATGTGAAAATATTATTGCACAATAAAAAATGCTAATAAATAATTATTCATAGGTAGGTGATACGTGGCGAATATGAACCCACATTTAAACAACGTTGGATGAGGTATGCAGACACTTATATTATATACAACGATGTGTTATTCTGAGTGATGTTCGTAAATATGACATAATTGGGTCGCTGCATTTTCATCGATTTTCGCGTAGGAATGAGGCCATATAAAATATTCCAGTTTTACGAACAGAACTTCACCAAAGTGAGTAAATATGGGATTATATTCGGATATAATTTCATTCTGAATAATAGTTTGAAATAACTGTTAAATATTTGAATACGAAGTAAATCTAGATTCGATTAAAATCTGTAGATAATAAATTCAATACTCTTGCGCGTGTATTGGGGTTGGATAAAAATAAATACGACAAAAAAAGAAGGAATCCATCGGAGTAGGTACGTACTTATGTAAGCATTTATTAATTAAATGCTATGGCGGCAATAAAAAAATGAATTTAAGGAAAAAGCGCTGGCAATGATTGCACAACGTAGCAATTAAAATGGCCAGGTACACTGAAAAGATACCTAAAAGAAAACGCTTTATAAATAATTATAACTCTTTCCTTTTTGTTCACTGTTGGAAAATCTATTTAAAGCCCATATTTATTCAGTTTGAGCAGGTTATTTTAAATATCTGGCGTGCATAACATGTTCTTAAACAAGTTAGGATTAACAGGAATTAAACGCGGTTCGCATACCAATAGTTTAAAACAAAAACTCAAATTCTAAATTAGAATGTCAACTCTATGGTAATCATAAATAATTAATTAAATTGCATAGATACTAGCGACGTCGTTGACGAATTGAAAAACTATAATGTACAATCGACCTTATGTCGAGTTATATCAATGCATTTGTATTATTTTACTAGGTAATAATAATATTATTATGTATAACAAATGAACGACGATAAGGGAAATATGATCGCTAAGCTTCTCAGATGTTTTACGGCGTCACTTGCATATTGAATTCAGACAGGAATAATTATTGGCAAATAAAAGAGTAAACACACATCGACATTAAAGTTAGTGGTAGGTACCTACCTAGTTATTTTATTTCCCTTTACCCGCTCTGTCGAGAATGCAAGAATTCCACTGCAGTCAAGTGGCGCTGTGTATGTACTGTAAAATCAACTTTCTGGTGACAAGTTCATGACAGAAGATTATGACGTGACCACGATACATATGACATATAGTAATATATAATATATTGAGATGATTTATTATACTTCATATAGAAATAATGCAGATTTTTAAACAAAGATCTAATTTGTAACTTATGGGCAATTCGTTCGTGCTAAAAATCTTATTCAAACACAATTCAGATTAAACAAGATATCTCCGATACAATACACATGCACAGCGTTTAGTGTGTGTAATAATATATCGCACATCTATACTAATCAGTACAAATATGTCGGCCAATAAACACTTTTTGCAAGGCACACAAAAAAGACACCATCGCATTTCTGTAATAATGAATTACAACACTGCAGATAATTACGCTTACAGGACATTTTAAATGAATAATTCTACTTTTTATTACTTATTTATTGCAAAATGACGACGGCCTACTTAAAAAAAAACTTTCTATGAGCCGAGACTATTCCATTTTCGCTCGGAGTTGCGATGAAATAAATTAGTCGTTTCGAATGATATCTGAATGATCATATCAGAAAAGTGTCATTATGTTTGAATATGGCTACTTTAATCCGTAAATGGACATTGTTGCTAGTCATAATTGACTTCGTAACAAAGATATTTCGCTGCATTGTTTTCAAGGGCATTACAGAAATGGAATACCTACCTCTATATTAGCAGTCTACACTGACGTACAGAATACTGACTTCTAGATGTTTTCGTAAGTCAATCGCACTAGAAATGTATAATGGGTAGTTTGCCAAAATTATGAATGAAAAGGAAACATAATGACTGTTGTAATACACATTCAAAATATGTTATTTTATACAGAATTAAGTGATTAAGAATAAAGAAAATTACTCACAGGCTGGTCGGCAGCGTTACGACGTGTATAATCATACACATGACGTCATTTAAAGCAATACATTCCCAAAATATTAAACAAATCAGCAAGATTGACAAGAAAGGGCACTGCAAATATCACAATCACTTGAACACATCGATACGTTAGCACTTTGGGCTATCGCATTATGTCATTATACTCGCTTTGTATAACTTTAAACTAATTTATTTTGCCATCGAGTTTCGCAGATTTGACAAGATGGTAGCGGACCTTCTGTTTTGCTTTGGTTGTCAGCTGATACGGCCGGCAATACCTACGAATGTGCCTCACAATTATTTTTGGTCTCTTTCTAATTTTCCAATACATATATGAAAGACAGAGTCGACGAATACCAGTACCGCCGTCAAACTAGACTCTAATGTCATTTTCATAGCTTAAAATAATCGTAAATGCATTATTTTTAATTTAAGAAATTATAAACGTAAAAGGTTTCTGAAAAATGTGTTTAAAATGTTCGTCATTTTTTTTAAGTTATTGAAATGTCACATCAATGTTATTTGAATGACATTTAGAAACTTGTTTTTCAAGAGCAATGGGCGTGACACTTAGTTTATCTGCAAGGTGCCGCCACACCACGGTAAAAATTAAAAGCTTTGACTTGGCATACTTTGATGGTTTAAGTCATGACTACTCAGCTGTCCAAATAATTCAGTAGATGCCGACAAAATCTTAAAAGAAAATATTATTAGATTTTACTGTCATTAATTAATATCGTGCTGAATCCTGTTACCTAAGTTTTAACAAATAATTATACGTATATTAAAAAATAAAAATTGACTATATGACAGGTAGGACAATCAGAAATTGCTGGAGAAACCTTTAACTCAATGTGGAATGTCTACAGTTGGACCAGGACTACGGAGTCGGGTAAAAAAAGACGACTACGACTCCACAGAAAATTTTCTATCATTTAATTTTAACTGATATACATAATGTATCCGTACAGTAGTTGATTAAGAAAATGAGTGGCCTCAGGCGCAATGAAATTTGGAGGTCCTGTTTTTCGGATAACATAAAAACGACAGAATATTCCATGTTGAATAATTACAATCTGAACAAAAATTATATGGGTTTTATAATATAAGGTATTTTTGAGGCCCCTAAGATTTGGAGGCCCCATTCGCTTTTAGGATAATCCGCCACTGTATATGTATACCATCAAATCATCTTAAGTCAGACTAGAATGCAGTGGCAACACTATGAACTACTGTGGTTTGATTTTTTTTTTTAACCATGTCCGCTCCCAATGTGGAGCATATGGACTCCTAATGGAGTTTATCTCAACAGAAGTGTTTCTACGAGAACTGCTTGTTACTCAGTTGCTCAACCTCTCTTTTTCCAAAGATAGTAAGGATAGAAGGATAGGGCTAGGACAGGATTAGTGGTAAGCTAATCGCTCTCGATACGCCGCGTTCATAGGATAGAATGGGTGAGAGGGGGGAATTCAAGACATCACATACATCCATGCCTTTGAACAGAAGTTCATAAATCGATTGAAAAATCAATTTATAAAACTGTCCGTATCGGGATTTGCACCCGGGCCCTCTGTATTCGAAGCCAACAACGTGTGTCGCCTGTCGCCTGTGTGGTCGAGTGGTGGTTTGAATACATATCATTAAATATTAAAAACAAAAAAAACGGAACTGAGTCGTCAGATTTTTTCGACTCCGACTGCGAACAAAACCCCCGACTCCATGAGTCCCAACTCCAACTCCGACTCTATAGCCCTAGACAGAAACAAGTGCCTCCTATTCAATGCATGCATCTTGACAGTGCTGCTTTATAGTTGCGAGTCATGGCATATTACGAAAGCAAAGAGTAACAGAATACATACTGCGCATTGAAAACAGATGCCTGATGCAATTACTAAGTGTATGAGAGGTAAGAGAGCGGACTAACCAGCCTTTTATTACGTCCAACATAATAAATAAAAATCAACGATGGACCTGGCTTGGCATGTGCTACGGATGCCCCAAGAGATAAATAATGAAGATATTGAAGAACGGTTAGCGATTAAGCACACGAGAGGCCTCAGGCGCAATACAATTTTTAGACTCTATTTTTCAAATAATATAAAAACGTCAAAAATAATAAAAATATGTAAAAAAAATGTATGTGGGTTATATAATTTAAGCCATTTTTGAGGGCCCTAAGATTCAGAGGCCTCAAGCACGCGCCTCATTTGCTTATAGGATAATCCGCCACTGGGTTCATTGGGTATTGTTAAAAGACTATAATATATGGCAAAATCAAATAATTTGATTAAAATTTTCTATAATTGTATATAAGGGTGATAGAAAAAGCCACCCTTTACCCAGAACACAGCGAACAGCTTTGAGATTCAGCAAACCCCTTGTTAACGAATCGGCAGCCTACTACTGTATAACACCCAATAATAATTGACCGACAGGTGTGATATTACTAATGAAATTATTAAAAATTACTAAGTATACATATTAAAGGTTTATAATTTATTATTATTATTCTATAGAGAAGTATTTAAATTTCGTACTTATTTATAACATCAATAATAATTTAGAGAAGGCCTTTTATATTTTTTGTGTCTTTTATATCGCTTCAATGAACGCAAGTGGTTTTTATAACCCACTGGGGATATTTTCGTCTGATTTATAAATTGCACATCAAAGACGAAATTATTTTAAGAATCCTTTTTTCTCTAAAAAACCTTTAATATTGTCTCAACAAGGTAAGGCGCGTCTCCAAGAGGTATCCCTTTCGCTGGCACCCCTCCCAGGGGCCGCTAATTTAAGAAATACAAAGACAGAGGTATACGAACGAAAAATTAATAGCGTGGAAAAAGAAACAAGATCTATACAGTAAGCCCACGACTTTCGCACATAATGAAATGTGTGCGAAAGTTGAATGTTCGAAAGTAGAGGGATGTAAAAAGACTGTACGGGACTCTGTATGCTTATGTCACCTAATGAAAAAAACGGATGAAATTAAAAAGCGTTAAGTGCATTTTTATAATAAAGAAACGTAAAGAAACACGATATATGTATGTAAGTGCAAACAATGTGATATTGTGCGTTTGTGTTTTTAACCATGTCTTGAGATTTATCATCAAAGCCAAGAAAGTCTTTAGTGGCTTTTTTTCGGTGTAAAAACATTGATAAAGGTATGTTTGTTGAATTAAAAAAAAACAGTTTCATTAATTTAAGCTATTTTTATGTTATAACTTATTTTTTTTTGTGCGAGCTGACTAAATGTGCGAAATAGCGAAATGTGCGAAAGTCAAATGTGCGTAAGTCGAAGGCCGCCTGTACGTTATCTTTGTTGGATTTGGCGGTAGGCGATTCAGTATAGAAGTTCATTTTTAATATTAAATCATATTGGATAACATTATTACTCCACTTGTGTGACAAATTGTGAAATTTTTAAAGACACGTGTCATTAGTCGTAAATCTTGCGATGTTTTATTTTTTATTCTTTTGTCTGTACGAATTGATATGATTTGTTGAATTCTTTTTTAGAATCCTCATGGCTGTTGGTTTTGAAAAAATCTACTACTTGACTGCGTTACCCGGAAGTAGTTAAATCGTCGATTAGTTTTTTTTTATTGTAACATTATAAGTTACATTTACCGTTCGACTGATCAACTCATTGCCTAGAGCAGTGCTTCCCAACCCTTTTCATTCGACGGCCCCATAAATCTGAAAAAAAAAAATCCTCAATACAAAACATGTTCTGCGGCGGCCCCCGGAAAAATTCCGCGCCCCCCAATGTGGGAAGCACTGGTGTATAGTCAAATTTAATTTTATATTGAAATAGTCTTCCACAAAGTTACCGCTAACAAAGTTCAAAATTATAACGTGAAATATTTTACCGATTACCTACACTAATTAAAAAAAAACGTTTGGAAAGTTTTCTTATTATTATATGATATAAGGGGGCTTAAAGCAAAGGTAGCAATCTTGAAAATATAAAATTTTCAATCTATAAATGCAGATATTTCAGTAGAAAATCTGTTTTCATTCCGTATAATTTTCCACGTTTTTTTTTCAAGTTAGCTTTAGGTACAAATTCAGTTTCTACACTCTAAGCCAGCGATTTCCAACCTGGGAGGAGTGGACTATCGCAACGGGAGGCGCGAAGATATTTTTTTCTTCAAAGGGAGCCTTTAGTAACGTGAGGTTGGAAACACTACTCTAAGCGTTTCGTCGAATACAAAAAGTCATGTTTGCTCAGCACAATTTATAGTGAATCACAATATTCTACTGTAAGATATAGCTTTCCGTACCGGGATTCGAACCCGGGCCCTCCGTAGCCAAAGCCAACACCGTTGACCACTCGACCACACAGGCGGCGAAAGTTTTATAAATTGATTTTTCAATCGATTTATGAATTTATGTTCAAAGGCATGGGTGTATGTGATGTCTTGAATTCCCTCCTCTCACCCATCCTATCCTATGAACGGGGCGTATCGAGAGCGATTAGCTTACCACTAATCCTGTCCTAGCCCTATCCTTCTATCCCTACTCTCTTTGGAAAAAGAGAGGTTGAGCAACTGAGTAACAAGCAGTTCTCGTAGAAACAGTTCTGTTGAGATAAACTCCATTAGGAGTCCATATGCTCCACATTGGGAGCGGACATGGTTTAAAAAAAATAAAAAAAAGGTATAGCACATATAAATAAAATTATATAGTTATGCCTATTAATTATTTTTTTTACGTTTTTCTCAAAATGGCTTCCGTGGTAGATTACTGTTTTTGCTTTTTTACTCCCTCATTTTTCATTGCCACAGAAAATGACATTCTTTTTAATAAGCTTAAGGTTTTTTTATCGACATTTTATTATTTCTGCATTCTATACGGCAGCACATGAAGCACATGAGCAGTTGTGAATTTGAAATGTCACTTTAAAATTAATACAACTTTTTGAATATCAAACATATTTTTTAGTATATCTTTACATATGTTTTCGTTTATTATTTTAGTATATAAAAAAATTAGAATATTTTTTCAGATTGCTTTCTCTGAGTAATTTTTGCTAAGAATTATGCTGTAGTAAAAGTAAAAATAATCAGCTTGCACTGAATACCCTGGTAACAGTAAACAATTATAATATAAAAAAATGTTTATATATTATCCATATGCTGACAATGTGGAATATGATGAACAAATAATGAATACATTAAACTAAAAATAGTTTGGGAAAGTTGAACGAAAAAATTGTCTGTAAGAAGTATTCAAAAAGTGATAAATTTATTTGAGGGCTGCTTAAAACATACTTAACTAGATGGCTGCCACAGACGAGATATCTCGTAAAAAATCGTGCTCAAGAAGCCAGCGACGAGTTATCTCGTAAATAACTAATTAAATTAATAGTTGCAAATTATAACCGGCGTGCTAGGTAATTACTATTAATTATCTACGGCAGCTAAAAGTTAAGGGTCACGGTCTACAGCAACCATACTCAACCTTTTTTTCTTCCGGGACGCATTCCGATGTTTGCTTCTCTACGTGGGCCGCAACATATTTATAGTAAACTGTATATATAACAATATAACACATACTATACTGCAAACATATGTATGTATTATGATGTCAAAATAAGATTTTATTTTATGTAAATATATCGACTGTGGAAAGGAAAAAGGACTTAACCCACAGTTTCTTCAAAACAGGTTTTTTTCGATAATCACAATGTATCAAACTTGATACACGTTCTATCAAAAGGATGCAAGCTGCAAATGCCGAATTAGTATCTAAATTTAGCTTTTAACTTTCAAAAAATGACCTTGTAAAAAATTAAAACCAAGAAAAAAGACTGAAATAAAGGTTTTTCCTAGACAATTTCTTTAATTAATATTAGATTATGTCAATTAAACACTAGTTTAGAAGTCTCCGTGCACTTCAGGGTTGTGTATAATTCATAATTTGCATATGTCACAAAATCATCAAAACACGTTTTTTGCGCCTCCTGTAAAATTTGATATGTGTGGGTTACGTCCTTTTTCCTTTCCACAGTCGATATACATATGTGTACATTTATGTATTCATGTATTTTTCATAGTAAAATTTTACAATGAACAGCAAATAAAAAATACGTAAAAAGTACACAAAAATACCAATGTATCCAAAATATTAAATGTGAATTTTGATATTGAGTCAAACTTTTAACTATCTTTTAAAAATATTCGGTGACTATAATTATTTTGGGCCGCACATAAGAGCTGATTGGGCCGCAGGTTGAGTATGGCTGGTCTGCAAAGGCACCTATAATTAAGAAAAAAATAAATTGCTTTTAAACAAAAAAAATCGATTAATTGATAGAATTTAGCTTAATAGGATTTTCAAATCATCCCAGTTGAGATAGGCATTCCTTATTTTCATATTGTAATAAAGTTTGTAAAAAAAATTAACAGGGAGCCAGTGGCTTGCTTAAGCAGGGACCTCCTATTTTTTTTCAATGAAAAATCGCATCTTTACCAAAACGAGCTATTTATTTTTGAAAAAAATACTAAACGTCAGCAAAATCAAATCAAATCGATATTTTTATTGAGATAACTAATAATAAAGAATGCTTCACTCAACTGGAATGTTTAAAAAATCCTATTAAGATTCTATTAATTATGCGAATGTTTTTAAATAAGTCACTTAATAATTTTGCTTAATTATATGTGTGGCTGTATACTACTACACTCACATTTAAGAGTTATTGTGGGTAAGTATGTCACAGCATACGCTGGTCGCACATGTCTGCGTCGCCTGCGTCTCAGCATACTTAGTGTGGCCTCGTCGTGCCGACAATTAGCTGCCATAGCTGTAGCGCACGTGTGTTATACATTTATACTTACGCATTTTAAATTTTATAGTTCACCGTCTTTCCGTCTTGTCTGTAGAGCGATGTGACTTGGATTTAAATGAATCAATTTATCCTAAATATGATATAGCACCATTTATCCAATATGGCATCCCGGAAATGAAATTGACAAGCGCGTACATTAATACGTCTTTATATTTTTATTTACACTCAGAAATAACATAGTGACAATATTTTATATTTTATGTCCAATATCCCACAAATTTTAAACTTTCAAAATATAGTATAGAGGAATAAAGACTCACTCACTCTAAATGATATATTAATATTTTTAGAACAGAAATAACATACTAACTCCAGAATTTTCAATTAAATGATCAGGACCGGTTTTGTTCTTCGCGACCATTTTGAACGGATTTGAAAAAAATGTGTTTTATTTTAATTTATACATCGCCCTTTCACCAAGAATATTATATAAACACCACACATGTGATCTATAAAAATAATACAAATTTAAAACAAATCCAAATGAACTTGATTTAAGATATACCATCTACTTTGGGTGAGTTTACTCTATTAATATTCAGAACATAAAACACCCATTTGTACCTAAATTATTTTTTATATTATCAGGGCCAGTTTCGCTCATGTCGAGAATTATCAACTGATATGAGAATACAAGACTACAGTGCTATATATACAAAACAAAATAAAATGATTAGGGTGTAACAAATAATTGGTAATGTAGACACTGCGAATGTTTTCTCAGTGATTGAATTATAGGTAAGAGCTAGGGTATCGAATCCCGGAGCCCTTTTGTGATCCCGGGATTTCGGGATTGATTAATTTTCAATCGATTGGGCACTCGACGTGAAATCGTGTATAATTGAGGAGCAAACATTCAAAAAGTGTTTTGTCACAAATTTTGAAAAATGGCGTTTTATATCAATTCTGATAGCCCATAATAAAACATATGAATAGAAATCAAAATTAGTGTTCAAAAACGTTTTTTTTCATATTAAAATTAAATAATAAAGTTGACACATTCATACGAACCGTCACTTTTGCAACACTTAAATCATCATTTTCCAAGCTTTGTATTTGTGTGACAAAACACTTTTTGAATGTTTGCTCCTCAATTTGAGAAAAGTTTTGGTGACTCATTTTCTTTTTTATAGCTCACCGACGAATTTGAAATCCTCAAATCCCTATAATTTTTCCCCCGAATTTCTCCGAGACTCTTTTGTTTTTTAGCTCTTCCAAACCCAAAATGATATAGATTTTCGGGATTTACTCCCGGGATCGCGACCATACCAATCCCGGAATCCCAGGATTGGAGACGCTAGTAAAAACCTACTGTTAAACTAAAATCATAATAAAAAATATTTCAGAATGTGGATACAAGAAGAGCCTCTAAAAAGTGATTGGAAAAACCTTCTCGAGCAAATGATCCTTGCGCGGTAACAATCAGAATTACTGGTAGCATAAAAACGACCCTAAAAAACAAACCATGCAAAGGAATCACCGAATGGCTATCCATTTTCAAACCGCGTACATATATTTGAGATTTCCATCTCTTTTAGAGGTTTTTAAGAAAATTGATGCTAGTTTTGAATAAACCATGCGATCGTCAAACATTTTCCTACCGAGAGAATGAAAATAAATACGGAAGTTCGCGCTGCCGATAATGTTTACTCGCCGAGTTTCCCATACGGTTTGGTGTTGTGGCTTAAGGAGCCGGGCAGGTAAAGATACACCTGCCGATGCGGGCGCCTGCGCCGGGGTTTGCCCGCCCTCCGTCGCAGCCTTCGGTTCGAGCAACAGCCTCCGGGGCGCGGAGGCAGCGACGGGCAGTGGCCGACGATCGTCGCCGCCGCCGACTGTCTGCTCGAACGCTGTAACGGCGCCCAGCGTCGCTAACGGAGAAGCCGCGATCCCGACGACGGCGCCTAACGGGATCGCAACACTTTCCACCGCGTGGTTTTTAACGAATACAGTTTAAGCGTGAACTATTAACTATTTTCAACGGTGGTTTTAATGACATAACTAAGTACACTTAATCTACGAATTATTACATAAAAAAACAAAACTAATAGACACGAATCAAGTAAGAACGGTATGATTTTTCTGATATTTATTAACTGTGTTAAAATACTAATGATTGTGAAGAAAAAACACCTTTAGTGGTCAGTTATAAATAATAAAAAAAAATGTTACATTTTAAATAAAATAAGTTTATAAAACTATACATAATAAATTCTTTAATTTAAATCCAATCTAGTAAATATAGTAATGACACGTGTTTATTAATAAGTTAGTTAAAAAAAACATAGTTTAATCAAAAGACGTTTGTATGGGTTTGTGTTATATTTTGAATATTATTTATACATACAATTATCTGTAGTGCTTTGTTTTTGTAAAAATCGTCAGTAACCAAAAAGTAATTCATACTCAAGTAATAAAAAATAAAAATGATCAATTTATCACGAACAAGATCAGATTTAATATTATAGTTAATACGCCGAAGAAAGTTTTCAAAATTCAATAAGTAACAAAATATGTAAAAAAACAAGTACATTTTTCGTACTGTAGCGTTGTTTTATTCGTTATAAGTTAACTTAAAAAGTATGGTTAATATTTAAGAATATAACAAAAAAAAAAAGGAATTATATTTTATTATATTTGTTTAACATTTAAAACAATGTAACAACATTGGTTGGTTTGTTCAACGTCAGTTCAAGTAATTGTTATAAAATTAAATAATTAGTGTTTTAAATTCAGTATAATCAATTTGATATTGTTAAAAAAACTAAGCAAAAAAGTAATAATAACTTCATATTGGTACACTTTACACTAGTTAGAAATATTTAACAGTAGTAAAATCAAACAGTATGAGCTTAAAAAATATCTTGTGACTCGTAATCGATACCCGTGCGTAGACATAATATTATTGTAATAATAGACGTCACAAAATTGTACGTGTATGAAATAAATAATTTAATTGTGATCGATAAAGTAGTATGAATGTCTGAGGAGGACCGGTCAATCAATTTAATAGGTTAGTAGTATACTCAAATAATAAATACAAAAAGTAATGTCTTGATAGAAAATATTTTCTTAAGATTTGTATGTTCGATAATAAAAATGTTATTTGTTTATTTATTGATCTGTATTTAAATAATTTAATAAGCAGTAGTTTGTTACGTGAGTGTTCAATATAAAACTACAGTTTTGTTAGTGTAAATATTTGTATCAGTAATTCTTTTAAATTTGGTCAAAAGCTGTGATTATGAAAATGTGATTAGGCAAGGTTTGGCTGTCAATATTAAACTGGAATAGAAGTTAAAATTTAAAATGTAGATCAGTCGTGGAAAAATTGAAAATTCCTTATAAATACTGAATTTCGAAACTTAAATACTAATCAGATAAATAAACTAGGATCAGCTTACCTACAAGAAAGTGTAAACATTGCTTTTAAGAACAAAAAATACATTCATTTGTACAATTTAATGTTTATTGGTTTCAACAATGTTTTAACTAATCTTTTATGAGATTGGTGAGATGCAATAACATTTCTACCAAAACTTAATACTCTATGAATCTATGATGATTAGAGCTTGCAATTTACTGTCAAATTTCAATTACCTGTAAAAGGTTCAATAATTCATCACACCACTGGTAAATTAAAAAAAAGAACTGTGACTACATTCTACTCAAATCTGGGTCTTGTATTGAAATATTTCTGAGATAAATAATATCATATATAGATGTATTTTATACAGATACAGAAATGAATGATTGAATAATCACTAAGAAAAATGCTACGCTGAGCCTTGGTTAATTAGGTGAGACGTTAACAATTGACTTGTATACAATTAATGCATTAATTACATACTTTGGGTATAATTTTAGGAATGAGAATATGCTCTCATAAAAGAAATCAATTCTCTCATCTTTAGAATTATCCTGAACTTTGTAAATATTTGTCCCTCAGATAAAAACGATCGTTCTGATTCAATACTTTTTTAGTTGTTTGGCAGATTACTATGTCTGTAAGATATTTAAGAAATATATATTTTTTAAATAAAACAAAAACAACAATAAACAAACAATGAATAATATAAAACCAAATACGTAAGTTCTTACAATATACCTATTATATAAGTGCAGGGTATGGCCATATTGGTAATGGATGGCAGATGACGAGACGATTTAAATTATACACATGATATTTCACGTTTTGAGTATTCATCAGTATATATTTATATTTTTTTTAGCATTTAATCTGTCATTGTCCTTAGTTACGGTGTTCACGTATTCGACTTAGGGCACGGAATGTTTAGTAAATCTTTTATTGAATTTGGGCTTAAAGGACTGGCTGCCTATGATGTCTAAATTGTCTGTAACACTTCCAATCCTGAAAAGGAGGTGTAAAGAGAGCAGTTAGATTACCCTTGGTTCTGTATGAGCTCTATTCTTCTATCATTACTCTAGAGCAGTGTCTGCCAAACTTTTTTCCTTTACAGCACAGTGATGAATGGAACTAGTACCGCGGCACACCAAGATGTCGCAGATTATCTCCGAAACTCTTTTTTTTTTTAGCTCACCGAGGAATTTGAAATCCTCGATTTGGTATACCTTTCCGCAGATTATCTCCATAACTCCTTTTTTTTTTTAGCTCACCGAGGAATTTAAAATCCTCGATTTTGTACCGAATAGGCATTATTTAGTAATTTTTAAGGCTTCTTCCACCGCGGTACACCTGGGACTTCTTGCGGCACAGTAGTCTGCCACGGCACACAGTTTGGCAGAAACTGGTCTAGAGACCTAGTGACTGAGTAATAAGCAGTTCTCATAGATAAAGATTTTTAAGAGTCTAATCTTTCTTCACTGAAAACAAAAATAGTGACAAAATCTTAATGTAGTTACTGTATAGTAAACAATATTGTCTAAAATAAAAGTAAGATAAGGATCATAAATCCTATACGAAAGCTGATGAAACTTTAATCCGTCAGGTTAGAGTTGGCATTTGTTTTATGTATATGTTACGTGGTATGTCTAGAAAAATAATGACGAAAGAATGCATCCGTCAACTTTAGAATATAAAGTACGATAAAATACTTGAAAATTTGTGCTATAAGACATTAGCATGCACTGAAGAATTCATATAACCGATTGAAAATTCAATGTTTTCAAAGTATTTAGCAAAACACAATGCACTGCTATATTGAAATCCACAAAATGAACCGTTAAAATTGTTTTCAACAATAAAAAATATTAGATTACACAAGACAGTTTTATATTACTTTTAGGGTGTCCACTACCAGTACTTGGTGGAAAGGTATTATATTTAAAAAAAAAACACAATATTCCTTTGAGCTACTTTCACTTTAAGGACTCGTTTCGCTCACGATGAGCACTATCAACAACATTATTGTATTTTGCAATGTTTGTAACCGTGTTAAAATTGTCGATGTATCATATTTTATGTCGCTTGTACCAGTGATCTCCAACTGGAGGTACGCAGACCAGCGCAGTGGATTAATCGTTAATCGTGCTCACTTGATCCTAGTCAAAATGAAGAGTTGATCCAATTGTCTTCTGGTGTCTCTTTGGTATAAATACATAATATGCTTTTTTTTTTTTAAATTTTGGGGATCTCTATATAAAGATTATTCAATTTTGAGTTATAAAGCTTGATTGGATGTCAATTATTCAGCACTTCGTATGTCAGAAACAACGTTGCCACTATATCAAATTTCCTTAAAAAAAGCACTAAAAAAAGTCTTTTTTACTAATCTAACTTTTATTTATTATGATTGGACCGATTTCGGTCTTGACGAGAATTTTAAAATCATTTGATAATAAATAATTAAGGTTGTTTTATTTTTTGAATATAATGGATTTATACTTAGTATTGGCATTGAACACTTTAAAAGCGATCATATTTAATATATGTATATTTCTTTTTTGGTACATTTAAACATTGGTTTTTTATTTCTGGCCGGCATTGGTTCGGGAAATATTTCTTTTCCATTTTTATCGGGCGGCGGACGTTAAAAGCTTGAAAAACACTGGCTCGCCACGCTGTAATTGAAGTATTTTTAAGAGAAAAGAAATTGTTTTTTTTCTATAACGTCACCCATCCATACGAGTGCATTTTTTAGTGAAAAAAAGAAAATCCTGCATTTAAGAGTTAAAATCATAATTTTAAAATTAATATTTTGCAAGTGTTCTCAAGGATAAATAGTATCTACATAATCATGATTTACTGACAAACAGAACATTTGTTTTTAGTATAGGTTTTAGCAAGAAGCATGATCAAAATATCTAGGCCACGTATAAATCGCCAAGGGCTGGCACGGCAGCCTGACAGTTTGCCTTGGTTTATTACCCAATATCAAAAGCGGATGGTGAGTTTTTGGGTCCCTGGGTATGGATATATTCGTAGCTTTCTCAGGTTTTATAGGAATATGAAAAAAAACACAACATAAAAACACACTTCGGAATGAGTAAAGCCCGACTGGAGCGAGACCTGCGGGGAAATATTTAAATTCGTATATGCCAAGGCTACTAACCGCTAATAAAAAGTAAACAGTTTACAAGTGTAAGCCTGTCGTAATAAAATCAGTCTAAAGGTAACTATTCAAATAAATTAAGTTGGTTTTATTGGAAAAGGTCTTTACCAGTTTCCTCTATTAAAGTGGATAATCGTATCGGGAAAATCGATATTTTATATAAACTTATTAACCTTTTTTTTTCATTCACAGTTTTTTTCTTCAATTTTAAATAGTTTATGCAAAAAAAACATATTGTGTACTACACTTTTTACACGGTAAATACGTTCCACAAAAAAAATCAAAGAAATATTGACGATTGGTTTCCTAAATTGAAAAAAAATCCATATTATATAATAAAATAATGTTAAAATCAGGCCCATTAGAGGTGAAGTGGGCCAACTAGTAAAGTGGTATAACTTTTTTCTTGGACTCTCAAGTACTATCACGTCTTTACTTGGTGTTTTAGTGGATTGCATATTTTTGTTTTACGGAGATAACACTATTGCAATGTGTATTAACTGAGGTTATTTCACTTTTACGATACTTTAAGACGTGTAGAATATTACAACGCAACTAACTTATTTTTTTCTAAAATACTACTTAGCTCACTTCACCTCTATAAGTACAATTAATGTAATTGATTTTTGTTAACGTTTAATATAATTTTCGAAGTCAAAAGTGAATTTGAATTGAGATACGATTATTTATTAAAAAAAAAAATAGTAGGCCACTGCTAAGCACACCGCTTACTCCCAGTTTTTTTTTTTTTTACATATAAGTGTTATTGTAATAAAATAATTAGGAATGTTTAAGTACCCCCTACGAATCACTACACTATGTTAATAATATATCACATTGAAAGTTTTTTCTTAAAATATATGACAAGTACGTTAACTTATTAATTTATAGTCAAAAATCTTAAAATTGTAAAATATGATAATATATTATATGAAAGTTTGCCAACTACAGCATTAAGTATGGCTGTTGACAATATTTGTTAAGATTTATTGTTTGTCTTTTCATCTATTCAGTAAACTTTTGTGAACATAATACAATTCGTAGCTGCGTTGAATTTCTGAGCACGATGTTCATAAAATGATATAATTTCTGAGCCCAAAGAAGAATTTTCAATTGTGTACTTGGACGTTTTTTTTTGGAACGAATGATTCTCGTACTTCGAATAATACTTCGATACTAGACTCCTTCACGATACAAAGCACTGGAGTATAATAAGTGTACGTTTTTTCTGAATTTATTTGACTTTCCTAATAATTATTTATTTTTATTGGATTCTAACAATTGAACTGTCCCACTAAAGAACAATGAAAACAAAAATAATCTAAAACAAAATCAATATTGCCCCATTTAAATGAAACGTTACTAAATGAGATATATACACGTTGACAAAATCGTGAAAAATTATGTGCGTATTCTGCGAGCAATATTACAAAAAAATGTATGTTCCAAAACTCAATATAAGCTTACGAAAAAAATATTTCAAATCTTATTTAGCGATATATTCATGTATCGGAATATTTACAATCTGATTGATTCAGGTATTAGGTATGTATTTTTTGTTGCTTATATTTATATAATAGTGTGATTTATCAACTTATAAACGCTGAATAAATTACATAAAAAAATATAGATTAAAACAAACAACTTTTGATTGAATAACAAAAATCTAGTTTGCGGCAAATATTGAAATATGTACATTTTTGTCACATTGTTGTGTTCTATTGAAACCAGAGCTGTGGAGTCGGAGTCGTGAAAAAAGAGCGACTTGATTTTTTTTAAAAATATATTTTATGATGTGTATTCAAAAAAAATACTCCAAAGTGTTAACATTTTATTCTTGGCTGACTAAAGATGATCTGATAGTATACATCATATATAAAATTAAATTATTGAAAAATTTCCTCGGATTCGTAGTCGTTAATTAGTTTAAATCTGGAGTCGGAGTAGTCTTTTTTTACACGAATACATAGCCCTGATTAAAACACTATAATTCAATTTGATGTTGGATAATTTTTTTTTTTAGTATTATTATTTATTATAACGTTTTTCCGTGAACAAATGATGTGCAAAACAAATTCAGCTATGAAACCTTATAAACATATATTTTATCATCAAGTCAACGTTTTTGATGCATACGAAGTAATATTACAATACATTGAAATATCAGATATATACAAAATATATATTTATGAATCTCTATTTGCATCCCGATAATTTGATTTTTTAATCGGCATTGACTCCTGGCATCTCCAGGAGTCCAGTCTTGCATAGTCTATTGATTTCTAAATCAAAATGTATGTGTTCATTTGTATCTACAGATATCTGTGAAATGTTCAAACGTTCTACACTTTTGTGTTAAGCACATTTATGGTCTCGTATTTAATTTGAAAACTTTGGTATTCCACTTGTTGTGTTACAAAGTGTGACATGTATTCTTGTTTTCCGTTTGTTGTGTTACAAAATGTGACACATGTCTTTGACTTCCATTTGTTGTGCTACAAAATGTGACATGTGTCCTTGTCTTCTATTTATTGTGTTACAAAATGTGACACATGTTCTTGACTTCCATTTGTTGTACTACAAAATGTGACACGTGCTCGACTTCTGTCTGACGATGCTTTTCAAAAAAACGATTTACATTTTGTTATACAACAAATTTAAGTCAAGAACACATGTCATATTTTGAAACAAAACGAGTGGAATAACAAAATTATCAAATTTAATGTTATATTAGAAATGAACTTTCACAAAGCTACTGCTGAATTTAGAAAGTAAACTATTAAAAGTCTGAGTTGGTCGATTTTTTAGGACTCTAAATTCGCATATAATATCATCCATTCACCACTCCGACTTCGCAGCCCTGTTTGTTACAATATATGAGAGCCCTGACTTGAAAGAATTGCGAAGAAAAGGTAAAAATTAAGCTCACTTCCAGGAGCCCGGATAAAGAACTTTCTGAAACCTGTCTGTGATATATTAAGAAAGTTTACCAATTTTAATGTTATCCAAAAGATCTTTGAATAAGTTAAGTGGTACAAGAAATTCCACTGCTCCAAATGTCTGGAATTTGAATGAGTTATAATTTTTTTCCTTCGTCAAGTTATAACATACAAAATTTACAGTTTATAAATTAGTTTACATACGCAAAAAGGTACGGAAATAAAATACATGCCAAAGTTCAAATAAATAAGTTTTTACTCTGTAATTGTTAAGTAAGTATTTATAGGACAAAATGAAGCATTGTATAGCACGTGTACATTTTAGGCATTGGTAATTTGAATTTTTACTAAATATACACCAATGTCTCGATACTGATTGAAGTAGAGAATAGATTGTTAACGCAACCTTCTAGCAGCTTTGTGCCATCACCTTTGAGGTATTCTGGAAAGTCTATAAAAATAAATATAGTTTATATTATTACAAACAAGCTTTGACAGTACACCCTATTAAGTTCAATCAGTTTTTTTAAGTTCAGAGTTTTGTTTGAGAATTCTCAGTTTAGAAATATAAATATTCTTGAAATTAGTGGCCTTTTCGCAGGTTTTGAATAATATGGGTAGGTTATTAAGTAAGCTTAAAACATTGCAGGTTTCAACTAAGGCATTCAATCCCGGACACTTTTTGCTATCCCGGGATTCAACATTTAACATAAAATCGTATATAAATTGGTAGTCGGGGTTAAGAAATTTTTGCTCAGCAATTTTGAAATCAAAATAGATAGATATAGATTTGAAAAACCCAGGAATTTACAGATTTCCTAAAATTATCAGCGTATTTTTTTTAGCTCTTCCAGGATTTATAAATTAAAAAACGTAGGAATTTACGGATTTTCCAAAAAAATATCAAAATTTCGAACCTTCTTATTTATCTTTTTTTTTTACATTTCAGTCAACTTTCTCTAATTTTCTAAATCCAGAAATTCCGAGATAGGTACTGTTACAATTCCGGGATTTCAGGATCTCAGAATTGGACGGAATCCCAGGATTGGAGACCCTAGCTTCAACCTTAAAAGATATGATGTAGCGATGAAAATATTGTATGAACGATAGACAGAGATGATGGATTTAAGGAAGAACTTCGTGGTAATGTCATTTTTCCTGTGTGAAAATAATTGATTTACATTCGTTATGTCAGAGTTTCTCAAACTTATTCTGGGATGGAACACTTCGCAAGTCTGGAACTTTCTACGGAACACTAAGCTTAATTTTTGGGATGGGTAATTCGTACGTAATGTTTGTTTTTATTAAATTAAATTTTAAATTTATTAATTTTATTGTATTATTAAAATGCTTACTATTATACTATTACGTTTGGATATCTATTTCGGTCCACTTCAAAATTCATTTTTAAGTTAAAAGAAAACTTGTAAATAGATACTGTAAGCCCAGCGATTTCCAACCTGGGAGGCGCGAACAGTCCAAAATATTTATTTGACTCTATAACGTGGCTTTATTACTATATGAAATAAAGGATGGGCAGGAGCGAAGATATTTTTTCTTTTAAAGGAGGCGCAGTAACATAAAGGTTGGACACCACTGCTGTGGGCTTTTAATGACTCTGATGATTTTGAATCCTTAAGTCGCAAATTTTCATATCAGGCACAATACTAGTGAGTTGAATTTTTATATTTTCTGCGGCGTCGAGCTTGGTCTTGCACTTAGACTTGATTGCAAAATAATAAGAAAATCCTGCTTTACATAAATATGTTGTAAAAACGGAAATAAAATAATAATAGCTTCTATTGACACATGGCACTCATAAAAATAAAAAAAAATGCGCGAATTTGAGGAACACATTTTGTTTTTTTATACTTTTTATGCGATTTTTGGAACTGATTTATTAAATTATATGAAAGTGAGATTTTTTTAACGCGCCACTTTCTGGAACCAATGTATCGAGTAAAAAAATGATTAAGTGTAGATGTGCAAGCATGATTTTTTTTTATAATATGAGTGACGAACGTAATAGTACAGCTAGGCTGCGACATCTCTAGATTCATTCCTTTGTGATGCATATTCACATCCATGACCAAGCCGATGAATTAACTCTTTCTATTTGCTAGTAGGAAGATCTTAAATGCATCATGAAACAGTATTATTTGATAATTGTATTTCATGATGCAAATTGAATGATGCCATTTGCATCAATTTTTTTATTAGCCTACTTAAATCTTATTAAGAACATATGACACTATGTCTTTTTAACATGACTCAATGAGTGTCTCTCCAATTTGCTGAATATTTAACACGTATTTTCAAGTTTCTTTATCAGATTTATGAACACTATTCGTAAGCTCAGCTAACTGAAAAGACTGGGAAAAGAGTGGTGTGAAAAAATAATCCTTAACCCTCGGCGTTAGAAATTTGGCACAATTTATATTCAAAACCTCCATCTGTACTTGATGTCATAACATATGTAGAGATAGGCCATCACTCGTTTTTCATTATGAAGTAGAAGATGTTTAAATTTGTTGCAGCATATAAAACCATTCAAATTTTTCGTGAAACACCTCTGGCTCCGCGGAACACTTTCTCCGACTCTGCGGAACACCAGGGTTCCGCGGAACATAGTTTAGAAAACCATGCTTTATGCAATGAGTTGAATTTAATCAAGTTTCTCATCGTTTCCATTATTCGTGCATCTAAGAAATCATTAACAACGGTTTTGAAATGGAGTCTACCCAAAGTATTGTATTTATTTTGTTATATCGTCGATGCATATTAAATATGGTCTATGTGACGAAAGTGCATTCAGAGATAATCGATAAAAACTGTTTAAAAAAATAACGAAACAGAAAATAACACTTCTATCAATGGAGATTGGAAAATTTTTCCCATTGATAGAAGTGTTATTTTCCGTTTCGTTATTTTTTTAAACAGTTTTTATCGATTATATCGGAATGCACTTTCGTCACATAGACCATATTTAATATGCATCGACGATATATTAAATTAAGACTAGTTTTGTAGAACAAATAAATAATTGAATTCAAGAATAAATATATGATATTGCATTCTAAAAAAAAACTATTTTTAGGTCATTTACTAATGTAAATTATTTAAAACAAATCATAGGATGAATGTAAGTCGTTTTATAGATAGTCGTAAGATATATAAATGATGCTCTAGTTATTATACGATAATTCGCCTCGTTTTTAATAATGGGCATAGCATTTTATTTCCAGGCTTATAAAATAAAACTTTGAGTGAAATGAAACGTGTTAGCTGTGGTTAATAAAAAATGAATACAAATATTTTTTGAGAAGCAAAAAAAAGATGCTTGCAAACAAGTTAAGTGTCACCGAAACTGTTGTGATTTCTGTGACTTTACAATGAAAAAAGTTTGAATGAATAAATATCATCCCAATCCTCGGTTTTGTTTTGACTAATTTATACCAATACGTCTGGAAATTAAAATTCTGTCGCCGAAATACAACTGCAAAGACTTTTTTAAGTTTGAATATTGTATCAAAATAAATTTACATACTGTGTTCATTGTTCAGTAATTATTATTTATATTTTTTTTAACATTTGATAACATTTTTTTGCTTAAAAATAAAACTAACATTTTTAATGAAAATTAGGACCGGTTCCCTCAACATGTCTTAAGTCACATACAAATAAATCTATTTAGATTTATATTATTAGTGAGTTTGTAATGCCCATTAATAGCGGAACCAGTTCTGTTCTTAAATAAAAATAAATATAATAAGTACATAAAGAGTTGTGTGTTAATTTAAAATATCGATTGTGAAAAGGAAAGAAGACTTAACCTTCAGTTTTTCCAAAACAGCTTTTTTTGATAATCACAATGTATGCAACTTGACACACGTTCTATCAAAAAGATGGACGAGGAATATGCCGCATTAATATCTACGTTTGGCTTTTATGTTTGAAAAAAGAAAGGCTTGTGAAAATTGCAACTAGGAAAAAAGACATAAAAAAAGAATTTTCTTGAACAATTTAATAAATTAATATAAGGCTCAAGTCAATAAAAAAAACCAGTTTATCAGTCACCGTGCACTTCAGGGATGTGTATATTTCATAATTTGATTTTAGCCTAAAATCATCAAAAAACGTTTTTTGTGTCTCCTGTAAAATTTGATATGTGTGGGTTACGTCCTTTTTCTTTTCCACAGTCGATATAATGCCAATAATAAAGTTGACAGATAACACCTCAAAAGCGGATTTTTTTTTATCATCTTTTTTTTTTTTGGATATCAAATTTATGGAGCTTCAAGTACCAGGACGCGCTAACGTCAAGGTTTTTCTAGTCTCCTTCATCGATAAAGTGTTTGAAGAATTGTAAATTGCATCCCCTTACCATCGTTTGCAGACAGAAGGGCGCGATCGCTACAGAGATAAGAAGTTCACGGGAACTCCATATGCACTATTTTGCAAATCACATTCTATATGCTTCCCCACACTGCATCCGTACATGTACACACACATACGCATACATACATACACACATACAGTGCACAAGGAAAGTCAAACAAAGAGAGTCATTTTCGTGATGCTAATTTCGTTCTAAAAGTGCCAATTTTAGACGACATAAGATCTATGGAGGGTCGTCGAGCAGAATTGCTCTCGGTCTAAAACGATTCTCAGGCAGTGTCTCGTCATAATTGTGGAGATTAGATATCGTTGGGTTAAAATGTTTCCCTACTTCGCTGTGAAACCTTTGAGATATCTCACGAACGAACTCGCGGATGGTAGGTATTTTCAAGTCTCTGTGAAGCAGCGTGTTACGCACGTACCACGGGGCGTTACATATCTGTCTCAGTGATTTATTTTGGACAATCTGGAGAGTCTTCATATGTTTACGGTGAGCATACGTCCATATTGGAGCAGCGTACATCATGATTGGTCGAGTGATTGCTGTGTAGAGGAGCAGCTTGCTTTTGAGAGTAAGTTTGCTCCTCGCGTTAAGCATAAAATACAACCTTGCCTTTGTAGCGTTAGCTTGACGTTTTTTAATCGCGGCGTGTTCATTAAATTTAAGTCGATTATCTAGTGTGAGTCCAAGATACTTAACCGAATTAGACCACTTGATCTCTGCGTTGTGCATGCGTATGCAAGCAAAATTAGATCCCAACGTGAAGTACATACATACGTAATGTACACTCTTAATGGAGCTTATCTCGACACATGTTTTTCCACGAGAATTGATTGTTACTTAGTTGCTCAATCGCTCTTTTTCAATGATAGGTCTAAAACAAGATTAGTTGTTAAGTTGCTAAAAAATTTAGAAATCACAAACATATATGCCTTCAAACCGATAGAAAATCGGTCTGTGCTAGAATTCAAGTCCATAAGTTCTACAAAAAATGCTACCGACGTCGACTATTCGAGCACAGACCCGGTTTACTATAAATACACTATTCAGCTTTATGCAATTAAGGGCAAAATCATTCAAAATATTGCCAAGTCGTTTTAATCAACACAATATTTCATAATAATGATCTTTAAATAAGTCTGTGTGGAAATATTACTTCAACAGATAACTTTTCATAACTACAATATTATTTTTTTTACAGATGAAAATGGCTACAGCTGACCGCTACAATTCGTTCATTAAAAATTACAACATGAACAATACAGATAATACGTTAAAATGCAATTATGTTAAAATCAATGAATTGAATTAGTACGGTTAATTTGAACATTGAGAGAAATCCTGCACAATGATGATTCCGCACAACAGTACGTATCCGCCTCACCTCGAGAGGCACAATGCCGCCCACAGAAACAAGGCTAGGGCGGATTTGTCCACCACAGAATCGTCAATAATACCTCTAGAACCGCAAGAGAACTATGACCAAATTCGACTGAACACAGAAACGCAGCTACAAGAGGCTGGAGATGCTACAGAATCGTTCAACATACTCGAGTACGACTGGCATTCTTCCAACATAACAAAACAGCCCAAAAACAATTCAACAAATAATAATTACAACATTTATAACCGTGTAAGTAATGCAACATCTAATTTTTCTGACGATTATTACAAAGTGACAGCTAGTGATGGTGTCGTAGAACAGAACAGTGATTACGAAAACTTTTTCAATATTCCAAAAATGTCTAGTCCCAATAATTTAACCAACGTAAATTCCTCCATTTCAATTGTCGCGTACAGCGGAAATAGCAGTAATTCTACAGGAAACGACCCGAAAAATGGATACATGATGCTGGTGGAAGATTTCAGTGATTATTTTTACAATAATTTTAATAGTAATTTATCATTTGGGGAGAATGCATCGCTGTCGATAAGGAGCGACATTTTCGAGTTTAGTAATTGCAGTTTGAATGCAACCAACGGGTCTATTCCTTGCGATGACTTATCAGGTGCCAAAAGCGCTGTGGAATATAACTACTGGGCGTTAATTCTAGTGTTGTTTCCGTTTCTCACGCTGTTTGGAAATGTCTTGGTGATTTTGAGTGTGTATCGTGAGAGGGCGTTGCAGACGGTGACCAACTACTTTATAGTCAGCTTGGCTCTTGCTGATCTCCTGGTAGCTGTCGTCGTGATGCCGTTTGCAGTATATGTTCTGGTGAGTTTTTCGAATTAATTGTTTTTGTTATTTTAAATGACCACGGCGGATTCTCAGTATACTCAAGATACGTAATATCACTTAAACAAAAGGTGTCCAACCTTTTTTTGCCCAGGGATCGACTTTTCAATCATAAGTTTTCTCGCGATCGACTTCTAGAATGATTCTTATAAGAAATTATATTTAGGATTTTTCCCTTCTTTAAACATAGAAAAGTTTATTTTAAATGTGAAATACATATCATTAGATAGGAATGTGCTTACAAAATATTTTATTTATATTTTATATATAAATTATATATTTTTTCAAAATTCACGGAAGCTTTCGGGATCGACCAAATTTTGCTTTGGGATCGACCGGTCGATTGCAATCTACCGGTTGGACACCCATGACTTAAACTAAATGGCTGATCAAGTCAAATCCTCTTTTTTTATTTCTATCTTTATTTTTTCAAGCACAACAGTGCATAGTTAAAAGATAGGTCCCGTGCAGCTCTGATTCGATCCAAAAATATGAGAACTTGATAAGTGTCTTTTCTTTTACATATTGCATAATAGAAGGCGGCCGTAAAACAGCAGCTGTATGCATGCACATTTTGCTGAGATGGAATACGTAAGCTATAAATGTTTTCGGATCCAATTGCTTAAAAGATTTTATAAATGATAAGTATTATCTTTATTCAAACAGTCACAAGTGTTACTGGGATTAAAATAGCTTTCTCAATATTCTAAAGATTTCAGGAAACATTTATTTATACCTACAGAAAATTTCTTAGTACATATTCCGTAACAAAGTTTTTCTTCAACCGAAAAATATATTTCGATTTATGTTCAAATATATAACGAGTGGGTACTAGATATATAAGAAATATGTTATTCAGGAAAATGGAATTTAGAAATTGTCCGTTTTTCTTTAAAATAAACAACTGATTTTAATGAGCGCTATTGTAGATGCTGACAAAGCATAATCATTTGCGAAGCAATATATTTTTGTTCGTGTTCGTACAAAAATTGCATTATTATATAATGAAATAAAATAATAAACAGCTATTTCTCTCTGTGTCAAAGTGATCATTTTTTTTAATTATTGCCCTAAAACTGTTTGTACAGTTATTATTTGACAAAAACGGTAGTCATGTCCTGTTTTTGTCAGAAAGTCGAACACTGTTTCTCAGAATACAAAAAGCATGGTTAATTTCATTAATTGGAAGTATTGAAACCTTTGTATCGATTCGACGACAACTATCCCTTTTATTCTTACGTCATCAAAAAAAAGGTTGAGAAACTGAGCAATAAGTAGTACTAGAAGTAATAAGTAGTACTAAAAAAGCTGCTGAGATAAGCTGTATTAGAAGTTCTTATACTCCATAAAAAAAAAATATCTTTACTAAGCGGGTGCTTACAAGATTGTTCTCGAAACGTATCTTATGCTTAGATTAATAATCAGGTGCACTTTTCTTCATTATAGAAACTGTTTCTTTGATCATGAATTCAATGTCACAGCTAGAAATCAAATTAAATACACAAATTGATATCGAATAAACGATTAAAATCAATAATACAACTTTTTTTTCACAGGGCTGTGGGTCGTTGAATAATAAAACGGCTTAGACAACGATCTTAAATTAAAACACCACTTGTACTCCGACTACAACTTTAAATTAAAATACAACTCCGACGCAAGTAAAAACAGTTCGACTTCACGACTCCCACTTTTGCTCCGACTTCACAGCCCTGGTTTTTCGTTTTTTTTTTTTTTTTTTAACCATGTCCGCTCCCAATGTGGAGCATATGGACTCCTAATGGAGTTTATCTCAACAGAAGTGTTTCTACGAGAACTGCTTGTTACTCAGTTGCTCAACCTCTCTTTTTCCAAAGAGAGTAAGGATAGAAGGATAGAAGGCTAGGACAGGATTAATGGTAAGCTAAACGCTGTCGATACGCCCCGTTTACAGGATAGGAAAGGTGAGAGGGGGGAATTCAAGACATCACATACATCCATGCCTTTGAACAGAAATTCATAAATCGATTGAAAAATCCACCTGTGCCAAATCCAAATGCCACCTGTGTGGTCGAGTGGTCAACGGTGTTGGCTTCGGCTACAGAGGGCCCGGGTTCAAATCTCGGTTTTTCGAATACATAATAATTATACATCTTCAACACCTAAAATATATATATATTAATCAATTCGTTCATAGCCGACATTGTTTCTAGAGTTGACAATCGTATACTATTAGTATAAATTTACGAGCGCGGTTTGCTTATTATCTTGGAAATATGTCAGTAGGGATAATCAATAATGCTATTTCTTTGATTGTCTTAGTGGTGAGATGGGCCTATATTTTTTTTTTAAATTTGAACTAAGTAATCTGAGATGAATTATTTTGCAGAGAAAATCCTTCAAGATGTGTTAAGTTAATTTAAAGACGACATTTGCCTCGGTGAAAACTTAAACTGTAAAAAAATACTTGGAATAACTATGAAAACGGTCAATTTTCATCAGTTTAATTTTGCGAACACCTTTTAAGAGTCGCTGGACTAATATTAAAAATGTATAAATAAAAAAAGAACTTACACATTCTATTTTATAAACCAATTGGTTTCGAGACTTATAATTAATTTAAAAATAAGAATTATTACACAAATAAATTTACGTAATAAGTTAAATTTGCAAGAATAAAAATATATTTTATTTGAAACAGTTAGAGTAAGACAATTATTAACAAGAACACGAAGGAAAGTTTCCGAATTCCGTATTATTGAGCAAACAAAAAAAATGGATGTTTCAAAGTTTAATTTTAAGATCATTCCATTCTTTCTGATTAAAAAAGTTTCAACTGACATATAACTAAACCTTGAGATCTAGTGATGCTGAACATTTTAACTTATGCACAGAGTTTTTATCAGGAATATAAATGAAATCATTTGAAAGCAAACCCCTTTAAGGATTAATTTGATCAGACAAGTATTTTTTGCAGTCTGCGTTTTATATGACCTAAGCAAAGGATTTTAGGGGAAAATCATCATGACATTATCCACAGAGATAAAAGTCAAAAAATGTAAGTTTACACATTTAAAAACACTGTGATTGTAATCGCGGCCAATCAGATGAAGTTCAAAGTACTTTATACCTAAGCCGTTTTCAAGCTTGAACAGAGTGAAACGATAGCGTTTTCTGATATATTCAGGTTATGTTACCATTTTCGTAGAATAACTGAAAACATTAAACGTTGCGTATCACTACGGAGCGTAAATTTGTTGTGTTTGTCTGTTGTGTTGTATATGAAAAGGATTTCCCGAGGTTAAACATTTAATAAAAAAATAACTTGTACAAAAATATACAATAAATTGTATGCTTTCAAGAATGTTTTTGAAGAGTAATACAATTAAGAAATAGACTTTTAGTCACAGTCAATCGATAGTATTTTTTTCGATTTTGGATCAATTGGCGTTTCTAAACAAATATTTTTAACTAATGAAAGAAAAAAACAACAAGAGTGTCATTAATAAAAATAATAAAACATTTTTAGTACTTTTTCCACATAAAATTCATTGGATCAACTGATCAGTTGACAATGCTCACTATGAGCGAAACTGGTCCTAATCCAATACATTTTATGTGGAAAAAGTACTAAAGATGTTTTATTATTTTTATTATAATGCCATTTCACCAAATATTGACAGTAAACACCTTAAAAGTGAAGAGTCTCATTATTTGATATTTAACAAAAAAATAATTCAGAATGGCAGTCCTATAGTTGAGTAATCTTCGATTTCTGGATTTTCGATCAAATTCTTACGAAATCTGTTTTTTTAATTTTTGATTAGGTAAATATTGTTTTTTTTTGTAAGAATTCTTATTCATTTATAAATTATTTTTAATTTTTTTCTACCAATAATTTGTTTATAACATCAAAATTAATATCTTTTTTATTCCACAGGTTATGTTACAAATTGTGACACGCGTTACGCCACTCTGAGTAGCGTCATCAGACAAACTATCATAAGGTTACTTACTAAAGAAGTAAAAATTGATTCTTATTTATAAAGTTGCAAAAAGGCGGTTGTGGTTTTTATTTATAATAAATGCAGGGTGGGGGTAATCACAAAATAAAGTACTTATACCAGAACGGATAAATTTATTTAGAAAAAAAAATACCATTGGTGAGTCGGGTCATATCGAGCAGAGATTTGCGTTGTTGGCTTCCGTGCCGGATTTCATGGGCTTGATCCCCAGAATGAACAGCATTTTTTCGATCGATTTATCGATTTCTGTTCAAAATCATAAGTGTTTGTAATGCCTGAAAATTCCTTCCCACCACCCTTGCAATTCTTCAACAACTGGGCGTAACGAGAGCGATTATTTATCCACTAGTTCTGTTCTAGCCTTATTCTTCTAACCCTACTACTCTCTTTGGAAAAGAGAGATTGGGCTACTGAGTAAAAAACAATTCTCGTAGAAGAAGTTCTGTTGAGATACCTCTATAAAAAGGCCATATGCTCCACATTGGGAGCAGACATGAATTAATGGTGAGCCGTCTATATATTAACAATAAGCTTTCACAACACATCGAAAACGTTTGTAACACCTTGTCATTGGTATTGCTTAATTTAGTATAAATAATCCTGTACCTAAGGCTTATAGAAAAACCGACTTTTGAAAAAACCGGTTTTTGAATGTCAATATTGTTACAAAAAATGGACAGTTCAATTAAAATAGCGAAAAATAGTTAAAATTCTTTTTTAATTTGTTTATTTATATACAAAATAATACACAACAAGAAATTATTTCTGAAAATATGATTGAAGAAAACACAAAGCGTCCACTGATTGACCACTTAGTGATAATCTAATCGAGCTGCATTTCTGGATTGTAAATAATAATAGTATGTATGCATTGTATACTGAATATTAAACTATGTACATATGTATTATATCTCGTTTTATATGACAACATCAAGTCAAAATATAAACGTTTTTATTTAAATAATAGAAGTATATTTAAAAGCGGTTACAATGTTGAAAAACCGCATATATATGTGTATTATATCTGCAAGACATTTATATATGAAACTGGTTCTGATAATTTAATGCCTTTTCACCTAAAACTGATTGTGAATACCTTAAAAGTGAATATATTGTACGTCTAAAGTCAGTGAAAAGGAAGACGTTAACAAAAGGGTTCCTCTTCAAATGCACTTGTGGAATTCACAGGTAAGGCAAGAATGTTATTTTCAAGTTGGAGATTATTTCTAAGCCAGCCACTCGTAAAGCTTTCGCCAAGTGTGTTAAGCTAGATGTTGTTAGCCACAGTTTCTGAATTATTTTGACTGGCAAACAACTAAACAGAGTTGAATAGAAATCCTTAGCGAAACAGGCTTAAATGATCGTAGCGAATACGAAAGTTTTTGTAACCGTTTATATATGGTGACATTACGCCATAAAGTTTGGTTAACTATAATGTTTGGTAAAAAATATGGGCCTATTCGTTAACTGCGTTTCATTCAATTACGATACTTACTGATTCAAATCTCTCGGAATTGAGATATTTCACATTTGGGGTGTTCACTGTCAATTGGTGGAAAGGCATTATATTAATAAAAAACACAGTATTCCTTTGTACTTTATTCCACTTTATTTAAAAGGTCAGGACCGGTTTCGCTCATTGCGAGCATTGGCAACTGATAAGAAATATAAATATATTCCACGTAGACGTGGGTGAGTTCCGACGAATACTATTTTTTATGTATTAGAGTAGAGTTCGTCGGAGCTTACTCAGTTGACTTCCTTGCTATTTTTTTCTACTGCTTTTAATATTAAATTGTACTATTTTTTTTTCTTCATTGTAAAAGTTTTAAATTTATAATTTGTCAACCTTATGCAATTTTAATTAATTAAATAAATAAATAAATAATTTAACAATGTTATTTATACAAAAACAAATTGCAATGAAAAAGTGTAAACAGAAATTGACATTGAAAAGAATTTAGAAATTACAGTAGAAGTTATTATATAATTACACAAAATTAAAATGTTTTACAAATCTAACATATGATTAAAAATAATAAAGTTAAAGTGGTGATTTATGGTAATTACAAACGTAGTCCGTAAAGGAATATTGTGTGTTTATTAATATTGAAATTTCTGTTCTGCATACACTTTGAATTGCTTTAAATAGTATACGATCCTAAAAACGAACCATCGCAAGAGCGATTTAATAACCATTAGTCCTGAACTTACTTTTATTAATACATACTTCTATCCTTACTTTCTTCGAAATAATAGAGGTTGAAATACAAACAGTTATCGTAGAAAAACTTTTGTTTACATGAGCTCCAATTTAAACCGTATACTGAGCTTCGAGAACAGATGCTTGCGTCGGATAATGGCGGTGAGGTGGTTTGATTTTGTGAGGAATTCATAGATAAGGGAACGTACAACACAGCGTCCCGTCACGTCAGTGGTTATGGAGAGACGTTGGAACTGGCTGGGTCACGTGCTGCGGATGCATCCGAAAAGCCTCAATCCTGCCTGCCTCTTCCTTCGACCGGTGGGATTCCGGCGTCCCGGACGTCCGTCGGGTACTATCCATGGGATGTACTCGGCGGAACTGAGGGATGCTGGCATGTCATGGGAAGAAGCAAAGCTATTGGCGGGAGACAGGGAAACATGGAGGTGCCGCGTGGCGGCCATATGCTCCACATAGGGAGCGAACATGGGCAAAGAAGAATTTTTCACGCTGCTAAAGATGGCGAATAAATGGTTTTTTTTATCCATGTCCGTTCCCAATGTGGAGCATATGGCCTCCTAATGGAGGTATCTCAACAGAAGTTTTTTCTACGAGAACTGTTTGCTACTCAGTCACTCAACCTCACTTTTTTTTTCAATGTGAGTACTAGGGAAAAAAGGGTAGGGATAGAACAGGACTAGTGGTTAACTAATCGCTATTGCTACACCCAGTTATTAAAGGATCAGAAGAATGGGAGGAGAGGAAATAACGTGAATTTACATCACAAACACCCAGTATTCGATCACAACTTTGAATTGAATAATTCTCAAATTAGCTGTGATCTTACCGGGAATCGAACCAGACCTGCGTGGTTGGTAGAGCAAGCTCTTACCAACTGGGCCACATCAGGCAACTTTCTAATTATTGAGTTATAAATTACAAAATAAAAGTCAGGATTTTATCATTTTCTACTGGACGCACAGAGGAGGTAAGATACAAGCAATGATAGTATTTATTATTAATTAATTAATAACTTTATGTGCGGTAAATTCCAATGGAAATAAATTCAACATTGGCAATACGCCTATCTTATTTAAAATGTTTCCTTTTTTACTAACAACCTTATAAATTTCGATAAACTCCAAGCCATTTATTCTTAAGCCTTAATTATTAACTAGATATAGTAATTATTTATTTTTATTATAATTGTGATTATTTTCTGTCAGATGATTCACAAACTCGAAATATTATTACTTTTCAGACATCATATCGACTGTGGAAAGGAAAAAGGACGCAACACACAGTATTTTCAAAACAGTTTTTTTTTCTATAATCACAATGTTTACAACTTGATACACATATAATCAAAACGATGTAAACTTAAAATGCCGAATTAGTATCTAAATTTATCTTTTAAGTTTGATAAATGTGAATATAAAAAAGGTTTTTATTAAAAAAACATACTAATTTAATATCAGGTAAAGTCAATAAAAAAACAATTTATCAGTCTACGTGCACTTTAAGGTTGTGTATATTTCATAATTTGACTATGGCCCAAAATGATCAAAAAACGTTTTTTATGTCTCCTGTAAAATTTGTTATGCGTGGGTTACGTCCTTTTTCCCTTTCCATAGTCGATATGCTTTTTTAACCATTTGAATACCGTGAAAATAAATCTTTAATATGTTCCAGAGATACTGCGTGTTTTCGAGAAAAATAATTTGGTCTAATATACACTCGAATTCGATATTTTAAAAAACTATATTGATTCAGTATAGATAGCACTACACAAATTCATCAAAATATTGCTTATATTCTATCAGAATTCCAAAATTTTTTTAAACGTCTTGGACACCCGTGTCCGCTTGGTAGTCAAGTGGTTAATTCTAACATTAAATTTTCTACCTGTCTGCATTACATAAGCAAACCGACAGTCTTGAAGGGCGAGGTGATAGATCCAAAACCTCGTGTTTGATTCTTTTATTAACAGTTTATAAAATTGACAAACTGCTAAAAAAAAGAATTCTCAACCTCGAGAATCTAAAAACAACTTAACAATTTACAATCTTTATGTATCGTATGTAATATGACTAAAATCGTAAATTCTGTTTTGAGTAACTGCTTCTGAGAATTTTCTTCTTTTTCCCTTCGCGTAAGCTTGACGAATTAGAATGACATGTATTTATTGTTACGCTCGTTCGTCATGCACGTCCCTTTGAAGCCTTATTGTCTTTACAGCTCCCTTGTACAAATACTTTACACTAAATTACGCCGATTCTTCAGGACAAACCTGCGGGCTAAGTAAATGAGAGCATTCTCTCCCACGGCGAAGTTCGCAATCATTAGTACTACAAATACGTGAAGGGAGGACTCAAAAATAATATGTTCCTAGGCCGGGTAAATATTTGCTAACCGGCTTTGGTGTGCGCATTGAATCGATGTAATTGTGAGGAAATGGGTTATATTAGTTCTCGTTTTACGTTGAACAAGATACAGACAGTTTTGTGTACAAAAGTAACTGTAAATAATAAAAAGATTTTTTTAATACATGTTCTTCCGTCCAACACGTGGAGAATACGAGCTCCAAATGGAGATATTATTTATTTGTTTAACATTGCATGGTATGATGAAGATAACAATATTTTTTCAAAATCTTTAAATTATTTTCTCTGATTTTTCGACTCCACAGCCTTGGAAAATATATCAGAAACGATTAGTAAAAGGATACTTTTAATAATTTCACAAATAACGCATAAATAAAATAAAATAACGTAACTTAATTTAATTTAAACATTATGACTTTTAAATCTTGATGAACTAGCAATATTGATATAATTTAAGATTTCGACTGAAGGTGCTTGGTGGAATTTGAATATTTAATTTGAACCGTTCAAATTATGTACATTCATACAAGTTTTGTCACTAACGACTCGGGTTTCGCTTTCGGCATCTTCAGGCGTTCAAGTGCACGGATGAACTCGGGTCGTTAGTGACAAAACTTGTGTGAATGTACATAATTTGAACGATTCAAATTTAATAGTGAAATTCCACCAAGCACCTTCAGTAGAAATCTTAAACTGTTTTTAGTTTGTGTAAATAGCACGCCTTTCTACCTAGAATTGAAAGTGAAATGAGTGATTACAATTTGAATAAGTCAAGATCATATTATCTTACCTTTCAAAATATGTTTTATGTTTATTGAAGAAATGAAGCATTTATTTTTGTTCAATTCAATTCATTATTAAGTCTGTTGCTTATCGTTTTTGATTTGTGAAAAACTATAAATGAGCAAGGAAGTATATTGAACTTATTCTTACAACGTCTTATTTTATAAAATAAAAAAAATAATATAAAGAAACAATATCGTTGAAACACGCCAAACGCTCAGGTTGGTGATATCATAAAGAAAAAGGCTTATATTATATTTGTATCCAAATTCAATTGAACGATTTGATCCTAAAATGAGGGCGTTGAGTAAGACTCTTTCTTAACTTAATCCTGCCTTTCCTTCATGTTTTATTTCTTACCATATTTAAAAAGAATATTTGAACTGGTAAATGGCAGCTAGTTTTTATTACAACAGTCGAAGGCTGTAAAGTGGTTAAAGAAAAAAAAAATGATTACGAATTCGACTTAAAATAAAGGAGTGTAAGTTATTTTTCTTCGCTCTCTTGAAATTGTCTTAAATTCTTCAATTGTCTTCCTTCTTGTATACATACAGTAATTATTTAAGCAATCGATACGGTACATAGGCTAATTTTAGAATATATTTGGCTTAAAAATACTGTGTGTATTAACAGATTTCAATTTCACAAATTTGGACAAAGATTGGTAAACTTTCAAGTGAAAGGAGCTAATTCGTTATGAAAACAGTATGGCAGAAGTATTAGAGAGCCAAACATATGCAATATATAATGATTTTGAGGGGAAAAAACGTCATAATTTCAAGAGTTGGTGTCTGAGAGTACACGGTTATGCTTCTAAAAAGCTGCGGTTTGCCGACTCCTCTCATTAACCCAGGTTAAAATACTATTTATTTATTAAATAGATTAATTGGGGCGTTAGAGGGAAAGTGAGTGGTATTTTAGAAAAAATAAATTAGATGCTTTGTAATATTGTACACATCTTAAACTATCGTAAAACTGAAGTAAACTCAGTTAACCCTCCAAGGACGAGCGTCACCATATGGTCACACAAAACACCGTTGTCTATTGATCCCACTATTCATACTTTTTCTACCTGAATATCGTTGCTTTTGCTCATATTTGGTTAAGAAGGGTACGGACTACAGTTAGCCATCAGCCGTAGGAACAGGAACGGTCTCCAAAAGCACATGTGATTTTTTGAATTTCCGTTTTTTTTAATTTACTTTTTGAAACTGTTAGATATTTTTTTATAAAAACATAAAATTATTTACAGTTATTTTGCTAATATATTTGTTTTGAAATTATGTTTGAAAAAAAATCACGTTTAGCTATATTTCAACCCCGAATGTTTGCAAGCCCATACGGTCACTTTTGTCCTTACTACTGTCCGTACTCAATATTACACGGTAATAAAAGGATGAGCATGACTATATAGTCATGCGGGGTTTCTATACAACGACTCTGCGTTTTTTTTTTTTAATTTTGGATAGGAATAAAAGTTATCCGTGACTTCAATATGGCTTAGAAAATATTTTTTTTATCAGAAAAAAGCTCTCGTCTCTGGAGGGTTAAAACACATTGCAATAGTGTTACATCTGTAAAATAAAAATGTGCAATCCACCAAAACACAAAGTAAAAATGTGATTGTACGTAAAAAGTTCAAGAAAATGTTTTACCATTTTACTAGTTGGCTCTCTTCATCTCTCGATGGCTTAATTGTTTTGAATGGGTTCGTACCTGCAATATTTTTATTAGGCTTAGTAGCGTGCAGTGGCGCTACTTTTGATTATAGCGATTTGTATACTCAAACAATTAAAACATGTTTTCTTTTTCAGACTCCGATCCCGACTCAACATCCTTGTAAAATGCGTCTGCTCGGAACAGAGTATTGTCAAAAGATATGTTATATTAAAAAATGTGAATCTTATTCACAAAAAAAAACATTTATAAAGAAATATAGTTCCAACCCTTTGACTTCAAAGGGCTTTAAAAGTCGATGTATTAACGGCTACGATCTTTCACTGTGTAATCATTTGACAACGCTTCACATCTCTTTACAAACTTTCCCGACAGCATATTTTACAATCCGGGCCTGTCCTTGTACAGTTCAAAGAATAAAACATTATTTGCAAGACATTATTTGTAAAGTATACATTTTTTACCCCGCTTGGATCTTGTCCAAAGAATTTAACATTGTGACTTGCGACACAACACACAAAAAAGTCGAGGTATATATATATATGTACATACGTATTTATCTTTTTTTTATAGAACTTTGTTATATTATATAAAGTAAAAAATATATTTATGTCCGATTCTGTTTTCTGTACGGATATAAATACTGATATTTTTATTAAATGCATCAATGCATCACAGAGTTATGAATATTATTCTTTTCATCTATTTAGATTTTGAGGATTCGTTTATATAAAAATCTAATCAGAATTTGTCAAATCGTTTTGAGACGTATCAAACTTGAGCCAAGTTCTTATGGGCTAAAATTTGTGGCAGAGAACTCAGATATCGATCATCGATACAAAATTATCATGCTTTTAGCAATATAATATACGTCAATCATATTGTTTATTGTATACTCATTTAAATTGTAGAACTATATCTAATATATAAAAATGAATGTTTGTTTGTTAGCGTTTAATGCGTTGCCACAGCGCTAATCCGATTGCAATAAAACTTTGACAAACCTTTTCCTTGCACTTCCGGAAAAGTTATAGGCATAGTAAAATTAACTTTCAGTAGGTCTGATGTATAAAAATCAATGTTTGTATGTCTGCCATACAGTTCATTTTGACAACGTATGCTTACACTTGCGCGAAGGTTATAGTACAATTAACTTACAGTAAGTGGCGCGTGTGTCGTACCATATACAATCAGCAGCAAACGTCAAACAGATTAAATTCACAAATAGCGATTCAATTTTATGTTTGTATATAATTAATGCAAAGTGCTTACTGCGCGTCATTTCGAGTACATTAGTGTACTTGAAAAGCCTGAAAAGCCAAAAGGCGAAACCCGGGTCGTAAGCAACAAGATTAATGGAGGAGAACAGCATTCAGGCAATTCAAATTTGATATTGAAATTTCATCAAGCACCTTCAGTCGAAATTCTAAATTATATATCCATTATTTAACTGACATAAACCTGGCATTTTTCTGAAATACACAATATACTCATCACGTTACAATTTCTTGACTCGATACAGATCAATCATATAATTTACCGTTTTGATTTGGAACTCTTAGTTGTGTTACAAACGTGACAAGATAATAATTACGGTTAGTAAAAGAACACGGATTAACAGAAATATATCTCGAAGATTTCCTACTTTATTAACTTGGCCTATCCCATATTCTAGCATCTTTATTCCATATTTCATCCGCGTGGAAATAAATTCTCTAGAGCCACAGTGACGACAAGAGCATAACTCTGAGAAATAAATTATCCTCGATTCTTTTTCTGCGAAAAGGTTTCTATGGTTAAGAAAAAAGATTTCGTATAATATTATTATCTATGGCAATATATATGAGGAGAAACGCATAATAAAAATATGGAGATTCAAGTGTCACTTTCCGAAAAAATCTCACTTCACCTTCTTCATATGATTAAAAAAAGTAGAAAGCTATTTTCTATGCGAAATTTTTTAGATATTGGAATTATACCTGGCGTATACTTAGAAAATCTTAGTTTTGGTATATTGATAAAACTATAAGTAATTTTTTAAAGACAAAAAATAAAACACGCTTCAGTGCGCTTTAATAAGCTCATCACGATCATTTTAAACTGTGCTAATTTTTAACTAAATCAGTTAAAAATAATCATGCTGAGTGAAACCAGTCCTGATTATATTAAATACATGTAGATGATGATTTTATATTAAATAAATGCAAACAAGTGTTTTTTGTTGTTGAATATGATGCCTTTCATTACAAGCGATAACTATCTAGACAAAAACATCAATACAATAATTATAAGGTATTTTTTAAGCTTTTTTGACTCGTATCGCCGTAACTTTAATGAAGTTTTACCAATCAAATAATTATTCAAGCAATAAGTATTTAAAATATTAAGTAAAAATACGAAATTATAAATTATCATTGTAGTGCTTTGTATTCATTTTCACACTTTATATCGCAAAAAGTTTGATTTAATTCGTGCTCAAGAGAACAGACGATGTAAATTGAGATGTAATTTAAAAAAAATTGAATTTGACATTGACCTTTCCAATAATCGAACCCAGACTCACCTGATCGGTAAAGTAAGTTCTAATCATTTAGACTAGACCAGTGTTCACCAACCTTTCTACACATACGGACCGGTAAAAAAAGGTTTAAAAATCACAAAAATGGCCAAGAAACAAAATACGGAGTCGCATTATTGATGTCTTCTTATTTAACAATAATTACAAATAAAATAAATGTGCAGGCGATAAAAAATTCTAAATTCAATATTTTTGCATGGTGAATTTATTGAAATTTGACATACTGTTTGCGGCCCGGTGGAAAGTCCCTGCTGCGGCCCAGCTCCGGTCCGCGGACCACTAGTTGGGGAACACTGGACTAGACCACAGCCGCCGACTTATTTTATTACTTAAGAGTAAGGCTGTGGATTCGGACTTGTGGGGTCGTTGTGTGTTGGGTGGAATCGAAGTCGTAAAAAAAGTAAAGTTAAAAAAATGTTATTCATTTTCGTAGACATTAAAAAATACGTAAATACTGTTTATGAAAGTTTGCATCATTTTAAAATCGTTATAAAAGTTTTCCGGATTTTTTTCACGAATTCATGGCCCTGTCTTATTTTAGGCACCTATCGACTATAATGCCACAATTACTCCCCACAAATTACCTATGGTATAAGCGTAAACATTTGACTAATAGTAAAATGATAAGGTAAGTCGAGGACAATTATGATTCGTAGAGATTTCGCTTATCATATTGACAACAATTCTGCGCCCAAAAGGTTGGGCGAAAGCGTGGAATCGTTCCATCTCCGCCCTGGCATAAATAATCATCCCCAAAATAGACATCATTCAAGATTCAGTTGTGCGGGTGAATCACTCTTTGACCAGTAGAGCGGATCATTTTGGTTCGAAGCAACCGTGATCCCTTCGGAGCGTTTCTGTTCTACTAGTTTACAGTGCATTGTGCGAAACATGGTAGTAGAAATTTAACTGGTCAATAATTAAAACTATCTATATTATCTCAAAAATAAATATAATACAATGCGAATGATAATTTTATATTGAATTTTATTACCCATTATATTTGAATAATTTATATCTTCGCAAAAGTACAACAAGTAATAATTATTATTTTTCTCTCGGTGGGCAAATAATTGTACAGTGGAAATAAAGATACATAAACAATCTCTCAGTTCATTGTAAATACAACTTGAAATATCGTTCAATGGTTATGTCAACGTTGTAATAAATTCGAATTGAATTAAGATAAATGAACGAATGATTGACTAAAAATAATTATCACTTTTTTACAACTGAATTTAGATGCATCAAAAATGTGGTCAGCTATATCTCAAACATCACAGTTGCTGGTTGTAGCAATATGGATCTAAGATATCGATATATATTTAGAGCAGAATTTAAAAGATTCGTTTGTTACAAGTTAATGACAAAAATACTACAGTGGTTTCTATAAAAAATCGAACATTGTAAATGTTTATTATGCATTTTGAAAGTGTGGCAAAACGGTATTGTCATGTAATTCACTCTTTAAGACGATTTGGCCATGGAGATCGACTATTTTTACTTATATTAATTTAAACAAAAATGTTTTTTTATATATATATATATAAATAATTTGAAATAACTTTTAGGATGCTCAATTGGTGAAAAAGTTTCCGCTCTCCATTGGGAGCATATGACCACCACTTGGTTTATGTAAGATTCTATGTGGCCCACCACTCTATTTAAATGATCATCAGTGGCCTTCTATGATGGCAGGATTCATCCGGTTGGTAAAGGCAGGCCGGGTTCAGGCTTTCTTAGGGCATCCGTAGCACACAGTCTAGTCTGGGTCCATCGTCACTTTTCTTTTATTCTGGTCGTGATAAGGGACCGGCGAGTCCGCTTTCTTTGTTCTCCGTGTTTCTGACAAAGTAAAAAGCACACTTATATTTAAAAAAAAAAAAAATGTTCTGATTTTATTTTTTAACTATAAAATTACCAACTGAAAATTAGTTGACAATGTTTGAAACCGATTGAATAACAAAAATCGTACGGAAATTCAAACATACGGTTTTTATTACCGAAGCCAAATACCATTATCGATCAGCCATTGTAATAATTAGCATATTTTACGTTTAATAAATTCATTAAAAAATGATTTATTGGAAAAAACAAATTACTCTAATGCCACGTTTCATGAAGTCAACTATAATTGCAAATTAAACGTACACAAGCCTTATGCTCGCTTTTGCGTGAAATTTTCATACAGAAATGTGTTCGCGATACACAAAATATGATTACTGATTATTATACGTTTAACAGGGTAACTAACTGCGAATGAGACGCCATTTTATGTAGTCTGATGGTTCATAGAGATACATGAAAATTAATGATAGCACAACTAATGCCATAGAGGTAAACAAGCCCAATTAAATGTTTACACTCAACATAAAGCCAAAACTATATAAACAGCTTTATACGTCAGAATAGAAACAAGCATTTGGAACTGAATCATTAAGTTACACAACACGTTCTGAACATTTTTTAAATGAAAATTACCTTTGAACGCTATATTTTTCATTAGCTTAAATCATGGGTGGGGAACCTTTTCATTTATCTGATTCAACATAAGGCCCCGTTAAAAAAAATTTTGACAATAGGGTATCATGGGATTTTAGAAACAATTTCATGCCGATTTCTAAAACCCAGAAATTTTCGGATTTCCCAAAATTACCAGCATAGGATCTTTTATTTAGCTGCAGTAAAGAAAACGTTGACTCCCCTACTTTTTTCGACTGTCGAACATATAATGGATTGATTACACTCTTTTTCCAAACGCGTGCGTATAATTTTTTAATCAAAGTGAATATGTTGATCAAGTCAAAAGGCCGCATCAGAGAAGCCAAGAGGCCGCAGGTTCCCCTCCACTGGCTTAAATCATATCTTGTTATTCGGATGAGAGCTTCAAATTCCGTATGTCGAGAAACTCATTAACAAATTTGGGTCATTTGCAAAAAAATGTTTTCGGCATACAAATCAAATGGATATATTAAATTTGCTTACAAAATATATACAGACAATGCCAAACAATGTTTAACTAACATATCTGTATACCGTCAGATCATTCTAGTTAATAGAATAATTCTAGTAGATTCCACTAATCAATATGATGAATAGAATATGAATTGTTTTCCTCCATTTTTTCCGACTCAACCACTGGTCACACTCAAACATTTGACTAGACTTCGACTCCACAGTCCTATATTTTAGAAGGGTTACAATTAAATCAAACCGAAAGAACGGTTGAAAGAAATATAAAATATATAATTGTTTTCATTAAAAATAACAATATTATTAAGTGGATAGCGGTTAAGTACACACCGACAGCACAAAATATAGATTAACTTATATAATGGTACAGTAAACTCAGACCCTGTATTAAATAATAAATTACAATTTACACCTAAGAGATGTTTGCTAATGTCTGAAAGTTTTTCTTAAAGTAAATCACGTCTCACTTATGTAACAGTATCGCGAGTTTAATGAGTGCTTTTAACAATGTAAATGTTTGTCTTTTATAATTTTATATTAATTATTACAATATTTTATGGATGACTACCGAGTGAGTATTTATAAAATATTTACTATCCAGCGGAGAGTAAAAATACTATGTACTCACCATAGTTTCAAGGCTTTGAGTTGAGATGGGGTGCGTCGGTAGCCTAGAGTGAAATTGGACCAAGGGTCGAACGGTGGCGAAGGGGTGAAGTTGTGACCGCCACTCGACACGGGCCAGCGGTTCGCCGAGATGACTATCGCAAGGATTGGGTTGGGTTTCGGTCTTGGCTGGAAATGCCGTCCCGTTTTCATCATGCTGTCGGGCAGAGTTCGCAATTTACTATTGAACAATATTTGAATGATTGGTCGGTGATTGGGAAAGCATATTGAAATATTGATTAATATTTTATTAAGCCACGATAATACTAATTGTGCGGCGTAACTTCATGAATTACGATTACGTGATCTTTGATTTTGAAATCTATTTCTGTCACTCGAAAATTGATTAAAATTAACAGTGTCACAGTTAAGTAGACTCATTTCCCTGTCTTCGTCAGTTCATAACAAGCTTGGCTGATGAAATAAATGCTGATACTCTGAAACCTATATCTCATCATTAAGATAATTTAGAAGTGTGCCAGACAATTTACTTTCCCGATATAAATAAAAATATTAAATGTATAAGATATCCGTTAAATATTGAAACAACAACCATGTCACAAAGTTTATCACATGTGGAAGAATAACAGAAGTCAACAGTGGCGGATTAGGCACATGGGAGGCCCCAGGCGCAACACAATTTGTAGGCCCTGTTTTTCGGATAACATAAGAATGTCAGAAAATTCAATGTAAAATGTTGAAAATCTGAACAAAATTATATGTAATGTAGGCATATTTTGATTTTAAGATTCGGAGGCACCAAAAGCGCGCCTCATTTAGTTATAAGATAATCCACCAATGGAAGACAGTCCAGCTAGCCTCAGATTGATTTCGCCAATGTGTGTTTCCAGTTTTAACAAAGAAAGTCCTGAAATAAATCTTGCCCTTTCCAGCTTATGTATGTCAAGTTTGTTTTTCAGCATTTAAGAAACTAAGTCAAAAAAAGGAACACTCTTTTGCATGTGGAACCGTATCTCGGATTGAAATTAACAACCAGGGAACCAAATTATAATGATCTGTTGTCTCGAAATAAGCAACTTCATCATTTTCATTGATTATAAATAATGTTATTTATGATATAACTATTGTTTATTTTACTAAAACGATTTTTTTCGCTGATTGTTAAGGGAACAAATAAATATATTTTGATTGTTATTAATGTATTAGCGATTTTTTTGACAGTGAGTATTCTGTGTTACGAAAATTATAAAGGAGGTACGCAGATGTCGAAAGTTTAGGAAAAACTGTGGTAGATGAATATATATCAAAACAAAACCGAAGTAGAGTGAACATATCTAATTGTAAAATAAACCACTCACAATCCACCTATTAAGCATGTAATTGCACATGATAACATAGCGTATGAAACTGAAATATTGACGATTATCTATTGAATTCAAACACAATCCCTTCAACTTAATAGAATACATATCGACAGCCGCTAAAATCATCGATTTGTTATATCAAAGCTTTTAGAATCGTTGATATTTATTATTTATCTATAATACATATTTATTATTTAAAAGCCGTTAAAAGAGTTATTATTGAGAAGTTCGACTAATGATTTTTTATGTACTTCATATGGAATTAAAATTAATGTAGTGGTTTGATTTTATGTTGCTATAAAAAAATATTTATGATTCAACTATCAAATAATATAAAATAAAAGCTTGTATTCAAATTATTACATTGCTTTTCAGCCAAAACCACATTTGTAATAAATACAATTTACAGAGTTAACCGCTGTATAGAAAATATTATTTATTGTTTCGTCGATAAAGCACTCATTGCGTAAATATGCTGTCTCCCAAATCACCTCACTCCATTTCATGATATAATATATTTATATATAGAATAGGATGAAGTGAAGCTATATATTATATAAATCAAGATTTGTGTATAAAAAAAGAGGATCTGAAAAGACCATTCTTGAGTATGAAAGAGGCCGCTCCTTGTCGCTTTATAGTTTGTCAGATAAAGCGCCCACCTAGACTGCCAAAAGCATGTTTCCAAAATCGATAAACCAAAGATCCGCCAATAATATACAAAGACTTACAACGATTGCAATGTTTAAATTGATGACCAATTTTCACAACGATATATAAAGCTATTTTGGCATAACTTGTTTGTTAATTAAATATTACTCGACAGGTTATACTCATGGGATGTTAAAAAACAAACTTACAACGACTTTGAAACGATGAGTGATTGGTTCTAATGCATCCAATCCATCCAATGAAAAAGTTTCGTTTTGTAATTCTGGATTCACAATGGTTTTCCAATTCCGGGATTGATCACTTAATATCATGGAGAAATTCAGGATTCAGGATTGAGAGATTTTTAAATGTTTCTCACTGGCCGAATTCAAAAACCCAGGAATTCGCGAATTTCTCAGAATGAAAAAATGTGAGACCTTTTTTTCTCTCCTTTGCAAATTTCAAATTTTTTAACTCGCTGGTTGAATTGAAAAAAAACAGGAATTTGCGGAATTTACAGCATTTAAAAATGTGGTACTGTTGGGAAATTTGTTAAGCTAACGACTTGTCCTAGCTCTATTCTTCTATTCCTTCTCTCTTTAGAAATACAGAGAAGTTGAGAAACTTAAACTCCATTAATAATCCATATGCTCCACATTGAGAGTGAAACAATTGTCATTTTTTAGATGTAACGAATTCGAACTACGGTATGTATAGTCAAAGTTTGAAAGCCTTTGTAGTACGTTAGTTTCAATATCTCTATTAAGAACAGCTTCCAAATTCTTAAAATCAATTCATAAAAAAGTCAAATCACTTCAACATCCAACCCGATCACTTAAGTTCTCGCAACGTTAAAGTAGAATCGATCAAATAAAAGCGTCGAACAAAACATCGAATTTCATGGATATCTTTTAAAATTGATAATTTATGTTCCACTGCTCAGAATATTTGTTTTCTGTAAAAATATTATTACGTGTAGCGCCAGTGCCAGTCAAAAATCAAAGATACCTGTAATTTTTTCTCTGAAATGTTATTTATAAAAAACATTTTTTGCATGTCTGCCAAACAGTTCATTTTGACAACGTATGCGCTTGCTTTGACAACTTGCGCGAATTTTATAATACAATTAACTAACAGTAGGTGGAGCGTGTGTCGTACCATAGACAATAAGTAGCAAACGTCAAACGTTAAACAGACAGAAAAAAACATGCACTTCAATAAACACAATTAAAACTTTCACAACACACTTTATTTCTTTGAGTAGCATTGCAACGCTTGCCGGGAACCGGTTATTTATTAATAAATATGAATTGGATATTGAACCTTTAGAGGAGTATGGACGTACATGTACGTCGGCGCCATTTTTCTGTTAATGAGTATGGAAGTACTTTAAACTCAACACAGGAGTGTCTGTAAGCATATCGACTGTGGAAAGGAAAAAGGACTTAACCCACACAAACCAAATTTTACAGGAGGCACGAAAAACGTTTTTTAAATAATTTTTAGCCCGAGTCAAAATATTAAATAGACATAACCTTGAAGCGCATAAAGTCTACTAAGCTGGTGTTTTATTTACCCTATTCGATAACAAATAAAAAAGTTATTCAACAAAAACCAATAAAATTGATGGTTACGTCTTTTTTCCTCGACAAAAATTATCGGCCCCACTGAATTTAAGCAGCTTACCGCCTTTTTCCTCGCCAATTTCTAAATGACTTGTTAATAAATGAAGACATACTATGGCACGATGACAGCTAGGAATTTGAATGACAATGAAAAATGTGTAAAATAATCATTTAAGAGGTACAAAAAATAAATCTTAATAATAAAATACATATTGATAAAGTATTGAAAAGCTATTACTTTATTATACTATCTCTAGTTGAATATCCAGAACGTTATCCGACTTATTCATGGCCTTGTTTGTATTCCGTATGGTATTTCTTCGGGATTACCTAATTCCACATCCATAATAATATTATCATCAATATCTCCATACAAGCTGTTAATCACAGAGGACATCTTCAGAATATGCGCACATCAAATTTGAGAATTAATATAGAAATAATATTGGTTATAGTTATAACAACATGAGTCCACCAACAGCGTGCGGCGAGTGAAATTTTAAACACATTGAATTATGGCAACTATTGCTATTTTACTTTCAATTTCAAAACATTAAGTTGAGACATAGTTTATCATACATTATGCATCAAAAAAGGAAAGAAAGTATATATCAGTATTTAATATTTATTCCATTTTACTTGCAGTGTAATCTGAACTGTCCTTAAAAGTTATTTGCCAGTTAATAAAATATTATGCATCGGAAAATACTATAAATTTATTATAGCCGTGAATAATAAAAATATTCGCCCATTACATTGATTTGAATCGTTAATACAAGTGAATTTAAATCATTTTTATCAAAAACATTGAAACTACACGACACTTAACCTAAAAATCGCATGGTGGTGTTTTTGATAAATATACCCAATATTATGGTAATTTTCTCAATTGAGATTAACACGAGATCATTGATCTATGATTTAAAGCATATTATGGTAGAAACAGGGTTGTTTTATAACAATTTAAATACAATTAACGACAACCCTCTGTAAAGGTGACATACAAATTTGAATACGTAATATTAAACACTTAGCTTCCTTATTTGTATTGTTTATGACATCCAAGTTGACACCACACATCTTTAGAATATTTTTGCTCCTTTATGTTGCCATTGTTATGTTATAATTTATATTTAAACAATTACTTTCATAAGGATCGCTGATATATGAGTTTATCGGTAGAAGAGTAAACAAAAGATTTAAGCAGCTTAAGTGTTCTCGGTAGTCAAAACTGACACAATCGGCCGGCAGAGGTTGGTAAAACTGCAACGATTCCCATACATTTACGATGTAAGCTGCGTACCGCTTTTTTCCTCGCCGTAAAATCTTACCTCAGCGACTAATAATGTCATTGATGTGGTTTAAGTCCTTTTTCCTCGACAAAAATTTCACAGGCCCTCGTTTTTAAAAAATTAAAAGCTTAATTTAGATATTAATTCGGCATTTATAGCTAACATCCTTTTGATAGAACATGTATTAAGTTGTATACATAATGATTATTGAATAAAAGCTATATTGAAAAAACTGAGGGTTAAGTCCTTTTTCCTTTCCACAGTCGATATATAAGCTCTAAGTATGAATTACATATATTCATTGTGAAAAAGGCTCAAAATTGTCATGTTAAGAAAGGGCAGTAAATTAAAGTAAGGCCTGTATAAATCTATTCACTCATGTAAAGGTTAAAAGAGAAAACCCTACAAAAACATTATTAAAAAAAAAATATTTTAAAATAAGTCTTGGTCGTTTTATGCCTGATGTCTTATTGCCCGAAGCTTTCGGCGAGAAGGCATTCTTTCAGTGTAGAATATTTCTCGGAGGATTTCTTGTTAATCCTGTTATGTATTGAGCCATCTAAAGTCACTCTCGAATTATGACGTAACGTGAATCTTAAATGAACAGATAAACTGCCAAACATTGAATATTTATTAACGATTATCAGAATCAATTATGAAGTAAATTAAGATAAAGATTCATGCGTTTATTTTACGACCGCAAACGCATAAAGTCAACATTTCGGAAAAAGGAAAACAATCTAACATGTTTTGAACATATCAGTGAGATCGCTTTCACACAAAATTAATATTCAATAAATGTGTTAAGAAACTTTCACAACTTGCCGAATACGCAACTTTTGATTTGCCAAAAGCGAGATAAAAAAATAATTTATGCTAAATAAATGTCATAACTGTCGCCTAAGCTGTTTCTTTGTTTCTACACAAATATTTAGCGCAAACAGCACTTACTACTAGCCAATGTTATATATTTGTTACAGTTACAATATACACTTAGACAATGTATAAATTACTCAATGTATATATTGCATATTTGAGCCAGTTACAGTATACACTAAAGAAAAAATGAGCAATTAAATAAATCAATGTGCACTTAATTAACAACACTATATTTTAATTTAAGATTTCAACTGAAGGTGCTTGGTGGAATTTCACTATTAAATTTGAATCGTTCAAATTATGTACATTCACACAAGTTTTTTCACTAACGACCAGAGCTTAGTTCATCCGTGCACTCGAATGCCTGAAGATGCAGAATGGCGAAAACCAGGTCGTTAGTGACAAAGCTTGTGTGAATGTACATAATTTGAACGATTTAAATTTACACTATATTGTTCATGAACTTAAAAATGGCCCCTTGTGTACACAGTGTTGACGGACACTATCTACTACTGTTCCCGCGCAATCGTAGTTGATGTGTTTTATTGATTATATAAGGGCTTTGGAGTCGTGTAAAAAAGATATAACTCCGACACCAGCTTTAAAATAATTAACGACTCCGACTCTGAGAATTTTTTTCAAAATTTTCATTTTCACTTACATATGTATACCATCAGATCACCTGTAGTCAGCCAAGCATGGAATGGCAACTCTTTGTACTATTTTGTTTAAATACATTTCATTAAAAATATTTTTCAAAAAAAAATCGAGCCGCTCATTTTTCACGACTCCGACTCCGGTCAATATACCGCGACTCCGCGACTACGACTCCGACTCCACAGCCCTAGATATATAAAAGATTTCACTGTTATAAAAATTCCCTATCAGTAAAAACTAAATATAATTTTTTGTGTTAACAAAATATAAATAACATGATCGCTCAAAAAGCCAAGTTTATATTTTGTTGTTTTAGTAACGTCTCCTTTTCTACAACTTAAACTCATCTTAGCTCCTTCATCACAAATAATCACATCACATTATTTTAGGCCACTCTCCCCTCGAGGCGTGACGCCATATATGTATAGACGGTCCAATACGTCATCCTTGAATCCTTACTCTCCCTGAAATGAGAGGTTGAGTGACTGACTGATAAATCGTACTCCCCGAGTGCTCCTTCGGGAGATCATGTGCTAAAAATAGGCAGTGGATATAAGTAACTAAAACAAAACATTTATTCTTTTACTAGTCGTGTTTTGTATATTTAAACAGTATGATATTTGAAGAATGGATCGGTAAAACAATAAAATAGATTTAATAAGACATTATACATTAACAATCAGAATAAAATAATTTAACAAAAATATTTTTTGTGACGCTATAGAGTTGTTAATTTGAAAAACATCCTAACAGTACAGTACAGTTCAAGTTATTTTATCGTTGTTATCACAAACTATAAACAGATATCATTTCATTATTAATCTAATATAGATTTTAATGTGGAAGATTAAACTGAGATATCGCTCAGCACGAATGTCAGTTAAGCATATCTACAAATTTACAGCGATTGTAATTCCGCTGCACATAAAACATTAAGGTCATTGCTATAATCATGATTGGCAAGAAACTGCAGATACAAGTGCAGTTAGAGCATCTTATCCGGTTTCCCCATCAATCTGGTGATCCCATTATCAGTAAGGATATTTTACACAAGTACAATTTGAAACGATAGCACATCACGCGAAAACACGGTTCCGGGACGCAACGCTTGGCTAGCTTATCACGCGAAAACACGGCTTCGGGATTCAGCGTGTTAAGTCTAGATTCAACACCGAAAGCTCAAAGTTTTACTGCGAGAACAAATAAAAGTTAAGACGGCACAAACATATACTTGCTTAACGATTAGTATTAATGATCGCACGCAGTGATGCACTATAATCTCATAAGAATCAATATCCAGTAGCTTGAACTATTTTTTATTGTAATCACTGCAATGTAATTGTAGTTTTATTTTTTAAAAGAGTCGATGAAATATAATGTTCGTTTTTTTAAATATATAAGAAACCGCTTACGCAAATGGGTAAACTAACGTATTTATGTTTTTTTTCTCGATTTTCGTTTATTTATACTATGAATAAAATTACGATTACGACCGATCATTCTTTGAGAAATAACAAGAAACGATTTCTAAGAATAGTTTTAAGAGTTGCTTGATAAATAAACTTTAAACTTTATTTTGTTTTTTATACAATACATGGAGTTTACAAAGAGGGCATGTCATTTTTGGTTGGAATATTTATTATCTGGGCGGAATTTTCGTTACAGATTATACAGTGTTATTTGTCAAGTAATGGGATTCTCTTTTTTTTGTGTATTTAGGTAACCAAAATTTACTGAAATAAATATCGCTATATAAAAAAAAACAAAGCATTATTTTTATATGAAATTGTTTTTTACGTACCAAAGCTTATTTGCGAATCTATACATTCATAGTGTATTAGTATAATGCAAGTATGTACAGTGGAACCCCCAATTACACTACCCCGAATTACGCGCTGGCTTGAAATATTTGCCGCAAATCCCCCAATTGCACGGTCGCATTCCACTGTCGTTACTACGAGACATGTTGTCTAGCGCCTGTGTATTCAACACGTGCCAGGCTATACACGCATAGCTGGGCGTATGTCTGTGTGCGGGATATTTACTACTACAAAAACTTAATATTTCGTTCATATTATTTTTTTACAAAACTAAGGGAAATCTTAGTTTTGCATTTTCCGCGGAAAAAAATCAAATCCTTAATTTTGTATGAGATTCACACCCCCAGTTACACTACCCCAAATTACACGGTCCCAACTTTAGTGTAAATAGGGGTTTTACTGTATTGTATTTGGTCAATAAGGGCCAAATTGTTTTATATTTATTTTTATAATTTTCGCTCCCAAAGGATTTCAAACGCCTTTTTTTATGTTTTTTATAACTGTCAGCTGCTATGGCCCATTTGGTTAGAGCTTGGTCTACCGACCACGCAGGTCTGGGTTCGATTCCCGGTCAGATCACAGTGAATTTGAGAATTATTCAATTCAAAGTTGTGATCGAAGACTAGGTGTTTGTGATGTCAATTGACATCATTTCCTCTCCTCCCATTCTTCTGATCCCTTAGTAACTGGGTGTAAGAATAGCGACCGTTAATTCAGTTCTAACCTTATCTTTCTTTCCCTACTACTCACTTTGAAAAAAGTGAGTTTGAGCGACTGAGTAACAAACGATTATCGTAGAAAAAACTTCTGTTGAGATACATCCATTAGGAGGGCATATGCTTCACATTGGGAGCAGACATGGATTAAAAAAAAGATTCCAAAAGTAGTACTTCCACGAGTTTTTTTTTTTTTTTTAAGATTTTGTTGTTGACCTGAAAATGGGTAGAAAAAAAATATGAAATCAATAATACACAGGATTTCAAACAAAAATCTATTGATGATTATAAAGATGCCTCAAATAACGTTGTTCCACGACGGAATACATCTTCGAATAACTGAGATGTACTAACTGATTTGCCAGCATTTCTTGTAGATTTTTTCCTGTTAAAATACTTCCATTAGGACGCCATGTGCTCAACATTGGGGAGCGGACACGAATTAAATAAATAAATTTATATGTATAAATACAACATCGTTAAGCTACCGTTTAGTGAAATACTTTTTATATTAAGAATGATCCAAGTTAATAAGATTTGGGTTTGTTGACCGCAATGTGGATACTTCTTCATTTCAAAGGGTCTTATAGTCAAAGAGGGATGTTTGCTAAATGTTTGAAATCTCTCAGTAAAACTATTTGCTTACCCTTGTTAATAAGCTGAAACATTTAAATAATTAACTTAAGTGTAAGGTAAACGAACGGCGAATCGAATGGACAGAGGATTAGAGTGAACAAGCCCACCAAAGATGAGTTAATATATTTGGATACAGCCATTCGGCCGAACAACATTTCTAAGATAATTTAGACGTGATGTTTCTTCGTACAATACATACTCAGAATTGTTGGTTTTATTCTCTCTAAAAACAACCCTCGGGGGCTTGAGAAAATGACTATAAGACCAGAATACACTTAATAAATATATTGACTGGATCAGCATTTTCGTGGTAGAACTTAACTATAATAAGGTTATGGCATATTTTTAAAAAGTGTCACATAAATCTCTTTCTCTATTTCTATCGCTATGAAACACCACTGGAATGGTTTTGTCCTCAATATATGTGGAGCAAACATTCAAAAAGTGTTTTGTCACAAATTTTGAAAAATGGCGTTTTATATCAATTCTGATAGCCCATAATAAAACCTATGAATGGAAATCAAAATTAGTGTTCAAAAAGGTTTTTTTTCATATTAAAATGAAATCATAAAGTTGACACATCCATACAAACCGTCACTTTTGCAACACTTAAATCATCATTTTCCAAGCTTTGTATTTGTGTGACAAAACACTTTTTGAATGTTTGCTCCTCATATTTTTAACCATTTCAAGAAGCATACGTAAAAAACATTACATAACCAGTAAATTTTAATATGATTTGCTTTGAAAACTATTGAATATCTTATGTAATTAGTACAACATCTTATTTCAAAAAGTTATCAAGAAACACATACATGTAATCGCTAGACAACAATATGGAATGGTTTTGTCATAAAAAAACTTTGAATAAGTTAGTAAGGAAGAAACTAAAGACGTTTCCATCCATGCCATCTTCTTCTTCATGGTCTTTATGACCATATTATTGGCCGAACTATTTTTTTGACAACGTTTTTGTACAAGTTTAAATAAAGGATGAAATATGTATATATTTGGGGTGCGAGTTAAAAGTGAGTGAAATTCTGAGTTTATTATATTAACAACTCAAAAACACAAACTTTGAGAGAAAAGTTTGTAGAAAACTAGCGGCGAAGTTTAATTTACCTAGAACATTACATTAAGGACTGTAGCAGTTTTGTTGTTGGGGTGTGGCATTTTTTAAATCTCTCAATCAATTTATGGAATTGCTTTCAAAGTCATCAATATCTGTGATGATTAAATTACATTCTTACATTAGATATGTTAAGGGACGGGTACATTAACAGGGCGATACGTGCTATACGTTTACTGCCATACTATCATAGTTCAATCCTATTATCTTTATACCCTATGAAAAAGTAAAGTTGAGCGATTGAATAATAGCTAGTTCTCATTGAATGTTTCATATGTCCCACGTTACGAGTGGTCATGGCAAATTATTAATAATTATTAACATATTAAACCCTAATGTTTTTTACGGTAACGAATTCCGCTGTATTTATTTCCTTCAACAAATAAAATATTCATTTGTAATACTTTCTAATTTTATTTAATACGATCAGAACCGGTTTCGTTCATAACGAGCATTATCGACTGATGAGAGAAGAGAATACAACGTTACAATGTTATTTATACAAACAAAAATAGAAAATTATTAATGTGTAATAAACATTTGGTATTGAAAGGAATTAACAAACAAAGGTACAGAATATGTATAATTGACTATAATTAATTTTTTTGATGCCTCTGAAATTTAATTACAAAACTCAGCAAAGCTCATCTGATTAAGCTTAAGTGGAGACTAACGGTAAATTCAAACGTAACATTTTATTTAATGTAATTTTTTTCCACCAAGTATTGACAGTGTATTAAAACACTGACTGTTTTCTTGAAAATAATTTCCTACATGAAATAGTTTTGTATTTTGCAAGTGAATGTCAACTGTATCGATTTTATTTGCGTATATTGTTTTGTCTCCACTTTTTTTGCTACATTCATATGTTGAGCAAAACGTATAAAGCATTTTTTATCTTCCAAACACGGTAGAGTGCTTACAGCCGTTAGGAGATATTTGGTTTTGACTAGGATATCCAATCCCGGAGCCTTTTTTCAATTCCGGGATTTTGGGATTGATTTATTTTGAATCCCGGGATTGAGATTTTCTCACCGAGGAATTTGAAATCCTCAATTTGCCCGAAATCTCACGGAAACTCGTTTTTTCTTTAGCTCACCGAGGAATTTGAAATCTCCGATTTGGTATACTTTTTCCCAGAATCTCACAGAAACTCGTTTTTTTTTTTAGCTCACCGAGGAATTTGAAATCCCCGATATTTGCCAATTTCGGGTAAATTTCGAGAATTTCCTCAAAATTTCTCAATCCCGAAATCCCGGCATTTCGGGATCAGAAAATTGAACGGGATCCCGGGATTGGATGCCCTAGTTTTGACTGTTTAAGCGAAGGTCAATCAATAAACGAAGAAAAAGCGGAACGAATGTTAAAAATGGGATAAATCCGGATCATCAGTTTCATAGAAACGTACATAATACATTCACCGATAGATCCATATCGTTCCGAATTACATTTGATTTTGCTAAATCTGTACTTTATGGGCACAGGGATCTGGAAAAAGGTCCGGAGGGGGTTTGCGTACAGAGACTTAGGAGCGTAATCTGAGATCTGTATAATAAATGAGTAATTGAAGTTAAACAAAACGAAAAGGTAGCCCAGCCGCCCGCAAAGGGTCAAGGGCGATTCGAATGGTTTTTCTATTCACGCAGTATCTTTTTGACATATTTATGTGGGCTTCTTAATCGCTTGGATTAGCGGTGTTCGGTTTAAGTTAAGAGTTAAGTCCATACTAGAAATTATATATATGTTATTAAAAAATGTCCAAATATTTAGGAAAAAAAAAGAATAAATACGCAAAATTAATCCTCAATATATCGGAGGCTTGTGAGTAACCAACCGTCAGTTATAATAATACACTTTGTTGTTGTTGATTAAATGATTTATATACAGGTAAGTTTAACAGAGTTTCCAAGAATAGATTGAAGATAAACAAATATGTTGTAAAAAAACCGAATGGATCCTACCATCGTTGAAGGCCACTGATGACTATCCATAGGATATACTCGGTAAAGCTATAGAACGCTGGAATGACATGGAAGTAGCAAGGAGACTGGCTGGTGCAAGAGAATCTTGGAGAAACCATGTGGTCACCATTTGATCTGAATATGGATATGGTGAAAAAAAGTTCAAATATGTATAGTGCATGCATTGAATATGCGTTTATGTATATTTTCGCTCGACTGATTTTAGTTTAAAGATCACATGCCTTTGAAATTATAATGAAGCCTCACAGATTGATTAAAAAAATAGTTCTTTGTCAATATAAAAAGGGTGTGTTATGTGTGGATAAGATATGGTCAACTGCACGTCAAAATTATTGACCTGCACGCGTTAAAACTGCTGAATCAGTATGATAACAGAAATCTTATAATAACTGTCCGCACGAGGATTTGAACCCGTGACCTCCAGAACCGAAGCCAACGACGTTGACCACTCGACCACGTAGCCGGCTTGTACGCCTAACTATATTTAATATCCATGGGTAAATCCATTTCGCCAGCAACGGCCTTAAACTTAGTGGTACATTTATTTCTTCTATAAGCACGATACATTTATTTACTGAACGTCAGTTCAAGTTCATCCGTGTATTTAAATTCCTAAAGATGCCGAAAGGCGAAACCCGGGTCGTGAAAAAACTTGTGTGAATGTACATAATTTGAAAGATTCAAATTTAAGTACTAACTTTTGTCTGTTGTGAAGTCATTGGTAGGAGTAAGTTTTTTGAACGAATACAAATTAAAATGCGTCATATTTGCTTCTATATTGCTCATCAATTTTTAAGCCGTTGAGTATTTTAATAAAAAACACAATATTCCTTTGTATTTTATTCCACTTCATTTAATAGGTAAGGATCGGTTTCGCTCATTGCTGATGATCCCAATGAGCGAAACCGGTCCTGACCTTTTATATAATGTGGAATAAAGTACAAAGGAATATTGTGTTTTTTATTAATATAATGACTTTCCACCAAGTATTGACAGTGAACACCCTAAAAGTGATTCAGTATTTTCATAAAAAAGTAATCAATGTTAATGAAAACAAACGAAAACATAAAATTGATAAATATTTCGTGGCCGCCTGACCTTACTCGCTTATTGTTAGTTGACATTAAGATAATGGTGAAGTGAGACATAGTATTATATTAACGGTAATTATTTGTTGGCCAATAATAAAATAAAGCTGTAGGCGTTGTTTGTTTTATTCAATATATTGATCTGATTAAAAAATAACATTAAAGAGTTTATTTTGAGATCCTGCCTCCTTTAAATAGATTATAAAGGCTTCGTGAAATTCTGTGGCTGCCTTTGAGAGTGTTTGTTTCTAACGCAATTATTGAGAGTATTTCTGTTATATTTTGGTAAAAAGCAAAGAAATTTGGTTCGAAAACAACAAATTATTAAAGTATTATGCAAGTTACATAAAGTTTGGTAGAGTTTTTGGATTCATGCTCCAAAATGAGGCATTCAGTTTATTAGAGTTGTACATATTAATGTATACCATCCTTTTTAGTTGCCATGTCCACGGGCTCAAATCCACAAATGCAAGAATTATCATTTTTCGTTCAAAGGCATGAAAATCTATAATGTTTAAATTTCCTTACGGTTGCGGTTAATTGACTGCTATAATATTTTTAGTCCCGTTGCTTTATCAATACTGAATAACAATCAGTTATCGTAAAAATATCTTTTGTTAAAATGCTCCATTAGTTTTCGAAATTGTCCACATTGGCAGCAGGCACTTTTAAAATAAATATGTTTTATTTTATCAAATCAAATTTCACTGTTTTGAATTACGTCGAACAATTATTGAATTGAAGATCTAATCTTTTTATTAATAGATAAAATATCAGCAGCCCTTCAAAAATGTGAATTTACAACAAAGGGCTGGTTGAATATAATATGACGTTCAATATATTTCGCTCCGTCATGTTGGTACGCTTGTTTTTTTTTCAACAGACAACTCTAGAATGAAAAGAGTACTTCACCTACGGACCATTCAAGTGGAAGTTTAAGCATGGGAAAGCACTACGACATAACAGTGACGGCAAACCACGGGCGAAAGAGCTTTCGGATTAAATCACTCGAGAACTTTTTTACGAATACATATATGACACAAGGAATTTTCGTATATTCAGCAACAAATATTGTACACTGTTAATACATAAAGTGGAACTCCGTTCTACCGTTCTCGCGTTATTCGTTTTCCAGTATGGATTGTTTATTTGTCACAGTCCCGGCAAAACACCCATGACAACAATGTTAAATATGCCCGCATTATTTTTTCTCGATTTCCTCGATATTTCGTTTAAATATAATGGTCTCGTCACAACTATTATTCCGATTGACCGTTTTTGTTGAATATTTTTCATTTCGCTTATAAATAGTCTTACTTCACATTTCGTTTTGCCATTTTTTCTAACTCACAATTAAAATGCCGAAATGAATAAAACTAGAAGCAAAGCTAAGAAACTGAAAAAAATCAATTCCGTCAAAAAACGAGAAGAAAAACGCGTAGAAATAGCAAAAAGAGTAAATTTAAAAAAGTACGCGGGCTTAAAGAGTCTCTGTTGAAATGTGCAAATAAGAAATCAAACTGCAAATAAGCAACTTAGTACGTATTACACTCAATTGAAATACACAGTTTGTTTTAGAATTAAATATATATTTTGGTATTACTTGAAGATTTCCCGCATTATCGGTTTTGCGCATTTTTCGTTTGTTTATTACGCTCCCTTGAAAAACGTAGAATCGGGATTTCCCTGTATATTTTTTACTATATATGCCGCTCCCAATGTAAAGTATATGGTCTCCTTTTGGACGTTTCTGTTACTCATTTTCTCAACCTATCTTTCTTTAAAAGAGAATATGGATAGAAAACAAAAGGTTTTTACAGTACTAGAGGTTGGCTTATCACTTATTTTAGAATTAGATGGCGGAAAAAGGGATTTTTTTAGAAATCACAAACATCTATGACTCCAAAAAGAAATCGATTGAAAAAATGCTGTTCGTACTGGGATTCGAACTTGTGAGGCCCGACGTCGACAGTAAATTTATTTTATTTGACAAATATAATTATGTATGTGTTTCTAAATCTTATTTGTGCCATGCCCTACTTGGACGCTTCAAAAAACCCAATCTCCGTCCTTAAATAAAAATTTTATAGTTCAAAAATTTTGAAAAAGAAATTGCATCAAATAATTAAAAATAAGTACCTTTAATTTGAAGAGAGGTTGAGTAACTGAGTAACAAGCAGTTCTCGTAGAAACACTTCTGTTGAGATAAACTCCATTAGGAGTCCATATGCTCCACATTGGGAGCGGACATGGTTAAAAAAAAAAATACCTTTAATTTAATTTTTGTTAGTAAATAAATACATGTACAACTCAGAAAAAATAACATGCAAATTAGTGGGATCCTTGTGCTTGATATGAGTTGTGAAGTGTTTTTATGAGATGGATTAATTTGGTTAGTTATAATAGCAACTCTCCGCGGTCTGTGATGATTAGAAGATTTTTTTCAATAAAAAATCATTCCTTCACCACAATATGTATTTTTTTTTTAATCATAATTGGGTATATTGTCTCTGTCTCGACGCAGATCCATGAAATTATATTTTTTATGCTGAATAGTGGTTTAAAAAATAGTGATTAATTCTTTTACAATTCTAAAGACTCTTCTTGATAGTGTATATCGACATTAGTTATATTTACCAACCTCGGTTGAGTTATTGAATGTGGAAAAGGAAATTATTTTGAATTTGAAACTCTTAACAGATATTACGATTTGAATTCAAATAACCCCACGGGGGAGCGTACGATACACATAGGGAAACACTGGTCTATGTAAACTAATAGTAAGAGATTTCTCCTTAAGATAAAGCTGTTTGTGTAATTACCGGCAAGGCTATTATCAAATTTAGATTTGAGTCGTTACACATGCGTGTATACGATTTCATTTTGCTGTAAGCGTTCTTCAATTTTATCTGGGATAGATTGGGATTTAATATTGCTTTATTGATAGATTTTTGGACAGCTCGTAATTCCCGTACTACCAAGTGACTTAAAAATTCCTCCAGATAAGTTTTTTTACGCCACATATTTAAAAAAAGTTTCTGCGTCCATGAGAACAAGCACATCATTTGAATATTGATTGGCCGTCAGCGTGTCCCTAACTAATTGCTCGGCCAATCGCGAGACGAGTTCAGGGGTGGTGACAGAAAGTATATATGCATACATGAAAAAAAAGCACACGATTGAAAAAGAATCGGTAGGGAATCGAAAAGACTCCGGGTCGAGTTTAATTTTGGTGTTCGTGATTGTCAAAATCCAATTTGTTTTGCGGATTTATTTGAATATATGTTGATTTTGTTGTCATGGGAAATAATTGAATAAATATTTCGAAGGTGTGTTTTGTATTGGTTTGAATTTAAGATGTTTTGAAATTGTTAAAAAATACTCATGAAAAACATTAGATCATGTTATACTTGATATAAATACAAAATTTTAATTTTGATATCTCAATTGCTTCGTTAAAATTTTAAGCGCTTGCATAACATTTGTCATGATGTCGGATGACTTCAAATATCAGTTGGATTTCATTCGTTCACATAAATGCTTGAATATATAAGTAAAATCCAGGCTATAAATAACAAAGCTTATAGACGTGTATCAAATTTGACTAATTGCATAAAAAAAAACAATGGAACTTTAACGTGGTTCTGAGTAAGAACCAATAATGGGAATGTTCATTAAGTGAGTTTTTGATTGACATATAAATATTTATAAGACATTCACTGATCGTATTCTGTATCATTTTATACGTACGTTAAAAAATAAGATGTTGACAGTAACATATTTTTGAATTTGACAATTAAATGCCAACCAATAAATAAATAAAATATCAAGATCTTAAGTAAGTAAATTGTTTAATATCGTTATGCTATAAGATTCATAAATTATAGTAAGTATGCTAATTTGAAGGTTTTATTAGAGTAAAATGAAAAGCTCTTACGATAAATCAAAAGTTACGAGACTGTAAATTTGATAATTTCGTCGTAAATTGCGTGTTAATTTCTTCCATATGATTTTCTATAAAAATGCTTTGATTTACATTATAAGCGAGAAATTAATATTAAAATTTATGGCAATAGGGTCAGAACGGTAGAAGTCATCGTTAAGAAGACACTGGTTGATAAAATTACAGGCGTTTTAAATTAAAATTTGGCTTATAAATTATCAAAGAAATGGTGATTGATAAATATTTTTTAAGACGTTCCAAGAAGCCAATTTAATACCATTACATAATCAGAGAATTTATAAATATGTTATAAAGAAGACTGCCGCATATGCAATAGGAATCTTCCTTTAGAAGGAAACGCTATAGGGGGTTGGTTAACTATGATTTATCATTTTTTTTAAATGTTGCTTTTGTACCCCTTTATGTAAAATATTTATTCAATACTTCGTTTCAGATTTTTCTCAACGTGGATTAACTCTTTCCATTAAAAGAAAATCTTATTGTAGTAAACAATCTTTGTTTGATTATTCACTACGACACGTAGTAGTTCAATTATGCTAGAAAAACAACTTAAGTATATATACAAGAGTGAATATTTATCCACGCACGATCAATTTTCTGTTTGAAATAACTACCTACTGATAGATTCGTTTCTTAGAAAAACTAAAAAAAACGAATAGTGTCTTAATTTACATTGTTGAATTTGAAACTGTTTTAAGCAACAAAAAAGCACTTGATTACAGTTTTAATTATTTTGAATACAAGGCCGAAACCTTAATTTGTCTAGTGATAAAAAGAGTCATTATGTCGTAATTGTGCTATTAAGATTATGCTAAGTGTTCATTATAGAAGCTAAGTTGACAAAATTTATAGTGGATCTTGGATTACTGCCAAATACTAAAAATGCCGTCACGTAAACCTTAAAAAGTAGAAAAATGTCTTCAGGTTTAACGACCCTCTGATTAAATCCAAATAATAGGTTCAGATAGATGGGGTAGCCTAAGCTATTCAAATAATAATTGATGTCGTTAACCGATTTTTGAAAAATCTACGGTCATTATTTATGCTGGCCTATAAGAGGTAGGAAAGGAAATTCAAATCGGTTCAAGGAAGTAAAGTCATCATTTAAATACTTTCACTTGAATGAAAAAAAAACGGTTTTTTATACACCCAACTTTTTTACACAGTTTTAAAATAGCAAGTCATAACATTAAATGACGGATCTCACGACTAAATGTTTCAATACAAAAAGGATTTATCGATTTCTGTTCAAAACCCTTCCACTCTTTTAACCATAAAAATACTGGGGTTCACCCCAGCGAGAGCTAAAATTTACCACTATTCCTATCCTAGCTCAATCCATTATATTATTTATCTCTTCAACAAAAAAGAGATTGAATAGCAGAGTAACACACAGTTACATTTAAAAAATCTGTTGAAACACCTTGATATGGAGATGAAATGCTCCAAATAAGGAGCAGAGATGGGTTCAAAAAAAGAAAATGTGTCTAAATCTAATGTATAAAAATGAATTTTTGTTTGTTCTTACTCTATGCGCTGCCAAATTGCTCATCCGATTGCAATACAACATTGACAAACTTTTTGCTTGCACTTATTTTACTATTTTTTATATTACTTTGCCTAAGGTTATAGGCATATTAAAATTAACTTACAGTAGGTCTTATATTTAAAAATCACTATTTGTATGTCTACTATACCGTTCATGCAACTTGCGCGAAGGTTATAGGCATAGTAAAATTAAATTACAGTAAGTGGCGCCTGTGTCTTACCATAGACAATCGGAAGCAAACGTCTAACAGAAAAAGAAAACATACACTTCAATAAACACAATTAAAACACAAACACTTTCTTTGAGTGGATTGCAACGCTATTACTTAAATAAATAAATCTAACAAAAATTGTTAAATTGCTTTATTATAAGTCGAACGTGTTAACATTACAGCGACGTTAAAAATACGGTGGCGGTTTTAATATTATTACCTTTTGTCACATGATAATGCGATTATTTTTAACAACACTTGGTTTTTGGGGTGAGTAAATTTTTAGTCAAAACCAACATCATATGGCCGGCTTGTCTCTATGTACTTAGGAAATTCTCTAATCGCGTGTGAACGAAATTTTCTGCTAATGGTTTCCACCCCATACCCCACCGCTCTGCTTGCTACTGGAAAAAAGTGAAAGTCGCTTCTACATCGTATGTATGTGCCGTCACTAGATAAACATTTCTGTACAACTTTTCATCAGTATAAATGATATATTTTTGTCTAGCCACATGACCACATTGAAGACGATCATTACTTGACTTATATATCAAACATTGAGGATGGTTTTTTTTTTTTATTTTGGGTGGTTTAATCTCAGATGAATTATGACCACCTGGTACTTTAATTATACATTCTTCAGATCAATTTGTTTTTCAGAAAAATGGTAAAGATATATCAATAATACAAATGTTTACGATCCTGTTGTAAAACTTTCAAGGCTATTATTGGACTTCCATTCAATCAGTCGCTTGGTTATGCGTTCAATTCCAGAAATAAAAACACTTCATGCATTGATTTACAGAAGTATTGTTCTTTTAAATTCATTTCATCATTACACACATATTATTTTGGACATCTTTTTATTGAATAGAAATTATTTGGACGTATCGCCATATATAAGACTTTTTGTTAGTTGAAAAAGTTGAAAGGTTCCAAGCCGAATGAAATCGATATTAAGAATATTACGAACGCTGAATAACTACGTATTGTACTAATTAATGTTAATACTTGGTGGAAAACCATTATGTTCTATGAATAAAACACTCTTTTGTACTAATTCCACATTTATTTAATATGATCTGAACCATTTTCAATTGTTTCAACTTATTATATAATACAATGAAAACTTTCTTTTGACAATTTGTCAATTTACAATTCTTAGACAAGAAATTAAGTCTACAAAGTACTACAATTTTTTTAAATAACATTTGTTCAACAAGGAGTTGATTCTATAGCGTAAGTGTGTATGAAAATTTTGAGTGATAAAGTTTGTTGTACTCGAGTAAATTTGTTTAATTTTTTAAATAAAATACGGAGATGGGATAATATCATATATGGTAACCAATTACTTGGTTCAACAACAAAGTTTTCGCTTATATTGAGAAAACTTAGATGTTTAATTAGCTTTTGAAATAATTATTGACATTATATTATATCAAGAGAGCTTAATTGTCTAATTTACAATCAAACAAGATTTCTGATTTCAAATTTTATCAGTAAGGTACACCTATTAATTTTCTGATCGACGTATAGTCATTTTTAATTAAATAACTTATAACATGTCATAAAAAAAATCAGAAATACAAGTTTATATTGAAAGATGTGATACTAAAAACATTTCTCTAGACTTAATTGAAATTGACTCAGTCCCTAAAAATAAGCCACCTTAAATCATTTATAAAATTATCAGAAATTATATTGAAACAGGAAATACGTTATAGAAAAGAATATTTTCATTTCATATGAAAAGCCAAAAGCTTCAAAATAAAAGTAATGTTAAAGTAAGTCTATTTAAAAAAATAACCATAAATAGAAAGCTTCATTTAACAATCCAAATTTCGACGTTTTCATTCATTATCAAAACTCTGTATGAAATTATTAGTTTTAATAAAGGGTTGCTTTTAAAGATCAATATCTTCTAAAAACTATAGCAAGGCACGTTTAATTTAATTAATTACCAGAAATACAACAAAATGTGTTTATTTTCAGTACAAAAGCTTTTTGAAAGTAAAGCTTTGTTTATCTTAAATTATTAAAATACGTATAACAGTGTTGTTGTTGGAAAACCTTGAAAGTCTACGACAATATTAAAGATTACGCACAAGTAATTATAACAATTAAGAAACGAATACACTATAAAAGCTCTCGTTTAGATATAGCAGTTTTGTGGCTGTGTGTCATGCTTTAAAAGCTTTCGTGTAGAAGTCGAACGTGTAGTCGACTATTCGACTCTTTAAATGGATATATTCACACAGATTTTAAAAATTGATTCATGTATTTGACTCGTAATTAGGGCTTCCAACTAACCGGACTTTCCAACTAACCGGTTTTTGGTTTTTTTCTAGCAATAAAACCGGTTAACCGGTTTAAACCGAAATGTAATGTATTTTGATTAGATAGGTATGCAAAAAAAAAAATTGTGGAAAATTTTAAATATTTGTCCTAAATGCTCAAATTTTAATGAAAAATCGATATTAATCTTATAGATGGAACACAGAAGGTATAAACATATATATATATATATATATATATATATATATATATATCAAATGTGGACAAATATTTTCTGATAGAATATGTCAAATAAAAAAATAGAACTTGATAATAAAACTCATCAAGAGAAAGATCTTTAAATAAATGCATTTATTTTTTAACCATATCGACTAGACACGACATCCAATGCTTAGAGAAAAATATAGTAGAATACAATAATATTAGCTTGTGTTATGTCTCCACTCCCACTTTGAAGCATATAGACTCAAACAATTATTTGTTAACGAGAACTGCTTGTTACTCAGTTGTTGTTGTTGTTGCAAATTGTTTCCGCTTCTACGCAGTAAATTCATTGTAAAGGATTTTCCTTTTTGAAAAAGAAAATGAAAAATAAGAAAACGCGGTTAACCGAGTCAAATAAACCGGTTTTCGGTAATGGATAGATTTCTTTACATATTTAAATTTAAAACCTGAAAGGTTTTAATTTTTAATGCCACTTGCCGAAAAATAATTGAATATCACTTTTAAAAAAATTCATATGATATTATAAAATAAATAGCTAATCGGTTTATGATTATTTCAGTGAAAAGAATACGATGTTATTATTTTGTATTATTAATTAAACTCTTTTTCAGTAACGTCTTTCTCTTACAAAAAAATGCGCTGTAAGATCCTGATGAGAGTGGATGAGTTGTTGCGGGGTGTCTTTTTGGAATCCCTTGATGACACATATATTGCATTCATAACATCAGAACGTGATTAAATTAAACTTATCTATAAAGTAACAAAGTGACAGAGATAATCGATCTACTCTATATCAACGAAGATTTAGACCCAATCGAACTAAAACTTGCCACGACTTGAAAGAGGCAGCGGAAAAAAAGACACATAATTTTCAATAGTTGTAGGAAAATACATACAGCTATACACTACGAAATATTGATATTAAAACAAAAATAAAATAAAATAACCAATAAACAAATGCTTATTTTCCTGCTTTGCTGGCACGTGAAATATGTATTCCTATTTTTGCCGGTCCGAAGTTGTAAAACGATGGAGAAATACTTTAGTAGATGGCGGTTCTTCCAAGAATTATTCTCTCTCTATAATGAAGATGTTTTCGTTTCAATGTGAACTTTCATCATATTTAATCAGAGGAAGCCGCAATAACATTTCGATGAAAACTTTGTACGCACTAATTGCTAGTAACGATTGTTAGGCGGTTCTAAATTTAGTTGAAATTGAAGCATCTATGTTATTTTATAAATAATAATTTTCAATGTAATAAATATTGTTTGTTATTTATTTTAATATCTTAAATCGAAATTCTATGACTTTGTTGTTTTATCAATTTTGAAAACGTTTTCGATTGAATAATTTAGAAGGACACCAACGGTGCTTTTAGATAATGATATTTGAACTGAAAAAAAGTTTATTGGAATACACTTTCAATTATATCGTATGTATGTATATATTAATGAGTTTTTATGTTGAAATGTGAAATTGTAATAAAAACTTCTCTCGAAATTGAGCTCCTTTTTCAAAATCCTGATTATATAAAAACCACGATATATATATCGACTGTGGAAAGGAAAAAGGACGTAACCCACACATATCAAATTTTACAGGAGGCGCTAAAAACGTGTTTTGATGATTTTGTGACATATGCAAATTATGAATTATACACAACCTTGAAGTGCACAGATACTTCTAAACTGGTGTTTAATTGACATAACCTAATATTAATGAAAGAAATTGTCTCGGAAAAACCTTTATTTTAGTCTTTTTTCTTGGTTTTAATTTTTTACTAGGTCACCTTTTTCAAACTTAAAAGCTAAATTTAGATACTTATTCGGCATTTTCAGCTTCCATCCTTTTTATAGAATGTGTGTCAAGTTGTGTACCTTGTGATTATCAAAAAAAAGTTGTTTTGGAAAATTGAGGGTTACGTCCTTTTTCCTTTCCACAGTCGATATTTTTGTTACATTTATCGCAATAATAGTGGTGACATAAACTTTTTTGATTTTTGTCATAAATATATATATATATATATAAACATCGTTTGATTGAATTGGTATTTATTTGGAACCATTCCATAGTACTAGGGGTAAAATAAAATTATATCAACTCGAGCTAAAGTGCATATTAGATCGTTTAACAATAAAAAATTAGACTCACAATTTGCAAAACATTTTATTACAGAATCTCATGACATAAATTCTAACTAAGCGCCAATCTGCTTACATCTTTGTGACAAAGGCATTAAACTAAATGCACTTGAGCAATTATAAATTAATAGGCACAATCAAGCCTACGGTATCTTAAATGAACAAACAATTATCAATCCATCACCGCTACTAAAACCCCTAGTGTAACTAATAATAAATATCTGTTTAATTTAAGATTTCGACTGAAGGTGCTTGGTGGAATTTAAATATTAAATTTGAATCGTTCAAACTATGTACATTCTCACAGATTTTGTCACTAACGACCCGGGTTTAGCCTTTCGGCATCTTCAGGCATTCAAGTGCACGGATGAACTTGAACTGACGCTTAGCAAATGAAAGTTTCGTGTTTATATAAGATATAAATGCATCACTGATTATATAGGGTATAGAAGTGGAGATGTGGGAAAGTTTGATATTTCATTTAAAATCGGAAGACTTTGCTGCTGTGCTTTGTTGATTTCTAAAATTTCTTGGAAAAAGAGCTTATGACTGTCCGTATTTGGGTGTAACATTTTTATCAAACTTTCCCACATCTCCACTTCTATACCATATATAATCATAAAATCATATAATCATAAAACCTTTGCCGACAAACAAATTATATAATTCTTGAAACTGCTCACTACTCAAATCTGTTGGCATTCCCATGGGCTCATCCTTTTTGCCAGCAATGGCTTTGGACTCAGTGATGCATTTATATCTAATGTAAACACGAAACTTTCATTTGCTAAGCGTCAGTTCAAGTTCATCCGTGCACTTGAATGCCTGAAGATGCCGAAAGGCAAAACCCGGGTCGTTAGTGACAAAATCTGTGAGAATGTACATAGTTTGAACGATTCAAATTTAATATCTATTTAATTTAAACTAATTAACCTTAAATAATCCTATAATTGTTATCGTTCTTAGAAACACTAGTCATATTTAATAAATTTAATACTAAAATTTGTAATATAAATGATGGTGTAAGAGTAAACAAGCAGATGTATTGTGTAGCTATAAACTAATTTTATAAAAAAAATGTAGAACCAAAGACTTTAAATTTTTTAACCTGATATACATATAGAGTATTTCGACAAAAACTGTATAACATGACATGTCTTTATTTGAACGTTCTGGTCAGTAAAAATATTGTTTCTTCCATAAGTCAGAGAACATCTTTTTAATATGTTTGTATAAAATAGTAGTAGCCTATAAATTACTTTAAAATAAAACAACCCCACGCGCAAGCTTTGTTCTCGTAAAAGCCATTCCAGGCATATTGAACTTTAACAATAATTTTACACAAAATTTCACAACAATACCTAATAGAAAACAATTTTTCATAGTTTGTACTTTATGTATCTTGTTTTACTATCCTTTTTACAGTAGTACCGTGTGTGAATTTTCTAGTCGTTATATGATATTGGGAATAGAGGTAAATAATGTAATATATAAACCAGTTTGGTTTAACGACCCGGACCCTGCCAAGGAAATTTATGACCGAAGTAATAATATACAGCGCATCCCTAAACTAGTTTTATCTCACGTGACCCATAAATACAGGTTTGCAACAGAAAGAAAAAACACATTGTTTTGTTTTTGGAAAAGAGTAACTGGTTTATCGTAATTATTATGTAAGTCAACGTTGGAAAAAATCCCACTGGCCACGTGCAATTTTTTATGGTTATATGTCTCGTATTTCTATCGGATAATTTGACATTCACGTTATTTACTATCATGCCATGGTTTATTCTTTTATTTCAGAGACAGCTAGACTATGCTATATATTAATAGCGGATAATGTTTGTAGCTTCGTAGAATGTAATTATGATAGATTCCATAAATATTTGAAATAAGAACAAAATCAAAATACGTAAGCGGCAACGAGTTCCTATGATAAGTATTTTGGTTCTACAGTTTTTAATAATTTTTATGCGTTGATAGCTATTTCGGCTTTCGCCATCGAACGATAGATAGTTCTGACGATGACGAAAGCCGAAATATCTATCAACGCATAAAAATTATTAAAAACTGTAGAACTAAAATACTTTGATATTTTTAATCTGTTATAATGGAGTTCTAACAAGTAAATGCCAAATCAATTAATAATGTGTATGTATGTATTTATATGTAGTATAATTTTTATATGATTGCATATGGTGCCCACTTAACTGTGGTTTTATAGCCTCTGAAACTATCACGTCCTTCATTCAGCAACGATGTAAAAGTAATGCAAATAACTAACACATAAACGATGAAGAAGACTCAAAAAACGTTGATGCTAACGCTTCCTACGACTTAAATATCCAAAATAATTGATAACATATGGTTTTAGCAACTCAGTAGTGCGACAGTTATATTTTATTAAAAAAGATCAAATTGTATTTTGAATCATAATTCAAATATGATTATAATGTTTGATTTTTAAATTGCTATATTAAATTTATATCAGTACAAATGTCTTTATCAGAATTATTTAATTAAGTGCCAAATAAACGTTTCATTTTTTTTCACTTGGCTACTGCCTGATTGAGCATTTTATGCTGTAGATTTCTTATCGCTCCTGTTAATCGTTAAAACAATACTCACGAACTTTCAAAATTAACGTAATTATGAAGGACCAAATAAGCACGAAATGTGATAAAATCTAAAATGAATTATGGGTATTAAGTTTATCAGCGTAAAAATGGTAAGTCCAAATAATTATAACATAAATAGAAAAGCTTACTAAAAAGAGGCGTAACTTCGTACATTTTTTCTGCAAACAAGCTTTTGATTTAAAGGTATTGTACGTATATACCACATGTTTTAATCGCATGTTTATGAAGCTATTGACGAGGCGGTATTATTTTTTTAAATTTAAATATCGTAGCTACTATAAAAAAATAAGCTGTTTTTGACAGTTTTAATTTCAAATTAACATTCACACCAAAATGTCTAAATTTTTTAATAAAACAAAAGTTTAATATAAAAATCATTTTTTGCAGGGTTTTTTGCGAGGCAGTGATAAAGTTTTCTGAAAAAAAAATGGAATTTCAATTAGTTCCCAACGTGGTTTTTTTTATAAAGTAAATTATTTTGTCTTGAATACGAATAAAAAAACTATAGAACACAAATAAATTTAATGTGTCATGCTAAAGAATTTTAATAATAAATCTCATTTATGATATAAAATACGCTTTTCATAAACAGAATAACATACAAATTAACAAATTTGTGTATTTTTTATGAAAAAAATATTTGTTAACATTTGTGAAAGTGAAAAAATTCATTATAAAAATGCGTTTAATTTTCATTTGATATAATATTATATAGCTGTGTAATATAGATGATTTTTTGGATATGGATTTAATAACCTCTTTTCTTGCAAAATGTATGTTATAGCCAAGATCATACACGGTATTTATTACAATAAAATATAAGTATTTTTTTAAACTATGGATCCTATTATGGGCTCTTAAAAATATTTCAACATCAATTATTCTACTAGAAATGGTCAGCCAATTCTGTTTTCGTGGAGGGTTTGTACAGAAGAATTAGTAGTTAGCGAAGTGTTTTTGCTACGCCATGTTTTTTGGCTTAGTTCGATGGGACAACATTTAAAAATCACAGATATTTATGCCTTTGATCAAATTCATTCAGCCTTAAAAAATCTCTGCACCCAATATATCATGGTACCCAATCACTCATTCAATCATAAAAAGATTATTGTGTACAATACATATTAAAATTTAGGCATACGTACATATTTTAACTGTTTACATACTTATTACTAGAGACATGTATTTAGAGCATTTTTAGATACATCCTAAAAAGATAATAAATCTCACAACATATGTTAATTTATTTAAAATCATAAATATGCGAGTAGACGTTAAATTCAGTTTTTTTTTATAAAAGTTTTCTATTTAATAAATTTTTGTTATTAAAATCATTTTTTTGCATCGTTATTGCCACATTATTATGCTGGAAACACCGTTAAACGCCCGCTTCGAATTGTTTTCATCTGATCTAGAGTTTTTTGCTGATATCAGTATATATATACAAATTAAATATAAAGAGTTTGTTGTGCCACTCTTAAATCAATTTAGTGTTAGCTTAATAGTGTAAATGCTAAACAAAGTAAAAAAATCATCTGTAGATTTATTTTCTATGTATAGTTAAAGCCAACTTTAAATATAAAGTATGGCTGTATATATAGTTTTTTAATGTTTTTTAGTCTCTGAATTGCTTAATTTTTAAATTGTATATAAGTAAATATCCATAATATTAAATAATATTAAAATGTATTGAAATCGATAATTGTGTAAAATTAAACCTAATTAAAAAAATATGCTAAGTGGTACTAAAATTGATAAAAAATATCGGTCTCAACTTGTAATTATTCAAATGAAATAAGGCAATTCAGAATTAGTTTCTTCTACGGTATCAAAACAAAATTCTCATTTATTTATCACCCGAAACAACGTAAAATTTCCCAGGTATATTTATTTGGTCAGCACGAACTACTTTTGCAAATTTTATTTATAGGTATGCCTGGTCTTGGAATTTCGAGTTCGTTATCATAAAATACAAATGAAATGTCCGACTTTTATGTGACTAGCTGATATGAATATTTATGAAAAAAGCTGTAACTACATGCTGTAAATCATTCAACCTTTAAATTAACACATAAAACCGAGAAACAAACGTAATTCTGTTATGTTGGTTAGAAGATAATGAATATGTGTCATTTAAAATATATTTGATTCAAACTGTATTAAACGTCGTGTTTTAAATATTCGGTGTACAAAATTGTTCGTAGATGATTTTTAACTGAGTTTCTTTAAACCGTCATGCAAATAACTACCAACATTGTCCGGTCGCTTACCTAGCAGTTGTTTCCCGTGGCTTAAAAACGTTATGCGTTTGCTCATTTTTTGTGCTGAGATTGTCTTAGGAGTAGCTACTCAAGACTCATTGGCTTGCACTTAAGTGTACTGAGAGTTCCCAACTGAAGAAACGATAAAGTTTGTATTTGTAAAGATCTGTACGCTCACACTTTTTCCCAGCAAATTTACATAGCTACATAGTTAAATAAAAAGTCGGTGTGACTTGTGGTTTCTGATAGCTGGTCAGACCGACTTAAGCAACTCTTTACGTTCCTGTGTGTAACGGAAAATCTCAGAAGATTCTAAATTTTGACACATCTAAATGTCCAAGCATGCATGAAGAACTTGGCATCAAAATCTCCGTGCCAATTTTGCAGCGTAGAAAAATATACAGCAACATACTGTAAAACAAATAGTAGAAAAACGGTTAAATCATTAGATATTAAAAAAAAAAAATCAATTAAGTATGTTCCAACTAAGTCCATTCGAGGCAAAACTGTTAAGTTCAAAAAATAAAATATACCTTTGTACTAATTCTGACTTTTATTTATTAAGATCAGGACCGGTTTCACATATGACGATCAGATCAGTTGATAATGCTCTTCACGAGAGAAAGCGGTCCTGATCTTAATAAATTAAAGTGGAAATTAGAGCAAATTTTTATTTTATTTTTTGAATATCGACTGTGGAAAGGAAAAAGAACGTAACCCACACATAGAAAATTTTACAGGAGGCACAAAAACGTGTTTAGATGATTTCTGGCTATATGCAAATTATGAAATATACAAAACTTGGACGTGCACGGAGACTTCTAAAATTGTGTTTAATTGACATAATCTTATATTATTTAAATAAATTATCTAGGAAAAACCTTTTTTTCAGTCTTTTTTCTTGGTTTCAATTTTCACAAGCTCATCTTTTTTCAAACATGAAAGCTAAATTAAAAAACCACTTCGACACTTGCAGCTTACATCCCTTTGATAGGACGTGTATCAAGTTTGATACATTGTGATTATCGAAAAAAAGCTGTTTTGAAAAAACTATGGGTTACGTCCTTTTTCCTTTCCACAGTCGATATAATACCTTTCCACCAAGTATTGACAGAGAACACCCTAAAATGGTGTCCTTTGTATTTTGTAATATTTTATAATAAAACCACACGAACTTCGGAGGCTATGAGCTTCATTTTTCCATATCTTCATCCGAAAAAGACATAGATTATTTAAAAATTGGTACTGTAGTAAATACACCTAAGCTCTCTCCAGTAGCATCCCCATCGTCAGGCTAAATATTAAAAAAACAACCAATTCATGTATATCATTCTCCAAAAAAGTAATCAGGACCATTAAGTTCCACATTATAAAAAATGGTGGAATTTTTTATTCGGTAAATCGTAATACTTTTTTCTTAAGATCTTATCATTTCGTCTCTATTATATTCTTAAATACCGTCTCACAAGTTCTACAAAAAAATCTATGCGAGCTTACTATAAAAATACACCATCAAATGTACAATATATATATAAATATAAATTCAAGGTAGATTAGATGTCTAAATAAATAAAATGGCAGACTTCTTTGCCAAGACGATGTTTTTGATGTTGTCATTACTTGAATTCTCAAGATTTTAGAAATTGCTCGTATAGTTTCAATGGATAAATATTTGACTTTTACACAAGACGCTCGTAAGTAAGAAACACTGAACGATATTTATCAAAATGACATTGAAGAATGGCGTCAAATAATAATAAATGAATTCTCCTATGCCACGTATTCAATACATTTGAAATGCTTTTAAAATAAGTGAAATCTTTTACATGCATATGTGAAAACGTAAATAAATCGGCAGGTTGTGGAATCAACACCGACGTATCGAAAAAGCGATTTGTCTCGTATGAGACTATCCACGCTCTAGTTCGTCTTGTATTGAGAATATTTCAAAATAAAATAAAGGGAGGGTTTGTAAGGAACGATATGTCAAAGGTGTCAACGACGTCGGCGCCGTACAAAAGTGGAGGCGTCTTTTAAAGTGCTCTGGGAATCGTCTCGCGGTACGAATTTAGCAACAAGTCTTCGGGTTACTTTAACAACGAACTCTTTGAATTGATAATTTATTTATTATTAAACTGTAGTAGGTTTTAATATGATAATTAATGTACGCCAAATTTGTTTCAAGAATAATCAGTGCTATTTTTTTAAAAAAAGGTACCAAAACTCACTTCTTGTAAAGTTTTTTAATAAATTAATAAAAACACAATATTTCTTTGTTATTTATTTGCACTTAATAAAAAAGGTCAGGAACGGTTTCACTCATGGTGATCATTGTCATCTGATAAGAAATATAATTTTCCAGTGATATTTATACAAAAACAAATTGAAATGAAAAGGTGTAAACAACAATTGACATTGAAAAGAATTTACAAAATAAAATATAAGTGATTCTATAATTACACAAAAATTTTATTTTTAACAACTCTAACATATAATTAAAAAAATCATCAAAGATTATTAAATTTAACGTGGCGACTGATGGTAATTACAAGCATAATTATAATTTGAGAATTTTTTAACAAAGTAATATAAAATGGTACATTACTAAAGTTAATATCTTAATGAACTTTAACTGCTTCCAAGTAGTATGTATACTTTAACAGAATCGACAGCCATGAAGATTTAAAAAAAGATTTATTTTAAAATCATATCAATTCTAACATTATTTTTTTAAAGTTTTTTTTTATCCATATCCATTCTCAATGTGAAGCATATGGCTTCCTAATGAATCTGATGAATGAAGTATCTCAAGATAAGTTTTTTTCAAAGGGTTGCTTATTACTCAATCTTTTTTTCTAAGAAAATAATGAAGGATAGGTCTATTACAGGTGTACCGGTTAATTATTCACTGTTGCTTTGCCCCTGAATTTTAGAATTAGAACGGTGAGACGATTGTTTAAAGATATCACAGACACCCATGTCTTCTAAAATAAATCGATAAATCGATTGACGAAAATGATATTCGTATTTGAACTCAAATCTGTGAGATTAGTCACTGAAGCCTAGTCTTCCCTTGAGTGACCACCGATCAACATATTTTAAAAGATCAAAAATCGTCAAAGGCGCTCTGCCGAGTTTGATTTACGAAGAAGACAACATTATTGAGGATGGAATCCACGTGATCCAAAAGGTGTACTAAATCAAGAATTAGAGCCCTGGTTTTGGTCACAAAGTAAATCTCTATTATTATGATATTGGTTTGTTACAAAACCCGGTAAATTAAATTCAAAAGGATCTAAGATAGAGACAAACGAAATTTTCTATAGAATTGATTTTTTAAATTAAAATTTTATAAAATATAAGAGAGTTGTTCTTGGAACCATTTCAAAATAACGTCATTTTACAAAACGTACCTAAATACCTGTTCATACTCGTTACTCGCTACATGCTCCGTCGGGGATTTTTACATTGCCGTGTTCAAATTGCATTACACCTTCATCGAATTTTCATTTTAGTTACTTATTTAGAGTAAAAGCTTTGCATGATAAGTGACCAAAAATTTCCATGAAAGTAATACTCTAATATTAGCATACATAATATAATATGTTACTCTGAATTATATTAACATGTAAGTTTGTATGTATAATAATATATTATAAAACCATTTTTTGGCATAAATTATGTAATTATGTAGACGAAAGATTTATTTGTTACAATTTTAAAATTTAAAAACTTCAAAGTGTTGATTTGTGATTAGATTTGATTGAGAAATTATGCTAAGCTATTATTAGATTACAAATAAAAAATATTAATTTAAAAAATACTGTCAAAAGGGTACACTAGCTAGACGATATTCGGTGATCCTGTAGAGAGCAGTATCGGATAACTAGTGTTACTAATTCGAAAAAGTCCACTGAAAACATATAACTATAAAACAATTCCAATATAAATGTTGTGTGCAACTTATATAAAATATTTGAAGTTCCCTTTATTGATAAAAAACAATTTAAATTATAAAGTACTCTTTTGGACTTATTTTACAATTATTTATTAGAATCAAGAGTCAATGATTTTTAACTGATAACAAAAATCATGACTTTATTGTATTGATTGTATTGATCACCAAGTATTGACAGTGAACATCTTAATAGTACATAATAAACGACCCAAAATTCAATGGGGTTTGGTGTTATTTTTCAATCGATCAAAAACAATTCTCTCTGATTCCCCCACCAGAACTTTCTATTCGTAAGTGTATAGACAATGAGTAATAATGTATGTATACTATTTGTGGAATGAAAACAAAGCGATGCATAATGCAAGAAAGATTGTATGAAAATTGCATGCTATATGTTATGGGTTAATAATGGCTTGCATTTATGTGTGATGAGAAATATCGCAATCCCGTCGACTGGATTATTAACTGGCAACATTACTTATTTTTCATTGTTCATATCTCATTTTAGAAGACTGGATTCATTTTATTCATCGGATGTTCTTCTACTTTAGTCTGGAGAAAGGAAATAATTTATCGCTGTGTATGCAGTGGTAAGATCTTTGAGATGAAAAGGCGGTTCAACAGAATAAAACAATATATATTCAATTAGGAATATAATTCATCAAACAGCTGTGCTTTTATAAGAGTAAGATGGCAAGTTAATTATTCATCAGCAGTTTTGCAATTCAAAAGCGCTTGAATCAAAAAAAGAAAAATGGCCGTCGCAAAGTGCTTGGAATATTGAAACGGTGTTTTTCTAGAATTTATTTACGATGTCATACTACGGTTTTGATATCATGGTTTTATTTGAAAAAGTTCAACAGTATATTTTTTAACAAAGATTGTTTCAAAAGCAATAAACTAGGATAATAAATTCGGGGGATTGTTAGGTAGTGTGTCTGCCGTTCTTCACAGCGTTTTTGTTGAATTGGTTTTGAATGAAAATAGCTCTGGATAATACAAAGTCACCACTTTAACTTTATAAATTTTTGATGATCTTTGTAATTACATGGTAGAGCTGCTAATTTTTTTAGTTTTGTTAGCATAGAGTAACTTATTTATAATTCATAATTTATACTGTAATTTGTAAATTATTTTCAATGTTAATTGTTTATTACTTAAATTTGTTTTTGTACTAAAAGCACTGTTAAATTATATTTCTTATCAGTTAATAATGCTAGCCACGAGAAAAACCGGTCCTGATCTTGGTAAATAAAAGTGGAAATAAGTACAAAGGAAAATTGTGTTTTTCTTAAAATAATTTCAGTGCCTAAATTGTTTTATTACACCGTGTTACTTTTATATAGTTTTGTATAAATAGCACTGTAATATTGTATTCTCTTATCAGTTGATAATGCTTGTCATTAGCCAAACCAGTCTTGTTATTTTTGAATAATACAAAACATATCTAGTTAAAAGTATGTTTTTAAAAATATAACGTCTTCCCACCAAGAATTGACAGTGAACATCCTAGAAAGAATTATCGCTGAATTCATTGAAAAAATTCAATGTTAGTTCCCTACACATGGCCAAATGTCCAAAATAAGAAGACAGTAAAACTTTACAATAGTGTCTCGCAAATGCATCTGTCTATCAAACATTTATGGACATATATCATTTTATCGACTGTCATCGCCCTCGTTAGTGTGGCGCTCAAACTTTTGTATATTTTATTATGTATATATAATACTATAAATAAGAGACAGTTTCTATGGAAGCATTTGCGATTACTGTACAACTGCTAGCAAGAGATTTTTGTATGTAAATAAAACGATTCGTTGCTCGCCGTACGCTGGTATTGCTTAAGAGAGCGGTCCGGCACCTTTTCAATGCAATATATGACAAAATATAGTTATCTAATATATACAAATGAATGTTTGTTTGTTCGTAATTTATGCGTTGCCACACCGCTCATCCGACTGCACTTTAACAAACTTTTTGCTTGCACTTGCGCGAATTTTATAGTAAAAATAACCTAACGTAAGTGACGCGTGTGTCGTATCATATACATTCGGCAGCAAACGTCAAACTGTCAGAAAAAGAAAACATGCACTACAATAAACACGATTAAAACACAAAAACTTTCTTTCTTTGAGTGGCATTGCAACGCTTGCCGGGAACCGGTTAGTATTGAATACAAATACATAGACATGAAATTTTTGTATTGTCACTGATATTTTTATTGTTCGTTTGAATTGGTATTTACTTGGTAGAACTTCATTATAATACAATAAAAAAAAACGCAATGTATTTTAGATCTACATTGTACGTTTCTATTTTGACCTTACGAAACAATAATTACTAAATTGAAACAAGTAATCGAGTAAATCTTCGGTTATGGTCTGTCGAACTTCTATTCAGAAACTGTATGTATTTATGTGGAAAAAAACGACATTTATATCTGCGATATTTACATGCCTCCATATTAGCTTAGCCGACTACGTGGTCAAGTGTCAACGTCGTTGATTTGGAATACGAAGGTAACGGGTTTGAATCCCAGTACGAAAAGTTTTTAAAAATTGATTTTTCAACTGATTTATAGATTTCTGTTCAATAGATGGATGTATAATATTTGATGTCTTGAATTCTCTTCTACTCATCCTACCCTAAAAACGAGCGTAGCGAGAGCGATTAGATAACAACTAGTCTTGTGCTAGTCTTATCTTTCTATCTCTACTATATTTGTAAAAGAGAGGTCGGGCAACTGAGTAACAAACAGTTATCATATAAAAAAAATCCATATGCCATATGCTCCACATTTGAAAACAAATTAAGCTTATCATTGACTATAAATAAGCTTCATACATTTATCAAAAAAGGAGACTGAACAGTCAATAGACAACCAGTTCTCACACAAACAAATCTTAACTCTTCACGAAGAGTTCAAATGCTTCAAAATTGGAGTGGACATGTTTTTTTCATTATTTGTTAGAAACCATATTAATCTTTGTGGCAATAGTCCAACAATCGATACTACTTTGGGGATGTGCTTAACTGAGATATGTTTTTTTGAATCAATGTTTTTCTTAAATAGTAGGATTGAATTTGAATCGTTCAAACTATGTACATTCTCACAGATTTTGTCACTAACAACCCGCAGGCATTCAAGTGCACGAATGAACTTGAACTGACTCAACTCAACTGACTGAACTCAGTTCAAGTTCATCGTGCACTTGAATGCCTAAAGCTGCCGAAGGGCGAAACCCGGGTCGTTAGTGACAAAATCTGTGAGAATGTACATAGTTTGAACGATTCAAATTTAATATTGAAATTCCACCAAGCACCTTCAGTCGAAATCTTAAATTAGTAGGATTGATTCTCTTTATTAGTATATTAAATAAAATTTCACAAAATAAATCTAAAATATAATTAACTGATTGAGAACTAGTATTATAATAACTAACGATATACTTTTCAGTTTTATTCACATTTTCGTTAAAATAATAATGATTAAGTATTAGTTACAAGTCTTTCGACGACTGCTTCCATTATTTATTACAATTAATTAATTGATTTGGCATTAACTTGGTAGAACTCCATTATAACAGATTTAAAATATCAAAGTATTTTAGTTCTACAGTTTTAATAATTTATGCGTTGATAGCTATTAAAACTGTAGAACTAAAATACTTTGATATTTTAAATCTGCTATTACAATTAAATTCATACTATATAAATTGTAATTTATACCGTTATATGGTTTTTCTTCTCGAATCACAGGTTGCCGATCAGTTTCTTGCGAGGGCGCTATTCTCAAACGAGAGAAAATAAATTGAAAATGTCTTTGCATATTGAAAGGGATTAGAAAACTACACCGAGTTTATTGGATTACCATTTTACAATGGCTTTTGTGATGCGGAGTATTGATTATTCTAAGATAATAATATCGACATTTAAGAGAGACGGTGAGACAGTTTTAAAGCAACGGTTGTTCACTTTTCATATTTAACTGCCACAAACTTACCTAAAATATAGTAAATTTAATAGTACTGTATGAAATTTAATTTCTTATATAATTGTTATTTCACTGACTACTTTTTTGCTAAGCATCTTCACAGTAAACTCTTCCGAATAACAATTCAATTAATAATAAACTCCCTCAAAGTTGTCACATAATTCATCTAATGAGCTTGTTTACTAACTCCGTTAACAAGACAGGCAATAGACTAACATATACATGATATAGTATGATGTATAGACACGTGATTGATAAATTTGACGTTAACAAGGTAATACACCACTATACTAAAGTAAACATTGCGATTTTGTGTATAAAAAAGAATTATAAAATCAAGTTGTTAGCTTTTTCAACCTCATTTCATATTCTAAAATAGTTATAGAAAAGACAGTAACCAACTATATTTTATAATCATTTTGAAACTAAACATTTTTCTTTGCTGGCAGATTATCTAATTTAATTTCAAGAAAAGATATATTATTTTGTGATAATAAGTTGAAGACTTTGGCCACCGTGTTTAACTATTGATAGATGGTAAAATAAGGTAATACCCCCTCTCACCCATCCTATCCTCGTATTGAGAGCGATTAGCTTACCACTAATCCTGTCCTAGCCCTTTCCTTCTATCCCTACTCGCTTTGGAAAAAGAGAGGTTGAGCAACTGAGTAAGAAGCAGTTCTTGTAGAAACACTTCTGTTGACATAAACTCCAATAAGAGTCCATATGCTCCACATTGGGAGCGGACATGGTTAAAAAAAATAAAAAATAAGAAGAGTTGTTGTTTGACAGTCGCCAATTTGTCAATGTTTATATTAGTCAAAATGTAATGAAACCAAATAGATATTTAAAATAAATTTAAAAATAATATTATATAAAAAAACAGGAAAAACTTTGCAATATGCTAACGTGAATGTGTTTTATAATTTTACAGGAGACAAAAAAATTTTTTTTTGATGATTTTGGGCCAATTGCGAATTATGAAATATTACGCAACGTTAAACTGTACCAAAACTGATAAACTGGTTTTTAATTGACATTATCTAATGTTAATTTAATATATTAAAAAAAATCTTTTTCAGGAGAAAAGAATTAATCTTTACTCCTGATCCCAATTTTCACAGGCCTTTCATTTTTTAAACTTAAATGCCAAATTTTGATATTAATTCGGTATTTTAAGCTTGCATCCTTTTAATAGAACGTGTATCACGTTGTAAACATTGTGATTATCGAAAAAAGCTGTGGGTTACGTCCCTTTTCCTTTCCACAGTCAATACGTATATTACTTTAAAAAACAAAGAATATATGAAAAGTGGTTAAGAAAAAAATGAGGGAAAGACAATAATACTAATGGTATTTCATCAATGAAAAATCATTTAAGATACTGCTTTTGCAACAAAGGTTTTGCTGTCCGTTGTAATGGTGAATAATATACTGAAAAAAGGAAACGTTCACTGACTTTAAGCGCTGTGCTTTATTATATTTACTGTGAGGTGGCACTTCAGGTTGTTTGGAGGTTCATTGGCAGCTAGCAGCAGACTGCTTCTGTCGCACGAAGAGCATTTTCATTTCACTTAGCTTAAAAAAACAAATTGTATTTTGTTCTGCCTCACGTGAAAATTTATGCTAAAAATTAGACGCCGCAAAGAGTGATAGTAAAAGTTAATGACCACCGAGTAAATTGCATTTTCATGACCAACTTTCAAAAACAAACAACTTAATTTTTTGTGTGCGTATTATAATACGAATTCTTTGTTGGCAGTTGCGCTTCAATAAGAGCTTTTAAGAATACAAAATAAGACAATACTATTGCATTAAAAACAGTTAACGACGAATTTATTTTTTGCACTTTAACGTAAAAGTATTTTTTTTACCATGTTTGCTTTCAATATAGAACACACTGGCTGCTAATGGAAACAATTTAAATATTCTCGATGAAGCAATAAAAACCATTGACATTGGTCGTAATGATTTTTTTCTACTCGTTTTAAGGTTGAATATAATCAATACTTACATAAATATATGTAAATCTATTTTTAAAACCTTAATATATTTAATATTCACTAAAACTTTCATTTTATTGCTGTAATAAATACAAAAATAGAAAAAAAAGTTCCATTTGACTATCGGTAAACTTTTGTGGATCAAATTTTATTAGGCGTATAAATTCCAAATACTTATTTTTGGTTCTACGATAATAGCATAGACAATAATCATTATTTGTCTGTGGATAAAGTGAGACTAAACATAATCCATCATAATACAATTATTCAAAATTCGAATGTGACATTTAATGATTGGACAGAAAGGTTTTCATTGATTTTCAAGCTGTCGTATTGTTACTATTATATACAATTGTTTATTTAAATATAACTATTGGATTTTTTTAAACAATCATAAATATACCAAAAATATAAGAAAAATATGAAATTCGTTGAGTTGTTATGAATAAAAAATTAAAAACTTACATATCATCACCATTCTTGGCAAGTGACAAAAATGCGTGGAAGATACAAGATTCTTTATATGAAGAGCAAATATTCAAAAAGTGATTTGTCACACAAATACAAAGCTTGGAAAATGATGATTTAAGTGTTGCAAAAGTGACAGTTTGTATGAATGTGTCAACATTATGATTTAATTTTAATATAAAAAAAACCTTTTTGAACACTAATTTTGATTTCCATTCATAGGTTTTATTATGGGCTATCAAAATTGATATAAAACGCCATTTTTCAAAAATTGTGACAAATCACTTTTTGAATGTTTGCTCCTCATATATAGTTTGCCTTAAAAATCATTTATTTATACATATAGGCTATTATTATTAATGCTAGTTTAAAGGTAGGCCATTAATTGTCAAAATATATTAATTCAAGACTCATATTTGTGATATGAATGCATCTATATTTCGACAGTTAAATTACCTGCTGTAGCAAACTGTCGATGCTAGAAGCTTTTTCGTAAATACTGAAATTTTTCATTAGCTGTTCACTCTGAACTATCAATCTGTTACAAACCAACCTCTGTCAGAACAGTGAAAATCACTAGTCCTGTCCTAGCCCTACCCTAGTTTTACTCACTCTCTTCGAAAAAAAAAGATTTTGAGCAACTGAGTAACAAACAGTTTTCTTCCATAAAAACGCAATATAATCCACACTGGGAGCAGGCATAGATTTAAAAATAAAGCATGAATACCGGGATCCCGATTTCTGTTATACCGGTATTGCGATCCCTATTTGAGATGCCACTTCTTCTTGAATAAATTCATATTCTCAACTCGTATATGTAATTAAAAAAAAAAATGTTAAATATTTTTTTGATATTATCATTTAAATTGAAACATCTCTTTAAATAAGTCGTCAAACAGGGCAGCAAGTATTCAATTATTTTGATAAAAAAACAGCTTTTGACAGTTTGAGCTACATTTGGTTCGATTTATCCAGTATCGCTTATCGATAGCTTTATGTGGTGCGCATATCTAGATCGCCCGGAAAAACGTTTTTTATTTTATTTTGGAGGGAAATGTGAATGATGATTGTCATTTGTTTAACGTTCGTTTGTTTTATGATATGTTCACACAAAATTGGTTAGCCGCATTGGATTCAATATCAAATTGAATTATGTCCTTCGATTTGTTATTGTTGTTGAAATATGTCAAATAGTAATATGATATCTGTGCTGTCTCGAAAAACGAATATTGAAAAAAAAAACAAATTGATCAATATATGTTGTTTTATGCAAAATAGTTTCAAGTCAGCTTTTTTTACCTTCAGAAAGGTAAGGTATGAATAAGGATTGCAATTCTGGTAATACCAAAACTCTTATTATTCATGATGTTTTTTCGAAACGAAAATATTGGTTTTTCAAATGCAAAAATGGCAGCAATTCTGTGTTAAAAAGTAGTCAAAATCAAATCTTAAATGTACGAAAACCATCAGATCTTCTAATATATAAAAAATAATGATTGTTTGTTCATACTTAATGCGTTGCCACACCGCTAATCCGATTGCAATAAAACTTTGACAATCCTTTTGCTTGTACTTCTGAGAAGGTTACAGGCATAGTAAAATTAGCTTACAGTAGGTCTTATATATAAAAATCAATGTTTGTATGTCTGCCATACTGTTCATTTTGACAACGTATTCTTACTTTTGCGCAAAGGTTATAGTAAAATTTACTTACAGTAGGTAGCGCGTATTTCGTACCATAGACAAACAGATAGAAAAAAAAACATGCACTTCAATAAACACAATTAAAACACACTTTATTTTTACGAGTGGCATTGTAACGCTTGCTGGAAACCGGCTAGTATTGTAATAAAATTGTTCAAGATGAATTAAAAATAATTTTATTTGCCAAGAGTCGTAGAAGTTTTGACAGGTTCTTTGAATGATGAGCATTATGATGATAACTTGTTAAATATCGAAAAAAAAATGGTTCTCTCGTCCGGTATTGCATTTTCAATTATCGGCCGTATTTTATGTCCGCTTTCAATATGAAGCATATGGCTTCTATCAAGAAAAAATACATACTAAAATTTTAACGCCTCTAACATGTAATTCAATTGATGATTTTTAATTACATGTTAAGAATTAAAATTTGTGTTATTTTAGAGTCAATTATTGATAACTTCTACTGTAGTTTGTAAATTCTTTTCAATGCCAATTTTTTATTACACCTTTTTGTTTCAATTTGTTTTTGCGTAAAAAGCACTGTTCAATTTTATACAAGTCTAGCATTTAAATAACTACATTTCAATGACTGGAAAATTATAAAAAAAATACCTTTAAATATACTGGGACCCTACATAAGTTCGCACTGAATAGCCAGGCAAAGATAAACAGCAAAAACCACCCGCATTGTGTTTTATTGCCGTGGTACAAAATGAGATTCTCTTACCCCTGGAAAGCTGACGGTAGAAATCATTATTTTTTTCCAACACCTTTTTGAATGAGGTCTGTGTTACGCGGTCAAAAAAAATGTGATAATGTTATTTTTCCTTTACAAAGGTTTGTTGTAACTTTTTTTGCTGATTAGACAATTGTGCTCAGAGACAGTATTACTTCGTTAAAAGCGCCAATTCTCTTTTCAATAATGTAAAGGATATATATTTTTTTATGAATGGATGAAAAACAGCACACGGAAGAAAACTCTTGTTTTATTATGTGATATAATGATACGTTGAAGTGTCTTACACAGTATCATTTGGTTTACTTAATTATTTATTAAATTGTAACGTATAAATTATGAATGCTTTTTCATACAATATCATTTTCGCTTTAGTGAATAAACATTTTTTAAAAATCTATGTCCACTCTCAATGTAGAGCATATGGCATTTTAATGAAAATATCTCAACAGAAGTTGTATACGAAAACTGTTTGTTACTCAGTCGGTCGACTTCTCTTTTTTTTAAAGAGGGTAGTAGGGATAGAAGGAAAAGACTGACAATCACAGGACAAGTGGTTAAAAAATCGCTCTAGCGAAGCCCAGTTATTGAAGGGTCGGAAGGGTGTGTATTATTTGTTTTTTAAACATCACAAACACACATGCTCACGATCAGAAGTTGTTAATCAATCGAAAAAATGCTGTTCGTACTGGGACTCGAACCGGTGAGATCCGGCACGGAAGCCAATAACACTATCCGTTGCGCCATATACCCGAGATATTATTTGAACTTAATTCGTTGGTGTGTATTTTAAATCCATATCCAATGTTGAGTATATGGCTCCCCAATGAAGATATTTCAATATAAGTTTTTATACAAAAACTGCTCGTTAATCAGTTGCTCAACGAAATTTTAAACGTTACAAACATTCATGCCTTTGAAAATAAATAATTTGATTAGGTAATGCTGAAACTAATAATAATAAAACAATAACGAATCTTTCAACCTCATCTTTCAAAAGTATATATACGGTTGTCAATTTATACAAACAAAAAATATGAGAGCTAGATCAGGCCAATTTTTGACGGATTCAACTCCAACTCCACATTCATAGATTTTTAATAAGTTTTTGTTGATTTTTTTATTCATGCAAAAAGCTTAGGAGCTTTAAGTGAAATATAAAACTAATGATGCAGACGATTATTAATTGTCATTGGGTAATCAGAGAGGATAAAATATCCATTATTCGTTTTTGACGACATTATCAAAATGACAGAAAGTCGATTTAGATTATTTTTTTTCGCGTAATAATACTCGAGGCACTATCGGCGCTGCCATTTTTTTATGCCTAGAAAAGGAACAAGAATGATCATCCATTTTATAAAAGTGAGCGATTCAAATTTGTCTTCTAGGGTTGAAACTGAAAATTTAACTTTTTATTCTTATGTTTGTCACGTGTTTTATTTTTAGGAGAAATAATTATGAAAATTAAAAAAAAAGTGTGATTATGATTCTCATAGAAACAAAATACGTGTCAAATTTTGTAACACAAGAGGAATAGCATTAAAAATTAACTATCATAAAATAATCACCGAATCCACTAAAGAAAAAATCATTTCAATGTGTAAATATATTAAATTAAATTTGATTCTGCATTAGTTATAGTCTTTTTGTAATTATATTTAAAGTTTGGAATATTTAAAAACGTCAGTATTTTTATATGTTTTAATTTGTTTATTTTTTCACTTGAAATATTTCATGGAAAACGATAAAAGATGTCTGATTACTAATTTGCCTCTGTGGTGGGTGGTTTTATGGTGGTGACATTGTCAAGGCATCTTAAGTCCAGGTGGCTTTGTTAGTTTTTCTATATAGTATATACTATAATACATATTCTGCTAATAGCTTAATGTCAGAACTGCGTTATTTTTGTGAAAAAAAACACTTCACTGTTTTTGATTTTAAATCATAGCTCTGTTGTCACAGCGCATTGTACGTCATGAATTTTTCTCGCGGTAAAACGTCCAAATCCCACAGGATTATTTAAATTGCGAACCAACTGATCGATGGGATGAACAAACGTCCCCGCATTTCTCTTCTAGATTTCTACCTAATGTATATGTATATGCCTTTACCGCCCCGCCAAGCATATATTTTGGGCGTTGGAAAATCGTGTTTTCTAAGACGCAAAATCTTCTAACGAAAACGCATTCCAGCACTTAAGAATCAATACAATTCTGCCACTTTTTTTAAATACTCTCAACTCACTTTTTTTATATCGACCGTGGAAAGAAAAAGGACGTAGCCCACGGGTTTTCCAACACATGTTTTCGATAATTACAATGTATACAACTTGATACACGATCTATCAAAAGAATTTAACCTGAAAATGCCAAATTAGTGTCTAAATTTAGCTTTTAAGTTTGCAAAAAGAAAGGCATTTGAAAATTGCGACCATAAAAAAAGTTTTTTCAAGACAATTTATCAAATCAATATTACGTTAAGTCAATAGAAAACTAATTTATCAGTCACCGTGCACTTCAAAGTTGTGTATATTTCATAATTTACCTTTGACCCAAAATCATCATAAAACGTTTTTTGTGTCTCCTGTAAAATTTTGTTATGTGTGGGTTACGTCCTTTTTCCTTTCCACAGTAGATATGTTAGATACGTTTCATCAAAAAGTTCATAATGCTTGTGATTAGCAAAAACGAATAATAAATAATGTACCAGTCTTAATATTTATTAAAAATAAAGAATTAAAACTAAAGAGTGTTTTATTTTTCCAACTTTGAATAATCACTTTATACAAGTCCACTATCAATATTTGATAGGATTGAATTGGTTATATAAAGAATAAATATATTTTTTAGGATTCATCACCAAGATTTTAAACTGAGTTTCATTTCAATTACAAATGTTTAAATTAGTACCAAGTTTTATTATTTAAACTTTAATAATAAAACTTAATAAATAAGTCTAAAAAATAAGTGACACATTTAATTCAAGGTATTTTTATCACTGCCAGGGCTCAATAGTACAATGAATTAAATCAAACAAATATATATTTATAATTTGAAATATAGGCTTGGACTTCTTGTAAAATTAAATTCAATAAATAAACTTTATGGAGTTGTTTTATTAAAGTTTCATTGACGGAATATATTTTAATTGGCAAAAAGAGGAAGAAATACACCGCGATCCAACAGAAATATTATTATCACTGCTGGCAATTATAGAAAGTTTCAAAATCTTCGAGAGTGTTTTGTCAGAGCAAAGTTTTGAATAAATCTCTAGTAATTAATGCTCGACTGAACACTGCGATAAATTGTCCTTATAATCAAAATAAATTACCTATTTGCAAATTATGAGGATTAGCGAACTTGAGATTCGCGTAGAGGTTCTACGCCGTAGAGTCTTATTCTAAATGTTCGCTGCTTGTGAGTTTTAGCATAAGGGGACTCACAAAGCGCTAATACCTTGTGATTGTCCTTTTGACAAATATTGTAATTAATTCCACTACTTCACTAAGCGTTTATGTAATTGTTACTTGAAGTTTCGTCACAAAAGAATAGCTGAATCACTTTTATTTAAAAAATGTAAATCTTGTGGTCGAGTTGTAGAATTTTTTGAAGAATCATCATGTTTAATGGTGCTGTTATTGGGCTTTAATTCCAGTACCAATATTGTGATCAAATGTATTTTTGAACAATTTATTGATTTGTGGTGAAATACTTAAGCATTTTGATATTTAAAAATTACAATTCACTTATCCGATTTGAAAAAAAAGAGCATAACGAGCCAAACTTCTTTTTTAGAAGAAAATGTTATAATATATGGTTTTTTAATATTTTTTTATTCTGATCGATTAAGTAGATGGAAAATTACTTATTTGTGATCTGGCTGAGACAATACCTAAACAATGAAATGTGATATATTTATGAATTATTCCTGATTTACATTACTGAAAAGCTTGTTTAAAAATATCTCAATGAAAGATTTTCAATTAGCTGTAGCTATTGTTGATGGTTTTGTTTTAGACCAATTTTATTTAATTGATAACATTGACTAATGACTACGCATTAAACGTGTTCGTCAAATAATTTTTCAAATTTAAAAATGTTTTTGCAAGCACATTATTTTCCTTTTAGTTCTTAGAAGTAAAATACTCTATTTGTGTAAGCGAAGCGAAATTTTTTGATACTATTTAACTAGTATTTCACTTCATCGGAATTTTAAATCGATGTATGCCATAAAACAGATTTCTTTTACTCAATTAAGAAAGTTTTTTTTTAAATACATATTCGGTTTTTACTTTGAACATATAATCACCACACTACATCACGCCATAATCTTTGTTTTCTTTCAAGTTTTCTCAGCGTCTCGTAGATTTGTTGAGCAAATATTATGGATGGTCATCAGAAGCTTTCCATGGCAAGAGAGTCCATCTGGTTGTAATAAAATACAGATATGGTTGAGGTTTTATTAAAAAATCCACAGCACGTGTTGAAGATAGGCCGTTATTTTTTTTGGATGGAAAAAAAATTACCACCGTTTTATAAGTTGAACAAGTCTACACATTGGTACTCTCTACTCAATTATTGAAAAAAAGCACAAAACACTTTTATATATTTTGAATATGTCACCTTTAATAATCTATAACAAAAAATTGCCTTCCACACTCTTATTAGTTCTGAGACAATCCGTATGATCTAATAAGATTAAATCTCAATATTTGATATAACAATCACCTATTTCTGACCGGAATCTACCTGCCTGAGCTTCTATTTGAAGATTCTGAAACAATTATTCTATTCCATAGTTCTATTATTCGACAAAAGTACAAACAGTTATTAACATCATTGAAACGGAGAAAGCTTTGTCATTGATTGAGGAATGTTTTGCACTACGTGAACTTTAACTTATGCTCTTGATTTTAGATGAATGCTTTTGCCAGTAGCGTAGGCATGGTAGGCACTGTAAGAAATATATTATGCATATATTTAATATAATGAAGGTTGATTTTTTTTGTTAATAGTGTGCATTATACAATTCCTTCTAATATGAAAATTTCATATGATGTAATTTTAAATCAGTATAAGGGTTGTTTGTATCTCCCCCTTTTGCGTTAGTGAAAAAGTAATTAAAATTTCTAGTAATAATTGAAAAAAAATAATAGCAAGGCTGAAATAGTTGGTGTGAAATACGCGAAAATAGATACAATTTGGTTTGAAAATAATTTCACGTCGCTTTACGGAAAATTTACAATTATTGATTTTTACAAAACCATTCATGACATAAAAAAAATAGATCTTTAAAAAGGGGTGTATACACGAAAATGGATATTTGGTTTAAATAAAATTTCACGTCACTTCACGCAAAGTTCATAATTATTGCTTTTACAAAACCATTCACGAAATAAAAAAAATAGATCTTTAAAAACAGGTTTATTGAGAGCGATTAACTGACCACTATTTTGGCTTGATATCTATCCGTCAATACTGTTTCTTTAACTAAAAAGAAGTCAAGCAATTGAGAAAAAGTTACCGCAGAAAAAAAGTATGTTGAGATAAACTCCGCAAGGAGTTCATGCGCTCCAAATTGGTAGAGGACATGAAATAAAATTGATTTAAAAACTTTTTTTTAATTTAAGATTTCGACTGAAGGTGCTTGGTGGAATTTCAATATTTTTCAATTTTTAATTTTAAGACTAGTATTTCCTAAAAAAAAATGATTCTAAAATTGAAAAATAGCTAGCTGATAGTGTTAGACCTGATTTTTACTGTAAAAACTCTTAAGGCAAATTATTAGTTAATAATAAAGATAAAATACATTACTTAAATAAATCCGGGATTTATAGATTGCAATGCTCTTGTTGTACAAAGTTTTATATCGGCAAAACAGAAAGAACACTGAACAACCGAGTTTTAGAACATAAGGCAGCCTTTAGATTGAAAAAAGACACGTCTACTTTTGCTAATCACTTAATTTCGGAAGGACACGTGTTCAATCAGGAACAAGGGATAAAAATGTTACACCCAAATACGGACAGTCATAAGCTCTTTTTCCAAGAAATTTTAGAAATCAACAAAGCACAGCTGCAAAATCTTCCGATTTTAAACGAAATATCAAACTTTCCCACATCTCCACTTCTATACCCTATATAACCATAAAATCATATAATCATAAAACCTTTGCCGACAAACAAATTATATAATTCTTGAAACTGCTCACTACTCAAATCTGTTGGCATGCCCATGGGCTCATCCTTTTCGCCAGCAATGGCTTTGGACTCAGTGATGCATTTATATCTTATATAAACACGAAACTTTCATTTGCTAAGCGTCAGTTCAAGTTCATTCGTGCACTTGAATGCCTGAAGATGCCGAAAGGCAAAACCCGGGTCGTTAGTGACAAAATTTGTGAGAATGTTCATAGTTTGAACGATTCAAATTTGATTTAAAAACTGTTTTTAATAAAAAAAAATCCATATAAGATTGTCAAATAGTAATACAGTTATCAGAATTTTTTTTTCGTAAAAGACCTAAGCGTAAAACAATGAACTTGACGGGAAAGAAACTAAACTCAGGGGTGCTTTTGATTGTTTTATTTAGTTTGATTATATGTTTGTTTTTATGCTCATTTTTATTATAAATACGTTTGAACGAAAAAAATATGATTTATAAAAGTTTGTATTATTAAAACTGTTCAAATATGTCACAACATATTATTAAAGTCTACTCTTGTCTACATCGAAGATGTGTTATGAAGTTGGCACCTCCTATCGGCAAAATGATTTGTGATTCAACCAACACGTAATGCATCATTTGTCTGAATTTTGGCTGGATCGCAATTAGACATTGGGTGGGATCTGGCCCGTAGACCTTATTTTCCCTACCCCTGGTCTAAAATATCGACCAGTATACGTTGCTCGTTTAGAGATGTCGCTTTCACGGGAATGTTGTCCAACTATTTTATCCGTCACGGCTGTTATACGATCCGCAGAGCTGTTGATTGAAATTACCAATACTTTTTTGAGACATGCTGTCTCACAAAACTGTCGAACTTTTAGAACAACCCGCCACACATTCCCACAAATTGTTCCTGAAACACTTGAAATTGCCTATAGAATTTATTTACACATTAATGTAAATGGAAAAAGCTTTCATGGCACTTGTGAGCTTACGTTTGACAGCTACAAGCCCTAGATTGACTATTTTAGTTTTGAACATGTTATAATGAAAAGAAATATCATTTTAACGGGTAAGTATACCTTCTATGACCTCGAAAGCATAACTGTCACAATAGCTATTTTTCATTTACAAAAAGCTTTATATATTCCCTAAATTGCCATATTTGACACTATTAGGTATCAGTTAGCAAGGGTAAGCTAGAGGTGACTCGGGAGGGACTCGCATGAACCCTTGCTAAATTAGAATATTAGTAAGTTCCACGTTTAATTAACAAAAAAACAATATGTTCAGATCTGAGTCAAATAATGTATTGAAATTAATCTTAAGAACGTAATGATGTTCATTTGGTGTTGACCAAGTACGTGGCCGATAGAGTGATCTCGGTCTAATACAAATCCATTTAAACGCAAAGCACGAGACTTGGCCGAGTGATCCGACGAGTGATTCTAAGTGAGCGAGTGAATAAAACCGTTTCTATTTCCTCGGTGAGAAAATACCCCCAACACATTTTTGACGACTCAGACCAGGCATATTAGGTCTAACGAAAAACACAAAAATCATTAAATCGCTAAAAAAAACTTATATGCAAGTAGACGCTTTCTCGGTCAATACTTTTGCTTGGGTGGGTGATCGGTTGGTGTAAAAAAGGGTTAAGTATGAACAGAGTTGAGATTTTCAAAGATTTGTTGCCTCTTTGAACTGACGCTACTGTTAACTTATTGTATATAGCGATGTTCATTGAAAGTTTTGCCTAAATTACAAGACATGTGGTAGACAGTTGCTCAAGAAGCAAAATCAGATGGGTTGGCTTATGTCTCGGGGCACGTTTTAGGTTTTGCTTCCCTAGAAAATTTGATGCTATGTGCTAGGGATCAGCTTTGATTAAATATTAAATAAACAGAGTAAATATCCCAAAGCAATTTAATCGACTGTTACAAATTGAGATGTGCTCTATAAATAAATCCCTTTTTTAATTGCTTGTATTTATATTTTAATACGATTCTTAATTAAGTCGGTTTGATTCGATTGTACTTAAATGTCTCCGAATAATAAAAAACTCTGAATAATTGAAAATCAAATTGCTCAGAAATACAATTAAAAATCATATATATATATATATATCGCTCGCCTAGTTCCATAGCACGATAAGTCAAAATGTTTATATTTTGAGTTATATTACCTATTATATTCGACTACCTCTTTTCTATAACCCCACAAAAGTATAACTATTTTTTTTTAAATAAAGTTTTCCCTTGGGAGGAAGAAAAATGTTTGCATTTGGAAATATAAAAAAAACAATATTTTTTATGTTCTATATAAATACAACTCGAACTATTATTATTTTTTTGTCAACAAAAAAATTCATCCCACCCTTCCGATCCTTCATCAACTGGACGAATCAAAAGCGATTATAGTGAACCAGTCTAGCCTTATTTTTCTATCCCTACTAATATCTTGACTGAGTGACTGTATTACTAACAGTACTCGTCGAAAAGTTCTCGTAGTAGGCCATATGCTCCACATTGAGAGCGGTCATTGATTAAAAATAAAAACATAATAAAATGAGATGTATAAAATGCAATATGTCATTAGACGTATTCGTAGTATCTTAAAAAAAATATTGTCATTTTTTATTTAAACTAGTTTTCTTAAATGCCTTAAGTTTAAAACAAACAAAAAGTTAATAAGAGTATCAAAATTTTTACGCTTTATTACAATTAAGCTGTGAGATTTTTTTATTATTTAATATCAAAAAATATTCGATGAACAAAGGTCTAAAAAAGTTTATCGGTGGTCATCAAGGCGGAAAGAGCTTTCTTATAAAGTTTGGGTTCCCAAGTCGTTATGTGCGATGAAGTGAGTTTGGGTAAGAAAACACTTTTTTTCCCTATGGAAACTAATCAAAGTACTATTACAATAATGGTATATGTATACATAGTATACGTAATGGCTTAAATATAAGTATGATGGTGGAACTATAAAGAAAACTTGGAAAGTAATTTGGATTGAGTTTTTGATTTTTAATATCGAGATAAAATTTAATATAAAGAATTATTTTATAGTAAAATATTGTCGAATTCTACTACATTCCACCTTTTTTTTCTATTTTTTTTATATTGCATCTCTAAGCCCCCTGTTTTATACAAAATTATTGTAAAAAATAAATATAGTATTGTTAATCATCCAGGCAATATGTTTATTTGAAAAGATACTTTATTTCCTAGATAATATATTTATCTTTATATTAAATAAGAAAATTATAATTTCATCCCGTCAACTAATTATCGTCCGGCTGGTTACTATCTAGTCTAAGCATGCATATTTTTAGTTTTTGAATTCTTCTCTACTTATTGGTTCCCAAAAACAAGCCCAATGAGAGTGTTAAGCTTAACAAATACTTTATTTAAAAATGCTTTTTATTATTAGAAATGTGTAATAAAAGAACTTGAGTGATTATTTTAAGTCTTGTCGTAAAAACTTGGCCATGCTAAGTGCTTATTAATTCAATTTTAGATATAGTATTACTACTGTTTGGCTATAAACAAGAAGATAAGTACGAGAAAAAAGAAAACGATTAAAAGTTTATCTATTTGTTTCAAGTCACCTGGTATTACGAATCCGAGTGAAAAATGGCCGTGGAAAGAGCAGACATGGCTTAGAGGCTCAAGATTTGTTTGTAATTTTGACAATTTGTTAAAACAATCTTCAGTGAACTTCGCAATTTGTTAAAGTCCTTACGATTATGAATCCTCATTTAGTTCGCGTTTAATCAAAGTTGTGGCAAGTCTTTTTGAAATTCGTTTGCATTATTCAAATGAATAATCGCCAATTTCCGGAATGTTTGCGATGCTGCCATCAATTATCTCAGAAATAAAATATTTAAAATTAAGCTCGTATTATCGTTTTTACCGAAGATGGAGTCTGAAAAAACTTCGACCCTTTTAAATTTGTTGTGTATAAAAATCGATAGAGTAAAAAGTGGCGTCACTGCATGCTACTAAACTTTCAATTTTTAAAAGCAATTATACTATTATATTTAATAAACAAACAATGTTTTGTAAAACGGCAATTTCTTAATTCTTTATCGAGATCAAATGTACACGAAAGTTTTAATCCGTAATTACATACAGTAATAATAAAACAAATAATTTTTTTTTTTTTAACCATATTCGGAGTCGGAGTCATTTTTAACAACTTCAAAGCCTTGCCTATTTTTTTAGTTCATTTACATCCTTGCTGTTTTTCTAAGTAACTTAGTTAACATAAACCTTTCATCGACTCTAACCTCTAACATCCTAATTTATATTGAAAAAAAGTTAAAAATGTAATAGGCTGACATTAGTGTTTCCCGTAACGATAACAAATATTATTCCAAGCATGAATTTAAGAGAATATGTATAATTAATAATATTTTGGGTCCATGGCACTGTGGTTAACGTCGTTAGTATACACGCCAGACCACACGGGCTCGAATCTCACCATATCAATAGATTTATCGATATTTGTGATGTTAAAAAAAATACCTCACTCCATTCCTATACTAAAAAAATCAATTTGAAAAAGAGCGTTACAACAGGGATTAGTATACCATAAGTCCTGTCTTAACCCTATCCTATATATTACCACTCTCTTCGAAAAAAGTAAGGTTGAGTTATCGGGTAACAAGCAGTTCTCGTAGAAAATTTCTGTTGAGATACCTTCATTAGAAGACCATATCGACTGTGAAAAGGGAAAAAGACGTAACCCATACATAAAAAAAAATACAGGAGACACAAAACACGTTTTTTGATGATTTTGGTCCAAAGGCAAACTATGCAATAAAGACAAATTTTTAGTCCACGGAGACTAATAAACTGGTTCTTAATTGACTTTATCTGATATTATTTTTTTTTTCTTCAAAAAAACCATTTATTCAGTCTTTTTTATTGATCGAAATTTTCAATGCCCATATTTTTTTTGACTAAAAAGCTAAATTTAGATACTACTTCGGCATTTTCAACATACACCCTTTTGATATAATGTGTATTATATTGTATAGATTGTGATTATCGAAGAAAAGCTGTTTTGAGAAAACTGTGGGTTACGTTCTTTTTCCTTTCCACAGTCAATATGCTCCACATTGGAAGAGAACATATATTAAAAAATTTATATATGTACATACATATATTAGCTTCTTGTTACAGTTTTAGTAACGGTGAAGCATTGATATTTGTTTTTCTTAAAAGATGTCATTGGCTTGATAATTTATTTAAATTTCTAGCTGTTTTAGTGAATTAAGTTTTGATAGTTTACTACAAATATGTATCTTAGATTAAAAATTATTCTATATGATTGTGTAATGATGTGGTTTGCAAATAGCCACACAATATACGTCAAATTGTCATATTTTATTACTAACCAAGTGAATAAAACCATTGATATTATTGAAGAGATATGATTATAATATGATGAGATTTCAATTATAAAGTATTTTCGTTAGTAATATTGCGTTCACGTAAGCACAATCCCTGGGTTTGGATGATTAATTAATCAATATTTTGCTGAAGCGCTTCCTGACGCAAAATACTCAACTAAACACCAGAAATATGCTGAGAATTCAGACTGTTCATCTTTCTTTGTGGGCCGTTAATTTTGTTGTGTTTATTCATCTGATTATGTTGACAAATAACTCGGGGAACTTCTCAATTATTCCCCTTCGCTCCAACGGCGTCTTGTTGTTTCGCGTGACAAATTATACGTCATTTGCTTGCTGCATTTATTTATTACTTCCCTCTTACAGCGCGACTCAGTTGCCTGAGGGATTGCTAACAGAATCCGGGACATTTAAAATTTTATTATTATAATTTTTGTTGACCATGTCCACTCCTAATGTAGATCATAAAAACTTCTAATGGAGTTTATCTCAACAGATGTTCACTTTTGTGGTGTTTACAGTCAATACTTGTTGGAAAGGCATTATATTAATAAAAACTCAATAATCCTTTGTACTTTATTTTCACTTTATTTAAAAAGGTCAGGACCGGTTTTGATCGTGGCGAGCATTGTCAACCGAGAAGAAATATAATTTAACAAAAACAAATTGAAATGAAAAGGTGTAAACAACAATTGCCACGGAAAAGAATTTACAAATTCAGTAGAAGTGATTCTATAAATACACACAATTAAAATGTTAAACATCTCTAACATATAATTAAAAAATCATCAAAGGTTAGTGAAGTTAAAGTGAAGTTAAGGTGATTGATAATGATTATATACACTTTGTTAAAAATTTCCGAAATATACAAAGTAATATTGTGTTTTAGTATCTTAACAGATGTGTTTCTTCAGCAACTGTTTTTTTTTATTTAAATGCCCAACCTTTTTTTTGTGGACATAAATTGAAAAAAAAACGAAATCTTCATGTAGTTGAAAATACTTAAAAACTTACGGAGCGTATCAATTTTTATTCATTTATTTCAATCACGCGACGATCCTTGCAAAAGTTGCACATTTTATTGTCTACTTCGTGATTTCAGTTGTAATTTCGCCTATTGATTTTTTTTATTAACATTCTTATAAAACTTGGATTTTGACGCTTATTTAATTTATTATTAAGCTGGTATTAATTTCATTCCCATTTGACTGTGATCATTATTGCTATTATTGTTCGTTGAAAGTAATTTTGTAATAACGATATAAATATGAAATACCGGAATTGACTTATATTGTATGTTGTTTTGCAGACCCCAGTATTATAGAATAACAATTTTCATATATTTTTGCCGTTCATTTTTCCATAAATATATAAGAACATAACGGCATAAAAAACTTGGAAGTCACACTTAGAGAATAAAAGTTCAAATTTTTATACAATAATATCTTCAAAGAAAATTTTGAGAAAACGAATTCATCAGTTGCTCGAGAAAATAAATTAATCGTGCTACTAATATTTCTACATCAGTAAAATTTTTCAATCCATGTCCTCTCCCAATGTAAAGCATATGTTTTCCTTATAGAGGTATCTCAACTTTTGAAATCGACAAAAAATTCTTTAAAGAAATCCCAGGATTTCAAAATCGCCGAGCAAAAATAATTTTATGTTGAAAAATGCTCAATCCCGAAATCCCGGAATTAAAAATGGGTCCGGGATTGGATGGCCTAGATTACACCACATTATGAATGAATATGATCAAAAATATATACTGTGATTATCGAAAAAAAGCTGTTATAAAAAAACTGTAGGCTACGTCCTTTTTCCTTTCCAGAGTCGATATTATTGTATTGATTTTTTTTATAAAAATCATTTTAATATGCTCGAAATGACTCGAAAGAGCTTTAATAATGATTGATTGTGTATATAAATTGATATAACGGAAACGAACATATTATACTTATCCGCAGTGCTTCCACCATTGCTTTAGGGCAAAGCAAGTGAGCTGAAAGATGTATGTTTTCATTAGAGACGGTTGAGTGGACATTTGCGATTCGGCGGTGGGAGTTCAATGGGATGCGAACAACGAAAACAGGAAACAACAAATAATTATTGCGAGTCTCGATCCTCGCTGTTGCCGCCAATGCGCGCCACTGGAAATGAAAAATGGATTACAGCCAAAGTTTTAGAAACATAATGCAATCGCGGAAAAATGGTATATTATTACATACAAATTAAACTTCCATTATATTTTAAAAAAAAGGTGACTACGTGGCTTAATGATGAAAGTCTTTGACTTTCGTGATGGATCTTTTAACGTTATGGTAAAAAGTTTTTAAACGACAATTCCACATTGCCAATGTTCTCTTTAATAATTTTATTATAATTAAATTATATTATTGTTCATATTCCTATTTTTTTCGATCATATGATTTGAATAATTATATTGGACTACGCGTCGACCCGGAATGAGTTCGTGGAGATTTCTGCGCGGCCGCGCGCGCGCGTAGCTTAGAGGGAACATTACTCACTACTCAATTGCTTAACCTTTTTTTTTTCGAAGAGGGTAGAGTAACGAATCACTCTCGTTCAAATAGAATCTGGATGCTTTTCGTACTGGGATTCGAACCTGTGAGATCGGTCATGGAAACCAACGACGTTGACCATTACGCCGCGGACCCGATTATATTATATGATTCTAAAAAATAAGTTTAATATTATTTTCTTAGTCTTTTCATAATATCTCCACTCACTCAATGTGGCGCTGGATCAATGCACCTCTTTTTCATAAATTATTTAGATAATAAAAATTTAGACAATAAATGCATGAATAATTTAAAATAAGTGAATGGTATAAATATTATGTTTGAATATTATTTCATCAATATAACCACCACTGCCTATGCGTGGGGTGCATTGATCCAATACCACATTGACCGGCCGTCACTGTCTCCATTCTTCTTTCCCTAAAAAACTGTCTTTTATTTCATTGAAGTTGACAGTTCATGTTTAACAATTTGAATTCCAAAACCTTGTCATAATTAAGCATCAAGACGCTACGTACTGTTAGACTGCCTTGAGGTGAATGCTTAACAAACAGAGTTGTTTGATGCGATCCGCTCTCATACAGGACCAATAGGCCACACTGACCCGATCTCAACCAATGTCAAGATTGAGACATTCGATATATTTTCAATATCATTTCGGGCACGGCGTATTCTTGATTCCATTCTTACCCCTCCCTGCGTTCAGTAGAAAGTGAAAATAATTTATAACATAAGATTTGAGTCAATTTTTAATTTATTCGTGAACGTTGCTATAGTCTGGTGATGTTTCTCGAATACCCGAAACACGTGTCACAAGCTATGGCATTACAAGCTTAATAACAAAATTATCAAAACTATTTTTATATTAAGAATAAACTTCTACAAAGTTACCGCCGAATCTATCAAAGAAATACGAGTTTTTTTTTTTATTATTGATCGTGATTGCGTTATGGAAAGTGACCGTAAACAGCTCGTGCTTATACATAACGGGCGATGGTAGGAAAATCAATAAATATAACTTTTTTTTTCTACATATTCGGAAGTAAATTTGTCAAGTAAAGTTTATTTTGAATATTAATTATTTATTCATAATTAGTCTTACGATAGTTTATCTAAAGATGTTTCCGAAAGAGACGGCGCACGTGTCGCAAATTGTAAATTGTGACAACCTGAGGAATAATAAAGTTTTATTATTTGATTAACATTATTATTTCATTTATCGCCAAACTAAAATATATAACAATGATCTTTCATGCATATATTATACAATGTATTCAAGTCATGTTTGAAACATTTCGAAAATTCTCTAAACATCAAAATAGAATCGTAGACAAATAAAATTAAAATAGATATGTAAATGTATATAAAAAGTCACGTTTTATTACACGTTGAAAAAGGTTTTAATAGTGAATACCATTCTACCTGAATGTCACGTAACGAATATTTGTACCAATATGAAACGCCGTTAGTTTTCATTGACCGTGAAATAACTTTGGAACATTTTAATGTGATGTATATTTCACGAATTTGACAATATAAAGAAAAACGTTAGACAATAATGGGCAATACAGACAAAATATCACACAATAAAGAAATTCCTTTGCAAGACACATTCGTTCGATCGGCGTGGCAACAAAAGCTCTATAAATTACAGGTGGAAAATTTTTATGCCAAGGTTTATCAGAATGCTTTCCGCAGAATGTGGTGATAGGCGTGAAATATTACTTCTATACGAGCTTTGGTGTCATATATCATTTGATAAATAACAATCCCTGCGTATTATGAAGGGTTTGAAAGTTTAAAGTATACCACTTGTATCGTATTATAATAGCGTTAGTGGAAAAATGAAAAGCTTAACAAATTGATTTAAATCGTAATATTACAGTAGAACTTGTATTAAAGCTGCGATAAACTTATTTCATGGTTAATAAACGACATGTTTCATACATTGTTTTTATTTGTACTCTCTCTAATCATTGGTAGCAATTGTTTTTAGTTTTCGCGTTTTGAATGCTTTATTTCATTCTTTTGTTTCTTGTCATTCCACAGTCTTAATTCGATAGAGAATCTTGTCATCTCTTTTACTTTATCCACTTATTTTAGGAGATACATACAAGGCTATTTATACTTAGCCAAGTAAACTATTAAAGGTGTAACAAAGCATGTTCGTAATATAAATATCGACTGTGGAAAGAAAAATGACGTAATCCACACTTTTTTCAAAACAGCTTCTTTTCGATAACTACAATGTATACAACTTGATACACGTTTTTATCAAAATAATGTTATAATGCCGAATAAGTATCTTAATTCAACTTTTAAATTCGATAAAACAAGGGCTAGCGAAAATTACAATCACGAAAAAAGGTTTATTTTGATCAATTAATCAAATTGATATTAGGTAAAATCAATCATAAACCAGTTTATCAGTCTCAGTGCCCTTCAATGTTATGAATATTTCATAATTTTCCTTTAGCTCAAAATCATTAAATCACGTTTTTTGTGTCTCCTGTAAAATTTGTTATGAGTGGGTTACGTCCTTTTTCCTTTCCACAGTCGATATGAATTCATATAGTCTGTATAATAGCCTTGTAATAAATGTATGTTTTTCGGTTGAAAATGATCGTCATGACCAAAACCATAGCAGTCTTAAGTTCCAAGCAGTGTCGTAGAAAAAACAGCAAAAAAGACCGGGCCGTTAAATCCCAGCCGCTCCTAACAAATTGTATGGCAGCTATACGTAGATCAACTCTAAATTCCAATTTATGAGCTTATTTTTCGTTGAATATAACATGTTTGTTTGAAAGATTTCTTGTATGGATATTCTGTGATTCTTTGGTGTTATTAATTTACATTTTACGATACATCGGAAGGGTCATATATGCAAATTAGGTAATGATTGTAAGAAATATAGCAAATGACAAGAAATGCGATGTGTGGTAAAACAAATAAAATTTAACTTCCCACTATTAAATATCACAGTTATATAGAATATTGATTAAAAATAACATAAAACAACAGTAACAAGCGGAATCCATATTATATTATATACGATTTTGACGCTTATTGTGATATTATGAAATAAATGCTGCGTCTTATCATATAATAATGGCAATATACCAAGTAAATGATGATTTAATCAATAATAATATTTAAAAAATAATGAAGTGAAATGTGCTACCCTAGTTTGACTTACTGATTTTTGATTACTGATATGACTTGAGAAATCCTATGGAAAGATATAGTAACGAACCAGTGTGCACAAATAAATTTTGAGATTAATTATTAATTGATTAAAATCCCAATAATGACGTTGATTTTTTTAATGAACTATCCAACCTCATATTCTGTATTGAAATATTGTAAAAAAAATAATTTTAATAAAATGATTTGCCTTCTTTGTTTGCTTTTGTTCTCCGAGATTTTTCTTTAAAAACCTTAGAAAATGTGATTTTTTCTTATTTTGAAAAATATGTAATTGAAAAGATATATAATTACAATATAAAAATGTATTTCTTACAATATATCAGAAACAAATGGCTTCATAATGATGTGATATTACTTTGAAAATTATGACGCCAGCCCGCTTATCTGAAAAAAGTACCTGTTTTCAGCTCCATAGCATGGCTTTCAGTATAGGAGGCTTTGCCAAAACCCATCAGATAATAGGGAGATAAATGTGAAATTAGTAAAAATGAGTGTTACATTTTTTTAAAATATGTTTTGAATTACTTTTGAAGTGTTGACTGACAATTTTATTTATGAAAACCAAAAATAAAAAAAACTTAATTGCACATATTTTTAAATACATTACGGCTAGTTTTGATCCGATGGTAATGTTTGCGGTGATCGAAACAGAAACCATTTTAAAAATGAATAAATATAAGAAAGTATTATCGGTAACGCTTTTTCATAAGGAATATTATCAGCCGGATTGCTACGAACAAAAATCTTAATTGTCGACCTACGAAATTACTTAATCTTGTAATAATGTAATAACGGTTAAGTAATCCCTCAAGTGAAATTTAACTTAATGAGATTTTGCACTGTTAACTGACAGTGTGTATGGCTTAAAAGTTATTTTAAGGATGCGGAAGGATTTACGGTAAAAACATTAACTTTTAAATCATCTCATTTACACTACGTCTTGTGAAAAATATTCTGCTGAATAAGTAATATATGCAGAAGATTAAAGAAATAACAAAGAAACTACCATTAAACAAAAGCTCTAAGAAAATTACCACATTTTACTGTCATTGTGATTAACACCTCACTCAATCTTTCAAGAAAAATAAGAGTAAGCTTTTTGCTGAGAAAATATAGTTCAAAAGAGCTTAAATAAAAGAATTTGATTGGCATTTAAAATTTATTTAAATCCTATAACAAACGAAAAATGTTTATAAAATTTATGTATAAACTTAAAGAAAAAAACATCTGGGATTATCTTAGCTTAATTTCTTTATTAAATTGTGCTTGGTTTGCATTTTAAATAAAATACTTCTTTTATAATTATGTAATGTTTTTTTGCATATTTACTTGACAAGCTTTGTAAATGATAGCTTGTCACTAAAATTTAATTAAATATACTGTAATATTATAAACGACTGCTTAACTCAGAAGCGTTATTTACTCATTATTACGTTTGGCATATACCATATAGAATATTTTATACCATACCACACGTCGAGTCCTATGGCGCAGTGTTTAACGTTGTTGGCGTCCGTGCTGGACGTCAAGGGTTCGAATTGAGATTAGTACGAACGTACGAGTACGATCAGCATTTTTTCGATATCTTTTGTTCGTAAGCATGGGTGTTTGTGAGGTCTAAATATTTCCTCCCACTCCTCCGATCTTTCAATAACTGGGCGTAGCGAGAACGATTAGTTAATCACTAGTTCTGTTCTAGCCTTGTCCTTCTATCTTTTGAAAAAAGAGGTTGAGCGACTGAGTAAAAAATAGTTCTCGTAGAAAAAACTTGTGTTAAGATACCTCCATTAGGAGGCCACATACTCTACATTGCGAGTGGACATGGATAAAAAAATATATCACATGCCGACATAAAAAAATATATCTAATGTATTAAAATACCAATTTAAAAAGCTTCATTCGGAATCTGTTAATCTTGAATGAATCACTGTGTAAATTTATCTGGTTGTTGATTAAAGTTTTAAATAATTCAAAATTCTTTGGATGAACAAGTATTAAATGATTGTATCGTAATAAATTTTGATGACGAAATACCGGTATTTTAGTATGGATTTTCCAAACTCAATTTTGGTTGACAGACATTAAGATTTATTTATTATATACACTTATTGTTGGTTTTTACTTTGTTAATGATAATTCATACCTAATTGGTTTTTGTTGTAATAGTTTTCATTGCTAAGTGGTCTTCAACTTTTTATTTATAGTTTATTTTCCTTGTATTTTGCTTCAATTCTTTTGCTAGGTTGTAATACCAATTGTTTTTCATACCTTGTTTTTATCACTTAACTTTTGTATAAATATCACTGTTTTATTGTTTTTCTTATCAGTTGACAATTCTCATCATGAGCGAAACCGGCCCTGATCTAATAAATTTTATGTGGAAAAAGTACTAAAAATGTTTTATTATTTTTATTGAAAAAATAATCAAATTGTCGGAGTATCAGATCCAGTAATACCAGAATTGCAATTGCTTCTCAAGAGAACTTGCAATAGCGAGGTTTATATCCTTAAAAAAACGTGCAGATTGTGATTAAAATTAAAAGAAAGCTGACAACTAGCAAAGATGATAAGAAAGGTAATTGTGAATTCACGCAACTAAAGATAGCTGTGAATTGAGTGGCGGAGTTAAGACAAATGGCTTTGGCTTTCTACGTTCGTCACTTGATTTAATGAGATAACGAAGAAAATCTACAAGACGGTTGAAGTTGCTCTGTGACATTTGAGGGCAGGTTAAATACATACATGTGAACGCGTGATGGTCAATTTATTTATTTAGTAAAGTGTTTCTTAACCTATTTGAAGCCAACTCAGAGTAGATAAAATTCTTGAAACTTTACATTGTTTTTTTTTAAATATTTTCAATATCAAATGCATATTTTTTTTGATAAAGAGTATCATTTTATAAAATAACTGATTGTTGTAAAGAAAAGCTCGCATCAACTGCTATTATAAAATTTACGCATCAATATCACAAGGACTGACAGTAATGACTGATTACGTCAACGCAGTTTATAGCAGAGCTTACCAAGTGCTACAAACATCCTCCCCATTTTTAAAATACGCACAAGAGAGCATTTAAGCCCTTGTTAAGAAACACTGATTTAGGGGTATGAGATGTGGCCACAAAAAGATAAAAAAATTGTTTGAAAAATCTTTTCTTAAAATATTATTTTTCCTTATATAAAACGTAGAACACGTATTTTTCGCGTTGAAGGGGCTTAAAGAGGTAGTGATTTTATCACGCATTCTCTTTTTGGGAATCGATTTCTGTCCGGAAATTTCCTGTTTTCCCCCTTTTCTGTTTATGTGGGTAAATTGTTTATCACGTATGTAAACTCTATTCGATTTGGCGATTTATTCAGAGCCTTTCAGCAAGTATTGATAGTGTTTCTATCGATTTTCCATAAAGTAATTGACGCCGTCTACAGAGAAAGGCACTAGGAATGTCATATAAATTTAGAATGCTACGACTTAATTATTATTACGTAAAAGAAATCAATGTTAATGTTCATTCATATATTTTTAGCCTCGCCCACTCCTACTGCGGACCACGAATACTTCTAGTGGAGTAATCTTGTTAATTTAAAGTGAATTAATTATAAAATTAGAATAGTTCAAAACATGTACATTCACAAAAGTTTCTTCACTAACGACCCGGGTTTCGCTTTTCGGCATCTTCAGGCGTTCAAGTGCACGGATGAACTTCAACTGACGTTCACTAAATAAATGTATCGATTTTATATTATATAAAAAATACATCTATCTAAGTCTAAGACCATTGCTGGCAAAATAGATAAAACCATGGGAATGTCTACATATTTGAATGGTGAGTAATTTCAAGAATTATTTTTATTTTGTTTGCTCGGAAATTTATTATTATATTTACTTACATATAGGATACAAGAGTGGGGAATATGGCAGATTTACCTGCCCATTTAAAATTAGTAAACTATTTAACTGTGCGCCCTATTTATTTCTAAAATTTTCTGGAAAAATAACTTATGCCTATTAGTGTTTGGGTGTTGAGTTTTAATCGCTTCATCTTCATTGATTGTTGCGTAGTATAATTTTACCAACATGATCCTATTTCAGGTGTTTATGTTATGAATGAAACAATTATCAATTTTAAATGAAGTTTTATATTTATTTTTGCTGACCGAAAGAGGGCGTGACAGTATCTGATAAGTGGGAGAGGGCCTATTAATATGCTGCGCGGCTGCGCTCGCGTGTGGTGTAGAAGGAGAAATCATCGTTTGCCACAAATTATATTAGTGGTCTTATCTACATATATTACTGTTTGTCAACTGATATTAATTTACATATAAACATACAGCGTGGAATACCAATAAAAACTTTAATATACATATATCATTCTGTAGTGCTTTGAATGTAAGCAAGCATAATATTAAAAAAATCTATCAGGTAAAAAGTGATATATGAACTGTATAAAACATATTATTTTTGTGCTGTAAATAAATATTAAAAATATAACGTCATATTTAAAAAAAGAATACAAAAGTGTACGATGGAAATGGAAACAAAAGCGTTCGAAGAATTGGATTTGTTTTTCTTTCAACAACTTCAGAGAAAAAAGTGAAACTCCAGTTGTCTGGGATACATCCGTTTTTTCATTGTAGTTTTGCAAAATGTTTGAATTTTGATTCAAGTAATGTTTTATTCATTTGTTGATTCAAAAACCGTAGCAGTTAGTGTTAGGAGGATCGGAATGGTAGAAAATATAATTTAATTAAATTTATATGAAACGGAAAACATATTATAGAAGCTTTGATTCAGTTTTCTTTGTTGGAATTGTTTTTAAGATAATAAAACTAAAGAAAAGAAAATTTGTTTAACTATTTTTGTGTACTCTTTTAATAAAGCAATTACTACTACAATGCATAATTGTGATCGATATTAAGGACAAGTCGTTAGTAATAATTTGACTAAACTCAAATTTTGTTTCCATTATTTACATTGTATAGAATATTAAATTGAAAGTTCTTGAACGCATCCTAATTGTTTGACAGATTAATGAATACAGCATTGCGACTAAAACTGACTCCCCACTCCTTCACGGGAGTATTTTTTTATGAGTATGGCAACTACTGACACCCTTATCCGATAGGGTGAATATTTTATATTATGCGTTCAGTATTTGTGAGTCAAGGTCGACGAAGGAATTATTACGCCATGTTTACGAGAGTGTATATTGGAGGATATTAAAAATGCATTTATATTATAAAAAATGAAAACTCAAAATATCTATACATATATTGTAGGTCCTCTAGGAGTAAAGTGAGCCAACTGGTAAATGGTAAAACTTTTTCTTGGACTTCTTAGTATAATACAATCATGTCTTTATTTGGTTGTTTGGTGGATTGCATATTTTTATTTTGCGGAGATTACACTATTGCAATGTTTATTAAGTAAAGTTACTTCATTTTTACGATACTATAAGACGCGTAGAATATTACAACGCATCTAACGTTTTTTAACACCTCTAATATGCCTAATATTTAAATATGAAAATTGACATTGGAATCTAAATATTTTGTTCGAACACGGTATCCAAACAAAAAAAAGAAGACATATTTTACACAACATGAACGCTTATCTTAGTTTTGGATTATTCTCAGGTTAAATCTCAATATTTCTTGGCTTCTTCATATTCTGTCTTTCTGAAATAAGCTGCCTTCCTCTCGCCCATCAGTAAGTATTACGTGCTATATCTCGTTTATATTACAACGCGATTTTTGATTAAGATTTTCACAGTAAGTCTTTTATAAAAGCGAGCTCTATTTAGCTTTAACATTAAAATGTAATTCGGAGTTGTTAAATATAACTGTTTAGGAAAAGTTAGTACTTTCAGAAAAAAAACAATTTTTATTCAGTCACTCCAAAAAAAAGAAGTTTTCATATTAAATCAAGGGTGCCGTTTTAAGTTTTTTTCAGAAGTCATGGATTCTCATCCGCAAATTCTTTTTACTTTAAATTTAATATGTTTTTCTAAAGGTTCATTGTAAGAAGAATGCAGCCTCTCTTGTCCTCCCTAAGCAGCGGTGGGCTGCCAAAATATTAACAAGGTACATGGCTAGTCTGAGAGCTACTCGCGGTGTTCCGGAGAAGTAGTGGATTTTTTATCACTATTATAGGATGATTCGCAATGATTATTAAAGCAATCTAATGTTACTCAATGTTCTTTTATTATGTAAACATATCGTTCTTCATAATATATAATATTACAACAACTGAAGGTATCTTTTAGTAAGCACCCAAAATAAATGTTTTTTTTCATAATACAAATTAACCGAAATAACTATTGATATGAGAACATTTTTTTTACTTTAATAAGGAGCTCACTGGCCTAAGTAAAATTTAGCAAAGAGCTCGCGAGAGCCCCCCCAAACCCCCTCCAGCACACCCCTGTCCATAAAGTCTTTCAATAAAATATGTTCAGGAAAAATGGGATAATTCAATGTATGTTATAAGAGAACGTTTGCTTTAAAATGAATTCCCACAGTGGTCAAATGTCATATAGAAACGTTTTAAAAATTGTTTTATTTCAAATTTGTGATATAATATATGACAGGTGTTTGTGTTTTGATAATATTTTTTCGATTAAAAATATAATTAATGTCGAAAAGGCGGACTGACGGAGTAATTAACCATTTAAAAAAATCAAACGCTTTATAAATAATACATTAGCTTGATTTAACATCGGTCGAAATTGGATAAAATGCCAAATGTCACCGATTCCCGCCAAAATTGAGTCATAAAGCTTTGCCCGCCCGCCGCCAGTAGCAGAATAAATTATTTCTGCTCAAAAACAGACCTTTCGCAGAATGTCTTTTTCCCAGTTTCAATTTCTCTGTCAATCAAACACCGTGCCTCGGATCGCAAACTTTGGGCACGTCAGATTACATTTAAAAAATACGATTATGTCACTCACGATAAAAATACTTTAGTTATATCATATGAAACGGGAGTTTAAAATTACTTATTTTAACATAACATTAATACAAGAAAATTCCCGATATTATCAGATTTAGTGAACATTCAAAATGTCGTTTCATTTATACTCTTTTTAGATCTTTATTTATATTTTTAGCCATATCTGTTGAAACTAAAAAAATGGCAGAAAAACTTACTTTACAAGAGAGATAAAAAAATAGTTTTGCAAATAAGTTTATTAAATATTTTCGATAGATTCGGCGGTGACTGTTTAAATATGTCTGTAAACCTTCTCCAACTAGTATCACAATTAGTGGAATAACAAAGTTATCAATTTTAATGGTATACATTACGTTTACTACAATAATTATTATGTAGGCCAACATAAAACATTCACAGCCACTTACATTCGAATGTCAACGCTCAGATAATAGGTACTGGAGATAGACGAATTTATACAAATTTGTACTAACTATGGAGTTGAATCGTTTGCATAATTAATCAATGATTTCTCATTGCTTTTTTTTCAGATTGACATATTTTGTATAAGTCATCGCGGATAGAAATTAGTGAACTCTACAAGGTGGCATTCAAAATATTTTATAAATACTGTTTAAAAATACTAGTTTTATTAATGACGTAGCTAATAAAAGTCATAAAATTAGCTAAAGTTTCAGATTGTTATTTTTAACCTTTAACTTATTTTCAGAGAATAATACGATTGAACGATTTGTAAAAGAAATAGTAGCAAGTTTATCGACTTTGATAACCCACTTTAGATCAGACGAATGAGATCAATAATGTAACAACAAAAAATGCAAACTTAACCGATTGAAAAATCAATTTGTGAAAGTTTTTGCATTGGAATACGTTCCTATGTATACCGAAACAGCTTTACTCAATACTGGAAATATACAAGATCTAAGCACAATTCTTAAGACGAGTTAAGATGGAGTTGTGTTGATAGTCTAAGAAAATTTATGCGCATTTAGGAAATATATTAGTGACACTAACGTTCACCGCGAAATGGGAAGCTATTTTGCATAGACGGATTATTTTTAATCTTTATAATTAGCTGGGCTATTGGTGTGGTCGTATTGTAAATTGCTTGGAAATACCACTCAAGATTACAAATAAAAGAAAAACTTGTTAGTCCGAGGCATTACGGGTATTATAATATAATTTTATCTAGAGCTACCACAATTTTTTTAGAATATTTATCATTAAACAATATTATTAAGATATAGATAAGATTGAGATATTAATAAATTGAATTTTACAAGTCTAGGTGCGATTTTTTAAAAAGGCGTATTTTCGTGTCGATTTTTTAAACAATTACAAAAAATCTGTGATGGAAATAATATGTGTTTTCATTTATTTATTTTTTGAAAACGAATTTCGCAATGAATTTTGCTACAAAGATGTTCGTTTTGATCAAAATGTTCTTCAAGCTATAAAGTAAAAATAAGTATTTTTGAACAGTACACTTGCTCATATATTAAAGCAAAAAATAATTATATATGTTCGCAGATTTTCTATTTCATACCAACCTAAAATTTACATTTGTATTTAGAGAGTTAAGTTAGAGAGCAAACTAGGCAGACAAACTTAACATCACGACTAGAAATATTGTACGAACACAACATGAAAAATTAAAACTTCTACAATTGGTTTGAGGTTTTTTAGCTGCCGGAAAAATAAAATACTTCAAAAATAGTTACGGAAGTCAGAACGTGGCAAAATATTGATTTGAATTACTGTTACACGGCAAGTTTATTACACAATTTTAAGCATCTAAACTTAAGCCGCCAGTATTTCAGATTGATAGATTAGCTGAATGAAGACAAATAATGTTAAATAACTTTCTATGATAGCAAAATTTTAGTTTAAAGTTAAACGGATACCAACTTGAAAATTTGCATGGATTTATTGAATTGATCGCTTTCATGATAGTCATAATAATTATTATTAAAATAAAATTATGAAGATGAGTTTAAGTTTAGTTTATCAATAAAAGATATTTCAATACGCTTAATATAAAGTTTAAATTCTTTTAAAATTTATGATTGTTTGTTCATCGAGTATTCGTTAATGTTGCAAGATCATAAAAAATATTAAGACTGTTTTTAAAACTAAGCACAACCACGAGGAGATCCAAAAAGTTTTGATTTCTGAGATAATGATTTAATTTTTACCATCATGTCTTTTAACGATTTCATTGCATTATGCAATTATGATATCGTTAAACGGCATGACGGTAAAAATGAAATGAAATAATTTAAGATTTCGACTGAAGGTGCTTGGTGGAATTTCAATATTAAATTTGAATCGTTCAAACTATGTACATTCTCACAAATTTTGTCACTAACGACCCGGGTTTCGCCTTTCGGCATCTTCAGGCATTCAAGCGCACGGATGTCAGTTCAAGTTCATCCGTGCACTTGAATGCCTGAAGATGCCGAAAGGCGAAACCCGGGTCGTTAGTGACAAAATTTGTGAAATGAAATAAGTCATTAGAAATGGTTTTAAAAAAAAGAAAACATTTTAAAATCAAGCAAAAAATTAACATTAAAAAATGATATCTTATCGAGATTCTGCCCAAAACAGAGAACGACGCCGTGCATGTCAAACATTTCTTTAATTTTATTTATTTGAGTAGAATTTGACATTGATTATAAATCATTTTATCAAACTAAGCTAATTCAATGTAAAATTCGTTATTTCGGAGTTGACTTTGAATGGTCAAAAATAGTACAAATTGTTGTTTATCTCTGGAAATAAAATGGCTTAGCCTGAAAGAGAAAAGAAGCATCCCTTTTCTTGCCACCTAGGTTACACCTGCATTCATCAATTTAATACCCCTATCTATCACGTTGGCTTGGTTGGATTAATATTTAGTAGAAATTTCTGCGTGAAAATCAGAAAAATAAAAGGTGACTTCGAAGAAGTAGCTTGAAAATGTAGACTGTAGAGTGAAAATATATGATAAAAACTCTTTAACAGTATCATTTCAAGGTGTAAATTACCAATTTTTAGAGGAAAGGTCTATCATAAATAAAACAGTCATTTGACTGCAGGATCGACAAATTTATTACTTTCTCATATATCAATATAAACCATCAGTTAGCTGACAATTATTGATGAACTTTACCTAATCAATGACAGAACGACTTGGATCTGTCGGCATTGTTGGTCATGCCATCGTTTTCCAAGAAAGATAAATACATTTGAAAACTCCACGGCATAAAAATAAGTGACCCTCAGCTGATAGAATCTCTTCTATCATTTTTTTTAACTTTTTGTACTCTACGATGCAAGCAAAAAGCCTTGCAAATTTTTTCCTCGAGCAATTCCAGCAAAATTCTAATTACGTATATTGTTTTACGCTGAATAGCACACCCTCTTATATGAGTATGCTGACGTAGTGAGTGGTGGTTGGTATAATCTTGAGTACCCTATGGATTTATTAGAATAACTTACCATATTTTTGTATCACATTAATATCAATGTAAAATTCACACATTCTATGCAAAAACAGGACATATCAAGAGCGATTAACTAACCACTAGGATTGTTTCAGCCGTATCCGTCATAGATTAAGAAAGATTAAGCTACTGAGGTACAAACAGATCTTTTAGAAAAAAAAAAAACAATTGAGAAAGATGTATTAAGAGTCCATATGATTAAGAAAATTAAATATACAGACGATAAAAAAACAGTTTATATCTATAGATAATTTTATTGAAGATTTATTTCATAGTGAAAGCACAATATTTAGCAAAAAATATCTTTGTATTTTTGTATTTAGCAAAAAATAAATTTGTAGGGCAGAGCAATTTATTAATATCCAGCGTTTGTCCTCATGTATTATTTCATATTCAGAGTAATGCTGAAAAAAAAATATTCACATGTATGGTTTGAATGTGAAAGGATCTAAAAATACCTCAAAATGGCGCGTTGGTAAGCCGTAAGGCTAAATCGGGATGTTTTAAGGCATTAGAAAGCAATCATGATCCCAGCAATGGATAAATGTTTTTCTTGCAAGCTTTAAAAAAACAAACAAAACGGCAATCAAAAACAGTTAATAATAAATAATACAGAACTCTCACAAAACACTTTATTCTCATTTCTTTTTGGTAAATATGATATTCATTCCGTTTAAAGAAGGTCTAGCATATTTCACAACAGTGATATCTCTCGCGGGGGCTTTAGGGGCACGTTGTTAAAAAAAACTATGAAATCGGAATCTTTTTCAGGGCTATTATTTTACACAAACATTCAAAGCTTGAGCTTATAACAAGCAATCTCTTTTGATCACTTTTAAGCTGTTTGCTGTCAATACTTGGTGAAAAGGCATTGTATTCAAAAGTAAAACACTTATTTGTACTAATGACAGCGTGACGCAGTGACGGCCAGTCAATGTGGCATTGGATCAATGCACCCTTTGTATATATGAAAGGGCGATTATTAATTATTAATAAAGAATTTAAAATGAGTGAATGGTATAAATGTTATGTTTGAATATTATTTCATGAAATATAACCGCCCCTGCATATACAAGGGGTGCATTGATCCAATGCCACATTGACCGGCCGCCACTGGCGTGACGTAATAGCTTATGGTGTTGTCAAAAGTTTGAATTTTCAAATGGTATCCTGTGCTAATTATTTTTTTCTATCTATGTATAGATATATATCGGTTTTTTAACAATTTAATAATTATGGATACATAGCGTTTTTACCCCTGATATATTCGAACGCCATTTATTTTGAACACAGGTTTGTATTATTCAGTTTAAAGCTGATATTATTTTTGCACAATGATTCACCCGTAAATGTCAACAGGTTTCTTTGTTATGGTAAAATCCGTCTTGAGCTTTTGTAACAAAATAAGCTTTATTGTATTTTTGAATTGTTGTGACTTTTAAATTTTGTTGTTGGTGAAGTTAAAAGCTCAAAATGAAATACAATACAATGACTGTCTAAGCCTTTGTCTATTCATTTTTTATTCAAATATTGACTGCATGAATTGATTTAAATAAAGTATTACTAGGTAAAAGAGATAAACAAAATTTATAGGTTACCTTTAATGAGGAGCATCTTGGCAGAATTTAATTGAAAGCTAGTAATATGTACATGTGTATGTTCAGCCTCTCCATGCAGACAAATATCAAAAAAAATACAGTTTAATAGTGCTTCGAAAATGTTTAAAATTGCCAGCCAGTGTGGCTGAGTGGTCAAAGTCGTTGGCTTTGATAACTGAAGTCATAAGCTCAAATTATGGTACGGATAGTTTTTATTAATTCATTTATGAATTTCCGCCTGAAGATGTATGCGATGTCTTATATTCCCTCCCACTCATTCCATCCTAAAAACGAGTGTAGAGAACTACTAGTCCTGTATTAGCCAAATCCTTTAATTTCTACTCTCTTTGAAAAAAAGAGAAGGTGAGAAACTAAGTAACAGGTAATAGAAAATTTAAATTAACTTTGATTATTCCACGTATTGTGTTACTAACTGTGACACTTGTTTCGCCTCTTTCAGAGGCATCTTCAGACTTACTTAAGTTAATTTAAATTTTCTATTAAAATGAATTTCCACAAAGTTACCGCCGAAACCATCGAAAGTAAGTAACAGGTAGTTATTATAGAAACACTTCCGTTAAGACGAACTCCATTAGAAGTTCATATGCTTCACATTGGAAGCAGGCATGGCTTAAAAAAAAGAATAAAATGCTACAACATTTATTTTTCGTCCTAGATGCAAAAAAAATGTAGAAATTCCTGTGTTATAATTTCACATTATGTCTGCTTAAAAATTGATTATAAAATGTATATTTAATGAAAAAAATCAATTCTTAGTGTAATAAAAATGTGAAGTTGATTCTATTGTTTTTGTGCAGTTTTAAAAATATGTTTTATTTTAATAATTGTGTAGTTTCTCCATTATTAGTATTACTATTTTTTTTAAAAGTTGTTCACAAAAGCATTAGGTTGTGCAAACAATATTTTTAAAACCTATTTGCCAATTCATTTTTACTATAGTTAGAGACATTGACAAGAGTCTCTAAAATCGTATTGTAAACAAAATTATAATATCTTAAATAGTTTCGATTATGTACTAAACACTATGTTTAATGATGAAACTTTAAAAGTCCGCTAAAGAAAAAATATCACACGTGATTCATAAGAAACGCTACGTAATGATTTTCTAGAAGTTCTCTGGAGAGTGAATGTATTTTTAAACATGATGACACATTAATAACTTAAGAAATAATCACTTTTAAGGTGTTCACTGTCAATACTTGGTGGAATGGCATTATAATAAAAATAATAAAACATTTTTAGTACTTTTTCCACATAAAATTTATTAGATCAGGACCGGTTTCGCTCATCGCGAGCATTATCAACTGATAAGAAAAATACATAAACAGTGATATTTATACAAATTTAAATTGAAATAAAAAGGTGTAAGCAACTATTAACAATTTAAAGGATTAACAAATTACATTATAATTACACAAGATTAAAATGCTTAACACCCATTTTTAATTGTTATGGGTGTTAAGCATTTTAATCTTGTGTAATTATAATGTAATTTGTTAATCCTTTAAATTGTTAATAGTTGCTTACACCTTTTTATTTCAATTTAAATTTGTATAAATATCACTGTTTATGTATTTTTCTTATCAGTTGATAATGCTCGCGATGAGCGAAACCGGTCCTGATCTAATAAATTTTATGTGGAAAAAGTACTAAAAATGTTTTATTATTTTTATTAAGAAATAATGGTTTATCAAATCTAATATAAAAGTTTTTTGTAATATTTACGAAATCATTAATTATAAGATGGACTTTATGTTAAGATGCAGGTTTCATTATTATTTCATTTTTTTAACCTTTATTACAACTACCCAGTACCAGAGGAAAAAAATATATTTTGTATTAGAAGCATATATAACAGTATCTTTGAGATATTCTAGGAAGGCTTACGAAACAAAGCCATAAGGGATTATATATTATTATCTTAGGACAATACGAGAAACCCTTGGATTGTAGGCTTGTAACCGGAATTGGTAATAAGGGATGTTACAGGACTGAATTAATTTAATCGATTTATTCACGAAATAATACTTTTGTAAAAGAAATAATAAATAAATGTCGCATTGAATGGTAAAATAAATAAATTTAATCAAGATTATTGTAATTGATTTACTTGAAATCGTATATTGTCGACCACTAACATTTGTTATGAGTCAGACAAATAAATATATTCTCTTAACGTTTTTTTGTTTTTTTAATTACAACAAGAAACCGGTATTCAATAACTATATATTTTTAATGAATGAAAATTTTAGAATAAACCAAAAAAATACCATCAGTATTTTATTCTTACTTGTTCTATTGAGTACAAGTCATTTATTAAGCGATAAAAATAAAATAATGTAGTACTTTTCCTCTTCTTAAAAATCAACTTTTAGACAAAATCAAAAGCCCAATTATGTTTCGTTGATTTTATCAATTATTAATGTCTGTTGTACGGGTTAAGATTTGAATCAACGAATAATTTTTACATTATGAGTTTTAAATCAATCCATCTGTGAAACAGTAATATTTTCAAGCAATTAATTCAAACTCTATATAAATGGAAAGTTGATTAATGCTGCTTACGACGTTCCATCTAAATCTATGGTAAAGTAGTGAATAGTGAGATCACAGCTTGATATCCACGGTATCAGTATATTAAATAAGGTGCTTAGTGGAAGCGAGAATTGATAGCTTAAAAGTAGATTACATTAACAGAAAGTTAAAATTATTCAATTAAAATTTAATCAGAAAAAAAACATTCAAATTTAATACACGTGCATTACTGTTTTATAAACTCTATGGCTGATACAGTACAAAAACAAGAAAAAGAGAATGAAGCTGTTTTTGCTCAGTATACCTTTTGTGTTAAGCGAAATCGCATCTCATGTGGAAATATTGCGAACATTTATGAAGCAAGTCTTAAGACAGAATTAATTTCCCCTGAATAAATAAACATTCGGGGTTCTTTTGATACGGTGGTAAAATTAAATAGGTAGAATTTATTACCATTTTTTAAGTGTTTTTTCTGTAATAAAACATTGTTTTCACTTTTACAGTAAAATAAAATCACTACATCAATGCAACAGTTAAGCAATCTGAAAATCTTAGCTTGGAGATAGTAACAGTTTTTTTAATTTAAGATTTCGACTGAAGTGCTTGGTGGAATTTCAATATTAAATTTAAATCGTTCAAATTATGTACATTCACACAGATTTTGTCACTAACGTCCCGGGCTTCGCCTTTCGGCAGCTTCAGGCGTTCAAGTTCAAGAGGTTCAAGAGGTGACAAAATCTGTGTGAATGTACATAATTTGAGCGATTCAAATTTAATAACAGTTTTGTCACGGAAAAATCTATTAAATTTTGTCATACATAGCTAAATATGAGACAACAAATAGAATGAAAAAGTAAAAAATTATAATTTTATATACATTACATTCTTATTTATCGTGTTTTTAATATATATCTCACAGATAAGGCTGGCCAATGTTGCTTACCACCCTCAAAAAGTCACCCTCCACCACTGAAACTCTAATACGGCAATCGTCGTAATATAAGAAAGCAGATATTTGAAAAAATATACTTAATGAAAAAATAAAATCGGCCATATATTGCAGTAAACAAAAAAAAGGAATTGCCTTCGGAACAATGTCCTTTTTTCTATTTAGGCGACCTAATATTTGTGCGTGCTGCAAAAAACATTTTCAAGAAAGCAGATATGCCGTTTGATATAAAAATGAAAAAGCTTTTTGCTTCGAAAATATCTCAATCGTGTTAACGGATTTCCTGAACAAGAAAGGCGATGGACAAGGTAAGAATTATTATCGCTACATTGGACACACAAAATCTGTGAATAAAATATTTTTATGTTTATAGCAGAAGAAAATATTATAAATCAGTGTGTTACAATTTTTTTTATTATTATTGACAAGATTTATTATAATACTACCATTAAATACATACATTTTTTATTGGGAACAAATTAAATGGTCAGAATTTAAATCAATTTTTGGTCATAAAAAAAATAATAACGGTCAGAATAAAAATATTATACGCTCAGAATATTTAATAACCATTTTGGTTAGGTTAGGTTTTTTCTATTTAAATTATGACTATTTACACTGACCGATATATTATGACCATTTAAATTAACCAAAATCGAATTTCAAAAGTACAGATCATCACATATTTTAATAAAATGGTTTGATATGAATTGAAAAATGAGTCAAATCTGTTATATCAATATTGACAGGTTCCAGAAGAGTTGAGCCTTTCCGTGATGTACTGTTAATTGAAAAAAAGAGCACCTGTTTATGATTATGATGTATTTTTTTAAAGACAGTATTTTATATAGAATTTAAAATACGCTCCCGGTATTGCGATCTCAATTGGCCATTATTTGGAATACCAGTATGATTAATTTTTCTACAGTAAATTTTATTAACAAAAAACATTATATTTTGCTTTCTTACAGGAGTTTTGTGGTAGAAATGTTTTAAAGATTTTGTGAAATTGATACTTTATTTCAAGTGAAAACACATAAACCTAACATTTGAATACATTTTTTTTGACTGTACATAAAATGATTATCATATTCTAGATGACCTCGAAATAATTCCTCAATTCTCTATATGATAAGAAAACAGATAATTTGAAATTTAATGTCTTCTACAGCCATTGCACTTAAACCAGAAACACAGTTTTTTTTAAAAATTTTGCAGGGCATCACTGCTTTCCCATCCGCTAATTTCATACGTCAGTATCTAGTTAAAAGCTTCAAGCGTACCTTAAAGTTATCATTTGTCTAAGAGTGTCTCAGGAGTTACTGCCCAAGGCATGGTATTGCGCAGGAAATTAATTCGTCTGGTGGTTTATTTGTTTGTTAAACTCTTTTTTTTAAAGAGAAGGATTAAAAAGATCAAGCTTCGCCTTTTTTTATATTTTCGGTGGGAGAGAGTTTTACACATCACAGATATTATCTATGTTTTCGAATAGAAATCCATACGCCGATTGATAAATGAACAAACTTTACTTTCTTTACTGAGATGTAAAACGGTGAGTAACGTAACTGAAGGCAAAGGCGTTGTCCACTCGACTATGGAGTGCTGGCTGATATTAAAATTTGTATAATTTTAAAAGATAGACTTTTTAAGCAGAATTCTTAACAAAATTTATCGACGCCCAGCAGTGAGTAACTTTATATAATCTGTTGTAATTGCTTGGTGGAAAAAAACACATAAATAGCAACGGATCGCACGATCTATCGGTAATATTTCACGCGATTAACGCCTCTAGCGGTAACTCAATCAGCCAAATGGAGGCGAGAATCCCGACCGAAGAAACGGAATCGCTCCCAGCGGAGTCGATTTGCGATATTCGAAAGTCGACTAAAAATCATTAAACAGTGGCTTGCGTGCCATAGAAAGATTTATATAAGCAACGTTTATTCAGTACCCACACTTAGAAAGGGTTGTTTTTTTTTCCCTAATAACTGATGTATAATAGTAAAAATGTTTTTTCTTTTATGGACTAAAATAGTTTGCACAGTAATGATTTCATTTGAAGATTAATTGGTTAAATTTATGTTTGCTTGGTAAAAATCCCATTAGATAAAGAAGAAATAGCCGAGTTTTTACAGTGACTTATACAATTATTAAGCCTTTTCGGTATTCGACATCGTCAAAATTACAAAGCTATTTTGTGTTTCCAAAATTCCAATTGTTTACTTCCACTCTTTATATTTATAAATAACTCATTTCAAGGTATTATCAAAGTGAATTGAACGAAAACTGATGACGTTAGAAAATTAGTTATGCAAAACCGTTATTTTTTATATAAGCATCTGTGTATCCGAGTTCTTCTTTATTACATAATATTTAATTTATAGATACAATTACTTACATGTTCACGTAACTGGCAATAAAAATAAACGTACATTTTTAATTTGTATTCTTTGTTTCTTCCGCGAAATCTTATATTTATGAAAATGTAATTAGTTGTACGTAAGCGTGTTGTTTTTATTATATAATTAACTAATTTTGTATGTTAAAACACATTGGTTACGGATGACTCGTATACGAGTCTTTTCGCCGGTCTGACTTACGCGTTGAAATATATACATCCAATGCGACAAATGTTTTAGATTCTCTATGCAGATGGCGTAACAAATGATTGATGCATCATTTAAAAAATAAAATATAACAATATATGCACAAATATTTTTTTTATTCGGTGATTTCGGCGATGAAAAATCAGCAGACAGTTAAAATAAAACTTTAAAAAATAGTCCACCAAAATATAAGCAATTGTAGGCTAAAAATAGGCTTTTATGTTTTCTAATTTTGTTTTGAAATAAAATAAACAGGAGTAAATGTTTATTTGACTTGTTATTTATTACGTTTTCGATGAAATATATAATTCTATGTCAAATACCCGATTTTCTATATTAAAAAATACAAAAGATGAGTATCGCTAATAAAAGCAGGCTAAAATATATAAAGTATTATGCAACAAAGTGTTGCACAACTGGTGTCCAAATTATTTTTTTGAATGTCAAATAGTTTTAAAGTTATACTATTTTTTCAAAAGTACCTAATTTTTTGCAAAATTTCGCAAAAATGCCCCGATGCGAATGAGTTAAGAAAAAACACACTACTCCTTTGTAATTTTTTTTCATTTTATTTATCAAGATAAGGACCTGTTTCGCTTATGGCAAGCGTTGTCAACTGATAAGAAATACAATTTAACAGTACTGTTTATAAAAATAAAATTAAAATGGCAAGGTGTAGTAAATAATTGACATTTAATAGAATTTACAAGTTATAGTAGAAATGATCAAAAAGTGACTATAAAATCTCAGAAATTAAAAAAATTTACACCTCTAACATGTAATTAAAAAAATCTTCAAAGAGTAATAAAGTTAAAGTGGCAACTAATGATTTTTTAGGATAAATCTAGCGATTAGCTAACCACTAGCTCTTCGAATACTTTTCTTCTTTAACAGAACTTCTGTTGAAAACCTCCATTAGTAAGCCATATAAGCCTCATTAGGAGCGGAAATGGATTAAAATAAATAAATAAATATCGTCAGTTGATAACGCAGGAGATGAACGAAACATGTCATATTGTTTTTGTTTTCCTTTTGCTCTATAATAAAAAAAATGTGGAATTAGTCTTTCCACCAAGAATTGCTAGCCTTAAAAGTGATACATAGCTGTTGTAGATTAACATTAGTTGAGATGCTCGATTAATGCTATAAATTTACAATGGATTTAGTAAAAATGATAACTGAGTCAATATTTTCCTACTGTTTGATAAAAAAATATATACTTCAGATAATTATGTTACACTAATAATACTGGAAGGCCTTATCTTTATTTCATAAAATGCGCCTTTTTCTAGTTGATAGAAACAAATGGTAAATCTCTTAGCATTTAGAAAACTAAAGGAAAGATAATACCTAAGTCAGTGTATGCGTGCGTGAAAAGAGTTTATTGGACGACTGCCCTGGAAAGGTTTTTTCACGTCGTGCGCGATAATTCGCCAAAGTCGACAAACAAAGGAGAGAAATATCGTGCACAAATAAAATCAATGCAGTAAGTACCTATTTTGATCAAACATATATGCCTAGAATTTTATTACTTGATTATTTTATTTCTAACAGACTATCATTGCACAGAATTGCATTAAAATAACTGACGAGAAAGGCGTATTTTGAGCTATAAGCTAATCCACACACAATTATAAAAAATAGCTCTACCAGTGATACTCTCACGACTAGTCCATTCTTAAATCTTTTCATATGTTTTTTTATTCTAACATTCTCTCAAGTGATTTAATTAATGTCAACTTAATTGAGATGACTAATTTTAAACCATTTTTACACTATTCATTGTGAATTTATTATTTGTGGGAGTCATTAGATTGCTAAAAAAGAAATCCATTTTTTATAGAAATGTCACACTTTCATCAAGTGATCACCACTAAGGCATCCAATCCCGGACCGTTTTTCCCGAGATTTCGGGATTGACGATTCTCCCAATCCCGGGATCCCGGTATTGAACATTCACTATAAAGTCGCGTAGAAATTCGGAATTGAAAAACTTTTGCCCGACGATTTTGAAATCCTGAGAATTTACGGAATTCCCAAAATAAAATCACGCGAGACCTTTTTTTAGTCCTTCCAAGATTTTTAAATTAAAAAAACCCAGGAATTCACGGAATAAAACCACGCGAGACTTTTTTAAAAAATATTATATATATGTACTTGTTCCTCATTTTGTTTGTATTTAAATCCTTCCAAGCATATAACCAAATATTATAGCTTGAAAACTCGCGTCAATTAGTAAAGCACATTTGAAAATACACTTCGCTTGCAGATAATGTTTACTATTGTGTTTGGTATGATATATCATTCGACACAATTTATTTTATTTAAGTGCTTAAAATATAAATATATATATTTCACTGCATATTTTAATACTGTGCTCAGAAAGTTTTTGGAGTAAGTATGGTATTTTTTTATTTTATTTTATTTAAAGAATACAGTCTCATTTCAGAATTGACAGTTAAAATCATAAAAATGTTGAAAAAAATTTATCAAACACTTTTTTGTTGTAAATTTTAATCATTGTTTAAAAAAAACGACGCTGCCACAGGAACTTAATAAAGATCATTTACCGGTAACAGCTGTGTTGAGTATTTTTCGATAATGTCATAAAGTGGCACTAGAGATGATAATGTTACGGAAACAGTCCATGTAAAAACGCGCTGTATTAAAAATGTGCTGATACATTTCTCGGTGAAATATTCTTATGGTCGCATATGAAAGGATTGAGTATAGAAAAAAATGCAGAAAAACCAACCGTATATTTTCCATCGAGTGGTATTTTTTCAAACGTTTTCATATAAGGGAAATTCACAAGCAGTGAAAGCTAGAAAGCATTAAAGTTTTTGTAACACGCGTTGATAAACATTTTACAAGTGTGTAAATGATATTTTCACCTTGCATTAACCATTCGCAATACAATCTTGCGAAATTGAGATTAATTTTGATTCTGCTATTTGTGGTGTTTTCCAATTCTAAGACATCTATTTTAAAAATGAACCAAAAACAAATTTGGTAAATTTTCGAAGTGAATTGAAATAATTTTCAAGAAGAGTTCTATCAATATTGACAGGTAGCAGAATTGTTGAGTCTTTTGAAACATGTATTTTTATTTTAAAATAAAATCTTTTTTACAACGATTTAATAATAAATATGGTTGTCTCATGTATTTTCATATTACACTTGTATGAGCGCACAAGACAGATCGGGCAAAAAATATGTTCTGATTTCGTCTATAAACAATCACATTTTATTATATTCTACACAATATAATTCCTCTCACACAGGAAATAATATTTATAAACATGTTGTCCACCTGTGGGATAAATTTTTTCGAACATTCAAAATATATATATCTTGTTCTTCTATATACATTTTACCGTATTTTTTCTTATTTATCTGGATGATAAATAAATAAAACTATCTATAATATAACATTATTTTATCGTTATATATTAATATGTATAAAAGAAAATTGAAAATTTGATACCGTATACCTTCCAGAAGAAAAAGGTTTCTTTTTATTAAAGCGATATTTTTCTATTTGTTATTTTACAATCATGCCCCAGGTTTCATTGTAAAAAAGCATTTTTCTATTTCAAGCATCAGATATTGAAAAAAAGCTCGCTTTTTATAAGCATAGAATATTATTTGTCTGATAAAGCCACTTTTATTTGGAATTCATACATATTATATTTAAACATGTTATTTATTGACTTTCAAAAGAAATATAAACATTTACCTTTAGAAATCTAAAAAAGTCAATAAAGATATTGTGAAAAGTATTCTATTTAAAAAACACACACATTTTTATAGATACTGCGCATTTATAAATAGTATGAAAGTTGAGTCTAGGACAATGTGCCGTCTCCAATCCAGAGTTTATAGCCTACAGATGACAGCTTTTAGTCAAATGATAAGATAGAATATGCTTCATTATTCAGCTATAATAAGCATATCTTTAGCTTTCTTTTAACTATGAGGGAATAGTAGGGAAGTAAAAATGTGGATTTTAAGCGTTTAAATTAATAGATAAGAAGATTATGTATTTCATTTAAATAATAAATCATACAAATATTAATAATTCATAATTTACGTGATTCATTGTATTTGTCTATCTGCCTTCAGCTACGATAAAAATATTTTTGGAGTTCTATGAACAATGAAGAAATATGAGAGATGAATGAAAGCGTTTTATTTAATAGGAAGAAAGAAAATGTATTTAATTTTTTTAATCATAATATATTATTAAAATAAATGTAGTAAAAAAACATTATTTCTGTTTATCCAAGTCCACTCCTAATGCAAAGCATATGGTATCTAATAGAAATATTACAACAAAAGATTTTTTAAGAAAATTATTTGTTACGCAATTTTTCATTCTCTCTCTGCAGACCTTCATTAATATTTAAAAAAGTTTGTACTTTTATTCAAATACAATTCTCATATTTTGTCGGGTCAGGTCCGCAGTACAGAAGTCAACATCGTTGGCTTCCGTGACATTCAAAAATTTCCTCTCACCATTCCGATCCTAAAATGACGAGGTGTAGTGAAACCGATTAGCTAGCAACTAGTCCAGTGGTGGGGAACCCACGGCCTTTTGGCCACTCCGGTGCGGCCTTCTGGCCAATTCTGGAAAAACGAGGTTTAGAGATATGTGGGAAAAAAGTATAGTGAATAGAGGATTTCAAATTCATCCGTGAGCTAAAAAAAACGAGGTTTGGAAATATCTGGGGAAAAAGTATAGTGAGGAAAAGTAGGGTAAGGGATTGAATATTAATTAATCAATCCCGTCCTATGTTTACTGCGGCCTTATGCCGAACCAGAAAAATGAATGTGGTCTTTAGAGAAGAAAAGGTTCTCCACATCTAAACTAGTCTATTCGTGTCCTAGCACAATCATGTCTATCACCACTGTTTTCGAAAACATCTATTCTTGCTTACATTCAATGCACCATACAATGATATAATATATAGATTAAAGTTATAATTGGTATTCTACGTTGTATGTATAGATTTCACAATCTTGATAGAAAATTAAATAGTACTGTTCAGTTATGTTGAATACAATCAAACACACGAATGTAAAGAAACATTATGCTTTGTTCTTTTAACGCTTTCTCGTAAACTTTAAGTTACAGTAAGAAAAATAACAAGCTTTGCACCTAAGCAAACGCAATCGTTGGTATCGTAAAAAAAGGGTGATTGGAAAATAATAAAATTAAAATCCGATTGTAGAAACGAACACTGCTGACGTACAATTTTCAGTAACACAAATGGTCTGAATAAAATTTTGAAATTTTAGATGATATTTTTTTTACGATTGAAATAAATATAGTTTTCGATTGTTTTTTTTTCGTACAGTGTGGAATATCTCACTGCAAAAGCAGTTGGTACCAACCGCCCATTTTCAATATAATTGTGAAATGATTTATATGCCTACGTCGAAAAAAAGTTCGTTTATCGCGCTGAATGTGCGAAATAAAACGAACGAATATACATAAATATTCAGCAAATTCGTTCCAAAGGCATGCGTATTTATCTAAATATAAAATAAATATCAGATTAAAAGTATATTTTATGTCAAGCGTTTACAAATATTTAGTAACATTATCACAATCACGTAATATTATTTTTTATTATAGAGACGTAATGTCAAACGGAATTCAATATCAACGGTTCTAAATTTATTTTATAGTTAATTTATTATATAATATTATGCTCAGCATACCGTCGCCAATTTTATACAAACACGTAATTCATTTTTTTGGTAAATTTCATTCTTTTATTTGTTACGATATCTTATCAGCACATATCTTTATTTTCATCACGAAGCGTATTTATTAATTATTACAATATCAAGAGTAAATATTTAAAAAAAAATATGTATTTAGAGTATTATCTTTTTTTGTCTCTCCTGTCAAATTTACCTAAATTCAATATAAGTGGTCTTGCAGTATTGGTGACGATAATTGTCAACTTTGCAGGTCAAATTGTTTAAAATTTAATTCAATTAATTTAATGCAAAATAATAGTAAACAGATAGTGATATTTCAGTAATTAAAAAAAATGTTCAACTGTTTTTTTTAATAATCCAGTGATCGGGAATGGGAATTTTAAGAATCGTAATTGATTCTGAAATATTTAAAATATTCTTTTTGAAACATATAATAACGAAACCTGATATTTAATTGACTCGTTTTTTGTCTTTCTAGTACGTCAAAAGCACAGCATAACACACATACAAACACACACAAACTCTCTTCTTGTCCGAATAGTTTGCGCATCAAACAAAAATGGCACTCGTATTCGACAAGTACTATTATTATGACTTGTTTGTTTGATGACATTGTTAAAAGTACTTATATAATGATATTGCCTTATTTCAAATAATATTTTTACCTTGATTATTTTTTCATGCATGTATTTGGATCCTATGAACTTACGACACAAAAGTAAGTTGAGTTCGGACAATATTTGTAAACTGTTGGTTTTGTATACATATATTGATGTTTTATGTACTGTTTTTTTTTTATTTTTACTATATTTTTCAAGTGCATGGTGAATTGGCGTCAGCTGTTATGTCACGTTCTGTACTTTTGATTTTAAGCAATAAATAAATATGAGATGCTGTTATTTTAAATTTATTATATTATTGTATATTTAAATAAACTAAAAACTCTATTTAAAGTGTATAGAGTTGATAGTTAAAATATTGAATGCTAATTTCAAAAATCTAGTCAAAATTCTTTATGTAAATTAATCGCCCGCTTTAACTTTTTGGCGAAAATAAAATTGCAGAATATTTTTTTTCTTTGAAGCAAAGTAATATATTCATGTGCAAATATTTAGAAACCCGTGTTTTATAGAAATTTGAAAAACAGTTATCAGGAAAATAGCTCGGAAAATAACAGCAATAAAACTTTCCCTCAGTTTGGTAACCGAATTCAAAACAAACTGAATTACAATTTAAAGCTCGTTTTTACGTTTTTATTACTTTGTTATCGAACATTTCAAGCTTTGATAGCCTACTGTCAATATTCACATACGAGTAACGTTCGTTTTTGTAATTCAAAAACACGATTTTAATTGCCTATTATTTTGCAAATTCAATGCTTGCGCGGAAGTAAAACCAACTTATACATTTTTTATCGTAAATTTTTTTCAAAATACAAAAAAATGTAATCAGCGACTTCAAAGAATTCATGACCTTTATTTCTTTGTTATTATATAATACTAAGGATTGCTATACCGGCTTAAAAGAAAATGATATCCTTGTATTTATAGTGTTTTTTTATACCAAAATACTGGTATTAAGCTACTAAGAATGAACCAAAACCAAACATTGAATGCACGGTACGAGCAGTATTTTAAAGATCGACTTCTGTTCGAAGGCGTTGATGTTTGTGATGTCACAAAATTCCTCCAAACTTTTCCATTTTTTTGACAACTGAGAGTAGCGAGAACAATTAGTTAGCCACTAGTACTGTCCTAGCCTTATCCTTCAATCCCTACTACTCTATTTGAAAAAAGACAGGTTGAGCGACTGAGTATCAAAGAGTTGTTGTAGAGAAAAAAATGCTGAGATACATCGTACATGGATAAAAAATATAATTACAAAAGTTTTATTAATATTGATGATCTCTAGAATAAATTTACCTCTCAATGAGGTAAATGAGAGTTATTTATTCATGATAAACTCTCGTATATTATTGTGATATATTCTTAAAGTATTTATGAGAAATATAAAAATACTGATTTTTTACTTTTAGGGTGTTCACTGTCAATTCTTGGTGAAAAGGAATTATATAAATAAAAACACAATATTCCTGTGTACTTAATTTCCACTTTATTTAAAAAAGACTGATTTTGCTCATGGCTCATGGCTGACAATGCTCGCAATGAGTGAAATCGGTTCTGACCTTTTTAAGTAAATTGGAAATAAAGTACAAAGGAATATTGTGTTTATATTAATACTGATTTTTAGTTTCGCGCCCGATATTGCAATCCCATAAAGCCATATTTTTTTGCTTTATTAAAACTATTGTTTAGTACCGGTATTTAATATGAAATACCAAACTACTGGTGTAAGTAAATTCGTCCAGTTTTTTAATCTCTAATACAAACCATATTTATAATTAATTATAACCACAATACTTTACAATTAATTCATGCGTTGATTTCCTCTTGACAAAAATGATTGGGGTAATAATATTAATAAAGGAAAACACTAGTTATTGGTTGATATTCAAGAGCCATTCCTTTTATATAAAAAGGTGTTTGGTTCATTCCTCTTGACAAAAATGATTGGGGTGATAATACTAATAAAGGAAAACACTAGTTATTGGTTGATATTCAAGAGCCGTTCCTTTTATATAAAAAGGTGTTTGGTTCATAACTATGGTATTAAAGTAGTTTATTTTTGTATGGAAAATTATTATAAGACTTCTACGCCAACATACAATTTGTTTCGTTAAAAATTGATTGTCAAAATACTGAAAAAAACTCAATTTACAAAATGATTCATCCAGTGGTACTTCTGCCATCACTCATAGTATTTGTTTGTCGTTACTTTTACAGAAACTCTTTCCTGACTAGACGCGAGTGATGGTCATGTCATATTTTTAAATAAGTTTGTCCATCTAAGAGGGTTTTGTCCTTTCGTCACCATTTTAATAACTAAAAGACTTTTCACTATGTTTTCTTAGATAGAAATGACCAAAGCTTGACAGGACCTACTCCATTATTTTCTTTTTAATCATACACTGGTCAACATAAGTTTTTTGGTGAAATCTGTTTATTTATTAGAACTGGAAATACAGTTTGTAGTTTTTTGTAAATCGGATAGGCGGCAAAGAATTTCAAACAAAATGTATTTATAGAATGAAACACTCATTTGTACTAATTACACTTTTATCTAATATGATTAGAACCGGGTTTTTTCATGACGAGCATTATCAAATGATGAAAGAATACAATATTACAGTTATATACAACAAAAGCACTGTTGTATTGGAATAATAATTAGAACACTTAAAAGATTTTTTTTGAAAATAATGTTTTTCCACCAAGTATACTGAACACACTGAACATATTACACATATTTTCGATTGATTCATCGATAACTTTGTAGAAGTTATTTTCTGACATATAATTTAATCAGATAACTACGTTAATTCGCTTACTGTGTTACAAATTAGGACACGAGTCACAATCTATAGCAACAGGCGTAGAAAAATTTGTAACAAAAGGCGACACACGTGTCACAGTTTGTAACAGGACAATTGGAGTATTTTAAGTTTTTAGTTTTCCGTATGCACTTCTGCCTTAAAAAAGATTTAGATTATCTTTGACTTCTTTGAATCTAGAAGCAAAATATATCTATATATCTATAGGTATAAACGTTATTTCACCATGTTTATGTATGTGAGTGAGCAATTTAGATAGTACGCACGAGGATATAATAAATGTATCAAATTTTGTTTTATATAAAAAATCAATAACGTTAAAATTTGACCTATACAGGAAATCATTAAACAAATTATAAGATTTTTTGAAATGGAATTCCGAATCGTATACACTGCTACCAACGAGAGCGACGTTTTACCACTCAATAACAAGCACAGCAAAATTAAAGTTAAAATAAGATGAAAAAGTTTAGTTAAACAATGGAATAATGTCAGGTCTTACGACGCAACAGATCTCACGGGTTCGAGTCCCAGTATGAACAGTATTTTTTCAAACGATTTAACGATTTTTGTTTGAATGAGTGGGTGTTTGTGATGTCTAAATTTTTTCTCCCATTCTTCTGATACTTCAATAACTGTGCTCAGCGAGAGCGATTAGTTAACCATTTGTCCTGTTCTAGCTTTATCATTCTATCCCTACTACTCTCTATGAAAAAAGAGAGGTTGAAAGATTGAGTAACATACAGTTTTTGTAGAGAAAATTCTTTTAATACTTCCATAAGAAAATACCTCCTTAAGCTCTACATTCCAGCTCTACGAGTCCATATGCTCTACATTGGGAGTGTACAGAGATAAAATAAATATGTATAATTATAAATTTAGCCTTTGTTCTATCTTTTAAAAAGTCAAATTTTTCACTAGGGCATCCAATCCGATCCCGAAATCCAGGGATTTCGGGATTGAGAAATTTTGAGGAAATTCCGTAAATTTACACGAAATTGGCAAATTCAAGATTTAAAAATCGTTGGCGAGCTAAAAACAAAAACGAGTTTCTGTGAGATTCTGGGAAAAAATATACCAAATCGGAGATTTAAAATTCGTCGGTGAGCTAAAAAAAAAAAAACGAGGTTCTGTGAAAATCCATGGAAAACGTATAGCGAATTGAGGATTTCAAATTCCGCGGTGAGAAAATCTCAATCCCGGGATCCCGGGATTCAAAATAAATCAATCCCGAAATCTCGGGATTTGAAAAAGGCTCCGGGATTGAATACCCTAGTTTGCACGTCTTATCAAAGGCTTGTTTTCTCAGTGTAAGTGAAATAAAAATACGAATAATGTATTTATATTCTAAAACGTTGTTCTATTAATTTTATCCTCTTATACAAACTTTAATAATACTGAATATGCATATTTTCTAGTGTTACAGGCAGCAAAATATATTCAATTATGCAAAATACTGTGCCCTTTTAAATAATCCTAGAAATTGTTTCTAATTATCGCGACCACAAAAGGTTTGGGCGTAAATTTCTATTCACAAACTATCATCGTAAAGTTATCACACTGTAAGCTTCCAGCTACCATATTAGAGACTGGAAAACAAAGGCTCACTTCTAAATGGATTCAGTTTGATTCTCCGTGATAAAATTTAATAACAAAATAATATTGCTTACATTATCTGGTTGGGTCGTGCTATTTTTGAAATGAATGTATGTAAAACCTTAATTAATATACCCAAAATCAGTTTCACGGATCAAATTATCGCAAACTCCACAGACTTCGTACAGAAAATAACGAACTAGAAAATTATAAAAGACAACTTTGAATATTTTATTCATTATTTTTATGCTTGAATCAAGTTTAAATTTTTCCTTTTTTCAAGCATTCTGTCACTAAAGACCCCTTATAGCTTTTTAGCATCGTCAGATATTCAAGTGAACGAATCAACTAAATTTATTTATTTATTTATTGTTTAAACATTAAAAGTACAGTACACAACGTTACAGCTGATGCCAATTCGCCATGCACTAATATAATGAGAAAAAATAAATTAACATAATACATCATACTACACAATACATTAAAATCAACATAAAAAATCATGAAATAAAAAGTAAAACTTTAAAAAAAGTTCACAAATACTGTCACTAAAAATTTGCAGTTCTCTAGCTAGGCAATGAGTTGATCAGTCGAACGGCCCTTGGAACTGGCGAATCATACGTCCTACGTGAAAACCTTTAATTGATTATGTATAGTTTTAGTGTATTTAAATGCTTAAAGATGTTGAAAGATAAAATTCGAATCATTAATGACAACACATATGGAAATGTAGACAATTTAAATGACTCAAATTTGATATTGTAATTCCATCAAACACCTTCATTGTAAATTTTTAATTCTGCCATTTTTTTGTGTAAGAACTAGAGAATCTACTCCCAGACCCTTTTTATTATCCCGGGATTGAAAGTAGGTAAATCCCGGAATCCTGGTTCAGTACATTTTACAATGTGCCTTTATGTAACGTACTCTGATGTTATGTATACAATTAAACTACTGTACTGTTTGGTACTTTAAACTAAAATATAAGTACATATTATGTATACCATCTCGTTTTGTTTGTAACATTTCTTGTTTGAAACTTTGAAAGTAACTGACACTAATTTAATTATTAAGTCCAAGTTGTGTGCAAATTATGCAGCCTTGTTATTTTGGAATTGGCGACCTAAATTAAGAACTGTGAAGGATACAAGACATAGCATGCATATTTAAATGTAGATTTAATTAATGGTATTAAACAGGAAGGATTTAAGCCAACGGTACGAAATCTTATGACTTTGGTCAAATCTTATTGGAAATAAATTGCAATAAAATTTATCTATCAAAAGGAAATATAATTAATTTTATATTAAAGACCGGAATTTTGGTTCTTTCGATTACAACATAGTATTTATAATAAATATTAGATATATGTTTAATATCATGATAACGCTAATCGAACCAGTTGATCTAAGTGTCATGAAAAATAAGATTTTATACACTTGTCTGTTCTAAAGAGAAATGGTAATTTGGTGTTGTAAATAATAATTGTCGCCTGTGTGGTCGAGTGGTCAACGGTGTTGGCTTCGGCTACAGAGGGCCCGGGTTCAAATCCCGGTACGGGCAGTTTTATAAATTGATTTTTCAATCGATTTATGAATTTCTGTTCAAAGGCATGGATGTATGTGATGTCTTGAATTCCCCCCTCTCACCTTTCCTATCCTATGAACGTGGCGTATCGACAGCGATTAGCTTACCACTAATCCTGTCCTAGCCCTATCCTTCTATCCCTACTCTCTTTGGGAAAAAGAGAGGTTGAGCAACTGAGTAACAAGCAGTTCTCGTAGAAACACTTCTGTTGAGATAAACTCCATTAGGAGTCCATATGCTCCACATTGGGAGCGGACATGGTTAAAAAAAAAAATTACTGAATTACATTAAGATAATTGAATTTGTTTTGTTAAATTTATGAAACTTTAATATTAAACTCTAAAAAAGAGCTTATCGATGATTTGTTGTATTTTTTAATAAGATATATCACTTTTTAAATTATCAATAAACGCTATATATCTTTTGTAAAAAAAAATATAGATGTTATTTTGAATTACTTTAAATAGAAAAACAATATTGTATTAACCAGTGGCTTTCTTTAAAAAATATATTTTGTAGAATTTCGAAAGAAATCATTTTTTGATTATTATATATTGAAATGTCTGTAGTGTTTATCTAGAAAAAAATACGTCAGCAATAAGTTCTGAAAATATTTTTTTGACCTTCTGTTATACAAATACAACAAAGTATAAAGTATGTAAGATCAGAAAAAGAAATAAATAATATTACAACAACGAAAACTGCTTGACCAAAACCGAAACAAGAAACAATTAACTGCAGAGAAGAGGTTTATATTTCGAGGACCAGATTGTAGGTACTCCTGGCCAACTACTTCAAATTTGCTTCAGTTTTTATTAGGGACTGTAATGAGAGTTTCACTTAAGCCAGGATACCGGTAATTCGGCTGTATTTTTAAATATCGAATAACCGGACTTAAAAATAAAAACTAATGGCTTTTTAGTATTTCACAATATATCCAATATACTGACATTGATAATTCACCCAAAAATCGTTAAATTTGAGAAAGATTTTTCCCTAAATTGTGCACTTATTTTCACGAGGATTTGACCAAGATTGACAAATTCCAGTATTGGCGTAGAAACCGTTTAAAATCATATATATATTTTTAAAAATATGATTTTTGGTATTAATAAAAATAAGCGTTATATGTTTACGTTAGAGATATTTTATTTGAATTAATAGAAATATTAAATACAAAATATCAGCAGTGTCCGTGGTCGAGTGGTGAACGACAACGTTGGCTTCGGCTATAAAGCTCACGAGCTTGAATCCCACTACGGACCTATTTTTAAATGTATTTAAGGATTTCTGTTCAAAGCAATGAATGTCTGTGATATCTGAAAATTTCTTCTCACCACCTATCCTATCTTACAAATGAGACGTTAAGACATAGTGAAAGTGTTTTTTTCTATATCCGCTCACTTTACGGAGCATATGGTCACCATATGGTGACCATATGCCATATGCCAACGTGGTCGTTCACTATTTGACCTCAGACACTGCTGATATTTTTTTATGTAATATTTGTATTAACTCCTCTAATCTTCCCCCGCCAGTCTTTTTGCTTCTTCCCAGGTCATCCCAGCGTCCTATAGCTCCACTGAGTACATCCAGTGGATAGTCATCAGTGGCTTTCCACAACGCCGGGATCTGGTTGGTAGAAAAGACAGAAAGAGTTCTTGAGGGATCCTCAGCATATGTCCAAGCCAGGTCCATCGCCGCTTCTTTATTTTAGACGTAATAAAAGACTGGTTAGTCCGCTCTCTGATTTCCATGTTTCTGGCAAAGTCAGACCACCACACTCTTAGCATTTACCGCAGGGATCTGTTTTCAAAGCACAGTATACGGTTACTCTGCGCTTTCGTAAAGTGCCATAATTTGCAACCGTAAAACAGCACTGTCAAGATGCATGCGTTGAACAGAAAGCACTTAGTTTTGACCGAGTACAACCGTGAGTCCCATGAAAAAGTGATTAGCTAACCAATATTTCTGTCCTTGCCCTAACATTGAATCATAAGCATTTCGCGTGGAAAAATGATCAGTTGAGATAAACTCTACTAAATGTCCATATGCAACACATCTAGAGCAAATGTGATTTATGAATATATAATGAAACACCTACTTATATTGATTTAGCCTTCCGGTATTGCGACCCTGACTTTTTTGTTCAGATTTATTCATTTTGAAATACCGGTGTCAATATTTGCAATACCGGTATCGATATATTCGTGCGGTATTACAAGCCCTGGCTATTACGAGCTTACTCAAGATAAGGAAAAGTAAATCCAGCTTATAGAAATAAAGCACTAGCCGCTTTCGAGTATCATCGAAAAGTAATAAGCGAATATTGATCCTCTAAGAAAATTCATATGGCCCCCGTTCCGGGGAAAAAAGCACACAAATGTCGACATGAAGGCGAAATTGATAATAATACCATGGAGTTGTGAAAAAGCGGGACCCATATCTCGTCTCGATATCGTGGACGAAAAACGAAATTGATATCGCATGATGATGTCATGAAAAAAGTGTCATCCACTGGATTTGGCCTCACAGCCGCAATATTCTTCATTCTAATAAATTTCGATACGTTTTTGTTTCTACCTTTTTCTTGCGTCTGCGAACTATTGTGTGGCTGGAAAGCACGTTTGGAAGAGTTGAGTTATAATGCAATTTATATTATGTTATATATGTGCATTAATTTTGTACATTTCCATTTGAATACTTTAGATCAGGGGTGGGGAAACTTTTCTTCTCTAAAGGCCGCAGTAAACATTGACTAGGGAATCTTTGGTCAGAAACAAGAATTTGTCAGGAATTTGCATAAATTTATAGAATTACAGAATTGGCCAGAAGGCTGCACTAGAGTAGCCAAACACCGCATGCGGCCTTAAGGGCAAATATTCCCCACGCCTGCTTTAGATGGATTCGGCGGTAGCTTTGTGGAAGTTCATTTTAATATAAAATTTAAAATAACTTTGATTATTCCACGTATTGTTTTACTAACTGTGACACGTGTTTCGCCTCCTTCAGAGTCACAATTCTTGTTTAAGTACGAATAATTTTAATTTTAATATTCTAACATGATTTATTAGAAATGAATGAAAGTATTATATCAACAATAAAGAAGAACTATTAAATAATATTTTAAATAGGACAGGGTGCTCGCCACTGCTAAATTTATTTCATTCGATTGATGCAACTCACTACTTAATCATTTTGTAATGCAAATGTCATTTGTAGTATCATTTTTGTGGGTTTGTTTATTTTCTATCCTCCATTCCTTGCTTTCCGTTTTTATTTTTATAATATATCATGTTAGAATATTAAAATTAAAATCATGTGTACTTAAACAAGCATTGTGAAAGTAAGATTGTATGAGGATGCCTCTGAAAGAGACGAAACACGTTTCACAGTTAGTAGCACAATAGTGAATTAATCTATGATGAGTTATTTTAAAATTTTATATTATTTCCATTTGTTTTGTTACGAACATTTTGAGTGTCACATTTTGAAATACACCCAGTCTTTTTTTATGCGATTTCGATTGTACGCGAGTTTTTTGGACGGCAACGTTTCTTTTTTAACGCGATTTACTCGTTGTTACGTGATTTTTCCGATTTAGGATTAGAAGGGCGAGAAGAGATTGAGCCTGTGATATCCGTCGCGGAAGACAACGACGTTGATCAATACACCAAGTGCCCGACGTTTAATGCATTGAAGTATTTCCTAGTAATTTGTTTGTATTATAGATATAAATATACGATGAATATACCGAGAAAATAAATATTGAGCGTGGAAAATGTCGTTGAAAAAAGTAAGAAATGATAGAACTGACGTTTTTATTAATAAAAAAAAATTACGATCATTATCTAAGTCAATGTTTTGTTATTCGAAAAGACAATGGAATCGATCTCTCGTTGTGGGTATATCTAATATTTTATCCAATAGTATTTTCTTCTAGTCTCGACCTTTATCTCCAGATGAGATTAAATACGTCGGAGGAATTCGAAAAGATTTTGTTGCAAGCGTTATATAAAATATATTTTATTAAATTTAATATTATAAGTAAATAAAAAAAGAGTATTTTTATTAAAGAAAAGTGATATCATTCGATCGTGAGACATCGTATAATATTCATTACAATGATTTTGAAATTTTAATAGTTTTATTTGAAAAATCTTTTATCAAGATATAAAAGGATTTTATTAAAGCAAATCTTACTCACCTGATGACTATTGAAGTGTGCAAGTAACACTGGATGAAAAATGAAAAAGTCTCAAATTTTGGGTATTAAATTTCCCTACTATTTGCCCGACTAATATTGTGTCGTCTTACACTATATTAAAGCAATACTGGTCTGTCGACAAAGTTAATAAGACTCTTAGAGACCCATCGTACTTGGTTGCGAGGTGACGGAATAGAATCCTTAAATGGAAACCTTCACTGATTCTCAAATCGATTCATGGATAACAATGTCTTATGACTTCAACAATCTCCACCCTTTTCCATGAGATGTTAGATAACTACTAGCCTGTTCTTAAGCACATTTTTATATCCATATCATTTTATAAATGACCACTTATTTCTATATAAAATGCTCTATTAGATTCCAAACGTAAGACATTAGTGGCAAAAAATAATACAAATACAATAAATAGATGTTAAAAAATGAACTGGAAATATACTAACATGGTAATTTTCAAAACAGCGTGAATATTTTATGACACAATTCATCTTTATCTTAGAAATATTAATGTTTCATCATTTATCACCTACAAACGTTGATCGTTTTAGTAACATTTTCGTTGTAAGAAACTTTTATTCAATGCTGCTGATGTTTTCCACAGTGGAATAACGATTGACAAAAGAAAAAAAAATAATCTTCATATTCTTGGCCCGACAGAGAAGCTGCACGGGTTTTTATCTTACGACTATGCACTATTGTACTAACAAAAACATAAATATATAAAATTGTGCTTAAAAAAGATATGGACAGAAAAAAAGAAAAGGAAATATGATTTTCTTAACCATTTAGTTTAGATGATATTAAGTATTTTGTGAGGAAAATTAATACAAAAAAAAATTAAAAATCTTCGATTTAGAAAGCACACTGAGTTGATTGGCTGCTGAGGTGACACAACGAATTTTTAATTGCACAAAACTCAACACTGTTATTCTTTGTATAGACAAAAAGAGGCAACTGCTTTCAGCATCTCATGATATTTAGTTTTCAATAGGATTAAAAAGACCATCGAATAAAAAGTTTTATTTCTAATAAAACCGATTTAATGTGAGACATGTACAGTAATCTATAAAGAAGGACCACCAGTGGCTGATTTTTTTCATTACATTCAACGCACTTTAGTCCTCTGCTTTTATTGGTATTATGAAAATTCATATGCTACATGTCAGTTCTTAAAATATTAAGTCTTAGAAAATAGTCAACCTATGATCTTAGCAGTGTGATATTAACCAACAACTTACTACAGTTATTTTGAAATCCAATACGCGGTAAATTTTATTATTTTGCTTTTTAACCGACGTGGTGAAATGTTTTACAAAAGAATAAACACAAAAGGTTGAAAGTTATGTTTTATTACAATGTTTGTATATTTTTAGAAATATGTAGTAGCAGACAGCTAAAAAAATACAATCTCAATTTGTAAAAAATGGAGTCACTGACAGATCTGTCTCGGAATTCGTTGAGATAAAAATTAAACTAACTCTTCTAACATAAATCTACAGTGGTATTCGAAAACTGTGGATTTATTACCCTTTAAATAAAAAGAAGATTGAATACATCATGGCCAAAAAGTAAAAACCTATAAATTCCGAAATGACTTGAAGTGCAAATAGAAAAGTCAATTAAATCCGAAATGAAGAATAAATCATTTAGAATTTTTTTCTTCTTCTGCAGTACAAAAGAAATTTAATAAAGCCATCTTATCAAATAATCGACGGCCAGTTCTTTCTCAGTGTTCATAAACATTAAAAAGTCTCGTTTTGAAAATATTCTGAGATTATTGAATATCTCTGCTATTCCATAAGAAGCCTTTACCGAAAATGAGAGATTGTTCGAGTTGCCAGAGGTTTGTATGGCGTAATCTTTTTTGCCGAAATTAATTATATCTGTTTAAGTAATTAATATTTTTCGTGCTATTCACATTCACAGAGATATTTGTATTTATATATCATATCTATTTATAAAAACTTGACTTATTGATTAATATAAGCTAAAAATTATCATGGATAATAGCATTACGAACAAAATATATATCACTACCATAAAGAAACAGTGAGATCAAATGAAAAAAATGATTTGTTTGCCAATCGATTGCTGAATGGTCAATCATTATTATGAAACACTAAAATATTTTAATAAATAAAAATGTCTTATTTAAAAAACAAATACTTTAGCAATAATTATTGATATTTTCACGCAACTTCAAAGCATTAATGAGACCAGTATAATAACCGGATACATATAAACGTAGACAAATAATCTTCTATTAAGTTTATCTTATGACCGTTTATTTTAGTACATTATCACATACTATTTATTATGTTTATAAAAACTTAATATATTTAATTAATGGGAGAAAAAGGTTATTTAATTTTAACATCAAGTAAGTCATTTTTTTTGAATTTTATGTTTTAGTGATTTCAATCAAAAAGCATATCAAAGCATCAATTTTATTTGTTTGTTAACTAAATTTACAAGTGGAAGAGGGACAAAAAGTAAACAACACAATAATAACGTATCTCTTATTTTGTTAATTAATTCTGACGTAACGTTAGTTCTCTACATTAAGTATATATACAAATTAATGATTATTTTTTAAAGCATAATAAAGAGTTGTAAAATATTGTACTACAAAAAAAATGACTAAGAATAAGTTTCCATGCGTTGAAATATTCAGATTTAACTGTTTCTGAAGACTTAAGGTAAACTGTCTTACGTGATGTTAGAATTAAGCCAACGAATAATCTATATATTAATAGCGGATGTCCGTCGGTCCGTAAGTATGGTTGTAGGTATGTCACGCGGCCGCCATTTTGAATTTCTTCTTATTTTTTCCGAAAGATGTTTTATTTGGATTATTATTCACTGATGACGTCTAGAAAGATGGTCCCCGCCCCGCTGTCACCATTTTTTTTAATTCATACTAAAGACATATTTTTTTATTACACCGACATCTATGTGTAAAGATTTGAAGAAGACGTTGGGGCCAACGGGTTTACAGCTCGTAAAAAATAATTATTTGTATACTGTTATTGCCATCTGATCATTTAGCTGGTGGATTAGTAGACAAAATTTTCGGTTAACTTTATTCGAATAAATACCTAGCCAAGTTCAATTAAATAAAATTTATTTTAGATCACCTGACGCAATCTAACCCATGCAGTAATTCTCAGTCGACCGAGGAGCTTGGCGATATTTATTGTGTGGTCATGCACTTTCATGCTACACTCGAAAGCGCTCCGTGCAGGTCTGTTATACATACAATACTTTAAATAACAAAAGAATTATTGAGAGTTGTACTTTTTTATAAATTTCAAAAATCCTTTCTAAGTTAATTCTTCCACACATCAGTGATTTTTTGTTACATTTTTTTCATTATTTGTTGCAAATAAACATTTAAAAAAAGATTAATATTTAATTTAATAAATGATACTATTTTACCAAATTGATTAAGTTATTTTTTTTATTTATTCGATGTTTATTTTAATCTATTTTTTTGTGGATCAATAACAAAATATAAATTTTTATCATCAAAACATGTTTGTTTTAATATATCTGGGGCGGATATTTTTTAGATATACCACAAGTTTTTTTTTTTAAACCATGTCCGCTCCCAATGTGGAGCATATGGACTCCTAATGGAGTTTATCTCAACAGAAGTGTTTCTGCGAGAACTGCTTGTTACTCAGTTGCTCAACCTCTCTTTTTCCAAAGAGAGTAGGGATAGAAGGATAGGGGCTAGGACAGGATTAGTGGTAAGCTAATCGCTCTCGATACGCCCCGTTCGTAGGATAGGATGGGTGAGAGGGGGGAATTCAAAACATCACATACACCCATGCCTTTGAACAGAAATTCATAAATCGATTGAAAAATCAATTTATAAAAACTGTCCGTACCGGGATTTGAACCCGGGCCTTCCGTAGCCGAAGCCAACAACGTTGACCACTCGACCACAGGCGACAAGTTTTACTGTTATTTAAAAAGTTTTTTATCGATCGAAGAGCATTGCTGTTAAAATATATAGGGTAGGATCAAATAATTAATTCAACAAAAAAATAAGTTTACCAAAAAATCATATAAAAGTATATGTACATCGATAAATATTGTAATGAATTAATACTTCCCAAAACAGTTCTGATGGAATGGCATAAAATAAAAAAAATACACTTCTTGTACTAATTCTGCATTACTTACTAATATATCAAAACTGTCTTTGCTAACCGCAAGTATATTCAATAGTTGACAATGTGGAATAGTACAAAAAAATGTTTTATTCTTTTAACTAAAATATATATTTGATAATTAAACAGACAGAATACATTTTCTATAGTTGATGACCTACAAAAACAGTTTTCATATAAATAGAACCTTTTAATTAAGAGAAATTGCTGGCAATTAATAAAAAGCACCCATAAAATCCTTTTAATTAGCATAGCGTGAAATTAATATTACGCGAAGTTAGTAATTATCTTTAACACTGGTAAAGCTGCACATTTTAAAGCCATAAATAAATTTTGATATAAGTACAGCTTTTTTGAAATATGTGATTGATGTTAAGTAAGTTATTATACTGTGAGCTCAAAATTTGGTCGTCGAAAACAATTATCATCACCATTATGTATTTTTCCCTTTGCGTAAATAAACATAGACACACAACACACACTTATGCATTTACGATGAGTTAGGCGGTAAGCAAATACATATCGACTGTGACTTAAAAAGTATCTTATAATCACAATGTTAACAACTAAATACACCATCTGTTAAAAAAGAAATAAGCCACAAATGCCGAATAAGTATCTTAATTTAGTTTTTTAGTTTGAAATAATAAGGGTGTGTGAAAATTACAACCACAAAAAAAGACCTTGATAAAAGGGTTTTTTGAACAACTTATAGAATTAACATTACATTAAATAAATAAAACATCAGTTTATAAGTATTTTTCACTTTTTTATTTAATAATTTAAGTTAGGCCCAAAATCGTTAAAAATGTTTTTCGTCGCTCTTGGATTTTTTTTCAGTGTGCGTTGATTTCTTTTACCTAAAAACGGTCGATATTTATGCTGATGTCTACAGAAGCTTAAAGCGTAGCTGACTTTTAGTAGAAACTTGTTTGAAGCTTAAGAAAATTATGTCTTAACATCTAAAAGGGCTCATATCTAAATAAATGATATTTTATTTTAGACCTTCTTTCAAATTTTTTTGTTTTATCTTATACAAATTTGAGCTTTTGATTATATGAATAATCCTCGCCATCTTTTGAAGTAATTCAATACAATTACAGCCCTGAGAAGAGAAGTTAAATAAATCATTTGATTATTTGATTACAAAATGTTCTATTTGATCAAAATTAAACAACTAGTTGTGTTTTTTTAAGCCATGGATATGGAAACTCCTTATGGATATTATGTCAATGGAAAGATTTTTATTCACATAACATAACACAATTGTTGCTCAACTTCTATTTTTCGAAAAGAGTAGAGATAAAAGAATATAGTCAGAATGATTGATTATTATTATGCTCGCTATGACACGTTCTTAGGAATCGGATGGGTAGAAAAGAATTTAAGACATCACAAACATCTTTGCCTTTGCATAGAAATTCATTTTTCGTTCGGAAAATCAAACTGCCTATATTGGGATTCAAGTCCGAAAACACCGAAGTAGAAGTTAACATCGTTGACCCATAAGACCACGGACTCGACTATAGTTTGTATAATTTCTTTTTTACAATTAAAATACGACAAGCTTGTCAGTAGATACTATAATTTGTATAAAGAAAAATAATATTATTTATGGGTATAATATACTGTAAAAAATAATTGTACAACCATTATAATGCGATAGCTATTTGACATTAATCAAAATATTTATTTTTCATTAAAAACACGAGTAAAATTGTAATGAGAATGATTAGTCTGTCACAAAACGATTACTAATGATGCAAGACCGTGTACACAATAATACACTGCCAAGAACCATGCAAAATGTGCAAACACGTAATTTTATCATTATTACCATAAATTAACATAAAATATTCGCAGTTAAGTATAGGAAATTTGAGCAGCATTATTTTTCAAATATTTACTCTTAAGAAGAAAGGATATGATTTTTTTAACACATAACGAGACCAGATCTCTACCATTTTGAATGTTATGTCTACCCTTGTTCTGAGGGAAAAATAACATTTCAATATACGCTGTTTGACGAGAGTGCGCTTTAAGCCAGTCACTCAATTTCTCTTGTTGTAAGAAGAAAAGGACGATCAAAACGCAGGTAACGTTGCGAAAAAATGTATTATTGAATGACACCAACAAAGTTAGTGACTAAGTACACAACAAGACTCTAAAAATCTTGGTCTTGAGCTTATTATTTCTATAACAACCGTGAGGTTCAAAGATCAAATGCTAGAGAGATTCAATTTAAAATTTCGACTGAAGATGTTTGGTTGAATTTCAATATCAAATTTAAACGTCCCGGGTTTCGCCTTTAGGCATCTTCAGGCGTTCAAGTCCACGGACGAGTCAGTTCAAGTTCATCCGTGCACCTGAAAGCTGAATATGCCGCAAGGCGAATCCCGAATCGTGAGTGACAAAACTTGTGTGAATGTACATACTTTGAACGATTCAAATTTAAGCTTGCTAGATTCGTGTTATCGATTATTTAAGGAGCTTTCCAGGATTCAGATCTGACAATGTTTCCTGCACGTCCAAATTCTATCAGCGTCATCACAAATTCGTTGGAAAAATTTATTTTAGAATTTCAGTTCCATGGCACAGTGGTCGACGTCTTTGACTTTCGTGACGAGACTCATGAGTTCCAGTATTAACAGTATTTTTTCTGTAAATTTATCAATTTTTGTGATGTCTGAGAATGCCCATCCCGCATTCAATCCTAAAATTACATGGCGTAATGAGAGTGATTAGTAAATTTGTGTCCTATGACGCAGCGGTTAGCGTTGTGGGCTCACATGCCGGACCTTACGGGTTCGAATCCCAGTACGAACAGCATTTTTTTCGATCGATTTCTGTTTGAAGGCAAGGGTTTTTGTGATATCTAAAAATCCCTACCACCCTCCCACCCTTTCGATCTTTAATAACTGGATGTTGCGAGAGCGATTAGTTTACCACTACTTCCAAGCCGACCTTAGCCCTCTATTCCTTTTACTCTCTATGGAAAAAGAAATTGAGCGACTGAGTAGCAAGCAGTTCTTGTAGAAAAACTTTTGTTGAGATATATCTACTAGGAGGCAATATGCTTCATATTAAGAGCGGGCATGTATAAAAAAATGTTGTACGCATTATCACCATAAACGACCTTGGTTTATTTTTTTTGTGTTATGCAACCTTTATGTATATGAACAAACTTGAACTATTGGTCCATTGTCTTTTGTGATAAAACATAATATAAAAACGCGATAAAAACATAACGGCCTTTTCAAATATGACGTTGCAAATTTTTCAAACGTTTGAAACACATGTTTCTTATAAGAAGTCATAAATCAAGTCAGTCCTAAAAAATAAAATATTATGCGAAGAAAAAAGTAAAATATACAACAAACCAACCGTAGCGAGCCTAGGGGTGTTAAGTAGTTTATATTGACCGGAACCTGCTTAGCATGTAAGGCGTCGTTTTTAGGGTATGGGGGAGCATTTCCTCAATAAACCACAATAACTCCGCCCCGCCCCCTAGCGTTCAGAGCCAGTGCATGTCTTTCAGGGTCATCGCGGCGACCTTGACATGAAACCTTCACCTGGTTCTAAAACGAATTCGTTTTCTGGACACCCGGTAATTAGGCGCAGCTTAACTGGGTGGCTGAAAATGAGGCGGAGTTTTCGATCAAGATTATTTTAAAGGTGCAAAGTTATGGTAGCACTTCAGTATTTTGTTTTCGTTCCTTTTTATAAGACGTTGGGTTTAATGATTGGAATACAAGGCATTCATGCATTCATTGGAGATCGCAATAGCAGCTGAATACAATTATAAATGAATTTTGATATTTCATATACAATTCCGGTGTGAAAAGATTAGAAGCAGAAATTGTCGGCAGCATTTTAAAGGATTTTAACGTTTGTTGGACAAATAGTCGTAAAATAATGATACTAAAGAAGAACGATATTATTTTACCAAAATATCAGTATTGTGATTATTTCAAACTGGTATTTTGGTATTGATAGACCTAGGGTCTCCAATCCCGGGATCTCGTCAAATTCTGTATTATTGTAATTCGCAAATCTGGGAAGAGTTAATAAAGCTCTCACGCTGTAGATATTGGGAAAACTGTAAATTCCTGAGCATTTGGATTTGAAATTCTCAGAAGAGGTTAAAAAAAGCTATCAAGCTATTCATTTTGAGAAATCAGAAAATTTATGATTTATTTTTGAAATCGGCTCGAAATTGTTTTCTCAATTCCGAATCCCAATTTATACACGATTTTATGTTGAATGTTCAATCCCGAAATCCCAAGATCACAAAAGAAGTCCAGGATTAGATAACCTAGAAAGAACTTCTAAAATATTAGGGTCCTAGTCTTGGCTATGCGAGTATCGCAATCCGCTGTTGAAATTATTGTATGTTCCTGTTTATTTAGGAATTTATTTAAAATAAAAAAAATACGTATATACTAAGTAACATGCTTGCCTTTTTTTTACCATATTTTTTATTGAGAAAATTTGTGTTTAATTTTAACAGTAGCTGTGGACGTTTGTAATTCAAATATGAAGTATAAAGTAAAAGAATGTATGCTCCCAGAAATTTGGGATCCCGGGATCGGATGCCTAAGTAAATACTAGCCCTAACTTTATCAGCGTGGACTTGTATACAAAAAACGAACGCCTCAGTAACGCTTCTCTAGAACTGTTCCTGATCTGTGAATGTATTTAATGTACAAATGTTAGTAAACCAGTTATAAATAAACGAGCTGTCAAAACACTAATTCAATGTGAATAGTGAATAGGTAAAAAAGTGTAGCTCTGAGCTGTGTTATTTATTAAAATTATTTGTAATGTTTTTTACTTATATACGTGGAAGCGCTTATGATTAATTTCGCCTGTTGAAGGTAGTTATTATAACACTATTAGTCAAACACAGCCTTCAACGATACACCAAATGTACTTCGTAAGGTTTTGAGTCTATAAAAAATGCTTGAAAAAACGATGACTTTGCAAAAACATGAACGTTGTTATTAGAGCTTTACAAATCCGCAAGTTTGCAAAATTATTTCGGTCGGATTTATTTCTTTTCATTTCTCCGCGAAAATAATTGGAAAAAGCAGTGTTATACGTTGAATTAATTGACCTAATAATAGAATGTTTTTTTGAATTCATTAATTTTGTCGAAAAACAGTTCACTTTCACAACTGGGAATTTTTAGAGTTTTTTGTATACTGTGGCCATTCTTATCAAGTAAAAATAATATTATAGTTGAAAAATGACAAATAATAAATTTTAAAACAATGGTTATGTAAAAATGTACTCTTATTACGAATATTATAGTGAAACGTCTTATTTTTAATTGAATAACAATAAGACGTTTCACTTGTGAATGAAAGTACTGGTAAATTTTTGGTAAAAAAGGTTCTATCGATTATGAGTTGTGGATAGTTGGAAGATTTGCTACTCACGTTTATTTGTGAGTAAGATTTCATATAAGAAATACATTTTAAACGGAAAGTCACTCTCACAAAGAAAATTATGAATAGCATATTTGATGGCTGCGTGGTTGAGTGTCAACTGTCAACGCTGTTGACATAGAACGCGGAGGTCACGAGCAACTGAGGAAAAAACAGATCTGGTATAAAAGAAAATATGTTAAGATACCTGCATAAAGAGGCCATATTCTCCAAATTGGAAGTGGGCATGGGTTAAAAAAAATAATATCCGTATTATTAATTGTAAGTAAAATTTCTAGTCAATTTCCAAAAAGGATATTTTTGCCGATGACTGGTTGTGGATGGAGAAAGACTCACTTCTCGTTTATTTTTGAGAAGAGACTCACATGTTTAATATATTTAAAAAGCCACCCTCAAAATTTAAAAGAATGGTAATTGGTAATACTGGAACTAGGACTTTCGAAATTCGAGAAAATTTCAGGATCCCGCCTCGTCATTCATTATTACATGCGAAAATCCGTTTAATCCGATAAACTTTTTTTCGCATTCGAGTCGTTCAGAGGATGGAGTTAAAGAAAGCTCTCACGATTTTGAATCTCTCAACTTTTCATTTTTTCGCAGTGATCAATACCGGGATCCCGAAAGCTCAGGTCCCGAGATAAAAAACGGTTCGGGATTGGAAGTAATTTTTTTGTGAAATTCTTTAATAATTTTTAATTGTCTGATTACCATATTTTCTGTAGTAAATAAAAGAAAAAATAAGTTACAATATAAATTTATTTCCCCCCAAATATTAATTTAGTTCATATTTTAAGACAAACAACATTTTAATGTATCTGATGTCTTAAAAACTTACGATTAATTATAAAGTACCACCAAGCTTAATTAAAATTAGTATGAGCCTAGTTTGAGCATAATATATTTTGGGCAAAATAACTAATTATGTTTACCGTTAAATGAGATATTAATATGCAAAGGCTATACATTTTTCATTTAATCATTCAAAAAATAGGAACGGTAAGTTTTAAAATTAATTATAAAAGTACGCCGTTGGGGGGTGCTTAACGGAAGATTGTAAAGTTTTATTTAAAATGAAAACGTTAGAAGTCTAAGCCGATATTTTTTGTTGACAAATGTTGCAAGCTTTATCTGTTTAAGTAAAACAATAATGACTGAAAAAATGAGATTATAACGTTTAAAAGCGATTGTTATTTAAATTAAAAGCTTGTGTACTAGAAGTAAAACGGGATATGATATATTGTAAACTGATTGTTAGAATCAAAAGGCATGCAAGTGTAGTAATTAAGGATTAATGTAATAAATTAAATACAAAAATCTATAATTCATTATAGTTCTATCGAAGACTAGCTGAAATAGCTAAAAACAATAGTAATTAAAAATTCTTAGATAAATCTGAAAAATCATAACTAGAAAAATCCATAAAAATCAATGTTGTACAGAGAGCCGGCTCGAGGATATTTGCACTTGGGCGCCTTAAAAAGCGAACTCAAAAAAGTTTTCGAATCCAAAAATATTAAGAATTCACATAATTCCCGAAATAAAAAGACGCGAGAGCATTTTTTTTTGTTATTCCCAGAACTTCCAAATAAAAAAGCCAGTAATTTACGGAATCCCTAAAATGAAAATGAAATTTCCGAATCTGAAATCTTGGTGCGGCGCCTGTGCGCCTGTGGGCGCCGTAATTTGCACACGCCACGAGCTGGCTCTGGTTGTACCCACTGCCATCCGTTTTACCTTAAACACGAAGAAAATTCATCATATCATATTTCTGTCGAAGGCTTTATGGCGATATGCCTACAAACAATAATTAACAATTCTTGCAAAACTATTTTTAAAAATATTTTTTGGAACAATCGAAATTTTACCCATTTGTTTCGTCTAAACACCATTAATACAGGCAATAAAGTAATCATGGTCAATAAATAATTGGCAAAACTGCAGACAAGATTTTGTATGATGTAATATATTGCTATTTTTATCGAAAATCTAAAAACCAGATTACCATTTGCCACATTATTCACAGAGTTAACAAGTTTTCTGTATTAGTTATTCTATTTATTTTTAATTTTGTTCATTGCTAACCAATTTAAATATTCACGTTACGCTACGTCAAACATCAAAGATACGCATAGTCCCAAAAAAAGTGTTTTTAACAGTATTTTCTTTGATCCATTAAACAAATTGCTTACAGTACGACGCCTGTAAAGCTACAAGAAAAATATTAATAAAACGTGTATTTACAACACAAGTCATTATTAACCTGTTGCTGATTTAAAATTCATAAAAGCTCCATAGTAATTAAAATACAGTAAACGTTTCGAGCTTAAAGCTTTGTTGTATTATCCAGGTACGTGTCCAAAGCATTAGACATATGATTGTAATATGAAACATAAATCTCATACGTCAGTGATGTTTTAAGTTTAATTATTTGGAAACCACATTTATGTTACTTGCAAATTTGTATGTCATGATTTTTTTTGCTAGCCGCCATGAAATTGAATTTACTATTTATCATCTTTATTAATATGATAGAATTTTTTAAAAAAATGTATAAATTAACATGTTTATGAGAGGATGATAGTCTGTGTATTAAAACTTTTTCTTACTACCCACTTTGTATCCGATTCATAACGATTTTTATTGTCTTTTCTCAACCCCATCCTTCTTTACTCACTATCCGAAAAAATACGCTCCGTACTTCATGTCTAAAAATTAAAAGATCAATAAATAAACCATTTTCAAGTTATTTTTCCTTCTAATCTTCTGTTCGTTTTTTTAAACTTTGTTATTATTAAATAAATTTTAACAGACATTATCGATGTTGAATTACCTTATGTTGTCATGTTGCCAAAAACTTTGTCTTATTGACCAAACTGCTTTGGACTATGTTCCAGTAAGATCAATTAAACATAAGATTTATTCTATTTTATTTTGAGATTTTAGACATGGGTGCTGATGAATTTCCTTCTTGAGTTGATCTAGATTAAATCTAAATATTTTTTACTTTTAGCGCTCTGTCTGTTCAGATATTTATTTTTTAAAAATACATAAATATCAAACATATTTAATTTTCAATGTAAAATTTTCCCCTGATGGTGGTAGGTATTTTTTATTATCATATTATATGTTGCACTCGGCTGTCAATAATTTATTAATATTTATTTTTCTTTGTTACAGGTGAGTTTCACAAAAAATACAGCAATACAAAATATTCGTAAGTAGACATAATATTTTTAACATTCTGTAAATGGTTAATAAAACATTGCGTGTTGTCTGAAAAATGTCTGAAAAAAAATCCGAAATAAAAAAAAACATACTTGTTTTTTAATTAAGTTGATACTTATTGCTGTTTCATAGCAAAGAATTATCAATAATTATTAATTGTTAAAGTACCAAAATCGAAACGAATCAAAAATCGATTAATTCAAAAATTCTCAAAAATAATATAAAGAACAGCATGTATGCTAAACCTTCTCAGTATTCGTACGGAGTTTTTCGTAGTTCTTTTTCTCATTCACAGTCTGAAGGCTGACACAATTTATACAAGACAGTTTTTAACTAGCATGCTTCGTGACATAACAAAGGCTTAAATTCTCTATCCACTATATAACTAAATCAAACGGAAAACTGTAAGCTCACTTTTGTTGTTTCACTAAATAGTTAAAATATAAATCGAAAAAAAAATATTAGCATATAAGTTAACATTGCAGAGTTTTTATACAACTTAGACAATCAAAAGTATTTATTGCGTAACTTTGAATAAATACAAAAATCAAAAATTGTTGCTTAATAAAAATTGTTTAATTTCGTTGGTAAAATATAACAAAGTGAAAATTTGGTTTTCATTCAAATTAATTCATATCAAATGCAATAATGTTTTTTGCATATTGATTTTTTATTTTCTATCGCGTGTGCAATGATGTGGAAATTAATACTGAAGCTAATAAATAACATGAAGCATACAATCACAATGAATAGAATGGGGAATGTTTGATAACTAGAAAATGCTATAGCTTTAGTTGAGTGAGCAATAAATTGAATTCGTTTTGTAAAATCGAAACGTAATTTCGCTAACGAAATGTAAATTTTGTGAAATACTCAAATGATATGACCAAATAATGGTGCGCCAAAAACCAACATACTCTTTAAATGCTGAATCGTTTATAGTGATTGAGTTATTGGATTAAAATTATTGGAGTGTTATAAATGTGAGCAATAAATTGAATTTTATTGAAAATATATTTGTGAACAATTCAACTCGGATTGATAGACATTCGGATTTTATTGCCTGATAATTTTGCTGACCAAATTTTTATACATTTAACCCTCATTGTATTGTATATCATGGATGATTTACATATAATACATAGTGGTATTTTTTTATAGAACTAAAGAAGAGATACGTAGAAACATTTTGGTAGCTAAGCTGATGATTTCCAATGTTCTATATACAGTCGAAGTTGGTTATTACCAGAAAGATGAGACAGATTGAATTTTATCGTTTTAAGCATTACTCGTTGTATTAGAGAATAGATTTTTTTTTAATTTTTACAAACATACTCATCACATAAAGACATGAAGTATCTGGAGCGGTCACATAGCTCAAAAAGTCGCAATTCAAACAAATATACACAATTAGAATTTATTTACACACCTGTTACACACATAATAAATTTTCCCGTCAATCAACTTTTCTTATAAAATTTAAAATTGATGATTGTTTCATTTTTTTCACTCTCATTGACGATTTTTTTTTCAAGAAGTAGCTTGTTATAAAAGTGAATAATAATAAGTGTATGGAGAAATCCATAAACTAAAATTTCAAAGAATGTTTCCTCATTGCATTCGAGATCTCGCTATTTCTGTGATCGTAATAATGGAGTTTAACTGTGTTTTGAAATTTTTTAATCATCTATGTACGATAAACTTAATGTGAATTTATTAAATCACTCGAAATCAACTTAACTAGAAAAGATTTAAAAACTAATTTCGAAGATATTTAAAAAAATATTATTGTAAAAAAAATAACCTTACCGCGGGACATCATTGCCCAGAACCATATGACAGTTTTGTCAAAGCTATGCCAAGTAATCATCTAAATGTAATTTATTATTAATCAAGTGAATACACACCGTTTAGTGTTATAACTGTGTCCTCAGAGAAACGTGTTATAAATAAACTGGAAAGAGAAATCTAGAATCAATCAAAATTTTAGCAGTTCGTTCTGTGTTATGCTGACACCGTGTAGTAAGGTGCCAATATCAGATATTTTGTATTGAATACGAAATTAATTTTTCTGCTAGTGCATCCCGACCAATTTTGTGATTCCGTAACCCCAGGATCGTCTTAGCACTAAATTGAAATTTTAGCAAGCACCTTTAGACGAAAGCGTATACATAGTTGATCAAACAAAATATAGTTAGACGTTGAAAAAACTTGAGTCTGGCAGTGAAAGTAGCAGCTGCTGATAAATACATCTTTATTTTATATTTCATGGAATCAGTTTGTTTGTTTATATAAAAGCTTCTAGGAAAAATCTTGTTTATTTGGCTCCTTGTTATTAAGTAATCAGCAAAATCTAAAATTCAAAGCTGCGAGAAATTCAAACAGTGACAAACAATATAATAATCATGCTATTATTCTGCTTTTTCTGATGACAAATGTCCATCCATTTGCAAACACTAAGGTTACATTGAAAAATACGCAGAAACTTTTTACTAAGCTGGGCTTAAATATTAATGATTGAATTTACATAAAATTTACATAAAACAAAACGCTCGTCACCGTACTGATTAATGAGATTACTTCGTTTTGAAATCAACCTCTCCCCAGGGTATGTATTCGTGTTTTAGACCATCCAAAACACAACATGCGTGCAATATATTAAAATTGACCATTGTTATTGGAAGATTAAATTACTGACCAGAATTTACAATTTGATATGTAGATTGAATGCGATCAAATTTCAACGAGATAAAACTATCTACAGTGCTTATTTTGATTTGTGGAAAAATTTGGTTTAAATGTGTTAATTTTAATGAATTGAAAGATATTGTAAAAGTTATGTGCTTAAGTTAAATGTTTTTGATGTTAAATACATTTTTTCGTCGAAATTATTTTTGAAAATTTACTAATCGACGAAAAGAAAATTTTAATATTGTATATGCTTGTGTTCAATCCAGAGCTGTGGAGTCGTGTAAAAAAAGACGACTCCGACTACATACACTATTTTTTAAATTTTAACTTATTAATATGAATTCTATCAGATCAGCTTTAGTCAGCCAAGCATGCAATGTCAACACTATAGACCAAATGTGGGGAACCTTTTCTTCGTTAAAGGCCGAATTCATTTTTCTGAATCAACGTAAAGCCGCAGTAAACATTGAATAGGGAAACTTTTAGGTCTTCCAAGGATTTTGACATCGAAAATCTCAGGAATTTACGAATTTACAACAATTTACAGAATTACAGAATTGGCCAGAAGACCGTACCAGAGTAGCCAAAAGGCCACAGGTTCATCAGGCCTGCTACAGACTATTGTGGTTTGAATACACATAATTTTTATTTTAAAAAAAATCTTTCGTGTCGCTCATTTTTCACGATTCCGACTCCACAGCCCTGGTTCAATCTAATGAAAAAAAAGTATTTTAATCTTTTTCCACTGCCTGAAAAATGTGTTCGGTTAAAGTAAATAAAGATAAAATCGGAATAAAAAACCACCCTAAGTAGTACATTCGACACCCAGGAGATTTTAAGTTAAATGTATTTTTTTGTACTTTAAGAGGGGAACTTTAAAAACTGTCAAAGTTGAAGTGGTCGTGAGCGCGGGAAAGGCAAACACAAAACGACGAGTTTCCCGCCAAAACTCCTGTCATCCGATCCAGGCCGCGCGCCGTCTGTCGGTCGATCTCCTTTTATTTCGACTTCTTCGTTTTCTCGCGGTGCTCTTTCCCAACTCACCGTTTGGTGAGACACCTACTTCCGTTTTGGTAAAATCAAAGTTTCAACAAGCCCTGAATAACTTTGACATTGTTCAACTACTTGAAAATTTGCAAAGCGTTAAGATAGTTAGGTGCACCATATGTTCAGTGTTATTCGCAACCCTAACTTTGATCCAGTTTGTAATAGTATAATGTCAAAGAAAAACTGATCAGATAGTGGTTAAAAGTTTGGTTTGTTTTTCCGGCATAGTTTTCCAATCGCATGTCGATTGACTGAAGTGATCTTTTCTTAACATTTCGATGTTATGCCAGATTCACACGCAAAAATTTGAATCAGATTTATCCATTATCTAATATATAAAAATGTACGTTGTCAGAAATTGCGGATTTTAATTGCGGTTGCAACATTTTTTCATAAATCTAATATGTAAAAAATAATGTTGGTTTGTTCGTACTTTATGCGTTGCCACACCGCTCATCCAATCCCAATAAAACTTTGACAAACTTTTTTATTGGATTTTTGAGAAGCTTATAGGCATAGTAAAATTAACTTACAGTAGGTCTTATATATAAAAATCAATGTGTATGTCTGCCATACAGTTCATTCTGACAACGTATGCTTGCACTTGCGCGGAAGTTGTAGTACAATAAAATTAAAGTAAGTGTTGCGTGTGTCGTACCATAGAAAATCGACAGAAAACGTCAAACAGGCAGAAAAGGATTACATGCGCTTCACTTTCTACACTTTCTTTCTTTGAGTGAATTGCAACGCTTGCCGAGAACCAGCTAGTATAATAAAATATTTACAGTATTATATGTGGGATCAGGGTTAACTAAGGCCTCCAATCCCGGGATCCAGACCGATTTTACGATCCTGTAATCCCGGAGTGTATCACATTTTTAATAATTGTGAAATCTGCAAATTCAAAAGTTTTTTTTAAATCGTCCAGGCAGCTAAAAAAAAGGTATTCGACTTTATTTTCGTTATTATTTTAGAATCTATAATTTTTTTACAGTGATCAATTACAGGATCCCGAAAGCGTACATCTAGAAATAATTTTGAATCCTAAAATTCTCCGAAAATCTCAAACAATTATGGCACGATTTTATGTTTAATGATCAATCCCGGGATCACAAAACAGGTCCGATATTGGAAGCCCTAGCGGCGACATTGTGGAAGTTCATATTAAATATGCAATTAAATTTGTTACCCCACTTGTGATACAAAACGTGGCACGGGTTTTGTCTCTTTAAGAATCATTCTTATACAGAAAGTCGTAAAGTTAACTTAATTCGTAATCAACTGAAGTAACAAAATTATAAAATTTAATTTTATAGTATGTAAAGTATAGAATATTTCTTTATAATAATTTAATTAATTAACAAAAAAAAATGTTGATGCTCTGCTCCCCTCAGTCATTTTCACTAAAACTTTAGGAATAAGAGTCTTGTCAGAATAATCATTTTAATACCCACTAAAATGCGTAACTTGTTGTAATTTATTTATTTTTAGTGAGTCAGAGTCAACTGTTGTTTTACGACTTCAACGTCAATTCTACAAACCTGATAAGAAAAAAAAGAATCAGTATAAAAATGACGTAATCGAGAATCTAGATCATAGTTTCTCAACCTTTTTGGGCCCGTGGCCCCTTTTGAGTCTCGTATTTTTTCGTGGCCCCCATATCCGTTTACATAAGCATAAGTTTTTCGAGAGGAAGGGAGAAGTTGAAAGATTCCAAAATAATTTTTAACTCATTAAAAAGAATTTACGGACTTCCAAAATGAAAAAAACGCAAGACAGTTTTTTAGCTTTTCCAGGATTGCTCGTATCCCCCAGTTGAGAAACCCTGATCTAAATGATTAATTAATTTTCTTACGAACGTGTGAGAATAAATATAAAAGTCGTTTACATTTATGCATATAAAAAGATCGATGACTAAAATTATCTATTCGGGTATCCGAATCCTTGAACACGTCTACCTGAAAAAACTATGATCATTCGAATAGAGTTTTGAAATTTTGATATCAATTAAAAAAATAATTCTTGTATTGGCATGATGATATTTTCACTTGTGTCTTAACCAAGATTTCAATTTGCTATCCCCAAGGTTGATTTAATTAATACAAAGAAAAGCGATAAATCTTATTGGAAATGTCAATATATTTCCCAGAACAACCATGTTTTTTCCTATTCGCGCAATTCATTTCCTCCGCAATAAAGCTCGGTTGACATGTTTATTACTTAACTCTTAGCAATTAAGCAAAGGAATATTTTAACTATAATGGTTCATATTTTATGTTCGTTTGTTATAATTCTCGGGTTGATTTTGCAACGAGTCCCTTAATAGTGTATAGTTAAATAATCCATATTTGAAATAATGTATCTGATACACCTCGTTTATAAAGAACAAACAGCATAACTTATTTGTTGAAACATTTTGTTAACGTTTTTATAATAAGTATTGAAAAATGAAGTCTAAATATCGGGTATATTAGTAATACAATGAATGAGGTTTTTTCATAAGAATCTATGAAAATTAATACATGATTTTGCAGTCTTGTTCAAACGTTACAAGATTTTCTATGGCAATGTTAAAAACTTTAATAATTGATTTTAATTTCGTATCGGATAGTTTAACCAATGTAGTTATTATAAATGTCACTATTCTACCAAAGCTCAAGATTTTTCAAACCAACGGAAAAACAAGAATTTCTAAAATGATTATGTATCTTACTTATAAAAGAAATTAAATATTATCAATTTAAATTATACAAGCTGTAAGCCCGTTGACCTCAACGGGGGGGTTTTTGTTGCATTTTAAGTAGTCAGAAACTTTATTGGCGTGAAAAATAAATTAAAAACCTATTTATTGAATAAGCCAGAAATTTTAATAGTAAAAGAAATATATCTCGGGGCATATATCGACAGCCCTGCCCTGCAGTATTTAAATTGTAAATTATTTAATTTTCGGAATAATGTTTAATTTTGTTAACAATCATTTTTCGTAGTAGCAGAAATCAACCTCGAGGCATTATCGACAGGCCTGCAGTATTTAAATTGTAAATTATTTAATTTTTGGAATAATGTTGAAGATTGCTAACAATCATTTTTCGTAGTAGAAGATTTTAAAATTAAAGTAAAAATATAGTTCTATAAATTATCCATATCGTCATTAGAATATTCCTAATGCATGTAAGAAATTAAAAAGATTTCATGGCCGGATGCAAAATATAACCATACCTTCCAATAATCGAATCAATGACACTGATCAAAATCTGTCAAATCAGCTCCAAAAAATCTACGGCCAGCCCTACAATTATAGCTTAAAAAAAACGAATCTGTATATTTGATTATTTAAAAAACTTCGTAGCGATGCAAATTTTCAAATAAAGTTCTCTTAATATTATTACGATGCTTCAGTTCTAAACCAGGAAATTTGAATTTTGAATATAAAAAGACGTCCATTCCAATTGGACGAACGAAATATGCGATTCAAAATAAGCCGTTAGCATTGGTCGAAAAATGTGCTGTTCAAAATAAACCTCTATCATTGGGCGAAAAGGACAGTGCGACGGACATATTTGTGATTATTTTATCGGCTTTTAATGTGAAGATATTAATACAAATGAATATGAAAATAGCTGCGTGATTTAAATATGAAATACATTTTTTTGTAATATAATTGTTTTGTCAGTTTTTAAAAATAGGTTTTCTTTGGAAAAAATCATAATTCATCATTTAATCCAATTTAAAACAAATTTCATTATTCGAAAACAATAAAAGAATTTTACTCTGTAAATGAATGCTACCTTCAACATATCAATACAACACGCAAATCTGCTTTTAAACTTTATCCCAAGAGAAAACTGTTTTCGCAAAAATCCAATAACTTTGGTAATATATATTTATACATGGTATATGAATGATGTGGATTGAAAGTGTTTCCAAAACTTCCTTAATTAACGACACGTGTTATGACTTTCGGCACAGTATGGAGGCAACAGAGGCGTCGGTAAAAAGATATTGGCTTTGCACCCTCAGTAAGTGGCTCAATGTTGAACACGTAAGTGATCAAATATGACAGCACCAGGATAGAAAAACTAACTGCAATTCATCGCCATTTTTCGGTGAAAGCTTACACTGAGGGTAAAGAATTATTAAGATATCCTATGTATGTGATTTTCTTTTATTAAAGCATTTTTTTTAGTGTTATTTTATATATTTATTTATTATATATATTTTTATTCATGTCCGCTCCTAATGTGGAGCATATGGCCTCCTAATGGAAGTATCTCATCAGATTTTTTTTACGAGAACTGTTTGTTACTCAGTCGCTAAACCTCACTATTTTCAAAGTGAGTAGTAGGTTAAGAAGGATAAGGCTAAAACAGGACTAGTAGTTGACTAATCGCTATTGCTACACCCAGTTATTAAGGGGACAGAAGAACGAGAGGAGAGGAAATAATGTGAATTGACATCACAAACACCCGTCTTCGATCACAACTTTGAATTGAATAATTCTCAAAATTCACTGTGATCTGACCGGGAATCAAACCCAGACCTGCATGATCGGTAGAGCAAGCTCTAACCAACTGGGCCACTGCAGGCGACAAATATATATTATATATTACTAGCCGGTTACCGGCAAGTGTTGCAATGCCACTCAAAGAGAGAAAGTGTTTATGTTTTAATTGTGTTTATTGAAGTGCATGTTTTCTTTTTCTGTCTGTTTGACGTTTGCTGCCGATTGTTTATGGTACGACACACGTGCCACCTACTGTATTTTAATTGTACCACGCTTATAACCTTTGCGCAAGATGCATGAACGGTATGGCAGATATACAAATATTGATTTTTTATATTATATAAGACTTACTGTAAGTTAGTTTTAATATGCCTATAACCTTTGCGCAAGTGAAAGAAAAACGTTTGTCAAAGTTTTATTGCAATCGGATGAGCGGGTTGACAGCGCATAGAGTACGAACAAACAGACATTAATTTTGATATATTAGATATAAGTAAACACGCTATTCGAATTCACTGAAATAATTTTCAAAACGCTTCGATAATAATTATTATGATAATATATTCTACAGATTCTGTGTTTTTACCTTCAATGTGATAATTGAATGTTTTCTGTAATACATGTAAGGAAAAGAAGTTTATGGAACATATTGCAAGTCTTAAAAAGAAATTAAGTGATGAAATCAATTAATTACTGTTTCAATATAATCAAATTTTTAAATAAGTTACCAGTTAGATTAAGTTTGATTTTTCAAAAATTAAATTTAGTACAGCGTTTTCAATAAATATTATTTATTCTGAAAACATATGCTTCTAAAAAAAATAAGTTCTGAAAATGTGATTTTTAGTGAGAATGGATGGTGTCTGTATTCACATACCGTGAAAGTTTGTGAGGCGTAAACCACCTTAGGTCTTCAAAGCTCTCTATCCATCAAACTTTTGAACTCATATAAGGAAACACTGTTATCATAGACTGTAGATGTAAACATAAAAAAAAAGTTTTATCTCTCTAACAATCTTGTTAAATTAAACGAAATTCTTGACAAAGTATCTTAAAAAAATAAATATTTTTAGCTTTCATTAATATTTTTTTATTCTTGAGTAGATTTTTATTAGATATGTTTGTAAAATAATACTAACTGTATTCGTGCTGTCACAACTAGGGTATCCAATCCCAAAGCCTTTTTCCAATCCCGGGATTGATTTATTTTGAATCCCGGGATTGAGATTTTCTCACCGAGGAATTTGAAATCCTCATTTTGCTATACTTTTTCCCGGAATCTCACGGAAACTCGTTTTTTTTTTTAGCTCACCGACGAATTTAAAATCTTCAATTTGCCAATTTCGTGTAAATTTCGAGAATTTGCTCAAAAATTCGGGATCGCGATCATCTCAATCCTGGAATTTCGGGATCAGAAAATTGAACGGGATCCCGGGATTGGATGCCCTAGTCACAACAGAGTATTCCATTGACTTAATTTTAAAATACTAGTTTTGCTATTGTATATTTCACAAAATCGACTAAAAGCAACGGAATTTATCATTAATTTAATAAATATCAAAAATAATTTAAATTATGTGTCCACATAACAGGAAAGAACCGAATTTTTAAAACAATATTATTGAATATTAGAAAGCCATACTTAGCATGACTTTTAAGAGATAATAAAAAAAGAATAAGTCAGAGATAGTTTAAAAGTAATAATATATATTAGATATCAGAAAATTACTTGATACTTGAGTATGGCCGTTATTCATTTATATTGTAAACAAAAAAGCAATCCTAGGATACGACTTTGGGACAGTCAATTTGATATAAATCCATTGAATCAAACAAGTCATAAAAAATATCATATAACTAAGATTAATTAAACTTACAATAAAACAGAATGTCTAAATCTTATGTGTTATTTTATTATAAATGTAAAAAATGAGGACGGTGAATAAAATGAATATTTAGGTCTAAGAATTATTCATTTTATCAACACTTTGGAAATTATTCACATATTTAGATTAACATTCAATGAAAGTTCTTTAAAGATTTCGTAATAATTATATTGCAGTTATTTGTAGATTTAAAGTTATCGGGACATTAATGTTATTTTAAATTTATGAAAATATTCCATAATTAAAAAGTGTCGATTTTTTTGTTATTTAAAAAAATAAACTACTTGCGAGAATGGGTAACTTAGCAGCAGTCAAGAGCCAATCAGCTATTTTATTTAAATTCAAAAATAACTTCACTTTATTGTTATGATTATGTAATAACTTTTATCTAACAATAATATTATTTTATTTTTATTATATTTAATTTTAGATTCATATATTATGGGTTAAATGTTTTCATCCAAAATATTGCATCTCATCTTTTTAACGAGTTTTCTAAGTGAGTTTAAGTTCTTTAAAGATATTTTTTTTACAAAAAATTCAAAACTTTTATTATACTATTTAATATTTATATCAGACGAGCATCAATATTGAGATTTAAAATAGATTGGTAGATAGAAAGATTGATAGGCAAGTATTTTATTTTTTTAATATCTTAATTCCAAATATAGTACTATCAAAAGTACAATATGCTTCTCCAAGTACCAACTATCTGGAGTATTTAAAAAAATGAATATACGTTGATAAAATGAAATATTTACACAAACCCAAGTAAAAAACGATACAAAACTTTTCTGTAGAATAAAAGTAACTAGAATAATTTGTAAAACTGTGTAAAACCTTTGTTCAAAATGAATTATTACATCACAGAAAGAGAGGTAAAAAAACAGCGCAGAAAAACAGGTGCAATGAGTGAACAGGGGATGCTGGGAAATCTGTTCATTGTCACAGGGAAGCACTCGTATCTAAGCCAGAGATAGAAAAATATACGACTGGTGCCTATTCTGAACACTCACGTACTGCTTAGAATTGGTACGCTTGACGTTTTTTTTCTTTGAGTTATTTAAATGGTACATTTTTCCAAATTATGTAAGGGAAATACGATTTGTTTACTTCGTACTTTTACGTAAAAGTAATATTTCATTAATAACGTCACTCAACTGTAACAAGTATCTTCAGGCGTTCAAGTGCACGGATGAACTTAGGAACTTATCTTTCAAGATCATACATGATAAAGTCGATGAAAATCTACACCACAAACACCCATGTCTTGGTCTCAAATTTAAATTGAAAAAAAACCTTTACATTGCCAATTCCAGGAGTTAATCCTAGACTCGTTTGATCGTTAAGACCTAACCAATTAGACCAGCGCTTCCCAACCTGGGATCCACGAAAATTTTCATTCTTTCAACATTCTTTGTGATGAAGTATGACAAAAAATCGGTGGTCCGCTAATTATTGTTTTCAGCACCGAAATAGACCACGACGGGTGACAGTTGAATTTAATATGCGTAGTAAACTATGAAACAATAAAAACGAATGTACATATGTAAATATATTGATTTTGTATATCAAAATAATATGATATTTTTGGCATATATGTTCATTAGTAATTTTAATAGCAAAATATAAATTAATTGTCAAAAGGAATCAAAATTTACTAGATTACGCAGTTTTATTTTAATCGGTTATATCTTAGACTGATTTGTTAAAAAACATCTCAAAATTCTTCATTTCCTTTTACAGCACTGTTTCAAAATCAACCCGTTTCTTGATTTCTTTTGCTTTCACAGTACGTGAACATTGTCTTTATTAACAAAATATTTGAGCGATAGAGCGTGAATTACTAAAATAAACAATTTAGATTTTTTTTCATTATATAAAATAATTGTTGGGTAATTAATTCTGACAACTGAAGGGTGCTTAATTGAAATTGAATTTTATATTTTAATTAATTGAATATTGTAGGATGCCATTAGTGATACAATTGACGACTCGTTCCGCGAAGTTATTATTTTTTTTAATCCATGTCTGCTCCCAATATGAAGCATATGGCCTTCTTATAAAGGTATATTAAGAGAAGTTATTTTTCCAAGGGAACTTTTTCTTACTCAGTCGTTCAAACCCTCTTTTTGAGGAAAATGTTACGGGTAGAAAGAATAAAACAAGAGAAGAAATATTGTTTACTTAATCACCCTCACACTACTCCCCGCTATTTTTTTGGTTTTGGAATGGTAGAGGAGAATTTTCAGACATCACAAACATCCATGCCGTTGAACAGAAATCGAAAAAACGATTGAAAAATTCTGTTCGTACTGAGATTCGAACACATGAAGTCAAGCGTGAAAGCCAACGACGTTGATCGCTGTGCCAAGGATCTGACAGTATCTTACGGTATTTAATAATATAACTTTAAAGTTACAATTCAAAAACATTAATTTAATCCAATAAACACTTGTTTTGTATTTGTGGTTCAACGCTTAATATCCAAAATTTAATTACACGATAATAACTTTTTATTGTTTTGAACGTTTTTAATTTGGAAAATTTCCAAACTCATACTTATTATAAGACTTTTACTGCCAAAATTTTCGTTTAGATTATAACCAGGAGTTAAATAAAAAGAAAAAAAACCCAAAATTGAGTTTATTTGTGCTCATTAGTTGTAATAAATGTTAAACTATAATTTCGTTTCATCAAAGTACTTTCAGCATTATGCATTTAGTAGTCAGAATTAGTGGTTGGTAATATTAGATTACAATCTTATTTTTTAATGTATTCTTTAGAATCGCTTATTACAAAAAATCTATTTTATTATATGTGTCTTTGGCTATTAACCTGTCTCTAGATAAACTTGTGTGCTGTGTATTAAACGTTGGTATCTTAATAATCATGGTCAGTATAATTTTAGTTCAATTCATAAAATAGATTGTGAAGTTAATTCTTTGTTTTCAATTAAACCAGCATGGAAATTAGTAGAAGCTGTAAAAATCGAGTCGCAGTATTTCATCTAAATTAGTATATTTTTATAAAAGTATTCAACAATAAGAAAACAGAGATATGTTTATAAGATTATGCATAAATCTCCTTAAAGTACTGCACACTTGCCACTAGGGATTCTGTGTCGAGACGTCACGGGACAAAAGTCCCGGGACTTTTAAGATTTTTTGCTGTCTTAAGTCCCGGGACATTTAACAACCAAGTCCCGGGACTTAAGACAGCCAAATTGTACATTTTTAATTTTGAAAAAACCATTCTAACAAATAAAAATTGGATGCAAGCAACCGCTAATGTGACCTAATAAGTTAATTTTAAAGTTACATTGGTGTCTATCCACGGGATCAGTTTTGAAAAAAATGCATTATATTTAGGCTAAGGATTAAAGGCCGGGGTTTTAACAAAATTAAGTATGCATTTATAACAGGAATCTTATAAAAGAAACAGCTGTTTGGATTTATAATTGTTGAAGTTTCAAATAACATCTATTTATATATTGTAATACAAAACAACCATTTTTAATGGGTAGAAAGAGACATGCAGAAATACAAAAAAAACTTAGACACGTGTTCGCTTACCTATTTTTGCAGCATGGGATAATCGCACAGAATTCTAAGAATTAATGGAACCAATAGTTATTTCTAGAAAATTATATTATAAATCAAGGCGGCTTATAAACTTTTATTACCAACCGTTCTGCTAAGACTAATTGATTTTCGAAAAGAATACACGAAAGATTTTGACAAATGCTCCAAAACAATATTTTTGAAATACGGAGATAATTTACTACAACGTCTTTTCTCCGTGGAAAAAGATATCGAGGTATCTGAAGAAAATACCGATGATGAGATAAATATTGCAGAACTGTCACTGGATTACAAAAAAACAAAAGATTTCTCCATTAAAAACTAAAGGAATTTAATATTTTAAAATCAACTGAAGAACGGAAACAAAGATTATTTTTTTATATATAACATTAAAGCAACATCGACTTACAATGAAGATGAGCAACAACGTTTATTACAAAAATAAGAAATCGGCTGTCTGATTCGTCATTAAATCTATATATTAATAGCCGATAATGTCCGTTTGTTTGTCTGAGTGGGTGTTTGTAAGATGTCCTCGATTTCCCCTCCCCCTGCCCCTCCCCCTACTCCTCCTGCCAAGCCGCGCTGTCACTTTTTATTCATACTTAAGACATATTTTTCCAATATACACTGTTACTTATGATTTTCCTCGATTTCCTCTCCTCCTCCCCCTCCCCCTCACCAGCCTCGATGTCGCCATTTTTTATTCCTACCTTTTCGATGACGTCATTATATACTATTATTTGATGGAACATATCAAATCGCTGAAAAATTGAATTCACATACAAAAAAAGCGCCTTGGTCTGGATTCGAAACACGGTCCTTGAATTATGAGTTGAGAGCTTTACCACTCGGGTAAACAAACAGCTGTCAAATACGATAAAATAACATTATATATATTGAATTACGTTCGAATTTTGAAACTTTTGTTTTTTATTTGAAGCAAAACATATATGTTCTAATTTTCGCACGTAGATTTAATTCCGCTCTACCCAAAAGGCAGAGCGCCAGATTCGTAAGCTGATGGTCAGTGGTTCGAGTCTAACCTTAAACGTTTTTTTTTTTGTTTATAACATTTTTTTTTAAACACAGTACATCTTGATCGTATGAAAATAATAACATCCGATTGATAAGCGTGATAAGTTTTTCAAAAAATAAATACCTATATATTAATATTCGACAAAATAATTAAAAAATTTCTTCTTTGGCCATGTTCGCTCCCTATGTGGAGCATATGGCCGCCACGCGGCACCTCCATGTTTCCCTGTCTCCCGCCAATAGCTTTGCTTCCTTCCATGACATGCCAGCATCCCTCAGTTCCGCCGAGTACATCCTATGGATAGTACCCGACGGACGTCCAGGACGCCGGAATCCCACCGGTCGAAAGAAGAGGCAGGCAGGATTGAGGCTTTCCGGAGGCATCCGCAGCACGTGACCCAGCCAGTTCCAACGTCTCTCCATAACCACTGACGTGACGGGACGCTGTCTTGTACGCTCCCTTATCTCTGAATTCCTCACAAAATCAAACCACCTCACCCCCATTATCCGACGCAAGCATCTGTTCTCGAAGCTCAGTATACGGTTTTTCTGAGTCTTCGTCAGGTGCCATTATTCGCAACCGTAAAGCATTACCGGCAGAATGCAAGCGTTGAACAAGTGGCATTTGGTTTTAATCGAGTACAGCTGTGTGTCCCAGACAGTCCGCATTGAGTTGAATGTGGCTCCAGCCATTCCTAAACGAATGGCGAGCTCGTTTTTTGTACTACCGTCTTCGGGGATATGTACACCGAGGTATCTGAAGCTGTCAACCCTCTCGATGATCTGTCCCGCGCTGGTAAGGGTCCTATCAGAGTCATGACAGGTTTGGTTACACATCACATTGGTCTTACTAGTATTAATTTTTAGACCAATGCGACCTGAGTTAGTTCCTAACCCATCAATAGTCTCCTGGATGCCCTCAATGGATTTATCGAATATTACAGCATCATCGGCATATTCAAGGTCACACAGCTTCAGACCGGGACCAACAGCCACACCTCGATCAGGCGGAATTGACCTACGAAGTATGAAGTCAAGGATAATAATAAACAGGAACGGTGCAAGAACGCACCCCTGTCTCACTCCGGTAGTGACCCCGAATCATTCGGTATTTGAGTCACCGATTCTCACACAACATGCACTATTCTCATGTAAGGATTTGATAATGGCCACAATCTTTGGCGGAATCCCGTAGGCATCCAGTATCCTCCACAAAGAGGGTCTGTGCGGACTATCAAATGCCTTCTCATAGTCGACGAAACAACAAGCAAGAGCACTGTTAAATTGATTGCTCTGCTGGAGGAGACATCGAAGATTGTGTATTTGGTCCGCACACGACCTTCCAGGGAGGAAGCCCGCTTGATTTTTCCTAAGTATTTTCATAATGGGACCTCTTATTCTCGCCAAGAGAATGTGTGCCATTACCTTCCCAGGAATACTGAGAAGAGTTATGCCTCGGTAATTGTTACAGCTGAGGGGATCACCTTTTTTGTGGAGTGCTAACACCTCACCGTCCACCCAGTCCCTAGGACAACGCTCACCGTCCCACACCCTGGCCATCAGGTCATAGAGAGGATGTAGGACGGCGTTAAGACCACATTTCAGAAATTCCGAATGTATTCCGTCTCCACCCGGTGCTTTGCCGTTTTTAAGCCTCTTCACTGCCAAGATGATTTCGGCATGTGTGGGCGTACGGTCTGAAATACCGGACACTCGGGGGAGGTCCATAGATGTAGCCTCTTCGGTTACGTCAAAAGGGTCCTGGGGGGGCGGTCGGTTCAGCACCTCGCAGAAATGATCCTTCCAAATCTTTTTAACGCTTTCTGCGTTTGACTCTATTGCTCCATCAGGGCCGCGAATTGGCCCGGGAGTCGGTGGTCGCTTTCCGCAGACCTCGCGCGTGATTTTAAATAACTTCTTGGTATCATTTCTGCGGGCCGCCACCTCAGCTGTCTCAATTTGCCGATCCAAGAATCGGCGCTTGTCAAGTCGCGCAGACTTCTTGACAACTTTGTCCTGATTACGATAATCAGCGCGACGTTCTTCAAATTTTTCAGGGTCAGCTTCACTGTCCTTCAGTGCTTTTAGCCTGGCCCGCTCTTCAATTCTCCTCCACGTATTTTCGGACATCCATTTTGGTTGCCCCTCCCTCCGGAATCCGAGAACATCTTCGGCCGATGATGCAATAGCACGTTTGATACAGCACCAGTCCGCCTCAATGCGATCGGACCCGGATATAGGTCGCACTGAGACACGATCTATTTCCTTCCTTACAGCAATCTCGAATTTTAGTCTTGTATTTACGTTTTCTAGCTTCTCGATGTCGATCTTTTTCCGCGCTGGATTTTGAGCTATGCGACTTAGTTTCAGGCGGATTTTGCCGACAAGTAGTTCGTGGTCGCTATAAATGTCGGCACCTCGATATGTGCGAACATCGAGAAGTTCAAATCTATGTTTCGTGCTGTAAAGAAGATGGTCAATCTGCGTCTTCGTGCGACCATCAGGAGAGGTCCATGTGTATTTATGGATGTCTTTATGCGGGAAGATAGTTCCGCCAATGGTGAGCTCATTCATGATAGCGAATTCAATCAGTCTCCCACCATTGTCGTTTGCGGTGCCCAGACCATGCCGTCCCATCACTGAGGGCCCGAGAGCCGGATCAGCCCCTCCTCGCGAATTATAATCCCCCATTACTATCACGCGATCCCTACGGGGGATTGCTGCAACTGCCGCGTGAAGGGAGTCGTAGAAGGCGTCCTTTGCTTGCTCGTTGGCGTCCTCAGTGGGGGCATATCACTGAAAGACAGTCACAGAGCTGTCAAAAATTTACAACGTCTATTTCTGTTCCTACGAAAAATGGTTGTTAGCAAACTTGAACTTTATTCCAAAAATTCAATAATTTACGATATTTCAGCTACTACGACAAATGGTTGTTAGCAAACTTAAACTTTATTCCAAAAATTTAATAATTTACGATATTTCGGCTACTACGAAAAATGATTGTTAGCAAACTTAAACTTTATTCCAAAAATTAAATAATTCACGAAATTTCTGCTACTACGAAAAATGGTTGTTAGCAAACTTGAACATTATTCCAAATATTAAATAATTTACTAAATTTCTGCTCCTACGAAAAATGGTTGTTAGCAAACTTGAACTTTATTCCGAAAATTCAATAATTTACGATATTTCGGCTACTACGAAAAATGGTTGTTAGCAAACTTAAACTTTATTCCAAAAATTCAATAATTTACGATATTTCGGCTACTACGAAAAATGGTTGTTAGCAAACTTAAACATTATTTCAAATATTAAATATTTTACGAAATTTCTACTCCTACAAAAAATGGTTGTTAGCAAACATGAACATTATTCTAAATATTAAATAATTTACGAAATTTCGGCTACTACGAAAAATGGTTGTTAGCAAACTTAAACCATTATTTCAAATATTAAATATTTTACAAAATTTCTACTCCTACGAAAAATGGTTGTTAGCAAACTTGAACATTATTCCAAATATTAAATAATTTACGAAATTTCTGCTTCTACGAAAAATGGTTGTTAGCAAACTTGAACATTATTCCAAAAATTCAATAATTTACGAAATTTCTGCTACTACGAAAAATGGTTGTTAGCAAACTTGAACATTATTCCAAATATTAAATAATTTACTAAATTTCTGCTCCTACGAAAAATGGTTGTTAGCAAACTTAAACATTATTCCAAAAATTGAATATTTTACGAAATTTATGCTTCTACGAAAAATGGTTGTTAGCAAACTTAAACTTTATTCCAAAAATTCAATAATTCACGAAATTTCTGCTACTACGAAAAATGGTTGTTAGCAAACTTAAACATTATTCCAAAAATTGAATATTTTACGAAATTTATGCTTCTACGAAAAATGGTTGTTAGCAAACTTAAACTTTATTCCAAAAATTCAATAATTCACGAAATTTCTGCTACTACGAAAAATGGTTGTTAGCAAACTTAAACATCATTCCAAAAATTAAATAATTTACGAAATTACAAAAATATAAAAATAAAATAAAATAAATAAAAATGAAATGAAATAAAATAAAATAAAATAAAATAAAATAAAATAAAATACCATAAAATAAAATAACATAAAATAAAATAAAAATTAATACTATGCAACAAAAATCTCACGTTGCTGGGCAACGGGCTTACAGCTAGTTCATTATTATTTTTAAAAGCATATTTTGATAAGCAAGAATAAAATATTAACTTTTGTGTAAATAATACATACTATGTATGATTTGAGGTTGTGACTTTATTATTGAATTAATTTAATATTTTTATTATTAATAAATAAATGTGTTCAAAAGATGTATTTTTTTAATTAACGCATACTTTCGCCGCCCTAAAGTACGCATGAAAAAAAATACGTCTAACAGCGTAAAAAAATGCTCAAAAAAAATAGTTTAATTGAAACGAAATATTAAAAACGTTTGGGAGAAAGATATCTTCATTTATGTTATTAGAAATTTGTTTAAATCAATTCATAATCGTATTAAAAATATAACTGTAGCAAAAACAAATTAAAAATATTATAATTAAGTGTTCATACCTGATGTTGTTTTATTTACAAATGTTTTTCACTATTCTACAAAGTTACCAATGTCTCAATAGGACAAAAAAGGTATAAAAGTTGTATTGTGATTTGTGAAGTAACGGTCATAATTTTACCCAATTCATTGTTATTTTTTCAATACATGAACCGTTATCATCCCTTTTTAGTAAATAAGTACTTACAAATATTTAATTTTAATAAATTCATAATTTTATTAAAGGGGAAATAAAAGTCCCAAGTCCCGGGAAGTCCCGGGACTTTGACTTTATCACGTCTCGTGTCCCGGGACTTTGAAAAACCCGAGACTTCAGAATCCCTACTTGCCACACTACACTCACAAGAATGTATCATTGCAGCACCAATGCGCCGTAGAGAACACCAGTGGGTGAATGCTCAAAGCTAGACATGGCAATAAAATATAAATTTCGTACAAAAATTCAAAAAAATCTGTAACTCTACAAAGAAACAAATAATTACTCTGAAAAAAAAGCTCTGTGATTATACAGGCAGTAGCTTTATAAAAAAGTGTCACTGGAAAGCCAATTAAAGAAATAACAAACCAAATTGTGTATGTCCGGCAACAACAGGATACGATGCAATACATTTCCGCAGTGTTTGTGTGCACGCTTCGCACAAATAGGGTGGGTCACCCCAGGGAGTTTGAAATTCAGGCTGTATCCTTGATTTGGAAATGGATCAACGTAGGTTTGGTCACTAAGTTACGAGATGTATGTACATATTTGGAAAGGATTGTCACTTTTGAGATGGGTAGAGTAGTCCCGTTGTTCCCGAAATAGAAACTTTGGTTTGTCAATCGATTTATGGATTTGAATGAATGCTCCTTAAGAATTGAATGACAGTTGAGCATATATGAACGTAAACGCCGTTTGTGTTTAACGAGATATTATTATTGACAAAGACAACTCAAAAAAATTACATACAATACTACATTTCCCGGTATATAATATGCCATACAAGCTAGGGCATCCAATCCCGGGATCCGGGATCCCGTAATCCCGGGATCCCGTTCAATTTTCTGATCCCGAAATTCCGGGATTGAGATGGCCGCGATCCCGGGATTTCGGGATTGAGAAATTTCTAGCAAATTCTCGAAATTGGCAAATCGGGGATTTCAAATTCCTCGGTGAGCTAAAAAAAAAAAAAAAACGAGTTTCTGTGAGTTTCTGGGAAAAAGTATACCAAATCGGAGATTTCAAATTCCTCGGTGAGCTAAAAAAAAAAAAACGAGTTTCTGTGAGATTCTGGGAAAAAGTATACCAAATCGGAGATTTCAAATTCCTCGGTGAGCTAAAAAAAAAAAAAAACGAGTTTCTGTGAGATTCTGGGAAAAAGTATACCAAATCGGAGATTTCAAATTCCTCGGTGAGCTAAAAAAAAAAAAAAACGAGTTTCTGTGAGATTCTGGGAAAAAGTATACCAAATCGGAGATTTCAAATTCCTCGGTGAGCTAAAAAAAAAAAAAACGAGTTTCTGTGAGATTCTGGAAAAAAGTATAGCAAATTGAGGATTTCAAATTCCTCGGTGAGAAAATCTCAATCCCGGGATCCCGGGATCCCGGGATTCAAAATAATTCAATCCCGAAATCCCGGGATTGGAAAAAGGCTTCGGGATTGGATACCCTAATACAAGCACAGGATTTAAACTAATAAATTAAAAATAAAAAACTATCTAACCACTATCAGCTTTTTGACGGTCATCCATTTTAGTTTAAATTCTTGGACGACCATTTCTAAATGTTTAATTTTCAATCGATGTACGGTAAATATTAGTAGATATTTAGGGTGTTTTCATTAATCCCCATTCAGGATTGAAATATTGGTATTATTAAAATTGATATTCCAGTATTTATAGAGTTTTTTTAAAACACCAAAATATCGGTTCTAAAAATAAAAAAAAAACGGATTTTTGATAAAGCAACATAGAATTTGGTGTATATAATATGAGTCACCTGAAAACAAAGACAACAGTCTTCATGTTATCTTAAAGATAAGTAAGATATATCATCGTGGAATGCTGATAATTGCGTATATCTTTAAAAAACTTATGTTGTGGCAAGCTACATTAAGAGTCCACATGCTCCACATTGGGAGCGGAAACGGTTAAAAAACATTATTTAGATTAACATATTATGAAACAATAGCGATCGATTTCCTTTTTTTTTATTAAAATGGACCATTCTCTTAGTTTCATGTTGGTATGCCGTATACGATTTTATACCAGAATGATTTTTTTATTTCCTTTTTATTTCATTAAATACTTGAACGTATAATCAAGAGTTAACTGCATTGCAAACTGATCATTTATTGAAAATACAAAATATCTTCTCCGTTTGTGTTTAGGCATAGTAATATTATATTACGGAGTAGAATTCACTTGCTTTTCACATAAAAATTAATTACGAAACAATTGACCTTTCAAAAAGAAATTTCAGTGAATATTGCTGCTAAAAATTGAATAAACGTGAAGGCATACGCGGGCTTTATTTTCCCATTCACGTCAATACCGGTTGACAGGAACATATACGAATAATTGGAGTTTGTTAATAACTGAGAGGGTGTAACATCAAGCCTTGATTGGAGATCACACCAAAAATCAGGCTATGGCAATAAAAGTGATTTTATAGGAGCATTAAAACCATGTTGAAATTTTATCGGCGAAAAAAAATATTCCATACTCTTTTCAAATTTGTTATGATTGCAAAATTTTGTAACGACATTTTTAATGAATAATAAATGAGAAATATTCGTTGAGAATTTTTAGAAACATTGATTCTTTTTTTTTATTAAAGCACGAACCAATATAATGGGATTAAAAAGTAAGATTTTTTTTGCATTGTATTCTCTCGGTGACATAAAGTAAATTAAAAAATAAAAAATAATTTCTAGAGTAGATATTTAAACAAGAACTGATTTATTCGTCGAACACGTTTTCTATTTCGAGAATGTATTCGAAAATCAGCAATATAGGCCATATTGCTGATTTTCGAGCAATATGGCCTATCTGAGTTTGGATCATTTTTAATTATAAGTAAATAATATCAATATGAAATAATTAGATGAATATGAAAAATGATAATAAAGATTTGTGATTATCTAATCACTAAGCTCCATTTCCAGTATGAGGTGAGGTACATAAGAAGGGATGAACATATTTTTTTATGGATTTGTAAGTAATTTGATGGAAGTTTTTTTTAAAATAAATTTGATAACTAAGTGATTTCACAGGTTGTAAAGATAATTATGACACTTGTTTCGTGTATTTATTAAGCTTCTTCAGACTAATCAATCGTAAAATCAATCGTAAATCAATCGTAAACGACTATTTATATAATAACTTAAATTTGAGTCTAATTCATTTTTTTTTTACCATGTCCGCTCCCAATGTGGAGCATATGGACTCCTAATGGAGTTTATCTCAACATAAGTGTTTCTACGAGAACTGCTTGTTACTCAGTTGCTCAACCTCTCTTTTTCCAAAGAGAGTAGGGAATACAAGGAAAGGGCTAGGATAGGACTAGTGGTTAGCTAATCGCTCTCAATATGCCCGTTCATAGGATAGGATGGGTGGGAGAGGGGAGTTCAAGACATCACATATATCCATGCCTTCGAACAGAAATTCATATTCATAAATTGATTGAAAAATCAATTTATAAAACTGCCCGTGCTGGGATTTGAACCCTTGACCTCCGTAACGGTAGCCAACGACGTTAACCACTCGACCACACAGGCGGCAAATAAAATAAAAGAGATATAGGTATTGTTTTTTCTACTATATGCGAAGCGGTAGATACAAACAATAATATAACTAATTATAACTTTACCTTATACACTTACCTAAATTTTTGCACTAACTATCTAATATAAATTATTAATATATTAATATGTAGAATTATTGATTTTTGTTTTAAGACGCTCCAAATAGTATAAGATTACGATAAAGACAATCAATTGAAAATATATTTTGAAAATTCATTTACTGTTTAGTATTATTAATATATTCCTTACAGATTTTAAAATCTCGAATTGTAAAATATATCACTACTTCTAATGTTTTCCTTTTTTAAATAAAAAATGTAAAACAAATGACTTGCGTTGAAATAAATTTGAGTGTGTTAGCGTCAATATGCATGAAATATAATATCTTGTAGCCTCATTTCATTTTGAATAATAAACCACATGTCAAAAATGACAATGTTTTTACCCAATATTTAAATATCGAATTAAATTACAAAACAATTAAGATTAAATAGCTGTCGATAAAACTTAAGTTTGTGTTTTACTCTAATCTCACCTAACATATATTAACATAATACGTTAATTGATTTGGCATTTAATTGGTAGAACTCCATTTATAACAGATTAAAAATAACAAAGTATTTTAGTTCTACAGTTTAGAACTAAAACTGTAGAACTAAAATACTTTGTTATTTTTAATCTGTTAACATAATACGTGTTAAGCAATGTGATTATTCCTAAAATTTTAACATAAATAATATTATTTAAGCAAGTTTTTTTGATAAAGGTGTGTAGATTTTTGTGTAAATGGTTTTGTTTCTTATGTTAGATTTAAAGTGTGTGACAATAAACGTATTGGTATCAAAGAATAATATGAATAACAACCAAAATACACAGCATTCTTGTTCAAATAGGGAAAATATGATAGACATTATTAAAGTATATTTAATAATACCAGAAAAAATTGTGCTTATTTCAGCTCCAGAATGATAAAATCAAAAACCATTGTATTATATAAAATAAACAAATTTTTGAATATTTCACTTTGTAGTTGATGTAATAAACATTCATAAAACAAATAACAGTAAACCTTAATCGCATTTTCTGTCGTACTCTTTACGTCCAAACTTTGGAAATTGTTCAGGCGTTACTGATATCGGTAATCCAAGAACACTTTGTTTGAATAAATTTAAAACCAACTTAGAAAAAGAAATCGCTTTGATTGAAGTTCGCCAGGGAATTTCCAAGAATTGCATCCAGGATGCAAATTTTTAAATTTTGAATTCTTGGTGCATCTCATGCAGTGGTGTTTCAACACGCCAATGTTACACGTTTTTAAATTTACTCTCAATTCTTGGCAAAACAAAAATATATAATATGTTATGAATTAAATAGATTAGAATAGATTAGAATGAATTAATTAGATAGAAATAGAAACCGTATTGATTGAAATTGGTAAGTAACAGATTGATAGACAAAAAATGAAAAAAATGTACATACATTAAAGATAAAGCCTCTAGTATTGATATGTTTTGTTACACATATAATTATGACATTAAAATATAGAAACATTAATGATCATCTGTTAATAATGAATAGACAAGAAAAATTGTCTGCCTTTAAATAATCATTAATAATATTTAACGATAAAAATTTCTGTTTTCTTCAACTGGTACAATAATAACATAAACTGAGTTATTTCAGACAAAAAAAATAATGATATCCAGATCTCTCATTGTATAATGTAATATACTTCATTCATTTTTGTCAATTTAGATACTTTAAAATAATGGAGCTTAAAGCTTTTCAGCTTTTTTTCTTAACTTTAGGAAGCTTATTACATCCTTTATTTTTTTTAGGTACGAAAAATGAATGGAGAAAAAAACTTGTTGAAGAAGATACGATAAACAACCGTCAATCGGATATATTAGCCACAATGAATTGCAAAGTCTGTTACATCTTATGAAAAAACTTGAGAATAAGTAGATCTCAGCGTTATTCAAGGAATATTATTTTTTTTACTTACGCACACTTGATCATTATAAATGCCACAACGGCATAAAAACTAAAAAAATACAGATAACCATACAAATCTTAAAAAAGATGTAAAGCTATACAAGATCATGCACCCACCTACGCCCCGGTAAATCCAGGATGTTAGGCGGGAAAAGCAGCATCAAAATACATTGGACTAAAAGGAAATTAGAGCACGGCTCCACTGGCCTCAGAATTTGATGTATAGGTATAAATCAATAAAAGGAGAGCATTGAGTACCATAAAGAGTGTTAAAATCAATTTTTATTATACTATATTTAAATAGCCAAATGAGCATACTGAACATATATAAAATGTGTGTGTTACTTATAAAAGTCGTATAATGTACCGATATTGATAAATATCAAAGAATTACTGAATGTCAAAATCTAAGTTTAAGCAATAAGTCAAGAACTTTTGATTTATAATATTTTTGTGACTTGAAGTGTTTCAGAACGCCACTGCCTGCTCCAGTGCACACAGTTTCAGTTTGAATACGTGGCCCGATTTTAGATTTTAAAACTCGCAGAAACCAAAAAAAAAACTATCGAATCGAAAATTATATGTAAATATCGTTTTGAATTTAAATCAGCTCTCGTGTAAATATTTCATAGATATGAACAAATAAGCGTATTCAGAAAGTTTTTGTTTTGACGGAATAGCAATTTTCGAGAAAATTGTTTATATTAGACGAAGTATTTGAATACAATTAAGTAAATACATTTTAAAAACTGTGTCAATAGTCAATATTTGATAGAAGCCAATTGTTAATTGTATATCATTTCTAAATGTACTTTGCTTCCTATTATGTCGACTCAAAAGTCGTTAGGTATTATGAGAGTATCTTTAAAAAGAAAAAAAATAAAAGGTTTGCCAAAGTTCTTAAATGTCTGTAAACAGTGTTAGTTACTGGATGCACATATATTGTTTTTTGCGCCGTTAATATTAGATCTCTGAAACTCTGAAATCTTCACTTTTAGTCACTTGTGGCTTACCACTCTTTAGTAAATCTTCAACACCAATTTTCCCAAAACGATTTTTTTAAAACCAACTGTACTGTTCTACTGCAAATTGCACGTTTCATAACATATGTTTTTAACAGCTAACCTCGCATAATGTCTTAATTTCGTAGAGAAAATATACTTGAAACATAATTTCAGTAAATTGAATTTTCGCCGACAATCTTGATATTATTACAAGCTGAATATATATATCTTAAAATCATACGTAACTGTAATTATATAAAATTTCAGTTTCCATGTCAAAATCAACGCTGAAATTACGATTGTAATAGCATTGAATATTTGATAGTCATAAAACCCAATGTTATTTTACAAATCAACGATACTTGAGATTGCTGGACCGAATGAAGTTGGTGACGACGTAATATATTATTATGAAAATAGTATTGTTTTCACTTGCTTTAACATACATCTTTGCTATAACAAAGGGTTACCCATTCAACATGTAAATGCGAGCTGCTGTTTTGGTTGAGGGCACTTGTGAATCTTGCAATCTACGAAATGTATTTGTAATTAAATTGATTTTACGTATCCAGTCAAAATGACAGTCGAGTTTATTCATATTTATTTTTAATATTAAAATTATAACTCACGACTCGAAGGGCTTAAAATGTTTTCTGTATACTGTAGTATTTTCTTTAAAAAAATCGATGAATATTATATAATAGTACTAGCCGGTTCCCAGCAAGCGTTGCAATGCCACTCAAAGAAAACAAGTGTTTGTGTTTTAATTGTGTTTATTGGAGTGCACGTATTCTTTTTGTCTGTTTGACGTTTGAAGTTTGCTGCTGATTGTCAGTGATACAACATACTTGCCATCTGCTGTAAGTTACTTGTACTATAATCTTCGCGCAAGTGCAAGCATGCGTTGTTAAAATGAACTGTATGGCAGACATACACACATTGATTTTTATATATAAGACCAACTGTAAGTTAATTTTAAGTGCAAGCAAAAATTTTGTCAAAGTTTTATTGCATCAGATGAGCAGTGTGGCAACACATAAAATACGAACAAACAAACATTAATTTTTATATATTAGATTTATGAATTTTGTTTATAATAAAAAATGTTGGAACCTTATTGAAATCCTTCATTTCTGAGAATGTAACGTTGCATATACATAGTTATTAAAAAAAATAGCCGTTAGTGTAAACATATTGATACCACGCTGAAAGCATCGGTCGTTGAAATTAACAGACAACGTGACCGTTTGGCAACATCGCATATCATTATATTAAATTTTAAAAGTCAAAATGTAATATCAGAAAAGAATATCTTATATCTGAAAAATTGAAAATTAAATATTAAAAAAATCTACAAATACATATATGTCAGTCACTGCAAAATACGTATTTTGAATATTGAAAAAATGACAATGATATTTATTATTAATACTTTGTCCTTTGAAGCAATTAAAAAAACAATTGCAAACAATTGAGTGATTTAAATTTAGCCACAACCGTTGGACCAAATATCTTACGAACAAACAAAAAACAAACAAACATCATTCACTATTAAAATAATGATAACGATTTCAATCAGTTGTGTCACAGAAGGGAATACCAAATGGTTTGAGTCCTAAGCGGAGTTAAGCTGGTTACGGGTTACGTTGCGTTAGATTTATATTGTACTACTTGAAATTACCAAAATTCGATACATCAATGCAACTGTAGGACAATCTGAAAGTTTTTGTTTTGAGATAATGACAGATTATTGTTTGACAAAATTGTATACAGTTTAAGACGACAACTGTTAATTTCTGATTGATATTTAGATATTTTGATTGATACCGCCTGTGTGGTCGAGTGGTCAACGTTGTTGGCTTCGGCTACGGAGGGCCCGGGTTCAAATCCCGTTACGGACAGTTTTATAAATTGATTTTTCAATCGATTTATGAATTTCTGTTCAAAGGCATGGATGTATGTGATGTCTTGAATTCCCTCTTGAAAGTCTCTTACCCATCCTATCCTATAAACGGGGCGTATCGAGAGCGATTAGCTTACCACTAATCCTGTCTTAGCCCTATCCTTCTATCCCTACTCTCCTTGGAAAAAGAGAGGTTGAGCAACTGAGTAACAAGCAGTTCTCGTAGAAACACTTCTGTTGAGATAAACTCCATGAGGAGTCCATATGCTCCACATTGGGAGCGGAAATGGTTTAATTTTTTTTTCGTATAAACGCGTTGCTACACGAAGACAAAAAGAAAATATTGTATCAACCCAAATAAAATCAATGTAATATTTATCTATCAGTTATATTGTTTTGTGCTACTCTTACATAAATAGTATGTTAATATTTTTCAGAGTGTCACTGGAAGACAATATTCATGTTACTCGTTTTTTAAAATTATAGTGGATCCTACTACTGCAATTCATTTATCAATATAATGCCTATACTGGCGTTAATACATCAAAACATATTTTTTTGTCGATTGTCTTACTACTGCATTAGTGTAACAATATGGTAGTTCCACTTATAATGGTTTAGTTCTGAAGAAGAATTTATTTTGATTATATCATTTAATTATTTTTTTACTATTAAATATTTTTATCGATTCGGAAATATCATATAATATAGCCATTTAACAATAACTCGATTAAAATAAAATAAACCTGGTAAGGCCATATTATTTTGTATAAGTGATTTGGTGGTTCAAAATATTTCACTCGGAAATATAAAACCTTATGAATTCAATTATCAAAAAATAATATTAAAAACATTTCGGCTGTAAATTTCTAATAAAATATATTGATTCTATTCTTGAAATTGTGAAATTTTATCTTTATATTACAATACATACAAAAATAATGCTTTACCAAAAATTCTGTGTGACCAACGGGTTGAACAGCCCTGATATTGTGGTTTGTTGATCTTTCAATTAAATACTTACTAAAACCATCTGAAATAATATTTTCTATAACAACTATGTAAATCTCTACCACAAACATTAAACCAACAAAATCATTAACGCTTCAACAATTATGAATAATCTTTAATTAAAGCATTTAGTTTGGTCTCCGTAAAAAAAATAAAACTATTTTGTTTTTTCGGCAGAGACATCTATGAATTGAAAAAAAGTGATTATTTATTTTTCCCAAATATTCGCGTAGCAAATCGATCTACATTGTAGATTGGGTGAGCTTTGAACGCCGATTCGATTATTTGAATGGTAATTATTAGTTTTCAATATGAGAATTCAGATTTTTAAAAAAATTCATTCAATTGTAGACTGTTTAAGGTAATTGATTTTATTAAATTAAAATTTGAAAAATAGATTAAAATTTGATTTCTTTGATTAGAATATAATTGAATAAAACATTTTATTTTCTCGAAATGTAATGGAAAGTGGCATGGCTGTGAAAACACCCATAGCTTTGATGGCAACTGGCGATAGTGCCTACATACAATTGTAACACCCTTAGACGACAGCAGAAGCCTGAATTGAACAAACTGTTGTAGACAAACAATTTTCAATAAACAGTGGTTCCCATTGAGTGATTTAAATTTTGACGTAAGAAAAATGTGAAATACAATAATGACAAAAAACAAATTATATAACTTGATGGTTTTGTATTTGTTTTGATGTTTTGAAATGTATTCTACGTTCTGGGTTTATAATCTTGTTAATAAGCACATTGTGATTTCTTTGTCACATTTGAAGGGTATTATTTTGATAGCGTATATCTCAATGAAAATTAACATTTATAAACAATTTAACAATCAATAGCAATAATATAAGACCTATCATATTTTAACTTGCATTATAAAGGTTTTGAAACCGAAGAATAATACGATATCTAATACAAATATCATTGGAAAGGTCCGATGTGTGATTGGTATAAAACTTTTGTTTTAGTAAATTGAAAAAGAAAAATTTAATTTCTCATTAGTTTTCTGTGTTATAGATATTTATAACTGAATATCTAAAAAAATAAAATCGATACTATAATCAAATCAGTAGGTAAAATTTCACAGACTAACATTACACTATTATTATATAGTATCAATAAGAATAACGAATATTGAAACAAAAGTATATCTTCAAATTCAGTTTGGTTTGTCGAAAGCAAAATCAAAATTTATTCTGAGGATACGTATGTTATTGTTTCAATGTACAAAAAAAAAATACATTTAATTATTTTTTAATTACATCAAACTATGACCCAGCTCCATAAAGCTACAAGTAGAAGATTGTAGTATTGAGATATGGCTAATTAAAGTTTTGACACATCTAAACTGAGTTGTAAAAAAATGATAATTATTTTTTAAGTCAATCATTTGGTCACTTATCTCAATTTATTTTTTATTTGTTGAAACGTTGAGAAAATCATAAAATGATATTACGAGTTTTTTTTTTATATGAAACTAAAAGAAGATTTTTTATGTATATTTAAATATTTGCAAACATCTTTCTGCCGAGAGAAAACAAGTACTTTTGTGGAGCTATAGAAAGGGAGGTATTCGAATATAATGGGTAATACAACTTAAATATTTTTTTTCCTTATTGTTTAGTAGAACTAAGTCACCAAAGAATTAGCCTTAATGCGTTGAAATAAACTAGTAAAATAATAACAATCATAGCATATAGTAAGATATTCTTAAAGTTTCAGAATAAGTGTACCACCATTGCTTTGCAGCTTACACATATATATGCAAGTATATTAGGACGTCTGCAAACAAGCAAGTCCAATTATAAATTGAGGTTTCCCATTTAATCTGGATAGCGTTAATTACTAATAGTCTTAGATAATCGTTTTTGGGAGTATAGGGCAAGATTTGGGGTACAAGTACGAAAATGTCGAAATGGCGTTTATGCGTATTTCGCCCGAATAATAACTCCGTTTTCGGCAACACCAAAGTGGAATATGGCTTGGTAATTCCCTAGATTATCTATGCTTTTAGGACACGCATACATATGTGATAATAAATGATATGTCACCAAGGCGTTATTATTTCATTAAATACTTTACAACTTTTTAAAAGATATTTTAATTGTGTATTGTAAACGAACTACTTGTATAGAAAAAGATTAATAGATTTAAAAACTATTAAATGTGTTATATAAAATTATGTGACAAATCGAGACACGTGTTTCACACAAAAATAATTCGTTAAACTTGCGACGTTGTCACTGATGATCCTTCTTTATCAAGTTGAATTTTATTTATTGAAAAGGAATTTACTTGACAGAAGAACTGTTATAAAGTAACCATTGTAATAAAGTTAAAAATTATTTCAGTATTTTAGATACAAAAATATCATTTTATATATATGCTTAATTCTCTAAGGTACTCAATTTTGTACTCACCACCACCCGCTACGATTTTACACTTTTCTTACACAATAATTTCATATCATAACAAAGTTATTCGTGTTTAAAGTTTTGGTAGGGATTTTCAATATTTTATATATTTTCTGTTTTTTTCGTAATTGATGTTTTCGATAGTTTAATTTTATATTAAAAAAAAGCTTGCTCAAAGCTACCGTTGGATCCATCGGAAACACTAAATGTATTTTTTGAAATGAGTTATCGAACACAATGGTATACTTATTAGCTATAATTGATGGATTTCAATCTGCGATCCGCAGTTTTAATCGCAGACTCGGTAATCAAATTTTGATTTATAATCTTTCTAAAAATATTACGACTCTTTGACACACTCTACAGCTTTGCTTGTACACAAAAGTCATGAAACTTTTCAAGAGATATCTTCTTTAACAAAAATAAGTTTTTGAATGAATTATTTATTACATAACATATAGTGAACAAACAGTTTAAAAAATAAATACTTTCATTCTATTTATTTGTGAAATCGATGGTTTTTGTAAAGCTTCTAATTACATGTTCATACCATATCAACTAAAGAAATCTGTAAAGTATATGCTATTATCTGACATGATTATAATTAAAGTATTTTATACTTTGAGCTAAAATATTGAACAAACTAAAACATGATTTAATTGTAAAGTTATACCGTAATTTTCTCAAAATCTAGGCCGAAAAACATCGTTTACCTCGTATTAAGTAATTTAATATTATTCATTGTATACCGTAATATTAATGATCCGTTTTCATTTTTCTCTTGTTCTCCACTTTCCGCTTTGTAATTGAGCTTTTCATTGGAAAACTTTAAATGTTCAGTTCGTTCCGGATTGAGAGATTTATCTCAACGCTGAATGAAGGTTTTGTCTTGCTTCTCAACAACTCACATTTTTTCTTTGCCCAACAAAATAAAATCGAAATATACAAAGAGATTGGCGTACAGTATCATATATATAAATTAACAATTTATAGAAGATTGGTGAGAATATTATAAAAATACCCAGTCATTGCTTCTTATCAAGGGGCATGGCCATATTTAGCATCCAACTGTAAGCACACGAGAAAAATACTAGGCGTAAGCCTTCTTAACTGCTATTTAAAACCATGGCCAAACTGGAAATAGGCACCTTTGGAACTAGATATCAGTCAGCGATCTACTGAAAATAAAAATACATCTTTTCAATAACCGAGTCACATATTGTTAATTTTTATGGTGTCCCGTGCAGCTTTATACCAAAGAGTATATACTTTTCTTTTCTTGACCGGGTCCTATGGCGCGGTGGTTAGCGTTGTTAGCTTCCGAGTAGGATCTCAAGATTTTAAGTCTCAGTACGAATAGCATTTTTTCGATCAATTTATCGATTTCTGTTTGAAGGCATGTGAGTTTTTGATGTATAAAAATTCCTTCCCACCCTTCCGTTCCTTCAATAACCGGGCGTAGCGAGAGTGATTAGTTAACTGCCAGTTCTGTCCTAGCCTTATTCTTCTATCCCTAGTACTCTCATTGAAAAAGAGAGGTTGAGCGACTAAGTAAAGTACAGTACAGTTTTTGTAGAACAATTTTTTGTTAAAAAACCTCCATTTGAATGCCACATGCTGAAACATGACAGTGACATGAATGAAAATCTCTTGATCGTTATTTTGTTATCAAAATTGGATGTGAAACAGCTGTTTCATATAAAGAACGGGTAGTGTTAGGACTACCGACATGATCTGATCATCAATCACCGAAGACACCAATATGTATATTATTTCATAGACATTGATAGTTGATGGTCTACTCAGACTTCACGCTGAATGCCACAGCCAAACTAAAAACTGCCTCCTTTGGATATGGGGCTTTAATTATTAATCAATAGTCTACTAAAGATAAATTACTGAATATCACAAAAACAGTCTGTCTTTTTAATGGGAGTAATGACAATTAATTTCAGCCGGGTATTTCAATACTACTCAAACCATAAAATATATGAAATACTAATATAAACAGTGTTATAAAAATACCTTTCAAAAATATTTTTTATATTAATAGAGAAGTAACGGTAAAATCTTATATTAAATATATCAAAAGTATAAGACGTCATTTGTAGGTAGAATAACCTTTTTGAATATTTTACAACGTCGTGTTCTGTCACAAAAAAATGAAAAGAGAATATACCATAAAACAAGATATCATTTATGCATAAAAGGCAAATAAAACCCTTTTGACTTTCCACGTAATAAGCTCAAATAAAATGTGGACTACCTTATACTTCCATATATTTTATACGCGTAATAGCTTCATGCAGAAAGAACGTTTTATTTTTTTATTATAACATAAGATTACGACGCAGAGATAAACATTTAGTTATGTTATTAAACATACTTATTTTTTACACTGAAAATTTAAATACATTTTTAATAAATATCTGGACCGGTTTCGATGGATTGTTAATCTTTATTGAAAAAATGTAGAATTAGTACAATATAGTGGTTTATTTTTTAAAATAAGATTATGACACCAAAGCGATAAAAAAATAGCTATGTTATTTAAAATACTTTTTTTACGCTGAAACTTTAAATATGGATCATGACCGGTTTCATTGATTTTAAATTATCATGTGTTATTATTGCTCGCGCTGAGCAAAACCAGTTATTGCTAGTTATTATTATATCTAAAGAAATGTTGAATTAATATATATATATATAAATATATTTAAATAAGCCTTTTTAAAACTCCGTTTTAATTAAAAATACGACAGATTGATAGTGGAGAGCATATGTAGATAGTGATTTATTGCAAATATTATTTTTTATCAGGTTAATCTTCCATGTAGTTAGATGTTTCCTTCCATGACGCATCCTAAATAATTGGTGTTCAGCTAAAAAGCTAAGACTAAAGTTTGAAGCTTTTTCGAAAAAAGTGTGGTGTTTTTGTGGAAGCAGCAATTTATTTCTAAATGTTCTACTTATAATTGTTATTTTGACTCCGTACGGTTAAATCAATAAAATAGGTAATACTTTAACAAACTAAAACTTTCTAAAATAGTTAGATGAACATGAAATTGTGTAAAACATATGTTTTATATTTATTTATTAGAAGTTTAAGCCATAAAGGTGACAAACAGGTTTCAGTTTGTTTGACAGTGACAAGTAAAATTTGTAAAATATTTTTTTACAAAACGATTTAGCTATCAAAATAATAACAAACAATACATTCCAATTAAAAAGATACCTTTTATTATATATTTTCTCTTTACTTTTACGACTTGTATATTTAATATAGTATAGAGCAAATAGAATATAGTTAGCTTCTTCTAACAAAAACTTATTACTGTTTTAAAATTACTTAAGCGCCTTAAATCATATAACTATTTTTGTCGTCAAAAGATGTCACTGTTATTTCTAAAATGTGACACTGTTTAATAATAATAGTAAAATATGATAAAATTTACGTCGTTTTAAGTATGACAATTTGATGTTATGACATTTTTGAATACAGCATTTCGGACCCTCATAAAGTAACCAAGTTTTGTACTAAATTTCAGCTGTGGCCATTACATATTCACGGCATAAATTTATTTAGAATTATGTTTTTACTTAGTTAAATATTTTTTTCTCAGCTTTAAAAGTTTTCACAACAAAAAAACTTTAGAGGTCGTCTAGAAATAAGCAAACTTGTTTAAATTAGACACAGACGACTTGTTACAAAATGAAACACTGGATTCAAGGATTGAAACTGTTATGATGAAATCTTGTTTACGCCATCTTGAAAGTTGCGAAAAAATACAATTCAATTTTTATTATTAAATCTGGCCATGTTTTAGGCAATGATTTTTCAACGTCAAAGTTTATTTTCAATGATATGTATAAACAAATTTAAAATATGGGCTGTTGTAAAACATATCATAACACTCTTTAATCAAATTATTTACTAGCTCGTATCTATAATACGGATGCAACTAAGAATCATGAATCTCACTTATCCATTCTTTCATTTGGTGGATTCTGTCCTCAATAAGCTTTTGGTGGCAATCCATAGTTCGCTCTAGCGCAGCTAAAAAAATCTAGGATGACTGAGAAGTCAAATCACTGCTGCTAGGAGTGTTGTAAAATTTGAAATCAATTTGCTCCCATTAAAAAATAAAAATAGCTAAAAAAACATCAAGTTGTAATATAATTTTAAGACAAGAGAAGAACCTTCATGCATTGAAAATAACTCATTTTTCGAAGTATCTTCAAAAAGGGGATTAGTGTCAACTAAGGTATCTGATCTCGGAGCCTTTTTCTAATCCCGCGATTTCGGAATTGATTAATTTTCAATCCAGGGATCCCGGGATTGGGATTAGCTCACCGAGGAATTTGAAATCCTAAATTTACCAATTTCGTGTCAATTTTCGGGATTTGCTCAAAATTTCTCCATACAGAAATCCCGGGATCGCAGCCATGTCAATCCTGGAATTTCGGGATCAAAAAATTGAACGGGATCCCGGGATTGGATGCCTTTGTGTCAACTATAGAAAATTACTCGCTGAAAAATTATTTTACGTTACGGTAAAAAATATATTTGAGATGAGATTAGAACAAGCAATTAGAAAACGCAACCAGGTTTTCAGGATTCGAAAGAGCTTAGGTAGAATTTAAGAAAGCATTATGTAAGTTCATAAATGCCTTGGTGCACAAATTGGATAGGGAAATCAATGCCTAATAATTTTCGTTGGATGATTTAAATTCTTGATCACATTGTGTAAAATCTCAATGTAAACCAGTTGTCTATTGCAAGGTTAAGTCAAAACATAAAAAAAAATAAAAAAAGAATACTTAATTTTGCTAATCGCTTTTCTTTAGTCCCACAGCTAAAATAAATGAAAAAGATAACAACTTAGCGTCTAGATACACATCCTTAATTTATATTTCATTAAAATATTTGATATTGACGAGCATTAGGATTTTTGTAAGAATCAGTTTATTGTTATCGATTTCTACAAAACTATTGCCAATTCAATAAAATTCAAGATATACAGCATCTAAAAAAATAACATTTAAATCATTTTGATGTCACACTTGATAAAAATGAGTATAAACGATAAGCATCAAATTCTCTTTTTTGCAAGAAATGTAGTTAACTTAATTATGCTAAACACTGCAGAAACTATATAACTAATTGAAACTTTGCATATTAATGATAACGATTATAAATAATTACAGTTTTGAGACCAGATATACTGATATTAATGGAAGTGGAGATAGTCAATGTAGACTAAGCCAGCAACTCTACTTAATACAACTAAATGGATACATGTTGGAAGATTTAAAGCTTGACATAACTTGTGGACTAATCGCCACGAGAGTGGGAATTGTTGACATCTTACCTAAATCTAAATTTATATAAACTTCACAAAGAATGAGACAAAGATAAATTAAAGAAACGAAATCAAAATATTGCGTTGAAAAACATACCTGTTCTTTCATTAATTTGTATTCGAGTAATTAAAAACGGAAAATGGTTTTCGATTTGTAAATTTAATTTAAAGAACACGGCTTTATATTAAATTCAGTTTTGTTCCAAATGTTTTCTTGTGTTATAATATTAAGGGATTGTAATGCTTTTGTATTTAGCGGATAATTAGCCAAATTGCTAGCTTTTAACAATTTTGTAAGGTAATTCAAATTAATTCTCTGGTGCATTGAAGCATTTAATACAGAGAAGGGTTGACTTTCAAATGAATTGAGACAGCCGTTTCTTTTAGCTGCTTGCTTTATTCTGATCTTTCCAAGATTACATTTATTTTAATATTCAAAAAAGGCTAAGACAATTAAACGCCATACATTTTAAAAATAGATAGACGAATTGAATTAAAAAATATATTAAAGGTGCGTTCGTTAACGGTTTGGTTTGAAATGTAAATTTGCAGGATTAGTTAAAACTGTGTCTAGAAAAAATCTAGATTTAATATTGATTTGGCAATGCTCTTTTCGATTTATTTTAATGAATTTTTTATGCACAGTTTTATATTTATTAATCAATCGAAAAGTTTTTAGGTCTGAAACTTTCTCTTCATTGTAGTACATTTTGAATATGACAACCAAAAAATATTGTGAAAAACAAGAGTCCAAAATCTTAGTAGCAAATTTATAAAAAAAACGAAAAAAATCTTTCTTTGAGTAACATTTTTATGATACAGAAAAACATAATTGTGATGATGGTAACTTTGTCTAAAAACAGAGTTTGAAATACAGCTGATGTTTATTATATGAAATGATAAATTAAAGCATTAAAGAATAGAATTGTAAACTTTGAACAAATCACGTAAAACATTATCTTTCTTGAATTATGATAGCGTAAAACGTGAAACGGAATTTTCAAACATCTTTGCTTAACAATATCTGTAACTAGTTTTTAACAAGTACGTGAATAACAATTATAATATTTACGACTTTTTTCATGACACTGAAATGTGACGTGAATAAACAAATGTATTTTTTTAAATACATATATGGAATTTTAAGCGTGACGTACACATGTTTTTGGTGTTGTCAAGAAAGTATTTTTTGTAAAACCTTATGGCCTGTTTTTATAAATATTAAATAAATAATGATGTGTTGATATAAATTGTCAAACATTATTTCACACTTTACACGTATCTAATGTCAATGTATTATATAACGGTCACATATTTTTTCCAGATTGTTATAATTAGGCAAATTTCACCTTGGTCTAGAAGCTGTATTGGTAATTTGTCTGCAGTCCAACAATTATTTCAATCCTAACGTTCTCTGGAAAATAGCTGTATATACCATCGATTTCTATCAGCTTTACCAGTGGAACAATATTTTATTTCATTATAAACTTAATCCGATCATGCGAAACACCAATTGCAATAGCTGTCTGGCCAAGCACGGCATTGTCGAGATAGGTCAAGATTTTTAGTAACGCCGTTATTTGTCCATCGTTTTTTGTAATACATTTTTTTCATTAAATTTTTATCATATTACTTTTTTTATCAATGTTGTTGCCGTTTGCTATCCATAATATAAATAACATAAATATATTGAGAGCTCTACACAATTACACTCCATTTTTCAATTAAATTTCTGTTAATCCAAGCAACTGTCTTCCAATTTTTAGCGGATAATCTGCAATACTTATAAAATAAAAATTCTTCTACCTATGTTTTATATTAAATAAAAACAGTTAAATTCAGTTTATGTGTACTGATTTTATTACCATGTCAGCTTCCAATTTGGAGTATATATATCCCTAATGGAGTTTATCTCAACAAAAGTGTTTCTATAAGAACTACTTGTTATTCAGTTGGTCAACGTCAACTTATCCAAAGAGAGTAGGAATAGAAGAATAGGTCTAGGGCAAGGCTAGTAGTAAATTTATCGTTATTGCTAAGCCCCGTTTTTTCAGAATATTAAGAGGAGGGAATTCAAGACATACATTGACGCCTTCGAACAAAAATTTATTAAATTTGAATTGTTCAAACTATGTACATTCTCACAGATTTTGTCACTAACGACCCGGGGAGACATATTGTATCCATTGTTAATGGCGATTTGTTTGGTTTTAGAGCATATGGCAGCCTTTAGATTGAAAAAAGACACGTCCACTTTTGCTAATCACTTAATTTCGGAAGGACACGTGTTCAATCAGGAACAAGGGATAAAAATGTTACACCCAAATACGGACAGTCATAAACTCTTTTTCCAGGAAGTTTTGGAAATTAATAGAGCACAATTACATAGCCTTCCGATTTTAAATGAAATACTCAACCTACCTGGGTCTCCACTTTTGTACCCTATATAAATATAATCATAAAACCTTTGCCGACAAACAAATAAAATACAGTTCTTGAAACTACTTACTTCTCAAATCTGTGGGCATTCCCATGAGCTTATTATCCTTTTCGCCAGCAATGGCTTTGAACTCAATGATACATTTATTTCTTATATAAACACGAAACATTCATTTACTAAACGTCAGTTCAAGTTCATCCGTGCACTTGAACGCCTGAAGATGCCGAAAGGCGAAACCCGGGTCGTTAGTGACAAAATCTGTGAGAATGTACATAGTTTGAACAATTCAAATTTAATATTGAAATTTCACCAAGCACCTTCAGTCGAAATCTTAAAAAATTTATTAATCGATTAAAAAACAATTTATAATACCTTTTAGGGTGTTCACTGTCAATCTTGGTGGAAAGACATTATATGAATAAAAACACAATATTCCTTTGTACTTTAATACACTTTATTCAAAAGGTTAGGACCAGTTTCGCTCATTGCGATTGTCAATTGTTATTTATACCGTTTCATTTCAATTTATTTTGTATAAAAAGCACTGTTTATATATATTTCTTATCAGTTGACAATGCTCGCAATGAGCGAAACCAGTATTAATTAACCTTTTAAATAAAGTGGAATAAAGTTCAAAGGAATAATGTGTTTTTATTAAATTTATAATACGGTCCATACTGGGATTCAAACCTTTGACCTACGTAAATTAGTTTCGACGGATTTGGCAGTTGATTATTGTTAGAGGTTAAAATATTACAACTTTTATCTTTATTTAATAAAACTTCTCATTTACCAGTTAAAACATATAAATTATGTTAAAATTCTTCACTTATATTAACTTTGCTTTTATGTTTCTTCTCTTATAACAAATTCCGTATGTTGTATCTTATTATTACGTTATTTATTCACCGTTGGTTGTAAGCTTCTGAGAATATTCATGAAAAGCATTTAGTCATAACCCACTGTGCTGTCCGGGAGTATTTGTGGTTTTCTGCCTGGATATCCTTTACTTTACTCAAAAGGCGGAGAGCAAAGATATATATGCGACAAGTAGGAATAACATTGTCATGAGAAATATGTCCACATTATTATACACAGAAACATATTATCCAAAGTTTGCTGTAAATAACTGACTATGAAATGCATTGCTTTTACAGGCGTGCACTAAACCTGAAGAATGGGTGGAATCAAATTAATATTATAAATATGTTAATTACAACATTTGAAGTGTTGTAAACTCTTCATAATCAATATTAGATGTCACCGTGTTAATTAAAATGGAATTTTAATGGTAAAAACCTAATTTAATAAAATTTCAATTGCAAAGTCATTACCGTAATAATTATCAGGTAATATAATTGATAGCTATTTTGTAATCAAGTCATTATGCCATCAAATTTTTAGCACATAGATTTTTAAAAGAAGTTTCTTCACACAAGTTTTTCTATAAACTCTGCTTGTTGCTCAGTTGTAAAACCTCACTACTTCAAAGAGTGAAGGAAGAGAAAGATATAGCTAGTGGGTTAATTTATCGCTCTTGCCACGACACGCTATTTTGAAGTTGGAAAAGTGGTAAAGAATTTTAAGACATCACAAACGTTGATTGAAAAAAATGTCTTTTCGTACAGGGTCTCGAACCCGTGAGATTCGTCACGGAAGCCAACGACGTTGAACTCTACGCCACGGACCTGGCGTAGTTGTCAACATTTATTAAAACTTTATCCTTGGCTGTTTTCCCTGCTGATTATTACGAAATACATATCTCACTGCAAGATTGATCAAACAGTATCTCTTAAAATAATTTTACAATTTTGTTGTGGTTTATTTATTTCTTATTAAAATTTCTCACAACTTGCCATGACATTAAACTATTTTAATATGCTACGATTTTGGTTAGAACTTTGACCGAGTGGCAAAATTTGCAGGGCCTTCGTCACGGTGTCGTAGATTCAAATCTTGGAAAACAAACTTTATACATTGGATTGAATTTGGATTACCCAAAGGTGTAAGATGTTTGGTACGTTTTCAAACATCCAAATCCACACCCTATCTGATCCTGTAAACAGATGTAGAAATGGCAACAAGCTGTTCCCTTAATAAATCAACCCTTCTTCTTTACCATTTTAGAAAAACTGTTTCTGCACACAAAATTTGATAGTAGGCTTAAAGGAGGTGGTTGATGTACCTAAAATTATGTAACTCTATTTACTAATGAGCTCTGAACATAATTTTATCAATTTGTTTCACAAAACTATACAATAAATCACTTATTTATGTAGTCAGCTCGTGTAATTAACGAAGAACTTTACTTAGTAATTGAACTATCAATGTGAAAATCGATTACAATTGACCAAATCATAAGTTTATTTTTACTCTAGTGGGAATCCGTTGGATGGTGATAATATCTGTATATGGGAGGTAAACAAAACTATGTCAATTTTGATCATAGTAAAGGTATTTTTCTACAATATCATTGCAAAGAGTTTCACGAGATATACTAACTACACTATGTCAATTGAGACAAGTTGGCCATTTTTAATGTTATCAAAAAGTTTATATCAATTAGTGGCGTCACAATCAATTTATTGTTTGAATTTTATGGCAGTGTTATTCCGTCAGATGAGTAATGCTTCAATCATTATCGTTATATTGAAAGTTTAAAATAATGAATTTTGCTATCAGGATAATATTTTAGATTTCAAATGAAGGTGTTTGATGTTATTTCATTGTACAATTTTAATCGTTCATATTTTTAACACTCCTACATGTTTTGTAACTAACAATCTAGGTTTCGCCTATTGGTATCTTTAGGTGTTCAGATGAAAAGGTGAACTGACAGTGACATAAATAAAAGTTAAAAATCCAATTTATTATATTATATAAGGTCAGACCAATTTATTGTTGAAATCCATAGATCTAAAAGTATTAAGGATCAGTTTTCCTCTTTAAAAAAGAACGTCTGACTAATAACTCAATATTAATAAGAAATCAAAAAAATTGTAATGTTTTAATTTATGAAAAAACCAAATAAAAATACTCAGTTAACATAAAGAATAGATTCAGTGAATGGGCATAATTAGGCGTTATTAATTGAGCTTATTATAATCGTGATAATTGAATTGGTTTGGTTGTTATGTCAGAATAATCTACGTATAGTTAGATTCATATATAGATTTTTGATTTTTAATAAAAAAACAAGAAAACTTATCATATTTTTTTATTATATAGATTTTAAGCATATCTTTAATTTTGTTAGTCCACATAAAGTAATAAATACATAATTACGCAATTTCAATGCACACCTAAACTTCTTAACAACCTCGTACGGGAGCTTTAAAGGCATTAAAATCGTCGTTGATAGGCTTTAGCTGTACCGCTACAGGTGCTTTAATTTAGCCGGAAAGCTATATTTACTATATTTAGTAAAATAACAATTTTACGAGGATGTATGTAATCAAATAAATTTAAGTACATCATTATATGAAGCACTTTATTTAACAACATGATCATGTTAAAAAGTTAGTGACTTGATAATTATTACCTAACATAAATACGTAATAGACTTCAACGTTAATGGTTTTTAATTGAAAGCTGAGTGACAAGCTATTTAAATGAAGCAAAATTTTCACAGATGTCTTTGAAATAATTCAATAATCTTTATAGAAACAATATCGTTACAAATCCGATTGAAGTTTTATCAAACATCGATTTTTTAAATCTAAAATGTGTCATTTAGTCATAAGTACTGTGTTGTCGTTTCTTCTTTATTTAATCTGGAGGCATTTATTAAAAATGCTGATTTTACGTCATATAGCTAAGTAATTTCCTACAGTTGTGTTGATGAATGTTTTTTTTAAATACGTAATCTAAAATGTTTTATGCTACTGTTTTGTTTCATAAAATAGCCGAATAATTTTCGTTACATTTTATGAAATATGTTATATTTAAGCAAAATATAACTAGTTTAAGTCGTTTCAAAAGTTTTACGTAAAACGTTTTACAGTAAGCCGATTGCGAGATATCCAGAGTAGTAGAGCGAAAATGTACCACAAATTATGCTAAAATCAAGCTTTTGCTTGAACGTTTAAACGAGAAAACATACTAAATTTGCGGCAAATTCAGTTGTGTAAAGTTTTAATTCTAGAAATTTTGCACTAACTTTATTTTTGCACAGAAATAATGTATGTGATAAATTTGATTTGTTAATCGCCTAACGAACTAGCAAGGAATCAACTAAATTATACTGTCGTAATAAATAAAAATAATATAAGTACTGTTTCATAAGTTTTTGCGAGTTTTTGATACACGCGAAATATGCTTTTTTCTTTTAAAATTTAAGCTATTTTCAGTACTCTTTTGGTATTAAGTGATAGCAATTGTTTTGATTTGCTTTTCATTGCAATAATAATATATGTTTTTTTTCTTTGTTTAACCCTTTACAAACAATGGAAAGTAAGATAAGAAAGTCAATTTTGGTAAATTATATTGTATAAATTCAAAAATTGACATAGCGGAAGTATGGCTTTTGAAAACATATGTTTCGCAATAAGCAGTAATGCAGTAAAATTAAAAAAGCGTCCAACTTATTTAAAAAATATATCAAGAAATAATAGAGCTCAATTGACTAAAAGTGATGATATATGTTGTTATATCAAAACAGATCCATGATTTACGATGCAAAAAGTTTTTCAAATACAAGATCTGCATCCAGCAACACTTCACTTGGATTAAATAGTTTTTCAACCTTTTCGAGCCCATGGCCTCGATATCCGTAGTTGTTTTTAGTTTTTAGAGTCTCGGGATACAATCATTTCGGGATTTTGGGATTGTTGAATGGGAAAAAAGTGAGAAATTGAAAGATTTCAAAATAATTTTCTCGGACACCTCAAAAATTTTTGCTCGCTGGCCGATTTTAAAAAACCTGGGAATTTACGGATTTCACAAAATGAATAAATGTAAGAACTTTTTTTTTTAGCTCGCTTTTGTATTTCAAAATTTTATGTTCGCTGGCAGATTTTTTTATTTTTAGAAGACAGAACAAAATGTGGGACCACATTTACTTATTTTCGGCGCCCCTTCCAAAACTGTGATGTGGCTCCCCTGAAATTATATTTTTTGTGGCCTCCTTAGAATAAAATTTGAGCCAAGAGGGAGCCACGTGGATCCCGATTGAGAAACTGTGTATTAAAGAACGTTGAAAAGCCTTTAATATTGTAACCTCTTTAAAGTTACGCGCAAAATATTCAAATACTTATGAGACAACATAATATATCTAACGGCGTAGATATTATATATTCTAAGTTCTAGCTCTAGCTGTAATTTAATTCTTGTTTCATAACTTTTATAAACTTGAAATCAAAGTCTGTGTTTCATGGTTTGACAAAGTATTTTACTATTATATGTAATTTTATTTCCGACAAAACTTTTAGTAAAACTAGAATACTTTACTATTATCTGTCCTTTTTAAAGATTTGATAATATAAGGTAACTGACTCTATACGTCATAATAAAAATATCATTTAAAATTTGTCTAATTGTTAATGCATATGTTGATAATGAAATAAGTAGTAAATATGCTGTACCAGATGCTCCTTTTTTCTACCTGCAAATAAACTGAATGCCGCAATTAACAATGCAGTTTTGCAGGTAATTTAATTATAAATAGGAAAATGACAAATTATCGTACATGAGAAATTGATAATTTACGCAAGATAAGAACATAATATCACTATGAAAAAGTCAACATAACATGTCTAACATAACTTTTTAGAATAAACCATAGAGAAATTTAGAAATATGGCGACGAATTTTCGTAAAAATATTTCATAATTCACACGAATTGTCGGTATCCCGATAGCATCGTTAAGTTTTTTTTATGTTCTCGTATCCGCAATTAGGGTTTCAAAAGAATTGCATTGGTAACTAAAATTTAAGACACAAAGAGTAGCATGTTGTTGAGAAAATTTAGCAAATAATTTCATTATATATGTAAAATAAAACTGTTCGATTATACTTTTTATTTGCATGGATGTTTTAAATACTTTTTTTATTAAGACGTAATTGCAGTTGTTAAGAAATCGGTCCATCAATTGAAACTTGAATGTTACTTGGTTCATGTATGGTCAAAAATTGCATGACCTTCTTACTACACATATTACGTTTCAAAAATATCCTGTAAAACAGTAGCAGATTTATTAGCATGTATGATACCATCATAATAAATTCATATTAGAAAATATTGTTGCAAACTAGTTTCAAGAAAAAGAGATAATTATAATTTATCTGTGTTCTAGTCAAGTTGGACGTATTGAAATGATTTTGGGTCAAGCTATAAATAATCTTCGGTTGAGAATTGAATATCAGACGTCACTTGAAAGGAAATAAATTGCTGATGTCGAAACTTGTCTCTAAGTTTTCTGGCAATCATTACAAAGAAAAGGTGTATTAGTGACGTCGAAGTGGCCCTACTCAAGGAAGCGAGTAGATTGTTTCCAGATCCGATCTACGAAAATATGATTGTAAAAAAGCTGTTCGGCTGGAAACAGAGCCAGTTATAAAGAACAATATATTCACACATTAACTGCGTTTCTATTTAATATTTCAATATGATTTTGGGAAAATATATTTTAAGCTAAAAACATATATAATTGTTTTTAAAGAAAAAAATACACCAGAGGTTTTCTACGATAGAAAAAAAAGTTTGTTAGAACGTTCCTTATTTTATGCATTATTTTCAATATTTTTTAAACCATGTCCGCTCCCATTGAGGAGCATATGGACTCCTAATGGAGTTTATCTCAACAGAAGTGTTTTTACGAGAACTGCTTGTTACTCAGTTGCTCAACTTCTCTTTTTCCAAAGAGAGTAGGGATAGAAGGATAGGGCTAGGACAGGATTAGTGGTAAGCTAATCGCTCTCGATACGCCCCATTCATAGGATAGGATGGATGAGAGGACGAAATTCAAGACATCACATACATCCATGCCTTTGAACAGAAATTCATAAATCGATTGAAAAATCAATTTATAAAACTGTCCGTATCGGGATTTGAACCCGGGCCCTACGTTGCCGAAGCCAACAACGTTGATCATTCGACCACACAGGCGTCGATATTTCATAATTTATAATTTAAGTATTATTCAATAGCAAATGCAGTGGCGGCCGGTCATTGTGGTATTGAATCAATGCACCCCTTGTATATGCAGGGACGGTTATATTTCATAAAATAATATTCAAACATAACATATATACCATTAAATCATTTGAAAATTCTTCATGTATTTATTGTCTATAATAAATATTAAAAATTGTTCATAATAAAATAAATATATAGACAATAAATACACGAAGAATTTGAAATGAGTGAATGGTATACATGTTATGTTTGAATATTATTTCATGAAATATAACCGCCCCTGCATATACAAGGGGTGCATTGATCTAATGCAACATTGATCAGCCCCCATTGATCAAATGAATATAAAAAAAATACTAGAGAAGAAAACTAAAGCAAATATTAAAATAAACTCTTTGTGCTGATATTATATTATTTATTAAGATCAGAACCGATTTCGCTTACCGTGAGCATTATCAGCTGATGTAAGGTGATCTCGAAATTAGCGAAACTCTTGATGAGTTATTATTAAATAAGTCGAATAAGTACTCAGTGTTTTTTTTATAACTCCTCCAATAATAATTAACAATGAGCACATTAAAAGTGACAACAAATTTTATCTAATTTTTACTGCGAATTCTTTGAAGTTATCCGATTTTAAATACATAATATGGTTAAAAAACGTTTAATTTGTTTCATTTTACTAAATCCACTTATTATACAGAAAAAAATACAATCACGGCTTCTTACCATTCGTTGATAGTTTTGTTTCCACTCCAGTCGTGCCAGTGTCTTCCAGTTTCGCTGAATACATCATACGGATATAATTCGTTTGCTAATTTGTAGAAAACAAATTTCGAAACGGATTATAAATTTGTATACTTACGGTTGCCTGACATAAAATATGAAACAGATTTACAATACGAGATTATAGTTTTTGCAATTATGGTTCATGCTTACTTCTTATGAGAATATAGACTCATATTGTATTAAACGGGCTTAAAAAAGATTTTTTTATCCAAGAATAGTTTGTAAGTTATTTAATTTCTATTTTTGCGAAAAAAAATAGGAAAAATAAGGTAGGACGAGCTATTAGCCGTATTTGAGATCAGATTTGCGTGAGAAAGATACATATATCACAGACATCCGTTAAATATAACACGAATCAATTAATCAACTAGTGAAACTCTTTGTACTGGAATTAGAATATAGGGCATTCGTAAACGAAGGCGATGGATGATGTTGTCCACTTGTCCGAAAGCTCGGCAAAGTACCAATTATAATCAAAATATTTGAGAGCAGCGAAGCTGTTTGAAATAAGATCCGATGAGATGTAATAATAAAGATACAAAATAAAAATGATCGTTGCTTAAATAAATGTATGCGATTGGTTTGTCACAGCTGATATGTGGAAGCACTGAAATAAAAAAAATATATCGAGCCGGGATAAAATAAGTGTGAGAGAATTCCTCGCAAAGTGTCAATTTATTGGCAAAGAATGGAAGAAAAACAACTTTATTCAGTTTCTCTTATATTCCTTGTTTTTCAATTTGTAACGTGAAACAATTCTATTGTTTGCATTTGATTTGAGTAAATACCAAAGAAATACATATTTCCACAGGAAATATGCACAAAAAAACGTAACAAAAATGTTCATGAAAAATCTAACAATACAGAAAAGATTTTGGCATTGAAAGTAAAAAAGGAGCTCGGAAAATAAGCGTAACGTAATCCGGAATTTATTTTTGGGTTTGGGATTTGTTTGTTGACTTGATTGATTTAATAAAAAAATTAATGTAATTTAACAATAAATTTATCCATGATTTAAGAAACACACTATTAAAATATAACATAAGAAATCATTCAGCGAATTAGAAATAAAAAATATTTAATTTTGTTTATAATGTTGATAATTCGACTGTGACTAGAATGATGTCGTTTTTTATTTAACCCGTGTAATAACAAAAAAGGTTCTTAATAAATAATGATTTGTACGGATTGTACAGTTTGAATATATAATACGATAAATACATTTTTAAATTTCAGTTAACAATAAACATACATTAAATTATTCAAATGTAATTCATTATCTATTCAAGGATTTTAAAATTAAAAATAATGTTTTAGTGTGATTATACTATGTTAGTAATAATTGAATTTATCAATCTGTTAGTACTCACATTGTAAGACATATATTCGTAATAATATAAATAGTATCTCATAAAAATAAATTTGTAAAGTAAAACAAATATTAAATTGATAACATAACACAAATAAGACGATACAAAAATGTGTAAATTGAAATGCTTAAATTTATTATAATATTCTGCTTCTTTTTAGACAATTCCTTGGGTAAACAGTGAAAGAGTGGAGCTTGTGTTTGTTGATGGAATAAACACATACTGATTTGTATCTATTGAGAACGGTATCATGCACCGTATCCCAGCCATCTTCCCGGTTGAGTGAATTTTCCAGCCCTGAAAAGAAAAATAAACTCGAATGTGCGGATTTATTAAATTGCTGCATTGTCAAAATGACGGTATTTTACGAGACGAAAAATACATTTACTTGGCATGGTTTTAAACACTGACTACCAGCGATAGTTGATATAATTTGTTATATGTTCATTTAAAGATATCAAACTCAATACAAACATTATAAACATTTGTTTGTCCAATTCCAATTCTGATTATAGAAAAGAAATACAAAATAGTGTTTCATTAGTTTTTAATAAAATGCCTTTCCACTTAGTATTGACAGTGAAAGAACAACTTAAAAGAGGAATCAAACTAAATATATAGTAATTATTAATAATTTAAAAAAAACCAGAATCATTTTTTCTAAACCAGTAACAAAAAAGCCTGTATTCATTTCTCTTTCTGTCAATTAAAATTGTAAAAATAAAAATCTAAGCTCAAGATTTAGTCGGAGTTAATTGAAACTAAACACTGCTTCAGTGTTAATTGTGTAAAACTAAAGTGTTGTTCATCATCGGTTCACTATTAAGGTTAAGTATAGAATCTTTGAACAATGAAAAATACGCTTTAGGTAAAAACGGTCGACAATTAAATTAAAATGATCATCTTTGATAAAACAATATTTTGAAAAATCAAAACTCTGAATATTTCATTGATTTTTATTTAAAGCTATCAATTGGAAAATTACCGCCATGCTTTTCACAAAACAAAGAAAATGATTTTCTTATTTAAAATATTAAGTCTAGTATCTTAATGACAAATTTTGCGCATAGCAAAAAAAACAATTAACCAAAGCGTAATTTATATTTTTTAGGGTGAAAAATCGAAACCATACTTACTGCTGAAAAAGAATACTGGTAAATGTATAGAAGTTCTTGGTTTGTAGCTACAAATAAAAGGGGATCTGCCATCTTCTTATCTGAAAAAGGTGCGCGGTGAATTATTATGTGGTTTTCTTGTAATAATGTTTTATAAAGTCTAATAAATCATAGTTAGCTTGTACATTACATTAAAAATATAAATATATATTAATTATTAGTACCATATCTTAAAGCAGAATTATTTCACAATATAAAAAGTATAGTTTCCTATCGAGTTGATACATTCGAATTGTTGCGAAATTTATTGATTGTATTATAAGTTATTTTTTATAATAAAGTAAGGTTCAAAGATATCTACAAAGCTATAAAAGTCTATACCTTAGGCCCTTAGTAAAGCTTGCCTTGGTAGAAAAACAAATTAAGAGTTCACAAATTTTGAATTCTTTCATATATATACATATGACATTGGTTGACAAAGCTTCAGTATAATTATGAGAACGTATCAAAGAATTGTATTTCATAAGAATTATATAACTAAGTTTAAACTTATTTCCTATTCATCGAAACTAACTTAAGCCATTGTTAAGCCGTAAAGCTTATTAAAAATGATTTAAATCTCTCTTTTTCGAAGAGAAAATTAATAGGACTTGTTGCTAATTAATCTATCTCGCTACGCCCCGCTAATTTTAAAAGTGAAAGAGTGGAAAGGGAATTTTAGAAACCACAAATCCCAAAACCTTTGAACAAAAATCGATTAAAAATGCTGTTCGTACTGGGACTCGAACCCGTAAGATCCGTCAAGGAAGCCAACCACGTTGACTACTTCTCCACCGACCTGACACTTAAAATAATCATCAAAATTTAATATACTGGTAGTGAACGTGATTGAAAAAAAGGTTTGTGTTAATAGTCAAAATATTCATCCAACTTTTCTGATACCTCCTGTATAATATTTATATCAGTGGCACGTCATTTTTGATTACATAAAACCATTAAAACCCAGTAAAACTTAAGAAAACATTTACGCTTGTACTAATATACTGAATCCAATTAGGGTAAGTAAAATTATCAAATTCTAAAGTAAAATAATATTTTATGAACGTACATATATTAAAGATATTACAAACAAAATTTTAGGAACTCTAATAGGGTTGCAAAAAAAGGAATATTAACTTTATGTGTACATTTCACCTTCTTCACTAAAAATGTGTAATGATTTTTAAAAAAATCTTTTCTAAAAATTAACAAAGAAACATTATTCACTGAAACATGCGTACGTAAAAGAAAGACTGTAAAACTTTGAAACGCAAATAATAAACTCGACGTTAGGTAAAATTACACCCGCTCAAGTTATTCGGGAAAAACCATAGATCTAAATTTACAAAAAGGTTTATTCAGCGCCTCAGTTTTTACGCAAAACCAGAAAAAGGTCCGTCAAAGCCCCTCATAAGAGATTGTTCACGAAACAGGAGCAAGGGGAAAACTTCAAATAACAGGAAGAAAATATTGTCGCCGAAAAGTGTTCAGCATTTTTTATCTTGACCAGAAATGATAGAGAGCTTTGATATATAGCATAAAAGTCACATACTATCATGTAATATGTTTGCGCAGACGCTTCTTTATTCACGAACTATCGTAAAAGGTGTAGACCAAACCACAAAGGTCATAAATAACCCAATTGACATTTTTTTTTGTAAAGGCTTAACTAAAATCAGTTTTATTTACAATACGTATTTTTGAATCATTTTTTACTAGCTATTTATAACCCGGCTTCACCCGAGATAGATTAAAAATTCATAATAAGTAAATTTCATTAGAAAATTTAAATTAACTTTGATTATTCCACGTATTGTGTAACTAACTGTGACACGTGTTTCGCCTCTTTCAGAGGCATCTTCAGACTTACTATCGCAAAGTTTGCTTAAGTAATGAAGTTTACTTAAGCAAACTTTGCGATAGTAAGTCTGAAGATGCCTCTGAAAGAGGCGAAACACGTGTCACAGTTAGTTACACAATACGTGGAATAATCAAAGTTAATTTAAATTTTCTATTAAAATGAACTTCCACAAAGTTACCGCCGAAACCATCGAAAGTAGTAAATTTCATGTTCAATTTTTACTAAAAAAAAAACCTGTTACTGCTTTAGAATATAGCAGCTTATATACTGCTTCCAAATATATAATATATTGTTTCACATATAAATAGAATAAGTAGGTATATTTTCCTGCTTCGCCCTGGTTGTATTCAACTTCTAAGCGTAGACACCGAAAACACAAAAACGACGTTATTATTGTGTTATTTTGGTGCTAGCTAATGTTGAATGTACCAAGTTGCAAAAATGTCAATGTAATTGTATACTCCTATGTAACGTACCAGCTATCCATTTAGAAACTAGTAAATAATTATAATCGACAAAAATCTAGATAAAAAGAAGCTTTTTATATTGCATATCACTTATCTTTTTTTCAATACAAATTGGCATGCTTTGCAAAATATTAAATGAGCTAAAACAGCCAAACCGAATATACAAAAATGCTTACTTATTTCAACTAAAAAAATTCACTTTTGAGATAGGGAATACAAAACTATATCTTTACCATATTGAATAAATTTTATTGTAAGTGTTCTTATGATTATAGAAAACCTTGAGTACATGAATAAAACAAACTTAAACTGTGACGTAACTCTTTTGGCTTATAACCGTAACTTGTGCATCGCTCACCGCTAGTAAATTGATCGTAAACCAATACATCTAAAGAAAAAGAGAATAGACCAGCGGGCCTTGATAATCTTCTCTTCGGATAAAATTTGAATCACCCATAAAGCCGATTAAATAAATAAAAAAAGATTCGCATGTATTTCGGGCATGGACAATCGTTTGTAATTTTTTTCCCCAAAAATTGCTGTCAGTAAAGAAAAAACAATTATTAAAGAACTAAATGAATCCGCAGCAGATATTTTTGAATAGGATTCGTTATATTTTAAATAAATAATCCACCGGGTATGTTTTTTCGAATTTATTTGAGTAAATATATTTTTAAAGAGCCGCTTGTAAAATGTAATTAAGCGTTATTTGTTTTTATAAAAAGAGAAATGTTTCAGAATGAAATACAAATGTTTTGCTTCTTTGGCATGCTTCAAAAGAGTTCATGGCATAAAATACTTTATAGATGCAAATATGTGTATGTATTTGGGTTTTCCACAATACAATATATCAAAATATTATATTTTTAGACTTTTTCAATGAAACATTTTCCATTTTTTTTGGCAAAAAAAACTCGAAAATTTGAATTTCTGTATTGGAAACAGTAATAAAATCTTGTTTTTTGTGGTTATCGACAGCTTCAACTGAATGGTGCTGTTGTTAAAGAAAATATTCAAGTGCACATTTAAAAGAATTTGTAGGCTTGTTTTTAGAATATATTGCGTGTATCTGTGCTTTCAGTGGATATCAATCTTTTCCGATCACTGTAAATGACAGTTCTCACGATAAAAAGCAGATATTTTTAAAAGTGATTAAAACAATACAAATTAGTTTATTTTAAAGAAAAATTGAATAAATTATCTTAACATTGATTAAAAAAAAAAATCAATACCATTTAAACGCGTTATAATGTTCATAGACAATTTATGAAAATGTTAATTTATTGACGCATGAAATAAAAAAGGATTTTTCTTATTAATCTTTTTAAGTAATGGATCATGTCTCATTTTCTACACGTTTTTGTTAATTAGCAATTACTGGAACGTATCCCTTGTGTAATCATAAATGTTAATAATAAGCAAACATACGAAATATGTATTTTATTAATTAATAACGGTTTCGTAATTATTAAAGTATATATATCATATTATTTTAAAGCTGAAAAAAACTGGCTAATTAATTATCGAAAAAAGTATTTGGGATTTATTCAAAACGGTTTTATGATACTCACAGTTTGGATAAGTTACGCTGATAGCCTTTACGTCAGCTCCATAATCAAAACTCTGATAATTCATGTATTTGCCGCTTGTCACATCGTATGACATTATAAGAAGCGGTGCAAGACCACCCTGAGCCAACATAATAAAGCTGTGGTCGTCTCCAACTACTGCACTGCAGATGAGGTGGCAGTCGTCTGTCGTGACTGATTGCAGGAAATCAAACTGCAAGGAAGTAGAGAATGATATGCATAGTTTCATGAAAGGAAATTGCTACCAACATAACATTATTCGAAATCATATTCACATATATTTTTATTTCATAATATTATATCAATATTTTTTTCAATGTTGAAAAATAAAGTGTCATTAAATATTGTATGGCTTTTTTTAAGCCACCCGAGTATAGTGCTATTTTTATAGTACTGAGTAACGAGCTAAATATTTTGAAATTTCAAATGACATGAGATAAACTATTCTGTTTGTCGGCACTGGGAGATTTATTTGGTTTTTAAAAATATTATTTCTGATAAAGTCGTTTTGTTTTTCAAACAGTATTTATTATATAAAGAGAACCATTTAAAAAATACCAACAATCATTTGAAAATATATAGTGTGTTTAGTAAGAAAATATGAATCAATATCAGTTTCATTGTCACGATTGTTATTTAAGTCACGTGGCAGCTGACAAAATGAGATATGACAAAAAGGCGAGATGAAAAATGTACCAATAAAAAACTTTTGTCACAGTAATAAAATTATTTGAGCAGAGAGAGCTTCAAGGCTTAATTTTTTCATCATTTCGCACTTCCTGATGCTTATGCTAGAACGGGTCGAGGAACTTTTATCGTGCGTATTCACTAAATCAATAGTTTTCGTTAGTATTTAATGTATGAAAATGAAAACTAATGTTTCATTTTGATAACATAAATACTTGAATTGCAGTAGAGATGATGTTTTGGTGAAACCAGCACCAGAGCCTTTATATTCACGCATTACTTGATCAATTATAAAAATCATTAAAGTTTGACATGGTTAAATTTAATTGTGTAATAGGGTAACTATGATTTAGTTTACCAACAGTGAAAAATTTAAAATATATAGAAAAATTATACATAACGACTCACAAACAAATTTTATATATTCTGAACTATGAATATATCCTTAATTAAGATTTAAAGCATTCCAATCCATAAATATATAACTCATCTTAAATAACGATATTTTCATTTTTAATATACTGCTTGGAGGATTCTTCTTTCTTTTTGTAAAATTAAGCGCAAAGTACACGCATGTATTTCTTTTGCTTTATGCGAGATTGGTTTATGTCGCTTTTTGTTGCTCAAAGCCTCAATTATTGTTTCAATAAACTCTAAATATTTAAAATTGTATTGCTTACAAATGTATGCATTAAATAAAATAGTTTAGAATTTCGACTGAAGGTGCTTGATGGTATTTCCAATATCAAATTCGAATTGTTTGACTTCTGAACTTTTCCATAAGTTTTGTCACAAACGACTTTTGCCATCTTCTGGTTTTTCAAGTGCACGAATATGCTTCAACTGACGCACATCAAACAGTTTGTATCGTTTATATATAAACGTAAAAGTGTATCGCTCAGTATAATAATAAAAAAATCAAATAAAATAGTATTGTTTGTAAAAATAAAAATAATAAAACATTTTTAGTACTTTTTCCACATAAAATTTATTAGATCAGGACCGGTTTCGCTCATGATGAGCATTGTCAACTGATAAGAAAAACAATAAAACAGTGATATTTATACAAAAGTTAAGTTATAAAAACAAGGTATGACAAACAATTGGTATTACAACCTAGCAAAATAATTGAAGTAAAATACAAGGAAAATAAACTATAAATAAAAAGTTGAAGACCACTTAGCAATGAAACTATTATGACAAAAACCAATTAGGTATGAATTATCATTACCAAAGTAAAAACCAACAATTAGTGTATATAATAATTATAACTAGTTGACAGACATTAAGAAGACATTTTCCTTGTATTTTACTTCAATTATTTTGCTAGGTTGTAATACCAATTGTTTGTCATACCTTGTTTTTATCACTTAACTTTTGTATAAATATCACTGTTTTATTGTTTTTCTTATCAGTTGACAATGCTCATCATGAGCGAAACCGGTCCTGATCTAATAAATTTTATGTGGAAAAAGTACTAAAAATGTTTTATTATTTTTATTATAATGCCATTCCACCAAGTATTGACAGTGAACACCTTAAAAGTGAGTATTGTTTGTGGTGGAAAATGTCAACAACTCGTCTCTGTGTAGGTTAGCCCACACCATCTTTGTCAATTGTTATATGCATGTACAGTTTGTGTATGTAGTTACTTATTGACACTGTTTATGTTGTGATATTCATGAAATAGCCATTTGCAAACTGTGAACATTGATTCATTTACTCCGAATGGCGTTATTGCCAAACTAATTTGCTCAGCTGATTCTGTTTACCGATAATAATCGTAGGCGCTAAAATGATTTCGGGACTGCAATCATGAATATTCAGTAGATTAATAGCCGTACGACATGTGTAAAAGACGACGATAACGCATTCTATTCAAGCTGTGTAGCCATGTTTATTTGGATTATATGAGTTTTACAACACTCATAATTAACACAGGTGATTCAGTGAAAAAATATTTCATGCGATATCTTATTCTTAATTTTAACGCTTACTTATAACGGTTATGACTTATTGGCTGTTTATCGTTTTTTTTAAATTTAAAATTTGAAGTGTAGGAATTATGTCGGGTTACTGGCGCAGTGGCCGACAAAGTTGGCTTCTGTGATGGATCTCACAGGTTCAAAACCCAGCGCGAACAGTATTTTTTAAAAATCTATTCAAAGAAATGGGTGTTTGTGATTTATAAACATTCCCTCCCACTTTTATAATCCTAAAATAGCGGGTCGAAGCCAAAGCGAATAGTTTACCTCTAGTCCTATTTCCGAAAAAAGAGAGGTTGAGTTCTCGTATAAAAAAACTGTTGAAATATCTTCATTACTATATGCTTCACACTGACATGGACTTAAAAAAATGTAGATTTTCGAAGAGAATACAAATTTTGTATTCCTTTTTTTGTTGTTGCAACAACTTTTCCAAGCAAGTTCGCATTTAAACATAAGAAAAGGACCACTAGGCACTGTAATTTATTTGTTTTTCTTAAGTGGATTTATTTGTAAATTAGTTGCATATTTTTGCTAGACATGTTATAAAACTTGTTCGACACATGATTAATGAATCCACTTCGCCCCTATTATCTCATATACAGTGAATTAACAGCACCATAGGATTTTATGCATCTAATAAAATTAACACATCAGTTTTATGCCACGTGTTTTTGACTGTTTACCTTTTGGCTGCCGTAGAAAAAAGTACATCTTTACCTAGTACGCCACCTAGAAAGTATGCTTCAAGGTATTGACGAGATTACTCATGTCTGGCGTGTTAAGCACGAAAAAATTGATGAGATATCTCATCCGGGTAGCCATCAACTAGAAATTCGAGCTTTGTACCGTAACTGGTCTCACCTGATTGTTGTTATAGAGCGTTAAAGCAGGGAAGCTAAGTCAAAGAAACTCTATGATATCCAATAGTATTCGGTGGTTTTAAAATATGGTAGAATAAGAAACGATTCCATTTTCAATACAGCTACATATTTTGATATCAATCTTAAAATCACACGATAACAAAATCAATCTCCCTTTAGTGAATTCGAATTGTATTATAAGTATCATTTATAAACCATACTTTTGAATGCACAACATGTCGAAGAAAAATAATCTTAATAGCGTATCTCATCATTTCCCTTAATTTCGTCGTTCCCTCCACTTGAATGGAAATATTTCAAATCCTCAAATATCTTTGCTTAATCTTCAGCGGATTTTGTTTTCATGTAATAATCCAGATTCTGACACTAAATTATTTTTAAATTTTGTTGAATTTTAACGGAAATATCATTTTAAAATACGTGAAATATTGGATCTTATATTTTCAATGCAAGTTTTTTTTTCTTTTCGTTTAATTATTGTAATATTGATTCATATTTTTATAAAAATCAAAGTATGTTCATTCGTTATATAAATAAAAAATTGAATGCATGTTGTATTCATTACTGTAAGGAAAAATGATTTAACGTGATAGAAATTGCTCAAGAGCGTGCTTATTATATTCTATATAATTGTCATAAAAAACCCCTACTTTATCACTATAAATATACATCAAATATTTGAAACTAACTGACAATCAATCAATAGCTTAAAAAATAACGGTAAAACTGTTACATTAAATGTTTTGTGTTATGGGTATCGACATAAACAGTGTGAGGTTTTCGTTATTAAGTCTATCAGTGGTGGAGAGCTCGATTATTCGAATTTGCATAAATATTTATTTAATAATAATTAGTTTGCAAAGTTGTGTACATATTAATGGATTTTTTTATAATAGTTTATCCAATACTGCATATAGAATATCAAAAACGTAGCGCGTAAAACGCATCAAAAAATTCTCACGGAAAGTAATCAACTAAATTCAGTAATTTGTAAAATATCAAGATTTTGCAAACAGTCTTTGTTCTGTACGCATTGTTCAAGAAATTCATACGAATCGATTTTAGCTGAAATGATTTTATTGATTAAAAACTTTAAAGTTTTCTGCAATGCTTTAACGGTCAAAATAAGTTAGATATTAAAAAACACCCGACAGTTATCATTATATTAAAAATAATTTAAAATACCTCTCGATTTTACTCGCCTAATACATTTATTCTTACTTTTTTTCAGAAGAGTATTTAAAAGACTCGAATTAAAGCTTATGTTACTTTATTCAATAAAAAAATAACACGAAAATAAAGTGTAAATAATTCTCATAAAAGCAAAACACACAATCTTTTGTTAATCGACCGGTAAAATCATAATAAAACCTTACAAATTTTAGATTGCTATCATTAAGCAAACATAAATATAAAAAGTTTATTTCATATTTTATGAAAGAAAAAATATTTTTATATATGAAAGGATTTGGGTACTTACAGTGCCTGTATTTCCATTGAACCTGAATATATACGAGTCGACAACTTTGACGTGTCTGATAGAATCGTATGAGTTCCCAATCACAAGATGGATGCCGTGCTTTGTCTCCAAAATTTCGAGAGCTTTCGCTCCGAAGCTCGGAATTCTCTGCGTCACTGTACTTGTGTGCTTAAACAGAGAATGGTAAACAGGTAAATGAAAAATCAAACTCCAAAGTCAAATTTAGCTTTAAAGAATATAAATAAAGAATTTTAAATGGATGTACACGATTTTTTATAAAAGTAAAGTGTTTACAATATGCATATATGATATTGGTGTACTTAAAATTGGTCCGTGAACATTTTTTTAATGCTAGAATCTTTATTATTGTCAAATGAATGTAAATTGAAAAAATCTTGTTAAAGCTTATCATTTTATTCGATGATTGCTTAATCGAAAAGATGATTGAGAAAATGTGATTGTTATTTGAACACCGTATTTAAAAATTGCAATATCAGTTAGTGTAAAAAATATTAACACTAAAGTTAAGATAGTCTGAAGGCTCTTTTTTGAAAAATGAGTTTTATATGTCATTGCGTAGAGGTGGAAATTTCACATAGTAAGTTATAAAAAGTTTTAAGCAATAAAAACCGAGTTTTTTAGAAATGTGGCAGTTTGCACTACAGGACAGTGCAAACAAGCACGGCAGTTATTCAAAAGATTTCACAACAATGTAAATTTTATTGAAATAACATGACAAAACTAATAAAAATATTTTACATCACTTTTTTTCAGATGTTTTATCTATTTAAACGTTTTGACAGATTTTCCAACATTATATAAATTGCCACCATTGTTTTCCGATTTATGACTTGACGTCAAAAGTTTATAGCGCAGTGTTTAAGGGTCCTCCAGAGTTAAGACGACCACTTCCGGTCCTAGGCATCATCGATGTCACAGGTCGGTATTTTACTTAAAGGCATGTGCAGTAAAGCGCAAGCCATTAATTTATCAGTCGTTGTTTCTTGAAAAAGTATCACATATTGTGATTTGATTTAAAGTTTTTGTTATACATGTATTTCAATATGAAATACCGAAATAATAGTATTGATCTGTTCTTCGGGTATTTCAATGCTTAATTGTTCCCAATGCTTTACTTATTTGATTTATGTTTGGCGATCAATAAAATGATTTCCAATTTTCCAGACCGTATTTCTAAATATTATAAAATATTTAAACTTTTCCATGGAAAACAGTATCGTTTTTAAAACCGAATAAGAAAATTCATTTCTCGGTAAAAAATAATTTAAATATCTTTAGAAAAATAAATTACTGAGAAATATGTTCTTCGGAAGTATTTCTTTAAAAAACCAATCATGAATATTTGCGGATTTTTTTTCCGGGACGTATTATTAATATATAAATTTAATCACATTTAAATTGAAATTTAATAACGTACTGCAGATGGAAACAACTTTTTGTGGCAAAATTAGCCGGGAGAAAGAGTTGCGATATAAAATTTGAAACAATTCATTACTTAAATTTCAATTTATTTTTTCAATATAAAGTACTAAAAGAGTTGAATAAAAGAACAAGCAAATTTCTGTTAAATTCAAATATAATTTTTAAAGGATTCGGCGGTTGCTTTGTGGAAATTTGTTTCCAACTTAAAATAAATGATTATATCCAGATTATTTCATCGGTCATGAAATAAAAAATATATATAAATTTTGTATTATAAATATAAATGTCTTTATAATTTAAAAGTTGGACTTTTTTGTATAAATATTGATATTTTTGCATTCTTACCACATGTTTAAAAAATATTTATTATAATATTAAAAACAGCGTGTTTATTTCGATAAGTAAAGCCAAAGCTAACCGACGTAATTTTAATTAAAGACATTAAAAATGGTATAACTGTCTAAGTCATCAAAAGACATTGTTATGAACGATATATTTTTACTAGAAAGTTTAGTATAGGCTACTAACAAATCCACTAAAAGAAAATCCTTACAGAACGTTATATACTTTATTAATCAAATATCACACATATGTTTTCAGTGATGTATTAAAGTGATTGGAATATTCCTGTTATTTAATAATTTACCAGTATCCCTTTACAAGGTTTTTTTTAGAAAACTTTCTAGCGAACACTTAAGCTTATTTCCGTGCAGAAAGTGAATCAGGTACATAACACTTTATACCAAGAAAACAATTAATCCTATACTCTGGCTTCGATTTTTTCAATCGCAACTCTTTAATAATTACAAAAGAAGATATTTTAACACGTCGATAATGTGATGGCAGACGGTTATAAATGCAATTTTTGTCATCTAATTTTGTTTTATAATACGATCCAACTAGGGCATCCAATCCCGAGATCCCGTCCAATTTTCTGATCTCGAGATCCCGGGATCGCGACCATGTCAATTGAGAAATTTTGAGCAAAGCCCAGAAATATATAGGATTTTCGAATTGGAAAAGCTAAAAAAAAAAACGAGTTTCGGAGTTTTCGTTTGCATACCCTAGATCCAACCAATTATTTAATGTGGAAAATCATTAAAGCTGCGATTTTTTTTGCAATTTTGAGAAGTTAAGTTAAGAAACATCGAATGATACATTTTCCTTAAATGCCAGATGAAAATTACTCTTCATAATTTGTGTCAAAATGCTGCAGTTGATAATTTTCATATAAAATCACTTCAAACGTTTTCTAAACGAACTTTTTAGACCGGTTTCGAAGCATCGCTTTTGCTCTTTAATAACGTTTACCGCCAAAGTCTCCATTCAACCAAATTTGTTACGCAAATGACAAAAAAATAATTTAAGAAGTTTTTATTCCAATATCACAATACTCCATTTTCTTGATTTGGTGTATACAACTTGTTCATTTTGCAGTCATTAAATATAGAGTATTTGAATTCACACAGCTTATTATTTGCAAGTTACAGTGGTAACTGTAAACCGCAAGCCTCTTGTACTATATGCATGCATGGTATTTGTAATAATATACTGAAACAGTCGTCTCCTTCAATATAATATGCTTTAAACATCAAACACATTATATGTTATACTTGAGGTTGTAAACTAGATTTTAAACCACAAATTAAAACACGACAAACCGTTTATAATGATACAAACAGTTCTAATATATTACTTACATGAGCTTAAAGCGTTAAATTTTGTATGTATATTCAAATGATGTTTATTTTTAATTTTATTTAAACAAGTTAATGAAAACAGTATAAATACTTTTTAAATTATAAATATATTCAAATTGAGAAAAACTTACACTACAAAAACGAATATGCAAAATCTAAAATGTTACATTGGAGACATTTAATATTAAACACGCTTCTTACTAATAAATTTTAGAACTTTTTTGAATACCATATTTTATATTGGAGGCTTACGAACCATACAACTTGCTGAATAGAAAGAATGGTATATTTGTTACAGTTTGGCGTTTTGATATTTTTCTATTGTTTTTAGAATAGAAAACGTAGTAAGAGCTTTGCAAAGCTTTCGTTTAGTATTGGCGCAAAGACGGCAGCTAATGATGATATCGTAACATTTTATGATTGTCGTATCAAACGATTTTTTTTTCAAAAAATAAGTACCTCCAGACTCTGTGATCTTTGTGACTTTAAAAGGTCATTTGAGTCATTACGAAAGTATCATTTGATGACAACATTTAATTTTTCGCAGAGTCTCTTTTTGACATGATCACTATTTGAATATATTAATAAACACCTGAACAAATCTGGCACCTTTTTCTTTAGCTACAAAGAAAAAATATTGAAATAACAAGTGAATGTGTTGTCAACTGGTCGTTGTCTCTACAGCGTGTTCCGTTGCTTAATATCAAGTATAATTAGGTCTGATTTTTAAAAAGTATAAAATCGTTTCAAAATTTTGTCGAAGAAAAATGTAAAGAAGCGTACTGTCAAAGCACAGATAAAAAATACGTACATTGATTACAAACACTCAAGTTGCTTATTACTAAAAAAAATCAAGTTAACCATGTTCAATATTCAGACCTATGACAACATATGTCTATATTAACAAGGTATTTTGGTAATAAAGACATTGTTTATTTGTTTTTTTTTTTAATATTTCAAAAATGCCGCTCTTCATTTAATATGTTAATCAAGTTTCACACGTCTCCTGTTAAAGGTCAGCAAGAAGTTTAATTATTATAAAAAAAATACTGTCTGAAAGGACATACACTTTAAATCTCTTGAGATTGATTAGTCTTGACTATCTATGTATTTAATCTGGTTTTTACGCTGAGCAAAGCACCGTAAAATCTAATGAAATCATTATGCATATATAGATAATAATTTTAATCCAAGGAAGAGTATGAATAAAATAAAAAATATAGCGCGCATATTTGGTATGAAACATGTTGGGAAACGTCAGCTTTAAAAATAAATAATTATCTACACAATATTGGTACTAGGAAGTTATAAGTAAAATACAACAAAGGTGATGATAAGGGACCGACATATAAATTGAATGACCGTCATCACATAAGCAATTGATATAAAAATATCCCATGGGATCATAAAGACAGACATAAATTCCGAAATGTCACATCTACGTAATAAAAAGCTGCGTCTCGGATGAAATATACAGGGATAAATAATATTCATCTGATCGTTTCTCACCACTTTTTCTGCCGAGGAGAGTGTTTTTGTCAAGGTCTGAATTGATATTGGTCGCTCAGAGAAAAAGTGGGGATCTCGATGTGCGTTTTTTTTTTGTTGAAAATATGTGGCGATGATAAATTCACAATATGGCGTATGGATATTTCAATTTTGGCAACGGACAAAAGTGATATTTCTACTGCACAGTAAGAAAATAAAAGATTGCTTTTTATGATTCAATCGAAACATTATTTCAAAATTAACAACTGAAATCCTACAAATACAATATAGAAAAATAAACTTAACGAACAATATATATATTTTCAACAATATGTTATGGTCAAAAATTCTAAAAAAAAATATAGCACCAATATTCTTGGATTAATTAGTGAATATTTTTCTCGAACATATTGACTGAATTAATATTAAATGGGTACATGTATGGATAATCAAAAAAAATAAATCTTTTTTGCAATGGCAAAAATATGCTTATCGATAGAATGGTAATTTTTCAGGAGAGAAAAACGAATAATGAAATCGTTATTGGCTAAAAAATAGTTTTAAATGAAGTAAACTACTGTTGGATCATTGGCACAATGGTCAACATTGCTGGCTTTTGTGCCGGATCTCACGGGTTCAAATTCCAGTACAAACTGCATGTTTGTGATGTCAAAAAAAATCTTCCTACCACTCCAATTCTAATATAATGGAGTGTTGCGATAGTGATTAGCCAACCACTAGTCCTGTATTATGAATATCCTTTCTTTCTCTATTCTCTTTGAAAAAAAGTGGTTTAGCAATCAAGTAACAAACAGTTCCGTAGTAAGATACTTCTACTTAGAGTGAGAAATGAAAAACAATGCAATGAACCAGTTTTTGTTGTCTAGCATTCATTTAGTAAAGAAATATACTTAGTTAAACAAGAATTCTAAGAAATATTCATTGAAATCAAAATAATCAATTTCATGATGCTATTTTTATGTTACCATTATTAAAGACCATAAAAATATCATCCATATATATAAAACCATATTGGTTTTATTTATACATAGTAATTATATTACAGAATATAAAATTAAATAAAATACGCAAATAAGATTTAGATAGACTCTTAAAGAATATTTATGAAAATTCAAAATAGGAATTGAATTTTTGTTAAAATGCGCGCAAAAGAGAATAAAGTCGACGCTTAATAAGTGACATGCCTTATTATAACAGGCTGATTTCGCAAAGTGACTCAAATTACACAAAAAAGCCTCTCGGCGATTGATTATTGGTCGGAAGTCCGCGAAAGCGTTGCGACGCCTGAGCATCGGAATGAGAAAATGACATTTCGCCGCCGGAAGTTGCGCGGAGGGCTGTTGAACTAACACAGCTGCCTCCCAACTGAGTAAAGTGGCACTCGTAGCATTCGATCTGTGCCAAGCCGTAGACCGTCTACGACGCCGGGCGAAAAGCTCTGGATGAGATAAAACGGAGCAATATTTCACAGACGGTCGCTATAAATTCACTTTATATTTACGATATGTATTTAAAATATTTTTTTCGCTCAAAGTAAACATGTTTTATTAGATTTTTAAAGCGATGAATAACTCAATCACGGATACATTATTAGACATTTTTTTATATTCAAATAAATCAAAAAAAGTAATTAAGATTAGCTTCAATTAAAATATATTTTCTAGTAAATATGTATATCTTAACTGATTTCATAGTTAATTGGTCGCTTTTATAAAATTAAAATGTAGATTTATCAGGAATATACGTAATTAAAAATATTTTTTTTTAATCCATGTTCGCTACCAATGTGAAGCACATGGCCTCCCAATGGAGGTATCTCTACTGAAGTTTTTTCTACGAGAACTGTTTGAGTAGTAGAGAAAGAAGGATAAGGCTAGAACAGGACTAGAGGTTGGCTAATCGCTATTGCTACACCCAGTTATGAAGGATCAGAAGGATGAGAGGAGAGAAAATTATGTGAATAAACATCACAAGCACCCGGTCTTTGATCACAACTTTATTCAATTGAACTTTATTGAAATTTATTGAATTGAACAATTGAATATTTCTCAAATTCACTGTGATTTGACCAGGAATCGAACGCAAACCTGCGTGATCGGTAGAGCAAGCTCTAATCAACGGGACCACAGCAGGCGACTGAAAAAATATACAATAAAATAATTTGAAGCATTTTGCAATACTTGAAATTATTTTATTTTATGTTGTCTTTTGATTAAGATTTTATTTCACTCATTGTTGCCCAAACCTATGGTATGTATAAAGTTTGCAAATAATTTTATCAAATTTTCTATTGGTATCTTTAGTCTAGCACTTAGCGAGAATAAGGATTAAAATCATGAGTATTCTCATGTAAAATCAGGCGGGGATCTTACCTGTACGATCTTGTGCAGACAAAATACACAATCTTAAATGCCTTCTACAATAAAGCAACGAATTCAATTGTTTTGTATATTACGAGAAGGCTTTTGATAATCCGCGCCAGTATCCCTTATGGGGCATATTAAAATTATACGAAATCCCAATCAAAATCGTTGCCATTATGAGTGACTGTGTGAGAGCAGTGAGTGCATATGAGTTGGTGATATTACTACCGAATGCTTTAGGGTCTCAACTCTCAACTAGGGCTGCGTTTTAGCTCCGCTCCTCTTCATTTTAACCTCCGAATTAGTTCTAAAGATAGCTGGATCCATCTTCAAGTCACTGCGGAGTTCTGGAATTCACGGTTTTACCCGATCAGAACCATCACCGCCTCCTGTTCTACGCATGCATCTTGAAAGTGCCGTTTTACCGTTGCATGCATTGAGTGGAATTTAACTAAAGCACAGAGTAACTATTTACTGTGCTGTGAAAACAGCTGCCTGCAATAAATACTAAGGGCGCGGTGGTTTTGGCTTTGGCAAGAATACGGAGATAAGAGATTTTTAAAAAAATATTTGTCACGTCTAACACGAAGAAACGACGATGGACCTGGCTTGGAAACGTAATGTGGATGCCTCAAGAAAGCCTTAACTCAGCATTGTCTCTTTTACTTACCGAATAGATCTCGTGGTCGTGGAAGGCCGCTGATGGCTATCTGTAAGATGTACTCGGTGGAGCTACGAGACGCTGATATGACATGGAAGGAAGCAAGAATATTGAAAAAGGACAGACATTTTGAAAAAAATCATGTAGTAGCCATACGCGCTAGATTGGGAGAAAATATGATTTTTAAAAAAAATGACAGCCGCTACGACGTTAAAATAAAACTGAGGTTTTTAAAAATCTTATGGTAGAGATTTAGGGAATGGAAGTTTATGGTATTATTTGACTTCTGCGGTCTCGATTGATTTTAAAAGTTTCCACTGAGATTAAACCAGTGATGCAAAATATTTTTTATTACATTCTTAGAATACTTATGGCATAAAGAATTAAAGAACATTGTTGGTCCGCTAGTCATTTCAAGATAAACGATACAATTTAAACATATCATTTTATGATTTTGTAAACATATTATCTTTAATAAACAATTTACCAACACTTCCACTAAGTCATAATTAGTAGTAAGAAACAAATGACCTACGTCCAAAAATAATAATGCAGTTTCTCATAAAAAAGGTATTCGAAAATTCTCGCTTCACGGTGCACGATGTCCCAAAAATAGCTCTCGTAAAAAATTACCCCCAAAGAGAGGCTTATCAAAAATTTGATTTAGGAGACGTTATTCAAACCCTGGGGCACCTAAACATATTTTAAAAAAATAGCCATCCATTCATCGCTTTCGTGGCAATTTTGCGAGCCGGCTGCATCACAAAAAGACGACCCGAGAGAGGGGGGCCAGCTTTAATGAGATTATTTCACGGTATGCCCCTCCACGTTTACAATTTAACGCAAGCACTTTTTTCCCGCCCTGTATTAAGGAGAAGATTTTTCTTCCCTTTTTAGGGAAAGTTTATTCATAAAAAAACGAAAGCTCGGGCGCATTTAAGCGATTAACTAATTCTCTATGGCTTTTTTTGGTGCGAGCTTTTGTTACATACAGGTTAGGTTTATTTAATAACTCTAAGAGATTTTTGAAACAAGCTTTCTATTAAATGAGAAAATATTATGTAGATATCAAATTAGACTTTGCAAATGATTTTAAAAGTGAGATTCATTAAAAAATAAACGAATAAAATAATCTTTATGTAGAAGAGATTTAAAATTGAGGAGCAAACATTCAAAAAGTGTTTTGTCACAAATTTTGAAAAATGGCGTTTTATATCAATTCTGATAGCCCATAATAAAACCTATAAATGGAAATCAAAATTAGTGTTAAAAAAGTTTTTTTTTCATATTAAAATGAAATCATAAAGTTGACACATTCATACAAACCGTCACTTTTGCAACACTTAAATCATCATTTACCAAGCTTTGTATTTGTGTGACAAAACACTTTTTGAATGTTTGCTCCTCAATTATGTTCCAAATTTTTGTCGAATCATTTTCTCAGAGAATAATCTTTAAAATTAAGATAATAAAAATTTTCGTACCTTACATAAATATCTTGCCAAAATTAACAGCTTGGTTTTGAATTCGTGTTTGCAATAACTCTTCTTTGATTGTATTTATTAAATTTGAACATATTTTTTGTTTGAAAAAGATAGCCATATTTTATTTACTCTGGTCATATTGGATTTGGGAGCAAAAATCACACAGCGTCCTTTGAAAAAGTATCTTTTTTGAATAGGACTAAAAGCGCGAAGTGTCACGTCACCAGTCACCGCTGACATCCTTTGACGCATTGCAATTTTTTCCGCCTTTTCTTACATCTTCCTGGATCTAGATTATTATACGTACATGCAATATTTATTATCCACGTTGGTGTTTATATATATATATATATATATATGTTTCTTGCCCCTATTTTTTTTAGATATATTAGCAATGAAAGTTTGATTTTGGACTTTATGATAAAATATTTTTAAAAGAAAAGTATTTTCACTCTTAAACTGTTCATGTGGCAATATTATGAATTGATTTTGCTTATCGTACATTTTTGGTGACGCGTTTTGGCACTCGTCTTATTGGGTTGCTGTGGGCACTGGTTCAAATCCCCGAATGGATACTAGAATAAATTGAGTTTTTAAGCAGTCTTTAAACCTAATAATGTATTTATTTTGAAATTGCGTAATACACATACATAATACATAGTAGAATAATTGTCGAGGCATATGTCAATTACCGAGGCATAACTCTTCTCAGTATTCCTGGGAAGGTAATGGCACACATTCTCTTGGCGAGAATAAGAGGTCCCATTATGAAAATACTTAGGAAATATCAAGCGGGCTTCCTCCCTGGAAGGTCGTGTGCGGACCAAATACACAATCTTCGATGTCTCCTCCAGCAGAGCAATGAATTTAACAGTGCTCTTGCTTGTTGTTTCGTCGACTATGAGAAGGCATTTGATAGTCCGCACAGACCCTCTTTGTGGAGGATACTGGATGCCTACGGGATTCCGCCAAAGATTGTGGCCATTATCAAATCCTTACATGAGAATAGTGCATGTTGTGTGAGAATCGGTGACTCAAATACCGAATGGTTCGGGGTCACTACCGGAGTGAGACAGGGGTGCGTTCTTGCACCGTTCCTGTTTATTATTATCCTTGACTTCATACTTCACAGGTCAATTCCGCCTGATCGAGGTGTAGCTGTTGGTCCCGGTCTGAAGCTGTGTGACCTTGAATATGCCGATGATGCTGTAATATTCGATAAATCCATTGAGGGCATCCAGGAGACTATTGATGGGTTAGGAACTAACTCAGGTCGCATTGGTCTAAAAATTAATACTAGTAAGACCAATGTGATGTGTAACCAAACCTGTCATGACTCTGATAGGACCCTTACCAGCGCGGGACAGATCATCGAGAGGGTTGACAGCTTCAGATACTTCGGCGTACATATCCCCGAAGACGGTAGTACAAAAAACGAGCTCGCCATTCGTTTGGGGGTGGCTGGAGCCACATTCAACTCAATGCGGACTGTCTGGGACACACAGCTGTACTCGATTAAAACCAAATGCCACTTGTTCAACGCTTGCATTCTGCCGGTAATGCTTTACGGTTGCGAATCATGGCACCTGACGAAGACTCAGAAAAACCGTATACTGAGCTTCGAGAACAGATGCTTGCGTCGGATAATGGGGGTGAGGTGGTTTGATTTTGTGAGGAATTCAGAGATAAGGGAGCGTACAAGACAGCGTCCCGTCACGTCAGTGGTTATGGAGAGACGTTGGAACTGGCTGGGTCACGTGCTGCGGATGCCTCCGGAAAGCCTCAATCCTGCCTGCCTCTTCTTCCGACCGGTGGGATTCCGGCGTCCTGGACGTCCGTCGGGTACTATCCATAGGATGTACTCGGCGGAACTGAGGGATGCTGGCATGTCATGGGAGGAAGCAAAGCTATTGGCGGGAGACAGGGAAACATGGAGGTGCCGCGTGGCGGCCATGTGCTCCACATAGGGAGCGAACATGGCCAAAGAAGAAGAAGAAGAATAATTGTATGATAAACTTATTTCTATTTAGTTTCAAACCCCGTAAAAAGAGTAAGTTTATTGTAATACATTATTGAAAAAATATAATTTTAGCTTTTTGAACATTACCGATAGCTAACACGCTATCTATCGGCAGCACTGTTATGGTTTTGAGTGTACTTAGATATATTATAATAAAATATAGCTGTCCTAGTAGAAATAATATATTTTTACATGTTTTAAAAAAACAAAAATGTTTTTGGTTTAATGTAACACAAGAATAAATAGAAGTTATTTTCAGTATTTTTCTAAAAAAAAATGCTGACTTTACTGATGGATGCGATGGTTACGCTATGAATTTTATTTTTAATATCCAGTATCACAAACAGAAAAATAAGGTTTTACAAACATAAAAAATCTCTATTACTTTCTATCATATTAAGTATTTTAAATTTAATGGCTGTTTTTATAAATTTCAAACAGTTGAAATTTACACGAGGAATCTCCATTAGAAAAATTCGTGAAACATTTAATTAAATCTCGTGAATTTAATCAAAATAATCACCGTAACTGAAAGTTTTACTGAGATGAATTTAACCGACAAAATATTTATAAAATTGGATAATTAAATATCTGGAAAAGTTGATCGCTTTGCGAAATAAATGTAAATCATATTAAAATTGAAGACAAAGTTCTAGCGCCTTTAAAAAATAGCCAATTACGCATATGGTACTTTAATCGGCGAGAAAGCTTCAAAATTCTTAGAGTTTGAAAGCTTTAATAAGGACCTTATTCATTCATATACCTCACACAAAGTTAGGGGTCTAAAAACTATGCTGTGGGGTAGAAAAGTTACGGAGCAGCCAAGTGGCGCAATAGGGAGCGTGTATCCAACGTCTAACTTATTCGGTGACCTTTTCTTGTTAACTCTCGAACAGGTCCTTTATGAATTATGTTGTTTGTTAGTGAAAACTAAAATTGTTACACAGGGCATAATAAATCACGCCAAGGCAAAGGGTCATCCTCAAACGATGTTACAGTAATAATGGGGGGAATTCAAAATTGAAACCCTTTTATTTATAAAGCTGGACTTTTCGATCGAATTGGCATTTGATAAAACAAACGAATTCGGTTCCTTATATCGTCTAATATCTAAAGTTTATGTATTAAACATAGATTTAATTTTTATTTTATGGCAATTTTTCAGGCCTAAAGCCGAGTGAGTCGTTGTTTAAGGTGGCATCGATTTCTAGTGCGGAAAATATTACAGATTTTTATTTCAATCGGGTTGTGCTTTTTTAAAAAATGCACGAATGACTATGATTATGATGATATATGATGTCAAAATGATGACAAATTCAATAGTTCTGACCCGAAAAATTTATCATAATAAATCACTTAAAAAAAAGTGAGGGTGAAACTATAGAATGAAAAATAATTATAAGAACAAAATGTTTGTAAAGATGCTCTTTTAAAGTTTCATATAAGTCCCCGAGAAGCGAAGAGAGCCAATTGCTATTTTAGGGGGAAAATGAATTAGATGCGTTATAATATCCTACATGTATTAAAAAATCGTAAAAATAAAGTATTCCTAATATACAAACACAAAAGTACTAAGTAAAGACGTGATGTACTGAAAACTGAAATATAATAGTTTTACTATTTTACTACTTGGCTCACTTAACTTCTCAAAGGTTTATAGCATCCTTCTTACTAGAAACATATGTGCCTTAAAAAAAACGTCCCTTACTTCTCAGTGATTCTGGAAACCACATGTTTGACGCTGTAAAGTTTTCTTTTTGGAATTGAATTCTTTTGTTGATGGGAGTGTATCAATATTCATTCAATGATATACACTTAAAAAAGTAAACTTGAAACACCCTCACGTTAATATCAGCGGCAAAATCCGCGAGCGTAATCCAAAGACGCGGCGGCGTTAATTGGCAAAATAAATTATGAAAATCGCACGTACATACATATTTAATAATTATGTTTCACACAACTACAAGCCAAAGCGACTTTAAGCCTGTATACACCTGTGAAATCTTCTTAAATCTACTTAAACTCAAGTGCTAACCGTCGTGACTTAAGAGTAAAGAGACTTTAAGATTCAGGGTGTAGGATAAGAATCTCACGCGTATAATTAGACAGTATAAAATATTTACAATTCGATTTAATACGCTGTACAATAAACAATAATTAAGTATGAAACGACTTAAGTTTCTTAAAAAAGATTTTTTTAATAATAAAAATAATTTGTTGTATTTTTACACTTATTATTATGTAATATATAAAAATGGATGTTTGTTTGTTCGTACTTTATGCGTTGCCACACCGCTCATCCGACTGCAATAAAACTTTGACAAACTTTTTACTTGCACTTCCGGGAAGTTTATAGGCACAGTAAAATAAACTTACATTAGGTCTTATGTATAAAAATCAATGTTTGTATGTCTGCCATACAGTTAATTTTGACAACGTATGCTGGCACTTGCACGAAGGTACAATAAACTTACAGTAGGTGGCACGTATGTCGTACCATAGACAATCGGCAGTAAACGTCATACGTCAAACAGACAGAAAAAGAAAACATGCGCTTCAATAAACACAATTAAGACACAGACACTTTCTTTCTTCGAGTGGCATTGCAACGCTTGCCGGAAACCGGCTAGTAATACATAATAATCGTTTAATCTAATCAAACGTGACGATAAAATAAGGATATAAAACAGACTGCCCAATCTTAAAGAAAATTAGTATTTTTGAAAACAGTGTTAGAAACTCTATAAGCTGTTAAATAACTAGCTTAACTAGGGTAATTGATTGTCAAAAAGTCTATTGATTGAAAGTTGGTTAGAAGAATTCCGAACAGAAGAGAGTTATCACTTTACTTTTACATCCGCCGATCAATCAAACCACACGATTTGCTTGATGAAGACATGCGATTACCCATAAGAAGGCATTTTATATGATAGACCTTTCCCACATTACTGTATTATTTCCAATCAACAGCCGTAACTCATCTACCACTGGCAGATGTGTAATAGCGCTGCGCTATTTACGCAGAAGAACACAACACTCTGGGGGTTTGTTTATTGCCACGGTATTCTGGCGGAATAATCTCATTTTCAGATCCCAAGAAACTAATTTTTCGTGGTGTCTGAAACGCTAACTGTGCAAATAACTCTGTCTACTTAGAGCCATGCGTTATAGGTCTGGGCTTTTTGTATGATGAAGCCTTAATTTGCTTAATTGAATGCATTGTTCTAAGTATTTCGTTGGTACAAAAGGCTGCGAGTAAATGCTCTGCAGTGGAAAAAGAGACGAAAAGGTAATTACTTTCCGGGAATTGCTTAACTAATGAATAAACCAATGCGTCGTCGCACTTTTGACCGTTATGAAAAGCTAACTTAATTACACGTCAAATAAATTCATGATTAACATTTTGTTTGCTTCGCCTTAAAAGTCGAAATAAAGTTATTACTTTAATTAATACATAAATCGCTATTAGGGATATTTTGAACTAATTACACAATTTTATGTAACGATAATAACAGTGTTGCACACCGTGAAGATTATCAACTGATCATGTTTTGTTTTAACAATATAATTTTCATTTTGATTTAATTGAAATTTAATTTGTAGAACTCTATTGAAACAAGGTGAACAAAATAATAAGCCGATATATTTATAATAATAAAAATATTATTTTGTGTACAGTTGATAGCTATTTTGCTGTGTACTTTCATTAAAAGTTCCAAATCAGTTATTTCTTCATCTTGTTATAATGTTTTGCCAACAATAACAAATAATCAACACATTAAATGTGGTTACCGAACCTTGTACGACCAGACTAACAAATGTAAAATGATCAGTCAGAAATGCTCACGATTACAGAAATCAGTCCTAATAATAACACCTGATTATGGAAATAGATAAAATAACTGTACCTTTAATCCTATGTAATTATTAGTTTATCATATTATAATAAAGAACTTACTCGATTAAAGTCTAATCTCATGACGACGGTATCCAAGTTATTGGAACCACTCGGAGGGTGATACTGTTGACTGACCACAGCATAATACTGCCCATCGCTGAAGAAGGACTTGACGTCGGAAACAAATCCCGGTATTTCCTGTCTGATATCATTGATGACATCGTCTCCTATGTCTGATTTCCACGAAAACCACGAGCGTTCATGGAATGCTTCTTGCTCAAATTGAGGTCTGAAAAATAAATCACTAATTGATTTATCGATTCGTGTTCAAAGGTATGGACGTATGTAATATATAAAATCCTCTCTTATATGTACATCCGACTTTCAAAAAAAGAGTGGCAGAGATGATAAGCTAGCCTTTACTTAAATATAAACCGTATCCTGCTATCTTTAATCTCTCTAAAAAAAAGAATTTCATCGACCGAGTAAGTGATGACATTTTAAACAACAATACTTTTCGTAAAAAAATATCTGCTGAGGTGCTTCATAATGTACACAATAGTTAAAATCATAGTAAACAATACAATTATATTTTACTGAAAACATTATAATGAAACAAAAACCTTACCATTATAGGACACACTTGAGTTTAAATCGTTGATTGCATGTTTTTGATTTCTTTTCACACATCTCATTCAATTATGATAGTAGTGCGATAAGCTTCTCATATATCCTCATTTTTACCATGCCTCGCTTAAAGCTTTCTGATAAAACATTGTATTAAACCTAACGTTATTTTTATAAAAAAATATCCTCGCAAACCTGCATTGATTTTCCAAATACAACGTGGTTGTCATAAAATCAGTAGAAAATCCCGGTGGAGTAAGGAGATGGTAAATTCGCATATTATCAGATCCCGGAAAAATGAACCACGTCCCGTCTTTCAAGATTTTTATCTAGAAATTATATAGAATTTTCACATAAATTTATCTTATTCCCATATATCATTGCCCCTCTTACTGAAAATAAGACCAACGTTATATATTTTAAGCCAATAAAACTGGGTACAAACAAATAATATAAAAGAAGGTGCCACTATTTTGAACAGCCCGGTCAATTTCAATTACAGGATATGTGTGATTGTTCGGTGTTGTGTAACGTTCCAAAGCTATTGCAAGATTTATTATTTAAGATTACCAAAGAAAATTAAATAAAACGCGAAGATACCACAAACAATTAGAAATACTGTCTAAAAATTAATAAATCGTTTGTGGATATTAAAACAGTGATATACAGAATTTTGCATGTGGACTCATTAGTGGTAAAAGTTTGACCCGTGCAATCATTATATATTCTAAGAAACCTTCAAAATCAAAATAAATTAAGGTTTTTCAATTAACTATTAAAAATATTTGACGTAGTCTCCCACTGTAAATTTATTGATTCTTCAAAATCGATGATTTCTAAATTTCAAAATTAGTCACAAAATAGTCTTTTTTCATTGAGACAAAGAATACCGAAAATATTTGAGAACCTTAAATGAAATTTTTTAGACTTTAAACATATTTTGAACAAATGTATATCATATCTAAAAATAATAACTCTTTTTATACCGCAAATATACGTTGGTTGCAATTGAAGTTAGCTACATTTTAAAAGGTAGTGAAATATAAAATACTATCATTTGTGATACTCGTTAATATACACGATAAATTCGAAGTCTCATAAAGGTGGTTTATTTACCATGTGGTGACGTGGGCACGTGCAGTGGGGCTGCAGGCCGCAGAAATGCCCCGGAGTTCGATCGTGGACCTCGATGTGGGCCTCCACCCCAAAGGATTTTGTAACGGCCGGGGTGCAGTCGTAGATGCTCACATTTACGCGGTTCCACACGTCGGCGTAGACGAATTCCGTAGACATGCCTGAAAGGCGAAACACGTTATTTGTTCGACAGTCTCGATAATAATCACAAAACACGATACATAACGTTTGGCACAACTTGCATTGTAGAAAACAGGCATAAACCTAGAAAATGTTACTGTCATGTGCAAACCAACAAACGAACTAACAAAATAAATTTTGACAATCATCATACCATTAAGAGATTATTATTTTTGTAACTGTAATATAATATTATGCTTGACGTTCTTGCCTAATGAGCTCAAAATATTGTATTGCCTTACAAATATTTGATACGTGATACAAAAGAACGGTTAATATTTTTTTTATATTAAATTTGCATCTATCATTAATTTGGTGAATCAAAATGGTTGTACAAAAATAAATAGTTTTTTATAACAAATCATTTTTGGTTGAGTGGTGAAGGTTTTGAATAACTAATTTTTTCAAAATTGTGCCCAAAATCAAGGGTTTTTGTTGATTTGTCATTCATTCTCGCCCACATTATAAGCTTTTCTAAATCAGAGATAAGAAGAAAGACAAGTTAACCACTAATCCTATTTATATTCTTAGTATCCTCAAAAAAGTAGTTAAGTGACTGAATTACAGTAAAATCTTGTAAAACAACGTCTACGACTGCAGAAAAAACATTAAAACCAATCTAAAGATACAAAACGAAAGCTTGTAAATAAAAATATTTAAATGTTATTTTTTGTTTAATTTATAGTGAAAATAATAAATGAAAACTAAACATTATTTTTCATCGTTAAACGTTAAATTTTTGTTCAAATGTTGTTACTGTTTTAGATCAAAGATGCTGATTTTTTTCGATACATCAAAGAGTTTTTGAAGTCGTATAAATCCACAGAACCACCTTCGCACAAACTGAGCTTTTAAGAATAATATTACAAACAAGCTTGTCTACCACTATTGCGTTGAATTGGTAACCTTTATTGTTTGATTTCACAACAACATAAAAAGTATATTGCCTTTGAAGTAATAATTTATTTCAAAGTGTAAGTAAAAAGTTTAAATTATCGAAAATAGTAAAATATTTTCGTAGAAATTGGTGACATAAATTGTTTCAAAGTGAACACGTACCTTGTATGTCATTTCCGAAAGTCACAATACTCTGTTGGATTCTACGAGCAACACTATTAGACTTTTCGGTTGATTCGTCAAGAGCACGTGTCGAGTGTTGCATTGCCTCTCGTATTTCAATTCCATTGATCTTCCCCCGGGATGAAATGTCTCCCAGAACGGTCAGCGGAGCTTCGAATATCTAGAAATAAGCGAGCCAAAATACAGAAAATAGACGAGGGTTGATATGATTTGGATATGTCCCAAGATACTGGAAAAAGCTGTTGAAATATGTCACGATTAAGAATTGCCATTCTCCTAAGTTATCTGCTTGTTTTTTTAATAACGGGTTTCGGGTGTTAGTTTTCTGAAATTGAAAATTAAATAAGATCGAAATGTTAATGTCAAAATTGCAATATTACTGCATTAAAAAACCGTTTTATTATTTATTAAATTTAGTGTAGGACGCTCATTTTAAGCAAAAATATTGTTTATTATTTTATGACATGCGGTATAATAATTCTACTGTCGATTTTTTTTCATATCATTACTGCAATTCCATGCCATGATTCCACTAATGAGATTAAAGATAATTTAAGAATAAAGAAACATGTATAAAAGAATTTAGACAGTTTTTCTTCTATTTTGCAGTATATACTTTATTTGTTGGATTTTATTAGAATGAAAAATTTAATTTAGTCGAAAAATTGAGGTAACACTTAAAGGTATGAATTAGACTTGCTCCTAGTGGAAATTATTTTAAATATCACTTGAGATACGTTATGGTAGAAATCCTAGTAAAGACGCTAATATCCAAAGTCAGTGTATACATAGTGTTTTTATAACTAATAAAAACCAGTTCTTATTCAATACACTGTGTTAAAAAAAATATGCCATTAAAATACCGTTGTAATTAAAATAGCTCAAATTCTTAGACTCTTATATAATATCCCTTTTAAGGTGTTCACTGTCAATACTTGGTGGAATGGCATTATAATAAAAATAATAAAACATTTTTAGTACTTTTTCCACATAAAATTTATTAGATCAGGACCGGTTTCGCTCATGATGAGCATTGTCAACTGATAAGAAAAACAATAAAATATCACTGTTTTATTGTTTTTCTTATCAGTTGACAATGCTCATCATGAGCGAAACCGGTCCTGATCTAATAAATTTTATGTGGAAAAAGTACTAAAAATGTTTTATTATTTTTTTTCTTATATAATATATTGACTGCGGAAAGGAAACAAGACGTAACCTTCAGTTTTTCCAAAAAAGCTTTTTTCGATAATCACAATCTATACAATTTGACACACGTTCTATCAATTTAGCTTTTAGGTTTGAAAAAAGAGGCTTGTGAAAATTGCAACCAGAAAAAAAGGCATTAAAAAGGTTATTTTTGAACAATTTATTAAATTAATAGTAGGTTAAGTCAAAGAAAAACCAGTTTATCAGTCACCGTATACTTCAGGGTTGTGTATATTTCATAATTTGCTTTTAGCTTGAAATTATCAAAAGCAGTGTTTTGTGTCTCCTGTAAACTTTGATATGTGTAGGTTATGTCCTTTTTCCTTTCCACAGTCGATATGTGAGTATGTTTTATGTGAGCAGCGATGAACATTCAAATATAATTGAAAATATCCATTGAGTTGTTTTGATATTATTTATATGTTAGTAATGATTATGTCCTTCAAAAATGTAGACAAAGTAAGAACGATAGTATTATATCGGTTTGCTATGAAGCAGCGATCGTATACAATACGTATCGTATTGTATAATCACTATTCTGATATACGACCTCTTATAGTATACCATCCCTACGGAGTCAATTATTATCGTTAACAACTATAATTACAATAATGTCTAGAGCCAAAATTATCTGGGGTATTAGAACTTTGTATCATTATTGTCTCGGTTTACTTGTGGTTGGAGCAATAACGCACGATATTGCAATGGCTACATTATGATGTGTTTTCAATTAATGATCGTAGAATTTCACGAATCCTTTGAAATATTAGAGTCATTGTTATATCGAGACATTAATATTGTAGACGGATATTTATTTTTAATTCAACGCACGGTTGTCGATTGAATAGTGCAAAATGCTATGAAGTCAGCTTGTATATACAATATATTGTCAATCAAACTAGTGAGTATTTACTTGGATATTGTGAACTTCTCATGAATTATGTCAGCAGTAGGTAGTAGGCAGCAACGGCAAAAGGTAAAAGGGCAAATAGAAATGACATTATACTGACCTTTTATAAGATTTGTTTGATTGGATAGAAAGTATCACTGAATTAGTTGGTTAATTTTGAATACACACTTCAGCGTTTAGAAAAAATGGATCAATGACCTGAGTATTGATAAATCACACAATTTAAACATAAGACTAGTTAGCATAAAATATTTATTTTGACATCGCATAAAATATATACAGCCAGAAGGAAAACGATTCTAGCACTGCTGACAGGAATAACTCGATTTAGGAAAATTATGCGATTTTGTATTATTTCTGACATTCTCTGATGATAATTAAAATACATAAGCTATTAGTTACTCATATTGGTCTTGAAATTCATTTTTCAGACAACTCTAAAAAACCTGGTTTATAATAATAGTAAAAGCAATCGTCAAATTTTTACCATAAATCAAGTTTTATTTTTCTATTATCCGAGATTTATACATTTAATCAAAATATGTTTACAGATTAAGTACTTAATGCGGCATCCGATCCCGAACCCTTTTTGTAATCCCGAGATTTCGGCTTGTCAATTTTTCCAATCTCGGAATTCCCAAAATGAAACGACGCGAGACCTTTCCAAATTTCGACTTTCAAAATCCTAGGAATTTGCAGAATTGCCAAAATGAAAAAAAATTGAGACCTTTTCACAATCTCAATACCTAAATTTCGGGATCACAAAACTGAATGAGATCCCGCGATTGAAAACCCTAGACTACTTAAATCAGTTTCAAGATTAGAACATTAAAAATCATTCATGCAATAATTCCATTCATCATATTGTCATTTTTCAATTATCTGTTTACTGGACCAAGTAAAGCGCAATATTTTACACATTTTACTTAACTCATAATTCTATTTTAATGAACTGGATAATCGATATGTTTATGGACGAATCACACCTCTTTGATTTATTTTTTGATCACATGTAAGAGGTGTTAAACGATTTAATCTGTGTTATTTTAGAGTCACTTTTTGACAGTTTCTACTGTAATTTGTAAATGCTTTTCAATGTCAATTGTTTATTACACCTTTTCACTTCAAATTGTTTTCGTATAAATAGTTATGCTTAATTGTACTTCCTATCAGTTGACGATACTCGCCATGAGCGAAACCAGTCCTGATTTTGATAAATAAAAATAGAAATAAGGTATGTTTAAAATAATATTGTGTTTTTTCTTAATATTATAAAATGCCTTTCCGCCAAGTATTGAGAGTGAACACTCTAAAAGTGAGCAAAATACATTAAATCAAAGTTGTAAAATACGTACGAGACACCCGTTCCATTTCATTTGATAATATCTTTTCACAAAATAATACGCTGAAAACAATATTAAATTTATTCTATCTTTATCAGTTTAAATACAAGCCGACATTCGTTTCACAAAAAAAAACGCAAATTATGCTATAATGCCTCGTTGGTGGGATTTCATTGTTTTCTCTTATGAAAAATATTTCATCAAACACGTTATTATTAAACCTTTTACATGAATAACGCATATTTTTTCGTTACCGAGATAGGCAATATCGAATATTTCAATGTTATTTAAATTACGCGAAAGAAGCACATCTGGCATCAAACAGATGCCATGCATAATTTGGGGATTTATTTTGAATGTGACAATTTTCAGCACTTGATGGCGAACGAGAGTGTCGAAGAATCGTGACGGGAATTATTTGGTAGTTCATTTCGGTGTATTAAACGATTTTTTTTATGTAATGGGATTCAGCGCGTAAAAATATGAAATATTAAATAAGTGATTAAAACGAAAGACACATACCGCACATTCGAAGGAGTGATTATTTGAGAAACTTACCGCAAAACGTGCGAGTACATATCAGTTTGAATTCGGCTCAAATTTGAAAAAAATCAATTCGCCTTTATTACTTTCATTTATGTTTTATAAAAATCCGATAAGATAACTTTTTGAGTTAATCGCGTTGATTTATTACTTTAATTACAATTATATTCCATGAAAAACAAATTCATTGAAACAGTGAAAAAAACTTTAAATAAACGTAATAAAAATAAATTATTATTATTTTGTTTTAAATTTGATTTTTTGTCGGGTCTTATGGCACAGTGGTAAGCGTTGTGGGCTTCCGTGTCAGACCTCACGAGTTCGAGTCCCACTACGAAACCGAATTTTTTCGATCGATTTTCTGTTAGAACGCATGGGTGTTTGTGATGTCTACACATTCCCTCCCACCGTTCCGATCATTCAATGACTAGATGTAACGAGAGCGGTTAGTTGAACACTAGTCCTGTTTTGGCCTTATCCTTCTATCCCTACTACTTTCTTTGGAAAAGAGAGGTTGAGCGACGGAGTAAAAAACAGTTCTCGCAAAAAAACTTCTTTTGATACCTCCATTGGGAAGCCATATGCTCCATATTATTGACATTTAAATTTGAATCGTTCAAACTATGTACATTCTCACAGATTTTGTCACTATCGACCCTGGTTTCGCCTTTCGGCATCTTCAGGCATTCAAGTGCACGGATGAACTTGAACTGACGACTACCGAAAGGTGAAACCCGGGTCGTTAGTGACAAAATCTGTGAGAATGTACATAGTTTGAACGATTCAAATTTAATATTGAAATTCCACCAAGCACCTTCAGTCGAAATCTTTAATGTCAGTTCAAGTTCATCCGTGCACTTGAACGCCTGAAGATGCCGAAAGGCGAAACCCGGGTCGTTAGTGACAAAATCTGTGAGAATGTACATAGTTTGAACGATTCAAATTTTTTCAAGTTCATCCGTGCACTTGAACGCCTGAAGATGTCAAAAGGCGAAACCCGGGTCGTTAGTGACAAAATCTGTGAGAATGTACACAGTTTGAACGATTCAAATTTAATATTGAAATTCCATCAAGCACCTTCAGTCGAAATCTTAAATTATTGACGTTTATTGAAAAAGCTGCTAGTTTTTAATCAATCGCGAAAGTGTTTCTTGATTTTGTTTGAAACATGATTTTTTTGTTTTGTATTCAAGCAAGTTTTAAATTTGCATTAATTGAAACTTTTAAATATATAATACATTCCAACATACCACATCACCGTAGATTTCAGTGTCGTCGCTAGCAAAAACTGTATTTTTGTATACATCTTCAACGCGGAACTCGTTTATTGTTTCTATTATTGCAGGTCCTTCAACGATTACATCCTGCGTAAAAGTGATATCGCCAGAGATGCTAAATTTTTCTCCTTCCATGTCAATAACCATATCTTCAATGGGTATCGAGTTGATCGACTCTAGCTGACACTCGCCTGAAATTTAAATGGTTTTACAGTCAAAATTTTATTCGAAATCTAAAAAAGTAGCCGCCAAAATATCGATTGCTTAGTTATTGCCAAGTTGTGTTTTGATTATGTTAAGACATTTTTTTTTTTATTTGCAAAACGTATCTTACCAAAGAAAATATGTACGACAAAAAATGTAAAAAGATACGGCTGTAAAAACTTGAGCTGTCAGACATTCGCTATCTGATCCGTTTTTGTAGGACAAAATTGAAACGTGGAAAATATTACAGAAAATGGCGATTAAACAAAAAAATGTTTTTCTTTGATTACTTCAAGATAAACATGGGTTTGTAAACATTGATTTAACTAGCATTTTATGTCTAACTGACAGCTTAAATCAAAGAAAATAAAAACGTTATTTTACAGTATGTTGTCAATTATGTCAATCATTATCAAATTTAAAAAACTATGGTTAGAAAATAAAAACAAATATATATATATATAAATATGTATGATTTATTACCGTATTTCCCATTAAAGGTTCTACAGTAAAAAATAACCATAACAAATACCGTACAGAACAAGCAAATAAAGTTAAATGTGATAGCATAGTTTTAATTTTGTATATTATAGAGGTTTTATATTTTGAAGAACTTCTTTGTTATGCATAAAATATCATTGTTTTGTTTTATCTGATAATTTCACTTTTGTAGTAATTTATTGAATTACTTTATAGAGTGGACTTGATTGGAATAATACAAATAAAACAATACGATACATACCGCAATGTCTCTTGGCAAAAAAAAATAATAGCAAAAGTGTATTCGTTGTTTTTATATAATTTAAACATATAAAAGTAATATTTCAAATATAAATTAAATAATAACTGTCAAGTCTTGACCCAATGCGAGCGATTCAAATAAACCTAATATTTCTTTCGCTTTAATTGTGTAATGTCTTCCTTTTCTTATTTTTATTGACTAAACTGTTTTATAAAAACTACGTGTTTGTGTATTCTCAACTAGAGTATCAGGCGGTACTATAGAATAAATTACTTAAAACACGAACATTTTTATTTAAATATTTTGTAAGATAGCTGGCAATACGACACACGGCACGCGCTCTGATGACTATTTTATGTTATAATATACCTGAGTTGTTGTTTTAAGTCACAGTAAAAATATTTACTACTAAGGAATTTAAATAGTAACTGTTATTCACTTTAATTTTGTTTATTTTCATTGTGGTCGCATTTTATGAACTCGAGAAAGTACGGAAAAGTTCATTTTTAAATCGTAAAATTTCATCGGTATACTGCCAGAAAACGTTGTCAAAAATTGAATATTTTGAATTATAAATATAAATATTAATTTAATAGATTTAAACATACTTTATCGTTTGAAAAACCAACCTCACTAATATTTGTCGCCCGCCGTGGTCTAGTTGGTTAGAGCTCGCTCTACCGATCAGGTGGGTCTGGGTTTGATTCTCGATAAGGTCAATGTTAAATTGGATTTTTTTCAATTTTAATTTGAGATCTAAGACATGGGTGTTTGTGAAGTCAATTCTCCTTGAGTTAATATCATGTGACTTCCAAAAATTCCCATCGAGTATATCTCGTATGATCTTTCAACTTCAAAATATTTGACGCATCGGCGTAAGCTGTAATGTCAATTATTATTATTTTTTTTTTAAATATTAAATTTATTTATTTCGATATATAAAGAAGTTATACGAACTAAATCAATTTTGTTGAAAGTTACTTATAACTAACTTTACGCTTTTTAGCTGTACAAATTTCTTATTTTTACAGCTACTCAAAGACAGTTAGATGAATAAACGTTTTCTAGCTGTAAAAATTATATTTAATTGTTGTTTATAAGTTTGTCTTATTGTCCACGGCCATGCTACATTTCAGTTCACAAAGACGATTATCCCAAATCAATGTTTTTTGAATAAACCGAATTTATCGAATAGTTTATAATTATCACAACTGATAGAGTAATAAAGTGACTAGTACATTTTTATTCATTGAATAATTTTTTCAACCAATGACTAAAAAAAGCTCTTTATATAAAAAATAAAATGAATCTGATTAATCTTTCGATGATTACTATAACATTATAATACATTATTATTTCAAATAATTTAAATTCTTCTCTTTTGATAATTTCTTAAAGGAATACTACCCAACCAAATTTCTTTTAGGAATGTTATCATTTCACTCTATTGAAGCTCGAATATCGTTTTCAAGCTTAAACCATTTTTCTCTTCTCCTTCGGGGCCGAGTTAATAATCCTAAAATTCTCATGACTATTAATTTACATGCTCCCAATTTATTCTTACGTGGGCGAAACTATGAGAAAAAACTTTTATTTCTAAAAACTTATACCTCGCTTAGGAGGCACAAGTCACAAGTTCCTAGGGCCGTTCGATTGATCAACTCATTGCCTAGAGAAGTGGACATTTTTAGTGATAGTATTTGTGAACTGTTTGATAAATTTTACTATTATATTTCTTGATTTTTTGTGTTGATTTCGATGAACTGTGTCGCTTTATTTTATATTTTGTCTTATTATATTTTTCAAGTACATGGCGTATTGGCGTCAGCTGTTATGTCATGTACAGTTATTTTATATTTTGACAATAAATACATAAATAAATACAAATAATATTACAATAATTCGTAGAAATAGATAAAATTCACTTCAGCCCAAAGTTTATGCATACTACTCGAATGATTTTAATGAAAGCCGATCGCAGAGCAATCTGTAAGAATTCTTTTTGAATCTGCGAATTGGCATTCCTCTTTTTGTTTCCGAAGAGTATTGCTCGAGTCGCTTGGGATTTCGCAGAAATTTGATTACAATTTTCTTCGTCTAAGCGTTTTAATTTTTTCAGGTCTATTTGAGGACGACGATTTATCTTTTTCATTATTCAAAGACTCGTACCGCAGAGAAAATATGCGTTTGTATTGATTTTTGGTATTTTTAAGCACAAAAGAAAAATCTTATTTTAAGAAATGAATTGAAAATTTCAGATTATGTTTGTTTCTATTTCTGACCATTTTTTTTTTGGTAAATATGCTTAACAAAATGTTACTGTTTTTCTCTCCGAAAATTAATTTAAGTCTTATAAATTAATGCTTTGAAAATATTAAAATATCATAAAACTCATCTTTGAAATCAGTGAAACTAATATTTGATGCGAATTACGAAATTCGTTAACAAAAACTCTTCACCATATTTCAACTATGCTCTATGTTTTATTCTAAGACGTGCCATTCGATGTGTTATATTCTTCTTCTTTGGCCATGTTCGCTCCCTATGTGGAGCATATGGCCGCCACGCGGCACCTCCATGTTTCCCTGTCTCCCGCCAATAGCTTTGCTTCCTCCCATGACATGCCAGCATCCCTCAGTTCCGCCGAGTACATCTTATGGATAGTACCCGACGGACGTCCAGGACGCCGGAATCCCACCGGTCGAAAGAAGAGGCAGGCAGGATTGAGGCTTTCCGGAGGCATCCGCAGCACGTGACCCAGCCAGTTCCAACGTCTCTCCATAACCACTGACGTGACGGGACGCTGTCTTGTACGCTCCCTTATCTCTGAATTCCTCACAAAATCAAACCACCTCACCCCCATTATCCGACGCAAGCATCTGTTCTCGAAGCTCAGTATACGGTTTTTCTGAGTCTTCGTCAGGTGCCATGATTCGCAACCGTAAAGCATTACCGGCAGAATGCAAGCGTTGAACAAGTGGCATTTGGTTTTAATCGAGTACAGCTGTGTGTCCCAGACAGTCCGCATTGAGTTGAATGTGGCTCCAGCCATTCCTAAACGAATGGCGAGCTCGTTTTTTTTTTGTACTACCGTCTTCGGGGATATGTACGCCGAGGTATCTGAAGCTGTCAACCCTCTCGATGATCTGTCCCGCGCTGGTAAGGGTCCTATCAGAGTCATGACAGGTTTGGTTACACATCACATTGGTCTTACTAGTATTAATTTTGGTCCCGGTCTGAAGCTGTGTGACCTTGAATATGCCGATGATGCTGTAATATTCGATAAATCCATTGAGGGCATCCAGGAGACTATTGATGGGTTAGGAACTAACTCAGGTCGCATTGGTCTAAAATTAATACTAGTGTTATATTGAATTCAAGCTTAATCTTCGTACATTTTCAATTTTCCTGATTTGTATGCATTGTTATGAGCGGCATTTAGTATATTTTTCGGTACGAAAAGAGCACCATGATGCAAGACTAGACTAACCATATTTTTCTTCTGGCAAACAAAATCATTAAGGCGTTTTATTTTTATAATTACAAGAGACCAATATGTAACACAACGTTTTATTGCTTTTAAATGGTCATGTTGTCAATTCATCGTGTAAATGAATTTCCAAATAACCATTGTCTTTGTACGAAATAGTTTGACCAAATTGTGAATTGACAGATAAATAAAATAAATACTTTTCACTATTTGTATGTATTACTTATATTCCATCAAAATAAATAAGTCGGAAATTTATTGGCATATAAAATCAATGAACTTCAAAATTGTACATCGTAAAATGAATCGTAAAAGACGTATATTTTTGTTACTATCGACGAAAATTAAATTTAATAAAGCAAATTATTTGTCCACGTATAAAAAATCATTTTTAAAATTTGACGTCGAAGAAAAAACTGTGCGTTTTGATTCAGTATTAAAATTATAAACAAATATTTAAAGCGTACTTTGGTGACTTCGTATATACAATTTAAAATATAAATATATGTGTTTCAATATAAAAGTGATAGCTTTTATTCCACTGCTTGTAATGACTATATCAGATACGCAATTATTGGACGATTAAAAAAAAGTATGCTAAAAATTAACTTTTATAAACTCAATTCCACAGAACCGACAAAAAATATGCGTTTTCATTAAAAATCATAATAAAACACAATTAAACCTTATTTTTTTTAAATGAAATAATGTATGATTATTGTAATAGCTCAAAATAAAATAGGTATAGGTTTTAACAACGAAAAGATTAGTTAATAAAAAATACATTTAAATTGACGAGATCAAGATAATATAACATCAAAAAATTACTGAATACCCGGTACTGAGTTCTTTATATATTAGATTAGTGTGACTTAGTTTATAAATTTATATAGTGTCCATTGTAACCAGGTCATACAGCGCTTGCTACAGAGCGGGGTGAAAAGGCCACCCTTAAGAGATCTCAATAGGATTACCAATGTTCACAGTCTCGAATGTGACTTCGTCGTAAATATGCTGCTCAGGTCCGCTTAACCTGATTGCATTCTTCAACATTCCTCGCAAGTGGACGTCGTTTACCTCCTCCACGTCCAGGTCGGACTCTATCGAGAGGGAGTGAAAGTGGGTCGAGTCGATGGGCCGGTCGTCTCCCACCGTCGCAAGATCGTGTATGGATATTCCGTGGATGAGAGAGTCGGTCTTGATAACAATTAAAATAAACATCTTACAATACCGATTGATTTGAATATGTTATAGGATGAAAAATTAAACTGTTTTTTTTTATTACTTTTTTAAATTTTTAATACTGTTTACGGTTAATTAACACACATATAATGAGTAAAAAACGCAATGGAAAGCATAATATTTCACAATTCTATACCGACCCAATAATACATGACCGGCGTTTTGAAATTATTATTAAGCAATTTTCAAGCATATTAATATTGTTTTAAATACTCAATATCACAATAAATGAGGGATTTTCTTTGAATAAACATATGAAAACCCCTATAAATATAATGCAACTATTTGGAGGAATAATACTAAAAGTTAAATATGCAATATTGTTTGGGCATATTTATTTAGATAAATAAAACTTGATAATTTTATTCTTGATATAAATTGAGCAGCTGGAAAAAAATTAGTTGTTGTAGCAACTTTTCTATTGCAATGAGCTCCATTAAGAGTCCATATGCTCCACATAGTTGAAAATAACATTAAAGTTGTAAAAATTATCGAATAATATTTTTCTACAATAGACGAAAAATACTAAGCAATATTAAATTTATAAACTACGTTCATGTATAATAGATATAGAAAATTTAAATTAACTTTGATTATTCCACGTATTGTGTAACTAACTGTGACACGTGTTTCGCCTCTTTCAGAGGCATCTTCAGACTTACTATCGCAAAGTTTGCTTAAGTAATGAAGCAAGATTGATTCTAACATTTTAAAATTATAAAATTACAAAATGGATTGGGTTTTTTTCCCTTTTAAGAGGAGCAAGGAGGGGGGTGTAGAATCGAAATAAAGCAAACAGATAATGATACTAATTTTACTAATGAGTTGTAAACAATCAGAATGGGATTTTTCCTTTTTAATGGAAGCAAAGAGGGGATTATAAAATCGAAACAGTGCAAACAAATTTAATCATACTACTAATGACGTTAAACATTACAAACTATTAAAACTAATGAGCTGCAGTCAATTATCTAGGTTTGTGATTACTCTATTAATTGGAAACAATTTGAGTAACGGGGAACCGCCTGTGCTATTAAGAATATTATTTAATAATATTTCTTTTTTGTTAAGAGTTTTATTAATTTCTAAAAATTCTAAGCTATTCATCTTTAAACCCTTTTTATTTACTCGGTGGAGTATTTCTAAATTACAAATCTGATTAAAATTATGATTATTTTCTATTAAATGATTGGCAAACTCAGAAAAATTGTTACTTTTTAGACATCTTATATGTTCTTTAATTCTAATATTAAAGATTCCACCTGTCTGTCCAACATAAGACGCTTGACAGTCTCCACAAGAGAGTCGATAGATACCACTCTGTGACGATGAATCTACGCGATCTTTACTGTTCAATAAAATTTTACCTAAATTATTTACTGTATAAAACGCGGGTTCTATATTGTCTGGCAAAAATTTAACTATCTTTGACGAGATGTCTCCTAAATAAATAATTCTACGCCAGTTTTTAATATTATCGTTTGCTTTCTTCTCTCCTGAAAAAATATTATTTACTATGAGTTGTTTAACTTGCTTACGCTTAAGTAAGTTAACTACTACGTCTGTGTTGTAACCATTATTTACAGCTATCTGTTTAATAATGTTTAACTCTAATTCAAAGTTGACTTTAGTGAGAGGGATGTTAACTAATCTATTAATCATTGCATGGAATGATGAGAGTTTTTGCGACCACGGGTGAATTGATTGATGGTGAATGACGACATCGGTATAAGTAGGCTTTCTGTAAATGGCGTTTCTGTAAATACGTTCATGTATTTTTTTTGTCTGGGATGATATCAATTTGTATCTTATTCTGTAGACGACATTGAACAAACGTTTGCTGTCAGATTAGAATAACATGTAAGACAATTTTACCTGACAAATTCTTGGAATTATTTCTCACGTTATATTTTCCAAAATACGTTATTAGAATTTCGTAAATGTAAATAAATAAAAAACAAGAGAAAATTTTACCTTGAGATTTTCAATAGCTATATTCCCTTTGATAACTTTATCTCCAAGTATCTCACAATCCCCATCTTTCCGCACTAGGGAATTGTTTACATCTAAAATATGATAACCGTTGACAAGCTCCGACTGAAGTTCCACGGCCGCAACTTCGCCAACTATCAAATCGCCTTTGATTATTTTGGAGCCGGTGATTATCTGAAAATCAAACAAGTTCATGCTCAAATAACCGATGAAACACTCAAATTTATCTCCCTTAATTTGGGAAACCATTACTTCGACGAACTATTTGCAGTGATGTTTTCAAATATAAACATTGGTTGGAAACGATTAAAGATTTTTCGGTGTATACATTCCAAAATAAACCGCCCATCGGTCAAAGCTTGATTTTCGAATGATGATTAAATTTAGTCAATAAACAGTTTATAACTGTACATGCTTAATTATACTTTCAATGTAACTGTAAACTCAGGAACGATTAAGCGCGGTCGAGTGGTCAATGTCTTGCCTCAATTGCTTTGCTCACGTGTTTGAGTACCAATTACTACGTGCAGATATATATATATATATATAATATTTTTTCAATTGATTTAAAGACGCCTAAAAATTCATCAACCCCTTTCGATCCTAAAAATAAAGCACAACAAGAGTTTTAAGCTAACAAGTACTATTCTAGATTTACCATATGTCTATCCCTAGTATATTCGTAAAAAAGATTGACGGCGCAATTGAGTTACAGGTAGTTCTCATAAAAAACTTCTTTTGCGATAAGCTCATATGACTTTTTCTGGAGGCATACGTAGTAAAAATGATAATATGCTGATGCAAAGGACCCTTAATTCAGATTTGAAGCTTACATATTTAAAAAAAATAATAAACTCCTTATTGTAAGGTTTAATAATTTTTTAAGCCGAAAGCATAAGATGTCCATTTTTACGCTAATTATTAAAACTGCAACTGTCTTATGCAGTTTTATTATAACTTTTACTTTATCATCATATTTGCATGTTTATTAGAACACAATGTACATCAAATAAAAATTAAATAACTTAATTCCAAAATATCATCAAAATTCTATCTAAAAAGTTGTCTAAATACAAATTATGTCGTATATATTCGTGGTGCAGATACATATTTCATTAATATTAAAATATATATGTATACGCGTTAGTGAGAAAAAGTATTTTGTATCAGATTATGAATTTCCTCTAAGCGGATATTCCAGGAAGTATTTCTAAAGCCAAACAAAACCGATTTACAAAACAAGGAAATTATTACCGCCATGACAAGATATTATTTAACTCTGACAATGGTCTTGCCAGAGCTAAATTTCAAGGATGGTTTCATTCTGTGTTTAATCCAATTGGCCCAACATGAAATTGATTGATGACTGCACACGTGATGCTTTCGTAGTAGGCGAGAGCTGCATTGACAAAGCTTGGCACGTACAAAACTAACTACGAACTGGAAGTTGCCGGAAAATATACTGACGTATATTCATACGTTAATATAATAAATTATGGTTGTACAGTCAAAATAATGCTCAAAATTGAAATCATTTAACGAAGCAATATGCACATTTTTGTCATCAAATAAAAACTAAAAAAATATTCATTTTTTCAAAATATTATTTGTACAGTGTTTTACAATAATTGCCAAAGCGACTATTTCGTGATTTTGCCTTTTTAAATTTTTTGTCTCTGTGTCAAAATAAATACGAAATCTACGAATCGCAAAAACAATTTGGCCCGAATTTTCCACTTATGAGACTCTTAAAAATGCATTTTACGCATAATTCTATTTTGATGTGTGACTGGCTATTTTATAAACTCCTAGCCCAGATCATATAAACAAATATAGAATTTTTAGAAAGGAGTGTTTTTTTTTTGCTAAATATGCATTAGTCGATTTTTAAGAGAGAAATATTTTTCACAAAGTTTGTTGCAACAATCAATGTAGAGTTTTTTTCGGTTTTGGAAAACGCTGCTCTTGTAAAAAATGCAATAAAATTAATTGGCTAGTCCTCTCGCTGTCTGCCAAGCACTGTTACGGTATTCCTATCAGTTAATTCTTCATGGGCTCGATTCCTCAAACAGATTTATGGTTTTGTGCTAAAAGGGACATATGTTTTTAAGTTTGCATAATTTTCCATCTATTACATTCCTAAACTGAATTTAAAGGAAATGGAAGAATGATTGAGTCACTCACAACTCGTAATTTTCAAGTCTCATCTATGTTTAATTACTTCAAAAATATTACCACCAGATTTCGTAGAACAATTTTTTTTGAGATAATAGATATGAGATAGGTAAGAGTCCATATGTTCTTTATAAACAGCAAAAATGACAATGCAAACAATCGATTGACTATTTTATTATTCTATTGTTTTAAAGTGATGTAATTGAAAACTTAACAATACTTTTCTTTATTTTCAGGTAAGTCAACTTCGACCACAGTAAAAAAATATTGCTGGAAAAGTGAAGCAGAAGTAAGTGAAGCGCTTAAAATTATTTTTTAATAATATTATTGTCTGTATGAAAAGTGAACTTGGATATGCAAAGTTTTGGAAGCAGTAAGAGAAGAAGAAGAAGGAGTGTGAATTATGTTTCATAATACTCAACGTAAATAAAGAAGAGACCTAAATCCAAAAATCAATACATACACGAGAAAAACATATTTCATAATAAAACACTACAGACGTCAAAGTGGCTGTGCAAAGCGTAACTGTTCAAAATAAAACAAAGACAATTATTTATTATTTAGGTAAATTTTCTGCAGTGACGCAAAGCTGTTATTGCAATATTGTTCCATAATTATTTCCAGCAGGAAGCATAAAATAAACGTTTACAGTTTTCCTACACAATCCAGAAGACATTATCTTAAGTCAAGAGATATAAAGGCTCTATGTAGAAAAGCTTTGGCCGGAGAGGTTTTTCTTGCCGCGCGCTGGAATAGTAGCCATTAATATCAATTAAGTGCACTTTTATGGCGGGTATGCATAATCGCAATAAAAATGACAAACGCTGGATACAGTCTGGGTTTAATTAGAGAATACTGCAACCAAAACTGCACTTTAATACTGCAGTCAATGCGGCTTTGTACATATTTTAAAACGTAGGTTTATAGAATGCAAAAACGTCGTTGATTTTACGCGTTGCAATCAATTACAATAAGTAAAACTCAATCGTTTGATCTTTGGAATGGTCGAGTATTTAAACATTTATTTATGGTGAAAATATTATGTGTAGAGTTCTACCGGCTGTGTGGTTGAGTGGTCAACGTTCTTGGTTCCGTTTACGGGTTCAAATCCTCGTACAAAAAGTTTCTATAAATTGATTTTCAATTGCTGTTTATGAATTTCCGTCCGAAGGTATGGGCGTATCTCATTTCTTAAGTTCCCTCACACCCTTCCTATCCTCAAAACGGACGTAGCGATAACGATTTTCTACTGGCTTTGTCATAGTCATATCCTTTTATCTATATTCTCTTTGAAAAAAGGAGACGCTGGGCAATTGAAAAACAAGCAATCTTCGCAGAAAAACTTGTGTTGAAATAAACTTTATATGCTTCACATTGTGAGTGGACATGGCTAAAAAAATATGATGTCAGATATAATGATCGTATATATTCGTAGACGTTACCCAAAAAACGCTGTGTGACACATTTTGGACTGTATTGCGTTCAGTACGCAACGTTCTTATACGCCACGCAACGGAAATTTTGGTGTACATATTTAAAATTCTAAAATTATATTCCCCGGTGGAGCTACAGCATGTTGAAATACGCCCTGTGGTAGAAAAATGCTTTACAGAGCACAACGATTTTCTCAGCTCCAGTTAAATCAACACAGTGTTTCGCACAGCTTAATTTGGATGAGGTCTTCAATTATGTATAGCGATAATAAAACACTTCTTCTTTATTTATTAAAAAAAAATATATTTAAGCTGAGCCATCTAAACGTCAATACAATTTTTTTTTGAAATAAGTTCTTAGTATTACAGTGATTTCGATATAAAAATAAAAAAAATGAAAACAAAAAGTATTCAGCATTACAGCCTATAAGGCTGTGATGTGTAATAGTCAACACGCTAGATAGGAACGAATGTCCAATAGTCAAATAAAAGATTAACAAAATCTGTTTTAAAAATAAACTTGCAGAACGAACGCAGTACGAAACCACAAAACTATGGTTTACGTCTAACTACAAGACCACAATAGTGCGACTAGAAGTGAATTACGCATTGAAATCGAATAACTCTTCACATTTTTCAGTGTAAATCTGTATTTATAAATAAATTATAATGCAATATTAATATCCTTATATCTTACACCGAAACAAAGATAATCGATGCAAATTGTTGGAATTTAATTTCAGTATGTGGTTAGCAAGGTATTTCGCTTTAGTTTCTCCTACCGTGCAGCCGAGGAATGTTTAATATTAAATTTATTTATAACAGCAATTCTACCTGTTTGCATAAGCATAAATATTTAGAAGTATTAAGTCGCTTCTGGAAACAACGTAATTAACAAAGCGGTAACAAAAAATTTAGCGAATACGTTATCTCTACATTTTCTCTGGTATTTTTTAAAATATGGATTTAAGTGCACAAAGTTACCAGTAAGCACCATCAGACTATTGGCAAACTAAGATTTGATAAATTTATAATTATAAATCCATTTGTTGCCAAACGAACGATTTTACTGGAAAAATTCCGGTGTAAATAATTGTTTCAACACAGTACGAATATATTAAAAATGGTATTTCAAATAACAATTACAAAGTTGCAGAAAAGATGAAAACGAGAAAAAATAATAAAAACTGCCAATTAAGATCGCGAAACGTATACATCGCCGATGAATGAAAGCTCAATTTTAATAAATACCTAAAATTAATTGTTACTTTTAATTGAACCACAACTTCAAATGAATTAAGAGTTTTTTTTTTTATGTTAAATCTTTTAATCATGATGTAAACAAGAACTTTCTCTAATCCAACTAATTGTTGAACGAATAGTAATTTCATAATAAATTAGACAGCGCAGTGTATTCTATTGCCAAATAGCTGATATAATTCATTTTTAAAACCGTGATTGAAAACACAGCTAACATACCAACACCTTAGTTTTGGTGAAGCCGATATTCAATAAATTAAAGGTGAAGCCGATATGCAATCTATAGTGACAATGTTGGGAAATTTAAAAGCACATTAATCAACATGATATCACAAAAAGGTAATGATTTCATGAACCTATAGGCTTGTCTTTTTTTAATTCAAACATTTATATAACCATTATCACTAATGAAATTTAATTATTTCACCAACTTTTACAAAGTGAACTTGTTTTCATACGTTAAATAAAACTGATCACAAATCATCAAGACAGTTATTGTCTAGACGATAGAGCCTTAAAAATATTCATTTGAACTCATCGCATGGTTTATATCATAACATTTTGATATATTATTAGAATTACTCTAAAATTCTTACCTGAGGTTCTTCAGAATACTTTTTAAGAGAATCCTTTGCAATGTGCTCAACATCGATATCATTTATATGTTTTATGCTATCTACATCTGTGGTCGACAAACTCTCTTCGAAAACAACCTGAAAACATATTTGCATTTTAAATGACAGCTGTGAAAAGATCAACCTAACTTTATTCAAGCTTACACAAAGTTCTGATGAGAGCATACGCCAAAATCAACTATATATAAAATAATAGTAGTAGAACTAAAAAACTTTGATCTATTGTCACCTAATTATTTTAATTTATGGATATAATCACCGTTTTTTTCGATATATATTTTAGAATAGTACTTAAAACTGATTAATTTTATATTTTTGCTACGACTCTTTTTTATTTACATGAACTAGATGTAGCTATTGTATTATAGTATGTATTTGATTGGATGTGATTATTATTTGTGCGCAATTTACCGCACATTTATTGAATGTGGGTACAAATTCTACATTAGATGTAAGCATTGATTTGTTTTCTGTTTTATTGACTTGTGAAACCTTTGTGAGCTACATGATTACATTATTTCGTAAATAAATAGAAAAGGCAATTTTCTTTTTTATAAATAATAAAATACTTAACCAAGTTGTGGAAATTACGTTATATTAAAAAACGTTATGCTATATGTACAAATGAGATATTTTAAACGTGTATGTCCCTAAATAATAAACGTATCAACATTACCTCCGCCTCTATAACAGCATCTTGATTCTTCAAGACAGCCTTATCCAGGATTCTCGTCACGGCTCCACTATGCTCCCAGCTGACCGCACCATCAATCTTTACCTGTGACCAGGGCCTCGCGGGCAGCTTGCCCCGGCTCAGGGCTTCCGCGGCGCCTTGCAAGTCACAAGGGAGCTTTTCCGCTGCGGCGTCTCCGTCCGTCACTCGCAAGCTTTCGAAGGAGACGTCGGACTGAATCCTAATGGCGTCGCACGTGACGTCGATTAGGTCGTCGGATTTGACGCCATTTATTTCTTCGGCGTATAGCGCATCTGCGGGGGTTGTTAAATTTGAAGCATCGTTAAACTTCTGTTAGTGAAATATCGTCGTCTTCATAAATTTTATATCAGCCGTTATCGAGTTAATCACTTTGAAATGTCATCAAATGAAATGAATAAAATTGATATAAAAGATGTTATTACTACAGTAAATTGAATAATTAATCACTCTATCTTCTCCAAAATTATTATTTGTATTATTGATTGATGCGAAAGTAGGTGACCTATAAAATTATTACTATATGGCATTTGTTTCCCGTTTATCAATTTATTTATTTATCCCTTCGCCGAAGTAGTCTTCTGGTTTTAGTGCAGCCAACTTGTCTTATAATATTATTAATATTTCTACCAAAGATTTTGTTTTACTCCTGAGAAAAAAATCAAGGATTGGAAAAGATGGTAATCGCTAATTGCTTAGTAAGAGTAGTAACGCAGATGTTGCTAAACTTATAACATTAAATCAATTATTTTTTTTGTGACGAATACCACATGTTATCTGACACTATCATCGTGAAAAATAATTAATTCTCTTAATGATATCGATTTGTAATAAGCTCCTGCTTCATTTCAAGGACTTGGGATCAAATGAGCATAACTACAAAAATGCGTATATTGAGTTAAGCATGGTTTAGAAAATGTCATCATCGCAAATAATGATATATCTTAATAAAATTATAATTTTATGTAAATGTTTTTTTTAGATAGCCCCCCGTGACTAAAAGCACTCGCTTTGATCAATTGGTAACAGTCTTAATCAATGTTTATTGTTTCAATTGATTTTAAATGTTTATATTAAACTATAGCTTAAATGTGCCACTGGATACATAACGTATTTATTTTCTGGTGCAATCACACGTCGGAATCAGAAATGGGTTCTTGTTAAGAAAGGTATACATAATTGTATGCAGTTCATCTTACGTCACTTGTTACAATCTGATCCAAGAATGTTTTTTTTTGTACGGAGAGACAAAAACGGCCGGTAGAAGGACTACCGGACTACTAAGTGATAATTTTTCATAATATGAGAGGTTTGATATCATTCCTAGCGTATATAGATGCGTTAAAACGTTTGATTTGTCAATATTCAATATCTTTTAAAGTTCTCGTAAGATCAGCCAAGGATCAGCATCTACACAAGCATATCGACTGTGGAGAGGAAAAAGGAGGCACAGAAAACGTGTTTCGATGATTTTGGGCTATATGCAAATTATGAAATATACACAACCTTAAAGTGAACGGAGACTTCTAAGCTGGTCTTTAATTCACATAATCTAATATTAATCGAAGAAATTGTCTAAGAAAAACCTTTTTTTCAGTCTTTTTTCTTGGCTTAAATTTTCAAAAGCTCTTCTTTTTTCAAACGTAAAAGCTGACTTTAGATACTAATTCGGCATTTACAGCTTACATCCTTTTAATAGAAAATGTATCAAATTTGATATATTGTGATTATCGAAAAAAGCTGTTTTGAAAAAAATTGTAGGTTACGTCTTTTTTTCTTTCCACAGTCGATATACATATTTTTTTAGACACATTAACCTAAGAATCTTTTTACTTTTAGTTGATGATAGCAAATACAAACATTATATTAATATTGCGTGTGCTAGTGAAATGAGCTTAAGATTAAATTATGAATCAGTTGCTTCGTAATAAAAATAATATGTATTTAAAATACACTACGTCGATTTCTCAATTGATTATCATCTAATTGAAAAATAACCATTTCACGTCATACTCAAATGTAAGACAATAACGACCTTTTAACGACGAATTCTATTTTTATTGCTAATACAGTAAAATCTATACGCACGATGTTAAAACGAGTTAAGCGTCGGGATTAAGTGCTTTACTCAGGCGAGGAAAGCTTTCAATTCTATGGTTTTATTGAAAATACGTGAAAAGGTTTTTTCAGGCATCTTCTTCTCTAACTCCTCAAAGGGCGACTGAGCTTGTATATATTTATTTTCGGTTCGGCGCGATAAAAATACACTGGACACAGCCGCCATTGTCTTTGGGCCTATGAGTGAGAGGGAATAATTTTAATACATCAAAGGTTTGAAAACAAAACAATGTCTTTGTAATACAATCAATTGTTACAAAAACCAGACGCTTTCTCGGTGAAAACAGTGTACAAAAAACAAAATTGAAAAAGCTAATGTTTTTTTTCCTCAATACGCCTGAGTAATTTTCTAATTTTAAAAATATAACGGCTTAGAATAAACACTTATTTATTATAGTTAATATTCGTTTTCGACGTTTTCATAAATTTATCAGAACAAATAATGAATTAAAATTATTTGTGCTAGTTTCTTAATAGTCTTTAAAATTACGTTGCTGTTTAATAAAAAAAATCATGTATTTTTTTTAATTTTCAATGTTTCAATTCAAAGTGTAACAAGTAATGTTTTCGACAATTTTAATCTAGAAAAAATATTTGGTTATCTGAGTTAAAATTATAAAAAAATAAAATGCCTAAACATTGTGCCGAAATGATTTATTTGTAAATTCGTTGTAGTTATTATTATAATTACAATATTTTATTTAATAACGATAACACTTGCATACCTTGATTAATCAACAGTAATTGATATTAAATATAGAATTTACAATTACATTGAACGTAAACCAAATTTCGCTCGATTTCGTCGATAGATATCGTTTTTCGTTTTCAGCATCGAACAAAACCAATTCCAACTAAATACCCAGACCCAAGAAATGCAATCCCGTGTTAGAAAAGGGTCGAGGGATGATATCCAAAGGCTCTGCAGATATATCCTCTCAACACCCTTTTGATAAATAGGCTTTAAACACTGTAAATCTAACATGTTTAATATCATCCGGAAATAGGGAATAGTCGTAGATTATACATATTATCTCTAAAGCGAATTATGTATGGGATTGAATTCAATTCTTTGTATAGAAAAGGGAGCAGATTTTATGCAATTACTCAATTTATAAATTAGCAGCTTTCTTTAGAATTAGTGAAGCGGTCTTCAGCAACAGCTATAATTAAGAAAAATGATTAAGTGACATGTTTAACAAACATTTCTGTAATTGATAGAATCTAGCTTAATATGATTCATATTGAGTTAAGCATGTCTTATTGTTATAATATTTTTTTTTTGTGAACAATTAACAGAGGACCAGTGGCATATTCTCATACGGTGCTAAAAATACTTCCAATATGTTGTTGGCCCTTAATGAACCATGTGAATAAACATGTTTTAACACTTTTATGGACAGTAAAAACCCAGGACGTATATTACAAAAAGGATGTTTTTCACTTCCTTACTAAAAGACCAGCAACATATCGTAACAGACCAGCAAGTATTTTTTAAGCATCGTAAGGGGAGTTTTAAAAAATGACCTTTTATTTACTTTTAATAAAAACCGCATCTCAATCAAAACGGACTATATATTTTTGAACATTTTATTAAACGTTATCTAAATCAAATTTGTTACATTCGTAGCAAGATTTTTTTCGGACGTTCATATCAAATTAAATGTTAAAATAGTAACAGCCAAATAAAAATTGATAAAAAAAGTTAGTGTTTTTCGTTATCTTAACGTTAAATAAAATTTCAAAAATAAATAGTGCGATGTGATTTTAAAAAAAAGAAGTCACTGGCTTCCTGCTAATTTTTTTTTTACAAAAAAAGAATATAATAATAATGCTTAATTCAACTTGAATGTCTTGAAAATTCTATAATGTTAGATTTAATCAATTTCACGAATGTTTGTAAATAAGTCACTTTGTGTATAATTTGTCTTAATTAAAGATGTCTCTGTAGACCGCTACACTTCCCCTTAAGAATATACACAATTCAGTACTATTACATTATGTAACAAATAAATTATTTAACTATGGAAGATATTATTTTGAAACTGTTTTTGACTCGGCACGTTGAAATTAAAAAAAAATGGTTTACCACCCTAGCCAGTTCTAAGAAATTAAATAACTTTTAAGGAGTATGTAGTCGAAGGTTTGGCCGTATTAATTCAAGTCAATATTAATATTTCACATGGATTGACATCACTGAAATATTTCCATAAGTGCACGATATGTCCATATCGACTGTGGAAAAGAAAAAGGATGTAACCCACACATAACAAATTGTACAGGAGATATGAAAAACGTTTTTTGATGATTTTGAGTCTAAGGCAAATTATGAAATATACACTACCTTGAAGTGCACGGAGACTAATAAACTGGTTTTCTAATTGGCTTTATCTAATATCAATTTAATTAATTTTAAAAAAAACCTTTTTTTAAGTATTTTTTCATAATCGCAATTGTCGCAGGCCCTTATTTTTTCAAACATAAAATCTAAATTTAGATACTTATTTGGTATTTTCAGCTTACATCCTTTTGAAAGAACGTGTATTAAGTTCTATCCATTGTGATTATTGAATAGAAGCTGTTCTGAAAGAATTGCGGGTTACGTTCTTTTTTAATTACACAGTCGATATGTTAAATATTTTTGAGATATTAAGAGATCAATCGTTACTTTTTTTTGATTTTCAATATTAATTTAATACAAGTACGACCGAGGCGTTGTATTCATATTTTAAACCAATTGATATTAGCATACTGCTTTACCTGTGCAAATATTTTCAATGGCATGTTCTCCCGATATCTCCTGATCTGCTGAGCGCGTCATAGCTTCGTAGAACATTTTTTCAAGCGGAATATCGTTGACATTCGACGAATAAAATTCTCCAGAAACCGTCACACCTCCTTTGAACGTCTTCTCTCCACTAACTTCAATATCATCACCATGACGGCATACCACGCGTTTCACGTATCTAAATAAAATAAAGTACAGTGTGAGATTAAGAAAAGTAAAATCTGTTGAAAAATACAATTGCTCTATCTGAAAATTCTGTCAATAACGGTTATTAAAATATACAAAGTTCATGTAGATCACACGGCTACGAAAGTTTTAACGCGTGACAAACGATGGCTTAAAGCATAGTTTCTCAACCGGGGCCCACAGAAAAAATATTATTTTACGAAAGTCACAGCACAGTTTTAGGGCACCACGGGTACTCTAGTAAATGAAGTCATACATTTTGTAATAATTTACAGGATTTGAAAATGTGGCAGTGACCAAAAATTTTTGAAATTCGCCAGTGAGTTGAAAGAAAGTCTCAAATTTATTCAATTTTACTACTTTTATCCCAGTTATCAATCCCGATATCCTGAAATAGTAGTTTCCCGAGTCTTAAAAAACTAATAACTACAGGGTATGGCGACCAAGGAAAAAGTAATGAAGCTCAAAAGGGACCACGGGCTTAAAAAATCTGAGAAACTATGGCTTAAAGTGCACCATTCATTTTCCACTCGCACATTGTTTTAATTCGCAAAATATTTTGAATCCATCTTTGGTAGGTAGCTTCTTGTCTTTAAGGTATTGGATCGGTTAATATCTCAATATATATAAAAAGGATAAAGGAAAGCTACTTCACTATATAAAGTACTTTTGATTTTAATGATATCCCGTGGTTTGGAAAAATACGTTAAATTGAGGTTTCGCTGCATTAAACAAAGAGAACATATGATCCCAAGGGTATATCTACAAAAACATAGTTTTATGTTTACTAAAGTATAACAGATGATTTACTTTTGCGATTCTTATATAACTTTATTTTCACGCATACCCAATCGTGTCTTGTAAATGGTAATATGTACGAGGTATAGCTGTTTCACTAGTTAATATAAATACGTTATTGCCAAAACCGAGCTTGACTCAAAATACGCATTTTCGTTGCAAAGGCAGATGAGATCCTATGCCCTCAATTTAATTAAGCCAACTCAAAGCAAAGTAAACATATAAATGAAAAAAGACAAACTTATTAAATTCCAGTTCATTGATGAGATTGACACCTTCGACTTCGTGAAGATACGCTCCTGCTGACGCATGCACTTTAACACCAGATAGAGCAGAATTCAGGACATCTGACAATCCAGCTAAAGAACCACTTTCCACGTTTATTCGATCAGCTAGACAAATGAAAACAAACAATTTATTACTTTATACCTTAATTTAAATAATTTAAACATTTATCACCATTTTTTTTTATTTCAAACAACACACTTAATGTATGAACAATTTCTTTGGCAGCTTATTACCAATGTATCATATATCAAAAATATTTTTTCTATGTATTCGAAAAAAATCGAACGAGATAATATTCTTCTCGTCCGAGTGTAATCATTTGTATTACTCCGGTATACTTGATCAAAGCGCCTGCAATGATTTCGAAACGTCGTGTGATAACTAGTTTTTACGCCACTGAAAATAGTATAGTTTCCTTTCCATTTTTTTATGATAAAAATACAAACTGTTAAAGCCTAAACAATAAAGCATTTTTTCACATTAAAAATCTGAAAAATACTAATATCGATTAAATTTTAATTTTTCTTGGCAGAACTCTATTGTAATAAGGCTGAAAATAGCAACGTATTTTAGTTCCACAATATTTTAGAATGAAAATAAAATACTATCGGCTATTTCAAAAACATATCATATCAATGACATTTTTCTTTTAAAGCAATGGTTTTTAAGCGTCAGATCAGTGGTAGATGGCATAAGCGAATGAGGAGCGCGCTCTGAGCCTCCGCATATAAGGGGCCTCAAAAATGGCTTAGATTAAACAACCCATATACTGTTTGTTCAGATTTTTACAATTTAGCATGGAATTTTTTGACGTTCTTATGTCATCCGAAAAACAAGGCCTCCAAATTTTATTGCACCCGGGGCCCCTCATGTACATTATCCGCCATTGAGTCAGATGCTTATCACCAATTATAAAACGGTGTCTTTTGTAATGAAATAGTTGTGGAGACGCAAACGAAAGCATAAAAACAAAAAAAAAACATTTGAGAATTAAAATTGACAGTTGATATTTTATCCGAAAAACAGGAACTTCAAATTGTATTGCTCCTGGGGCCTCTTGTGTGCTTAATCCGCCATTGCGTCAGATACTTATCACCAATTATAAAACGGTGTCTTTAGTTATGAAATTAATTGTGAATAGGAAAGCGAATAGCGAAAGCATAAAAACATAAAAATCTGAGAATTAAAATTGACAGTTGAATTTAAGGGCGACTTCAATATGCTACTGAATATATAACATACTATTTTGATTGTACAGCCACTGCTCGAGGGATTCGTTTTGAAGAGCATTGGCTGTAATTTGAGTCATAAATCTGGCATAAAAAGTGACACGCAATTACGCTGTCAGTAATTCACCGAATGCTCGATAAATAAAGTGATCCGGCTTTGATTACTGTATCCACCGGATGTACGAAACGCGAGTGAAACGTATGACTGACTGACACAGGAAATTGCATCGCGGTGAATTGGCGAATAACGTGGTAACACTGGTAACCATGTTATTAAAATTGCTAACATATTTTACAGGACGTAAAATTTGATGTCGTACCTGAATTTCTATCAAATTTTTATATATATTTCAAATACAACTTTTGTACATTTGCATTCGATACATACATACATATATTTGATTGTTTTCTAAATCATATTTAAAAAAATATTAACAGTAACAGCTAATATATTGACTGAATTCAGGGCATCCAATTACGGGATCCCGAATCCCGGGATCCCGTTCAATTTTCTGATCCCAAAATCCCGGGATTGATACGGCTGCGATCCAGAGATTTTGGGATTGAGAAGTTTTGAGCAAATCCCGAAAATTGACACGAAATTGGCAAATCGAGAATTTCAGATTCCTCGGTGAGCTTAAAAAAAACGAGGTTTGGAGATAATCCGGGGAAAAAGTATAGCGAATTGAAGATTTCAAATTCCTCGGTGAGCAAATCCTAATCCCAGAATCCTGGGATTGAAAATTAATCAATCTCGAAATCCCGAAATTGGATAAAGGCTTTGGAATTGGATACCCTAACTGGATTGGTATCAATTCGGTATGCAAATAATAATAAGAGTGTATATATGAGGCCATTATTTGCAAAACCGACTTGCTCTGAAATTGGTGCAACATAAACCATGAATGTAAATTAGTAAATACATATACATAAATACATGTTAAGTAATTTTAGAAAACAGTCTCAAACCCAGCCTAATAAAATACAAGCTATCATTTTAAAGTAATGTAAACTAAAAACACATTTAAAATTCATAAAACACATAAAACATAAAACACATTTAAAATTATATTCATGTTTCATTTTTCAACCATTTTGGAACGAACCGGTTTTGAAAACAATAATAATTCCCTCATTCATAAAAGACTAGTTTAGTAACAAAGTAAGCCAAATATCATCTACATTTTACAGGAGAGACATTTTTTTTTCGAATGTCAAATGGTCATTTTTGATAAAATAGCAAAATAGCAAACTTTAAAACAAAAAATCTATATAAAATAGGGAGTTTTTAGAAATAATATCAATTGCACCACAATAAATTATAAAAACACGAATTTCGTTGAAAATGTCGTTTGGCCGACTTTTATAGTAATCTAATCGTTGTAAAATACAACTAAACACTCTTATTTTTGATTATTATACAACTTGTGTAATAATAAAAAAGTACTGAATAAGTAATCTTCTTTCTTTCTAGCGAGTATAGTTATTCGGAAATTTCCAAGACATATACAATTGGAGCCTAATCAAGTCTAAATCAAGGGAGATGCCGTGAATTATAAATATTAAGTAATTAATATTTTTTAAAATTGAGATTATATTCATTACTTTTTTATCTTCCAAACGATAACTGTTCTAATTTATTTAATTCAGGGCCGGCCCTAAGCGTGTGCGAAGTGTGCGGCGCACACAGGCGCCGGTTCTAAAAATAATCAGAGCGGCGCAGACTGGTGGATCTTTGAGGCGCCTCGCTCACAGGCGCAAGAATCCACGGGCCAGCCCTGATTTAATTCCTGTGATTGAACTGGCATTTATTTGTAGAACTGATCAAAATAATTCTGATGAATGCATAAGCCGAAATAGCTATCAAATATATGTATATAAAATAATATTTTTTAGAATCAAAATACTTTGATGTTTCTCACCTTTTTATCTATTTTCAAATTTCAAAAATTTAAGCGATGTACATGTTTCGCCTTTCGGCATCTTCATGCGTTCAAGTGCACGGATGAACTTAACTGACGCTTAGCAAATGAATGTTTCGTGTTTATATAAGAAATACTTATTAAAATAAATATTTGTATCTTAAATTTTCTAGTATAAATTGCTTTGGCGTAAGCTGTACGCTACAGCGATAATTTTTATGTATGTTTATAACAATACTAATAAATAAATGACACAAATGCACTTTATTTTGAGATCTCGTCGCAATATCTGCAGTTTCCCGCGACTTAATACAATTTCATCGCAACTCGACACAAATTTGATTACGAGTGTAGTTCCGACGTAGCAGATCTCTTGCGAGAGGCGATGATATACGACAACTATCAAAACTGAGTGTTTTGAGCTTAACACAAATCTCACACATTTATATTCCGCCGATACATTGAAATGTTTCATCGAAACAATATCTTTCAGTTAAATATCTTGTATTTCATTTTTAGAAACCAGTGAACATATTATTCAATAAACAAAACAATATTTTGTACTAATTCCACGTTTACTAAAAATGATCGGCACCAGTTTTGCTTATCACGAGCGTTTTAAACTGATAAGAATAAACATTAATACATGGCTATACAACACCAAGTAAAACTATTGTGGGTGTATACTTGAGTTTACTCAGTTCAAGTTCATCCGTGCAATTGAACGCCAGTAGATGCTGTAAGGCGAAACCCGGGTCGTAAGTGACAAAATTTGTGTGAATGTACATAATTTGAACGATTCAAATTTTTTCAAGTTCATCACGATTCAAATTGGTGTTTACTTGGTTGCTTTAGAACCCTTTATAAATGTTTATTCTTATCAGTTGAAAATTGGCACGAAATTGGCAAATCGAGGATTTCAAATTCCTCAGTGAGCAAATCCCAATCCCGGGATCCCGGGATTGGAAAAAGGCTCCAGGATTGGATACCCTAGTCCTGATCATATTAAATAAATATGGAATTAGTACAAAAGAGCGTTTTATTTGTTTAACTAAATGCTTTTTCACTAAGTATTGACAGTAAACTCATCAAAAATTTGCCAAATTATTATAGCACTCTTGTGTTTAGTCTTGGCACTATGAAATCAGAAAGGTTGTCGTATCGTTGACACTGAAAATGATTGTCAAAAACACCCAATTTTAGGTTAGTTTAGCTACCAAACAAAATAGTTAACCCTTTCCAGCGATTAAATTAAAACTAACTGTCGTAAAATAGCTTTTGTTGAAATGCCTCATTCGGAGTCTATATATTGCTTATCAGAAACAGGCATGGCAAAAGTATTCAACATCATCCAAACTCAAATCAAAGCTATTATAACCATGCTAAATAAGTTGACACTTACACAGAAAAATTGTGATATGTATGTATACCTTGAATGTTTTTGTTGAAAACGACATTGTTAAGAGTCGCAGCCACGTTGACCTTCGCTGAAGCATCTGCTAGTTCCGCCACCTTTAAGCCGTTCAATTCTTCCACAGTTATATCACTGCTCACCACAAGATCACCTTGAATTCGAGCTGTTTTCATTCTGATATCACCTAAAATGTTACAATTGATTGTTTCAGTAGTTCAAAGTAACCGTTGCAAAATCTTTGAATTGATAGAAAGTTTTGAATATTTGTATACCTTATGAGAAATATAAAAACAAAAACCGATATTTACACTTAGCAAAGTTTGTATTTCACAGTAATAACGTTTTTGTATTTCACAGTAAAATCATTAGTTTCAGCGATAGTTTTTTTCATCAAAATAATATGTTCATTTAAATTGACTAGTAAATTGATATTTACAATCAATTTAATTAATAAATGGTAAGTTTTAAGCTTATCAGATTCTGCAGATTATCACGAGCTAAAATATTGGTAGTTTTATATCATTCAATATTGTGTTACTTAACTTAGATAATAATTACGTATTTTTTGTTTGATTTTGATAAATTGTGAAGTTTGACGTATCGTATACTTGTTTGATTCACTCGTGAAACATACAATTTTGTTTTACCTTTGAACTTGGTCTTGTCATTTTTCTTCAAAACAACATCTTCCATATTTAGGTCATTCATGAATTGTGTTTTCAAATTTCCAACAACCAATGAGTCTACAAAAGTTTTTTTCCCTGTTACCATGAATCTGAAATTAATCCAACAATATGTCTTAAAAAAAATGTACAAAACTTACACGTTTTAAATCATAACATAAACTATTTAAAGAACAGCGAGACCTGTAGTTCAAGCTAGCCTTATCTCAACCAAGGTTGGGGCATTCAATAATTTTGCAACATTATACGTGGGTAACCGGGTATCCATAATTGATATTTATATTTATATCGGAGTAGATGAAACTCTTCTGACACGAAGGATTCTTAGTAAACGGATAAACGTGATACTTGATATTTAATACAAAACCTTTAACTGAATCACTGAGCAGATGATTTTATTGAATGAATGCACTATGTAAAACGTGCGATTGTATGATTGTAACGGGCGACTGCCAATTTTTACAACTCCAACGACACTAAATTAAAAGCTTAACTTTTAATGACACACTAGTGTGCCTTTTTAAATATTGAAAAAATAACAACCAATGTAAACTTAAGCTTAGATCTTTAAATCAAGTTGATAATAATATTTTTTTTAAATCTTGTCCGTTCGCAAAGTGTGACATAATATGAACTAATAGTGGAATTTGTCTCTAGAGAGGTGTTACTCGTTTGCTTTATCATTTTTTAAGAGAGTTAGGATACAAGAATAGGTCTTGAGCAGTACTAGTGATTAATTTAAATTTAAATGAATATACCAAACCTATCTGCGTAAAAAAGCGTATCGGTGCGATACATTAAAGACAGATAGAAATAAATCAATAAAAAATAAATATTTAAACGTACGCCCCCGTCTTTTTAACAGCGGATTTGTTGATCTCGCGGACAAGGGAGCATTCCGACGCGCCGGAGCTAGTGACATCTCTCTTCACGTCGACGTCTTTGAAAAGCGCCGAGACGTTTCTGCCGTCACGTATCGTCGAAAACAGGCTGTCGACAAGTTGGCCGTTGACCATTTCTGCGGATATCTGCGGGACCGAGACGCCCTTCGTGAAAATGGCGTCATGCGGAATTATCTGAAACGTTCAGTATTTTTTTAAAATTCAATGACCACAGAGGCATCTAGTTAACGGCAATATTTAGCTACTATACAATTTATTGGCTGCAGTTGCACTTGACAGAATTATTACTTAGTTTTGTAACGGAAAATGTTTTGATTATTATCGCCTTAAAAACAACATTATAAATAAACTTGAATTGTTTGAATTTTGTACTTTTCCATGAGTTTTGTCGCTAACGACCCGGGTTTCGCCTTTCGGCATCTTCAGGCATTCCAAGTGCACGGATGTACTTGAACTGACGTACATCCGTGCACTTGGAATGCCTTAAGATGCCGAAAGACGAAACTCGGGTCGTTAGCGACAAAACTCATGGAAAAGTACAAAATTCAAACAATTCAAATTTGATATTGAAATTCCATCAAGCACCCTCAGTCGAAATACTTAATTAACATTATAATAACAAGTAAATTTTAAAATTTCTGATTCTTCCCATCATTCTTTTTTAATAATCGTTTTTTTTTAAACTATTTATACGTTTACGTTTTTTATCCATGTCCGCACCCAATGTGGAGCATATGACCTCCTAATGGAGGTATCTCAACATAAGTTTTTCTACGAGAACTTTTTGTTACTCAGTCGATCCACCTCTTTTATTCAAAAAGAGAAGTAGGAACAGATAGATAAGGAAGACAGGAGTAGTGGTTAACTAATAGCTTTCGCTACACCCAGTTATTAAAGGACCTGAAAGTTTGGTAGAGAATTTTTAGACATCACTAACACCTATGCCTTCCAAACATAAATCGATCGAAAAAATGCTGTTCGTACTGGTACTCGAACCCGTGAAGTCCGGCACGGAAGCCCACCACGCTAAGCGCTGCCCCATAGAAATTGAAGTTTAGGACGAGAAAAATAAAGACACATAAGTATGTTTTTAAAAATGTTTACAAAATATCAATTGTTGTAGTTGTAGTCATATTTAAGATTCGAATTGAAGTGTATTTAAACATACGTACAGAAAAAAATAATTAAACATATTTTCAAATAAACTGTTTCGTTAATTTAGCGGTATTGTCTTAATGTCCACACGTACTTTTTTCTGATTTTAAATTTAACATGATTTAACACGACAGCAGAAATTTTCTTTTACCTGGCTTTTCCCTCTCAACCAGAACAAAGATTCCACATCGGTATGGAAGTCCTCTTCAGCGACTTTTAGACCTGCGCGTTGGTTGAATTTCAGATCCTGGACCGATACCGATCCTTGAATTGTGACCGTCCCATTGTAGATCTGTAGCAGATCGTCTTGCTTCATTTCAACAAGATTGCAGGATGATTGATTGCCGGTTCCGCAGTTCAAGAACAGATCCTCGACAATGTCCAAAGTGAAAAGGGTTGTAGGAGCTGCAAAGAATTCAAAAAAATAATATTGGAATATTTTTTTCAGAAAACGTAGTACAAGGTCGACTACACTTTTGATTTCAGTTTGTTTCACGTGTATCATGCTGTATTTCCTGTTTTGCGTTTCGATGTTTAATTTTACTTTACATTTTTGGTGATATTAAAAAAGTTCAGTTGATAATGCTGGTGATGAGCAAATGCTCTCCTGGTCTGTATTTTTTTTAGACGTGAACATACATACAACAAATGAGTGTAAGTCAACATAATTATAGAATATGCAATACATACACGAGTTGGTTATGAAGCATCCCACCACCACCCATTATGTGTATGCAGCCGCATTTTCGCGGCTGCCTTTTATAATTCAATGCGATCAAGAAAAAAAAAGATCTAATTCCTCATATTATTGGTCTGATACAGAGCTGCACGGGACTTATCTTTTAACCATGCACTGTTGTGATTAAAAGATAAAGATAGAAAGAAAAAAGAGAATGTAATTTGCTCAGTCATTTAGTTAAAGTGATATTAAGTATCCTGTGTATCCGTATACTGAATATGCAATATAACAAAAATTCAATAAAGGGAAGAAGTTTTTGTCGGTAACTATTTGAATGTATAAAAAACCCATTTCCACATTACTTGAAACAACACAAGCTGATTCAATTTTTAAGTTTACTTGACTAAAAAGACTATTATTATTAGTTTTGTTTTCGTTCATTATACAATATGTCAATATTAAAAAAACCTATTTTAAAGCCCTTAAGAGTATACAGTGCATTTTTGGTGTAGTGTTCTTACATTCTTAGGTGGTCAATGGCTGGGGGTCCCACGTGGGCATGTCAATGCCAGTTGACGTGCCTACACTAAAATGGTGGGAAATGCCGCACACCAGCAAGTCCCATCTGCTGGCCTCCCCGTGGCGTCCATCGGGCAATGCAACAATGTTGTAGCTAACAGCAGGGGTCGCAAGGCGAATGTCCGGCGCCTCAAAACTACTAAGCTACTGGCTAAGGGAAGGAAATCCCCGACAGAAAAACCAGGGTTGAGCCGACCCCTAGAGCCCTTGTGACCCAGGCCTCGGGAGCGCAGGGTTAATCACCCTGCATCCTTAAACCCAACACTGATTAGAACACCGCCACAAGCGCCTCGGACACCCGGAAGCCAAAGTAGACAACCCAGCACAACCATGGACCGAGAAGAAAAAATCCTCTCCAACAAGTAAATTATGCGCATTGGTGCGTACAACGTCCGTACCATGCGCACTTCTGGAAAGGATCTGCATGCTACCCGTATCTTGCGAAAGTATGGCCTTGACATCTTAGGACTGAGCGAGATACGCTGGAAAGGCGCAGGAAAGAAGCTGTTGGAGGGGTGCACGTTGATATTTTCTGGCCAGAGTCAATATCATCGCCAGGGGGTGGCAATACTGATGTCTGGGAGAGCGGCCCGTTGCCTTGTGAAATGGGAACCGATCTCTGAGAGATTGATACGTGCCACCTTCAGGACTAGTGACAGCTCTGTGACTGTCTTTCAGTGCTATGCCCCCACTGAGGACGCCAACGAGCAAGCAAAAGACGCCTTCTACGACTCCCTTCACGCGGCAGTTGCAGCAATCCCCCGTAGGGATCGCGTGATAGTAATGGGGGATTATAATTCGCGAGTAGGGGCTGATCCGGCTCTCGGGCCCTCAGTGATGGGACGGCATGGTCTGGGCACCGCAAACGACAATGGTGGGAGACTGATTGAATTCGCTATCATGAATGAGCTCACCATTGGCGGAACTATCTTCCCGCATAAAGACATCCATAAATACACATGGACCTCTCCTGATGGTCGCACGAAGACGCAGATTGACCATCTTCTTTACAGCACGAAACATAGATTTGAACTTCTCGATGTTCGCACATATCGAGGTGCCGACATTTATAGCGACCACGAACTACTTGTCGGCAAAATCCGCCTGAAACTAAGTCGCATAGCTCAAAATCCAGCGCGGAAAAAGATCGACATCGAGAAGCTAGAAAACGTAAATACTAGACTAAAATTCGAGATTGCTGTAAGGAAGGAAATAGATCGTGTCTCCGTGCGACCTATATCCGGGTCCGATTGCATTGAGGCGGACTGGTGCTGTATCAAACGTGCTATTGCATCATCGGCCGAAGATGTTCTCGGATTCCGGAGGGAGGGGCAACCAAAATGGATGTCCGAAAATACGTGGAGGAGAATTGAAGAGCGGGCCAGGCTAAAAGCACTGAAGGACAGTGAAGCTGACCCTGAAAAATTTGAAGAACGTCGCGCTGATTATCGTAATCAGGACAAAGTTGTCAAGAAGTCTGCGCGACTTGACAAGCGCCGATTCTTGGATCGGCAAATTGAGACAGCTGAGGTGGCGGCCCGCAGAAATGATACTAAGAAGTTATTTAAAATCACGCGCGAGGTCTGCGGAAAGCGACCACCGACTCCCGGGCCAATTCGCGGCTCTGATGGAGCAATAGAGTCAAACGCAGAAAGCGTTAAAAAGATTTGGAAGGATCATTTCTGCGAGGTGCTGAACCGACCGCCCCCCCAGGACCCTTTTGACGTAACCGAAGAGGCTACATCTATGGACCTCCCCCGAGTGTCCGGTATTTCAGACCGTACGCCCACACATGCCGAAATCATCTTGGCAGTGAAGAGGCTTAAAAACGGCAAAGCACCGGGTGGAGACGGAATACATTCGGAATTTCTGAAATGTGGTCTTAACGCCGTCCTACATCCTCTCTATCACCTGATGGCCAGGGTGTGGGACGGTGAGCGTTGTCCTAGGGACTGGGTGGACGGTGAGGTGTTAGCACTCCACAAAAAAGGTGATCCCCTCAGCTGTAACAATTACCGAGGCATAACTCTTCCCAGTATTCCTGGGAAGGTAATGGCACACATTCTCTTGGCGAGAATAAGAGGTCCCATTATGAAAATACTTAGGAAAAATCAAGCGGGCTTCCTCCCTGGAAGGTCGTGTGCGGACCAAATATACAATCTTCGATGTCTCCTCCAGAAGAGCAATGGATTTAACAGTGCTCTTGCTTGTTGTTTCGTCGACTATGAGAAGGCATTTGATAGTCCGCACAGACCCTCTTTGTGGAGGATACTGGATGCCTACGGGATTCCGCCAAAGATTGTGGCCATTATCAAATCCTTACATGAGAATAGTGCATGTTGTGTGAGAATCGGTGACTCAAATACCGAATGGTTCGGGGTCACTACCGGAGTGAGACAGGGGTGCGTTCTTGCACCGTTCCTGTTTATTATTATCCTTGACTTCATACTTCGCAGGTCAATTCCGCCTGATCGAGGTGTAGCTGTTGGTCCCGGTCTGAAGCTGTGTGACCTTGAATATGCCGATGATGCTGCAATATTCGATAAATCCATTGAGGGCATCCAGGAGACTATTGATGGGTTAGGAACTAACTCAGGTCGCATTGATCTAAAAAATAATACTAGTAAGACCAATGTGATGTGTAACCAAACCTGTCATGACTCTGATAGGACCCTTACCAGCGCGGGACAGATCATCGAGAGGGTTGACAGCTTCAGATACCTCGGCGTACATATCCCCGAAGACGGTAGTACAAAAAACGAGCTCGCCATTCGTTTAGGAATGGCTGGAGCCACATTCAACTCAATGCGGACTGTCTGGGACACACAGCTGTACTCGATTAAAACCAAATGCCACTTGTTCAACGCTTGCATTCTGCCGGTAATGCTTTACGGTTGCGAATCATGGCACCTGACGAAGACTCAGAAAAACCGTATACTGAGCTTCGAGAACAGATGTTTGCGTCGGATAATGGGGGTGAGGTGGTTTGATTTTGTGAGGAATTCAGAGATAAGGAAGCGTACAAGACAGCGTCCCGTCACGTCAGTGGTTATGGAGAGACGTTGGAACTGGCTGGGTCACGTGCTGCGGATGCCTCCGGAAAGCCTCAATCCTGCCTGCCTCTTCTTTCGACCGGTGGGATTCCGGCGTCCTGGACGTCCGTCGGGTACTATTCATAGGATGTACTCGGCGGAACTGAGGGATGCTGGCATGTCATGGGAGGAAGCAAAGCTATTGGCGGGAGACAGGGAAACATGGAGGTGCCGCGTGGCGGCCATATGCTCCACATAGGGAGCGAACATGGCCAAAGAAAGAAAAGAAGAAGTTCTTACATTCATCGTATTCTAATAAGTTGTAAATTGTCACGGCAAATAAAATCAATTTAAAGAAATCCCGTGTCCTTTGTCTTTTAAAAGAGTTCGACAAAACATACAAATTGTGGCTCTATTGTAATCCATTTAAGTAAAATATTGACAAACCTTTAACTGTATTATGTTTGCCAATCAATGCCACGTCGTTTGCCAAATCGACCCCGTTCACTTTCTCGACATTCAGATTTCGAACGAGAATATTCTTAAACGTAATCTTGGAGTCGATCGTTTGCTCTGTGGTCTTTGTCAAGAACTCGTTAACCTTTTTGCCTTGGAGTGTGTCACATTGCAAACTTTTCACTGTCAGATTTTGCAAGAACTTCAAGCTTCCTAAAAAAGGGTGAAACACATTTTAATTTTTCGTTCTTTAAACATTTTTTTCAATCATTTCCGCTTCCAATGTGAATCACATAGACAATTAAAACATACGTCGTTTCATTTGGGTAAATCTACGATGGAAAAAAATGGTGATTAGTATTGTAAATCGATATTAATATAATAAGATAATCGCATTTAGAAAGATTTGACACATTTTTTCAATTTCCACATTAACGAACGGTCATTTTTTTTGAAAAAATCACGCTTCGAATCAATATTTATTTGTTTCTCAATAAAAAATACGTGACCAAATGAAAAAAGAAGTCTATGAGTTTTTAATAGTATTTCATCTGGAAAAGTTTGTGTATTGAAACGGCTGAGATACTCACTTTCAAATATAAGTAAAAAATAAGTAAGATTGATTCTGAATAATAAATACACTGTGATATTTGAATCGATGTTTGTTTGTTTTTGATCAACTCCAACATTCTTAGCAAATGTTCAAATGTACTGATAAATACTTTGCATTATTTATACGCAGGTCTCCTTAATGGGCAAAAATGTAGCCTGAAGCAAGAGACAAGTTAGTGCTTATTTTTGTCCTTTTATTTTGGCAGCTATTCATTCAGAATGTAAAGTACCGTCTAGACAACTGAATACTTTAAATAGGCGTTTTCCACATCTCTCACAGCACTTTTTTTGTTTAATATTTGTGAATTTGGCTTCACTCGCGTATTTTTAGTGCCCACTACCCGAACAAAGTAAAAAAGCGATAACTTTTTATTAAAATAAGATTGTGCACTTACACTGTAAGTACATTTTTCTTTATCAAAGAGAGAGAAGTGGTTGGCAACCCATGAATATATTAAAGATACTCCCCATTCATATTGGAGAAGCTTTTTGATATGTTGAGATTCTATGACGTACAATGTCAAAATTGTATATTTTTTTCGAAAAGGACTGTTATTAGTGTTTCTATTTTTCTTCTTCAATCTGTATTGCCGTGTTGCTTAAGCCGAGTGACTAATAAAGGAATTAAACATTAATTACTCACAATATTGAATGGGAGCATTTCGCAAAGAAGCCTACCATAATATAAAATTTAAATTGATAACATTGTTTTTACTGGTTGTATTACAAATGGTGACACGTGCTTCGCATATTTTTGAAGCATCGTTAAACTTACGTAATTACTAATATGGTAAAAAATTGGTTCACGCCGAAATAGCTATAAACTCATCTTATAAAAAAATCAAAAACTTACTACGTCGATATTTTTTACCTTATCACAACGAAGTTCTACCTAGTAAATGCTTATTAAATCAATTACGCAATTACCATTTTAAAAAATGGGATCGAAAAAAAAAATCCATCCAAATGAATACACCCAAATTATTCAAATGCCATATTATTATAAACACTGATAGTCCGCAATGACCACGCTAAATAAATCTATAATATGGTTCAAAGTTCCAAACTACTACTTTATCCAGAATAACGAATAACGCTGTAGATCGCATGGGGGCCATGTCAGGCAATTTAGTATGATGTCACTTTAGTGACATTGGCGCCCTTTTAAACGCACAACTTATAATAATCGATCTAAAGTCCTAATTTTTTTCTGAATTATATCAAATTGCGGGCTATATTAAGTTCAGAATCACTGTATCGCTTTGAACGATTGCGAAGTTTTGATCGAGTGTACTATTGGAAAACAATAGCAGATAAAAGCTCATCCATTGAGTCATGTTTATCATACGATGTAATTTGTAAGTAAAAAAGTGTCGTTAATTCTAATCGGTTTGCTGGTTGCTTACTCTAGATATTTGATTTTATATTTTTTGGCGATGATGACATTTGCTCACTACAATAAACACGAATATCAAAAGTATTTTTAGAGATTCTGAATATTGCAAAAATCTTATAGACTTCTAGTTTACTTTTACAAAAATTGATAATTAAAAAGTGTAACAAACTTTCTAAATTACAAGCGTAGTTCACAAGTGTCCCGTCAAAAGTTCTTTTTGAAAAAAATATTTGTGTGTCACAAATGCTATAAATAAGTAATATATAATACAATATATAACACAATATAATAAACTAAATATAATATAAACTATATCTTATATACTATATATAATACAATATTATAAACTTTACTGACAATAAATTAGTAAATAAAAGTAAAAAATATTTCAAATTTACAGTCAATACCAAATATCTTCTTGTAACATTGTTTAAAGTATTTTTGATGAGTATATCCAAGTAGCTATATGAATATAAAAAAAACCCATTTATTGCAATATTTAAATAAAATGGACATTTTACATTTACTACATGTCCATGGCACATTTGTTGGCTTCCATGTCGGACTTCACATGCTTGAATCCCAACACGAACAGCATTTTTCAAAGGAGTGCAGCGAAAATGATTAGCAAACGGCTAGTCTTGTCCTATTTTTCCTATCCCTACTTGAGCGACTGAGTAACAAAAGTTCTCAATGAAAAACTCCCGTTGAGATACCTCTATTAAAAAAACATATGATCGACATTGGGAGCGGACATGGATGTAAAAAAATGCTATTAGAACTATGAATATTGAAATTGCAACAATATTTGGTAGAAAAGAACTCTAATCTACCGACATAAAACGACACAAACTACGCGCAATTTTAAAAATATTTCAAAAGTCAATGTGATTATCAAAATAAATATATGTTTTAAAATTTAGGAAAGCAGTCATCATCAGTGTCTTTTCATTTTTATATGGGGAACTGTGGAGCCTAGCTCCAATCTCCCTTTCATCTTTGGTTTTGATTTTTTTTTTTTAATGTTGTGGACCCAGTTTTTTTATTCTATTTATTTTTTTAGAATTGTTTTGTTTTGGGTTTATCTATTGTGCTTTTTTTATACAGAGTGATAGGGGGGTGGGGGAGAGGGAAAAGGAAGGTAGCATATATGCGGGGAGGGGGAGTGAAGGGTAAGAGGAGGTTATAATTTACAGTTATATAATATAAAAAAGAAACTTTTAAGGTGTTCACTGTCAATACTTGGTGGAATGGCATTATAATAAAAATGTTTTATTATAAAAAAGAAAGTTTCTTTTCTTTTTCTGTCTTCTTTTCGGCCGCGCGATTGCGGCAACCAGGCATGTCAGTGGTGGAATCGGAGGGGAGCTAGGGTGGTTTTAGGAAGAGGACTTTCCTTGGCCGCGCTAAAAGCAGTCATGTACAACTTATTATTTATTATGTACAACATTGCATTACCAGTGTTTGTTTTTTAGGGTGGTATAACATGTTCTTCCCTTATGCCTTTCAAATGCTGAAAATATACAAACGACCGTGGGCGCTATAAAGATTTGTAATTAATATTTCTAACTGTTTTCTTTTACGAATATTTAGTAGATATTGAATACAAACACACCAGTTATTTCGTTATGTATTCCTTTAAGAAACGATGTCTCCATCATATCCGTAACGTTAATCCCATTAATCGTCTTAACAAATAGTTGCGCAACTGTAACGTTGCTCTCGCTTCTCAAGTTTTTTATTGGCACTTGATTGTTCAGAGCCCGCTGGATCCACGGAGTCAACGGTTCCTGAAAACGAAACAGAAAAAAATAAGTATTAAAAGTAAACTTTTAAGTGAAGTAAAGTAAGCTTAACTAACCACTGCCTAGAGCAAAACAAAGTCATTCCTGTTTACACGTGTCATTTTTTGTAGTAAGACTTGTCTGGCGCGTTTTGATAAAGTGACAGTCTACAGTTGCCTTTCGTGCATGATGTGAATTAATGGTTCTGATATCTTTTCGTGATTAAAGCAAAATGAGTGACGGATATCGATACATAAAATTGTCCTCGAATTATACGCCGAAAAAATAATGGAATAAACTGAATAAGAAGCTAAAAAATGAATTATTTGAATGCTTCAAAAAAAAAATCTTCTTTCAGGATTACTTCAAATATTAAAGCAACATGTTATATTAGTGTTAATACTATAAGGAAAATTTTTATTTAAATTACTCGTCTTGAATATCTGTGGAATTGTATGATATTATTCTATTAAGTGTTAAAATATATAGAGAAACAAAAGTCGGTGAGCGTAAGTTTTGAATTTTTCTCATAGATTTAGAAAGGAGTTTTGTAAAAACTAATTACCAAGCTGAAAAAGAAAGATACGTGATCTGACCGAATTCGTAACATTTTAAAATTTACACTGTTCGTTGATCACAATGTCACTGTAGTATTTAACGGTGCACTCAAATGCGTAAAATCAAAAAAAAAAAGTCAAACGCCAGGCAATAAATATTTTTATAGAGTGTTACATTAGACTGGGGCAAAATTTTATGCGACGTTATGCACTTTCATTCAATATTCCAATGAAAGAGAATAAAAAACTGCGTTGAAATTACCAGGCTATAAATAAATTTTACTGTTGAACATAAAACTAGCGGACTAATAATTCACTGATGACGTAAATCCAAAGTGATGTATGAGTATTTTTTGCTTAAGCACTTTATTAATTATATTTGTCAACGCCAAATGATTTAGTACTGATGTTAACAGTAGTTTATTCAATAAGTGATTTGAAATTCAGTTTTAAAACTCTACAACGGGTTGTAAAAATATGAATTACAAATGGACAAAAAAATGATATTGAAGATATTTTGACACAAAAGGCGAGCAAATCAGAAACTCAATATTAATTATTATGCAAGAAAGAAAAAAAAACGTTTGTAGATCAAAGAATACATATGAATTAACTTAACTCTCAAGAAATGTCGACAGTTAGTATAATAAATAAAAAAATATTTACATACTTTGTTAGTTTGAATATTTAAAAAGTGTTTTATTCTCAAAGCAGAAGGCATGGCGACAGAATAAATGTAAAATTTTAAATTCAGTCGTAAACATTTACTCAACGTAACGTCATACGTAAAGTTGTCATTTGTAAATGTATTGTCTAATAGTACACAAAAATATATATATTTGCCAAAAGTAATTCCATTTACAGCATAATACACTAAATGATACAATAAACCTCATTATTGCGCGCAAGTGATCAATTATTATTACATTCTCACTAGGGTCTCCAATCCCGAGATCCCTTCCAATTCTGCGATCCCGAAATCCCGAGGTTGTGGCAGTAATAATCATGGGATTTCGGGATTGAGAAAATGAGTAAAAAGTTAACTAGAGTTTTCAAAAATAAATTGCGTTCTGTTGTCTCAAAGGTGAACGTGTTTAGTGAAATTACGATTTATTTTATCATGTTCGTTCGTGACATAGAGCGTCTCGGTAGAATATATTTTAACGAGAACAGATTGTATTTTAGTAAGCCAACTTCTCTTTTTTGGAAACCGGAAAAAAACATCTATTGAGGTTAAAAAAGAACTCGTAGTAAGATAATCAATCTCTTTATGCTGGCAAGATAAAATTTGAGCAAAGAAGAGTGTAAATTTATATGCAAAAATGTCAACCGTTTTTTGGTAACTGCTGGTTCGCTTTCAAACATGACGATGACTTCAAACGTGTAAACGCATTCATTACGTTTTAAAATAATTCGTTTTTAAATTGGATTTTCATCAAATATCCGTAATCATTGGTATGTGTATGATTATTTTGCAAAATTTTCCAAAAATTATCCTTCTCAGGCTTTGAGAAGTTTTCCATAAAGGCCATTGACGACAGTGAAAATACCTTCGCGGGTGACTCGCACTCAACTTTCCTACCCTCGCTGCTATTATAATATGAGCGTAGAGGAAACAAAAACATTCGCGATTAGGTCATAACGATATATTTTTTCCTTTATAAAAAGTTGTTTTCATCCCGGAGGCTGCGAATTTGTTCAAATCCCCAATAAATGAAATAAAATAAAATAATCAATAAAAATTGGAATTGTATACCTTATCCAGCCTCTCTGCGAAGAGGGAGCGAGCTTCCACTCGATCGAAGGTCTTCGTGCCCATTATCGTTCCTTCAAAGCCTTTGCGAACGAATCTGTCCGGATCTATTCCGTTTATTGTTTTCCTTTTGTCGATAATGACATTTTTCGCTGTCAGCGAATCAAAAGTAGCGGCTGAAATAATTAAATTAACAAATTATCGATCAGATTACCGTTCATTAAGTGTGTTTTTTTTTTCATGACGACTGCATTAGTATTTGAAAATATAATATTATAATAAATCAATTATTACGTTTTGTACATATTATTTTATAAATTTAATTAAATTTTTCCATGACAAAACTGTGTGAACGATTTTTTCAACTAGTGAAGATTTTTTAAAAATATGTATTGTTTAAGAAATTAAATATCAAATCGAGGATAAAAGATGATCAACATATTGAATGCGGAAATTCGTTGAACAAATATTTCTAAATCTTTAAATCCATAATATGACGTTGCTGATTTTGTTTAATCTCGTATCAGTATTAAGTTGTATACAAGACATACAATATATCAAAAATAAATAACCAGAAAACTATAGCGGAAATAAAATATTTACTGGTTATCGATTCTCGTCAAAAGGGCACGATGAATTCCTTCATTATTAAATAAATAGCTTACAACGAACATTGTCGTAAAAAATTGAAGTACGCTTCAACAAAGGCGTGGTTAATATGGTTTGAAACAATCAATATTTGATTCCTCCAGTATCAAACACGGACATGTCATGTTTTCGCCGATTTACACTTTTTCATTAATTCCGGTAAGGAATTTTAATACCTACAATTCAATATGTGTTTTAGCTTCAACATCGTACTACAAGTGTATGAAAAGTGTATCAGCTTTGAATCACGATTTTACTATCAAAAGTGACCAAGTCAAAGGCATCTTGTCATCATACCGGCGAAGTCATTGAGAGCCAAACAGACCGCAGGATTTGAATCAATTGACTGAATGTATAGAACGGAAGCGCTACGGTTAATAAGTAGACGTTTAGTGTCTAGATTTTTTTGTGGTTATTCAAGTAAATTCGCATTAAAATTTTGTTAAAAAGTAGTTAAACAATCTTTGTGTTCTCCTGAAAAATAAAGTAAAACTGACTTGGCCATGTTTAATACTAGATTTATCATTCCTTTAGTTGTAGTTAAGATGAAATTATAGTTTCTTGTTTTTACCTTTAGCTGTATTTTTTTAGAATATTGATGAAACTTACTGGCGTATTCGAGAAATGTTTTTCAAATAAATTGATAGCTGCTTACTTATTTAAAGGATCAAAGTTATTTTTTTAACACTTTAATTATTAATAATAAAAGATGATAAACACTCACCGTTCTGCAAAAAAGTGTTGAAATGCGGCGCTGTAAGATTGTTAGTGACAACTTTTTTTCCATCCACCAAGTACTCGGGAATGGACTGGTCATCTGGATTGAAGATAAAACTGGTAGTAGAAAAGGGCTTGCCGTTCACAGTAGCGATGTTCAATTCCTTAGCTTTGGCGTTTTCCACAACCAGATCGCCCTTCACTTCGATGAAGTTCGTTATCTGCGATCAAATGTATCTCAATCAGATAACTCTTGCTAATGCCAGTGTCTGATGTAATAAAAAACATAAAATGCATATTTTGACTGCATAGTTATATAAGTGCTAAAGTTTTACAAATTGAAATTACTATCGCGTTAGGTTTTTTGTCAATTTGTTTTCTAAAACGTACCTTAACCGCCTACATTATCATTTAAATACGTCATAGAGAGAAAACTACAAGCTAACTACCATCTTATTTTCAATAAAAAATAAATTTGATAATTTTGTTATTACACTTTTCTGATACAACTTGTGGTACGTGTTTCGCCTCTTTGAAAACATCATAATACTATCGGAAAGTTTACGCAGAATCAATCATTTTTATTTATTTATTTGTAAACGTTGTGATAGACTGATGATGATTCTTAGAGAGGCGAAACATGTGTCGCAAGTTCTACCACAAAAAGTGGCATAACAAAGTTATCAAATTTAATTTTGTATTCAAAATGAACTTCCACAAAGCTACCGCCGAATAACATATCGACTGTGGAAAGAAAAAAAGGACGTAACCCACACGCGCAAAAAACGTGTTTTGGTGATTTTGAGCCATATGAAAATTATGAATTATATACAACCTTGAAGTCCGCAGAGACTTCTAAGGTATTGTTAAATCGATATAATCTAATAATTATTAAATAAATTATTTTGGAAAAGCCTTTATTTCAGTCTTTTTTCTTGGTTTTAATTTTTTACAATGTCATCTTTTTCAAACTTAAAAGCTAAATGTAGATACTAATTCGTCATTTTCAGCTTACATCCTTTTGAAAGAACGTGTATCAAGTAAGATACATTGTGATTATCAACAAAAAAAAACTGTTTTGAAAAAACTGTGGGTTGTGTCCTTTTTCCTTTCCACAGTCGATATTAATTTGATTGTTTTCTTTTCTTATTTTCACTAAATACAGCAGATAAAGGGTCAGTATTACAACCGACTATTAAAAAACAATAACTGTCTAGATCATAGTTTCCCAATCTTTTTCGGATGGCGACCCCCCCCCCAGGAATTTGAAATCCTCGATTTACTTTTTGCCCGGATTGTCTCCGAAGCTCTTTTTTTTTTTAGCTCACCGGGGAATTTCGAATCCTCGATTTGCTCTATTGTTAAAATCTAAACAAAGTTGGTGACCCCCAGGTTGGAAACCCGTGGTCTAGATGCTCCATTGCGTGCCAATGTTATCTACACTGCAAGCAATCTAGGACAGTTTATATAATATCGTCTACCTAGTATAGGAGTGATAATAATCAATCAAATTTGAACACCCCATGATTCTTTTAAAAACTAATGTAGGCGAAAAATAATGTTTGTATCTTGGCACAGTTATTTAAAAATACAAATACTCGAGACATAATTAAGTTTTGAACAAAAATAGCATTACGTTTTTATAAAAAAGTTCTTGAAGAATGGAATATTTTTTGCCTTTCAGTTAATAACTTTCAGAAGATATTGAGACAGACAAAAACGATTATGTTAGCAATTACAATCTTAGCACAACTCTTATCATAAATCTAAAATAAGTTCAGTAACTAGTAAAGTATAGACACTGTATTTATGTAGCGAAAATTGCTAGACGAATTAATAATATTAGAACATTGTTTACTTTCTGAATTATTTCACTCATACACTTGAAACTTTTTGGTTGCTAATAGATGGTAATCAAAATAAAATTTATTAAGCTCGAGGGGCTGAAAGCTTTATGAGTAAATTCTTACCACAATGAAGAATGTAATACTATGTATTATGAATATAATACTATTACACTAGAGCTAAATTCGTTATTGATACTGTGCTGTATAGTTGTCAAAAAATGTGAAAATCGACTATAAGAAGTAGGGACGAAAAAATGTACGATTTTTAAACATCAAAACGTTATCTAAAGATCCAATTTTCCAGAAAAATACCACGTTGTAAAAATGACCAAAATAAAAAAAGACGAAACTTTTGTAAAAAATATGGCGATATTATTTCCCACCAAGAAAAGATCTTGTTAATGTATCGAAGTGGCTTAATGGCGACTTGGTCCCAATGAATGAATCCGATTCCAGACTTTTTTTTGATCCTGAGATTCCGGTATTCACAATTTTCAATCCTGGGATGTCGGGAAGACAGTTAACGTTCACGGCCATATATGGTTTTTCCTACGCAGTTCATTGAGATCAATTCGAGAAAAAGAAATATCAAAAATAACCGTGTCCATGATATTAAAATATAATTGAAAATAATGCACAGGTGGTTCCCCATTACTTAAATTGTTTCCAATTAATAGAGTAATCACCAACCTAGCTGAATGATTGCAGCTCATTAGTTTAATAGTATGTAATGTTTAACGTCATTAGTAGTATGATTAAATTTGTTTGCTCTGTTTCGATTTTATAATCCCCTCTTTGCTTCCCTTAAAAAGGTATTAGTATCATTATTTGTTTGCTTTATTTCGATTCTACACCCCCCTCCTTGCTCCTCTTAAAAGGAAAAAAACCCAAAACTCCATTTTGTAATTTCATAATTTTAAAATGTTAGAATCAATCTTGCTTCATTACTTAAGCAAACTTTGCGATAGTAAGTCTGAAGATGCCTCTGAAAGAGGCGAAGCACGTGTCACAGTTAGTTACACAATACGTGGAATAATCAAAGTTAATTTAAATTTTCTATTATGAAAATAATTTTGTACCGCCCTTAAAAATAATTGATTACAACTATTACAAGTAAATTTGAATGAAATGATGTATATTTAAAATTTGTTTTTTATGTACGATAATATTAAATAACTTTGTTTATTTTTGGCACGTTTATAATTTCAGTTTGGTTAAGACTACTTCATGTTGCATTGCTTACAAAGCATTCGACTTGGAAATAGAAAATACAAGTAAGTTGTTGATCATCCCACCACCACCCGTTATGAGTATGCAGCTACTAAGGGAAATTGAAAATAGTCATTACCACCATCGGTTCATTTTTGACGAAGACTTTGGATACTCCCAAGCTTAAGAGATTGATTGCTTCTTCAGCGACATCAGCTGCTTCTAGAAGCATTTCAGTGTTGGCTATGAGAGGTTCCTGCCCATCTTCGCACGCCACGTCCACGCGGTCAATTTTAGAGTTCACAATCTTGACATCCTTAGAAACTTTGAGAACTCCATCTATTACTGCGCCATCTTTGGTGACGATCTTTTGAATCTAGAATTAACAATAATATTTGTGCACAACCGTGTTTTTTAAATTTCATGTTTTATATTAATATTATACTTACAGTATGTCTTACGTGGACGAAATCAAAGCGAATGCAAAATAACTCGGTGCGGCAAGAAAATATTAAATGGTATCCGCCGCTATAGCGCGTCTTATTCATCGCGATCAGTTTATTTGATATTTTGATTCGCTTTAAACCGCGTTCTAATCGTGTTCGCAGTGACTTCGCCCAGATAAGACGTATCGTTATAGTTTTGTGTCAAAAATAGTCATTATACTAACAGTTAATCACAACTCAATACTAATGAGAAAATATTTCATTGAATATATTGTCGAGCGTGCTGATTTATGTAAAAACGTGACATGTAAAAAAGTACAACTGTGTTTTTGGAGAGAATAATTCGAAAATTATAACACATTTTTTATGAATATAATGAATTTATTCCCATCCACTAATAATTAGCAGTCGTAAAAGTGACTTAATTGAATATATCAATTCTTACTCTCGACTGCAATTCATCGATTGTATTTTGGTGTTGATTAAGCATAGTTTCTATATCCGCCATGCATTGTATCATTGGATCAGTTTGTGGTGCGGAAACTAAAAAAAATAGTTAAATTAAACGATCTTTTGAAGTAAATATACAGCTTAAGAAGTCCGTAAGTATAAAAAAAACGTTTGGTATATATATATTATTATAATATATTGGTCAGGTAAGTAGTGCAGTGGTCAACGTCGTTGGCTTCAGTACGAATTTCAGTAAGTTTTTTTTTCAGCCGAATAATCGATTTATATTCGAAACCATGCATGTTTGTGATGTCTACAAATCCCCCCCTACTCTTTCAATTTTAAATAATAGAGCGAAACGAGAATGACCGAATATAAAAAATACTGACACATCGGTATTGATATATTCGCCCAGCATTGCAATCTCTAACAATCACTCATTATATAATCAAACAAATGTCAAAACAAAAAACTTTTTTCATCGTAAATATCAAGCTTGGAATAATTCATGTTTTTTTTTATTTACTGTGTCAGTTTTTTCGTTAATGTACAGCAAAACAAATAATTGATGTTTTCATTTAGAGTGAATTTGATAAAACCAATGTAATTCTATACGACTCATAGATATAACAGCGGGGTTATTTAATGTTAATATTCGGTTTCAGCAGTTATTGCTAGGTCGATCAAAAAAGTATATCAAATTTAAAGAACATAACATATCATAGAAACCTACTGATCTGTATAGTTTAATACTTCAAGGGGAAACGAAATTATCATTTTTACCCTCCTACGCGGTACTAAAATAAGTAATAAGCGTGGAATAGATAGAGAGATCAACGACCCCTTGTTTTTTTCTATATTAAAATATATCCAGGGAATTCGTAATCCATCACACTTTATTCTGTCGAATATTCCATACCCGGGAATTTTTCAGGATATTTTATTAATTTCTGCTTCAAGCACTCAAGTACTTTGATGCCTTTAATCAAAGATAGTCCAGACCAGTGTTCCACAACCTTTTTGTTACGAGGAATCTCTTACAACGTGTTTGGAGTTTCGTGTACCCCCTGTAAAAAGGGGGCTTCTTGTTTGAGCTATTGTTATAAAATAATGAGGTTTAAATCAAAGATAATACATATTTAGATAAAAAAAATATTTATAAAAAAAAATCCATATCTTTCTTGTTATTGTTCTCAATCTATCTTCAGTTTATAAAAATTAAAACAAACAGACGCATAAATGCATGAAAACCGTGTTAAAGTAAATATTTTTTTGTGTTTTATTATACTCATTGTTTAAAAAAGTTTTTTAATTTTAAAGAAAACTGTTGCATTCATATTCCAATGACGGCTTTATTATTTTTTTTTAAATCGTGAAACCTTATAAATCTTTCTAAAAAAATACGTATCTATCAATGTTGATTATTCTTTGTATTTCAATACAATCAATTTAAATCTTACAATTAATAATTTTTTTATAAAACTTCGGTAAAAGCATTTTATTTCATATTTTTTTAAACCATGTCCGCTCTCAATACGGAGCATATGGACTCCTAATGGAGTTTATCTCAACAGAAGTGTTTCTACGAGAACTGCTTGTTACTCAGTTGCTCAACCTCTCTTTTTGCAATGAGAGTAGGGATAGAAGGATAGGGCTAGGACAGGATTAGTGGTAAGCTAATCGCTCTCGATACGCCCCGTTCATAGGATAAGATGAGTGAGAGGGGGGAATTCAAGACATCACATACATCCATGCCTTTGAACAGAAATTCATGAATCAATTTACAAAACTGTCCGTACCGGGATTTGAACCTGGGCCCTCCGTAGCCGAAGCCAACAACGTTGAGCACTCGACCACACAGGCGGCATATATTTTTTTAAAATGAAAATCATTTTTTTTCGATTGCAAGATCTGAAACGTATTATATTTGTCAAAAAGTTTGGCTATCGCAGTTCTGAACTCGAGAGAATTAACCGCCAAGTAACGAAAGAAAATATAATCTATAAGTATATCAATTTAAATAAGGTTTACTTTATACTGTCATCGATCATAAATCTATAAACTTTTTAACAGTAAACATTGCGTGTACTTCAGTGTTATAAGTTATGGCTAATATTGTGTGAAATTTCTATATTTAATAAGTAATCTTAGCACTTACCAATGATATCTCTCTCCACATTGAAATAAAGGACACTTAGGTCTATTGTCTTGGCGCTCTTAGATATGATGATGATAGCATTACTACCGTTGATGACTTTGACGTAATCGATTGAAGTTATCTTTTTACTATTCGTTATTCCAAAGCTGTATAGCTTCTTCAAATCGTCTTTTTCTGGAATGTAGATGGATATGTCATTCTGAAAATAATCAATGAAAACAATTCAGTTCCTTACAGCCTTACACAATATAACGCCGAAAATGGAACCATTATTATAAGTGAAGTACAGTGTACACAATTTCAACATTATTAAAATTTGCATGAGCTAGGTTACACAAAATTGTTTTCAGGATGAAGGAACGACATTTTTTCGATATTAATATTAGACCCGTCGAATTTATGTGTTATTTTATTGTATGTAGTTCCATAAATCTCTCTTTGTTGACAGTCACAATAATTATTCGCGAATTTATCTCGTTTATATAAGATATATCTAGTTATCATTTTCAATGAAAAAAAAACAATTCGTTTTTATATTTGACAGGTTTGATTATAATTTTCTTTTGGTTGCTATGGAAACAAAAAGATTTTTCATAGAGTAGAAAACTTCGTCGTGCTTAGGGCTTCTTTAGAAATAAATTGGTATACTTCAAGCCGTCTTTGTTGAAAAAACACCTAAATTCAATATATATTCAATATATGTATCTTGATACACGTTTGAATAAAAATAATTGAAAACACCACGTAAACTTTCTCTACGGTAAATAAAAAATTGTCGATAAACCCAAAAAAGAGAGAGAATATATCAAAAGACAATTTATATCGATATGAGACTTTTAATATTAAATATGAAGTAGGATTTATAAATTAACATTATAAGAATTACAGCCAAGACAAGCCGCTAGATATTTCGAAATATTCAAAACAAGTCAAACAATTTCAATGTTTTTTTTCAAACTCACTCAAAACCAATTTGAAAATACATATACAACACACTTGTTAATTTAAAATCAGAACTTGAATGACTTCAAAGCAAATTTTACCTTAAGATCACAGACGCTGGCCTAAATTGAATTTTCATTTATTTCTTAACAAGGTATATTTAATATATAAGATTATGTAGAACCTGCGAATGACACTCGTAGCTTCCTGGCTATTTTTATTTTTGGCTGGGTACAAACTGAATTTATATATTTGTTTTCCTGCGTTTGTTTTCTTTAAGTGCTGAATAAATGAAGATTCGGTTAGCTGAATACTTTCGGGAAAACAATTATGATCAATTAACAGGCAGCTTTTTTTCAAAGTTACCATTTGATTAAAGTGATTTTGTTTATTATCATAATTGCCAGTTGTTTTTGCAACGCAGGTGTTTTAAAACAAAAAATAATAGATTTCAGCTATGATTATACGAGACGCATGTATTGGGTGACCATTTAAAAAAGGCAACATTTTTACAGTTACGGTTATTGGAAAAGGGAGACGTGAAAGTTTTATAATGCTTTGTGGCCTGACGTGTATATCGGGAAGGTGAATCGTGGAATAATTCATGGTATCGTACAAGGAGAATGTGATTGACGTTTATTTTCTGGTTGATTTGACACTCACCTTTGTGGCCAGGAAAATAAAACTGATTCCATCAATGACAGCGGTCAGCCCTGTCGAAACATTCCGGAAATCGAAAAATTTGTTGGCCGGTACGAATTCTCCACCTTCAAATGAAAAGCATTAGACATAGATAGTAGAACACCAATTTCGCCTCTCCAGTCACTCTATCAATGTGATAAAAACAACTAAGAACAAATAACAATCAAAATTTTTTTCGGACTTCAATGATTGAAAATCAAATTAAAATCTATATTTGAAAAAAAAACAATAAAAAAAATGTTTCAAATAATATCAGACGAAATCTGATAATATCGTTGTAAATAAATCAAAGTTATAAATATATTTTTTTTATTCATATCCGCTCACAATGTGGAGAATATGGCCTCCTAATGTAGGTATCTCAACAGATTTTCTTCGATGAGAACTGTTTATAAGTCAGTCGCTCAACCTCTCTTTTCCAAAGAGAGTAGGAAAGGACTAGTGGTTAACTAATCGCTCTCTCTACGCCCAGATATTGAAGGATTCGGAATAGTGGAAGGGAAAGTAAGGCATCACAAATACCCATGCCTTCGAGCAGAAACCGATAAATCAATCGAAAAAATGCTGTTCGTACTGGGACTACTCGAGCCCGTGAGGTTCGGCACGAAAACCCACAACGCTAAACGCTGCGCCATAAAACCCGACAAATTTTTTAATTGATTTGGCATTTGGTAGAACTCCATTATAACATACTTAAAATATCAAAGTATTTTAGTTCTACAGTTTTTAAAAATTTATGCGTTGATAGCTATTGCGCCATCGTCAGATAGTTCTGACGATGGCGCAAGCCGAAATAGCTATCAACGCATAAATTATTAAAAACTGTAGAACTAGCCGACAATATTATATTATTGTCGGAAATATTATGTATACAATATTTTATGCTCTTTAACATTCAACAAGTCAATTTTATTATTGGTTTGCAATACCAAATTGTTGTGGAAATCAAATTAATTCTCATATGCATTTATTTTCAACTTTTAAATCGTGAATTAAATTATTTTAAAATAGAAGTCATGAAACAAACATAATATGTACGTTACACGTGACAGTTAATGACGCTTTATCTTAAACTAGCGCGCTTGCCGTGTAAATGTGACAAGTTATGTCTGTGTTTTACAGCACATTTACCACATACTTACAGTACTTTTTTAAGGGAGCCTGTTGTTGTTTATTCGATCAATTTATATGTTTTAAAAGATTAAGGATAGAATGATGGATAACACTAACAAAAGTAACAAAAAATGTTAGATAATCGTCAATCGAACTCGCTCCGCCGAGTTTGAAGGATATAATTGAAAATTGAGGGAATGTAAATTATCACAGATTTTCACGAATTTCGTCAAAACTTCATACATCGATTGCCAAAAAAAGAAAAACTCAGATGCGCATAAGATAACAGCTCAAACCAACACGTCAAATATTGTAAAATTAAAAGATCATACGAGATTAACTCGATTGATTTTTGTGGGTCGTTTGAAGATGATAAGTAGGGTTTCCAATCCCGGGATCCCGTCCAATTTTATGATTGTAAGGTATTGAGAAATGAGTGAATTTGTAAATTATTAGGATTTTGGATTTGGAAGAGCTAAAAAAAACAATTTTTGAAATTGTTTTTTTAGTTTGAAAAATTCTATGATTTCTTGATCTCAGACCAAAAGTTTTGTCTATTCCAAAACCCAATTTATACACAATTTTATGTTGAGTTTTCAATGTCGAAATTTTAAAATAGCCAATCCCGAAATCCCGTGACCACAAAAAGGCTCCGAGATTGGATACCCTAATCATAAGTAACTTAGATCTTAAACTTAAATATAAAAAAAACATCTAAATTTGACATTGACTTTACCGGGAATCGAATCTAGTACAGCCTGGTTGATAGAGTCAAGATCTTTAAATTTTAAACCAGATCGGGTGAAGTATTAAATTTAAAAAAAAGCACTTTATTCAACTGAAAAAATTGTGGCGATCCCCAAAGTGGATCAAATATTCGAAATATTACACCCGCGCTTTACAATTTCGAGCGTTTTGGCGTGTTATATAATATTTTATTATTCGGAGCTTTCGAGCTTATAATTAAAGCTTTTATCGCACACTGGGTGTCCTTGTAATACGTCATAGAAACATCGATCTAATTAGCGCCAGCGTGTTAAAGTTAAATTAGCACACTTCAGTTTTGATATCTTAATGGATAAGCAAACACCGAAGCAAGGAAGGGGCTGCTACATATCGAGTGGGCTTATTCACCTATTGAGTATGCTATGTTCAGCTGTGCACACATTATCGATTGAATAATTAAATTAATATCCTAATCGAGGAGGACGTAAGTGCTTAGCCCTTGAGTGAACATAAATCGATAATAACAATATCATAATTGTGCATTACATTGTACAATTGATGCAATTTCTACTAAAATATTTGTTTTCAATGAATTAACCGTGATTTTCGTACAAATGGCAATAGAGCGGCGATCGATTTTTCCGGGTGTCGGAAGTGATAAATACAAACAATAGATTTAAACGCACTGTTCCCTATCAAAGCCTACCGGAAAACAAAGTCTGAACGATGCCCACTTGTTAACCTATAGAAAGACACTAATTAAAACAGCGGTTTAAATTGCCTTATGAGTTTGTTGGCTTGGCTAACCTTATAACATTGCCCTTTCTAAAATTCAGATACTAAGCATCTGATTTAACAGTTGTAATTTTTATTACAATGGTCTCACTTCAAATACTGTGGTGCAAAGAGCAAATATATTTAAGAACTTAGCCTTCAAGAGGTGAAGTGAGTCAACTAGTAAAATGGTAAGACTTTTTCTTGAACTTATATATATACATATCGAATGTGGAAAGGAAAAAGGACATAACCCACAGTTTTTTCAAAACAGTTTTTTTTCGATAATTATAATGTATCATCAAACTTGATACACGTTCTATCAAAAGAATGCAAGCTACAAATGCCGAATTAGTATCTAAATTTAGCTTTCAAGTTTGAAAAAGATGACCTTTTAAAACCAAGAAAAAAGACTGAAATAAAAGTTTTTCCTAGACAATTTCTTTAATTAATATTAGATTATGTCAATTTAACACCAGTTTATAAGTTTATGCGCACTTTAAGGTTATCTATAATTCATAATTTGCATATGTCACAAAATCATCAAAACACGTTTTTACCGCCTCCTTTAAATTTTTGATATGTGTGGGTTACGTTCTTTTTCCTTTCCACAGTCGATATTTGTGTACTGTTACCTTTATTGAGTCGAAAGATGTCACTATGCGAGTTTTTATTGACCAACAAAACATGAGCAAAACGGTTTGAAGTAGAGTCTTCGTAAGCAAGCACAAGCGAAGCTTTATGCGAAGGGACACTGTGAAGCCGCCGAACTCCTGAGTTTGGTCGAAATCTCCATACTGACGAGCTTTCAGCCTATTTAAGACAATTGGTATAGTTGTAAAAGAAATGGCACATCAATACAACGATACATATTATGATTCTCTGCCAATGTTTGCCATCGTGAAATGTATTTAACAGTCATGAAGACATAGTTATTTAATGTATTCATTAAATGTAACTTTTCCGATATAAAAGTGACTTCGGTTAAAATAGTCGCTTGTATTATATATTGTATAAGTTAATTTATGACAAAATGTAATCTTTTGACTAAAAATAAATACAATGCTAGTATTTTGAACGAACATCCGGCTTTTATCAAGTTGGTTTTTGGTTATCGTTCGTCATACTACTACAACCTTAACATTTCTATTCGATCATTAAAATCATGTAATTTTTATTATATCTCTTGATTTAGAACATGGCGTGGTTTCACAATCAGTATTAAAATGGAAAATATATTTGGCCCACGTTTTTCACAACATTGAGTGTTTATCATAAATCAAAGTATGCTGTCTTTTCAACTGAGAATATTAATTGAAAACAAATCGAAATGAACTAAATATAATATTATAAGAATTTAAACAGTTGGATGTCAAATTTATTTCAATTGATCATGTTCAGAACATTTTCCCTGTAACTCTTAGTTTATAAATAAATAAATTGTAACTAAGAAAAAATTGCTAATCCTTTGTACATCTTTCATTTTATTTTTCAAGATCAGAACCGGTTTCGCTTTCCAAAGTTTCCACCGAATATTGACAGTGAATACATTAAAATTGTATAAAAAAGTAAAAATAACGAACGGATTTTTTCTCTCGATTGTTTTCAGCTATAATAATGTAGAAATCTTCTTCTTTCTTGACAACAGCCAAATCAACAGCTCCATCAGTTTCCATGGAGTATAATTCATCCATGTGACTCCCACTCCATTTGTAAATTCTAAAAAGAAATGATTTTTCACTGAGCCCGATTTCATTGTAAAAATATTGCAAGTCAAGTTGTGCATTGAAAGTGTTTCGAAATACATTTAAAGAGTTTATTTATATATTTTATCAACAGCACAGTTTTGCTATTGTTAAAATATATATTTTTTACCATGTCCGCTCCCAATGTGGAGCATATGGACTCCTAATGGAGTTTATCTCAACAGAAGTGTTTATGCGAGAACTGCTTGTTACTCAGTTGCTCAACCTCTCTTTTGCCAAAATAATTTAATGTTGTAATAAATTTATTCATATCGAATTAGTTTGAAAAAAATAGCACAATGATTGTTTAAAAAAATGTGTTAACTATATATACCTCTTATTTTATCAGTTTAATGTTTTTTTAAGTAATTTTCAAAACTTTCATAATAGATATATTACAAAAAGTATCAATATTTTTGATGACTTCTGCAGTAGCTTTGTAAAAAAACTTTTTTTAGATTATCTTTTCGTAAAAGATACAAATATATTGTAAAAACGGTAGCCACAAAGTCAATCACATTTTGTATACTAATCATAAAACATTGTTCACTTTTAATGTGTTGTCTGTCCTTTCTAGATAAAAAAAATACATTAGGTTAATCTATAAAAATAAAACATTCACCCGAGACAAACTAAAAAAAAAAGAAAAAACATTAAAAACATTAGGCATTATCATTGCTATGACCCGGAACAACTAGAAGAATATTTAATTTTATAAAAAGGAATTGTAAAAAATATGTGCTTAGATATTGTCTAGTCATTGAAAAAATACAGCTCCGACATTGTTCCTCTCAAGTACTAATTGGACGATGCGGGGTGAAATAGGAGTCGAGAGTCGTTAACTTTAGTAATGGTTACATTAATTCACTATGGTAGCTAATTGGTATACTGCGAAAGAAAGTTTAAAAAAAAACATGACCGCAAGCACAACAAAGCAGTAAATAAAATTGGGCTAATCTTTCGTCGTGCCTTCGCACCAAAACTATAAACATTTAGTTTTTTTTTCATTGTGTAAGTAATTTATTGATACACCATTATTGGCTCTTTAATAAATATTTCGAAGTAACTCAAAAGATATATTCAGTCTTGCTGTACTTTAATTTAAGTTTAATCGTTGTTTTGTCAAATTTTCATTTCTAACAAAATGAGTTTAACACTTTTATCGAAAAAATCAATATCCGAGATGCGAAAAGTAATTGTGCAATGAACGATTCACGATGAAAGCTTTTTTCTCTCTCAGAAAAAAAAGCAGTTGTCTTAATTAAAAATAGTTTTTTGAACTAGTTCAGCATTTATGCATAGAGATCAGAACCGGTTTCGCTAATCACGGACATTTTTTTATTGTGCTTATTGAATCAGTACAAAAAAAACGTTTTTCTTTTTTGTACCGATATTACGCCTTTCCATCAAGAATATACAGTGCATACATAAAGTGTTCTAGCTTTCTCGTTGTGTACCACTTTTCATATACATATTAGATTCATTGTTGATTTGCGAGAGACAAAAACTTTTAATTATTTATTCATGTATGTTATTACAAATAAAAATATTTTTATTTGCGAATCGATTTCATAAAACAAACAGTAAAAATATACAAAAAAAAACCACGAAGCAAAAAACACACGATGAGAAAATTACAAAAAATGCAATCTAACTGAAAAAATTAAATATGTGTACGATAAAAAAATATACATTATCAACTTACATTGACTTTGTTTTCCCTCTTTTATCGTTATATAGTAATATTAAATAAAGCTTTCCATCATTTTGTAAGAATTTCGCAGCTTTAATTTCGTTATTTTTGCTGGCAATAGTCTGTTGAAGGATATTCTGCTTCCAGCCGCTTGCATCAATCGAATCCTTGCGATCAGGCAGTAAGTAAAGCTGACAATATGGAACACTGAATGCTATCAGAACCATTGTGAGATTGTTATGTTCTGTCACCTAAAAGATTAAAATGAAAAACTTAATCATGAATTAAATAAACAAAACAGATCATAATGAATACGCCATAGTGTACATATCTAAAGATAAAAATTAATCACTTGTTGACTGATTTTGCTCACTAGCAGATATAATTAAAATGGAACTGTTTTTGTAATTAAATATATGTTTGCTAATCTGAAATGAGCACATACGATAATAAATAGTCTGTTCGTAAACCTTGCGATTATATATCTGACGATGCTTCTTAAAGAAGCGAAACATGTGTCACAGTGTGCAATACAACAAGTGGAATAACATAGTTAGTTTAAAATAAAAATAAACTTCCACAAAGTTACCGCTGAATATATCAAACATATTTTATATTAATGGCGAAATAATCCAATTAAACAATCAAATTTTAAGCGAACAAGTTAATCTTTCTAATTCACTCTAAATAAATCTTTTACATGAAAGTCTATATAAGCGGTAACTATCGTAAAATAACAGTACATTCTTCAAGTAACCAACATAGTTAAATTTATAAAATAATACAATGTCTGACAACAGCCACCCTTTCAAAATCAGTGGGCCTTTTTTATAATATTTTATGACCTTTCGAATTGACTTCTGACAATTGAATCGATCACATATTATTTCAAAGATTAAATTTGGTCAAGCGTCAAATTTCCCAATTTAGGTCGACAAAATGAAAGTGGAATTATTACAAAATAGTGTTTTGTTTTTTGAATATTTGCCATTTCACCTATTATTGACCTTTAAAGTAGTCATTGATATCATACCAATAGCAAGATTAATCCAGATCAACAACCAATAACTTATATAATTTGTAATGATATTATTTATTTTACACGCTAAAAACTATTTACTTAGCATCAGTTTAAGTTTATCCGTGCACTTGTTTGCCCAAATAAGTAAAAGGGTTTAACCAGGGTTATTCATAAAACGTATGTAAATGTTCAAAATTTAAAGAATTCAAGTTTGATATTGAAATTGAGTAATATGAATTCTAAGTAATATTTATTATAAAGGTAAAATCCTGTATGATTTGTGAACAAAATACTAGGTTGTTCAATTGTATGTACAATTTTTTACCTCTACAAACGTAGCTTCATCCAATATACCATTGATTATGTGTGCATACTCCAAATAAAGATTCGCATTTTCATGCTGATGCAGCAGAAGTATTCCATCTTCTACGAGCATTTGTTTATGCCCGTAAACTTCAAATGTTGAAATGAAACTATTGACATTATAGTCGATGGCACTTGATGACAAAGATAAAACTTCAATTGAAATTCTTTCGTTATCTAAAAAAAAAAAAAAGTTTTTTAAATGCATAATTGTGAATTGGGATATATTGTATGAATTTACGTAAAAATATAAAATTATGATTGAGCCTATTATTTGCGAACCCGGCTCGTTAAAAAAAGTTGAAAAATGAATTTTGAATTTAATTTTGTAAAAAAATAAACATTTTAAAACTATTTTTAGCTTTGCATTACTTTGGAATAATATTTTGTATGTTATCAAACCAGGTTTGTGTGTACTTTCTAAAAATACTTAAAAAATGTATTTTATATTAAAAGTGTAGTTATTAGCTTAATAAAAATGTTTTACAGATAATAGCCACAATCAGCAAAGAAGCTTCTTAAAAATAATATACAAAACTATTCATATGTTTCATTGAAATTAACCTAAACATTTTAACTAACCGTCTCGTTTTCTCCTCGATAAAACGGGCGCATCATCATTTTCTAGCGAGTGAAAATACTCCAAAGTTTTGTAGTACTGGTCTTCTAACAATGGACTCCATGTCCATGGATCCTCACTCCAAGACTCAAACACGCTGCCGATTTTATTGATGGGATTACTTCCAATGCCAGCTGAAGATGCCTAAGATTAAAAAGACAGGCATTGTTGAGAAGGGCAATATCTCAAAAACTGTACTATATATTTAGTTGATAATTATTTAATTTCAATCAAAACATAATAGTACACTTTAGAGCCACACATTACATCATTTTAAAGCACTATATATTTTTCTTATTTTAAAAAACCTTTATTTTAGACGTACAAAAATTATATGCAGATGAAACTTTCCATTTATATATTTGTATATTTAAAAGAAGCATGATGAATTTACTTTAAATCAATTAAACAATGATCAGGACATTTATTTTATGGATTCATGTTGACTTTAGTCTCTAAATAGTAGTTTATACAAATATTATTACTCTACGGCAGGCCTGGCCATCCCGCAACCAGCGGCCATGATGATGAATATATATTTCTAACAGTAACGGGCAATTCGGAATGTATTTAAATTTACATTTAAAGAATAAAAATTATGTGAATAACACGGAATGCATAGATTACCTCTGCATTCAAATTATATATTGTTATTACAAAAATGTCTATAAGTATAAAATTCGTTGTAATATATATCAATTTTTTGTATTATATATTCTCATGTATGTGCGGCTCTTGGGAAAGTTTTAGTTCGTCAATGGGGCCCGCGGTGTATTTTGGGTTGGCCAGATCTTCTCTACGGCGCACATCATACAACATCTTTAATTAAATTGGTATTAAATGGCTGTTAATTTATTGAATACAACGAAATACTTCAACGCACTGTATGCGTATAAGACTGTCCATAAGAAACGAGTTATTTTAAATGTATTTATCATGTTTGACTTTCTTTGTGCACTGTATGTGTGTATGTATGTATACGCATGTGTGTGTACATGTACGGATGCAGTGTGGGGAAGCATATGGAATGTGATTTGCAGGGTAGTGCATGTGGAGTTCCCGTGAACTTCTTGTCTCTGTGGCGATCGCGCCCTTCTGTCTGCAAACGATGGTGAGGGGATGCAATTTACAATTCTTCAAAATCTTTATCGATGAAGGAGACTGGAAGAACCTTGACGTTAGCGCGTCCTGGTACTTGAAGCTCCATAAATTTGATATCCAAAAAAAAAGAATCATGAAAACCTTTTGCAAATTTGATATTTTACTGAAGGAAAAATATTTAAAATACTGTATTATTTAACAGTTTTTAATAAATGTTAACAAACTTGGATAATAACTTGCCGGTGTGGCCGTATTACGTTTTAACAGCGGCTTTAAATAAGTAGTAATATTATTGCGTAACATAAAACCAATTAAAGATTAGGGTAAGAGTAAATACAACCATCAAAAAGCAATTGTTTAAGAAAGCTTCAAAATAAAATTACAAATTAATTTGATTCGATTGAGTTGGTATTTTCACATTTCAAGTATTGGGGAGACGTAAGCAAACAGAGAAGCGTAATATATTTGTTTAACAGTGTTGACTGTGTTGTTAAATAGTACATAAGAAAGTTTATCCTTAATTTAAGTTATTAAAAATATATCCTTATCAACGTTATTTACCGAGCGGGCGTTTTTTTGTTACTAATTTGCAAGCCTTACTATTATTATTATGACAATTTTGAATCGTTTAAATTATGTTCATTTACACAAGTTTTGTCACCAACAACCCGGGTTTTGCTTTTCGGCATCTTCAGGCGTTCAAGAGCATGGATAAACTTGAACTGACGTTTAGTAAATAAATTTTTCGTGTTTATATAAGAAATAAATGTATCACTATGTTTAAAGCCGTTGCTGGCAAAATGGATAAACTTATGGGAAAGCCTACAGATTTAAATGTGAGTAGTTTCAAGAATCATATTTATTTTTTTTGCTAGAAAATTTAAAATTATATTTACTTACGTAGATAATACAAGAGTGAGGAATTTGGCAGATTCACCTGCTCATTTAAAATTGGTAAACTATTATTACTATTATTGCCGCCTGTGTGGTCGAGTGGTCAACGTTGTTGGCTTCGGCTACAGAGGGCCCGGGTTCAAATCCCGGTACGGACAGTTTTTATAAATTGATTTTTCAATCGATTTATGAATTTCTGTTCAAAGGCATGGATGTATGCGATGTCTTGAATTCCCCCCTCTCACCCATCCTATCCTACGAACGAGGCGTATGGAGAGCGATTAGCTTACCACTAATCCTGTCCTAGCCCCTATCCTTATATTCCTACTCTCTTTGGAAAAAGAGAGGTTGAGCAACTGACTAACAAGCAGTTCTCGTAGAAACAATTCTGTTGAGATAAACTACATTAAGAATCCATATGCTCCACATTGGAAGCGGACATGGCTAAAAAAAAACTATTTAACTGTGCCCTATTTATTTCTAAACTTTCTTGGAAAAATAATTTATGTTCACCCGTGTTTGCGTGTAGCATTTTAAAATATACTATGAAACTGTTTTCATGTAAATAAGTCAAATTTTCTCTTTAGATTAGGCAAATAAGGAATCTTGATCAGATGAGATGAATAATAATCAGCCAGTCACTCTTTTTTCGCCTCTTTCAAAGATTGTATAGAAGTGGGTAAAAACGTATGAAGGCAATACACACATCCATGACTTTGTATACAAATGTAAGTGTCGTTTAAAAATAATTGCACGCAAGTTGCCGTTCCAAGATTTAAATTGCCACTGAAGCTTGAAGAAAGGAGCACTAGGTTTTTTTATTCAACAGTATAATACTGTTGAATAAAAAACATGTAAACATATATTATCATATAACATATATATCACATATATTATCATATATATACATATATATACATATATATATACAAATATAACATATATACATATATAACATATTACATATATAACATATATATACATATATTATCATATACCATATAACATCATTACTTAAGCAAACTTTGCGATAGTAAGTCTGAAGATGCCTCTGAAAGAGGCGAAACACGTGTCACAGTTAGTTACACAATACGTGGAATAATCAAAGTTAATTTAAATTTTCTATTATTCTATATATTATTTCGTAAGCTTACCTCAGTATAAAATAGGGACAAAATATTTAAATAAATAACCAATTGCTTAAAAAAACGCAATTGAGTAGGAGCCATTGTCCTTAACCATTTTAAGGATTCAATTACAAACTGACGTAATATTGCTCGTGTTATGAAATAAATAATTATTGTTGTAATTAAACAGATAGTCAGTGTATGTTCACATAAAAAAAATAAATAAAAAAAGTTATTTCTGTAGACGACTGGCAATCTGGGCTGTGTAGTCGGGTAAAAAAGAACGACTCCGGCTGCAAAGATTTTTTCAATAATTTTATTTTAACTTATTTATATGTTTGTATACCATCAGATCATCTTAAGTCAGTCTAGCATGCAGTGGCAGCACTATGGACTATTGTGGTATGAATAGACGTCATATGTATTTTTTTTAAATGGATCTGAGAATCTTTTTACTACTAACTGCAGGCAATATTATTTGTGATTTTAATCCTCTTTTCGATCATGAAAATCTACCTAAAAAAATATTGAACAAAAAAATATTTTACAAGCATTAATAAAATTAAATATAATATTTTTTTACAATAGATTATAACACGATTTGAACCTTTAATTCATTGAACTGAAACACATTAATAATTTTATTATATTGATTGAAAAAAGATATGACATTTAAGTTAGTTGGGATTGCGATAGCTTAATAGATAAAATATATTTTTTTGGTGATATAATAATAAAATATAAAAAAATAAACATTATTTGGATGAACTCACTTAAGTCTACACGGACAATATACAAAGCAATGTTAAAGTTCATTCCATTAACCACAGACGATTTTTCTTAATTTTCATATCAGGTCAGATAATCACAATAAAAATAATCATTTATATTTTAAAAAATAAAATAATTCTCATTTTAGCATCGTATAATCTGAAAATAATATATAAAAAATAAATATTATTAGAAGGTGTGCATTCAATTATTTTGTAGGCCAACTCTCAATACTTTTTATATGCGAATTTATTTTTTAAATAATTTTGTTGACTTCGATGCATTTTAAGCCAACACAAAAAACGAATAAATTAAATAATCGATATTAAAGTATAAATAGTTTTAAATCGTATTTTACATAAATTTTGATTTAATTTATTTATTTAGCATTTAAAAAAATGGCAATAATTTCGTGTATTTGTTTTAAATGTGACAATACTTTTTAATTACGTGTTGACGCGTTCTTTTCATTTGCCATTTGTTTGTATCAGAGAAGGAAGTTTTTGAAATTGAAAGTAAACACACAAACTCGTCAAAGTGATTTTATAGTTAAAATTAAATTGTTTAATTGTATTATTAAATAATATAATCAAATGCCAAAATAGTTGAAGTTATGAAGTGTTTACCAAGGGATCATGAAGTTACCTTTGATAGTGAGTATTTAATTTACAAAAGAATTATATTATTATAATATAACTTTACTATGTAGACAAATCGTTACTCGCTGAGTTTATAACTATTTCGGTAATATATTGAAGTTTAGTTGACATAGCATATTATTATTGTTGTCTTTCATTTCCATTTATCGTTTATTTATCAATCGAAAATCGAGATGTACAATGTATTATTCGAAGGTTTATTTTGACAATGGCTTAACTATTTACATACAAATATTTATTGCCTATTTTATCATGTAATATTTGTTTTAAACATAGGTACCAATATTGTTTTTAAAAAAAAACATTATTATAGAAACAAACTAGCGATCTCTTATTATTTCTTTTTTTTGTCGTTTAATATTACAAACATATCTAAAATAAAAAAATATTTAGAAAAAAAACTGTTTGTTTGTCTTAAAGCCATTGTTTTGTAATTTTCCCATGTTACTTAAAGCCTCCGATTTATAGGTCATCTAAACTGTATCTCTATTCTCTCTTCTTTTAACTTATATTCAGTTCTTGCTTAAAAGTCATGTTAATATTTTTTTTAGAATATGTAAAATACCGACTGTATTTGAATTGTCTTCAAGTTTTTGTGCTGAAACAATTGAAACAACATTTTACCTTGGTATCTATTTTTGATCATACAAATTTAATATATTTCTGAGAATATCCACTGTCCATTATCAATCGTCTTGAGAAGATCGGTACCCTCAAGGGGAAATGTGAACCTTTTACTGTAATATATTCTTACGTTAATATTAAACATGTACAAATATATTATATCGTATTTAAACACTACATTTAAAGGTAGAATCCTTGAACAACGCATATCGAATAAATCAAATTATTGCCGTTGTTGTGTATATTATAATTTTAAACATTTTTTAACTACACAATTAATCTTAAAAATAAGAAATAAATTATTGTCGAACATTGAAAAACATTTTGTTTTTCATAGAGAAATCAATTAAAAAAGAGAATAATATTAACATAATACAAACAGTACCAAAAGATAACATTTAACTGAGAAGATTTTTACAGGAAATTGATCGTTAATTACAATTTTATATATACGTTTACTGTCGATTATTACTAAATTGAAAGTGTAACTTTGTTTTTCTAAGATAGTAAATAATTAAATCATAGTAGGTTAATTAAGGTAGGTAACCATTGTAAACACGGTATTTAAAAAATAAACAAGTCAAAATAGACGTTTAGATTCTTTGCAAAATTTCAGGTGAGAATTTTTATCGTTTCAATATGACAACAATAGTGATTATAATATTGTTGTCATTAAACAAATGTCATTTTGATTGTAAATATATTTTTACCCGTACTTTTGACTGGGGCGGAACGGTGTGACGGGTAGATTTAAGTTTTCGCCTGCTTCATTTTAAACGTAGAAAAAGCGTTTGTACTCAATTGTAAGAGAGTGTTTTTAAAATATGAAGTATGAGTACGCCCAAAGCAAGCCGTGATTCAAATTGAAAAAAACCAATGATATTAATTATGAGTGAATAGAACTGTATCTCTGTATAGAGATGAAGAGGCATGATTCGTTTGTGATATGAATAGCTATACTCTTGATGATGATTCAAAAGTTAAAGCTATTTTTTCGTATTATCATTTTACAATAAAACCAAACTGCTACTAAAAAAACGCCAGTATTCAAAATGAATAATACTGGTACATTTAACAATATATATTGGTAAACGTATTGACTTCGTTCGACAAGTATTGAGAGGGGTGCCTATCTGAGACGAGTTTTTTTGTAGTCAAACTCATTTGTTGAATTCCAGTATACATCGATGGACTCTTCTCGTCAGAGTAAAATTTAAATTCAAATAAACAATACAATTATTACAGTATTCATGAATATGAATTGACGATAGTTTCATACCGGTTTTAATATGACATGTTGATTTATACTGGTTTATTCGTTCGATTTTATTACTAACTAAATACTTTTTCATAACAAAAAATGATATTTTAAATACTGATCTGATTGTATTTTTATAGTATTGAAATTTCTATTTGTGTGAAAGCTATGTCTTGATGCGAGGAAGAAAAATCAATGTAGATTTCTGATCTTATTTGAAATCTATAAGTAAACAAAATTACAGCTTGACAATTTGATTGAACTAAGATGCCTAGAATGTGGTCTGCAATTCTGCTGCATCAAATGCCGTCGCGGTCATGAGGCAAGAGAACACGACATCGTTTTCGACTGCCCACTCTGCAGAATGATGGAGTTACCATTAGGAACTGACACTCCGAAGTCATCAGACCTGATGAAGCACGTAACCGCGCGCCATTTACCACTCGGGTGCAGCACATGTGGCAAGTACTTTGGGACAACCGAAGAGCTTTCTGGAGCTGGAGTGTGCAAAACTGAATCTCCCGATGTTGTGGAGTGTTGTGAAGATATTGTCAATATGAACTGTCAAGCCAATGGTCTTCCGTTACCAGTTAAAAAAGAGTTTGACAGGTTGAAAAATAAGGATAAGTCACCAGGTGAGAACAAAAATATTTGATAAAAACATACTTGAAACTATCACTTCCAGATAGTCTTGTTACTGGACGGTCAACGCTGTGTCCAGGGACTCGTATGTCCGTACGGATTGATTCCTCATTCGATTTATAAATGTTTGTTTTAAAAAAATAAACGTCTATGAATTTAACAGTTAAAGCAATGCGCTAACTACTGCCGTTTATGGTTTTTTTTTATCTTTACCCAGTTTGGCAAAGAGAAAGTGAATTCCTAAATAACAAACAACTAGTTAAAATAAACTTCCACAAAGTTACCGCCGAATCCATCGAGAGTAAAAACAAGTTTTTTTGAGATGCTTCAGTTAGATTCCGTATTGAAAGTGAATGTAGTTGAAAAAAATATATTAATTCAGCTTTCAGTTGAAAATAGTTTTATCGACATCATCATATTATGTTGCTGTTATTTATTTATTTATTTTATTTATATATTGTTTAAATACATATTGAAAAAATTGACCAATGACCTTACCTTACGATGAAGAAATAATTATTTAAAAATGGCAGGAAAGTCAACGAGTAAGCTCCGACAAACTCTACTTTAATACATTGTCATGATCATGTATTTTGGCCATGACTTCCCTTAGCATTCCAAGGTCATTTCGCTAGAAAGGTCGCAGTACAAAGTAAGAAAGAGAGAGGTGAGATATGCAAAGTAGCTTCGAAACCAAACAAGTTTAATCGACAGACTTGCCAATGTAAATTATAATTAAGCAACGATCTAAAATGGCTCGCTATCGCGGCCTTGCTAAAGACGCAAGAAGAAGTAACATCCCAATAAAGAAAAACATACGCAAATGAATTTTGAATCTATTTTGCCATTTGCGCTCCATACCCGACGCCAAATCGCATAATGATTTGGCCGGGATATGAAGAATTAAAACATTGACAGGTACCTTACTACAATACAGCACCAATCGCTGAATATAACTTTCATAGGTGAATCGCGATACGACCACTAGGGTCTCATCGACAGAAAGCCAACATAACTTCGTGCAAATAACATCGTGACGCTATTCATATTAGCGAAAGACACCTGCCTAATTAAAAATAAAATCATGCACACGGTTCGGCTTAGGAGGCCGCGCCGATGGAAAAATTAGAATCATGAATTACCGGCGCCTCAGATAAAAATGGACGCTGTAATTTTGGCAAGTCCCTCAGGGCCATAGGTGGAAGCACCTGTGTTAATTTCATGAGAATCGGGCGAAGGAATAATTAATTATCTCACACGCGACCATCTCTCTGCGCATTCCATACAAAAATGAAGTTTCAACTTCAGTACTGGGAGAGTATATCTCCGCGGGTAGCTGTGGCTCACTCGCACCCATGGCACGCCGACCAGGAGCCTTCCCGCTCTGGCGCAGGCGCACGTCGCGACGTCGCGAGGTGCCTTCCCGCTCTGCCGCACGCATGCGTCTCTTACCGCGAGTCGCAGATTGATAAACGTAAATTAATCACATTTGCCGTTGGTTTTCTGGGATAAAAATTAGCATCAGACGAGCGGACGGCCAGTCCCGACGCTCCTGCATAAATTTCAGGCGCATCCGTTCATAGATGCGCCCTACAGAGGACATTCTAACTAGAATCGCCTCTGTAGCTCTTATGAATAATTTAATCGATCCACCTGTATTAATTCCGCGGAAAGGCGGGCATTCGCGTCGAACCTGCAATTTGAATTTTAACATCCGATGCAATTTTTCGGCAATTTCACCTGTATCTCGCGAGACACGCGAGATACCGTATAGCGGGTATGAGAAGAAATGTGCGAACGCATTATCCGCACAAGGAAAACATTTTTCCAAATTTTTCCGTGCCATAGCTGATTAATGCGAGCAATAATTCGCTCCGCAAAAATCAGCCCGAACACCAAAATTCAGTCGACGCCATTTTGTGAAAGCGGCGAAAGTAACGGTATCATCTCGGCTGGCCAGAGTATAAAGATACGTGACAAATGTCCACTCAGTCTCACACTTTCACCGAACGTTACGCTGCCCGGACCTACCCGTGCTGCTGCTTACTCTCTCCGAAATCGCCATAGTACTTTACCTTTGCAACACCTTTAAACTTGCTGGAAATCCTGAGTACGAAATTACTAAAATCATAGTAACTTTCGAAAGCCTGGAAATCCGTAGACTCAATTAAAAACTTTCACTTTTGCATCGAGAGCAGAGCCGACACCCAGCCCTCCGAGATCATCTCCAAGGTTTGTGAACAATTAATACGTTGATTTAAATGTGTTTCTCCCTTATCTCCGAACCAGTGTTCCTAGATATTAGGGAGCAAACCAGGTCTAGATGCTTGAAAGCGGACTACGTATGTAGCCGTTTAAGTAACTCGCGAGATTTCGCGTTTTCACCTCATTCACGCAAAAGGGCCGTATCTTTGCGGCCTTTTTGCGATAAAATCGTGCATAAATGTAATGCTTTTCAAAGCAAGATTGATAAATAATTCACATCATTTTTTTTTCAAATCACCAGTTCGTTTCAGCGGTCGGAGGAGTAGATCTGCGGCACGGGTAACGGAAGGCCTAACCAGCTCTAGTGTTACTCATATAATTTGTCCTGTGTTTATTTCTTCTTGCTATCTACTGTAATTGTTTTTATCTGTGACTATCTATATGTCGACTTTCGGGGCTGCACGGGTAGACGGAAGTCGGACTCCCCCCCCCGAAAGTCCAATGTAAGTGGAGTGTCTGGTTTTTACATACTGTGCGATCGAACCGCGAACGGAAACAAACTTCTTTTCGCAATCATTACGTTAGAATAATTTTCTCAATAACTAAGTGGATAATTTCTTTTAATAACTAAACTCGGACGCTTCCTTCAGCAATAACTGAATGCAAATACGTTTCTTTTCATAGCCAAATTAGAGTGGTTATTTTACTATCTGAATAATTTCTTTTGATAACCAAACGTGATCACTTCTTTTCGCAATTATTACGTTAGAATAATTTTCTCAATAACTAAGTGGATAATTTCTTTTTAATAACTAAACTCGGACGCTTCCTTCAGCAATAACTGAATTCAAATACGTTTCTTTTCATAGCCAAATTAGAATGTTTATTTTACTATCTGAATAATTTCTTTTGATAACAAACGTGATCACTTCTTTTCGCAATCATTACGTTAGAATAATTTTCTCAATAACTAAGTGGATAATTTCTTTTTAATAACTAAACTCGGACGCTTCCTTCAGCAATAACTGAATTCAAATACGTTTCTTTTCATAGCCAAATTAGAATGTTTATTTTACTATCTGAATAATTTCTTTTGATAACAAACGTGATCACTTCTTTTCGCAATCATTACGTTAGAATAATTTTCTCAATAACTAAGTGGATAATTTCTTTTTAATAACTAAACTCGGACGCTTCCTTCAGCAATAACTGAATTCAAATACGTTTCTTTTCATAGCCGAATTAGAGTGTTTATTTTACTATCTGAATAATTTCTTTTGATAACAAAACGTGATCACTTCTTTTCGCAATCATTACGTTAGAATAATTTTCTCAATAACTAAGTGAATAATTTCTTTTTATAACTAAACTCGGACGCTTCCTTCAGCAATAACTGAATTCAAATACGTTTCTTTTCATAGCCAAATTAGAGTGTTTATTTTACTATCTGAATAATTTCTTTTGATAACAAAACGTGATCACTTCTTTTCGCAATCATTACGTTAGAATAATTTTCTCAATAACTAAGTGGATAATTTCTTTTAATAACTAAACTCGGACGCTTCCTTCAGCAATAACTGAATGCAAATACGTTTCTTTTCATAGCCAAATTAGAGTGGTTATTTTACTATCTGAATAATTTCTTTTGATAACCAAACGTGATCACTTCTTTTCGCAATTATTACGTTAGAATAATTTTCTCAATAACTAAGTGGATAATTTCTTTTTAATAACTAAACTCGGACGCTTCCTTCAGCAATAACTGAATTCAAATACGTTTCTTTTCATAGCCAAATTAGAATGTTTATTTTACTATCTGAATAATTTCTTTTGATAACAAACGTGATCACTTCTTTTCGCAATCATTACGTTAGAATAATTTTCTCAATAACTAAGTGGATAATTTCTTTTTAATAACTAAACTCGGACGCTTCCTTCAGCAATAACTGAATTCAAATACGTTTCTTTTCATAGCCAAATTAGAATGTTTATTTTACTATCTGAATAATTTCTTTTGATAACAAACGTGATCACTTCTTTTCGCAATCATTACGTTAGAATAATTTTCTCAATAACTAAGTGGATAATTTCTTTTTAATAACTAAACTCGGACGCTTCCTTCAGCAATAACTGAATTCAAATACGTTTCTTTTCATAGCCGAATTAGAGTGTTTATTTTACTATCTGAATAATTTCTTTTGATAACAAAACGTGATCACTTCTTTTCGCAATCATTACGTTAGAATAATTTTCTCAATAACTAAGTGAATAATTTCTTTTTATAACTAAACTCGGACGCTTCCTTCAGCAATAACTGAATTCAAATACGTTTCTTTTCATAGCCAAATTAGAGTGTTTATTTTACTATCTGAATAATTTCTTTTGATAACAAAACGTGATCACTTCTTTTCGCAATCATTACGTTAGAATAATTTTCTCAATAACTAAGTGAATAATTTCTTTTTAATAACTAAACTCGGACGCTTCCTTCAGCAATAACTGAATGCAAATACGTTTCTTTTCATAGCCAAATTAGAGTGGTTATTTTACTATCTGAATAATTTCTTTTGATAACCAAACGTGATCACTTCTTTTCGCAATTATTACGTTAGAATAATTTTCTCAATAACTAAGTGGATAATTTCTTTTTAATAACTAAACTCGGACGCTTCCTTCAGCAATAACTGAATTCAAATACGTTTCTTTTCATAGCCAAATTAGAATGTTTATTTTACTATCTGAATAATTTCTTTTGATAACAAACGTGATCACTTCTTTTCGCAATCATTACGTTAGAATAATTTTCTCAATAACTAAGTGGATAATTTCTTTTTAATAACTAAACTCGGACGCTTCCTTCAGCAATAACTGAATTCAAATACGTTTCTTTTCATAGCCAAATTAGAATGTTTATTTTACTATCTGAATAATTTCTTTTGATAACAAACGTGATCACTTCTTTTCGCAATCATTACGTTAGAATAATTTTCTCAATAACTAAGTGGATAATTTCTTTTTAATAACTAAACTCGGACGCTTCCTTCAGCAATAACTGAATTCAAATACGTTTCTTTTCATAGCCGAATTAGAGTGTTTATTTTACTATCTGAATAATTTCTTTTGATAACAAAACGTGATCACTTCTTTTCGCAATCATTACGTTAGAATAATTTTCTCAATAACTAAGTGAATAATTTCTTTTTATAACTAAACTCGGACGCTTCCTTCAGCAATAACTGAATTCAAATACGTTTCTTTTCATAGCCAAATTAGAGTGTTTATTTTACTATCTGAATAATTTCTTTTGATAACAAAACGTGATCACTTCTTTTCGCAATCATTACGTTAGAATAATTTTCTCAATAACTAAGTGAATAATTTCTTTTTAATAACTAAACTCGGACGCTTCCTTCAGCAATAACTGAATTCAAATACGTTTCTTTTCATAGCCAAATTAGAGTGTTGATTTTACTATCTGAATAATTTCTTTTGATAACAAAACGTGATCACTTCTTTTCGCAATCATTACGTTAGAATAATTTTCTCAATAACTAAGTGAATAATTTCCTTTTAATAACTAAACTCGGATATTTTTCTTTTCATAGCCCAAGTAGTATTTTTTTTTTATTTTTCTTTTAATAACTAGACGTGGACACTTCTTTCCGCAGCAACTAAAGTAGAATAATTTTTTTTTATTACTAAATACGAATGCCTTCCTTTTTATGGCTAAATTCTAGTGTTTCTTTCTCGGTGACTAATTGAATGTTTTCTTTCGATGGTTAAGCGTGAGCACTTCTTTTCGCAAACACTACATTAGAATATCTTCCTCAACAACTAAATTCGAAACTTTTCTTTTCATAAGCGAAATCAGAATATTTCTCTCAGTAACCATTTGAAATCTTCCTTTTAATAATTAAACGTGGGCGCTTCCTGCGCGATAACCACATTCGAATACGTTTCTTTATGACTGTATTAGGATTTTTTTTTCTTTCTTTCTGAATATTTTCTTTTAATAATTAACTAGAACACTCTTTCGCCGCAACTAAATGAGAATAATTTGCTCAACAACCACATTCGAATACGTTTCTTTATGACTGTATTAGGATTTTTTTTTTTGTCTGAATATTTTCTTTTAATAATTAACTAGAACACTCTTTCGCCGCAACTAAATGAGAATAATTTGCTCAACAACCACATTCGAATACGCTTCTTTATGACTGTATTAGGATTTTTTTTTGTTTGAATATTTTCTCTTAATAATTAACTAGAACACTCTTTCGCCGCAACTAAATGGAAAAAATCATATTGCTAACAGATTGCCGGTAGTATGACTGGACACGACACAGGTGCCTAGCTTAGGGCTGTATTGTAATTATTGTATTAAAACAGCGATCGGATTAAGGATCGTCTTGCTAGTGCTGGGCTAACATGTAATTGTTAAAATTAAGGGCGAGGCATCCGCGAGAGAACAATAACTTCAGTAAGATTGATAATAACCACCAATATGTTTGTTTAAAAGGAAAACAAGTAAATATTCTCCGGACTTGCCTACAGGGCGGAGAAAGGATCTTTGGTCTAACTAATAATTATGTATAAGCTCGGGCTGGCGGACGAAGGTACGATCCACCTCGCCGCACTAAAAACTGTCATCTCTCGCGGGTGGGCTTGCGAGGTGGAGACATCAGATTAGAAACATAATCGCCGGTCAGACAGTGGCGTAGAGAGTCGAACGTGACTGCTCAAGGTTTGGTGTCTCCATCCTAGTGTAGTCATGACGTCGATGAATAGGTGCTCCCCACCGGAGACAGGCGGATGGCACAATGCCTCGCGACTGCATGCGCGCTCGGAGGCTGAGATATGACAGACGTGTAAATTCCTCTGCGTTACGACGCCTCCCGCTGACAGACGTCATCCTGTCAGTGCGACTCTCACCGGTCAATAGACGACCGCCTTAATTAAGCAATAACCAAATCCATCGGCCAAATGGATAACGATATGGACATATCGTTCACTTCTGAGGTGGGCTGCCATATCGGAAACGGCCCTCTGGCAGCGGACCGTTTTCCACCCCGGCCATCCGTTTGTCTAGGTGACATGGAGCACGTTTCAATAGTTGTTTTCAGCAGGTCCACGATCGCGGCGTCCCGCCGAAAGGAGGTCAGGTTCGACCCCTGACCCCCAATACGAAAGTATGCGCCTGACGAAAATAAGTCTGTCAGATCGGATGGTCTGCGACGCCGCGGCCGGTCCCAGCAAACGCTGGACCACAGGTAGGCCTGTAAAAGCCGCCGCGTAGGTTTCAAACAAGCGGACGTCGGTCTGCGATCACCTGCTATAGCTTCCTAACTGTAAGATACGCTTAAGTGGAGGAGAAAGCGAACTCAATTCAACGAGTGTGGCTGAAGATATTCTCATATCACTCGCGTTCGAAACCGAGAACTATGTTTCTTCATAGTAACGCCACGAAACCAGTTTAGAGAAACTGGTACTAATCTTTACGAACATGCCTTCCCGAAACTTAGGTGTAGGTAGGGACAAGAATCTAGGTTAAGAAAAATAGTAATTAAACCACTGTCGCAATCATACGTGTTCCTGTTTGTTTTTTTTATTAACAATACTTGTCTCGTTTGCCATACGAAAGAAATCCCACTGCACATTATAAACGGAATTAAAAATTCATTATATTAAGCCTTGATAGTAATTTTTGTATTGTTTTGTTTATTCTTATACCTACACGTAACCAAATAGAGGTAAGTGTCTCCGAATGTATCGGAGTAAGGCTGATTATAAGGAAAGCAGAGAACCTCACCAACCATAAGTATAATCTTACAGAAATATTCACTATTGACATGCGTTGTGTGTATCTACTTTCCAGATTTTCAGCCGACCCCTGTAGCAAAAATTAAAATAAATTGATTATGTGTATTGTAGGGTAAGAATGCGGCTCAGACGCATGCAGAAGCGTCCGAGTCGATATAAGATTTATTTGAATATATTTTTCTTTCTGCTAACTAAACGTATGTTATCAGCCAAAGAGAAAGTGTCACTAAGACACGATTAAAAATTATAAAATACATGTTCCAGCCTATTCAAGGTCAAGTTGTTAGTCCGTCGCGTCACGACGCTAACAGAAATTTCTACTTCCCCTCAGGACTCAAGTACCAAGCATACTAATTAATTTCGTTTCTTCAACCTTTCTTTTGTTTTGTTGCGCAATGGCGCACAAATTGTTAACTTAACTAAATGTAAACTCAGCTAATCATTCGCTTGTTCTTTTTATATAACTATGTAACATAATGAACTTTCTCTGCGAGGATCGTCGAAACCGGGTCACATGGGCACTCGTCCATGCGGCCCTATCTCTTATAGGGTCGCATGGCCGATTTTCACTGTAGTTTAATTAATCTATTTTGTTTGTTGTTTTTCTCTGTAGCATATAACTGTATGCTAGCTAGGCTCTTCCAAATTTATTGTTGTTAATTTAAATATATGTTTTTGTAAAATAAATCGGTGGAACCCCACCCTTCCTTTGATTGTACCGCGTGTTTCATTAATATTGCTTTGATACCTTTTCCATGTAAGTGTACCTATAACAAAGAGTCCGAATTATACCAAACCAGGTTGTTATGGGGAGAGATGGATAACTCTGTCTCTCGTCTAACGATCTGGGACGAGGGCGTCTCAACTGGCTGCCCAGAAACGTGGGGCCTTGATAGAATCATGTTTTCGACGGTTAAGATGTGAACCGATAAAGTAACTCTAGTATGCTAACTGTAAATGTAACTTCAATAGAATCACACATCAGCGGATTAACGGGCCGAGAAATCGGCTCGTTAACGAGCAAAAATTAATATCGACCAAACGCGGACCGTTTGAATTTCGCTAACCGCGCTATACGAGGGACGCTGACTGATCACCAGCGTTCCACGGAGAGTCGGTTGGAGGATAGTCGAAGTAGATTCTTGACAAAGTAAAATCAGTAAAGTAAATGAATAGAGAACGAATGAGTGATTCTTATCACGGACTCATGCCCTGATGATTAAGAATCTCATGTCTCCGACTAGCTAATCATAAAGTCCCTCTTTCAGACAAAGAGAGGAAGAATGACCGATAGAATCACGCGGTCACAATCCGTGCTCATGGACGTAATCATGAGTGGCGCCCCCTGTAACATGCGACCCGGGTTTCAGACGGCGACCTCTTCGGTAGACATGTTTGAGAACGGACAGCGCTTCCCCGACGAGGCGGAGCCAGGAACGCCGACGACGATCGCCGAAGTGCCGGAGGTGCCCCTCCGGCGCGAAGAAAAGAGCCGACACGGGCATCCGCCTGTATTTTCCGTGGCCTTCCATGGAGGGGAAGTAGCGGACACGACTCGGTTCATCGAGCGTTGTGAGCGCTACTTCACAGTAGCGGACACCGAGCCAGAAGACATGGTAACCAAGGCCGCCACCGCCTTCCAAGGGGAAGCGCTGCAGTGGTGGCAGGGCTTGGAGACCAAACCCACGACTTGGGGGGGATTATCGTACCATCTCAGACGGAGGTACGATAATATCGCAAGGAAACTCCGACTGGAGTATGAAATGAAGACGGTACTCCAGAAGGAGGATGAAAGCGCATATACGTTCCTGGAACGGAAGCGAGCAATGGCACAAGTGTGCACGACGCGAGGCGACCCTCTCGAGCTGGCCCGCGACATCCAGGGTCTGATGACTCCTCGGGATCAGGAGAGAACCGAAAGATTGAGGTGGACGACCCTGGAGGAGTTAATAGAGGCGGTCCAGACCATGGAGTTGCGCTCCCGGAGGGAGGAGACGCAGCCGCCGACGCCGGCGGCGCGCCGGACGAAAGGGCCTGGAGCGGCCGACGCCGGAGGCGCACGGACGTGCCAGCACAGGTGTCAGGAGCCGGAGTGCGCGCTCGCACCGAACGCGAACCAGTATAATGTCCCTCCACCTCCCATACCCCAGTCTCCCCGTTACCCGCAGCAGCGGCGACGCTCGCCGGAGCGCCGCCCGAACCCACACAACGGCGGCGGCAATCGCGGCAACGACCGACGGCCGCCGCCACAACAAGCGTACGGACAGCGCTCCAATAACGGCCCTCCGAGGTGTTACGCGTGCGGTGGCACTCACCGGACGGAGGAGTGCCGCCAGAGGCAGCGGCGCTACTAAAAACTAAAACTATCCGAAACGCGTTAGAGGTGAAAAATACAACGAGTGGTGCGGGCTTACGAAAAAAACATTAACTTCGACAAAAGAAATCTTAACTAACTTAGAATCGTGCAACAGAACCCAGTAAGCCCGCGATGTTATAAATAAGGGAGTGGAAAGGCGGAACAATGTTTCTATTAAATTAGTTATAAATAATAAAGTAAGGGACTCTCAGTGTAAAATACAATAATTTTTTTTTTCTATGCTGGTTTCCTAATTGTGAAAAATACAACGAGTGGTGCGGGCTTACGAAAAACCATTAACTTCGACAAAAGAAATTTTAACTAACTTAGAATCGTGCAACAGAACCCAGTAAGCCCGCGATGTTATAAATACTGAAGTGCAAAGTGGAACATTGTTTTCTATTAGGTTAGTTATAAAATCAAGTGACTCTTAGTGTAAGAAACAATAAGTTTTCTCTCTTATAAATGTGACTATTTGTGCGTTATCAAAGACATCGACCTCTAGTGCCATATATTTTTTTGTTTTGTTATGCTCTTTCGTGAATGTGCCTATTTTTTCGTTGCAAGGAGCAATCATGCGCTCAGCCAGACGCCCCCACCAGCCGACAGACGACGTCGTTTCCAACAGCCGCCTCTTGAGGGTGCCGGTGATCCTGGACGGCGTGGAAGCTAGCTGCCATGCCGTCATCGACAGTGGCGCAACCCACACACTGGTCGATGCGGGCCTCGTGGGACACGACTCGTACAGGACACCGGAAACCACACTGCAAGGAGTAGGTGGGCAAGCGGTACCCACTTACGGGAGGACCCTCCTAAGAGGGAAGATGCAGGATGCACCGCTCATCGCTTCCGCTCTCGTAGTCAGCGGCCTAGGAGCCGACATCCTCTTGGGGCTAGACTGGTTAGAACAGGAGGAGGCCAGTCTAGACTTCAAGAGGAGATGTCTACATTTCGGCAGGGAGGCGCGATACACGGCGCATTGCGTGACGCTCCAACGACCGACGCCGGTCGAGATACCGGAGCTGCCGACGCTCACCGGCGACGTCCCCGACGACGCCAGAAGGGCGCTCGTCAGCTTGATGACGGATTTCGGGAGCCTCTTCGCTGCCTCCGGCCCACGATGCGGGTCGGCCGTGCATGAGGTCCGGCTGTCGGACCACACGCCCTTCCGAGTCGGACCTCATAGGCAATCGGACACCACGAAACAAATGATCCGGGAGGAGGTCCAGCAGATGCTGGCAGATGGAGTAGTGGAGCCAAGTCGATCTCCGTACAGCTCGCCCGTCGTCATCGTCCGGAAGAAGGACGGAAAGCCACGATTCTGCGTCGATTATCGGAAACTGAATGCCGTGACGATTGACGAGGCTACCCATCTGCCGCGCATACAAGAGACATTAAAAGAACTCGGCCCTGCCACCATCTTCAGCTCATTGGATCTGAAGGCCGGGTACTGGCAGGTGCCTCTTCACCCGGACACCAAGGCCCTGACGGCCTTTAATACACCGGATGGCGGGTGCTACCAGTTCACAGTAATGCCATTTGGACTGAAGGGTGCACCGGGAACCTTCCAGCGGCTGATGAGCCAAGAAGTACTCGTCGGACTCATCCCGCTGTGTTGCCTGGTGTACCTAGATGATATTATCGTATATAGCAACACCTGGGATGATCATGTCCGCGATCTGAGGGTCGTGTTTGAGCGACTGCAGCTGCATAGCCTGAGAATCTCGGTCTCCAAATGCCAGGTTGGACGCCGGAGCGTAGAGTACCTCGGACATCAAGTAACGGCCGACGGTAACATTCCGCAGCCTGTCCACCTGAAGGGAGTCGAAGAAGCGGCCACGCCCAAGACAAGACGAGAACTCAGGGAGTTCCTAGGCCTATGCAACTGGCTCAGGGAATACGTCCCGGACTTCGCGGACATGGCAGCCCCGCTGACGGATTTACTGAAGACGACAGTAGCGTTTAAATGGAACGGAAAGGCGAACGCAGCGATGCAAGCCGTGAAAGCCGCCCTCCGGAAGCCGCTCAAATTGGCTCGGCCGGACTTCACACGGCGCTTCGTTCTACAGACCGACGCCAGCGGGAATGGCGTCGCGGCGGTGCTCTACCATGCACGGCCGGACGGCGGACGAGACGTTATTTCATACGCAAGCGCTCGGCTCTCCGAGGCCGAGAGGCGCTACCACTCGAACGAGCAAGAAGCACTCGCCGCCGTCTGGGCCATCAAGAAATATAGAGCGTATTTGGAAGACCGCCCGTTCACGCTGGTGACGGATAACCGGGCGTTGACGTGGCTGAACAGCGCTAAGGACGAGCGAGCAAAGCTCACGCGATGGGCTATAATGCTGTCCGAGCATCAGTTTGATATTCAGCATTGCGCGGGCCGCCTCAACCAACTACCGGACGTGCTCTCACGACATCCGGACGTCCAGGCGCCGCCCATCAACGACGAGGACGATAGGATGCTCGTCCCGACGCACACCAAGCCCGTCGCGTTGCTAATCGAACTCGCAACACTGCACGACGTCGTGAAAGCCGCCCAGCGCGCCGACCCCGACACACAGGAGACGCTGCGCGCACTAGCCACTCCATCGATGGTACAACCACACCACACCAATGTGGTACATAACGGGATCCTGTGCCATCGCCTCGAGAGCGGACAGTTGCTGACCGTTGTGCCATTTCACACCAGAAAGGACGTCGTAGCCGCATACCACGACGATCCGTTGGCCGGACATCCGGGCGCCGCCGAAACAAACCGGGCCATACGCCGCTTATACTTTTGGCGAGCCCGCCGGAATGATGTCAAGGCGCATGTACGGGCGTGCAAAATCTGCGCCACTCGGAAACGAGGCGCCCTACAAAGACCGGCGCATATGACGTCGCACCGAGAGGCGACGCGGCCATTCGAAATTCTGGCGCTCGACTTCATGGGCCCCTATCCGGCCAGCCGACAGCACAATAAGTACATACTAGTAGTAATCGACTTGTTTTCCCGATGGGTGGAAGCCTTCCCCCTACGGAACTCACTGGTCGCCACATTTATGCCAGTCTTGGAACAAGAAGTGTTCCATCGCTACGGCTACCCACGCGCACTGCTCACCGATAATGCGACTCAGTTCTCGCATGCGACGTGGGTAGCCAGCCTCGACGCTTGGGGGTGCCAGCATTGGACGACGCCACCTTACCACCCACAGGCCAACCCGACGGAGCGTCGGAACCAAGAGTTAAAAAAGGCGATGCGAATACAACTCGAACCAGGCGCACACGACAAGTGGTGCGAGACGATCCCGCGCACTCTTTTTGCAATGCGCTGCCGGCAGAACGCAGCGACCGGCCTCACACCCAGTCAAGCGGTGCTGGGGTACGAGCTGCCTCGGCCTGGCGAATGGCGGGCTCAAATCAATCCACCTGAGACCCGCACAGAGGCCCTGGAGAGGGACGAGCAGGATGCGCTCCTCTTGAGACACCAAGAGGAGTACGCAGCCCGAAATAATGGCCGCGCTGCAGTGCAGCCGCCTCCCGCCCATTTCAATGCGGGACAGCGGGTGTATCTGCGCGGCTTCACCCGACCTGGAGTGAGGACCGGAATCATCCCAAACCTGGCGCCACGATGGGAAGGCCCCTACAAGGTTATCTCGCGCATCGGCCCGAACGTCTACTGGATTGACAGACGAGGGAAGCCGACCAAGGCGCATACGAACCAGATTCGGCCGGTGCCGGCCCCCTATGTAGAGCCACCCCGCGCCGAGCAAACGCCGCCGCGGCTGCCAGAGGAGGAACCGGCGCCTTCCACGACGGACGCCGCCGACATCTCCACCAGGCCGGTGGATGAGGAAGCCCCCAGCAGCGGACCACCGCCCCTCGCGCCCGCCGATCAGTGAAATTCCAGGAAAGTACAATACAAGTGCCTCTTCAAGGAAACCAAAGTGTAGTTAATAATAAAACTGTTTTGTGTAGTGAATTTATATAATACCAAAGAGAATTTGTTTCTCTTGTCTGAAGACTAATGCTTTAACCTTAGAATCAATCATGCCAAAAGAAACGCCAAAGTCAAGGACGGACCGTCCAACACAAATCTTGTGATAAATTCGCTACCTTGTTTAATTTTATAAAAATTGTTTACTAGTGTTTAAATCTCTAATTTTGTCTATTGGAATTAGTCTCGTGCCCGCAAGACGGGTTAGGCCAGTAACGCCACATAAAACCAAATCACACTTAAACGTGTGTTACCATAACTCCGGAACCTCGGAATGTCTACGTTAAGAATAGGTATAGATCACCACTGTCACAGTTTATGTTTGTTTATCCTCCCTTAGCGCCAGCACTACCCCACTGTCTTAATTATTTCATCTAATTGTTAATCATGATTGAATGCCTACAGATAAAGTAGCGCCCTGTAAACTTGTTGCCCCTGAATGGAATTTAGAAGCGATGTCGTAACTCGGTCGATTAAACATTGCACGCGGCGCCTGGCGCCGCGCTGTCTAGGATAAAGTCACGCGGTTGTTCTTTCTGCGGGGTTAACTTGGAGTTAACTCGCGGGTCCCTCTCCCTTGCTTACGATCTGCGACCCGACCAAAAATTTTTTTTCTATCAATACTAGCGATTGAAATGCTTGAGGGTAAGTCAAGCCATGGGAAGTGTTGGGGATTGTCATGATCATGTATTTTGGCCATGACTTCCCTTAGCATTCCAAGGTCATTTCGCTAGAAAGGTCGCAGTACAAAGTAAGAAAGAGAGAGGTGAGATATGCAAAGTAGCTTCGAAACCAAACAAGTTTAATCGACAGACTTGCCAATGTAAATTATAATTAAGCAACGATCTAAAATGGCTCGCTATCGCGGCCTTGCTAAAGACGCAAGAAGAAGTAACATCCCAATAAAGAAAAACATACGCAAATGAATTTTGAATCTATTTTGCCATTTGCGCTCCATACCCGACGCCAAATCGCATAATGATTTGGCCGGGATATGAAGAATTAAAACATTGACAGGTACCTTACTACAATACAGCACCAATCGCTGAATATAACTTTCATAGGTGAATCGCGATACGACCACTAGGGTCTCATCGACAGAAAGCCAACATAACTTCGTGCAAATAACATCGTGACGCTATTCATATTAGCGAAAGACACCTGCCTAATTAAAAATAAAATCATGCACACGGTTCGGCTTAGGAGGCCGCGCCGATGGAAAAATTAGAATCATGAATTACCGGCGCCTCAGATAAAAATGGACGCTGTAATTTTGGCAAGTCCCTCAGGGCCATAGGTGGAAGCACCTGTGTTAATTTCATGAGAATCGGGCGAAGGAATAATTAATTATCTCACACGCGACCATCTCTCTGCGCATTCCATACAAAAATGAAGTTTCAACTTCAGTACTGGGAGAGTATATCTCCGCGGGTAGCTGTGGCTCACTCGCACCCATGGCACGCCGACCAGGAGCCTTCCCGCTCTGGCGCAGGCGCACGTCGCGACGTCGCGAGGTGCCTTCCCGCTCTGCCGCACGCATGCGTCTCTTACCGCGAGTCGCAGATTGATAAACGTAAATTAATCACATTTGCCGTTGGTTTTCTGGGATAAAAATTAGCATCAGACGAGCGGACGGCCAGTCCCGACGCTCCTGCATAAATTTCAGGCGCATCCGTTCATAGATGCGCCCTACAGAGGACATTCTAACTAGAATCGCCTCTGTAGCTCTTATGAATAATTTAATCGATCCACCTGTATTAATTCCGCGGAAAGGCGGGCATTCGCGTCGAACCTGCAATTTGAATTTTAACATCCGATGCAATTTTTCGGCAATTTCACCTGTATCTCGCGAGACACGCGAGATACCGTATAGCGGGTATGAGAAGAAATGTGCGAACGCATTATCCGCACAAGGAAAACATTTTTCCAAATTTTTCCGTGCCATAGCTGATTAATGCGAGCAATAATTCGCTCCGCAAAAATCAGCCCGAACACCAAAATTCAGTCGACGCCATTTTGTGAAAGCGGCGAAAGTAACGGTATCATCTCGGCTGGCCAGAGTATAAAGATACGTGACAAATGTCCACTCAGTCTCACACTTTCACCGAACGTTACGCTGCCCGGACCTACCCGTGCTGCTGCTTACTCTCTCCGAAATCGCCATAGTACTTTACCTTTGCAACACCTTTAAACTTGCTGGAAATCCTGAGTACGAAATTACTAAAATCATAGTAACTTTCGAAAGCCTGGAAATCCGTAGACTCAATTAAAAACTTTCACTTTTGCATCGAGAGCAGAGCCGACACCCAGCCCTCCGAGATCATCTCCAAGGTTTGTGAACAATTAATACGTTGATTTAAATGTGTTTCTCCCTTATCTCCGAACCAGTGTTCCTAGATATTAGGGAGCAAACCAGGTCTAGATGCTTGAAAGCGGACTACGTATGTAGCCGTTTAAGTAACTCGCGAGATTTCGCGTTTTCACCTCATTCACGCAAAAGGGCCGTATCTTTGCGGCCTTTTTGCGATAAAATCGTGCATAAATGTAATGCTTTTCAAAGCAAGATTGATAAATAATTCACATCATTTTTTTTTCAAATCACCAGTTCGTTTCAGCGGTCGGAGGAGTAGATCTGCGGCACGGGTAACGGAAGGCCTAACCAGCTCTAGTGTTACTCATATAATTTGTCCTGTGTTTATTTCTTCTTGCTATCTACTGTAATTGTTTTTATCTGTGACTATCTATATGTCGACTTTCGGGGCTGCACGGGTAGACGGAAGTCGGACTCCCCCCCCCGAAAGTCCAATGTAAGTGGAGTGTCTGGTTTTTACATACTGTGCGATCGAACCGCGAACGGAAACAAACTTCTTTTCGCAATCATTACGTTAGAATAATTTTCTCAATAACTAAGTGGATAATTTCTTTTAATAACTAAACTCGGACGCTTCCTTCAGCAATAACTGAATGCAAATACGTTTCTTTTCATAGCCAAATTAGAGTGGTTATTTTACTATCTGAATAATTTCTTTTGATAACCAAACGTGATCACTTCTTTTCGCAATTATTACGTTAGAATAATTTTCTCAATAACTAAGTGGATAATTTCTTTTTAATAACTAAACTCGGACGCTTCCTTCAGCAATAACTGAATTCAAATACGTTTCTTTTCATAGCCAAATTAGAATGTTTATTTTACTATCTGAATAATTTCTTTTGATAACAAACGTGATCACTTCTTTTCGCAATCATTACGTTAGAATAATTTTCTCAATAACTAAGTGGATAATTTCTTTTTAATAACTAAACTCGGACGCTTCCTTCAGCAATAACTGAATTCAAATACGTTTCTTTTCATAGCCAAATTAGAATGTTTATTTTACTATCTGAATAATTTCTTTTGATAACAAACGTGATCACTTCTTTTCGCAATCATTACGTTAGAATAATTTTCTCAATAACTAAGTGGATAATTTCTTTTTAATAACTAAACTCGGACGCTTCCTTCAGCAATAACTGAATTCAAATACGTTTCTTTTCATAGCCGAATTAGAGTGTTTATTTTACTATCTGAATAATTTCTTTTGATAACAAAACGTGATCACTTCTTTTCGCAATCATTACGTTAGAATAATTTTCTCAATAACTAAGTGAATAATTTCTTTTTATAACTAAACTCGGACGCTTCCTTCAGCAATAACTGAATTCAAATACGTTTCTTTTCATAGCCAAATTAGAGTGTTTATTTTACTATCTGAATAATTTCTTTTGATAACAAAACGTGATCACTTCTTTTCGCAATCATTACGTTAGAATAATTTTCTCAATAACTAAGTGGATAATTTCTTTTAATAACTAAACTCGGACGCTTCCTTCAGCAATAACTGAATGCAAATACGTTTCTTTTCATAGCCAAATTAGAGTGGTTATTTTACTATCTGAATAATTTCTTTTGATAACCAAACGTGATCACTTCTTTTCGCAATTATTACGTTAGAATAATTTTCTCAATAACTAAGTGGATAATTTCTTTTTAATAACTAAACTCGGACGCTTCCTTCAGCAATAACTGAATTCAAATACGTTTCTTTTCATAGCCAAATTAGAATGTTTATTTTACTATCTGAATAATTTCTTTTGATAACAAACGTGATCACTTCTTTTCGCAATCATTACGTTAGAATAATTTTCTCAATAACTAAGTGGATAATTTCTTTTTAATAACTAAACTCGGACGCTTCCTTCAGCAATAACTGAATTCAAATACGTTTCTTTTCATAGCCAAATTAGAATGTTTATTTTACTATCTGAATAATTTCTTTTGATAACAAACGTGATCACTTCTTTTCGCAATCATTACGTTAGAATAATTTTCTCAATAACTAAGTGGATAATTTCTTTTTAATAACTAAACTCGGACGCTTCCTTCAGCAATAACTGAATTCAAATACGTTTCTTTTCATAGCCGAATTAGAGTGTTTATTTTACTATCTGAATAATTTCTTTTGATAACAAAACGTGATCACTTCTTTTCGCAATCATTACGTTAGAATAATTTTCTCAATAACTAAGTGAATAATTTCTTTTTATAACTAAACTCGGACGCTTCCTTCAGCAATAACTGAATTCAAATACGTTTCTTTTCATAGCCAAATTAGAGTGTTTATTTTACTATCTGAATAATTTCTTTTGATAACAAAACGTGATCACTTCTTTTCGCAATCATTACGTTAGAATAATTTTCTCAATAACTAAGTGAATAATTTCTTTTTAATAACTAAACTCGGACGCTTCCTTCAGCAATAACTGAATGCAAATACGTTTCTTTTCATAGCCAAATTAGAGTGGTTATTTTACTATCTGAATAATTTCTTTTGATAACCAAACGTGATCACTTCTTTTCGCAATTATTACGTTAGAATAATTTTCTCAATAACTAAGTGGATAATTTCTTTTTAATAACTAAACTCGGACGCTTCCTTCAGCAATAACTGAATTCAAATACGTTTCTTTTCATAGCCAAATTAGAATGTTTATTTTACTATCTGAATAATTTCTTTTGATAACAAACGTGATCACTTCTTTTCGCAATCATTACGTTAGAATAATTTTCTCAATAACTAAGTGGATAATTTCTTTTTAATAACTAAACTCGGACGCTTCCTTCAGCAATAACTGAATTCAAATACGTTTCTTTTCATAGCCAAATTAGAATGTTTATTTTACTATCTGAATAATTTCTTTTGATAACAAACGTGATCACTTCTTTTCGCAATCATTACGTTAGAATAATTTTCTCAATAACTAAGTGGATAATTTCTTTTTAATAACTAAACTCGGACGCTTCCTTCAGCAATAACTGAATTCAAATACGTTTCTTTTCATAGCCGAATTAGAGTGTTTATTTTACTATCTGAATAATTTCTTTTGATAACAAAACGTGATCACTTCTTTTCGCAATCATTACGTTAGAATAATTTTCTCAATAACTAAGTGAATAATTTCTTTTTATAACTAAACTCGGACGCTTCCTTCAGCAATAACTGAATTCAAATACGTTTCTTTTCATAGCCAAATTAGAGTGTTTATTTTACTATCTGAATAATTTCTTTTGATAACAAAACGTGATCACTTCTTTTCGCAATCATTACGTTAGAATAATTTTCTCAATAACTAAGTGAATAATTTCTTTTTAATAACTAAACTCGGACGCTTCCTTCAGCAATAACTGAATTCAAATACGTTTCTTTTCATAGCCAAATTAGAGTGTTGATTTTACTATCTGAATAATTTCTTTTGATAACAAAACGTGATCACTTCTTTTCGCAATCATTACGTTAGAATAATTTTCTCAATAACTAAGTGAATAATTTCCTTTTAATAACTAAACTCGGATATTTTTCTTTTCATAGCCCAAGTAGTATTTTTTTTTTATTTTTCTTTTAATAACTAGACGTGGACACTTCTTTCCGCAGCAACTAAAGTAGAATAATTTTTTTTTATTACTAAATACGAATGCCTTCCTTTTTATGGCTAAATTCTAGTGTTTCTTTCTCGGTGACTAATTGAATGTTTTCTTTCGATGGTTAAGCGTGAGCACTTCTTTTCGCAAACACTACATTAGAATATCTTCCTCAACAACTAAATTCGAAACTTTTCTTTTCATAAGCGAAATCAGAATATTTCTCTCAGTAACCATTTGAAATCTTCCTTTTAATAATTAAACGTGGGCGCTTCCTGCGCGATAACCACATTCGAATACGTTTCTTTATGACTGTATTAGGATTTTTTTTTCTTTCTTTCTGAATATTTTCTTTTAATAATTAACTAGAACACTCTTTCGCCGCAACTAAATGAGAATAATTTGCTCAACAACCACATTCGAATACGTTTCTTTATGACTGTATTAGGATTTTTTTTTTTGTCTGAATATTTTCTTTTAATAATTAACTAGAACACTCTTTCGCCGCAACTAAATGAGAATAATTTGCTCAACAACCACATTCGAATACGCTTCTTTATGACTGTATTAGGATTTTTTTTTGTTTGAATATTTTCTCTTAATAATTAACTAGAACACTCTTTCGCCGCAACTAAATGGAAAAAATCATATTGCTAACAGATTGCCGGTAGTATGACTGGACACGACACAGGTGCCTAGCTTAGGGCTGTATTGTAATTATTGTATTAAAACAGCGATCGGATTAAGGATCGTCTTGCTAGTGCTGGGCTAACATGTAATTGTTAAAATTAAGGGCGAGGCATCCGCGAGAGAACAATAACTTCAGTAAGATTGATAATAACCACCAATATGTTTGTTTAAAAGGAAAACAAGTAAATATTCTCCGGACTTGCCTACAGGGCGGAGAAAGGATCTTTGGTCTAACTAATAATTATGTATAAGCTCGGGCTGGCGGACGAAGGTACGATCCACCTCGCCGCACTAAAAACTGTCATCTCTCGCGGGTGGGCTTGCGAGGTGGAGACATCAGATTAGAAACATAATCGCCGGTCAGACAGTGGCGTAGAGAGTCGAACGTGACTGCTCAAGGTTTGGTGTCTCCATCCTAGTGTAGTCATGACGTCGATGAATAGGTGCTCCCCACCGGAGACAGGCGGATGGCACAATGCCTCGCGACTGCATGCGCGCTCGGAGGCTGAGATATGACAGACGTGTAAATTCCTCTGCGTTACGACGCCTCCCGCTGACAGACGTCATCCTGTCAGTGCGACTCTCACCGGTCAATAGACGACCGCCTTAATTAAGCAATAACCAAATCCATCGGCCAAATGGATAACGATATGGACATATCGTTCACTTCTGAGGTGGGCTGCCATATCGGAAACGGCCCTCTGGCAGCGGACCGTTTTCCACCCCGGCCATCCGTTTGTCTAGGTGACATGGAGCACGTTTCAATAGTTGTTTTCAGCAGGTCCACGATCGCGGCGTCCCGCCGAAAGGAGGTCAGGTTCGACCCCTGACCCCCAATACGAAAGTATGCGCCTGACGAAAATAAGTCTGTCAGATCGGATGGTCTGCGACGCCGCGGCCGGTCCCAGCAAACGCTGGACCACAGGTAGGCCTGTAAAAGCCGCCGCGTAGGTTTCAAACAAGCGGACGTCGGTCTGCGATCACCTGCTATAGCTTCCTAACTGTAAGATACGCTTAAGTGGAGGAGAAAGCGAACTCAATTCAACGAGTGTGGCTGAAGATATTCTCATATCACTCGCGTTCGAAACCGAGAACTATGTTTCTTCATAGTAACGCCACGAAACCAGTTTAGAGAAACTGGTACTAATCTTTACGAACATGCCTTCCCGAAACTTAGGTGTAGGTAGGGACAAGAATCTAGGTTAAGAAAAATAGTAATTAAACCACTGTCGCAATCATACGTGTTCCTGTTTGTTTTTTTTATTAACAATACTTGTCTCGTTTGCCATACGAAAGAAATCCCACTGCACATTATAAACGGAATTAAAAATTCATTATATTAAGCCTTGATAGTAATTTTTGTATTGTTTTGTTTATTCTTATACCTACACGTAACCAAATAGAGGTAAGTGTCTCCGAATGTATCGGAGTAAGGCTGATTATAAGGAAAGCAGAGAACCTCACCAACCATAAGTATAATCTTACAGAAATATTCACTATTGACATGCGTTGTGTGTATCTACTTTCCAGATTTTCAGCCGACCCCTGTAGCAAAAATTAAAATAAATTGATTATGTGTATTGTAGGGTAAGAATGCGGCTCAGACGCATGCAGAAGCGTCCGAGTCGATATAAGATTTATTTGAATATATTTTTCTTTCTGCTAACTAAACGTATGTTATCAGCCAAAGAGAAAGTGTCACTAAGACACGATTAAAAATTATAAAATACATGTTCCAGCCTATTCAAGGTCAAGTTGTTAGTCCGTCGCGTCACGACGCTAACAGAAATTTCTACTTCCCCTCAGGACTCAAGTACCAAGCATACTAATTAATTTCGTTTCTTCAACCTTTCTTTTGTTTTGTTGCGCAATGGCGCACAAATTGTTAACTTAACTAAATGTAAACTCAGCTAATCATTCGCTTGTTCTTTTTATATAACTATGTAACATAATGAACTTTCTCTGCGAGGATCGTCGAAACCGGGTCACATGGGCACTCGTCCATGCGGCCCTATCTCTTATAGGGTCGCATGGCCGATTTTCACTGTAGTTTAATTAATCTATTTTGTTTGTTGTTTTTCTCTGTAGCATATAACTGTATGCTAGCTAGGCTCTTCCAAATTTATTGTTGTTAATTTAAATATATGTTTTTGTAAAATAAATCGGTGGAACCCCACCCTTCCTTTGATTGTACCGCGTGTTTCATTAATATTGCTTTGATACCTTTTCCATGTAAGTGTACCTATAACAAAGAGTCCGAATTATACCAAACCAGGTTGTTATGGGGAGAGATGGATAACTCTGTCTCTCGTCTAACGATCTGGGACGAGGGCGTCTCAACATAACAAATAGCATTCGTCGTTACTCACCCCCGTCCATGTGGAATTTGTTGACATCTAAAGTAATATTGTTAAAAACTGTCAAAGCTCTCCCCAGTGGTGTCCCTTTTGGTAGGCTGGTTCTACACCTTGAGAGAACAAACAATTCATGTCCACAATTTCTCAAAAAATAATCAGGGACATTTGTTTAGTTTCACTTTCTCAAGAATGGTGGAATTTACATTTTGGCCTGCCTTAAGCCGGAAGAAATATATGGCCAAGCACATTTCTCTTCAAATAGTCAAATTATTATGTTCGTAAAGTATCGATAGATCAGTCGACTTTTCGGAAATATTGTGTAATATTGAACCAATAATACGATTATACTTGCAGTCATGACAAGCACCCCAACACACCCCCAGACCCCTCATTGGGCCCTGTTCCAGAAGTCGTTCGCGTCAACCCTCTCAGGGATCAACAGCCCCGACTCTGACGCGGTGGAGAGCCCTCCTACCGGGGACCAAAAGGTTAATTGACAATTAAGTAAGTCTCGAACTTGTACGACAGTCGTGCCCAACTGATCGGGGCAAAAGGTTAATAGTCTCATCTGTTATTTGTAATTACTAACAGATTTTGAGTAATATTGGATTGTTATTTATTACATCATATGTCACGAGATTGACTTTGGTAATTAGTTGAGCGTTGGAAGATTAATAGTTGAGTAGGGCAAGCTAACCTCATCAGACCAATTGAAGCCAAATGTCTTAATTTTCGACATCACCGTGAATCACGACTTCCTTTTAAACTAGATTGTCAGAAGCAGACAGAATTTGAAATGAATCATTGAAAGTTCAAGCGTAGTTTTCATTTTAAGGACAGTTTGTTTTCTCATTATTTTTTATTTATACCAAATAGATACAGCGAGCAAAATGACTTAATGTCTTTTGTAAGTATTTTTCCTTTATATAAAAAAATCTTAATATAACATAAGAGCGAATAGGAAGTGCTCAATTCGGGCTGAAGGAATTCATTTATCATGCCTAGTTTTTGTATGTTTGTTTAGTTAGTGTAATAATAACACATTCAAACTGCTATTTTTTTATTCCTGGCTCCGGTTTTTTTACTCGACTTTGAATGTGATGACACTGCTCTTAATCTTGTTAAAATACATTAATTTAATTCATTAAAATACACATTTCGGCCATATTTTTTTTTATCCAAACACAGAAATCTAAATATGTATTTAACCTACCAAATAAATGCCATTCAGAGTTTTATCTGTTATTATAAAGATACATAATTTACCGTCAGATCAACAAAGCAAATCCAATGTAACAATAATCGACACAACTCCAAAATCTAGAAAAGACAGCATTTCATCAAACGGGTCAGAGCAAAACTCAATACGTTTGTTCAAAAAATCGCAAAAAAAATATTTTAAAAAGTGAATACAATTATGCAAGATATCACAAAAATCCATATCACTAAATAAAAATAATTTATAAAAGTTAATGCTCCTGCAAAAAAGCATAAATGTGTCGAATATTTGGATACAAAGCTGAAGTTTTTATCAAATAATTCATTGAATGTTGTGATATTCATTTTAAAACGATTTACAACCACTGCCTTATAGTATTTTGAGTTAGAAGCTTGGTTCAAGGATTACATGACATGTTGAAAGACTCTTCCAGTAAAATTATTCACACATGGGGTCTTTGGTTAGACCTTTTTGAGGACTTATGCCTTTCACAAACGTATTTGATTTCATCAGACCAATGCTTTATTTTTAAATATATATGTGTGTGCTTGTGCTAGTCACGAAGTAACGTTCTCTATTTTATAAAAATGGATACTTTATCTTAAATAATGTATTTATATATTAAATAAATTCATTTATAATTTTACCTTTTTTGTAATATGCAAAACTGCGCGTGATCATTATAAAAATATTTCATTTATAACAGATTAAAATAACAAAGTATTTTAGCTCTACAGTTTTTAATAATTTTATTTGTTGATAGCTATTTCGGCTTGCGCCATCGTCAGAACTAATAGTTCTAACGATAGTTCTGACGATGGCGCAAGCCGAAATAGCTATCAACAAATAAAATTATTAAAAACTGTAGAGCTAAAATACTTTGTTATTTTAATCTGTTATAAATGGAGTTCTACCAAGTAAATGCCAAATCAATTAATATTTCATTTATTATGTAATGATAGCAGAGGCAAATTAGACAGACGAGAAGGCACAAGCGCAATAAAATTTGGAGGCCCTATTTTTCGAATAACATAAAAACATTTTAAAAAATCATGTAAAATAATACAACAAGTATGTGGATTATATGATATAAGCCATTTTTAACCCCCTAAGATTCGGAATCCCCAAGCGCGCATTTCATCCGCTTATAAAATAATCCGCCACTGAAAAATAGTCTTATATTCAATACTTTTTTTTATGATGTATGATTGTTATTAAAATATAAAATATTTTCTTGCGTTATGAAAAGCGGATTAGTAGCAGCGGTAATCTTCATATAACAAATGGTGGTAAGACAATCAACAATAAACTTATGTATGTAATTATGAAAAATGATTTACAGGCTGATAAAGATGCTGCTCAACTATCCTCGATTCATCATAACTCTGAGAGCACATGTGACGATGTGAGATTGAAGAGTATCATGTCTAAAGGACATCAATTGAGGCCAGGGTCCTGCGATAGTCCCGAAGACGAGAAGAACGCACCGAATGCGAATTCATCGGAAAGCTTAAAACGCAAGAGAGTGACGTTTGCAGACGATGCGGCGACAAAAAAAACGAAAGCTTTCGGTAACGTCTTTTCGACTACTTTGGTGGGCAGCCATTAACCGATATTTGTTTACTGTTAGATCTTTTCTGGGACGGTTGTTACGGGCACATGAAAAGAGTTATATGTGTTTTACATTTTATCTGGTTATATGGTTATCAAGTTTAAAGTTAACCGTTAAGGGTGTTCACTGTCAACTCTTTGTGGAAAATAATTATTTTAAAAAAATGTGCTAATTCCAGATTATTTATTTTTGATCAAGATCAAGTGAGTTGAAAATACTCGCCATGAATGGAACCAATCCTGATCTCTGACTGAAATAATGTGGAATTAGTACTAAAGCACTTTACTATTTGCCACAGTGCGATATAATTTTTATTATGGCACCAATTTATCAAAGTAAAAAAAAAATTATTCATAAAATGGATCGTAAAGTGAATGGCGGTAAAAAATAGTGGATCTAGACCAGTGTCTGCCAAACTGTGTGCCGCAAGAAGTCTCAGGTGTGCCGCGAAAGAAGCCTCAAAACTGTTCATTTTATTTGTTGTGCCGCGGAAAAAATCCCATTCACCAGTGTGCCACGAAGTAAAAAAGTTTTGCAGACACTGATCTAGACACTAGAGCAGCGATTTCCAGCCCGGGATGCGTGCCTCCCTGGGAAGGCGTGGATTATTGCAAAGGGAGGCGTTAACAGTCAAAAATATTTATTTTGTCTTTAAACGTGTCTTGATTACTATATAAAAAAGAGGATGGGGAAGCGCGTAGATATTTTTTTCTTCAAAGGGAGGCGCAGTAATATAAAAGTTGGAAACCACTGCTCTAGAGGATTCATTTGAGGTTTGGTTTAAATTCAAAGCATAGCTTAAGTCAAAGTAATGCTTGAAGAGTTTTGTTCCTTAGCAATGTGTTTGAAACGAGTTTATGAGACAACGTTTCAAACTAATATATCAACATTATAAAAATTTGAAAGATTGATTTGATTTATTTTTGTTACGAAAAAATGTGATATTTCATTATAGAGTTTCTCAAGCCGAAGCGAATCTCAACCCCTGGAATAGTCCGCCCGAAGCGCTCAAGAACCCCAAGATTTCAAGCGATGATCAACAATTTCGAGTCTCGGACATCCACCCCCAAACAAGTGAGGCCGGAGACAATACAGGAAACGACTCCGCCCACAACCGATTCAACCGGAAGCGCCATCCTGACAGCTAGAGCGATAAATTTCAAACAAGATGAAAGCCCAACGACAATAGAAAGCGCAAATGGCTCGCCGATATTGCAACAAGGCGATATCAGTGAAACGCAGTCAGTTGTGATGTCGCCAATGTCAGACAGCGACATCACAAATTCGGACAATTATAAAACGTGTCTGTTGCAAGACGATACGGTGAAGAACTTTCAAAACATTAATATTGTCGATGATTTATCAAAACAAATTGCCAAAGCGATAAATGAAAATCTAATGTCGGCCTTTTCTACGCAAAGTTGTTCTACTGAGTTGCAATTAAATATACAAGTAACCAAAAGGATCGTTTCAATGACAGAGACCAAGAAGTTGGTTTACTATACAAATGATAAATCATGTGATAGTAAAAAGCCTGTGGAGGACGAGTCGACTACAGTATGGTCCAGACTCGTCAGAGGTCTGAAGTGGGTCGTTTGGGGACACAACGGTAAGTGTGGTATTCCCAAAAACAGGTACAATTGTGCGTATGTTTTAAGTAAATTAATGGAGATTTATTTAATGGTCAAATTATGTTAAACTTTCCAAATTTAGATCGTTTATGTGTGTAAAGGTCACGTTTGATGTTTGAGTTGCGGAAAGCTTTTTATCATAAGTGCTTTTCTCATACGAAAGCTTTTACAGAACGTTATAGCATTGTATTTATTTCAATGTACTTATTCCAAGTATTAAATAACCAAGAGTCGTAGCCGAGTGTAGTCTAGGTTGCCGTTTCTGTTTCTTACCGTTTCATAATCAGAAGAAAGGTTTCTTAAAATCTATTAATGGATTCCAATACAATGACATGATGTTGACAACATTCAACCATTCATACTGTATCTGATCTTTAAAGATAATTTATAGTCTTTTTTCAATATGACTCTTCTTTTATCTTAACTATAAACGGGGAAGGTAAGACACAAACAATACTAATTACTTATCCGATGAAGTTTTCCTATCTAAAAACCAGTAATTAAAATTGTAATTATTTAATACTTAAATCGTTTGTTTCTTATCACATCCCCGCGTAAAATAAAAATAAAATAAACACATTCGATCATTAATAATTAAAGAATTACTGTATGTCTTACGTGGATGAAATTAAAGCGAATGGAAAGCGACTCGGCGCGGCACGAAAATATCAAACAGTCTACACCGCTATAGTGTACACGTGACAAAACGCACGCCGCAATCAGTTTGTTTGATATTTTGATTCACTTTAAGCCTCGTTCCAATCGCGTTCGCAGAAGGGCATCCAATCTCGGGATCCCGTTCAATTTTCTGATCCTGGGATTTCGGGATTGAGAAATTTTGAGCAAATCCCTAAAATTGACACGAAATTGGCAAATTGAGAATTTCATATTCCTCGGTGAGCTAAAAAAAAAACGAAGTTTGGAGATAATCCGGGAAAAGGTATAGTGAATTGAAGATTAAAAATTCCTCGGTGAGCAAATCCCAATCCCGGGATTGAAAATTAATCAATCCCGGGACTGGAAAAAGGCTTCGGGATTGGTTACCCTAGTTCGCAGTGACGTTGCCCAGGTAAGACGTAGCGTTAGAATTAATACGAAAACAAAATTGCTAGAGTTAGCGCCAATGTTGTGAAACAAAAAACGTCACAACTAACAACAAAGACTGTAGCGTAAAACAAGTTGTTAATCTTTGTTTTATTGTAAAACATGTTGAATTAATAATTTTACTTCTTGATTTAAAATAATGCAGAAAGTATCATATAGAATATTATTTCGACGACTTCTGACAACAAATTTAATTAAAACAAAACGTTTAACACACACAATTTAATATGGACGTAATAAACGAGTAGTAATATAAAATAACAAGCGTTGTTTTAATACGTCAATACGATAACAAAAGTTAATATTAGATTATTAAACAGAAATATGATATTAATTTTAATCACGTTTCTTGACTACTTACGTATCATAATAATTTACTTTTGTTTACTTAAAGCTCTGTCGTAATGAAATTAGTGTCATTTGAATTTCATCAACGAAATGCTTACGCAATTGTTGTTATGAGTAATAATAATTTTTATTCAAAACATTCAATCTTATTAATAACCGAATTTGGTAATAAGTGTATTTTCAGCAGCTACAAATATATTTGACACATATAATGTCTGTTAAACATTTAAACACAAAACCTATAAAAATACCAACTGTAAATTAATAGGAATTAATATTTTATGACCTTTCAAATTCCTTTTTGACGATATTTTTTGTTATTTAATTACCAATTGATTGAACGTCATTAAAACCAATACACTAGTAAAATTAATCCAGATCGTCATTAATAGTTTTAGCTATGTTTTAATAATAGTTTATTCTTTTATATATATATATATATAATACAACTAATACCAAAACTATAAACGTTTTATTTTTAGAAAGATTTAAATAAAATTTTAAAAGCTATGCAATTAGATGCAAATGGTAAAGCTAAGCAGAAGGTAAACTATAACTAGTCCGATTAGCAATAGGAAGATTTAGTGTTAAATTTGTGTTAAGTCATTTTTTTATGATACTAGAAAAGTGTGTGTTTTCTACAAATGAATTTTGAGTTACTTTGGTAAATTGAAATATAAAAAAAATCACGCCTACTTGTTACTTTATTAATTTAAGCAATTCAATGATATCAGTAAGGTTGTTATTCTGTCATATATTCAATATCACTACAAGTGAAAATGGATGAAATTAATTTAATTGTTTTCCAGACAAGAAAACGAATGAAAACTCATCACCGGATGCCGTATCTTTATGCAGCGTCAAAAGAAAGAGAGAACTTATGTACTTGGATGAAAGTCCTGTCAGTTACAAAAGGCACAAATACTCCGGAAGGATCACTGGAAGAAGACCACTGCATAGTTTTGCAGCAGGACTGGAAAGAAGCCATTCATCAGATATAAGTTTATTTTCTAGGACGCCCGATAAGAAGTTAAGAAAGAAAAATTACAGTCTTAATAAATCATTCTAAAGTGGTAGGCCCGGGAGTCATTTTCGGTTAAGTTACCAAAGTAGGAAAGTAAATATATGACCAACCATCTAAATATTTGTACCTCCCAACCAACTTGTTTTTTTCTTTATTTTCACATTGTTTTTTTTTAACCTTTTCCGCTTCAATAGAAGAGCAAATGGCTCCAAATGGAGCTTATTTCGACAAAAATTGTTCTTTGAGAACTGCTTGTTACACAGCTGTTCAAAATGGTTTTTTAAAATAATAAAAGTATAAAGGTAAAGAAAGACTAGTGGTTAACATATTACTCCCACTATACTTTATATTTTGGGTGGATAAAAAATAAGGGATCAAAGACTTTTATCGCTTCGATAAAAAGTTGTTAAATTAATGAAAATTCGATTTATGAACGCTCCGCAAATTAACTAAGAGTCACAAATAACTTAGTTGCGTGGCCATGGCTTCTAATCTCCAATGCATATTTTTTTGATTATTTGATTTGTTTAGTTATTTTAGCTGTTCTAAAATGTTTATTATTTCGACATACCTCAAAGTGCACTCTACCCAGACATAAAAATAGATCTTAAAGTAATCCAAGCTCTCTTTTTTTGCATTCTGACTCTGTCTGCAAAATTAGAATGAGAAATTTATTTTAATCCATTTCTCCTGGATCTCCCTTTTCATTTCAGATTCCTTTCTTTTTGTGTCTTGAAGTATGTAAAATATTTAAACTAGAATTACAAATATATCCAATCGGATTTCACTAAGCCATTCAGGAGTTTAAATAACAATAACAATCATTTTATAATTTCTGTTATATTAAATATTATTTAGTTCTACACGCTTTTACCTTAATATGATGATTTTTTAATTAAAAACTTTGTTTCAATACATACTTTGGTTGTGATATTGCCGGCTTTTTTATTTTTTACTTTATTAGTTGTTGAAAAAAAGTAGCACTGTGTTGATAATAATTAACAGTAACCTTTTATTTCAGACAAAAAATGATGACTTTGATTTTTTATTTTTCAACTATGCGATTAAGCATTTCTTTATATTTAGTTTTGTTCAAAATAACTCCTCACAAATAAAGTAAAACCATGTATAAAAATATATGTTGGATTTCTCTAATTTTTTCTAAAATTTAAAAATTGAACAGTAAATATGTTTCATTATCCTAGTCAAGTATATGCGCAAAAAACTATGAAATAAGAATATTTAATATCAAATTTCTTCGTTGAACTTAAGATATTGGATTGACATCATGAATCGCAAATAAAAAGCGGTCTTGATAACAATTTTTGATTAGAAGAAATTTAATTTCATTAACAAAATAAGTCTTTTATATCTGTTATTTTATATGATATACCTAAAAATGGGTATTAAAAAAAACAATTTACTATAGAAAATAACTCAATTAAGTGTATTCTATAATGATTAATTTTATCACAATGAATTCGAGCATAAAACAGATTTACTGAAAAACTTAAAATACTTTAACTAAGTCTCGCAGAATGATTTTCTTTGTCGTATTATTTGAGCTCCGGTCGCTTTTTAACGAAGGTTGTTGAAAAATCCTTAATTTACACCCGTAGAAGGTAGGCACCTACTATTTTCACTTACGTTGATATATCACTTATTTTTAAAGCGCTAGAAATGCCCAGTTTCACGCTGTGTTACCTGAGCTGAAAAATATTTAAATTGCTTTAAAAAAACTCGCATTTACGCATTATGAGAATTTCCCCCTGGTCAGTAATTAAAAAAAGGGACAAATTTATTACCTTCTTCGTAACAAACTAAGCAAACGAGCTGCGGAAACATTATTTTTACATCACATCTACTCCGTCAGATGAGCATATCAGTTTATTATTTAAATTACAAACAAAGTCTAAGTTCTAGCATTCGATATATAAACACAAATTTTTCATAATACATAATTTTGCATAACCATTTATTCAATGCTGCAAATCTCTCCGCGTATACACAATATTCAGTGGCGGTCTGATATTATGAAATAACTAAGAAACTAAAAAGAGTATTTAAATATTTTTCTCGACTTTTTGATTGCATCAAACCACGAGGCCTTCAAATGGTATTTTAAAAAATGCTGCCATTCTTTATTTGTTTTTTACAATCTTTCCATGATATGGTCCATTCCCTTTCAGGAAACGAGATTATATTTTATATGAAAAACAATAGTCACATTTTCCCTGTTTCAAATTTGTTCAAACTTTTACTTTGATAATGAATTTTCTTTTAAAACAAAGTCTTTCACAAACTGGTACATGACGATTGCTAAAAGTCGGTATAATAAATTAGTGGCACGCTAGCGATTTTCGATTGCTCTGTATATGTTATTATTTTCTTCTCCACTAATTATTTTGGCAAAAGTATTTTTTTGTGATCGTGTACATACAAAGTGGAGAAGTAAACTAGTATAAGGTAACACCGAGCATCATATGGTACTCTGCAATCAATAATTTACCAGTGAAGTAATAAACACAATATTCTCCTTATCTGTTTCTTTAGAAATCGCAATAAATAAAAATTTAATTTATTACATTGTTTGATTTATTTGTTCATCGTTAACTTGTAGTTTATACTTCAAAAAAGAAATAAATGAATGATTTATATCGACTTATTTGTATAGATACATGGTATAAAAACTTCTTTAAGGTACATAATATAAAATTTTAGTGTAGTAAATACCATTTATTAATAAAAACACAATATTCCTTTGTACTTCATTCCACTTTATTTAATAAATCAGGACTGGTTTTGCTCATTGCGAGCATTGCCAATTGATAAGAAATACATATAAACAGTGCTATAAATACAAAAATAAATTGCAATGAAAAGGCGTAAACAACAATTGACATTGAACAGAACTTACAAATTCCAGTATAAGTGATTCTATAATTGAGGAGCAAACATTCAAAAAGTGTTTTGTCACACAAATACAAAGCTTGGAAAATGATGATTTAAGTGTTGCAAAAGTGACGGTTTGTATGAATGTGTCAACTTTATGATTTCATTTTAATATGAAAAAAAACATTTTTGAACACTAATTTTGATTTCCATTCATAGGTTTTATTATGGGCTATCAGAATTGATATAAAACGCCATTTTTCAAAATTTGTGACAAAACACTTTTTGAATGTTTGCTCCTCAATTACAAAATTAAAATGCTTAATATATAACTAAAAAATCATCAAGGTTAATAAATTTCAAGTGTTGACTGGTGGTAATTACAAACACAATTAAAAATTGGGAATTTTTCAACAAAGTAATATAAAAACTACAATGCTAAAGTCAATAATAGTAATAAAAAAAATAGTAAATTATCAATTTCGTCAGAGAAAGAAACATCCCCAAGATGCTTTACACTGTAAACTAAAAGGCAAACCCCGAGTCGTTAGTGACAAAATTGATGTGAATGTAGATAATTCGAAATATTCAAATTTAATATTGAAATGCCACTAAGCACTTTCAGTCGAAATCCTGAATTACAACAATAATGCCATGAAAAAAAATACTATTTACCATTCAACTGGGCATATCGAGAGCGATTCGTTGACCACCAGTCCTGTCCTAGCCTAATCCTTACCCCTATTCTATCCCTACTACTCCCTTTGGAAAAGAGAGTTTGAGCGACTGACTAAAAACTAGTTCTCGCAGAAAAAGTTCTGATAAGATTCCTTCATTAGGAGGCCATATGATCCACATTGGAAGCAGACATGGATAAAAAACCATTCAAAGCATTAAATTTATTATTTTACTTTGGAATAAAAATAATAAAACATTTTTAGTACTTTTTCCACATAAAATTTATTAGATCAGGACCGGTTTCGCTCATGATGAGCATTGTCAACTGATCAGTTGACAATGCTCATCATGAGCGAAACCGGTCCTGATCTGATAAATTTTATGTGGAAAAAGTACTACAAATGTTTTATTATTTTTATTATAATATTATTTTATATTATAATGCCATTCCACCAAGTATTGACAGTGAACACCTTAAAAGTGATTTTACTTTGGGGTCTACGGTCAGATTTTTGCTTTGAAAGGGTTCCATGAGCATAATAAGTTTGGGAATCACTGCTTTACAGTAACTCAGTTTTTCCTCCATCAATATATTCCCCATCTATATCCGCATGCACGCCAGAGAACTGTTCCTCGCTGAATGCAAACGGCGATCCTTTGACACACAACACCCGTGACTTAATCACTTAGCAGAAAGGCACCCGTTTGATGTTTAATTACCGACGCCTAATGAGGACAGAATCGACCAATCGACCGGCTTGTATTATATTATGAACACAGCCCAACCGATGTAATACTAACAGTGGTGTCTGCACGCTGAACTTGTGGAAAATGAACAATACTGTAATGAGGAACACAATGCATGCATTCTATGTATTCGTTTACTAGATAATAGAAACACTTTTAACGTATCTGTTCGCTAGATACTGTACTGTAAACAGCTTTAGCGAATAGTGGTCATTGCAAGTAAACAATTAAAAATTGAAAAGAATAATGCAAATTAAGATAAGAATACTTTCATCAAAAAGTTATTAATGTTTTTTTTATAATTGTCCATTCCCAATGTGGAGCATATGGCCTCCTAATGGAGGTATCTTAACAGCAGTTTTTTCTACGATAACCGTTTTTTTTACTAAGTCGCTCAACCTCACTTTTTTGCAAAGTGAGTAGTAGGGAAAGAAGGATAATTCTTGAACAATACTAGTGGTTGATTAATCGCTATTGCTACACCCAGTAATTACAGGATCAGAATGATGGGAGGAGAGGAAATAGTGTGAATTGACATCACAGACACCCAGTCTTCGATCATAAATTTGAATTGAATCATTCTCAAATTTAGTGTGATCTGACTGGAAATAAAATCAAAACCTGCGTGATCGGTAGTGAAAGCACCTGGGCCACAGCAGGTGACAATTAATGTTTGTATTATATAATATCGTTCCTTTTATTCAAAGAGTACGAATATACGTTTTTTGGCTTATTTGACTTATGTGTATAAATAGTACGATGTTATTTTAATCCATATCCTTCCCTAATGTAAATGATATAACCACCTAATGAAGATATCTCAGAAGAAGTTTTTGTACGATAAATTTTATTTTTTTAGTTGCTCAACATCTCTTTTTCAAGATACTAACGAGAGAAAGATATTAGGATAGGAAGATAGGACTAAGACATTAACAGTGGTTGGGAAAGTCAGAAATAGTAACTAGGAAGTAGTGCCATTGACGGGGTATTTTCGGACGTGTTTTCAGTAACGTGAATACATAAAAAAGATTCTGTGTATATTTTATAGGGTAGAAAAAGCTAAAATAAAACACACCAAGTGCGCCAGCGGTTTTAGAAATAAGGCGGAATATGAAATAATAAAAAAACACTCGTCCTGTGCATACAAATACCTCGCGTGTCCTTTTGTAGACGGAATAAATCAACAACATGAACCTCTCATTTGCATCTTTTTCTAAGGACACACTGTTTTCCTCAAAGAGTGGTATGGACCTGTATGATTTTTTATACTCTGCTCAAGTCCTCAGGGATTGAACGCAGCGTATAAAATTTCTACTCCCAAGAATTAAGGAATATTTTTATAAAAAATGCAATATTTAAAATCTCATATAACATTAACTAAGTGCACATATTGATACATTATAAATGTATGGAATTATAATAAGCTAATACAAGCTTGAGAGACACATTGCTTAAACCAGTAAGAACAAAAAAAATAAACGATTTTCTTTTATTGTCATATTTTACTAGCACAAATTGAAACATAACTGTATTCCAATTTAGAATTATTTTCATTATGTACACTTCCATAAAATTCTTGGTACCAAGTGTACATAATGAAAATAATTCTAAATTAACGTTGAATTTCCATCAAGCACCTTCAGTCGAAATTTTAAATTATATAATTATATTTCTTTCAATTTAGCTGATGTCTTATTTATAATTTAATTATTGATATATATTATCAATTATTTTCTTGTATCAAATATATTTAATTTTTCACATTTATCTATCATGGTAATAAATGATATTTGGGATTACAGTTATAAGGGTGTCACTCGAAATCAACGCCCAATATCTGAAATATTAGATTAAAACCATCTTAATGAATTTGATTTTGGCTTTATTGAGACTTGACTATACCCATCTGATCGATGAGCTTTAACTCCTACTATTAGACTACAAATGCCAACTTTACCTTTTTAGAGCCTATATATGTTTTTAAATATTGATACTGCATATAAAAGTTTTTCGCCAAGGCTTGATTTTTTCGTCTGTAATAAAATACAATCATATTCACCCTAGATCGATTGAAATTAAAAAAAAGATTCTACTTGGTATTCTTTCATTCTACATTAAAAAAATGGATTTAAATTTTCTATTATAGATTTAGATTTAAAAACGTAGTCAGAATGATATCGTTATTTTAAAATATAATAAAAAGGTTATATATATATGATTTTGTAATTTTAAATTCTGTGTTCACTTTTATACTATTTTTCTTGTAAGAACTATAATATTTGCTATAATATACTATAATACAATAAATTAAATCTTTACCTTATCACTTATTGAGCTTAAAAATACTCGAAAGCACTATACTGTTATACTGCTCTTTGAAACGTGTCTTAAAATAAAATGCTAAAGCAAGTAAGTACTCTAAAAAAAGATCATAATACTAAGTGAGTAGGTAGTTGATACTTGTCATTGTCACTGGCTACTTTATTCGGGGGTGGCTCTCGAATGCCTTAAAAAAGCCTTTCCATCCAACGCCACCCTGCTTCGCAAACTTTGGACAACTTGACTTCAAAAATTATTGTTCACCCCTTGTAGTCACTTCGTAATATTTCAGGAAGCGTTTATTTCTATTATATTTTACAGCTGTAATTTTAAATTTTGTTTCACTCAGAATGTACTTATTTAATGAATTGGACAAAGGATTGCAATACCGATATAACTGAAACCGGAATCGTGGATTTTTTCAATTCCATAAAAGAAATACATAAAAAATAATGTTATTTCGGTAATGAAAATCAAAAAAACACTTTGTGTCTGATAAGTATTATTTTTAATGAAGGTTTTTTGGATCAGGGCGTGCTTAAAAAAGGATTTCACTACGTTTGATAAATTCCATCATTTATGACGAGAGACTTAATAGTAGTGTAAGGAAATAAAACAACCTTTTGTACTAATTCCGTATTTATTTTAATAAATGAAAATTCGTTTCGCTTAATATTTCGTTTTCATTTTATTTGAATAAATAATTTATTTTCAGATGTTATGAAAATCAGTCATTATTGTTTACGACAAAAATGTTTATGTATACTTTTGACTACCCAAAAGTGCAATGCTAATTTACCGAAATAATATATTTTCCCTTTTAGCAATCCCAAAACTATACACAGACTTTTATAAGCATTGTGGTCTGTATGAGATATATAATATGTCATAATAATGCTAATAATATTTTTCTTTGTTTCCAGGTAAGCCCATGATTCACCTGTATTATTCTTCCCACGAAAAAACCAAAGAAGTAAGTGAAATTTTGAAACGAAAAAATAACTTTAGCCCAAGCGTCAATTTCATAAATTTTCAGTGACCACAAAAAGATACAGCGCCCAAGTCTCTTTTTTTCTCGTAATAGGTGAATGAAACGGTCTAGAGTGACATTTATATTTATTATTAAGAACAAAATGTAACTTAACTTATTTTTTAAAAATACTCGTATAAATGGACAAAATCTAGCCAAATAGGATTTTTAAATCAAACACTCTATAAAAATCACGTCCAATTGGAAGTTTTATGTGCGTGCATAAAGTGTTATGCGGGACAGCGATAGCTGAATGAGCGAGACAGAGCGAATGCAGTTCTATTGCATGGCTGTGTTATGTGCCGTTTGCTATCTCGTTTTATTGAGATGACTAAAATCCCATCAAAAGTCACAAATTCGGAAATCTAGAGAAATACGTTCCGCATGCTTCTGAAAAGTAAATAGGTGCAAACAAATAATTAATACAGTCAGTGACTCGGTCACAAAAGTTGTGGCCCATTAACGACACGTAATATGTTATTTAGCCAACGAAATGATTTTATTCCTGCAATTGCTCTACAAATTAACTCAAAAATTAAATACCTCTTTTAGTAAATTGTGTTGAGCCCATTAGAGGTGAAGTGAGCCAAGTGATATTTTAGAAAGAAATATATTACATGCGTTGTAATATTCTACACATCTTAAAGTATCGTATAAGTGAAGTAACCTCAATTAATACCAAAACACCAAATGAAGTCGTACTTAAAAGTCCAAGAAAAAAGTTTTACCATTTTTCTAGTCGGCTCACTTCACCTCTCATCAACCGATATTTAAATGATGCAAAACTGCGTAAACAGCACGTGTATTGAAAGAAAACGTTTATTGGAAAATTATTTCCGTTATCGAACAGACTATGATCCATATTATGTGTTTTCAATTGTCACCGTTGTAATGTTGGTCACGTACTGCTTCGCAGTAATCCAACCGGTGGGATTTCAATAGCATTGTCTCAACGGAGCTGTTCATTGTCACAGGCGGTTGTTTGATGGTTGTTTAACAAATTGCATTGAATCTATTGTGCGATGTACTGCAACCGATAAATTGTCGCATTAGGAATTCAATTTGTTGTATCAGTTGACTGTGCGTTAACGCAGTTTCACTTTATCGGACATTAAAGGTTAACTGTTGATAACTATTATAGTGTTAACAGTCGATTTTTGGTGTAAAGACATTATATTAATGAACCACTAAGAAGTAAAGTTAGCCAAGTAGTAAAATGGTAGAACTTTTCCATTTGACTTTTAAGTAAAATAACGTGATTTGATGGATTACAGATTTTTATTTTAAATAGATAATACTATTATGGAATGAATTTACTGATGTCGCAACGCTTTTTTTTATTATTTTCCGGATTTTTTCTATGATAACTGTTTGTTACTCAGTCGCTCAACCTTTTTTATTCAATGATAGTAGAAGGCGAATAAGCTTGGTAAGCATTTCTTTATTTCTTCTATACAATACAATTATTATGATCACTAAATTTAGGATCTATAATAAATTGATGTTTTTTTCTACTTAATAAGATGGCGGTAAAATCAAAATAAATAACATGTTATTATCATTTTTGGATAACAGCAATGTTTAAGACAATTTTAGCTTTATCATACAAATATGAATACATAATATGTGATGTTAAAATCTAAGCAGCGAAAACAAATGAAATTTTAAGTTTTTCTCTATCCGCTTACATTCTGTTACAAAAAACACTGACCCTTTTCCGGTTCCGCCAATAATATTAACATCAATATTTCTACCGTAACCCTTCTTTGACCTTGTAGAAGCTGTGTTGTTTTATATGTAGGTGCCACGTTACCATAATAATTTATTATCCACAGAGGGACTGATCGATTTACGCGGGAGAGGAAGAATATGATAATGGTCTCCAGGGGTTCCTGCAAGATATCGAAATCCTGTTGTTTATTTGACTACATTTTCCAGGGTGAGATGTTTATTTCCAAAGGTGGAGAAAATGTGTTTTGAAGGAACGTTGAGCACAAGGAAATAATATGTTGCAGGTAAAATATAAGCTGCCTTTATTGACCAAATGTTTACGAGTTGTTTTCGTAAGATATAACAATTTTTCACTCATCGTGTTCGCATAAAAGCTAAATCGCTGATTAAAGCTTTAGGAGAGTCTCTTAACATATATTTATGGAGTGCGTGAGAATAATAAGAGATAAAGCTTTTGAGGGCAGCTTGTTAACCAATGTACTTGTATTCTATTTCAGACAGTTAGTAGGCTTGAAAAAAAACCTTGGATAAAATCTAATATACTTATTTAAAAAATCACAATCCCAAATTCTTATTTATAACAGCATATGGAGCAAAAATGTCATGGTTAAACGTATTTTTAAAAAGGGCTGTAAGTAAATTAAAATACCATTATAGAATAGGGATTATGAAAAATGGCGCTTAAGAATACTCATTGCCCAGCAACGACTTTGCATATTACATTTATTTATAAAATATTGGAACAACGTCCGAGTATTGTTGATATTATTCAAATTAAAATTTATGTATTTGCTATCACTGCGATCGCATATTATAAAAGAATGTTGTTCTATTAGTCTAACGAAATAACCTATCGAAAAGTTACTTTTCCCATGTTATTTAAGTTCATATTACAGAATGGAAAATTTTTATGTAGTAAAACAATAAGTCTGTGAAGAGGAGGAGGTAGCAAGGTTATGTTAATAATCCAGTTTTACCAGATTCGGGAAGGGTTGAAACAATATATATACAAGTAATATTGATTTATTTAAAAATTAATGTTTTCAGAAAAAAAATAATTGCAATTTCAAAAGCTATCAAGCTTAACTCTAAAGTAATACAAAATTCATCTATAATACTTCCACTATTATTTAAAAAAAAGATCAGGACGTGCATTATCAACTCATAAGAAAATACAGTGTTATTTATACAAAAAAAAATGAAATATAAAAGTTGTAATAAACAATTGGTATTGCAAAGAATTAACAATAATAAAAGTAGAAGTAGTACGAATGAATGTTACATTTTTAAAAAATATAATGCCTTTCTACTAAGTACTGACATTGAACACTATAAAAGTGATAGTTAGTGTCATTGCTTTTTGTATTAAATTTAACAAAAGTAATACTCCAAATAAGTAAATGTTATAGATTTGGGTTTATTAAGACCAGAGAAATTTCTGTTATTATAAAAAATTATATCATCCCGTTTTAATTTAAAATACAGTCGAAATATTTTAAAATTGAACGACTCATTAAAGGTCCATTAAAATTTTTATGTTATGAATTTGAAATTCAAGCAGTCATTTATTTAAGTACGTCTGGAAAATTCATTATGACGATGTCACTTTAAGTATTAAAAATTCGCGGTTGGGTTTTCATTTAAAATAAAATGCACTTTTCTTGATTAAAGTAATACACTTGGAGTATTTCCAAACGAAAAAGTGTTATGTTATATTAATGTTTTCTAGAAGACTCTGTAAAATATCTTGTGCTTTTAATTTGATTGCATAGTTTTTTCTATTGCAAAAGTAATCAAATACGAGTTATTCATTTGCCTTTAGTCATTGTTGTATTAATTCATACCTGGGAAATGTAAAATGTAATTTCGAATAATGAAAAGTAAATATTGCAAGCGCTAGAAGAAAACCACGAAATAAAAAAATCTATGGTCAATTTAAGTGTGGAGTATATTTTCATATCGCCTGGCGGTTATTTTTTAAGAGTGCCACTAAGAAAATTTAATTAAAAATACATAAAATGTACCAGTATTAATTTGTAACAATAAAATGAAAAACAAATAAATTCAGTTAAAATAATCATTAAATATTTTTTTGTATAATACTTATGACAGTCATCATAATAAGATGAAATTCATTCAACTTTAATTCTTTAAAAAGGTCTCACGGTTTTTAATTTTGAGCAATCCATAAATTTCCAGGATTTGAAAATAGGCGAGCAAAAATTATTGAAATCTGCCTACAATCTCTCAATCCCAAATCCCAAATTTCTCCACGATTTTATGATGAATTTTCAATCCCGGGATTACAAATATCGGGATCGGATGCCCTATTGGCAACTCTACGATTATTTTTAAGTATGTGAACAATGTAGCAACGTCTGTATAGCTAATATACAGATTGACTTGTCGAAGTTTTCATTTGTTCACTCGTGTATACTGTAACGTCTGTAACTGCCTAAAATATACAGTATTCTTTGAATTTGTGCATACTATAACTGTAAAATAAATAAACCATATGCGCTTTATTATTCATAAAAAATCTACTGATCAACACCGTTTATTATTTTTTAAATTTTCGCTCTTGATATTGACGCGTTGAACGATTCATCAATACTTTGTATCTGCTGCCATTTTCATAAAAATGCCATTTTGTTGGTCAATTTTCGATAGTTAAATCTGGTAGATACGTTTATTTTAGCTGCATCTAAAACATAAAGCAAAAAATGTGCAATAATTTTTCTAGCGCGGTGTTTGTTCGATTTTGTTGAGCTATCAAAGCCTTTTTGAGGTTTTCAGAAAATGAGTTATCGGAAGCTTTTGGTAAAACTTTAGTTTAAAATAATAGTTGCTTATATCACGCTCTGAAATATATTTTTGGAAATTTGTGAAAGTAAAAATCTGTATAAAAAATATACAGGAATGTTATAAATATGCAATTAACAGATTAATTGATAAACAATTTTCGAGAAAATAAATTTGACAACTTGATGCGACTGATGAACAATCGATATTTATTTCACTGAAACTTGAAATCCGTAACCCAATAATAGTACCTATAATACTTTTAAAAATAAACTTTATATTTAGCCTCACCTGAGTCTAAGGTGTCTTACTTTATCCAATTAACCGTCCAAAGCAACTAACCGGTATTAAAGTGTTTTTACAATGGGCGTTGATGTTAATTAGCACCAAGTTAATCAAATCTTGGTGGCAATAAGAATAGTGTCAGGGCTGTGGAGTCGGAAAATAATTACGACTTAGACCCGTTTTTTTAAATATTTATATTTAATAATGTGTATTCAAGCCACAATAGTCCGTAGTGATATTACTGCATGCCAGGTTGACTAAAGGTGATCTGGTCTGGTGGTATACATATATATAAGTTAAAATGAAATGATGGAGTCTTCTTTTTTTACCCGAATCCAGGGGTGAGCTGGAGACGGCTCGGAAGGGTTCGTGCGAGCCCCTTGCTAAATTTATTATGGCTAGAGAGCCCCTTGTTAATTTATGAGAAAACAATATTCTCAGATAAAAATAGTATACAACTGCAATTTCTGACTATATATGTCACGGAAGTCAACGACGTTGACCATTACTCCACGGTCCCGAAATAAGAATAGTTGTATAAATGTTGATTGTACTTATAGCAAAAAGAGGTTTTCAATAAATCCCGGTTAACCAAGCAAAATAAACCGGTTTTCTGTTTTTCTTAAAACAGACAATAAACTGGTAAACCGGTTTTGGCTTAAGCCGGGTTGAAACCCCTAGTCCAGAGATGGCGAACCTGTGGCACGCTTGAGAATTTGGATGGCACGCCAATGATTTCCAGGTTTAAAATATTGTATTTTTATGTTTCAAAAATTAAAATTTTTATCATATTAATTTTCAAATGTTTCCAAAATAAACGAAAATCGTTTAAAAAAATCCCTTTTTATTTTTTCTACTTTGTTATTTTTTTTACTGCATGACCACGCAATCGAGAAAAAAATATTTGAAGATTTTTGGCACGCGGACCCAAAAAGGTTTGCCATCCCTGCCCTAGTCTAAAATGTCAAAATGATACTTTAAAACGATATCGCATTGTATAGTAACATAAATCTTTCTTATAGTGATTCTACTGAAAATATCAACAAAGCAATAATAATTATCGCTTGTTAGTTTCCTTCCGTATGGTGTTTAATTTCAGTATATTTATATAATAGGATTATTTGCGTCAATTATGACGCTTTGATGTGATGACGTAATCCGTTTCCAAATCTTGTTTAATCAATATATTGAAGTTTCTTAACCTTTTCTGTGCTGCAAGTATTTGATATAAACATACACGTCAGGCTACAAACAAATCATGATAACATTTTTACTACAAATTATAAGCATTAGAGCTTGTTGAAAAATTAGTTTTTTCTCAATTATAACAACTTTCGGTCCCTTTTTGTAGCTTACGGTGCTTCTTAGATCCTCAGTCGTTTTTCAGTCTCTTTGCTTCCTCTCAAGTCACTCCAGCACCCTGTAATTTTACCAACTACATCTTTTGAAAGGTTATTATCTAATTTCTAAAGCAACGGAATCAAACACTAAAAGGTTCATCCTACTGTTAGTCAGATTATATCTACTACTACAGTAAATTAATGTAACTAATAAACACGATCTTTAACATCATGAAGATGTATTGTATGCATGTGTGTATGTGTATACTAAATAGGGACGGAGGGTTTGAATCCATAGGAGGAGGGTTTGGTGTTTATGTAAACTGGCTTTATTGTGGATTTCTCTCATAAAAACCTATCAGGCCCTTCCGTTCGCAGCTATGGAAAAAAAACAAATAGTCAACAATGAAAGAAACCTTGGACTTAAAGCTGCAATTATTTGATATAAAAAAACTCTATAACATAAATTAAAACGTCTGACATACTATTGCATCGAGATATCCTTGCGCTATCAACAGCGGAAACATTGAAGCTCACAATAACTTTTATAGATTTTTTTAAACTTTTAGGGTGTTCTCTGCCAAGTCTTGATGAAAAGGCATTATATTTATCAAAAAATTGGTACTAATTCTTAATTAATTTTAAAATATCAGGAATGGGTTTGCTCATAACGGGCATTTTCAACTGATAAGAAAATACATTTTTTTTATTAACAAAATAGTTTGATTCAAAACTATACATCACAAAAAGAAAAACAATCAGTAAGTATGTATACTTAATTTTAAAATCAATTAAAATAATCATCACAAAAAGATGCAATACACGAACATGGTGTCAGTACAAAATACCCGGTCTTAAGCGAACGGAAAAGTGAAATGATGTTTCACATATCTGGCACAAACAGGGTTAAGCTAATCCGACCGTCGTGTTTCATAACGAATTTCGTCTCTCCTGCCAAACTTTGTCTATAATATCAATTTCAAAACTGACGACGCGTCGTTCTGTAACATAATATTATTACGTACTTAGCTTAAGGATAAGGAAAATGTGATGCTATTTTACATCACACGTGCTCTGCAGGTAATTGCTTTATAATACATCACATGGCCAGTTCTTGGCAATTTGTGGATGTTTATGAACGATAAAATTGGAGACGCCGAGTTTACAAATTTTCATAAGCTTGTTGGTATTAAAACAGTTAACCTGATATTATAATATTTAGGTGAAAAGATATTAAAACAGCTTAACGACCGCACGTTTTTTTTATGGAATTTAACCTGGCGGCTGGGCAATTTTGCGAAAAATTCGAGAAAATTGTGATTTTAAACCAATTGAGATTTCTTTACTTAATTTTCTTAGCTTCCAGATACTTCGCTTATACGCGTATATGGGTTCGCCGGCCAGCAACCTTTGTTTTTCAAAGACTCAAATACGCGTCCGCGGTCGTTAAGCTCTTAAATTTTTATCGTCAGTTATACCAGAATTCAGAAGACAGAACTCAAATAAAACTTTACTTCATTTTCGTATGAAAAACCTTCTTTAGTCAGTCTGTTTTAATTATTACAGGGTAAATGAGCGTTTTTTATACATATTCATACCATAATCAGCATAAAAACTTAAGCGACACAATTATGTAAGTTTTATTTTAAGCTAATAATTGTTAAATATCGTCTAAGGCAGTTTTACTCAAATCATTGTTTTGTCTTCCCATATAAATTCTCATTTCAAAAAACCAAGAATTTGCGGAATTTTAACGGCGTGGGACATTTTTTTAGCTATTTCAAGAGTTTTGGATCCAAAATTTCAGTAAATTTAAGATTTACCCACTTTAATCACTAAAATTGTGGAGGGCCACAGGGCTTACCGTTGAGAAACCCTGGTTTAAGGTATCAGTGACAAAAATTTTAGACCGTTGTCTCATCAGCCTGATCTTTTTTAAGGCCTGTGCATTTTAGCGTTTCGACTCAATTACTTGTTCCACATAGACCCCAGTTGAGAAACGCTTATCTAAAGAGCTGAAAGTAGTCAAAAAGTTGTATTATAATACCTGGATAGGCATTGACCAAATATTATTATTTACTAACCGTACATAAGGAATTCATTTTTCCGACATAATTTAAAAAAAAAACTTTCTCTTTTCAAATTTACAAATTGTCGGTTACAAATTTTTTGCCTGACCTCGTAATGCAGATATCTTTAAAAAAGTTTTTTACGAGAACTGCTTGTTACTCAATTGCCCAACCTCTCAAAAAAGTATGAACCTAAAGGATATGAATTGGGAATGACTAGTGTGTAGCAAATCGATTTTACTTCGCCCCGTTATTTTAGGATTAGGAGGGTGCAAAGGTTTTTTAAGAAATCACTGGGATTCGAACAACGAAGCCAACGACGTTGACGACTGCACTACAGACTCGACCGTTAAGTACGACTACATGAATGTTACTAAGAAAATATTGAATACGGTGCTATATATAATAGGTATGCTAAAACCACAGACAAAAGTGGTACAATTCTTGATTGAGTATGCATACAACAGACTAGTTACAAACAATGTTGTTATTAGGAATGCTTTAAATTTATTGTATTGATATACAAAATCTTTATAATAAATTCTAAGAAAATAACTGATAACTTGACAAATACCTAATAAAACACAAATCAATAATCACATTTAATGTGGTTATTGGTACTGATATTGTTAAATAAAAGTGGAAGTATTACAACGGAATACTGTGTTTTTTTAATACATTAATATCTGTAGAGTTCCTGTTAAGTCTCAACCTAAAAAACAAGACAGCGAGTGTGATGAGATAACCAGTTTTCCTGTTCTAACCCTATCTTTCTATCCTTAGTTTACTAAAAAAAAGGTAACACAACCGAGTAAAAAGAGGTTCTCGTGGGAACACTTTTGCTGACATAAGATTTACTATAATTCTATATGATCCACATTGAAAGCGGACAAGGAACAAAAAAATGCAAAATAATATGTTACAAAAGAAAGTATGAAGCTATATTGTAATATATAATTAATTATACTATTCTTTTTTCTTGTCTAAGTTTTCTTCAATAAAGTAGGGGCGGACTGTCTACCTTCTTTAGCACGTTAACCGCAATAATTAAGATACATCGAAGGTACAAGATACCACCACTACTCTGATAATATTGATTAATTAAGATAAATTTTGGGTAAAAACTTTTGCTTTAAAAGCTTCGTAACGCAAGTGCTAATTTGTAATTGGCTGTGCATGAAAAAGAGATAGTTAATCTTTTTAACACAGGTGTACCAAAAATTTTTACCACATTTTTTTTACAAAAATTAAAATTGGTTTCGGGAAAAAATGACAAATGATCAAAATCCTTTAGAAAAAACCAACTGCCCAAACATAATGTGTCTCTCGTATTATACTATTTGGTCTTCAATATGAAGTCTTCCAGGTGCTTTATCTGTACCATCTGTCAAACACCACTTGTCATCGTACTGTACACGCTGAAATTTATTCTCGATTAAGAGTTGATATTACAATACAAAAATATTGAATATGTTACTAAATAATATCTAATTTATACTGAAGTGATTATTTTTTATATCGACCGTTTAAAGGGAAAAGAAAGTAACCCACACATATAAAATTTTACAGGAGACACAAAAAACGTCTTTTGATGATTTTAGACTAAAAGAAAATTATGAAATATACACAACCCTGAAGTGCACGGTGAATGATACACTGGTTTTTTATTGACTTAGCTTAGTATTAATTTAATTTTTTTTTCAAGAAAAACCTTTTTTTATGTCCTTTTTCCTGGTTGCAATTTTCACAAGCCTTTCTTTTTTCAAATTTAAAAGCTAAATTTAGATACTAATTCGGCATTTTCAGCTTCCATTCTTTGAATAGAACGTGTGTTGAGTTGTATACATTGTGATTATCGAAAAAAAGCTGTTTTGGAAAAATAAGTAACATCCTTTTTTCTTTCCACAGTCGATATAAATATCGCACCGTGAATGTAAAACCATAGCAAGTGCAAGTTTATCGATGTCGAGATTTTAATATAATATTAAACAACTGCAAAAGTAATAATCTTGATAAAGTAAAAATGAAATAACTAGAAACTTATTATATTACAAAAAAAAGACAGATAATAAGGTTTTACAATAAAAAGATTTACATGTATTGTTCATGTAAAACAAGAGTTATCTGCACATAATTCGGTTTTAAAATAGATAATAGATCAAGTAATACATACCTTAAGCTTATGCGATGCATTTACGTCATTCATCTCTCTTTTTCCCTGACAAAAAAAACTTTAAACCTTAATATCGCCAAACTAGTTTACTTGCAGATGCGTCGGTTTTACATTCACTATGCCATATGTCTGTATGTATTACAATGTTTGTGAGAAAATTCGAGCTGTTTGTTTGAGAAACCATTTGTGTACACATATTTTGTCTTAACCTACATACATAATTTACTTTGTCCTAAAAGCAACTTTTTTCAACATGTGCCATATGTATTAAGATACTAATGCCATAGGTCTTCTGTTCTCACGGCTAGTCTAGACAGATAATTTATAAAAAACTTTCTATTGTATTTAAGTGTTTTTTTAAAATTCGTTGTCGAATGTGATACAAGCCTTAATTTATTACATTAATTAGCTAACTATATAAATAAAATTATCAGTTAATATTACGTGTAAGGATAATGCTTGGATAAAATTAAAAAAACAATATATAATAAAAAGCACAGCAATAGTTTTCACCGACTAGACTAATTTCAAACGATGTAACTTACGGTCACCTAGCCCAGTTTAACAATATTATGATGTGTTTAGATTACGAAGAGCTTTAAGTAAGATTACAATTTATTTACTCATTGCTACATTTGATAGATTTTGAGAGATGTGTTTGTTTTGTCCCAGTTTCTAGAGAAAATCAAGTGGTTTCAAGAAAATAATGAGGGTAATTGGCGTTCCAAAATAGTGTGTTAAAATCTATATCGACGATTCATTAATTTTATACTCGCTTTCTACTTGGTTTGTCAAAATAATCAATTAAATCATATATTATTTTACTAACCCTACCTTACACTAACTATTTGCTAGATATAAATCCAATAATAAATTGGTTTAAACATATATATAACAGAATATTTTTGCATGTATCTATTGATGGATAGATTATGTCCAGTAAAATTTTGAATTTTGTGAGAAAGGGGTCCTTTTCTATTATCATTCTGTTGAACGGATGATGCGATGGTTATGCTGTATTTTTATTATTCTAAATGAAGAATAAATATGCTATAAGAAGAAAAAACTCTATCAAAAAATGGATTTGTTTTCTATTGTTAGTAACGCCCGATATGTGTAATACTTGCTTAAGTATGGATTATCACAATTCTTCCCTTTGATGTTATTCACAAACCCTACGCCAAATTGACAATCAAGGGCTGAAGCTTTACACTTTGAAAGTATAAAACATTATTTAATTAAAAAAATGTATGAAAATTCTAAAAGTGCTATTAACAGACATTTTTTTTAAAACTTTTATTCATAATACATTAACCTTTTTATATCAGAGTACATATTTCATAAACAAAATTAGCATAGAGTTTCCAGATTTATACCTCTTTCCATCATTACAGTGTATACCAAAATTTTTGGTGGTTAAGTATTTAAAATGTTTATAAATACAATAAGTAATAAAATTAAGTCATTAGTAAATTTAAATAAATTAAATATTTGAGCAGAATATATAGTTAAACTTTTAACTGTCGCTTATTGGCCGAAAAAGATAATCTACTACACATATTATTTTATGAATCGTTTATTTTACCAGAGCTGCGAAGAGCATTTTATATATTATCGTTTATGTATTTTTGACTAAGTACTAAAATACATTACTTAAAAAAAAATCAATTTCTATTTTTTAAAACAATTGGAGTCGCCCGATTTTGGCTATAACTCAACTGCTCTAGATTTTATCGAATTGTTTTTCCAGCACATAATGATATTTAATGGATAAAAGAGTATTTATTTAGAATACTTACATTATTTGGAAAGCTTTTTAAAACAATGTTTTGAAAAAACATTGATCAAGAATAGAGGTCAATAAATGCTATCAAATACATATAATCTTTATAACCTTTTTTGGATTGAATACGCTTATCATATAGAAAACAGAGAAATATTTATTTTAAATATTTCCTTACACATACCCTTATAAATAAGTGTAAGCTTGAATGGAATGGCTGTACTATTATAAAGCTGTACGTGAAATTAAACAAGACTTTCTCAGAGACGAGTAAATTGTATCAGAACTTCACTTTAACACAAATTTAAAAGTAAAAAAATATTTCAGGCAATAACAATATTTTTTTTAATTAAATTTTGCTAACAAGCATACAACCATCAATTCGATGAATTATTGACATTGAAGATGTTTGACAAAATACTGTCGTAATTCAATTGCCCAAACTTATCTCATACTGAAAGACTGAAGAATTTAAGAGGCTTGTTGTTAGCCAAAAAAAAGCTTAAATTCACTTTATTTTTCGGGTAAGTTGGGTGGAAAGAATAAAAAATATCACAGACATGAATGCGTTGGTAATCACAAATAAAAATATAAGATGACCTCACCAAGTAATAAAATAAAAAAAAATAAAGAAACGGTAAAACTGAACTTAGTCCGTGCTAAAGAAACATTATTAAACAAATCTAATGAAGATTTTGGTCAATATTATATACTTAACGAGTGAGTATCTAGCATTTTGAAAGATACTTTTTTGTTGTTAATGTTTTTTGTGGTCACTGTATCAAGCACGTATGCCTTCTCCCGGTACGTAGATCAAAGTAAAATGGTAGAAGGAGGGCGAAAGCTGAAAACGGCTAGGGATGAAGCGGGTAGCAAGGCAGGGGTGGTTGGTGGGAGTCAAAGGGTTGGTTGTCACTAGCCAGAACCTTAGGCGTGACTGATTGCCAATTTTGGCGGCGGGCTATTTTAAGGTTTGCCACTGTGAGATATTTCAGATTTATTTCAGATTCAAAACTAACTCGGGTTACGTTTCGGTTTTATTATTATATTTGATATGGCACACGTTTATTAAGAGGGAAATTGTTTTAATTTATAATCTAGTTTGGTTACACAATATTCAGAATAGGATTATTACAATTGTTATATTAAATAATAAAATAGTCTTCAACATGCATGCATGAATATTTTTAATACTTAAATGACAATAAAAAAATTAATATCCGGTTTGACTCGTCAACTTTGTTTGCTTTAGTTGTAGAGTTCTCGCATTTGAATCACAATACACTATTTAAATTGATTTTTTAATCGATGTATAGATTTGTAATAGACTTTTGCTAGAACTAGGGCTTCCAATACCGGGATTTTGGGAATGAGCTAAAATACTTTTTACTCAGAGACTTTTTTGTAACTCACTCGAGAGCTAGAAAAGGTCCCACGTCTTTTTATTGTGTGAATTCCGTAAATTCACGACTTTTCGAAATCGGCCAAAAAAAAAATTCAATCACGAGATTTGAAAAATTGTCAATTACAAAAAAGGAATTGAATGCCTTAGCTAGGAGTTTTTGATAACATTTTGATCATCTTTGCTGAATTAATTTTGACACACGTACTTACATATCGACTGTGGAAAGGAAAAAGGACGTAACCCACAGTTTTTTCAAAACAGCTTTTTTCAATTATCACAATCAATACAACTCAATACACATTCTATCAAAAGGATGTAAGCTGAAAATGCCAAATTAGTATCTAAATTAAGCTTTTAAGTTTAAAAAAGAAGGGCATGTATAATATAAATTGGAATCAAGAAAAAATACTAAAAAACGTTTTGTTTTGATTTTTTAAAAATTTAATATCAGAAAAAGTCTAAAAACCGGTTTATCAGTATCCATGGACTAAAAGTTTGTGTATATTGCATGATTTCCTTTTGGTTTAAAATCATCAAAAAACGTTTTTTTGTGTCTCCTGTAAAATTTTCCATTCTCCTTTTCACAGTCGACATATTAGACTGTGGTTACGTCTTTTTTTCTTTCCACAGTCGATATGTATATTAAATTGAAAAAATGTGGTATGATATATCTCATCGGGCGTTCGAGTTATATTAGTATATCACATGAAAATTTAAAATAAAAATAGCTCCATATGACCCGCGCTGAGTGCTTACGCATTCTGATTCAGGGACCTGAATGTTAATAATAATCCACGCAGCGTCATTTTAAACAAGCGTATTACCCTCACCACATTGAACAAGGGGAGTTATGTATTATATATACCAGTATTATATATGGTTATTGTAGGAGTTCCATATTTGAAAACGTGCTCGTACGATATTCGATTTTGTATAGAGATAAATGTTGGGCGAAACTGACGTCATTGTTAAAAATGAACCCGTTTTTTTAAGGTTTTTGTTTTTGTGACAATGAAAGATACCGGCATTCAAGTTATTTTCTGTATCCGAAGACATTTTTATTATTTGTGAATTCAAACGCAAAATTAGATTAATAACTTAGACTTAAGGGCTGGAAAATTTATTCGTTTGGTTAGGTTAGGTTAATTATTTCAAGCACTCGTTATAGTTGGGCAGCTAGTTTTCATTGCGATAAAAAGTGTCCTGAATACGTCAAATTTTTTAAATCTAAAAAGCTCTTTCCATTCCAATAATTAAATAATTAAAAAATGACAACTAGGAAATGTTTTTGCCGATAAACTTCTAGGAAATTAAACATTACCGATATTGTCTTGGTAATTACACGAGTATTTCTTTATGGTGACATATTAAAAAAACCCAGTATATTATCTGTTTCTGTTGGCAAATCATCTAAAACTCAGGTACAGTTAATTATAACTTAATTTATGGTGAGCGTTTGAATATTGCCTTTTCTATTTTCATTAAACAGGTTTTCGGCGCTGTTTGACTAATGAACTAAAAGATTCATATCCCACAAGCGCTTACTGTCTTAAATAATACACGATTGAATTGAAAACATCTGTTAAGGGCATCCATGAGATTATCGAGGGTCAACAGCGTTAGATATCTCGGCGTACATATACCGGAAGACAGAAGAATGAAGAAACAAGCTCGTCAGTTGTCTATGAATGGCTGGAGCTACAAATAACTCAATGTGGACTGCCTGGGACACGTGAAAAGATTAAAACCAAATGTCATTTGTTCAATTCTTGCATTCTACCTGTACTGATTTACAGTACTGAATCATGGCGCTTAACGAAAACTTAGAACAACCGTTTACTTAGCTTCGAGAACAGATGCTTGCGTCAGATAATGGGGGTGAGGTGGTTTGATTTTGTCAGGAATATTAGGAGATGAGGGAACGTACAAGACAGCGTCTTGTCACGTCAGTGGTTATGGAGAGACGTTGTAACCGGATGGGTCACGTGCTGCGGATGCCTCCAGAAAGCCTCAATCGTGCCTGCCTTTTCTTTTGAATAGTGGGATTCCATCCTCTTGGACGACTGTCGGATACTATCCATAGAATGTACTCGGTGGAGCTGAGGGATGCTGGCATGCCATAAGAGGAAGGAAAGCAATTAGTGGGAGACAGGGAAACATGGAAGTGCCACGGGCGGCCATATGCTCCACCTAGGGAGCGGATATGCTCAAAGAAGAAAAAAAAAATAACGTAAACCTTCTGTGATAAAAATATTGAATACCCACTGAATGTATCTTATATTGATAAGTGCGCAATGTCGACAATATGTCCTTTTAAAAAAGGTCATTGTATGGAAATAATGTTTGATAACTTCGCTAAGCGATATCTTCATATCTTCATCTTAGTGATTGAAACAATTATACTGGTATGCAATAGCCATGAAAAAATATTATATGTTTGAAATTATGAAGCGGAGATAAACTACCATAAGTAAGTTTGGCGACAAGGAGAGATCTGTGAAAAATCAAATTACTTAAAAAATATATTCACTTAGAATTTGTGGTTTTTTGTATGGAATATTTGAAGTCTTTTTTTGTGGAAAATAGATGTAATTCAGTCACGTAATCTCTGGATGACTAGAAAAGATTAATACGGTAATGGGTAAATAAAATACTTTTTATGTATTATTAGATGACATGTTTTCAGTTTTACAAAGACCTATCATTTGAAAAAATAAATCTAGGATATATATGCTACATGGCGAAAGGATTGTAAAAATTTGACTGCTGAAAATAATTAAATAACTACACGTCCTAGACAGATTTGCAAACATAATTGAATATAGCGAAATGTTTTTTTTTTAAATTAAAGTGTTGGTGAAAAAAAACAGAATAATGAAAATTTCTCTACTTGGTCCTGAAACTTTTAAGAAAATTTCAAAATTAAAAATATTTTCGCAAATGTAAAAAAGTGTGCACGGGAAACTTTTATTATTAAAAATAATTTAAAGCGATAATACTGAATGAAGCGAAAAATGGAAGTGTGTGAAATACTGCTCATAGTTTTTTTTCTGTCATATTTAAAACTAAATTGATTACAAAAATATACTCACGGGAGCAAACTTTTTCAATATGTTTTAGCGTTCTGAAAAAATGTTAAGGTGCTGAAAAAAATTACGTCCAAATTCTTATTGCCTGCCATTTTTTCTGTTTGTCTGTAAAGTATAAAAGCGATAAATCTGTCGTAAAATAAATAAAATTTGTTAAAATTTTGTTGTTTATTTATTTTTTCATTTGAAATGTAATTGGCAACACGTGTCAATAAAAATAACTTGAGATCTTAATACAAAATATTAAATAAGGTGAATTAAGTTTTTAATATTTTTTTCTAATATTAAGTCCTAATAAAATGACTCGGCAGCAGCAGTTTTTTGTTACTACCACTTGTTGTATATACGATATAATTGTTGTTTTCATCATCCACAACGCTCAATAGCTAAAAATGAGCTTTTCTTATAATAAGGTTAAAACTGATCTGCACGGGACAAGTTTTGAACAAGGAAAAAACATCTTTTGATAGTATAATTTGGTAAAGCAACCGTCTTGCAGAGTAAATAAAGTATTGTATTGAACCCATCACTGACGGTTAAAAATTTAGAACTGTAATGATGAAATTATCTCAATGTGCCACAAACATAATCTTAATAATCAAACAAACATAATCAAACTTAATAAACGAGTAATCTTTCGATTCGTTTACTGTTTTTTCTACGTGATTTTTATACAACCCACTAGAATAAAAGGAAATGACTTTTTATTTCCAATTAATCTATTTTTATGATTGTTGGTATTAGTGTTAGATGTTATAGCATTCTTTCGATTTTCATTTGGAAATTTTATCGTCTGTATGTCCAATTATATTATGATGGTTATTAAGTAATAAAAACTGAACGAACTGTTTAAATTGTTAGTTGTTATACTGTGTTTATTACAACGATAGTTTTACCAACAGTATAACATTGAATTTTTAATTCTTATTAGAAATAAACATTTTATAAAATCTAAGCTCAATTTTACTGGACGTCCGGATTTTTTAAAAATAAATGCAAAAAATGATGTGGTTTTAAAAAAATATATTGAAACTTATTATCTCTACTCATTTCCTTGATTCTGATTTTCTTTTTCATGTGTACTTACGTATTTTAAGACATCCACTTGAAATCTCTGTCTCTTAATTAAAAACAAAGTTTTAGCGACCGTCATGATTGAGTTATTATACCAGATTCGCTGGAGTTGCATCGTGGGTTTATTCAGTCATAAAAGCGCTTAATCTTCACATCAATGTCAAAATTAGGCCAAAGCTTATGGATTCTTTGCCAAGCAGAAAATGTCGTTGATCGTTTGAATTTAGGGCAAACTTTGCCAACAAGTAGCTCGTGGTCACCAGAATGTCGGCGTCTCAGAAGGTATGAAGTTGGCATTGAAATCCCCTATTACAGTAGCGTGGCCTCTCTGTAGGGGATTGTGGAGATTGCCGCTTGGAGAGTTAACCTTATCACTAAGTGGAGCTCTTAACAGTTTGCTTTAGAGCCCTTCTTACAAAAGTTGTCATAAATTATTTAAGGAAATAGTTTTGATTCAAACAATTGTTCTTTGAATGAAAGATAAATGCGTAACCACACTTTGTCAAAAGTGTTGGTACAATTGGTGTTTAATTAAATTATTTTTTGTATTAAGTCTATACAATAGAAAGGGAAAAAGAACATTATACCAAAAACAAAAGTTTTAATATAATTAGATAGATCTGACGATAGCATGAATCCGAAATATCTATTGATCATAGAACATAATGCTGTGCTAGTTCAACACTGTAACAAAAAAGTGATTTCGACAAAATTAAATAATATATATTTATATCGAAATCTCGCAATGTTTATGAATAAAATTAACATGCAACATACTAACATATCAAAAATGGAAAGTATTTACTTAAGTGACGGTGGAAGTCACAGTTAAATAATACATGTTGAATAAAATAGCATTTATAAACGTTATTACATTGCCCAAAAAATACAAATTATTTTTTGAGAAAAATAAAAGCAAGAGGATGACTTTTGGGTTTTTTATTGTATCGCTTTGAGGAAACTATAACAAAAATGCGGTGTTCATCCTTATTGTAAATTTCATACGATAACAAATCAAAAAAACAATACAAATATCATTATTTCATAATCTTACCTAATAAATAATTGAATTGTTTTTTTATTGCCTTTAATAGAATCTTGTGTCATCAGATTTTCATCAGCTTATTTCTATCACTTACCCACCTCTTATAAAAAATAACTCAAAACCATATTTCGTATCGTTTTCTTCTTGTTACTGTATTGAACTATCACAGTAGATAATTCTTGTAGAAGTTTTATTTCTATCAAAATAGTCCTATTTTTTTGTTTCTTTGTAGTAACATGTATGTGCAGTGTACAGAAAAGAACATAAAACATGTATTTATTCTAGTCAATTTAGTGTCAAACATATATGAATTGTCAATCAATCTGGTGAATACAGTTGATCTCAAATTGCAAAATGCCAAAACCATTTTCTTGAAGCGTATCAGATTTTCAAAAGATAACGTGATACACTTCCTCGAACAGCATCAGCCTTTGGTATAGTGTTTAAATAGTTTATTGGTATTGTAACATTGAACGTTTATTCAGAAAACCATTCAATTTCGTTAAAAGCTTTGATGAAATACGAGCAGTATTTATTAAATTTCAATGGCCACAAATTTTGGGGAATTATCCCTTAAACGGCTTGTAACTGAGTTAGGTTTCTCGCTACGTATGAGCTAAGACGGTTATTCGATTTGTGGGTTATTCAAAGAATGTGTTATATATATTGCGCTACCCGTATTATATTTAATTTATATCCTTAATGTGAAATCACCATGTGTTCCATGAAGGAATCATTAGTAAGGATTTGTAGGGGATATCGATTAACAACATATTGAAGCTCTACGCTTTCTTGGAACTAAAATAATAGGATAACCTTTCTTTGATTTATATAAATTTCATTAAAACCACTTTTATAATATTCGTTTTATTGAAAAAAAATAACAATTTGTTATCTGTATTACACGAGAAATTAAATATGAAATATTGTATATGACCGTAATAACAGTATACATTAATATTAAACGTTATATTATAATAATCCAGTCATAAAGATGTATTATTAAAAAGTCTCGTAGTTTTTTTTAATACAGGGATAAAAAGTGTTAAATTAAATGGAGATAAATAATAATTATTAAGTGATTAACCTAAATAATTAGACAATGACAAAGATTATCTACATATCATACATAATGTTTGTGAAATCATTTTTTTCTGAGTTATATGTTACTTTTTAACGTTATACCCATCAGAACGATGTCAAGTGTGACATTTTTAAAATGAACTTTGATAACTTTGTGAAAACATGTCGTATTGATAGCTTTGTTAATAAATTAAATGTGTTGGTTTGTGTAATACGTGTTTTGTCTTATTAAAAGCATCAAAAACAAACAACTAGAGGTTTTCTAAAAATCTTAAGCGCAAAGATTGATTCTAGTTCATAAATTCTAAGCGCGGAAAATAAAAAAATGTTTTTTTTTCTATCTACTAAGCGTGATTTCTACTGTTAATGGTATTACTTGTCTTTTACTTATAGACGCATCCAAAAGCAAGCAACAACTAGTAAACACAGTTATCAATTAATATTTTCCAATATTCTGAATTAAAAGCGGATACAAAATACTACTGTAGCAAATTTACAGTGTCTCGCTAAAGATTCTTCGCATACGAGAAAAACAGTTGCTGGCAAATAGGATTCAAGGCTTATTCCTTATAAATTTATTGTATATAACAACATGTGTCTTTGATCATTTATTTATGAATGGACTGAATTTAAAGGAGCCTTAAAAAGTTTACACGCAGAATACGTTCATTATTATTGGTATTATTAAGTACTTAACTATTTAAACTGCTCTGATACAAGTACTTTTTGTATTTATCTAGAGCAGCCATACTCAATTTTTTTTTTCTCCGGGCCGAATTCCGATTTTTGCTTTTCTACGTGGGCCGCAAAATATTTACAGTAAACTGTAAATATAACACATACTATACTGCACACATATGTATGTATTATTATTTAAAAATAAAACTATTTTATTTTATGTAAATATATACATATGACATATGTATACATTTATGTATTAATGTATTTTTCATAGTAACAAAATAACAATGAACAACAAATAAAAATACGTAAAAAGGACACAAAAATTTCAATGTATCCAAAATATTAAATCGTTCACTTAAAAATTAGTGTGAATTTTGATATTGAGTCAAACTTTTAACTATCTTTTAAAAATAGTTGGTGACTATAATTATTTTGGGCCGCACATAAAGGCTGATTGGGCCGCAAGTTGAGTATAGCTGATGTAGAGTTAACCGTACAAAAATATTAATTAGTGTTTATTGATTGATTTAAAAACAAAACCTGATTTTGGTCTTCTTAAAAGTTGTTTCGCATTCTTTAACGCATTTTTATACCTGATGGATAATTAGGATTCACTTTATTTTTTAGGAGGGTCAAAAATTTGTTTGAATACTTTTTTTACAAAATTTTAATGCGAATAAAGTTTGATTACTTGTCGGGTCCATGTCACAGTAGTCGACGTCTTCCGTACCGGACCTTATGTTCAAACTCTAGCACGAATTTTTTTTTTTTCAACCTATTCATCGATATCTGTTCAAAGGAATGGATAATTGTGATGTCTAAAAATTCCCCCACCAGAATTCCTATCCTAAAATAGCGTGGTGTAGAGAGAATGATTAGTCTACCAGTAGGTCTGTCCTTTCCTATCTTTTCTATTGCTACTACTCTTTTAGAAAAAAAGAGGTTGAGCGAATAAGTCAAAAACAGTTCTCGTAGAAAAATTTCTGTTGAGTTATTTAAATAGGTAAAAGTTTGATTATTACGAAAAACCCAGACACCAAACGTCAACTAATAAAACATTTAACGTTTACATCTATGTATATAAATGGAAATTTTGTTTGTTTGTCCAGTATGCGTTCCTATACCATTCATCCGATTGCAACAATACTTTGGTGAGTCGTTGTGCAGACGTCCATAAAAGTTTATTTAGTAGTAGAGCTAGCGGTGGGCCACCAATACGTTCACAATGAAGCTCGATTTATATGAAAGCAATTTTCGGTATTCTGGGGAAGCAGTGAGCTTTTTTATCACTCCTATACAATTATATGCAATACTTTATCGTGTATCCAAAAGCACTTCAATAAAAACAATTAAAACACTTTCTTTCTTTGAGTGGCATTGTAACGTATGCCGGGTACTCGCTTGTTCCATATAAAAACTGTATGACATTCGAAAATAAATAGTTTACGCAATACAATATAAAGTTATTTCTTACAAAAAACTGAGATGTACAAATGAATTTCCAGTATACATTGGTTAAGACTTTAAGATCATAGAAAATTTGCATTCATATTGTCTGTTTTAACATGGGAGATTAAGATTTAATGGCAGTTTACTATCATACCTGATCTCTAATCGTGACAGTATAACGTACAGTAATTTCCATTTAACTAACATACTTAATATGCTAATGTTAATGAGATGAGATAGCCTTCTTGAAAGCGATTTTCCATGGAGACTATTAAAAACTTTAGTGAACAGCGTGACTCAGAAACATCTGCTTTAGAAACTATCATATTATTAGTAAATTAAATAATTTTAATCTTAAAATATAAAATTTCTTACTTGTGTTCGAACAAAATGATTTCATTAAAACTATCTTTAATAAATAAATCCCTCCTCATACCCATTCTATCCTACAACCGGGTGTAGCGTAAGCGATTATTTAACCCTTTAAGGACGAGCGTGATCACATTGTCAAAACACCGTTTTCTATTGATTTCACTATTCATCACTTTTCTACCTAAATATCGTTGCTTTCACTCAATGTTGGCTAATAAGTATACATTTTTTTTAAGACCATGTCCGCTCCCAATGTGGAGCATATGGACTCCTAATGGAGTTGATCTCAACAGAAGTGTTTCTACGAGAACTGCTTGTTACTCAGTTGCTCAACCTCCCTTTTTCCAAAGAGAGTAGGGATAGAAGGATAGGGCTAGGACAGGATAAGTGGTAAGCTAATCGCTCTCGATACGCCCCGTTCATAGGATAAGATGGGTGAGAGGGGGGAATTCAAGACATCACATATATCCATGCATTTGAACAGAAGTTCATAAATCGATTGAAAAATCAATTTATAAAACTGTCCGTACCGGGATTTGAACCCGGGCCCTCCGTAGCCGAAGCCAACAACGTCGACCACTCGACCACACAGGCGGCATACATATATCTGAGTATACATATACTAAGTGATTAGCTGAAAGGACGGAAACGACTACCAAAAGCACATTTCGAATTTTCATTTGTTTTTAATGGACTTCTTGAAACTGTTTATTATTATTTTATCAAAACATTAAATTATTTACACTACTTTTACTAATATATTCGTGTTTAAATAATGATGATCTAAAGAAGCAAACTTGTAAATATATTTAAAAATTTCACGTTTAGCTATGTATATTTCAACCCCGAATGTTTGTGTGCCTGTATGGTCACGCTCGTCCTTACTACTGTCCGTAAAAATATTGTTTAATATTTTACGTGGCAATATAAGGATGAGCATGACCATATAGTCAACAGGGATTTCTAAACAACGACTATTTAATTTTTGTTTGAAATAAAAGTTATCCGTGATTTCAATATGGCTTAAAAAATATTTTCTATCGAAAAAAAAACTCGTCTCTGTAGGTTTAGTACAAAAGTTTAGCAGCAGTACAGTTTTGAAAATTATTTTATTTATCGCCTCATTAGGCGAATGCTTACAAAGCAATAACAGATATGCATCACATAACGAATTTAGAACAAAACGAGCTTAAAATGTACAAAAAATAATTATCTTTGGAACTTTCTGGGTAACCACGATGTACAGATTGTATTCAAATAAATGCCCAATAGGTTTGCGTGACATTGTAGATGCCTTTTGTGGGATTTGGTTGACACGAAAAATGTGGACGTAGTTTACGGACACTCTGTATACATAATATAGTCCTTTGGTTCCCAATTGACGGACAACCGACCCTTAATCCCGCCGGAATAGTGGAGGCGTACATTTGGAATTCGATTAAGCCGTAAAGGGTGAAATTTTAACTGTCTATTGAAGGCTGCGGCATTGAAAAGAGAACAGAAGTGGAGAACCAGCCAATTTACATAATTTACATGGCGTTAAAAAGTATTTGAAATGACAATAGGTCAGTCATTTGATACTTCGACACGTTACAGCGAGCTTAATTACTTTTACCTTTTCAATTAACGTTTAATCATGCAATATTATAGAATAATGAAGTCATTGTTTTTTACAAAAAAAATATGTGTGTGCGAAACGAAAAAGGCGTTAAGTTATGTATAATATTATTATTACCTACGATACATATTTATAAGCGTATATGAGTAAGAGAATCTGTCAAGTCAGCGTTGCCAGTATGGTGTTTAATTGTCCTAATATAATATTCAATTTAATAAATTGTTTAAAAAAACTTTTAAGGCCTTTTTCTTGGTCGCAATTTTCTAATGCCCTTCTTTTATAAAAATTGAAAGCTAAATTTTGAAAATTATTTGAAATTTTCAGCTGACATCGTTTCGATAGAACGTGTATCAAGTTGTATACATTGTGATTATCGAATACAACTTACGCCATTTTGCCTTTTCACAGTCGATATTTTTATTATATATAATCATTGCTTGTTTTATAATGTAAACATTTCTCATTGTTACTCTTCAATATATAAAACATAAAAAAATATATTCTTATTAGACATTACTTATTAGGATCCGAACTGGTTTCGCTCAACGTGAGCGTACCCAATTTATGACAAAATAAAATGTGCCATGGGTGCAAACCTGATATTAATAAATAATTTTAAATCACTTCAAGTGTTTCATTTTTTAACATAATGCTTTCTCACTATGAACTTGTAGTGAACGCCATTATTTATCTAATGATTAGATTCGGTCGAACAAATGGATATATTCAATTAATCAGTTACTCAGCTTGGCAGTTAATATAACATATAAATCGATTATTACGTCATTAAACTGATTATGCAACGGAGTGACTTATTAGGTTGAAATTATTTTTAAATACAACATAAAATAAAAGTATTCATTTTTTCGTCAAAACGTATTTGTTTAATTTTAGTAATGTAAATTATATTCAATTTATAGCTCCTGTTTGTTGTCATCAATGTTACCACTTAAATAGAGATAAGTGAACGCATTTTCTGATAGGGGAAATAGGCTCAAAGGAAACTATGTAACAACACCCCGTGGGGTCTAACTCGTTTGACTGAAAAAGCGGAGAATTTCCCTTTTTGATAAATTTATTTTAGATAATTCCACAAAACGTGCACTCTGATTATATAATATATATAAAAATATTTAAAATCTCTGTCTAGAATACGTTTTCTTACAATAATAACAAATTTTATTAGGACCACTGTAAAATCAATATACATATACATAGATTTTTTTATTTGTTATGTTGAAGTATTATAAAAAAAATATTTATACGACTTCTTATTCGGATTGAGTTAAGCAAAAAAGAACTAACTACAAATAGACAGAATGGAGATATTGAGATTCAAAGTTTGGATAAGTTTTTAAATAACGTACTATACAAATGTTGTGAGTGGACATGGGTCTGTTAATTTTGTTTCACTTGCATATAAATCGTAGTGAATTTTCTTCTTTTTTTGTAAAAAAATATTTGACTTTTAGAGAATTTTCCGCAAAGCAAAAAGAAAATAATACAATTAAAATATAAATTGACTGAATTTTAGTTTGATCCTATTTATCAATTAAAATACATAAAAAAGTAAATTAGTTTTATTTTTGCTAAGAAGAACCCATTTTTTTATACGTCCTAATTATTCAGAAAATATTTTATTATTATTAAAAAATAGTTTGACGACTTCTAAACTTAATTATATTTTTCCTATTCGACGATTCAATTATTGTTGATGAGTGCAATGTATGGTTTTCAAAGTACCTTCGGTCGACAATAAAGATAGTTTTAAAGACAAATTAAACAAAAGTTTTAACATCGTAAAAACTACACAGTGCCTCTCAGTGAGCTTTTAACGGTTTAAATCAAATCCTACAATAAAAAGGCTTTACCACATCCGATCTCCAAATATTAAGTCCGCTTCGAATAAAGTTCAAAACTGTGTTTTAAGTAAGCTCAGAAAAGGCCCCTGTGTATGTTCATTTTACGACATGAGAGCACCATAAAAAAAGGAAGCTTTCGCACATATAAATAGTATAGCTTTTAGCATTCACAGCTTTCACTGCAGATTTAGCATTTTGACGAGGCACTGAATGTCAGTTTCAATCGTTCTTTACGTATGGCGTTATTTTATTTTATTTAAATAAAACCATCAACATAATTCAAAAGCTATTATGAGGTTATCGAATGTGATTTGTTCGTCTGCGTTTGTTTTAACAATTAATGTCTGTGAATTAGTGTCATCTTCTTAGATCCCGAATTCTTTACTTTTACATTTTATGCATCATTTAATCAGATTTTTCAACAAGCCTAAATTATACATTAAAGTAGAGGTACCACTTATCCTTAAATACATTTACATGGTTTCAATTATATGTTGTTATTGATACATTTTTATTTAGTATTTGATATTTTTATAGTTCTTGAAAGACTTACAGAAGAAAAATTGGCACTATATATAGCGCCAATACGTCAAATATTTTGAAATTTCAAAATCATAATATATGAAGACTATTATTATAAACACGTCTCATTCCAACCTAAACTTCATTTTGTAAAACAATATACCTACATTCTAAAAATATTTTTAATTTTACATTTTACTTTGATATTATTAAGCCAGGTTTGAGACTGTTTTTTTTAAAAATGTTTTTTTATCATATGAAAACGAGCCACGTTTGCAAATAGCCTCATATATTGAATTATAGTTTTATGTAACCCGAGATTTATTATAATTATAAACACTAATATCTAAATTCTCAAATTGAAATAGGATAAAAAAAAGTATTGAACTTATTGGTACATGAACTGAAGCTGGTCTGATAGCTAGGGAAAACTTCCTACTCACTAGGTCACGGGTAGCGAGTAATTATAGTGCTCATTTTAATATCCGACCGAAAAAATATCAATAATTCTAAGTTTATCATTTTTTAAATTACGCTGAAGTGTTGCCATGAAAGTATGTTTAAAAGATTGAACCATTTTCCTATTTCAAAATAAGTGTTTGCACTAAAAAATATAACGCAGGAATACAAAAATTTTTTTTATGTAAAATAATCCAGTAAGACTTTATTCAAGTATCCCTGATACTCGAAATGGCAGATTTAAATCATTCATAAATCTGTATTTTTCAGAAGCTTTTAACATCTCTAGCAGCAAGAGTGTCATGACAGAATAAAGGTGGTTGAGTAAGGGAATAGTAGGTGACCGTAGGGAAGAAACATTACCATCGGTCACACTAAGTGATTCTGGCGCGACCTTGCGTGACTGAAATGGGACTTAAAGCTTATACTCCACGACGCAGTTTTTTAGAAGTATAAAACTTTATAAAAAAATATTATTTATATCAATCACTACACACACATAAAATTAAGCACTTGTTTTTTTTACTAAACTTTTTTTTATATTTGATAAAATAAATACCGAAATTATTAACTTATTTTTTAAAATGTTACGCTTAGTGTCAGTATGTTGATAAAATGGATGTATAAAATATGACTTGGAAAAGTCTGAAATGTTTTATATTATACAACATTAACGGGGCCCTTGAGAGGTGAAATTAGCCAACTAGTAAAATAGAAAAACTTTTTTCTTGGACTAAGTACAATCACGTCTTTATTTTGTATTTGGTGGAATGAATATTTTTATTTTACGCAGATAACAACATTTACATTTCATTCTTCTCGAGACTTGAAAAACTAATAAGTATGGGTAAAAACGGCACGGAAAAATATGAGACTCAAACGGATGCCACGGTGTGAAAAAAGTTTGAAAAACTATGTTATAAAAAACCACATCTTAGTAACATAGTATTAAATACAGGTATACAAATTCAATGTATATATTAACTTATTTAATACAAGTATTATGTATTATTTATAGATTGCAATGCTCTTGTTGTACAAAGTTTTATATCGGCAAAACAGAAAGAACACTGAACATCCGAGTTTTAGAACATATGGCAGTCTTTAGATTGAAAAAAGACACGTCTACTTTTGCTAATCACTTAATTTCGGAAGGACACGTGTTCAATCAGGAACAAGGGATAAAAATGTTACACCCAAATACGGACAGTCATAAGCTCTTTTTCCAAGAAATTTTAGAAATCAACAAAGCACAGCTGCAAAATCTTTCGATTTTAAACGAAATATCAAACTTTTCCACATCTCCACTTCTATACCCTATATAACCATAAAATCATATAATCATAAAACCTTTGCCGACAAACAAATTATATAATTCTTGAAACTGCTCACTACTCAAATCTGTTGGCATTCCCATGGGCTCATCCTTTTCGCCAGCAATGGCTTTGGACTCAGTGATGCATTTATATCTTACATAAACACGAAAATTTCATTTGCTAAGCGTCAGTTCAAGTTCATCCGTACACTTAAATGCCTGAAGATGCCGAAAGGCGAAACCCGGGTCGTTAGTGACAAAATTTGTGAGAATTTACATAGTTTGAACGATTCAAATTTAATATTGAAATTCCACCAAGCACCTTCAGTCGAAATCTTAAATTATATCAAGTATTATGTGTTATGAAACGTATTCATATAAAAAAGTCGGTTTTAAATTTTTAATGGAAGCTTTTCTTATTGCAATAAAGAACAGCATTTGATCATCATTTATTCAAGGTATAAATAGAAATTTAACGACGTAGTCAGATGCTTAAAAACACGTGTAACGGATTCGATGGTGGAGTTGTGAAAGCTAATTTTTTATATAAAATTTAATATTGTTAGTTCACTTGTGTTACAAACTGTGACAAGTGTTTCGCCTCTTGCGCATCATCAAGTAACAAAACAAGCTTTATGGATACATTTTAAGATTTAAGTTCATTTTTATTGGAACCAGGAAGACAGTAACATAAAAACTTTGATAGTACTAATTGTAAACTAATTACTTACGCTAATTATGGTATTTTTATTTTATATTAAAAATGAATTTCCACAAAGTTACCGCCGAATCCATTGAAGTTTTATTTTATTTTTTTACCATGTTCGCTCCCAATGTGGATCCACGGTGGAGGTTTACTCAGCAGGAGTTTTTTTTACGAAAACTGTTTGTTATTTAGTTAATCAACTTCCCACGTATTGACACGTATTTTGCCTCTTTAAAAAGCATCATCGGGCAGAATATCGCAAAGTTAACGAATACACTTCGTCATTTCAGAATCAGTTTTCTTTTAAAAATAAATGTCTAAAAAGTTATCACGGAATCCTTTGAAAGTACATCGGAAGTGGTTTTTGAGATATTTAATATTAAAAGGCAGTTCATATAAAATACAGTCATGTGAAATAGTCGTTACAAAATTGAGTCGGGTTTTCTATGACTGCCACACGAAGAGAGAAAACGTGTGAATTATGGAACGAAATTTTAATGAATACTATTTGAAATGCGCGCGCATAATTTACTTTCCCGCCAAAGTCCATTTATTCCTTTGATTCTGTTTTTGAAAACATAGAAACCGTAACGGACGATATGTAAATATTTTGATTATAATATTGTAAACTAGACAATGTAGAGAGGTAACGAAAATTATTTATTTACGGACATTTCCGAGGCAGATGAGTTCCTGTAATGCTCGAAGGAATATTAAATTGAAAACAGAATCTGTTTATACATATTAAAATATATATTAACACTACAGTGAAAGCTCTTTACATTTCATTAATGTCAATGAAATGTATTATGTTGTTTTCAATTGTCATACGTAATAGAAAAAGGTTATTTTTGACTCATTTTTTGTGAGCTTTGAGTTTTTTCATGTGATGAATTCAGAATTTAAACATACATATTTCATTGACTTGTACCCCAAAATATATTTAACTTTATGCTTTCTCTTATACAAAAACATTGGAAAAAAATAGCATGGTTATGTGGTGGGTTTAACATGAAAAAGAAGGTGGAATAGATGCAAACGTTTTTGCTTCCTGCTTTATTAACTTCCTCGCAAATATTGATGACAAAACTATTCCAGTGGTGTTTTAAAGCGATAGACGTGCATGTTGTAACAGAATTTGTATTTTAGTCCCTCAATTTCTTGTTTTGAAGCAGATAACGATATTAAGGTGAGACTAAAAGAAACAATTTAAATAAATCCGGCCGCTATTTTCCTTTTCTTTTTTTGTTAGCTAAGTTGTAATAATTACAACAATCTTCTTTGTTTTCGCCATAGAGTGAATGAAAGTAACATTATCTTCAAGCAGTTTGTAGACAATCTACCCCATTATTGATTACGTAAAAAGGTAATAAAAAGGTAGCATCACGTAGCAGAACAACCCTCTTTCAGTTAATAATTTATTTTTACGATCGTCAATTAAAAGAGTGTTTTTTCTGCCCTCTGAGACTTGATTACTTAGTAATATGTTTTTTTTAAAGTGGCAAACTATTTAAACATTTTGTGATGAGGTAATTATTATAACACTATATTTTTTTCGATACTGTCTTCATTATCGATTCTGTATGTTCATAAAATCACCAGTTTTCAATTTTTCTACAGAATAAACAATGTTAACAGAATGAATTTTAAAACACTTTATTTTAATATAGTCAATTACATTTTATGTGGCTTATAAAAAATGTGAAGATCAGCAAAAGAACCAGCCAGCTTTTTATTACAACACTGTTCATTGCTAGAACTAATAGGCACTTGTTTTACAGATGCCCCCAAAGTACCTTAACCCTGCTTGTTTCTTCTATTGAGTCTTTAGCAACCGTCAGTTATTTTCTATTTGGGCTAACTGATGAAATTTAATAATATGTTGTGATATAACAAAGTGATTGGAATCAATAAAGCAAATTATGTGGCAAAGTGCTTTATTAATGAAAGGAATAAAAGTTCTTTTTGACGTAAGTATATAAATAAGTATTTAATGGTTCACACTGGTGATGCAATAATATTATTTTGAATAATATAAAATATGTATTGATACTCTGTAATATATGCAAAACTATCATTAGTGTTAATTTTGACTGTACTAATAGTATGACGTCAGGATCCTGTGATTAAAAGAAGTTCTAATTGGTGTACAATGTATTTTCATTTTTTAAGTATAACTGTTTTAAAAAATATTTTATATAACGTTCAAAAAGAAAAATAAAACAAAAAAATAAAAAAAACTCGCGCATTGCTCTTTTGGCCCTCTTTTCAGGGAGTAAATCAGAAAATAAGGTTGATTGACAAAAAAAATGCTTGGTCGGATTTATATTTTTTACAGTAATACATGAAAGAGTTAATGAATGGCGGAAGAAACCTTTTCTCGCCGAAATTATAAGGCTTGCCAATATATGATTGTATAGTCTAACTATTATAAGCAGCGCGTTTCTGGAAATAAATCACAATTACTTGAAACTTATAAAGTGTTAAATAAAATACGAATAAATATTAGATGTATAAATTTTAATGAGGCGCAAAGAAATTAATGGCGTCAATTTATTATTATTCTGAAACAAATTTTATCTAAAAAATCTATCCAAATTTTTTAAATTATTTTTTATAACAAAAGTACAGAATAATTTTTGAAGTTATACTTCTTTAGGCGCGTTTTGCAAAAATGACGGAGAGTGAAATTTTAAGATGCGCGCGCATCACGGCCACACACAATTCACAGGTTGAAGTTAGTCACGCATGTTGGCACGCTCTTTCATTAGTTATTGAAATTGAATATTTTGATTAATATTATTTACTACCTACTAGTGAAAAAAAATTGTGATTATATACTTTTTAAAGTGCATCAATATAATTGAGGGTAACTATCCGTATGTATTATTTATTGATATAATACTATTGTTTATTTTATAACCTACAAACGACAAACGTCAAACGTTCTGTATTAGACCATATAAAACCCCTACTTAACATTCGATATCTCCTTACTTTCGATGGTTTCGGCGGTAACTTTGTGGAAGTTCATTTTAATAGAAAATTTAAATTAACTTTGATTATTCCACGTATTGTGTAACTAACTGTGACACGTGTTTCGCCTCTTTCAGAGGCATCTTCAGACTTACTATCGCAAAGTTTGCTTAAGTAATGAAGCAAGATTGATTCTAACATTTTAAAATTATAAAATTACAAAATGGATTGGGTTTTTTTTCCTTTTAAGAGGAGCAAGGAGGGGGGTGTAGAATCGAAATAAAGCAAACAGATAATGATACTAATTTTACTAATGAGTTGTAAACAATCAGAATGGGATTTTTCCTTTTTAATGGAAGCAAAGAGGGGATTATAAAATCGAAACAGTGCAAACAAATTTAATCATACTACTAATGACGTTAAACATTACAAACTATTAAAACTAATGAGCTGCAGTCAATCATCTAGGTTTGTGATTACTCTATTAATTGGAAACAATTTGAGTAACGGGGAACCGCCTGTGCTATTAAGAATATTATTTAATAATATTTCTTTTTTGTTAAGAGTTTTATTAATTTCTAAAAATTCTAAGCTATTCATCTTTAAACCCTTTTTATTTACTCGGTGGAGTATTTCTAAATTACAAATCTGATTAAAATTATGATTATTTTCTATTAAATGATTGGCAAACTCAGAAAAATTGTTACTTTTTAGACATCTTATATGTTCTTTAATTCTAATATTAAAGTTTCTACCTGTCTGTCCAACATAAGACGCTTGACAGTCTCCACAAGAGAGTCGATAGATACCACTCTGTGACGATGAATCTACGCGATCTTTACTGTTCAATAAAATTTTACCTAAATTATTTACTGTATAAAACGCGGGTTCTATATTGTCTGGCAAAAATTTAACTATCTTTGACGAGATGTCTCCTAAGTAAATAATTCTACGCCAGTTTTTAATATTATTGTTTGCTTTCTTCTCTCCTGAAAAAAATATTATTTACTATGAGTTGTTTAACTTGCTTACGCTTAAGTAAGTTAACTACTACGTCTGTGTTGTAACCATTATTTACAGCTATCTGTTTAATAATGTTTAACTCAAATTCAAAGTTGACTTTAGTGAGAGGGATGTTAACTAATCTATTAATCATTGCATGGAATGATGAGAGTTTTTGCGACCACGGGTGAATTGATTGATGGTGAATGACGACATCTGTATAAGTAGGCTTTCTGTAAATGGCAAATTCTAATCTGTTGCTATTATTTTTCTTTATTGTTATGTCAAGAAAATTTAAGGTTTTTTGTTGCTCGATTTCTAGTGTGAATTTAATATTTGTATGCAATGAATTTATATGACGTAAAAAGGTATCTAACTGTCTATCTGTTCCTGTCCAAATGCAAAAGATATCGTCTACATAACGATACCAAGTTTTTACATTTTTAAGTAACGTGTGATTTGACTTAAAGAGATTATTCTCAAAATAATCCATAAAAATATCCGCGAGCAAAGGTGAAATAGGACCACCCATAGGTAATCCTACCGATTGTTTGTAAAAAAAATTATTAAACCCCTCCTTGCTCCTCTTAAAAGGAAAAAAAACCCAATCCATTTTGTAATTTTATAATTTTAAAATGTTAGAATCAATCTTGCTTCATTACTTAAGCAAACTTTGCGATAGTAAGTCTGAAGATGCCTCTGAAAGAGGCGAAACACGTGTCACAGTTAGTTACACAATACGTGGAATAATCAAAGTTAATTTAAATTTTCTATTATTTCGATATCTCCGTTTGTTTATGTATCTATTTGTCTGTCTATTTATGTATTAAATGTATTTATTTGTCACGTGCGTAATTGTGCAATAGAGTGGCTTTGCGAACTCCGTCGAACACGTCGATTTCGTTTTTATTGATGCCAAAGAAGTATAACTTCTGACGCGCGTACATAAGTACACGCACCCATTTTTTAATATCTACTCATATGATAATCTTACTATGTATTTTATTTACAGTATAATTGAATCGTATGTTCTTAAATTGTATTTTTATCATCACCGTTTTGATTTTTTTAATCGAAATTGAGCATTTTTCTGTTATCGGTTAAGTAATATTGTGTGATATATTATATTAAAGCAGTGTGAAATCTAATTATCAAATACAATACCTATTAAAATAAGATAAATTTAACATTTGCATTTAATTTGCAATACGTATTTCTAGTGGAAGATATATTTTAAATGCCATTTATTAGATATAAGTATGTATTAAGTGGCAATTACATTTAATAAACACTTTTTTAATGTTTTGAAATCCTAATTCTAAAAAGTGTCGTCGGTTTATTTTGAGCTACGGTGCATTTTTTTTTGTTGTATTTAAATAAAAAAGCATAAAATGAAAAATTCTCTATCTTTTCAATCTTTAAAAAAATTGGGCGTAAGGAAAACGATACGTAAACAGTTAGTTCTGTCTTATACCTTCTATCCCAACTTTCTTTAAAAAAAAGAGATGTTAAACAACTTAGTAACAAACAATTCATTACTATTTTTTTTTATTAAGATACCTATAAAGGGGTCATTTGTTCCACATTGAGAGCGGATATATGTTAATAATAATGACATGAAACAAACGTCCTGAATATTATCTCAAATATTCCTAAGTGAAAAATAAAGCTAGGCACAGTTGTCTTACTTGAATTTTGCGTACGGGAGTTTCAGCGAGCAAAAAATCTAGCTTTTCTCCAGACAAGACCAACTACATGAATTAATTAAGTAGTTGGTCTGATTTACGATGGAGTAATTTTATTTCGCCACGAGCAAGAGAGAAACTTTTTTCTGCTGGAAGAAATCACGCTCTGGCTCCGACTAACTCTTTTGACTCTTTTCTCTTTTGGTGTCGATGTTTTACTTTCCTTAATTGAGTTTCAGAATTTAAGAAAAAATCTTTATAACCAAACGTAGTGTTTTTAATTAAAGCTTATTCGTTGGTAGATGTAGAAACTCAGTCACTTAAACACACTTTTAAAATTACATAACGCATGTAAGAATATAATAACTAAATTCAAGGTCGCTTTTAAGGTGTAAACGTCAATAGTTAGTGAGTAGCAATAATTAAAACAAATAAAACACTGTTTTTTAATTGAATTTACATTTACATTGTAGAACTTAATTTCATTTATTTTTTATCCATTTCCACTCCCAATGAGAAGTATATAGCCTCTTAGTGGAGGTATCACAACATAAGTTTTTCTACGAGAACTGTTTGTTTCTCAGTCATTTTACCTCTTTTTTACCAGATCGATAAGCTCAGGCTCATAATATTTTATTTGTGTGCATTATAAGGTGAAATTGCAATTAAATTATTATTCAACAATCACCAATATAATGTCAAACGATTAAATTTGTTAAAAAATATATCTACTGTTGTCTACGCCTGTTACAAAATATGAAAGATTTAGGGCTTCACTTAAATATTTACCATTATGGCATTATACACAATTTTGCTAATAAGCAAACTGAGTAACACTGGTGGAAACTTTTTAAATCTCTTAATAAGTCGAGAGATATTTAACATTTTACAGTGAACTCCGAAATACAGGTACTGAAAGCCTTAATGTAGAGTTATTCAAGTTTGAATTGGACTGCAAAAATTCATTCGTATGTATATTCAAGCTTTTTAATTTGATGCTATAACATTTATCATTGATATAGAGAAAAAAAACATGTCGACATGTCATTTTCAGATGTGAAATCAAGAGCTTTAAAAGCTATGCGTGACTTTTTAAATTTTGTTTCTATTATTTTTAGAACAACATCTAAATGATTTTGGGAACTGTTAAATTTATAAACTTCAACGATTTAAAAATGGGTTTCAGAAGTGATAGATTGGTTGTTAATTTTTATTTTTTGAATACTAAATATTATCTCATTTCATTTGTATAATAATTAAATTATATGCTCCCATAGGAAACGTTATCAGACAGCGAGTATAATTATTAAATGTAGCATTTTTCCAGTAAAGCAAATGAAATTTTAAGCAGAATTAAATATTATTATATTTAGGATTCTGTTATTCGTTTTGGAACAAGGGCTTAGGCAATTTTCATAACGGAATAATATTATCCTTTTTGTTATTTTGCTGTTATGAAGAAACAAACAACCTTTTGAAGTGAGATGCATAAGTAATAAGATATTAATGCCTCATTCCGCAGGCAAGGATTCTTCCACCGAAAAGAGTTACGTTATGTTAAGTTTCGTAATATTATACATTATTTTGAATATTTATTATTTGTTGTAACGTCGATGTGTTTTCATGATGATTATTTGTAATTTCTGTATTTTGTTTTGAAGTATGAATTGGCGCGTTCATAATATATAATTAAGCATTCTGAATATCAAGTAATATAAACAACTAATGTTTTGTTCGTTATTATTAAAACTTGAAAATTTACACTCGTGTTCCCATTATACAAAATGTACAGTACATATATTAAATTATAATATTTAAAAATGTTTATTTTCTACGATAGAAATTAGATCTTGTAGTTGAATGACTTTAGGTTCGTTAGTGAGTATTATTGCTTATTTTTTTATTAGCAAACGTAATTTAAAAAAATACATATAATAGACAAAAGTTGTTATAAACCCCAAGATAGAAACTAGAAAACTTTTTTTAAAATCCATGTCCGCTCCCAATGAGGAGCATATGGCCTCCTAATGAAGGTATCTCAACATATTTTTTTCTGCGAGAACTGTTTGTTACTCAGTTACTCAACCTCACTTTTTTTCAAAGTGAGTAATAGGGAAAGAAGGATAAGGCTAGTATAGGACTAGTGGTTAACTAATCACTATTGCTACACACAGTTATTAAAGGATCAGAAGGATGGGATTAGAGGAAACAATGTGAATTGACATCACAAGCACCCAGTCTTTGATCACAACATTGAATTAAATAATTCTCAAATTCACTGTGATCCTACCGGGAATCGAACCTAGACCTGCGTGATCGGCAGAGCAAGCTCTTACCAACTGGGCCACAGCAAGCGACAAAACTAAAAATATTAATAACATTTTGTCCACATTGCCATGGTATAGCTTCGGCAGGAATGTGCCAGGTTGTAGGTTAGTTTAAAAAGTGGTATTTTATTTGAGATTTAAAAACCAGAAAGGTTTTCATCGTTTTCGATAGCTTTCAATCGTTTTGTGTCCAACTGCTTAGGCACATAATTAATATTCCTGTCCGTCAATTTTCAATTATTTTTTAGCATGTAATTATTCCATACATTAAAAGTATCATACAAGAATACAAATTATTTGTTTTTCCTGTTATTTTTCAAACACTTTCTCATTTGAAAAATGCATCAATGAAAAGAGATTTCGCATTTTTTCTTAAATATATAAGCGGGTTTGTGGCTAAGTAGACAACTTTGTTGGCTTTGATCGTGGAACTCGTGAGTTTGAATTCCTGTACAGTTAAATAAATTGTTTTTTTAATCTATCCTTCTCATCTAATCAACTTCTTTCAAAAAACAAAAGGTGAGCAACTGAATGAATGATAGAAACATTTTTGGTGTGATAATTTTTATTAGACGATTATATGCCCTACATTGTGATCGGACACGATTAAAACGTATCTTTATATGGGCACATTAGAGGTAAAGTGAGTCTAGTGGTAGTTTAAAAAAAGCGTTTTAAAGTGTCGTAAAAGTGAAGTAAATTCAGTGAATACACTTTGCAATAGCGTTATATCTGTAAAATAAAAATCCACCATTACACCAAATAAAGACGTGATTGTACTTAGAAGTCCAAGAAAAAAGTTTTACTATTTTACTTTTGGCTCACTTCAGCTCTAGAGAGCCCAATTGAGGGTATTACTTGAAAACACGGCTTATTTCAAAATGGTTTAAAACTAAAATTTCATTTTGGTAAAAACAATGTACATTTTAAAAGTATTTTTAGTCTTACATCACTTTGGAATGATATTTTGAATGTTGTCAAGCAATTTTTGAGACTGACATCTAAAAATTCTTTCAAGATTTATTTAATGTACTAAGTTACATTCATGGTTCATGTTTGCAAGTAATATCATCAATTATGAGCTATGCAGTAATAGATTAAGAACACGAGAAGCCCCAGGTACAATAAAATCTGGAGGCCCTTTTTTTCTGTCAAAAAATGTCATGTAAAATAATAAAACCATATTAAAATCTGAACAAAAAGTATATGGGTTACATAATATAACCCATTTTTGATGCTCCTAAAATTTGGTGCTCGCCTCATTCACTTATAAGATAATCCGCCACTGAAGCTATATATAACATTTGTAATTAAACTTGTTGAATTTTATTTACTTAGACCCATTTTTGCCCGTAATTGATGACAATAAAAAAAACACTGCTCACTCCAACAGGTTCAAACCTGAAAAGATACTACACGAAACGATCACCACTCTTGTTAGATGTAGACTGATTGAGACTTTTATTGCGTCATGCATAATGGAGTGGAAGAAAAAATACTAAATGTTCCAATATTGAAACACTTGGCGAAAATGGGTTAAGGTTTTTAAGTGTTCTACAGTTTTTCATAAAATGGGAGTATTTTTTAAATTTCTTTAAAAAAGTAATACATTCTCATGATAAATCTATAATTTATATGTTTGAAGCACTGTATGAAAAAAGTTTTTTGATATACCGGAACATGTGCAAATCGCTTGTTATGTACAAATCTGAATAGCTACACAACAAGAAAAAAGTCTTCCGAAACGTAGCGAAAAGGTCCCGTGTGAGCAACATGCGCTCATGTAAACCGCCTGTAGTGTAAACACTCGTTTTTATTTCATTACAAAAATTACGCGTTTTGAATGTGAAAACGGCTCGAAAATGAAATTACTCGCATTTGTTGGGCTTTATTCTTGTTAGTTCGCAATGCGGGTAACGTCCTTCTTCCGTCCTAATTTCAAAAATCCGCTCCCCCTTTTCGCCGCTCCGGGCTAGTGCAGGGAAAGAGGGCGAGTAATCCCCCGAGTCGCCCCTGTCGCACACTTGCCCGCACAGTTTAATTTCCTGTGCACCAGGCTTTTTACGCGCGCCAAAGTATGAAATATTTTCCGCAGCAGGGCCGCCGTCAGACAAACACGCGCTGCTTAAATTTATTTAAATTGTCATAACTTACACACTGCAGTAAAAATAATTTCTTTTGAGTGTGTAATTTTTTTGTTGATAAATGGCGAAGTTGACGCTACAATACGAGGAGGTGGTACTAATGTAAAATATTATTTTCTATTCAGATTTTGGAGATATTTATCAAGCTTAACTAGCAAAAATATAGTGGAATAATCGTTTGACAGTATGTGATATGTGAATCACTAATTTGTAATTAATTATCCTTTAAAATTAAAAAAAAAATTAAAATACTTAACTCCAATGGTATTCCAAAAAAAACAAGTTTTTATAAAACTAAGCTAAAAGCTGATCTCCGGGTCCTATGGCGCAGTGGTTGGCATTTCATGCCAGATCTCACGGGTTCATGTCCCATTATCGATTTCTGTTCGAAGGCATAGGTGTTCGTGATGTCTAAAAATTCCCTCCCATCGTTCCGTTCTTTCAATAAATGGGCGTAGTGAAAACGATTAGTTAAACACTAATCCTGTTCTATCCCTTATCTTTCTTTCCCTACTGCTCTCTTAGGAAAAAAAAGGATGAACGACTGAGTAACAAACAGTATACTTAAAAAATATTTAACATCAATATCATTAAATTTTGTTTATTTCAACAATATATGAATATTAATGTTTTGATAAAATCAAATATTTACAATCATATTTGTTTTTCTTAAATATTATTTAGGCAAAATATCGTGACCAAATATTTTTTCATATAATGAACTATACTCTTATATTTTTTTAAAATTAGCAGGTTAGTTTACGTAAAACTACCCGAGAACCGGTAACTACAATTGGGCGGGCATTTAGATGTCCTAACTGTAATAAATTTTGTGACTCATCCAATTGTTTTAAAAAATATTTTTTTCTATTTAAATCATTCAGCAATTTACCTATTAATAGTAATATTTGTCAACGGGCTAAAAATCGGTTAGAAATAAATTAAGCAGTACGGTCCTGTACATGCTTCTGCCATCTGTCGGCCGTTTGTGGTAATGCAGGGCTCTGCTGCCTGTTAGAGGCGAAAGCTTTGAAATTACAAAAAAAAATGTTTATCATACAATATACGTGAGTTAATATTTGCGCTGTCATATTGTTTTAATAGAGTTTTATTTATTATAATATCGTCTCTATTGTGATCTCTTTGTGACTTTTATCAACTGAAGTTCCATTATATAAACATTTTACTGTCATATCAGGCCTATATTCATTTCGCTGAAACTCATTTTAAAATTCCATTTATCATGTGGAGTCGTTTTTCTCATTTTAGGAAAAGTTCTGTCGTTTCAAACAAAAACTACATAAATCACTACTGTTTACTATTGCCATTAAAGATGACAACAAGATGATTTTTAAAAGAATAAAAATAAATGTTAAATTTGAGTTACTATGTACGCATATTGTTTTATCTATTTCCAAAAATAATTTATTGTTGACATAATCTTTTTTTATATCAACATTTTCTGTCCCCACCAGTCTTTTTGCTTCTTCCAGGCCACCACAGTGTCCAGTAGCTTTACTGAGTACATCCAATGAAAGGTCACCAGTAGCCTTCCACAATAACGGGATCCATTCAGTTGGGTAAAGAGAAAGGCAGGACCCAGGCTCTCTTAGATATCTGCGGTAAGCGTACAAGCCAAGTCCATTGTGTTTTTTTTTTATTTCGGTCGTGATAAAAGGCTAGTTAGTTAATCTCTTTTATCTCCATGTTCATAAAAAAGTCAAACCACCGTATCGCTAGTATTTGCCGCAAGTTTTTGTTTTCAAAACACAGTATACGGTACTTTCGTTATCTTCCATGACTAGCAACTGTAAAGTAGTACTGTTAAAATGGATTTGTTGAATAATAAGCATTTAGTTCTAACCAAGTACATTTGTGAGTCGCAGACATTCCACGGTAAGTTATATGTTGCTCCAGCTATCCCAAATTGAATTGTAAACTTTTTACCAAGGTTGTGTAAGTTGTCTGACTGTTTCAACTGGATTCGGACTCAATAAAAACTCATTACTTCTAGTTCTTTAAAAACAATGAGTATTCAAACCGTTTGGGTTAAAAGTAACGCCACTTCATGCTACGAAGCCTTAAATATAATAAAAATCTCTATGGTAGAAATCAGAGTCAGGGTCGCCTTATTTCTTAATGACTTTAAAGCCCTGCTTTTACACGAATTACCATCTACAGTAATGATGTGTACCACGAAGTACCTGAACCCATCGATTCTTTCAATGCCTTGCACTCGTCAGAGGTTATTTTGAGTCCGAACATGAACTGTCGCCGAGAACATTAGTTTTACTCACATTGACTTTAAGATCAATGCGACACCTGTCTATTGTATCCTGTATACCCTCGATAGATTTGTCAAATATGACAGCGTCGTCGACATACTTGAAGTCACATAGCCTCAGATCGACATACCCTAATCACATATCTTATGAGCCCATATTTTCTAAACTACATATATTTCAAAATTCTATATCAGTAGCGGTTTTTCATTGCTTTTTTTTATCATATTCGAATGTTATAAAATTCCTACAAATGATTGCCTTTTGGATCAGTTGGAACTGCTTGGTAACTTTACAAAATTGGTACGGATGGTCAAAAGAAATGTAGACAAAACACTATATTTATAAGAAAGACTCCATAGTCAGAAAAAACCATTTCCTAAGCCAATTCGGAATATTTGTTACAATTGTAAAACTTGATTTTCGTTATAATTGTTTTATAAAAAATATGTAAATTCGTGGCTCTATCTACAATTATTTTGTGTTTTTTTTGCCTATCATTAAAAGTAATGCGTATTATATAACTTTAAACGACATATTACTAAAAAAATCTTGTATTTGTTGAATGTATCTATTAAATACTGGCTGTTGTATTTTTGGTAACAAAATTCTTATTTAAACTTTTGTTCATAAAATCGTTGTTTATATACATGTGTTATATTTTCTTTTATATTTGGCACACTCGTAAAAATGATACAAACATTTTACCTTCATTGCCAAATAATAAAATATTTTAACGACTTAAGAATAAAAATGAAGATAAACTATATATTATTTCGATTGGAAGAAATCGTAATGTTATTTTGCATGTTATGGCTTTATCATCATTTTATTGTGCCATTTTATGACCATTTTGAGTAGGCATTGTACGGAAATGATATTAAAAAATACATTATGATCGCTTGGCATAAGCGTGGTGTTGCAATTATACCTGAGGCCAGAAAGAAAAAAAAAGAAAATAAAATAAATGATAGAAAGAGAAAGAGTTGGCGAAAGAGGAAATGCTTAACCTTAATGGCTTCTTACCAAAGCTTTTGAAACTTTGTTAATAATTATATTATATATTTTTTCTTCGATGTAATAAAATACCTTTTGTTTTGTTTGAAACTATTATTCGAATCTTTCGAGGGTTTCTTGGCAATTAGTAAAAAGAAACCAAAATTATTTGGAAAGCCAAAACTGCCTACTTTTATAATATAAAAGAAAACTTTTACTTCATTACCAGAGGAAGATTATTTTTGTATAAATATAGTGTTATACATTTGAAATACTTTGTAATCAAATTGTTATTTTTTTATTGGTACGTTATGGTCCATAAAAAATAGTTTCAATTTTTCATCGTTTAAAAAATAATATTACTTGTGTTTAGCTTAGTTTTCTTAATATTAATTGCAGCAATGACTTTAAACTTAGATACATTTATTTATTAAACGTCAGTTCAAATTCATCCGTGAACTCGAACGCTTGAAAATTCCGAAAGGCGAAACCCAGGTCGTTAGTGACAAAACTTGTGCAAACGTACATATTTTGAACGATTCAAATTTAATTACATTTGTTATCTTTATTAAAGTTTTTTAAATTTCAATGAACACAATTTAGAGTTTATTTAAACAAACTCTTTTGTTTCTATTCTAAGCTGAGCTTGAGACTTACATAAGTTATAATGTAGATTTTTTAATTTATAGAAATTTAATAAAAAAATGACTGAATAAAATAATCGAATGAGTCCAAATGTTAAAAAATATTTTTACCGATCTCGATCGGTTGTTTAAAGTATTGTTTAAAGATTAGAGACGAACTAAATTTTATTCGTGATTTTTTCAAACCTTGCGGGATGCACTGATTGAATTTTACCATGGCTTACGATGGAAATAAGGCATTATGATAACGGACAAGCGACACGAGGGTGTAGGGTGAGAGACACCCCGGAGCTATGGGTCAGTGGAACAATACGGAAAACAAAACCTTAATTGATAAAAGATTATTTTTTAATTTCTTCCATATAGATAGTCCAGCTACGCGTTATGATTTTTTTAAAAGATACATCATTATATTTGTTCACTTACCCGAGGCAGTTAAACTTGATATAGCAAAAAAACTTTGCAGAAAAAATTCGAGAGAGATAACGTTACGGTTCTCTTGCAAGAATTTGAAATCAATAACCCTAGTTGTTGGTTGTTTGACCACCACCCGATGGTGTATTTGAATGCGGTTACAATAGTATAATACAAAGATTTTTTCCATAAACATTATAAAATTATAGTTGAAAATTACACACTTAACTTTTAAAATGCCAATAGGTGTACTGTGGCGGTACCTAGCACGTCGCGAATTTTATTGCAATAATAAAACCTGCTAAATAAATCGTTATTGAAAATGTATTATAATAGAAAATAAATAAAGAGTGCGCCAATGTTGTCGGGTGTTCAACATATTTGTATGCTTAAAATAATTGATTTAGGTTAGTGAAATTCTTCTCAAAGCGGAACGTCTAAAGACGCATTATTTGAATAACCGGCGTCCCGTCCACGGAAAATTGTGCGTCTTAAGACGCTTATGGCAGTTAAATGGTTAAATGGTAATTAAATCAGACATAAACTATTCTAAAATGAAATTGAACTTCTTTGCTGGTTTTGTTGTCAAGTGGTTAACGCTCTTTGGCGTCCGTTTTATTCAGATGCGATGTTCACTTTACTTGAATGTTTTTTTTTCGACTTTAAGCATTTTGTTCATGAATACGGATGTTTATTATGCTTACATTGCTTTCCATTCATTCGTTTCATAAAAACCGATAAAGCGGTTAATTATAACAAAAACCTATCTTTTGTAGGTCTGTCATACTTCGAATAATAGAAATTGACTATCTGAATAACAACTGGTTCTCAGATTTTTTTTTTCATGCAATCCGTTTTAAGACCATATACAAGAGAGTATTGAGTAAGAGAGTTTGAGTCGAGACAACCCAAGAATAAATTCTCGGAAATTTGATGACTTTTGCCAGTCTCGGTTCCCGGAACATTTAAATAAAACAACAAGACTCGAGTCTTGATAAATTTTCAATAATTTTGTACATATGTATGTAGTAAACTTTATTCATAATAATAAAGTTTGAGATTCTTTCTTCATCTCAGAAGGCAATTAAAAGGTAAGAAACTTTTAAAGTCATAAAAATTTATTTAACATCATGAAAAATGACCATTGTATGTAAGTGTGAAAGATGCTAGTTTGTATGTAATGATTACCGTACTGTCTTTTTTATGTATCATTTTTTTTATATTAAATAGTTTTATCGAACAAAAAGCAATGTAAATATTAAAAAAATAGAAGTGTCGTATTTTTCCCAATGGAAACAAATGAAATGATCAGAATTTAAATAAATTTTTGGTCAGAATGAAAATATAAACGGTCAAAATAAAAATATTATATGATCAGAATATTTTATACCACTTTGGTTAGGTTAGGTAAGGTTAGATTAAGTTAGGCTATTTTTTTAAATTTCATTTAAATCATGACTATTTATTCTGACCGATATATTATAACCATTTATTCTGACCAATGTAATACAAATTTTGACCGGAAAAATACGAACCTTTTTCAATATTTAACATAAACAAATGTTTGCTAGAGTTTGAAGTTACGGACATTTTTAATGTATATACAACTACTGCAGAAAAACGGTCTCGAAACGAGAGAATTTTCCATTACACGTCAACTTTATGTCTCGTATCACGCGAAATGAAAAAATCCGAGATTTAAGAATTCCTAGTATACACTCAACATTAAAGTGAATATTTTTGAAAAAAATATAATATTTAAGTCAATAGTTTGTAACTAAATAACCACACTCGAGCCATCTTGATCTCAAGCTCTCTCTTCATCTGTATAAAATTAACCATTTTCTTCACAACTTGTCTATCCAACCCTTGCGTGGGTGCCCCAAGTGTCGGGTGCTTGCCGTATTCACTTTGTAGGCCGTCTGGAGAGGTTTGAGAGGTCTTAAATCGTACGACGTGACCTGCTCATCTTCAGTCTTTGCGCCCTCTTCACGATGGTGATTCTAAACTTGAACCTTGTCATGACGTACTCAAACGATTTTTTTTGCTGCCGCTAATTTCAACGTGCTTAATCCTGAAAAGCAACGCGTTTTAGGACTATTTTTTATTTATTAAAAACGATTTAACGCATACCATTTTGAATCGAGACAGGTCTAAAGAATTGTTGTTAGCAATTGAGACTAATTTGTTATACCCTGGCTGATCAACAGTAAAATTCTCTTTTGTATTTCGATGCAGCTTCAAGATGAAATTTGAATCGTACACATTTTGTAATTTTTTTCTCTTAAGACACGGGTATTTCCACTGTTTTTTTTAAAAAAAGAATACACATTGATATAGGGCTATCAGTAATCGAACAAGTAAAATTGATAAATGTGTCACAAAAAAATGATTCATTATAAACAGCAATGTATTAATGTATATTTGTATCAGTTGAAAATGTTCGTGGTGAGCTAAGCTAGTCTTGATCCTTTTGAATAAACTTTGAATTATTACAAAAGAGTGTTGTAATTTTTTTAATACAATGTCTTACCACCAAGTTAAGTATTAACAGTAAAAACATTTAAAGTGACATATACATCGTCGGTACGCTGCCAGAAAACGTTAGGTCGAAAATATGGTGTTTTTAGTTATGAATGCAGATCGATAGATTTAAACACATACTTTCGTCTGAAAAACTCACGTATATTGCATTAATTTATTTGGATGTTTCAAGAAGTAATACAAACTAAGTTTATTTTTTTTGTCAGTAACTATAATTACTGACAGTAACATATAGATTTCTTATTTCTACAGGAGAGCAAATAAAATGGTCAGAATTTAAATCAATTTTTGGTCAGACGGCCAGAATAAAAATATTATACACTCGGAATATTTTATAACCATTTTGGTTAGGTTAGGTTTTTTTTAATTTCATTTAAATTATGAATGTTTACACTGGCTGATATATTATGTCCATTTAATATAAATTCTGACCGAAAAAATACGAGCCTTTTTACAGAAACCCAAAGACGATTAACATTTTAGTAAATTGTTTTTTTTATCATTTGTCTTATTGTTGAAGGTCACGATGCATTTGAGTTCGCTTTATTGTATTTTAAAATGTTGATTATCTAAACCCAAGTTTTTTGACTTAACGTTTTCTGGCTTAAGTATACCAACGATATTTAATAGTAATTTATATGTAAAGATACCTAGAAATAAAAGGCTAACTCATTTAATATACGACCATCCTTTTGAGAAGGTATCAAAACACTTTTTATGAAGACCTAATGAAAAATATATTATGATCCGGCGGGAAAGAAAGTAAGAAGAAATAATAATGCAGGGCGCAGGGTTTTATCGACTCTCGGGATATAAAGCCAGCGCTATTTCATTTCGTCTTTTACGATATTCATAAATTAATGGCATTTATTCAAACAATACAGCGACAAGTACCACTAAGGCGTAATTGATTGTGTTTATTTTTTGAATGGGTACTCATTTATGGCAGTTCTTTTTAGGGGCTTCAAAATGAATGGGGTTGAAGATTATTCTTATTCGAATATTCCTCATAATTTTTTGAGCTCACAAAAAAGACAATTTGATAAAATATACAAGTGCTTACAGAAAGATTATTTTGACCATTTTTAATGTTTTTATAAATAATTCTTGGTAGACAGACATAATATTATGGCTTTAATAAATAATAATAAATATTTATTAATTTGAAACGTCATATAAAATTAAACCTATTATTATAAAATGTATCACGTGTTTTGAATCTTTAAGAAACATTATCAGACGTAAGATCGCAAGAATTACAAATAAACTAAAAAATGTTTTTTTTAAGGTTATGAATTACAAAATAAATGTCTGCGTTTGTCCTTTTCTATTTGACGCGGTGAAGGGGTATGACACAAACCTCGGTAATAAAAATTATAAACTGATTACTTACATAAGGTATGGTAAATTCCAATAGAAATAAATTCAGAAAACAATTAGAATAAACATCGAATATGTTCAAATTTGTTTAATTGTAAATGGTCTTAAAAAATAATTCTACATAATTTTGTGTATCTAATTTATTATTTGTATCATTGTTTATTAATAACTTACACAAATGTTGGTTAAACCTTCATTTTTTTTTCTTAAATAACCCTGTATTGATTTTCTTAAATTTTGAATCAGTTGATTAATTTGGGTGGGTTAAAAAATGCGAAACTATAAAACACAGTTTTTGTCCAAGTAATTTTATATTTAATACACATTATTACTAACGGCAAAAAAATTGGAGATATCAAAGGCTTACCCTTATAATGTTGTTTTGAAAAAATATGGTACCTTCATATAATACCAAATATTTTTTTGTAGTTCTTTGTAACCCTGACCCCTTGATACGCTTGTAGTGATTAAAATCGGTTCTGATCTTTAATTAATAATATGTAATTAGTAAAATTTTCGGGACTTTCAAAATATAGACTCTATAGAAATACTTAATCGTCTGGTAAAGTGAATCATTTTTAAATATAGTAATTCTGTAACATGTTCTATCTGATAACGCATTTTAACGAGGCGAAATACATATCAATATTTGTAACACAACAAACGGAGTGACAAAGCCATCTAAATAAATTTATATCACAGTGAAAGTCCTTTTTCCTGATCGAAAATTTCCCAGGCCTTTCTTTTTCATAGCTTAAAAGCTAAATTAAGGCATAAATACGGTATTTAGAGCTAAAATCCTTTTAATAGAACGTATATTTAATTGTTAAAATTGTGATTATCGAAAAAAGCTATTTTAAAAAAACTAAGGGTATTTTTTTTCCTTGCTACGGCCAAATTATAAACATGGCTGTGTATTTTATAAAATATGGTTTTCATTTAATTAAGATAAGAATCATGTGAAGCAAAGGGTTGTTTTTTATTCCCTCTAGGGTCTAACGTTTCACACATTATTATGCTTTGTTTTAAAACACGTTTTCATCATACGAAAATTGTTATCCTTGCCCCTTTGAGTCAGTGATAAAAAACCGCGATAATTGAAAACGTTACAAAGGGTATTGTTTTCCGAATAATTTTGCAGATGTTGCCGTAGATAAATAATAAATTATGCAAAGTTTTTTTTATACTCTATTATTATAATTTAAAATTAAATCGTTCCTTATTGAAAACTTAAACGTATTTTAAAAATCACACACTTCCAAAAAATAAAGCACTTATTTGTACATGTGCCACTTTTATTTTACATGATCAAGACTGGTTTTGCTCATAAAGAGCATTATCTAAAAGAGAGAAAATACATTAATAAGATGTAACCGCTAAGCACGCGACTGGTTTCAAAATATCGTCGATAATACTGCAAATCACCCGAATTCGGGTAAATTTGAAAAGGGAGACAAAAATCACAAGGCATTTTTTCAAAATATGTGTAGAAAATTTGACAGCTTTTACTCTCTAAATTGAACATTTTACAAATCAAATTGGACATACATACATACTGCTGGAATTAATAAAAATTTAGTTGATTTTTGTAATTATATTTATAATTATTTGAAATTCTTCATTATTGTCTTCACACGGGATTCTCAACGGTGGGCTATGTGGCCCCCCAGGAGGCCACAGCGTGTTCTAAAGGGGCCAGAGAGATCTATTTTTGTTTTGGGGAGCCACAACACAGCTTAGGGGGGCTACGGGTATTGATAAAACGATACAGGGAAGGGCATAATGGTGGACGTCGCGCTATTTTTTGTAAATCCGTAAATAAAATAAAACACTGACATTCGAAAATCTCGGAAGAGCTATAAAAAAGGTGGGTTATTGAAATTATAATTTTCATTGGAAGACAAAACAATGGTATGGGGGCCACAGAAAAATAATGAAACTCAAAAGGGGCCACGCTCCCAAAAAGGTTGAGAAACACTGGTCTTCATTATAGTCTCGTACTGCAACCGTCACTTCTGCAAATTGCCATAATTATTATATGAGTATATATATAAAACTACCTGCAACTGCCGTGCAGGAACATTTATAAATTAAATTTACTGATTTATAACTGTATTCCATAAAAATGCGCGTAAAATATACATAAAATTTTATGCTATCCAAAATTCAAACAATAACTGTTTTATGCAACCTTACACTTTAGATATTTTATAACTTTATGAGAAGAGCCTGAATGAAGAATGCCTGGAAGAGAAATATTATATTTGTCGATAATATAAAAACTCAAAACTAAAATAGACGATGAAGAAAACACGTATCTAAAGTGAAGTATTGTTATCTTTTTGAAAAGGTTTGACAGAAATTTGTTACCTAACAAAAACACAAATACACAAAGTTTGTGTGTGATGATTTTATGTAAATGACGATACAAAACTGTCAAAGTTTGCGAGCACATGTTGTCCAACTTAGAATAGTAAACGACGTATTGGGGTGGACATTTTATCGTGATGTAGGGTTTCCTTACACCCGCGTATTACGCAGTTTGCGTATAACAATATAACCTATACCAATATTAGTATTGATTATAAAGAGGAGTTGCCATAAGTTGCGTAATATTACGTATATGGTACATATAACATACACGGCGTATTAAATTGCTGAACGAAAGCTTTTGTAATGATATTCGTGTACGATATAATATTACGTTTACATTTTTGGGCGCTAATGGCGGAAGTTAAACATTCAAGCTTGGGAATTAAGCTATAAAGCACACTTAAATCGAAATACTTGTAACGAAGCATCTCAAGAGAAGTTGGGAGAATTGCTTGTTATTCATTCGTTCAACGTCTGTTTTATTGAAGATGGAAAGTGTAAAATTATGAAGTAAGGACTAGAACTAGGGTCTCCAATTCCGGGATGCTATCCAATTTTGTTATTCCGAAATATTGGGATTGTGATAGTACTTATCCCAGGATTCAGCGTAAGAAGTAGAAAATTCTCGAAAAAAAATTAAAACCAGCCAACCAGCCGAAATATGTGAAATACGACAATTTCACAAATTCTTGGCTTTTTGAAATTGGTCAGCAACTATTTTTTTTGGAAACAACTTAGAGAGCTTAAAAAAACATCTTTAAAAACATTTTTACATCTTGGGTATTTTTTTAAATTTTTTAAAATAAAAATGTTTCACCTTCTTTAGCACATTATTTTTAATTTTCTGACTATTTCCCAGTGATAGGTCCCGAGATCCTAAAAATCCACATCCCGAATTTATGGTGAATGATCAATTCCAGGATTTTGGGATTTGAAAAATTGTGAATCCCAAAATCCCGGAATCACAAAAAGGATCTGGGATTAAATGCCTTAGTTAGGATATAACTATTTGATTCTTATTGTATAGTTAAATTTTAAAGATTGAATAAGTTGTTGAAATTTGCAAATCATCATGCACTTTAAATATGTAAAAAAATAAAAACTGTACAAAAACTGTAGAGTTCCCATATGAATGTATTCGATTTTTCATAATTTATTGAGAATTGTTTTGTAGAAAGAGTTAAACAACATTCCGGTTATTGTTATAGGCTTGTATTTTATGACAGTAAAATTATGATTCTAAAGAATTCGCGGATGCTCTCAAATGCCGTTATATAAATGATGAAGAATTTCTGTTAACAATTAAAATGAAACATTTTAATTTTTTTGAACTAAAAACTATATTATTTTGATAATTATAAACGTCTCGTCAACGATGAATATCTAATATTGCTTGATGAAACTAATAAAATATATTATGAGTAAATCGAGAAAGCTTTGCAAGGACCATTATAAACTGACTTATAAAACAGCGAGTAATAAATAAATAATAAGCAATTAACTCTTAATAATCGTTAAAAGCTAACAACAAATTTCATAGCAGTTAACTTGTTTATGAGTATCGTTAAATTACTGTAAAATATGAGGTACTCCTTCAATTTTATAGACAAAAAGCTTTGAAACATAATACAAAATTAATGAAAATAATTAAAATTTCATTCTTTTAATTATTTAAAAGTCTATTTTAAGTGTTATTAACTTTTTTATTGGATTTTTAAAATGTTAATTGTGTTGAAAAACTGCAACAATATGACGGCGGTATGAACGATGAGAGAAGGGTTTCAATTTATGTCGAGCAACACCTTTCTATTAGAAACGATCTTTATCGTGTTTTTATAATACATATTTATTTTATTAATAAAATGTATTTGAATATAATTTTGAAAACATCCCAGTTGTTGAAAGCATTATTAATTAATCATACTATTCTGCAAACAGTTTACTGTACATATAATGAACAGGAAGTCAGTTGCATGCTTAAACAGTGACATCTTTGATCACTTTTAGGGTGTTCACTGTCAATACTTGGTGGAAAGGCATTATATTAATAAAAACACAATAATCCTTTGTACTTCATTCCACTTTATTTAATATGTCAGGACCGGTTTCGCTCATTGCGAACATTGTCAATTAAAATGTTCAACACATCTAACATATAACTTTTAAATTATATGTTAGATGTGTTGAACATTTTAATTTTGTGTTATTTTAGAATCACTTTAATGTATTTGGCAATTTATTTTCAATGCCAATTGTTGTGTATAACTTTTCAATTTTGTATAAATAGCATTGTTAAATTATATTTCTTATCAGTTGACAATGCTCGCAATGAGCGAAACCGGTCCTGACATATTAAATAAAGTGGAATGAAGTACAAAAGATTATTGTGTTTTTATTAATATAGTGACATCTTTAACAATGCACCATAACTTTTGTTGATTATTATTGTATTTAAAATCAATAAAAAGAAATATTAATATCATTTCAGTTTTCATTCGATATCCATAGCTAGTAAACTGTTTGGTGGAATATTGTCAAATACCAAAAATACTTAGGAACTACATATATATTTAAAAAAACAATAATAAGGTATTTTGGTTTAAAGGTAATGTATTTAAAAATCACTGCTTTAAAACGCTACCGGCTGCTTCTTAATTTCATTAAGATTCTAAGTGAAATAGAATGCTTCAACAAGAATGTTTTTAAAATTCATTTCGCTAGATTATATCAATATTAAACAAATGCTTGTAAGTATGTCAGATGAATAGATTTCACTGTATTGAGATTTGAAACTTTTTACTCACATTTTCACTCACGTTTTACGAAATTATAATTATTAAACTTTGTAAAAATACAAGTTATATGAAAAAATGTACATAAATAATTTTCATAAGAAATGAAAGATTAGATTTTAAAAACATACATCTTTTTATACTAGTAATTAAATCCTTTTCCAAACAGTGTGATAAAAGATTTTTTTTGTGTAATAGAATTATCTTCGCATGATAAAACATATATTCGAACTCATTTACAGAAACATCGGCTGTTGTGCTGTCAGTAGCTAGCAAACACAAGATTACAATCTTAATCGTAGTCGACTATATGAGAAACGTCATACGTCGGCGGGAAAAGTCGGTAAAAAAGGCAGTCATTTTTTTTTTATTAATTACCGACCGGAGCAATCAATCTCCCAGCTGACACCAGAGCGCGTTTGTGCCGCGAGCATTGGACAAACAAATCTGTTGCCACATGTCAAGATATGAAATATCGCTCGCCGTATTTATTTTTTTCATCGGCAATTTCCAGCGCTCCTAATTTCACTCCCGCGCGCTCGTGCAGATTTTTTTATTGTTTGCGGAAACGATTTAGTTTTTATTTTTGTCTTTTTGTAAAGCCGTATTTGAATTTTTGATTCGGTTTGATGGATAAGGTGTTTTTTCAGTTAATTTGAGCAATTTACAGCGGGTTTTCGGATCGGGAGTTGTGTTAACTGATTTGAAAATTGGAAAACGACTCATTTAAAAAAAACAAATTGGTTTTCTAAAATACACAAAGCAGAAAAACATAATAACGGAGCTTTCCAATTAAATTGGATATGGTACATAATGGTTTGTGAAATTTCAATGCGTCATTCAACACAGTAGACAGGTGGTTGTTTTTTGCTCGAGATCCGACGCACATTGTTTCGCCAATGAAGTGTTTTGAATACGGTTATTTTTACACTTTTTTATAAGATGAGTTTATAGCTATTTGGTCGTGTGCCATTGTAAGAACTATCTTAAAACTTGCATATACTCAGCTATATATACTGCTTTAGAAAATAAACACAAATAATCTTACCTTGCTCTTACCTCCTAACTTATATAACAATTATTATATTTATTAAGCTTGACTTTAGTGTTTCTAAGAACGATAACAAGTATTGAGTTATTCAAGGTAAATTAGTTTAAATTGAACGGGTATTTATTCATAGTTAAATTAAAGGTTTTAGTAACGGTGATAGATTGATGATTTTTTAGTTCATTTAAGATATCGTTAGCTTGATTTTGATTATTAATTTCTAATTGCTCGAAACATAGTTCTGACTAGGGTATCCAATCCTGGAGCCTTTTTCCAATCCCGGGATCCTGGGATTGAGATTTTCTCACCGAGGAATTTGAAATCCTCAATTCGCTATATTTTTTCCTTGGATTCTCACAGAACCTCGTTTTTTTAGCTCACCGAGGAATTTGAAATCCCCGATTTGGTATACTTTTTCCCAGAATCTCACGGAAACTCGTTTTTTTTTTAGCTCGCCGAGGAATTTGAAATCTTGAATTTACCAATTTCGTGTAAATTTTTGGGGATTTGCTCAAAATTTCTCAATCCCGAAATCCCGGGACCGCGGCCATCTCAATCCCGGAATTTTGGGATCAGAAAATTGAACGGGATCCCGGGATTGGATGCCCTAGTTCTGACGATAGCGCGAGCAGAAATATGTAGCTATGGACTCATCTTATAATAATATTGTAGAACTAAATACGTTGATATTGTTTACCTTATTACAATGGAGTTCTACTAATCAACGAATTCAATCAAATCAACGAATATTTTTGTTGAGATGAAAGTTTTTGATAAGAAATTACGTGCAGCATTGAATAAAAAAGGTACTATTCGGGATAAGACACTAATTAAATCTCTACTGAAGAAATTTGACCAGGAAGAAAAACTTATACCGGATGACCAACTGAATTCAGGAGTAAACATTCCACCAACCACCAACTTATCAGAGTAGTGGAATATTTCTTGGTATAGTCGAAGTCTTCGACAAGGTTCGGATCAAAAGTATGATAGTCAAACTTTCCGAAACAGGACTCGACAAAACAATGCTAGATTCCTAAACTCGTTCTTGACAAATAGATTTTTTTGCGTTAAAATCAACGGCGCAAAATCGCCAACTGCCGGTGCTATTGTAATATATTCTCTCCTTAAATGTTTATTATGAGCATCTTTCTGTTGCATAACTAATGGCATATTTTTAAATGTTGGTTATATATTAAATGATACAAGTGATCGCAAATTTTGCCTCTGAAAATTATACTTGTTAATTTTTCGTTAAAATTAAAATGAAAAAAATAAAAAAAGGAAGTGAATGTTTACGTGCATTTACTTATTTTTTTAAGTTCATGTCCGCTCCTAATATATGCTATACGGCCTCTTCATGGAGTTATCTAAGCAGAAGTTTTCTACAATAACTGGTTATTACTCAGTTGTTCAACCTATCTTTTTTCTTTAAATCAGTATGAATAGAAGAATCAAGCTTGGATAAGACTCGTTTTATCTATCCACTAATGGATAGCCGTAACTTACCACGATGTAAATGTACGTAATAGTGATGAGATGTACTTTATAAACATTAAAAACACTAATTTCTTCAAACAGATTTAAAAATTAAATGATAATTGTCATTATCACACATAAAACTTATTCAATATGTTTAACTCTTGCGGCTCGGAGACTAGACAAATACTTCTCTGCCGATGGGGGTCTTTTTTGACCCCAGCGGTTTCCTCATTATTGGCCTTATTCTTATGAATTTCAAAAAAAAAATAGTCTAAGGGCTTTAAAATATCTCTCTGGATCATTCCTCATACATTTTTTTTTATAAAAAATCCGTGGTTTTTTAATAAATAATCATATTTTAAGTTGCGCGTAAAATAGACGTCATCCCAGAACACATGAATTTACAACTGACGAGTGTTCTCAGCTATCTTACGAACGATCGTTATCGCGGGCGCTTATCGCCTGATAGCGTTATCGTGTTATCGCGTATTTATATAAACTACAAAAGGTCTAAAAAACTATGATATAAGAATACCTTTATTATAAACATTGTATCACCCATATTAAAATAGATATTTAAGAAAATGTTGGTATTGGGGTCGCATTTCTTGAGCTTAGAACCGGAAAAGTTAACTGTAAAGCATATTGGTATGAGCTCTAACTAAAAAATCAGACTGTTTTGAATTAAAATAATGGCAATTTTTAAGTCATATTTTGAGATTAAAGTAAAGCGCTTTAGGTCATTGACAAGAGTGTGTGTCCGTCTTTTTTTGTGGTCGATCTCAAGAGGCTTAAAATGATCTAGCGTCTTAGTAATTAATTACCTATAATGCAAATAACAGTGGAACCTCTCATAACGCGTTTAATTCGTTCCATAATCTTACTCGATATGTGAAATACTCGTTAAGCGAAACAATTTTTCCCATATAAAACAATGTAAAATACAATAATGCGTTCCATGCCGGATTTTTTTTTAAATATTTTTAACGTGTATTAAAGTAAAATAACATACTTATAAATTGTTAAAGAGCGTAACAACCTGAAATGCGATTTGCAAAAAACGATAAAAAATCGACTAGTATAAACTAGTCGATTTTTTATCGTATTAATGACAAATAATTAATTATTTTTACTAGCAGACATTTGTTTTTGCCGAGGCTTCAAAATTTTGTGAAAATGTGACAGCATTATCATTGAATAAATTTATAAAACGCATACCCACCTCCCTATTAAGGTGATGCTTCTCAATGTACGATGCAACAGTTTCACATGCTCTCAGCATTTCTCTTATTGCGCCAGGAGATTTTTGCTCGGCTACTTCCTCCTCTTCCACCAACAAACTCTCCTTTATAACTTCTTGCTATGAAAAACAATGTAACTCCGTAAGTTTCTCGGTGGTCAGCTTTTGACTATACTCTTTCACAAGCTTATCAAAATCGTTGTTATTCACCTCCATTCCCATGGTATTGACCAAAGATACGATCTCGTTGACTGTAGACTTCACAGGTACTGTTTCAAACTTTTAGGGTGTTCACTGTCAAATACAATTAAGCATATTCACTTTATTAATGTAGCATTTTATCACTTTGTCAAAAATTTCCCAAATTTTAATTATGTTTGTAATTACTTTCAATCGCATTCTGAATTTATGAATCTGGGATGACTTTTTAATTATATGTTAGATGTGTTGAACATTTTAATTTTGTGTTATTTTAGAATCACTTTAATGTAATTGGCAATTTCTTTTCAATGCCAACTGTTGTGTATAACTTTTCAATTTTGTATAAATAGCATTGTTAAATTATATTTCTTATCAGTTGACAATGCTCGCAATGAGCGAAACCGGTCCTGACATATTAAATAAAGTGGAATGAAGTACAAAGGATTATTGTTTTTATTAATATACTGTTTCAAACCCCTCAAAAACACATTTGACAACGCTGCTTGGCAAAGCTTCTTCAAAGCTGAAGTGAGGGTTTTTTTTGGTAACCCCTTCCAATCATATTGAAGCAAGCAACGATGTGAAAGTGATCTTTCGAAAACTCTGCGTCACTCGTTCTGCGAAATGTCGCTCGATAAGGTAGCATTTTTTTCAAAATCTAGTTTGCTCGATATGCGAATTACTCGTAATAAGAGGTGCTCGTTACGAGAGGTTCCACTGTAGTTGACTTTTGTTGCTGTAACTATCACCCACTTATATTAAAATAATAATAATACTGCTTACTTAAAATTATCTAGCTTTATACGTATATAAAAAAACATATCATCGTACAAGGTATTGAAATAAAATTTGACGAATAAATTCTGTTTGTCATTCGGCTTTATCTTATGACGTGCCTTCTGTATATTTTATATCTGCCTTAATATTTCACAGCCATTTGAACATGAATGTTAATGTCAAAAGTGGAAATTTATATTGAAGACTTAATGTAGCGAATTATTGGGGAAATATTATTGAAAAGTTTAAAACTCTGGCCAAGGAAAAGAAATAACGGCTGAATGATTTTATCAGATTTTAAATTTAGAATAAATGTTGCTGAAAATTAAATAATATGGATACTAGCTGTCTGATTCTTAATTATTTGAATCACATTATGTGTATTCATTTGAGTTCCAAGTAAATTGCTCGAATAACAAGATAATCAATTTGTTTCCGTTTGTTCTGTCTTAGCCCTAGTCTTCTTTGTTTTCTGGAAATATATAGAAACAATTTGAGTAACTAATTAATAAGCAGTTTTCGTAGAAACACTTCTGTTGAGATAAACTCCATTAAAAGATCATATGTTCCGCATTTGGAGCGAACACGGTTAAAATAAATATTTACTAAAATTATTTTTATATTTCACTCTCTAAACAAGCGTCGCACAAGATAAAAATGAAATTCGTAGAAAAAGTCGTGAAAAATCGTTTAAATAAGCAAGCAATTTGAATAATTTGTAATTCGTGCAATTTCCATTCGAGCAACTTACCGGTTCCCATTCATTTGTTTTGAAAATTTTATTTTTGATAGTTATTTAAATATATTTCATTTATCAACTATTTTATAATTTACAGTTTATGCAGTTCAAGTGCATTCGTGCACTAGATAAAACCAGAAGATGCCAAAAGGCGAAACCCGGTCGTTATCGACAAAATTTATGAAAGTGTACAGAATAAAAATAATTCAAATTTATCAACTATTTGAAAGAGTATTTGATTAAATTTTCCAGATATAAGTAAACTGTGCACGGCGTGTAAATAATCATGTAAAATAGCCCAAAAGACACAACGATTACTTCCATCAAGCATTTTCGTAAATATAATTGTTTTTTTTTAGTGAAAAAAATATTGTGTGCACTTAGTCGATGTTAACATTGTCCATTTTAGCCTTTTACGGTTTACATGATAGAGCAAATAACAACACCTTAACTTATCAATTTGTAAATTGACCACACAAACGTAGTTTATTTTTTTACAGACTGAAAAATAGTTAAGCATGTATGTACTCGTAATGTTGCCAACCACTCTCTACCACTGTGAGCGCGCAAACAGACAGTTATTGTGTTTGACTATCATCTGACATTTCACATAACTTAAAAAATGTCAACGTTTTGTTTTCATTATCGTCCTTTTTATATTCGACATATCTTGTCTAATCTTACTTCAATCAAAATTTCGTTTCTATCTCGATTAGGGCCTGTCAGTATACTCACATAACATAAGTTGTCATGTAATTTCTAATTGGCTAGCGCTCGTCAGTGAGTTTATACACTTTCCATATATTTTTTTAATTGAGTAGTCAAAGTATATATAAATTGTAATGATGTAAGCTTCAGTTAAAACTGTTATGTAATGTATATATTGACTAGTGAATATGTACATTGACAAGATTCAAACCCGAGAAAACTACAACCGAAGCTAAAGACGTTAGACACTGAACCTGAGAATCATAACTACTGCTCGATAAGGAATTCATGTAAAAAAATCTTTTTCTATGGATAAATAAGTTAAAATTTTAATTATGACTAAATCCTTTTTATTTACAAAAGTGAAAAATGTTCAATAATAAAGGTTAATTAAAAATAATAATTGAAGTAATAATGGGTATCTTAACAAAAAAAAAAACTTGTTAGAAACCTTTGTAAAAAAAAGTCCCAATTAATGAACAATTATTCCTATACCTTCCTGGCAACATAACTTATTGTGGAAAGTAAAACAGCAAAAGCGGTCATTATCCTCCGACTTCCTTGCTGTAGTTAAAAGAAAATTGCCAGACTTCCATGAAATAAGTTTTTCCCCATTTTTTTTTTACATTCAATTATTATTTCTTTTGCTTCCGTTTTTACGCGACAGTAGAAAGAGGTCGGGTAATAATAATTATTTCAAGGCCTTCGTTAAACTTGGGTTGAGCAAAGATTCGATGGTTTTTTCGCCCTAGAGGGTTGTAAAGATATAATAAATATTTTATGAGAGACGAAAGCTAGATAATTGTATAATATGAATTTTCGTACTATGTAAGATGTACTTGATTTTGTGTGGCTTTTCTATAACACAATTGATATTGAATATTATGGATACTTCAACTGAGGCCTAGAAACAGTGAAGGCATTTTTTTAGAAATGTTTTAAGTGTGTCAACGTGTAGAGTCGAGACGTCCCGGGGCTTTTCGGGCTTTTTGCTGTCTTAAGTCCCGGGACTTTTTTGGAAAATGTCCCGGGAATTGTGACTGTGATTTATAATGTGCTAATAACATGTACATTTTAATTTAAAAAATAAACAATTCTTGTGGTTGATAAACCCTCAAAAGGACTGATGTGTATACAATGAAAGCAGGTATAAGAAGGGAGCTCCAAGAAAAACGGACATTTACCCAGGGTTTTATCAAAATAAAGTATGCATATATAAAAGGGATCTGATAAAAAAAAAACAGATGTTTGTGAATTATAATTTCGTAGAAGTATCAAGTTTGTAACATAAGCGGCAGTTAATATACATATGTAGTTCTGTATAACAAACATGGCAATTATTTAAGGGATTTAAACAACAATGTTATAAATTGGAAAATACCATAATAATACTTATGTGAATATTTAACATTATTTAATGTTTTATATATAAGAAAAAAAAACATTTAAGAATTATAAAAACTGTCGATTTTGTTTTTCCAGCCCTTATTATATAATATAGAGAACTTAACTATCAAATAATATAACAAAACGATTCTGTTTTTTTGGAAGGTTTCTCAACCAAGAGTGATTTTTGACGTCATTAACTGAATGGCTGCCACATACGAGATATCTCTTCAAATTTTTCGTGCTCAACACGCCAGAGACGAGTAAATTAATAATTGCAAATTATAGCCGGCGTTCTAAGTACAGGCATACTTTTTTCTACGGCAGCCAAAAGGCTAATAAATAAAACCTGCGAGCACTAAAACCGTAGCCAATGACATTGACAACTCAACTTCAAGCTAATTACAAACAATTGCAAACTGAGAACTACTAGTTCTTAGTGTAGATGTTCGGCCAAGCAAAAGGAACAAGTAGGCAGTCTTCCAACTAACATTAATGGTATGTTCGATTTCTTATTTTTGTTTTATCAAAAATCTACACTCATGACTTTAAAGTTGTCGTTCAAAATTATGGAAATTGATTATTCAATCGATCAATCAATGTAAATCCATTCTGAACCATTTGACTCTTAAAATTGGGCATGGCCAACGACGTTTGTCTAATTATCAGTACTAACCTAATGCAATACATTCATATTTACTATCTCCCAAAAATGGGGAAGAAGATTGAATAACAAGCTGTTGCTGTAAAACAACACCTGTTAAATAAGCTGCGTAACACTTCAGCTGCACTGTATTTTAAAATAAGTTGTTTTTTTTTCTACCGAACGCTGGGGTTGAGGCAAAAAAAATAATTATGACACTAATTACAAATAAAATAATAATATTAAGTACGGTAAAGTCCAATGGAAATAAATTCAACAGTCGCTAGCTACTTACCTTAATTACAATGTTATTTACTAATGTTTCGTTTCTATTAATGACTTTATTATATTATAGAAAAACTTCCACAAAGTTACCGACAAATCATTCGAAAGGTTTAAAACTATTTTTCAATATTGTAAGACAGACTAAAAGCATACTGTTCTTTGGATAACCATAATATTATAATAATATTTACACATGATTCGAGTTTTACACTTTTTTTTAACTGGCGCAAACACTTAGTATCAAAATTCTTAGTATCAAAAGTCTTAGTTATGTGCGCTGATTTCTCGCTGTGTAAATAATGCAAAGTTATAATTTGATATGTAGTTAGTGATTGCACCATAACTTGGTTTTGATAAAGGCTAGTAGATGCATTGAACGATAAAATCAATTTTTAGCCAAAAAAGATACAATCTGAATATTTTTTTTATAGTGATTTGAGTGTAATCTTGACTTCTATGGTTTTTTCTTAAATATATTGATAAGTACAATCACATTGGGTCTGTTCGAAAAGCTACAAAATTACGCAAAACAACATGTCAAGTATGTGACTCAAATAAAGATAACAATATTGATATTAATGAGTGTTACTTTTTAAAACACTGTTATGGTATTTGATTTTATTTAGTTTGACAATTACTGTCTTCATTATTTACATTATTAATAGAAATTGAAGATTAATAAATGATGCGTGAATGCCATTAAAAACTCGAAATGAAAATTTTCCATACGCTCTGATTGTGCTGAAAAGTTCTTCTTTTGGTATGCGGTAAAACGAGGGGTGGGTACTAGGTTGTGAGTTCTTGGCAAGAGAAATTGTAGCATTCTTTACTGTGGTATTTTTAATTTGATCTGTCGATGTTCCGGAGTTGAGAGGCAGCCCTCGTCTTATATTCAACCTTCTAATAGCAAGAGTTTTCCTAAATTTAATTTTCTTTTCGGACAATGCTCTGAAAATTTGACGTTTTTTTTGCGTCATTTCCGTTGGGATATAAAATTAAGGAATGGAATGTGAAAAAGAACATAACAAGAAATACCAGTAAAAAAAATGTAAGAATTACGTTTTATCTGTTGTGGTTTAAATATTAATTATTTTTAATATACTACGATCGTAAAATATTCTTATTTAGTTATTGAATACGATTCTATTAATTTGAATATTATTGAAAAGGATGATACTAAAAACGATACCAAAAACACAATAAAATAAGAATAGTTTAACAACTTACAGTTCACTTGAAATAAAATCTTTTAATTACTCGTATTGTTTAAAAAAAAGTGTTTAAGGAAAACGGAAAAGTCTGATGGTCACAGAAATGAATTGATGTTCTGAAAGTTGGGAAATATAAAAAAAAACTTTGGCAGTTTGACATTTGGGTTGACCATTTAGATATCAGAAAAAGAAAGACTTTATTGGCCTCACAAGTCAATCTTTATGGGAGTAAAGCTTTATTGGTATGCTTTTCAAATTGAATGAGACAGAAATTCGATAAGAATGAGACAAAAAATCTTTATGAAGCTTTTTACGACCCCGTCAAAATATAAACGGCTTATTTTTTTCTTAAGATTTTATGGTGATTGCAACTCGCTGAATTTTTTCGCCAAATTGTTTTTTTATCACGAATTTTTTTATTCTTTATCGAGCTGGTGATAACTTTGGTAAGTCCTTAACGCGGATTCTTTTATTTCACGATAATAAAAAGGTAGCGAAGGTTTTATCTTAATTATTTTTTTAGCGTTTGACAGAAGTTATGTTTTGTGTGAACAGCTTTTCAAAAAAAGCTTTTCACAGCACTTATGCAAACTTTCGTTGCATCGAGTGTTACGAGAAAGTAATTATTATTTATCCCGTATTGTGCCAAACTCAAAATTCTGTCTGATGAATAATTACGAAAAGTTTCTGACGGTATTTTTCTTAGTAGTATTTAAAAAATATCATTACTTAAGACATGTATTAAAATTAACCAAAAAAATGTGTTGAAAAGGATGAATTCTGATTATAGACATCTTAGCTCGTTAATAAAATGACAACACACTTATTTAAAACAAACAAGATTCTTAAATCTTACACTACAAAAAATATCTAGTTAATCTTTTCATGTTTTAATACAAATGACATTCAATAAATTTTAAGAAGCAGGTCTCTCTGTAGGTCTTTGAAATTGAACGAAATCATTGGGTTTATCGTTAAAAAGCAATTAGGAATTTCATAACAACTAATTTTTCATGATTGTTGGAATAATTCGTTATCGTACTGCATTAGAATCATAATATTAACTTTCATATAAAGAATTTACAGTATATACAGCTGATTATATGCAGGTTTAAACATAGCTCTGACGATGCTGCACGCCGAAATAGCTGTCAACTCATTTTATAAAAAAAAATAGAACTTAACACTACAATGGAGTTCTACCAATTAAACGCCAATTTTGTCAATTAGATTTTACGAAAACTGCTCGTCACTAACGTGCTATACCTCTAAAGTGAATTACTCTCACTACACACCATAATTTAAGAATTATAAGAAAAATCAGAAATCGATAAATTTATTAGGAAAAATGCTGTCCGTTCTGGGACTTGAATCAGTGAGACATATCTCGAAAGCCAACGACGTTAACCACTGCGCCACGAAACAAACTGATAAAAAATAATACAGATTATTATTTAATAAAATTGTGCAAATTTTGAAGCATCTCTGTGCCTAACAGGACGGCATTGCTCAGTCGGTGTACCTAGTTATAAATAACCAGATATAAATATCGACGCAAGGCAGACGAGTCAACACTCGACAACAACACAGGGGAGGCCGCCGTGTTCGCTGAATACATTTTCCAGGGATTTTGATGCAAGCCCAGTCATAACGCGATTATCTGCTATTGTTCCGGTTAACTCGTACTTCGCGAGCGGAGGATGACGACAATATACACGGTGAGCTTGGTATTTTTTTCAACTACGCCCCTGCGGAATAATGTTATACACATTTTGAACAGCCCTATTCTTTAATGATATTTGCGTTTTACAATTGGAATATATAATATATGCTGTCTAAGTGGTCGAGTGGTCAACGTCGTTGGCTTCGGTTACGGAGGTCCCGGGATTTATGAATTTCTGTTCGAAGGGATGGATGTATGTGATATCTCGAATTCCCCCCTCTCACCCATCTTATCTCATAAACAGTGCATATCAAGAGCGTTTAGCTAACCAGTAGTCCTTTCCTAGCTCTATCCTTCTATTCCTACTCTCTTGGAAAAAAAGAGGTTGAGCAACTGAGTAACAATCAGTTTTCGTAGAAACACATCTGTTGAGATAAAACTCCATTTGGAGTCCATATGCTCCACATTGGGAGCGGACATGGTAAAAATATATTTATATATACTGTATACATATTGGAGTCGAAAGGTACTAGAGAATCCAATCCGGACCCATTTTGTGATCCCGGAACCTCGATTGAACACTCAACATAAAATCGTGTATAAATTGGCACAGCATATAAGCATACAAATAAACAGCCTGGAACCATTTTTTTTCTAGCTCTTCCTCATCATTTTCGAATACAAAACCCCAGGAACTTAGGAATAGGAAGTACTGTCGCAACCGGCGATCTGAGAACTGTTTGTTACTCAGTTGCTCAACCTCTCTTTTTCGAAGAAAGTAGTAGGGATAGAAAGATAAGGCTAGGGCAGTACTCGCTCTCGTTACGTCTACGGGCGTGACTATTTTCACAAATTATGATTATACTCGATGGAAATAAATTCAACATTGGAGATCCTTATTATCTTATTTCAAATGTTATTTACATTTTTTTCTTTTTATTAATGATTTTATTAATCTCCGAAAACTCCAAGCCATCTATATATTAATATTCGATAATGTCCGTCCGTCCGTCCGTATGATTGTCCCCAATTTCCGATTTCGACTTTTCGATGACGTCAAGAAAGACATTTGTTATGAAATATATTTGTTAGCATACTCAACCATTTAAATTATTCTAAAAATGATAAAATATGAATACTGCAGGTCTCTCGATATTGGATATAGCAGCTCAACAGGGCAGCTCAATATGATTTTTATGAATATATTTTATTATATCCGCTATTTGCATATTTTGTTTTGCAGTCCCGGTGTATTTTAGTTCTTTAAGAGAATTGGGTGTATTCCTAAAAAAACTATTTAGAGAATTAATTGCGTTTAGATTTTCTGGCTTATTCAATAAATAGGTTTGTAATTTATTTTTCGCGCCAGTAAATGCTTACTTAAAAACTTACTACTTAATACTTAGTACTTAAAAATACAACAAAAATCCCCCACGCTGAGGTCAACGGGCTTACAGCTAGTTTCATTATTAATAATAGGTGTACCGGAATTAAGTGTCGTATTTTTTGTTCTCGATCTTCAATGGTCAGTTGTGCTTCGCCAGGCAATCTTTCACGACATATTTGAATTTGTATCGTTAGCCATACATACCTGATGTGTATTGTGATGATTTAATAAAAAAATAGTAACCATATTTACAATGGAGGGCTTTGTACCAAATGAAGTATTTGTTCGAAAAACCATGTTGCACCATTTTTGAAAAAAGAGAACGTAACAAGTGCTACAAAAAATATTTGTGGTACACTGGGGAATATTTTAGACATTTGTTAATCTCAAATGTGTTTTAAACAATTCAAATCCGGTGATTTTGATTAAAAAAAAATAAAAAATATATATTTTTTGACAAAATCCAACGTTCACGATTCAGGAACTGACAAATAAACTTGGATACGCATGGTCAAATGTACAGGAACACTTTAAAAAAATCGGCAAGACTTGGAGACAGGGAAAATGGGTGCCTTAAGACAATGCACGGCCTCACACCAAACAAAAAATCAAGGACCTGGGATGGAAGACTATCAGATATCCACCATATTGACCAGACATTGTTCCGTCTGATTATCACCTATTCAGATCGATGCAACATTGTTTTTATAAAAAAAATATGCCAGTTATGAAGAGGTCAAAATGGGCATATCCGAATACTTTAATTCAATCCCCGGTGATTTTTATAGCAGAGGGATTGAAAAATTGCCAAATAGGTGGAGAGAGTTTATATCCAACGATGAAAATTATATAATCGACTAATTTTCGACAAATAAATGTTTTTATCGTATCAGATTGTTTCATTAAAAAAACGACACTTAATTCCGGTACACCTATTACTTTATCATTTGCTTCTGGAGTAATTCAATATTTTTATGTTTCGAAAAATTGTGATAATTTTCTATCAAATCATTGACAAACTTTGAACAATTATTGCTTTTTTAGACATCTATGAGTTCTTTATTTCATAGATTAGATTGTATACCTGTCTGTCCAACATAAGCAGCTTGGTAGTAAACACAACAAGTAAAATAACAAAGTTATCAAATATTATATATTACTAGCTGACTCTGTATGCGTTGCAATGCCACTCAAAGAAAGAAAGTGTTTGTGTTTTAATTCTGTTTATTGAAGTGCTTTTAGATATATTTTGTTTTTTTGTCTGGTGCGTATATGAATAGATCTGAAGGTTTTTTAACGCATGAGCAGGCCAGATACAGATGGCCATGTGAGAAGCATGGATCTTTAAAATTTAGTCCGCAGACTTGTAGCGATTGTCCAAATGCAAGTCGCACCGGAAACTGCAAAAAATTAAATTCAAATGGCTGATCTGTCGAAATTATCGGGATGCTTGGCAACAGTACATCGTATACTTTAAATTTTCCATTTTAAATTGTAGCTTAGATGATATTGTTCATTACTTTTTCACTGAAAGCCTGGTACCGTTGCAAAGTCATGGTGGATTTATATTTCGGAGAAGAATGATAGTTACGCCAATTTTCAGTATTAAAACGTGCAGTGGCATGCCTGGCAAATCAAGTGACTTTAAGAATTCAGTTGGATAATTGACAACTTCGTCTTGATCAATTTATAGTATCGATGGACTTATACGTTGTTTCTTTGTCTGGTATTTCGTTTGGTATCCTGAAGTTGATGGCATTATCATCGTTGTTTTTGACTGCTAATATTACACGCTCATACATTAAAAAATCATAAAAATTGGTCAAGCCGTTTCGGAGGAGTTCGGCGACAAACACCGTGACACGAGATTTTTATATATATAGATTTTACATAAACTTAAGTTTTACATAACCTCTAAGTTTCTGCCAAATCTAAAGAAAATTGTATTTTTAAGCTTTTGTTAAGTGTATTCATCAAAAAATAATATACAAATATATACCAAAGAGTTAGTTTGTATAAAAGGTTATTAATTTATATAATTATTATTGTCTCCTAAGACATTTTTTATGAGAAATAATTTGTTATGTGTAATAATTATAATTTAAACAGGGAACTATCTTGAAGTTCAGTTTTGTTGACTGATTGGTGTGGAGGTGTATTTCAAAGACAGGCATGGTGAAAATGTCATGGTTGAAGGTATTGACGATGGTGAAAAGTTGGTATCATTCAATATCAAACAAACTTTTAAAGAAGTAATTTATATGGTAAAAAAATATACAAAATTTAAGCGAAAAAATAATCAAAAATAGCTGTTCTCAGAAACTTCTATATTTAGTTCATCGAAATTAGTTGGGAAAGTATAAAGAAAATGCGTACAAAAGACAGGATATATTAAGTGAAAAGTTTTAAGAGCCCAACATTCTCAACTGTCGTTTGCGTATATCAAAATATTGTGACATAACTGAGTGAAAAATTTAGCTTTAGCTTAGATTCATAAAGTGAAGACTTTTTTTGAGTTATGACCTTATTTTTAATTAAAAACTTTTTTATGTATACATTCCTTAAGAAATTGTATGACATCAGTACGAGATTACTTGAATGCGCTCCATCCACTGAATAAAAATGCAAACTGAATAATAAAAATATGTTATTATCATAAAAATATGTATTGGGTACAATCAACATGTACATATTATTATGGTAAGCAATGAAATCGTTCACATCAAAATAGTTTTTTTATGTCAAAATACATATTATTTATGTGATTATGTTCCCTTTTGTTTCCCA